>OY776257.1:7522500-10022500 GCA_963675405.1 Cosmorhoe ocellata
TAATTTGAATAAAAATAATTTCAAATGAATTTTCCTGCAATATCCGTTTGCAATGGTTATCAAAGTGGGAATAAACGGGTTTGGTCGTATAGGCAGAGTTATTTCACGGGTTTGCCTTGAACATTCTGATCTTCAAGTAAGATGACTGCTAACCTTTTACCGTTCACTATTTATAGCTTGTTTTGAATGAGAACGATGTCTGATTTTATGTCTTTCCAGTTATGTGCGATTAATGATCCTGCTATCAGTGTTGAGTACATTAGCTATCTGATTAAGTTCGATTCCACTCATGGGAAATTGAAAGGGAATATTACACACACGGATGATGAGATTAGTGTTGATGGTAAGTAGGTATTTACCTTCTTGTGACACATAATATTCTTGTATAGATGCTATAGATATACCTACATGAGACGTGCGTAGGTAGCTAGATAATCTGTCAGCATCAAGTCAATGGCTGTATTATCCGAAATACAAAATCTTCCTCATTTCACACGCAGCTAACCACATCAAAGTATTTCATGAGAAACTTCCCCAAAATGTGCCTTGGCATACCGCTGGGGTGCAGTATGTTGTCGAAGCTTCTGGAATGTTCACCAATCTCGAAAAAGCTTCTGTGAGTATGAAGTTTGTTAAACTACTTAATAGGTAGCTATGTACCTATGTATAGTTCGCTCAACGAATCTAGGCATTCGTGAAGTTAGCCGCAAGAGCTGCGCAGTATCGTTCTTCGGGAGCAATTGGAGGTATGACGAGGGGGGGGAAGGAACTGTACATGCGCAAACTCGCACCTGTGGCAAATTTCACGAATGCCTAGATCCGTTGGATGACCTATACCTAGGTGTAGGTACTACCTAGTGAGGGCAGCCTTATACTTGTACATTTTACTCACGTATCTTACGTAATTAACTTACGATAAATGAAAACGCTCTTTGTAAGTTGCTTATCGTAATTTCTTACTACTTGCGAATGCAGCCGTAAATTACTTACATAAATTTTACAAAAGCAACTTACAAAGTGTAAGGCGGGGTTAGATTATTCTGTGCTAAGAGGCACTCTAGTCCTTATAATAGTATCATACCATAACACTGTTCTAAATTCTTCTTTGGATATAGGTAAGTACTTATGTTTTTGTTACATAGCTCTTCTGCATTTTATAATTCCTTGTAGGGACACTTAGCGAGTGAAGGCGTGAAACGTGTCATAGTAACAGCCCCCAGTATCGATGTACCAATGATCATCCTGGGTGTCAATGAGAACAAACTAAGCGCAGGTAGCTAATAATATCCGATTGTTTTAATCAATATCAAATCAATAATTTGACGACCTCTGTGGCGCAGCGGGCGAGAGTCCGCCTGCGACGCAAGAGGTTGCGGGTTCGATTCCCGCCACGGAACAAATTTGTGTACGATCTGCAGAAATTTGTTCCGTTGGTCTGGGTGTTTTCTATGTATAATAAAAAATTATCTATCTATGTATATAATGTATTCAATATATCAGTTATCTAGTACCCATAACACAAGCTTTGAGTAGCTTACTTTGGGGCTAGATGATGCTGTGTGGATTGTCCAGCATTATTTATTTATTTATTTAATCAAGTTTTTGGCTACGTAGGCACCTATTGTGTACTTTATAACTAACTAGCTTCCGCCCACGGCTTCGCCCGTGTGGTACCATGAAAAGCAAAAACAAATTTTATCCGCGGGAACCTTAAAATTCCGGGATAAAAAGTAGCCTATATGTTAATACAGACTACAATCTACCTATATCTGCACTAAATTTCATCCAGATCCGTTCAGCCGTTTCAGCGTGAAAGAGTAACAAACATACATCCACACATCTTTACATTCTTACAAACTTTCGCGTTTATAATATTAGTAGGATTCTAACTAAAGTAAAGATCTTCACGATATAGGTTTGCCTTAGTACCTAGGTAGATTATTTTTTATCCATATGTAGCAATAACACTAGTAATGTATCACAACCACAACATTGTCCATTTACTCAAAAAAGTAGGTAGAGGTAGATCAGTTTAAAAATGCACGCCCCTCCAATTTATTTGCTACTCTATTTCCTCTACATACGGTACAAGTACAAGTGGAGGGGCGTGCATTTTTAGATTGAAACATCTCTACCTACCTAGACAAGTGCGTCGTATGCCCGGTGTTCGATTTCATTTCAGAGCAAAAAGTGTTATCATGTGCGTCGAGCACTCTCTATTGCTTGGCGCCGATCATAAAAATCCTCGAAGACCAGTTCGGGGTCGCTGAAGGATTCATTACAAGTATTCACGCTATGACGCCATCGTTGAAGCCTCTAGATGGGCTATGTCTGAGAGGAAAGGTAGGTATAGTTGGCTCAACGAATGTAGGCATTCGTGAAGTTTCGTTTTTAGGGAGCAGTTGGAGGTATGAGGAGGGGGGAAAGGAACTGTACATGCGCAAACTCGCTGGCTAACTTCACGAATGCCTAGATCCGTTGGATGACCTATATTATGATCACAAATTAAATATTACTAACTAACAAACACATCTCTTTAATCGCTCCCTCTCCGACCAGGGGCTTACCACTCTTACAAACCATCATGCTTCAGAAACGTAACATTTCAAGCTTGGAGTAACACTACTTCCATACAAATCCTATCTACTAGTTGTTGCTTTGATATTGTCCGAAGAGCTTATGGTAAGACCCCAGGATCGCGATACTTTAACATTCTTGTTAACTTTGATGCCCAATCAGGTAATTTTTGTTAACAAAAGTTTTGTAAAATTTGACCTCAGCAACGAAACGTCATTTTAAACTATTCATATAAATACAATAACAAATACATACATACATAAAATCACGCCTGTTTCCCGACGGGGTAGGCAGACACCACGGATCTCCACTTGCTACGATCCTGACATACCTCTTTTGCTTCATTCACTCTCATTACATTCTTCATACATGCGCGTCGGTTTACAATAACATAATTATACAATTTGACGACCTCAGTGGCGCAGTGGGCGAGAGTCCGCCTGCGACGAGTTGCGGGTTCGATTCCCGCCTCAGAACAAATTTGTGTACGATCTGCAGAAATTTGTTCCGCTGGTCTGGGTGTTTTCTATGTATAATAAAAATATATCTATGTATATAAAGTATTAAATATATCACTTATCTAGTACCCATAACACAAGCTTTGAGCAGCTTACTTTGGGGCTAGATGATGCTGTGTAGACTGTCCAGCATTATTTATTTATTTAAATAACCTTTAGCATTGGCGTGACCATAGAAGCATCCACCAAAACATAATCCCAGCGACCACAGGGGCTTGTAAGGCTCTCGGCAAAATCATTCCGCAGGTGAAGGATAAGTTATCAGGGCTGGCATTTAGAGTTCCCATCGTCAACGTTTCTGTACTGGATCTGACCATAAGGTTAGTAACTTAGTCGTAATAATGTAAATCTACAGCTATACGTTACCTACGATAGTTTTTAGGGTTCCGTACCCAAAAGGTAAAACAGGACCCTATTACTAAGACTCCGCTGTCCGTCCGTCTGTTACCAGTCTGTATCTCATGAACTGTTATCACAGTTTAATATATAACTATCGTTAGACAGTTGAAATGTTTATAGATGACTAGCTTCCGCCCGCGTGATACCTTGAAAAACAAAAACAAACCTATCCCGCGGGAACCTTACATTTTTCCGGGATAATATGTAGCCTATATGTTATTCCAGACCATAATCTATATCTGTGCCAAATTTCATTCATTTCCGTTCAGCCGTTTTAGCGTGAAAGAGTAACAAACATAAATCCAGACATCTTGACATATCCATCCATACATTCTTACAAACTTTCGCGTTTATAATATTAGTAGAATTTATTTCTGTAGCCGCTATAACAGCAAATACTAAAAAACAGAATAAATAAATATTTAAGGCCGTTTTTATAAGTACGGAACCCTTCGTACGCGAGTTTGACTCGCACTTTGGTGGTTTTTTCTTACTTAGTATCCTCTGTGTGATTGCAAGATCTTTCAAGATCAGATAGAACATGGGAAGATCCTAATAAACTTCTTAAATCTCCAGGTTAAACAGCAATACGACTATACCAGAAATAGTAAAGTGTGTAGAAAAAGCCAGCAGTTACAGCATGCAAAATGTTATAAAAATATCGAACGAGGAAGCTGTCTCTTCAGATTTTATAGGAGAAAGTCACTCATGCATCTTTGACGAAGACTCCAGCATTCAACTAAAACCAAATTTCTTCAAAATAATTTGCTGGTACGAAAATGAATACTCCTACGCTTGTAGAGTAGCAGACTCTATATTTTTCTCAGAAAAACAGTTTGTCAATTCTGAAATTTTATCAAAAATCACATGTGTGAGACCAAGGTCTTTGCATAAACAGGATGTAACGCAACAAACTGAAAACTACAAGAAAGAAATATCAGTGTCGTGCTGTGCTAAAAGTGAGATTAATTCAAAACTAACGAGTAGCATTCTGAAGAGAAAAAAATCAAGAGATCCCTCTAGCCAAATCACGAAGAAACCTGTAACTACTGAAACTATTAACTCTTACGCAAGTTTTAGCACAAGAAAAAATGAGTTGTTCAAAATATGGAACGACGCTAATGAAATCACAAGATCTGTTGTAACACAGAACAGAAACTCCCTTTTCCAAAATTGTTTGACAATAGCTACTCCGGAACCTAAAAAGATGGAGGATTTAAAAACTCAAACACGCTTGGAGAATGTAAAGCGAGAATTTTCCAAAATGGTAAACATTACTGAAGATTTGCTAAAGAAAACACAAAGCAACCCATCCGAAATTCATATGTCTAAGAACGAGTTTACAAACAAAAGTGATTCAAAATTCTGGACGAAAGATAGATTTTTTATACCTGATACTGAAAAATATAAGAAAACAGAAAATGACCAAGTTGAAAACTGTGGTGACGGCAAAAACTTAAGCCAATGCTCCAAAAACACAAGTCCACTATTGAACGGCTGTAGTATCAATGAAAATGTATCTTTCACCACGTTTGGAAAAGAGATAGTGGATTCTGTCAACAAGAGCAAGATTGCAGACAAAGAAGTTTTAAAAACTACAACAGAAATTTGTATACTAGAGCAACCTTTGAAAGAAGTCAAAGAAATAGTTGCTGAAAACTCAGCAGACAGTAAATCGCACCGAGATGATTTCAAAGAACAACTAGTTAACACTATCAATATCTTAATCGAAGGATTGACTGAAAATACCAAAATTCACTGTTTAGGGAACGACCTACTAATAAAACCTGATAATAATGAGCAAGTAATAATAAATACTAAACAAATTGAAAAAGACATTGATATTGAGGCATCGTCAACTGTAATTAACCAAAACTCCATCTGTAATACAAAAGTAAAAGAAATTACATTGGCTAAACAACTGCTTATTGACTCAACGTTAAATTTAAATCACAAAATGAATCTATTCGAAAAATATAAGATGAACAGTGATAACTCTAACGTAAAATTAATTGACAAAGAATTAAGGAAACGCAACATAGTTCTAGTGGACAATCCATTTGAAGCAGAAACAATGTCAAATGAAAATATATTAAACGATTTAACTGTAGAAAACGTCGAACCTAAGATAAATATGAATTTTGAGCGTCAAATATTAGAGGGACTAGAATCAAGTCCTGAAACCGTTGTTATAGTTTCCAAAGATACCTCAAGATGTGAAAGTCCAGAGAATACAACAACAACTATTAGCAATAGAAATGAAAATAAACAAGATATTTACGATAAGCTTGACAGTGCCAGTGCAACAGACTCCGACAACTCTTTTGAATTCAACGAAAAAAAATCACAAGTAGTTCTCATCACAGATCTTACCAACTCATTCGAGGATCTAGCGCAGCTGGATAAAATTTGCAGAATTATTGAGATATCTGACGAACTTTCCAACAAATTGTTTTCAGCTCTGGATAATACCGAGAGCACGCAGCTAAAAAATAAAAAATGGTCGTTTAGAGATTTGTGTGAAAAAATACATCTGGATGATTTTTGTAACAAAGTTTTTGGGAGATCATCTATTTAATATAATATAATTTGTCTGTTTGTCCTCTGCGTACAATCATGTAAGTATTGTATGTTTGTATTAACAGCTATCGGGTTCCTATAGTACAAGCCTTCTTTAGTTGAGGCTGCAAGGCTGTGAGAAATGTTCATTACCTACTTATTTATTCATTTGGACTTTGTGTAAATTAAACTAGTTACTTGTCATAAACTTTCGCATTTTATTTAAAAGCTAGAGAGACATGATTTTCGTATCCTCTATGAGTATTCTATAAGTATAACACTGCACGTACAAAAAGGCACTTATGTATATAAAGATGTAAAAAACAATATGATAATATGAACTAAAATATCACAGTATTATTTAAGTAACGATTATCGCGAAATATAAACAGCAAAGGCTGCACTGGATTTTAAATAAAAATAAAATCATTGTTTACATGTAAAAAACAGGTACGTTTGGAATCAAATGCTCATAAATGAACTTAGGCTAATGGCTATATTATGGCCACATACAAAGGCTTTTGTACCTTAAGTACTGACAAATTACTTCGGCTGTGAATACAGTGACAAAATGAGTAGCAGTGGAAATTCTGGTGGGGATTTAGGAGGTAGAAAATGATTTGAGCTAAGTTCACAGCTGCATAGTTATTTGACGAGTACTATTATAATTCTTACCCATAATTATGGTACAAACTGTCTGTATTCTTCAACAACTTCATATTTAGTTGTATAATAGTTTTAGGAAACACAGCGTCGTCCATTTCCACAAAGTCTGCTATGACTACGTTAACCGGGGACCAAATACCCACGGTGGAATTGCCTGGTATAGGCGGTCCGGGAGAAAATTCAGTCAATGTGGGTAGCACTTTATCTTTGACCGGAATTGCGCATTTCTCGCGTAGGTTAGATATCCACCTGAAATTAAAATGTTTTTCTTACTTTTTGGCTGACAATACGACAAGGTGTGGCAAAGATGACTGTGATCGATCTAGCTAGGCCTATGCTAACAAAGTACCAATCTATTCTTACGGTTAGATTTGAAGGGCAAATGTTCACATAATCTGCAATATTATATTTCAAGTGGGGTATTAATTTTTGACCGGCCTCACAGCTCAGTTGGTAGTAGCTGTGCTTTCTGCGCTGTGGGTTGTTGGTTCGATCCCCACCCAGGGCAAACAATTATGTGATGAATACAGATTTTTCTTCTATGACTGGGTGTTATTATGTATTCTACCAAAAAATAGTATAAAATCTATCAGCTATCTGGTTCCCATAGTACAAGCTTTGTTATCTTGGGGCTAGATGGCGTTAATGGGCATTTTTCAAAAAATTACCCCCCTTTGAAAATCAATGCTTTTTGAAAAGTTTTATTTTTTTAATTGTGTCTGGTCTCTTTATGTTAGAAATTCAATATATTTTTAGAAAAAATAGAATATAACGTGCTTGGAATAGTAATATTGTAAAAAATACTAAAACAAAATGGAAAGTCTCCAAAATTTATATCAGTTGTGTGACTATATTCATTAGTTGAAAAAACAGTGAAAATTATAAGAATATTCAAATATTGTTTACTTGATCACTTTTAAATGCTTATTCAATTTAAAAAACACTCACAATCCAAAATTGTTGTATCTGAGCTGATCAAAAATTCAATAAACTATTCAGTTATGTGACTTTGGGTACTTTATTTGTAGTAATTATCTTCATTATTAGATTTCTAGACACATTTTTAGAGAAACATATCTATAAAAATTATACAAAAAATAATTTTGCGTTTGAGAGAGTTGTTTAGAAAACCTGAAATGATAAATCTACTTAAATAATCAACATATTCAGCTTCGTAAATACGGGGACAGTCACGCAACCGAAACCTAAAACGGAAAAGACTGGGTTTACATGGCGCGAAAATAGTATGCAAACAGGACAAAAAACAAACTTTTCAAAACAAAACAATTTTTCTCTATATCGTCTAGTTTTTTCGGCCCCAGTAAAAGGCATTTTGATATTCGTTGCTATTCCTAAAACAAAATGCGTTCTTGAACTTGGACAAACATACAAACATAAAACCACACTTACACTCATCTAAATATATAAAACTCTTACGTTACTGACTGACTAACTAATTATATCAACACACAAAACCATAAGTCTTAGAGAGCTGAAATTTAGAGAATAGATTCCTTTCAATGTCTAGAGGTGCGCTAAGAAAGGAATTCTTGAAACTGAACCTCTAAGAGATGCAGCGGGAGGTTTAAGATTTGTATGAAAAAAAAAACGTTTTGCGAAAAAAGTCGTGGGGAGTAGGTACACTAGTACAAACCTACAAATATAAGAACAAACACAAACAAATTTCATATTAACGTACTAACATGGGAAAAAAGCGCCTACTAGTTCACTTATGTAATAGGTAGGTACAATACATTCATATTAACAAACGAATATTATTATCTAATATAATAACATACAAAAAACGACTTCCAAACATAGACATAAGACCAAATACAACTTCAAATTGTCGCAAGTTGTTTTTTGTAGCAATATATTTTTATAGCTTGAGAAAATCGCCATGTAAACCATACTTTATGTGTTCAGGCTTGTTGTGACTTTCCGTTCAGCGTATATGTGACTGCTCAAATAGTCACACACTGGAAGTCACATTTTATTTTCCTCTAGTAATAAAAACTGTTTAAAAATAGCCACAATATAAAAATTAATCAAAACTTTTGATTAACTTAGATATAATAACATTTTCAAACTAATCAACTAAAAACGACACGATAAATAATAAGATACAAGACAAAATAATGGTCACATAACTGAGATAAAAAATCGTTCACACGGCTTGCAAACATACATGTTCTCCTTCAGAGCAGTTTTTGGGCACTGAAAGGTTTGTATCCTGATTTTTTTGGTAGCATTAGAAATAATGTTTATAATAATGCGAAAATATATTACTACCGTAATATATAATTTGTTAGAAAATCGGTGACAAAACTGATTTTTCCGGAAAGAACATGATTTCAAGTTTACACATATTTTAATTTTTTTCTCATTTTTATTTTTATGGCTCATTATATTTTACTAAATCTCAATAACTGATTGAATTCTTGATTCAATAAAACCTTAAAAGAGGGCATCTTTCTTACAAAAAAGTTATGAAATTTGGTAGTGTATCGTAGGATTTAGCGGGGGACAGCGCAAAATCACCCATTTTTCAATTGTTATTTTTAATTATCACGAAATATATTCGAGTTTAATGTATTTTTTTTGTATAAACAACAAATATGATATACGTTTATTCACTCTAATAACTAAAACAAATAACTAACATAACTACTTCTTAGATAAATATAATCGAAATCAAGGGACAGTTGTTAAACAGGGGGGTGTAATTTTTTGAAAAATGCCCTAATGTCCAACAATATTATTATTATTTACCGAAGTGCAATAAAAGTAGGCGTCGGAGTCAATACAGCCTGGTGTACGAATCCCATGCCAGGGTTTCGCTTGATGTGCTTCAGGTACGAGATGAGACCGTCGACGCGGTCCTGGCGCGGCCAAGGTGACGGCAGCATCTGGGGCGGCCAGAACTCACCGGTCGCATACACAGATTCATTGCGGTACACCACTATAATCTGGAAATTTAAGAGTGCGTTTGTATTTAACAGATCAAGTAACTTATTCTCTGAGCGGGGACTGTTTACTCATTTTGATATTTTACCGTTATTTTATTTTTTTAGAGCGCTGGTGGTGTAGTGGTAGCACCCCTGCCTCACGAACCGAAGGTCGTGGGTTCAAACCTAGTCGTGCACCAATGAGTTTTTCCATTAAATTTATTATTTATTATTTCCATCGAAAAATTTATGTGCGCAATGCCAGTGCTCTTAAACGGTGAAGGAAAACATCGCGAGGAAACCGGCATACCCTAGAACCAAAAATTCGAAGGTATGTGTCATAGGTTAGTATTCCGATTAGTATTATAAGCGGCGATGGGCTTGCAACCTGTCACGTACGGAATACTAACTACCGTGCAAAATGTGGGCATGTACCAAATGTCATGTTTGGACGTGCTTCTGACTACCCTCTTTAGATATCCTCGAAGATATAAGTAACTAAAGATCTGAGAAGATATCTACCGAGCCTGGGGATAACAGTCGAGTGCGTTTTTTTTTTTAAATATCCTTGATTTTAGAGCTCGTAGGTATTTCAAGCTAATGACTTGAAGATGGAGCAATAAAAGATTAGTTGATAATAAGTTATTCTTAATTCACAAAGGGTACATATAAATTCAGGAATATTTAAAGAGATAAACAAAATTGTTTGTTACTGACAATTAAGAAAGTGAGAAAAATGACAACTGAACTCAAAGCTGATGGTCAGTTCAGACAGGGCTGGTTTATAAATCGCCATAATGTTTCATTTAACGTAGGACGCGGCACAAGAGCTTGTACCTGTTTGTACATACCTGTTGGTTCAGCCTGGCCAATGAGTTGAGAGTAAAGGTCCGAGGATCTGGTCTTCTTGGCACCAACTTAGGTCCGTACAAGTTGACCAGATACCTGATCAGCCTTTGGTGGTCTTGGGGATTGAAACCGTAGAAATGCTGGCAGTCTAGGATAACCACCTGAAAAAAGTTAATTCAGATTTTTTTACATTATACTTGGTGTGTGGTACTCCATTGTCTAGATAATTTTGTAATTTACATGATTGGCTAATCTGTAAGTAATGAAAGGCCTCAGTACTACTGTTTTGCTTGACCTATATGTTAAGATAAAGTGAAGAGAGGTCAGGGCTTACTAATGATACGGAATTAACAAACTTGATTAGACTTTTAAATATAAGCATGACTTATGCAAGAAGATGTCAAATGTACCAGCTAATGCATCTGTTACTACAAGGGTTGGGATCATGCACAATACACACTGATGCAAGGTCATATTCCTCACCACAGAATTTAGATTAGACGGCTATTTGCAGTGTTTCCTATTTTCTATCATCAGATCACATGGATGACTGACCATGTCTGTGTTTATCTGTGACCAAAGAGTGCAGTGTTTGAGACTTTCAAACAACCTAAATTTTCAAACATATACACAATGTTTTAAATTCATATATACTTCTATACTAATATTATGAAGAGGAAAGTTTTGTATTGTTTTTTGTAACTAATAAACTCAAAAACTACAGGACCGATTTCAAAAATTCTTTCACCATTAGAATGCTACATTATCCCTGAGTAACATAGGCTATATTTTATATTAAAAAAATATAGATACTTTTGCTACCCATGTGAAGCCGGGGTGTGTTGCTAGTCAGTAATAAATAAACAACCTCTCCAGGATGTGTATCCACAAATTGCTTGACCTCCTGCAGAGCTTCTGATATCTCTCCGGCATAAACTCCATGGGTGAAGTAAATACTGCTTTCTCCCTGTTTTGTAGCCAGTCTCAGGTCAAAATATCTGGAAAAAGTTATCGAGACTATGCTGAGTGCTTCTAAAATGGAATTGTAAGCTGCAATTTAATGAGCCAACATTTGTGACCAAACAGGTCTATTTTGTTAACTGAAAATTTTAGTAATGTGACCAAACAGGTAATTAGTTACGTATATCACAAAAATTATGCAAATAAATGTATTATCAGATCAATCACCCTATATCATTCTTAAAAATATCCTTAGTAGAAAATAACCTTAAAATTACAGTGCATTTATGTGTACTATCATGTCATTAAACTTAAGATAGACATTCTGAGCGTGTCTCATGAGAAGTAAGTTTATTAAAACATAGTGCAAGTTAGGTATAGGTATGTGCATCTGTTACTGTAAAGGTACCTAATGCCAATAAGTAGTTGGTGCTGCGTGTCTAATGCCTGCGTAATGGTCCATCGTAATATCGTACCTCGGAACAGAGGGTACAGACGTTTCACTATTGGCTCAGCATCGGGAGCTAGGCCACTTGTTCTTGTAATGCCATATGTCATGGAGTCGTGGCTTCCTGGAATATTCATGGTTATTTTGTTAGTATGAAGCTTTTGTTCTGTACCCCTAGTATGAGTTTTTGTTAGGAAAACTTTTTTTGAATAGAAATATCCCTTCATGCATTTACCTCCATTCGAAATGTTAAGGAACTAAAATAAGGTCGATAATATCGAAAATATCTAATCGGCAGTCCCAGCAATGATTTTCAAACCAAGTTTTCATGATATCGACCTTATTTTAATTCTATAACATTTCCGATGGAGGTAAATGTATGAAAGGATACTATTCGAAAAAAGTACCTACTCTGTAAAACTCCTATTAGGGGTACAGATCCATTATAGGTAATCACTACAATACTAGGTAAGATGAATTAATGGAAGAGGTTTGTGTATCTTTGGTTAATGTAAAATCAAATACATACCTGGAATGGCTAAGTAAATTATAGGAATATCTTTCAGCTGGACAGGCAGCTCATTCATCCAAGATTCTAGATGCAGAGCTGCACTGTCTTCACTCATCATTATTGCTGGAAACAAAACATTGATTGGTATCGTGATTACTAGTTCAAGTCCATCAAAACAATGACCAAACAATTCATCAAAAGATCATAAATTTGCCTTATTACACGAAGGGAATCTATTAAAATTAGACTAGTACCTTGAACAAAGTATCTGAAGGCCTTATTAATTTTATTGTACTTTGTACGAAACAAACACGAGAAAGAATCAAATCAGCGGTCGGTTTTGATACATTACATGCTTCCTTACCTCAGAAAACTTGATTTGTGTTATAAAACTATTTTTTGTAAAATAAAACGTCTTGTCTTGAATCACAAATTGGGGCAAGAAGAAAATCACACAAACAAAATAAAAAACAAAAAGTAAACTAAAAGGTAACTAAACCACAGCTAAAAAAACTGACTGCTGTGGTGGTTGTTTTGTTGTCATTGTCATTGTTGGGTGATGATGAGCAGACGAAGAAGTCGAGTGAAAACAAAAATGACACTGTCAGTCAAGTCCATGCTTTTACCTGCTTTTACGTTAAAAAATTAGTAAGAATAATTTTATTTTCACATTGGATACACGCTAAAGCTTTTTAAAAATACATAATCAAAACGCATTTTTTGTTCGGTGAATACCTATTAAAATGTAAGTAGGTACCTCCCTACCGTTATTTTTGAACTAGGAGGTAGGCAGGTACCGTAGTTTTCACTTGTTTACATACATGATACACCACAAATCCAACTAGCAGAACTTAGCTCGAATTAAAGGTAGGTAGCTTAAGTACCTACACTCAGGTATAAATGACATAGCTTACAAACTAAAAATATTTTATTTGGTTTAGGAGTATAACACTTTCGCATTGCGTGAATCTGCGAGAGGAATGACATACCCGCAATCATTAAAATGAATCCATACTTCATGATGCGCAAACAATTTCAAAGTAAAATAATAAACAAAGGACATGAACAAAAAGCAGCTACTGAATTAAAATTTTGCACGTGTGTGTTCTACGATCTGAGACTTAAACTGAACTTATCATGCACTTTAATAAGAACAATCTTGCTAATAAATGCAAAAAGTGTTTAATAGCCCGCTCGGGTTATCAGCAAGACCGTATAGCGGCCTAAATGTCCGAATGTCCACTAGATTAGAAAGGAGATTGAAGGGATTTTTTACATGATGCTCGATTTGGTCTTTGGTGTGCGTGCCTATTAATGTATGACCTTGATTTTTTCATACTTCCTCTACGGTCTAACATTTCTTATTCCGACCTTACCATAAGCTCGTCGGCAATATCAAAGTAATATAACTTTGATATTTCGTACCATGACCTATAAAAATTGTATTGAAGTGTTATTTCAAGCTTGAAACTATGGTGTTTCAGAAACATGATAGTTTGTAGGAACTCGTGGTCAGGCCCCTTAGTACCCGGGCTTGCACAGCACTCGAATTATATCATTCTATGAAAGTTGGTTAGCAATTAAGCAGCTAATTAGCAGTAATGTAGACCTAAGTTACCAAGGTGTTATTTATAAATAGGTTATAAGATGAATTACGACGGATACCTACAATAGACAAAGCTAAGAAGTTCTGAATGTCTATTTTAATAACATACTTAACAAAACTAATGATTGATTGATGGAATTAAATATTATGATAGGCGGAGAATATTGTAGTAGAAGGTAGGTACTTATCTACCTATTATGCATAGGTAGACTTGTTTGAGTGTCTGTTAGTATAATATCTACCTTCCTACTGCTGCAAGACGGTCGTGATGAATTTCAAATTCGCATGTGCACTTTCTTATACCCTACCAAGGGCGGATCCAGGGGGGGTCATGACCCCCATGACCCCCCCTGTGCTGGGTCCAGGACCTAGGTGGACCACTAATTAAAGTTATATATTATAAGGATTATAACTTTTTGTGACTTGACCACGACTATGTGACCCCCCCTGGCACCAAAGCTGGATCCGCCCTCCCTACACTACAGTACCTATGGAGCCGTTGTGGGATTCGAACCCGCATGCCTTATAAACTCTATACCTACTATTAGCTAATTGTAAGTAGGTACCTACCTACCTACTTTTAAAACAGCAACATTGGAACCGGTAGGTAGGTAGGCAATTTTTAAATCAATTTTGTCAGATTTTTAACAAATCATTTTTAGAATAGGTAGTACAGGTAGTTTTTACCTACTTACCTACTACCTATTAGGTACTACCTACCTATTTTTCAAGTTGTGTAGGTTGCGGGTGAGTTTGACCAAAATACACCGTCTTTGCCGAAACCACCCGAAGCTGTCCGATACAGAATCGATGTCACCCGAAGCCAGTGTCGTCACTCCGCCAGACTCCCTCCCAACGAGTCGCTTTCGCCTCCGCCTCCGCCATGCCACGTCCCCCTCTGCGCAAGTCCACAGTCCACGTTGTCCATCGTACAATCGCTACGTAAACACAGCTCTGTCGCGAATTGATCAAACAACTCACATAACCAAGCTTGCGGGCCGACCTGGGTCAAAATCGAGTTACAATGAGCAAATTAAGATCCGGAGTGAAGTAAACGTGAAGAAGATTTCAATCAGCGTGAAAGACTTTGGGAATTGTTGATCTGTTGAACTGTGTTTGTTTTCCCCGTGCAATGTTTGGGGAGAGTCTTGGTTGAAAAGTTAACATTGGATGTTCATTTGGACTTAACGCGAATGTGTATTGAAACGTTCATCGCTATCCACGGGCGCACGGCTATGCGCCACGACTTGGTACACTTCATAAGGCATACGTCCTCTGACCACTACAGCGAAGGAAAAATTTAGTTGTTGTGGCAGGTAAGCTTAAAGTTTTGTTCTGAAATTCTCTGCTACTACGTTCGCACTAACCTAACAGTACCTACCTATCATCAACAAAACAACCAGTTTTAAGCAGCTAGGTACTTTTTTAAGTATCTACCTACCATTCGTATAGTAGGTAACTATAATAAACAAACGCAATTAGGCAAACGCACGCACGACCATCAACCAAGTCACGCACGACACATTTTTTGGAAATGCCAAGTGCCAAATAATTTCCTTGTAGGTATTTAAATATTTAGGTAGGTAGATATTTATTTATAAATGCAAGATCCTCTATCTCGTAAAAATTAAAGTTCCAGGCATCGTAAACCGGTTTTCAATTTCAAACCAAGCAGGTACAGTACAACAACTCTTAACCGATTACCTACGCAGATTTAATTTGACAAGACGCCTTGGAGGTAAACAAACAATAAGCTATAGTGACGGTCGCGGCGAGAGTTGCAAAAGAAAGACCAGTTTTACACAAAGTAGGCTTGATGTTTGTTAAACGACGAGTGCATGCAACAAAGGAATAATATTATTCTCGGCTTCTCAGCCTTGTAAGTTCATGCTCCGTTTCACCTCAGATACCTACTCTGTTATTAAAATATTATGCAGGATTGTCTGCACAAAAGCGGCCTTGCAGTTTTGCATTATTGGAAAACACTGCATTGCATCCATTTATCTCTACCTACTTAGATCACAAAGGAGAATCTAGGTGCATACCTGCGAACTAGGTTTAATACGAGCAAGACGTAAATTTCAATGGTCGTAACAAAATACGGCGTTAATAATTTTAAATTCGTTCTAGCCATGAAAAACTTGATATAATCGATGTGATCCGAATATATCCAGTTTTTTCTGGATAATGAAGTCCATCCATAGCCTTATCTGCAAATGATTACGACTCGCCTCTCGCCTGGTTTAATAACTATCGGACACATCTAGAAAACGTGTTTTTGTGCTTTCAGTCAGTATATATAGGTAGATACATGTATCAAATAGGTTATCAGTCAAAGTTCACCTTCGGTAAATTAGGTGCTTATGTAATTAAAAAATAGTAAGTATAGGTAATGGTGGGAATCGACTGTTAACTATGTAAATACCTACTTGAAGACGCTGTTCGTATAATTGTTATTTGATTCATTGTCTCTTGTTACAATCAACATGCATGTCTCTCAACTCAGCCGAACTTATGTCGTTCTTTTACAATCTACCACCTCTTTTTTTCGTGATAATGTCACCGATCTTTTTGTCGCCTTACCCATAGACTCCTTGCATCCAGGCACATAAAGAGAGACAAACATGATATTATTCTAAAATATCTAGATATTTTGGCACCATTTGCCGATATTGTGCGTATCACCGTGTGATTTTACACGCAATTCCACTGAACAGCTAAAGAAAGACACCAAGCTTAGGTACCTACTTTGTTAGACAGCACCAAATAATAGTAGAGCTGCTTCGTAAACAAAGTATCACAGTAGTTGGTACCTACCTTTAAAGTAGCCAAATCTGGGGACTATGTTATGTAGGTATATAAATGTCTATGAAGTCCATGGTCATAATTTTGTCATAGCCCGGATCAACATTAACGCCTCCTAAGAAGTATGGAAGCGCATGATAATTTACGACAACAAGTATACCTAAGTAATATAATAAGTAATCCTTAAAAATACACTTGACAATGGCAAAATTGGTAAGTTTAAATGAACCATGCCATAAATAAAGAAGAACTAGTTGGTACTTAAGTAATACCTACTATTCATCAAAAGGAAGCACATTATAGATTCCAAATCTTTTCTATCTACCTCCCTATCTGCTGTGTAGGTACATACGCAGGTAATCATATTACGCAACCTCGCAACCATACCATCCATACAAGCTCGCGTCAGCGAACTGATAATAAATAACTCTAACAATGGACTTTTGCTTTATCAGTGACATAAAAATACCTAAGCTCTACTAAAAATAATGCAAGATAGATATTTGTGAAACTAAAAAGTATGGGTTTACTAAAATGTTAAGAAACGCATAATAAAGAAAGGATTAATTATCTACAAACAACAACATTGAGAAAAATTTCAAGTTACTCGTAGTAGACCAAATAGGTAGGTACTAATATTCGTGTTAAAGTGAATCAAAAACGGACTATTATGTACTACTCGTTTGATCATTTTCTACCTGCTTGAAGAATGACACAAGTTTAATGAAAAGACATTAAAAAACCACACAAAAAACTATAAAGGTGAATCTTACAAAGATGCTCGCAATTTCAGAATCGTTTCTAACATAGCGATCAATGGATTTGGTGCATTGTGACGCTGCAATGCAACATCTTATTTTCTCACAATGTTTTCGTCTTGATTAACAATGTCGTCTAGGTAGGTACAGATTTAAATAATACATTCGTTTTATTCCTTTGGTTTATTTACCTAGTTTATACGATACTGTGCACTGTTTTATTAGATTGTCTGTTGTTGCAGGTCGCTGATGGCGTTAGTAAGCATCAAGAGCGATTGGTACATTTATTTCTGGTGTTTATACTGCAAAATCTATTCATCCATTATATGGTTGTTCGGCAATCACTGCCACGGGACTGATAAGGTTCGTTCTGTGATAAGCACTGGAGTAGTTGATCAGTCCGCTTCGAGCCTTCATAGAGTGCGCACGCGTAGGAAGAGAACGCCTCAGCAGCACCGATCCAAACACATCGTAGCTTTGACAAGGAGACCGTCTTTGAGAAGAATAGTGATGGCACCTGGATCCAGCACCGCTCACGCAATGATGGAGGACAAAGAGAAGGTGTTGCATGGAGCTCTGCCAACTGGTGAGTTGATGTCTTTTCTTCTTATTGTGTTACAACTGGCCACAAGTTATTTCGATCCAGTCTAGTGAAAGACACCCGTGTTTTCATGGTACAGAAAGTCAAACGCTAATTTTACGATTGCAAAGAAGTTTGACCGCGAACAAAACGTGACAAAATGAAGAAAGCTCTATGAATTTAGTGACGCTACATAAGCGGATAAAACTCCAAATAGACTGACAAACTTGATTATTTACTATCACAATGATCTAAGTGACAGACTACATCAACCGAACGACTGCCTTCATCGCCAAAACATTTCCTTTTTAGAAAAATATTTGCTGCATTAGCTAATAAAAGGTACCGGCTGGCCATTCTCTTCCAAGTTTACTTCCTTGTACAGGCATCTATTGTAATCTGTAAGGTCATAATTCGGTAGGTTTAACAAGTATCAAGCAACTGTCTGAAGAGTAATGCACGTGGAACGGCCCGTGACTTTGCTCGCGTATTATTATTTTCATACAAACTTTGACGTTCCATTTTATTTCCATACAGGTGTTCATATATCTGTACCAAATTTCGTCGAACTAAGTTCGCAAAGATCGTAAACTAAGCATCGAATATAATTATTTTGTGTGATTGATAAATGAGTCCTTAAAACGATAAATTCAATGAGCAAGAAATGGCTTTCAGGTTTCCGCTTCACATAATGTTTGACTCCAAAGGTTTGTTGATGACAAAGACGTAAACATTTGTGTTTTATATTCAAAGGAAATCGCGTTGCCATCAACAAATAAGTCTCATAAACTAAGTAATGTAACTGAAACTGAACTGAACCTATTAATTTCGTAATATAACGATAGTCATTAGATAAAACAGTACCAAGGTTTGTGGAGTACCTTGTCTGTTGCAGATTTACTTTTTGGCATAACACTGAGGCTGGCTAACCTCATGTTTAGTTCCTTCTGCTCTCCTGTGACGTGTAGTTGGCATCATAATGGCAAGTTACATGATGTCTCCGCATCGTCTAACATTTTCCGAAATTAATGTATCTGCCAATTTTGCACATCACGCACATAAGGAATGAGAATGACGATTTTAACTACTAGATCTACCTATCTATCGATAATGAGAGATAACTTTGTATTCGGCAAGTAATTGTAAAGTACTTATTAGATTAAATCGGATGATGACGATAAAATCAATTTCATTAATAATAATGGAAATAAAGTTCTTGGAATGACGTCAAACGTTTAGGGACTTGGGAATTGCCATACGATATCACATAATTGTTCCTGGCATGGTCATAATGGCAAGCAATTGTTTGTTTTCGTTGTGCTATTTACATAATTGTGAAAAAGATTAAAAATACAATGATAAACAAATAAAAGAAAAGGAATTAGGTACTTGTTTTTAAAAAGTCTCTTAGGTAGCATGAGGAATCTTGGTCCCGTTAAAATTTGCTAAAAATTTAAAGAATAGTAACTACAGGGTAGTTAATGTTTATTTGAATAGAATTTCTTCCTATTAATGGAAGTGTTATAATGAAATAATGTTCTATATCAGTTTGCGTGCGATTCATAATTTATAAAAGTGATTTAAATTACTCGGGATCTTCAATTGCCTCGAGTAGGTACATCGGTCAATTGCCTTGGGACGAGAAAATAACGTTGGACTTTGTACTTGTTGCTAAAGTAGCAGGAATGACTGCCACTGAGCCCTTTGTTTTAATAGGTCTATTACCTTTGTCATCTTTATGTACTTTTAAAAGGATTGTCAAATTGGTGATGCTATGGTTAATAATAATTATATTGCTATTGCTTTTGTGTCTAGCTTCTTCTGCAGTTCATAAAAACTCTATTAGGTTACATTGAGTTAAATTAATTAATTAGGTTCGTAGTTCTATAATGTAGAATTATATAAGTAGGTAGAAATTGTGGCTTTTATGTCAGTCATATTCTAGTAAACGAATGACTAGATCTAGGAGGTAAATTAATTTACAAGCTCAATAACAGCCAACGTAATGAATGATCTATGACCAAAAATAGGAAAATGTCAGGTGATGGTAATGGTAGTAATAATGACGCCATGCCATGAGAAGACATTCAAAACAATCAATTTTATCTTCGTAAAACCACGACCTTGTGTAGATATTATCCACATACGAGTATACCTTATTCTAAATTAGTATTATATCTGCCTACTATCCAATGTGAATTCCAAAATAACACTAGTTCTTAGATTGAAACAAGAGTTAGGATTATCCTCGAGACTAATTCAAATTAACAGATGATAGAAATAGTTTATTTGCAGGCTACTATATACCTATATAAATTACTAGCTGTCCCGCTCGCGACTTCGTTCACTTAAAGTATCTAAACTGCGTTTCAAACACATCATAAACTCATAAAAATCCCATACTAACTTTTACACCCCATTTTACCCCTTTTTGAAGGCTATATTGAAAAATCCTGAAACACGTGTCCATTCGTTTTGCATTTACAGTACACGAACAAAGTTTCACACCAATCGGACCACCCGTTAAAAAGTTCCCATACAAACTTTGACCCCACATTTGACCCCTTTTTGAAGGATATATTGAAATATCCTGAAACACGTGTCCATTCATTTTTCATTTACAAGACATAAACAAAGTTTCATGAAAATAGCTCCACGCGTTAAAAGTTTCATACTAACGTTTTCACCCTTTTTCACCCCCTTAGAGGTGGAATTCCCAAAAATCCCGCCTTAGTGGGTGGTTTTTACAATGGATGCTTACATTCAGTTTTCTGGTCTCAGTCGAAATAATTCTGTAAAACGTAGGTAGGTATAACATCTAGGTGTGACATCTAAGAATCCTTGACAAAAATAAAATTTCTAGAGCACAAAAATATTAGGCGCATCTAAAGATCTAGTTTGTAGTAATAATAACAATTGAGCTTTTAACTAATAGTAAATCAATGATAAATAAAGCCGAGAAAACAGAGCGGTGGCTGCGGCCGTGATGACGTAGGACCACGCCTCTTAATGAGGCAATTGATGATGTTGCGCCTAACAACAATCGCCTACCTACCTACTCACTCGAAACAATATTACACATTGCATAATAAACTAAGAGATAACATTAACGCTTAGAATAGCAATCGATGTTATTAGTAGAGATTGTAGGTATTTTTTTTTAAATATTATCAAAATGACTTCAGATTGCAGAGATTAAAATGTTTTTAATTGATAGCAATATCAATATGCCCTTAGTATCTCCAAAAATAATGTTTACACTAGTAAACAAAAGCACAAAAGACATTCAACTTATGTACTTTACTTTATGTGATGACGTAACAGTCTTGTTATGATCTCAAAGCTTAGGTACAATATGGGTGCATAATGCACCTACAATAATAATAACGATATTGTATTCCATCACAATGAACATGAACTACAGATATAGCGCCAATTTTTATAATATTTCTTACAGAATTACCTACGTTTTCTACCCCTTTGTTTATATCACAGAATAAAAACATCAACATTCTCTAACTAGCCTATGACTTTGATAAGCGATTTGTTTATTAGGGTGAGGCAATGTTATGATTTGAAAATCAAATATTGACAGAAACTTGTTGCTCAATTGATAAAATTTTGTTTTGAGGCCAATATATTGAAACGTCGCCAATGAACGAACTTAATCATTGTGGGCGTTGGTTGACTTGACACACCAGCAGATAGCAGCTGTAGTTGACCGCCAATCTCATGTGCGAGGTTGTAGGCATAAAAGCCTTTAAAATGTTTTATCACTTAAGGTTATACTCGTAGGTACCTACAAAATGTTCAATCAACAAATTCTGCTGATGAAAGATGATGATGAAAGATGTGCCTATAAATAAATTGCTTTGACTTCACTTTACAATGATACAAACCTCGGGTTCAGTTGTCGGGTCAAATCCATGGAAACGTAGGACTTGCAATCTGTCTGTCGCATGATAATGGCGATTGGAAAATCGATGAATGGTTCACGCCTTGAATTCATGGATTGCAAGCGTCATTCATTCTAGATTCTAACTAAAGTCACGTCAATCAATGGATTTATACCTACGGCTTTGTTATAAGGCAATTTATCATCAAATCAAATTCTATCATTGACTAGCGTCATCATTATTCCTTCTAATTATCTTTATCTACACAGATAATCTTTCCTGCCTATGTAGATTATGCAAACGGTCATGACATGTACTAAAAGTAGTCTTTATTGCATAAAAATAAATACAGCAAACGTTAATTTCAACACGCAAACCTAGCGAGCTAAATACCCAGTTGCTCCATTAACGTTTCATGGAATCTTTCTATTTATGATGTGTAAAGTCGAAACTGTTTCAATAATTCTGTCTGTCATGTGCTCGGAGTCAGGAGCGAATACTCCGAACTATCATCAAGGTATAACTATTCTAAGTGCACGCTCGCTCCCATTCTAACGACCGACTGCATGCGCTAGACAACGTGCGTGGCGTGACCCACCTAGGAAAACTTCGTGAACCTAGATTGTAATTGTAGCTGTTCGTCGTACTAACAGCTCTATCCTACATATTTATATTGGTATTGCTTAATTAATGGTTCTACACTTTTAAGAGTCTTTATCTATGAATCTACCTTCTATTAATTCTCTTTAACGGTCATCTGTTTTTTTTTTTTGTCGTCTCGTCGCTTTTAAAATACTCGTTATGACAGTAGGTATCTTACTGACCGTCTGTATCATGACTGTGAATGAGATCACAATCTATAAATACTTTCCGGACAGTCGCGCCTCTAACAACACTGATGAGAGTAAAAACACAGAAACTAAGCGACTGAACAAGCTCAAGCCAATTGTTGCCATGTGCACATTGTGCTTGAACAATTGACTAAACAATTGTGTCCTCTGACAAAGTCTGTTTTAAAAGAAACCATAGGTACTCTATAAATAAGGATCTGTTATTGACAGAATGGAAAAATATGAAAACACGTGAAGGGAATTAACCAACAAAACATAGTCGAAACCAAAGTAGAATTACCAACGAATAGAAAACCAAAAATTCAAGATACTCAAAAATTAATATTATGTATGAGCTAGATTTTTAGGTAAGTAATAAATAAATATCTACTAGCTCGTTTAAGTATCTGACACGGCTAGTTTAGCAAAATGCAGGAATTAAGTAACCTATTGCGTAATGAGACTTTAGTGCAACTTTCTACTACGGAATAAGGAAAGTTGGCACGTGTGTTATGTTTACAAAACAGTCTACAAACTTAAAACAGGGCGTCTACTCCGAAAAACGATCAACGATATATCGGCACAATAATCGTGCAAAACTTACATAGTAACATTGTTTATGCTATTATTTGAACAATAGAACGACCGACATTACTTTTGAAAACCGATCTCGTAAACCAATTCCCAATTTGACAACGAAACAACTGTTAATTCGACTGAATTTGACGAACATTCGACTCCGTTAGTATCGTTGTCGTTTTGCGGAGTAGACCCCCAGTGTTAAACAATGATGTTGATGCCACAGACATCACAACTTGTCGAAAGCTTAACACAACATTCTTTCTTCCATTTGTAGAATTGTCTAGAATAAATTAAAAATATTTTGTGTTACCAATCTAGCGATGTAACTAATCTGCTCAATAGCGTTTTATGGACAACATCGCTTTAGTTAGTGGAAGCAATAAAGTTTTTTGTTGCTATCAACACTAAGCGTATGATTCAAGGTTCGTTTTTACGACGGTGACGAAACCGCAATTGTAGGACACACCTCCAAAGTAACTGTTTAGATAAAACGTCGTTACAACCACAACTTGTACTTTATCGTCTCGCTCCCAGAATGGTTCGTTACGAAATCCAATAGATATTGAGAGTAAAGATAGAGCGTTTCCTTGAACATTGAGTCCAAAGTTCAATTTTCTGGCAAGCACACTAGCACGGATGGCCAATTTAGAGATTTCATAACCATATTTGAACTCTCTTCCATAAAGCATAAAGTTGAATTCCTGTTGAGCAGATCATCAGTGCCGTTGAACTGGCTTCATTTATTTGTCTAAAGGTGTTTTAGATTTAGAAATGAAACCGAAGATACCTACTTGGATGTGAGATGAGAATAGAAATAAGAATATTATATCAAACTATTAAGATGATTCTGCTGCTTTTAGACGCTTGCTACCTATGGTAGGTAAATAAAATAATCTCTAAAAACTAGTTTTCATTATAGTTTATATTATGCATTAGTTTATGATTACCACTTCCTCTTGTGCTATGTCGTAACATAAATCAAGTAGGTACCATCTGAACTAAGTTTACACAACAATTTTTAAACACTCAGCTAAAATAAATGAAAACAACAGCAAAGCAATAAAAAAAATTATAGACCTAAACAAGGATTAAGTTTATGCGAAAACAACCAATATTGATTTCGAAATAATGCAAGCTAGGTAAACAAGTTAATAGGTAGATAGAACATACTAAAGTTTGCTGACTTGAGGGCGTGCCGGTAAACGACGATTTCATTGGATGAGTATTTTTGTGTGAATATTAAACAAGCCTATATTGACGTCAATAGGTATTATTTTCCACAACGATTTTTCGATTTATCTCAAGATATTATATGAATAATTTACCTACATGGTACTACTAGGAACTGTTCACTGTACTATTCAGCAGATGATATTGATACTAGATTCAAATAATACCTTTAGACCCTTTTTGATCACAATGCCTACGTCCACCTACGCCGCAAAACGACTAAGTCGCGAAGTAACTCACATTTAAAACACCTACAAAGCCAAATATCTCTAGTAATTCTTGTAGAATACCTTATGTAGGTATACCTATAATCTGAATCTCGGAAACGGCTACAAACGATTTTCATGAAATTTATGTGTGGGGTTACGGGGGCGATAAATCGATGGTTTCAGTTTTAGAAATCGTCGTATACCAAAAAAACAGTCATCCAGGTAGGTATTTACTACTATTCATCGAAGCCATATGAGCTATCTTATCACAACGTTCATTATGTTACATAGGCGTTAGAGTAGTTTGATGTTTTGTTTGTACTTGGTAATAAGTACATAGCTAGCTATCTATTACCTAATCCTCCATTAGCTCAATTATCTGATAAGATATACATATATGCTTTTATTTATAACTTCAATGGTCTTGTTTAAAATTTATTTAATTTATATTACACAGGTTCTTTCAGGATTAGTTAGGTACTTTATGAATTAGTATTTTTAAAGAAATCTGTAGTTGTTTTGTACTTGTGTTGTGAATTAAATATGAGACCAATAGCTGCTTGCTCATTTATCGTGTTGACCCGGACTGAGGTTAACACGCGCGATAGCAAAGTGCTTATGTTAATGTACCTAAGTACTTACAAGTTTCATATTCTACTAAGATATAAATATTTTAGAAGTGTAACAACAAGACGTAAAAATATCAAAAACATACGATACAATAAACGGCTAATCGACACAAAACAACTGACGCCCATATAAAAACCTGTATCTGTGTGGAAAAATAATATTTTTTTTATCCTTATTGACGCCGAAGTCAGCCTCTATCAAGTAATATTCTATAAGTATTATATAGTATCTATTCTGTACGTCCTGGATAGACCGGTTGTACGAGTCGATCACTGGAGAGTCGTAAAGAAAGTAGAACGATTACAATTCCCGCTTGTGCTCGTTTTACCATCAGCCCATATTTTATAGTAATTACAGGAAAGGGAGTATTACAACAAGCATTCATTAAATTCCAATGTCCCAATAGTTTACTTCAGTCTTCATCAAAGTGTTTTTTCCTTCAGGATCGATGCGTTCTAACCGCATTAGCCAGTTCGCACCACTCTTGATCGGCCTGGTGGGACTCCCGGCGAGGGGCAAGAGCCAGCTCGCACACCGTCTGTCCAGGCATCTCAATTGGAATGGGGAGAGTACGAAAGGTAACCACGTTTTTATTTGGTCTATCCCGCTCAGCGAACCAAACATTACTTATTGAATTACTCACACACAAATCACTTTAACAGACATGAGATTGAGGAGATGTAGTAAATTGTTTGACAAAAAAATATCAAATAAGCAAATCATCCAGTTAAAATTACTCAGTGGCAACAGATATAGAGAAAAATATCAGCACTTTAGTATTTTTTTGGAAAGAAATTCGATACAATGATACAGAAGTCGTACCTGTGAATAAAATCTAGAATGGCCGTCGCTTGATATTTTAGACATTGTTTTACATCGACTAACTCGCGAATGCTCGTATCATATACCTACGTTTGCCATAACATTTTGAATAGTTTTCGTTATTAAATGATAACGTAACGTTGAAAAAGTGGAACGTTGGTATAGTTCCCAATTTTAGTTTTTCAGTTTTTTTTATACTTTGACTAAAGTCAAAGTTTTTTACTTTTGAATGCTTTCACCGGACGATCAAATAGGTTCTGTTACGTAACTACCGATCTATGTATTATTTAACGCGTGACTGTTCTGTTATATCTATTACCAACATGTATTAACGCTTATTTATTTACACACAAGCCCTGACCTAGATGAAGGCGTGCTCTTGAGCTACACACTATGTAGAACGTACTTACATGAATTTATATTTTCATCGCTGGCCGTTGTTTTGATTAGATATCACTATCTTCTAATGATATTATCTCCGCATGACCTAAAATTTCTCAGTCATGTGCTCATTTATTCATTTCAAAGTCACACTTTTCTAGAATAGGTATTGACTTTAAACTATACACTGGATTAATTTTAACGTCAGCGTTTGATTGATGTACCACCTAATCTCTTAGTTTTTCTACTACGAAAGCAATCGCTCTGCCATTGCCACATTTAGATTTCAGCCTCTTTTAGTTTCTGCAAGTCTAACTGCTCCCATCTTTTCCAGTGTTCGATTGCAGTGAGTACCGCCGCCGCCACATGGCTCTCTACGGTAGCCATGACATCTTCCGCGCAGACAATCTTCAGGGCTCCGCTATCCGCCGGCAGAGCGCCCGCGAGGCCGTACAAGACGCTGTTTTGTGCCTTAAGGAGGGCAATAGTGTTGCTGTAAGTTTTATCTTAGTAGAGCTTATGACACCTTTACTGTGTAATATAACGAAGACTCCTTTAGCTTCTGTCTTATAGACTCCCAACTCAATGAATTGCTATTCATAGATTTTGCATGATTGATACGTTCGTCCCATCAATGTGGTTGCCACCCCTAAATCCAATAGCTAGTACATTAATACCTAGGTATAGTAAGTTTAGACATCAAGTTTTTTTTTAATCCATAAATCAGTGACTATTTCAGAAAAGATAAACAATACTAGCACTACCGATGCCAATAAAAACAGTCTTGTTATTTATAGGACTAGAATAAATAGATTACGAATAATCTATCTATCATTAAACAATCTAAACACGCTTCAATGTGACTCCGATTTCAATGATGGATGATACTAATTGGTAGATACTCAGATCCTGTTTATGCCGTTCAATGAAAACATAATGTTAGGAATCTACTGCCTGACCTTTCTAGAAAACCTCAAGCAAACTGACGACCTTATCTGATAGGTCATGCGAATGATAGAAGTTTCTCTACAAAGTTCTCTTCCTTTAATTATTAATTGGATGGACTTAAGATACCACCATTGCGAATTACTCGGTAAAACTCATTTTTCTCTTCCAGATTTTCGATGGGACTAACATAACTCGCGAACAGCGCAGAGAGCTCACCGAATATTGCATCTCGGATATGGGCTTCAGGATTCTCTTTATCGAATGCGTCTGCGAAGACCAGGAACTGTTGGAGAGGAACATCATTGAAATTCTGCGTTATTCAGCGGATTATAAAACAATGAGCGAGGAAGAAGCAGTCGATGATCTCCGCAAGAAAATGGAGCATTACATGAGACAGTATGAACCGATTGATGCTGGCCTGGAAACAATCAGTTTCGTCCGGGTTGAAAATATGGGGGAGACTGTCACAGCGCACAAAGTTGCCGGGCAAAAGGAGTCTGGGATACTAGGCTACTTATCCGGGATGCGAGGAATGCCGCAGACTTTGTACTTCACCCGGGTGAGTCCACTTTGAACTCTTAAGTTATCTGTAGATAAACATGTTTTCTCGTCAGTTTATTTTGAAAGACAGACGGCACCTAATGCAAACGACTTCCATGAATAACAAGTTCATTTTGCAACTGATTGGAACAACAACACGGATACGAATGAGTCTATTGATTACGTAGTTCTATGCAATAACAAAATAATCATTTATAATATCCTACGTAGCTAACATTCCTAGGAGTTATTGAGAAAATTTATAATTTGTCTGATAATGAACACGCAACTGCACATTGTGTGAAGTGTTTAGTCATTTCGAGACTTTGAGAAATAAGTTGTGGTGAGCAATATAATAATCTCTGTGCACCTGGCTGTCAATTCTGCTAACCAACCGTCTCAAAATGACAATGGAACCGACGCAAAAAACACTCTTGACCATAATAAATCTTTTGACCCTTTTGGCATAAACTGAAAAGTAAATAATGATCGTTTTTGCAACAATTCCATTGCCATTTTGGACCCTATTTAAAAGTACCTGCCTACAATGCGGAAGCTAAGTGGTTTTAATATTGATTCATGAGTAAGAAATCATTATCGATTCTAGCTAGCATACACATACAATGAATTCTAAAGATACAATACCTAGAAGGTAAATTGATGTTGCCATTGCATATCCCACGTCTAATGCTGTGCCAAGATCTAAATGCGCCAAGCAACGTGTTACAATAATTTAAGTGCCTAGACTCTGGAACGAAGTCACAGGGATGTGACTTCGCTCGATACAAACTAGAATCCCTCTACCTGACCTGACATATGAGTTAATTTTTAGGAATTCTATTCTTCTTCTTCTTCAATTATGGCATCTGTCTCTTAGAGAACAATTTTGCCAGTGTCAAGTGTATTTAATTATAAGTATTGTCAACGTCACAGAGTCATAGTCAAGTTGTCAAGTCAATTTTAAACAAAAGATGGCTGTTTTGTTGAAAATTCTCGTGATTTCCTCCAATGGAATTTGAAGAGAACTAAACGCGAGACCCAGCTGCGTTTAGATCGTGCGTTGTCCGTCAGTTAGTCAAAGCTTTCATTCTATTTTTTTGAATTGAATGATTCTTTTTAGTAGTAGGTATTTATTGCGAAAATAAAAAAAAACCGTCTCTACCAAAGAGAATATAATCATTACGTAACTGAAAATAGATTTTTACAGCCGCCATATTGAATTTTTTGACATTAGAATAGGCTATGTCACACTTGTGATCCAGACAAATCTAACGACATCTCATTTGTCAAAACCTGTCCAGCCATTTGGGTAACAGCAGCAGCCAAAGAAACTCAGGCGAAAACATACTATTAACACGCTGCGCGACCCGCTGAAACGCGACGCGTGTCGACGCGAATCAAATTGTACTATTTTCTATGACTAGAAACATACTATGAACATCCGACGTGTCTCATTTGATTCGAGTCGACACGCGTCGCGTTTCATCGGGTCGCGTAGCGTGTTAATAGTATGTTTCCGCCTTTATACATACATACATACAACCCAAACACATTACCCTCCTTCGCTTCGCAGTCCGGTAAAAAATACATTTGGCGATAAAAGTTTATGTATAGGTTACTCTAGAACGTTTCATTTCTCAGAATCAGTAACTTTAGGCATGAATAATTAAATCAACAAGTTACGAGCTTGCATCCGTAAACAACATACTTCTACAGATGTATTCGTGGAAAGGGTTTCTCCGATCTAAATATATCTCAACATTCAAATCATTTGGGTGTGTGAGTAGGCTTTTAAGATTAATATCGTGGAACGTGTTAACTGATTCAAGCTTTTCAACACAGACATTTGTATTTTTATTTTCCAAAAGTAAAAATTCTTCTAGTCTGCTTTACATTTGTGTGCAATTTCTCACTAGCGTTTGTTTCCCTTTCACGAGCATGTCTGATTGAAACCACACACGCTAAATGAATGCCTTTTCATCAGTGTGGTTTTCCATCTAACATATGTAGGCAGTATGTACTTTTAAACTTACGCGATCTGAACACATTATTATTAGTATTAGACGGGTATTTATCGCGTTTAAATTACCTTATATTTTCCCGACGTTTCGACAGGTTTGCACGCTGTCGTGGTCACGGGTAGACATTAATAAGGTAATTTAAACGCGATAAATACCCGTCTAATACTAATAATAATATGTAGGCAGGTTCCTACATATCATTTTGGATTCGAACAGTTTTATAAACATACGATCCAATGGTTTTCCCTTTGTTTCCGACGACAATTTGTCAGTATGTACCTACATTCACAAAACCGCATTGTTTGTTGATCGACTCATGAATATGAGTAGTACTTAAATTTTTAAAGACATCTAGGTATAAATAACGTGTAAGATCCTAATCATAAATATATGAAAATAATTGCGCCAAAACCTTCAAAGGTAGAACAGAAAGGGGATAGATAGGTATTTCTGTTTCAACCCACAGTTTTTCACCAATTAGATTTTAGGGGTCGGCTTTTCGGAAGTTGTCTTGGTTCATGCAGATTTAGGTTCCTAGTTCCTTAGTTAATCTAATGGTTTCTATGGTCCACAGCACGGGGAGAGCGAGTATAACGTGCTCGGTCGCATCGGAGGAGACGCATCTCTCTCGCCCCGGGGGGAGCTATACGGCAAGGCTCTGTCGGACCACATCAATGCACTGGCTGTGAGGGAACCCTTCGCCGTGTGGACATCGGAACTGAGACGCACCAAGCAGACCGCAGCCGAAATAAGAGCTCCGAAGAGAGCACTTCGGGCATTGAACGAGCTCGATGCTGTAAGTTTTACTATAATAATAATAACTTTATTTCAGGCAACATTAGTCTAACTGTACAAGATGGAAAATACTTAAAAACTACGGCCCATATAAACATATACCTTACAGTCTAACTTACATAAAATAAACTAATTATTGGGAGCTGGAAGTGGGGGGGTGTCACTAAGCCTTCCACGGAACCGCCGAAATATGACACCCTTCGGCCAGAATTCCTCTTTCGTATAGAGAGCGAGAGGGTAGGTAAGTTGGTATAGTAAGTATCTAAGTACTTATTTACCTCTACCTACTTGAAAACATGTTTTTCAAAGTGGTTTGTTTAAACAAGCATTATTCAACAATACTTACGCAAAAGTTATGAGTAGGTAGGTACTTACCTATATTACAATAATAATGATAACAATACATTTAACTACAAAAGATTTCAAAGACACAAAACGTTATTTCCATAATATCATGATAACAGAAAATAAGTACCAACTGATAAGTTTATTTTCGATGCTCAATCAATAACTATCATGATAATAAGAAATCAAAGTAACAATATTTTACTCAAATCAATTTATTTATGTAGGTACTTTTTTTTATTTTAGGATATGACTAATATAAAACGCAGGTCACTATAATATCAGAGGTCTATAGAAAAGCAATTTGAAAAAAAAATGTAACGGAATATCACGTAACTAGGTAGGTACTTAGTAGGTAATATTTCCACTAGCCTTTGCCAATAAATTGAATCCAACAGTCTAATTTTATTTCTCTACAGCTCTAGATAAAAACCTATTCGAAGACACGTAATCGCGTATTAGTTGAGATGACATTGAATTTTTGTAAAAATAAAAATAGTTCACTGTCCATTCACACTCAAAAGTGTTTAGATACCTAAAGTTTCACCCAACATACATACATTATGTTCTTAGGTATTCTAAATATAGGTACATGCTACAATAGTCAATAGTCAATAGATAATATTATTCATTGAAACCACGGGGATCATTTTGAATCGTCTTACATACTAGGTGAGTCTAGGTGCCAATTCCAGTCCTATCCCCAGTCCGAGAAGAACTGACAAGAAACTCGCTGGGCCCTAGCGCTTTTTTTGTAAGATCTTTGTTAATTACAGACACGTACCTATGTATGTGACACCTTGTGTAATACTAGTTTAAATATGCGTAGGTACTTATGACTTATGACTTATCTCTAACGAATTTTATTATTTTGATGCTAATTAGTTAGCAATCGAATGGCAGGTGTATCAAATTCCAATTATACATACGTGAGGAATTTAACAATATACATAAAGGTCTGTATAAATAGCTAAAATGTATTTCAACTGGTGCTACACTAACCTTAGTCCGAATTGATTTAAATAATAATAATATGTAGGTAGGTAATATTATGAGTTTTTGTTTTTAATTGGTTTTCATTGCATATTAGTTGTATGCTTTCCCATTTAGCCCTTTATTCGCACTGCGAATATGTAAAAACATTTAAAAAAAACTGGTGTGCTAGGTGATATATACAATATTTGATAAACTTTGCTATGATAAAAACTTTTTTTAGTGAAGAGATTGGAGGCAAATAACTGTACAATACAAATCTACTTTGTATTGTGAAGTCAAGTTATGTGATGTTGTTTGAACGAAACTGATAGTGAAAGATAGCGGCAGCCAACAACGCGATATGTTACTAGGCACTGAATGAATTCCTGTGAGATATTTACTCACTGACAGATAGTATGCTGTTAGGATAGATTTCATCAAATAAATAACCACACAAAGAAAACCATAACGCAAAAACCACAATAAAATAACCATAACCTTGTTTATAGGTACCATTCTTGAATGGCATTCGGGATGAGATAATAGTATAGATACATTTATATTAGCCTATTCATAACTCTATGACGCGATAGTCGTAGAAATCTCAGATCATTAATTTCATCAAAAATAAAAAAATGTTTTTTTGAATTAACAAATTCAACAGCGCAACGTTTCGCGAACGCACTTATGCTATTAACGAATGGTGTAAAAAAGTGTGGCGTTTTGTTAACGCCCCTAATTATAAGTTAAGTTAGTTAAAAGTTAGTTAAGTTTTTTAGGTCCAATAAGATTGTCTATGTAAAACTTCCGCCTGCGTGTCCCAAATGACAACTTTCTTTCTCCTGAAAACTCTCTCTAGACCTGACCACGGAAGCGGAAGCACGCGCGTTTTTGTGAAATACATAATACAAGTCTAAGAACAACAAGGAGGTTTCATAACCCAAACAAGTCTTAGAAAAACACAAAAAAAAAACAGTAGGAAAGGAAAGGAGCCTATGAGACGCACTTGTTCAAAAGAATTACTGACATGATAAGACGTAGACCACAAATCTAAAGATTCATCTAATTAAAGCTCCTCTTTTCCAGGGTATCTGCGAAGGCCTGACTTATGAGGAGATGCAGGAGCGCTTCCCCCAGGAGTTCGCATGGCGCGACCAGGACAAGCTGCGCTACCGGTACCCTTGGGGCGAGTCCTACATCGACATCATGACCCGCCTCCGCCCGGTGCTGTCTGCGCTGGAAGACGAGCATAACGTCGTGGTGGTCGGCCATCAGGCAGTTCTACGATGCATGCTGGGATATTTCCTGGATGCTAAGCTTGGTGAGTGTCTTCATAATACTCGTTTCCTTCTGACTTATTGTACCAAGTGGTGATACGATTTAAGGTCGATTCACACATATCAGTGATCAAAAAAATTAACCAAACCTAATCAAATACCATTCCAACAACGTGTGATATAGACATATCCTGCTCGTCTATTCTATGAATAAATAAATAAAAGTCTTTTGAAAGTGACTGTATTGATCTAGCTATAATGCTACGCTTACGTAGTACGGCGACACGGCGTAGACGCACTACGCCGCATAGCTAGCTGTGCTACGAAGGCGTAGCGTATCCCTGTAGTACAGAAGCTACCTAGTTGGTATAAGATAATTTATCTATTTCCCTTACTGTTCTATTAAACAAATCGTCAAAAAATAACAAACAAAAAACACACAGTTGACTTACAGATTGTTAATTGTTTCCAGACGAGCTGCCATACATGAACATCCCTCTCCACACTATAGTGAAGCTGACGTCATACGGCTACAAGTACAAGGTGGAGATGATCAATATGAACGTGGATTGCGTGGACACACACCGCAAGCAGCCTGTGGTGAGTACCTAGACCTACCTATACTTAACAACTAGTTTTGGAACGAAGTTCCTTATCGCGCGTTGCGAAAGGGGGCTAGACGGAAAAAATTAAGACCAAAAGTTGTAACGACACTTTTTGCTATAGTTGTAAGCCGTGCGGCGTGCGCGTGTTTCTCTGTCTGTCTCGCTCTCTCTCTCTCTCTCAAAGAAAGCAAGGAAAGAAATCATTCCATCCGGGTGTCCCTTGACACCTCTCAAGTTTTTTTTAACCTATATTGTCCCACTTCTGGACAAAGGTCTCTCCCAACTCCTTCCAATGCTCCCGCCACAACTAGTAGACATTTATTGAAAAAATTTAAAAACACGACTGAATGTAACTGAGAATAGTTCTTACAGCAGCCATGTTGGTTTCTTCGACATATTTTGGCGGCGTATTTTTTTCAAAAAGAAAATTAAATTGGTTCACGACCAGATTCAAACCCACAATCTTAGATCTTTTGGTACCTACTTATTCAAATTTTCTTTTAGACCAGGTCTAATCTGGTATATTCACACTGGTACACTGATATATTCTCAGAATAATGTAATGGAAATAAAATGTCAGTTTACTCTTAGATAATTATGATTTATTCTGGGTATAGTCACGTATAGTGTTCTTCAACTAGTTTGGTCGAATTCACCCTTTGTGTGATTTTGCAGGATTTTTCTGAGCCAATTTTGTTTGCTCAACGACCCTAAAAACTATGGGATATTGATAAGTCGATAATTTCCTACTTTCTTTGTTCCAGAACTGCTCCATCAACAGAACTGCGGTGGATGCTCTGGTCACGGTTCCATCTCACTACGACACCCTCCCATCAAACCTCTGGCAAAACACAACCGAGGCACAACTTTAGGCGTCCTAGCTAGGCCACCTAGGCCTCTGGCGCCCAGTATGCAGCATGCACGCGGTCTGACCCGCTCCTCGGTAGTGAAATACCCAGGAATCCATGCCACTCCAAGCTTCGGAGTCATTAGCGACCGTTGAAAGACTTTGGTGTGATTGTAAAACGCAACTGTTTTAATTATAAGTTTAAATTTAGTTTATAGATCCAAACGGCTTTTGCTAAGCTCAGAAAATAAAAAAATATAAATTAGGTTTTAGATTTGACGTAAGCATTATAGGTTGACCAATTAACTTAGACCACTCTCTTTGATTTTACAAGAGCATGGGGTGTTATATTGAGATTGTTATCAGCTTGCCAGAATTTTGTCTTCAGACATTTTATATCAGTGTTTGCATAAAAAAACGACTCGCCCGCGCCTTTTAGATCTTACTGGCGTGGTCTCAGTTAAGTGGTCGAGTTATAGGTATTTCGGTTTGCACCTGCCCAATTTATGGCCAATGAAATTAGGTACTTACTAACTTTTTGTTGGCTTCATTAAATTTGTACAAAGCGTGGAATAAAATTGTGATGTTATGTACTTCCAACAATTTAAGACTGAGAGGTTTTCTTACCTATCCAATCAATGTCAATGCGAGTTCAACGGAAACTTACCATGTGTTTGTTCTCTTTTATATATCGAGTTATACTAGCTCTATTTTTATGTTTTATTATGCTAGAAAAATAATTTAGTAATCCTATAACTTAGGCATGTTTTATCTGATTATTTTTAGAGATAAGTTGTTAGAAATAACTTACTTACCTAATCATGACTATATAATTATCAGTTGTTAAACAGCTTTTTTTAGCTTATCAGTAAGATATCTCTTCGTTTGAGCTTATTTTAAGTTTCACTAGTTTGTATCTACTTATAGCCGGGATTTGTCTAGCAATTCATGAAATTCTACTAATAGCTACATATTTGTTAATTATCTTTATTTACCTAGAGTACTTATTTCATGTGAAAACGTGAAGAAACCGGCATACTCTAGAACCAAAAGTTCGAAGGTGTGTGTCAAGTTAGTGTCCTTATAAGCGGCGACGGGCTTGCAACCTGTCATGTACGGAATACTAACTACTGTGCAAAATGTAGGCATGTGCCAAATGTAATGTTTGGTTGGACGTGCCTCTGACTACCGTATTTAGGTATCCTCAAAGATGTAAGTAACTAGAGATCTGAGGAGATATCTACCGAGCCCTGAGGATTACAATGTTTTGTGTAAAATTGCTATGAGAAATTACACGTAGATAGAAAGTAGGACAATGGTTAGATTTGTAGAAATTTTCCGAGTGCGATAATAGGAGAAACTTTATTATGTATAGTCTTAGAGTTATGTTTAATCAAACTGTAGTTAATTATAAACATAAAGTCAATTATGGCTGGTGGAATTAATCCATCGATAGATCTGTTTGTACCGAGATATTACAAAATTTAGTGTCTATTCATGATATTCTAAAAATAAAGGTAGATTTATTGATAAAAAAATTGTTTTACTTACGCCTTTGTTCAATATGCTGCAAAGGTATAGAAGACATCTACACTAATATTATAAAGACGTACAGTTTGTTTGTCAGTTTCGGTTTGTATGTAGGAAATAATCTCCGAAACCCATCCAATTAAAAAAATCTTTCTCTGATGTTAAGAGAGAACTTTCAGGATGAACATAGTCTATATTTATGTAGGTACCTCGCGGGCAAAACCGCGGGCGAAAGCTAGTCATAGATAAATATCGAGTTATTGTCAGCCCAGCATTGATTTATAATATGTATCGACTTTGAAAGTGTCTAGAATGAATTCAGTGAACCACGAACGTACGAAAGTTTACTTTCGTTTGATAATATAACTTTGTCTGGAGGTCGCAATTTACATCGTACAGATATCTACAGATTAGAATCTATTGCACGATACAATTTACTTACTTACTATAGGTACCTACATAGGTACCTGTGACACTACGACTTTCGTCCACGCATTATAAGGACAAAATTTTGTCAAATTATCATCATCTCCCTGTAACTAGATAAGGGTTGCAAGAGTTACTTTCATTTTCTTATTTTCCTATAATCTTTCACATAATAATTTTCTTAGGCTTAAGTGCCCACCTCTATTAGCCTACCCTTTACCCTTAAACCACCCACACTCAAATCTATCACCCTGCTTGTTACATGATAAGGTATTTCGTGATGTAGGTACAAAAATCTAAGATCCATTTTTTTCTATTGAAAAATATTTCGGTAAGTAACAAATAAAAGACTATTGAATACATACTTCTGTATAATTTTATGAGGAAAACACTAGAAACCCAAAAAACTGGGAAAATAATAGTCGTTTTTAGAGTAAATTAACATTAATGATGTTGATGACGATGATCGACGAATTTTTAATACCAAGAGACCTTGACAACATTTTAAACTTTTACAAGATGTGAATTTTAATAAATTATCCATTACTTATGTACCTACCTATGAAAATATATGTTGCCTTTCAAAAGTCAGCGTGCTGAAGCGTTTTTGAACCAGAGGGAACATAGGTACCTAGGTAGGTAGGTACAATCTATCTATATCTATATAAGAGCTTAACCTGACTGACTGACTGACTGACTGACTGACTGACTGACTGACTGATTTATCATCGCCCAGCCGAAACCGCTGAAGCTAGAAAGCTGAAATTTGGAAGGTGGCTTCCTTTTATAACAAAACCACCCACTAAGGCGGGATTTTTGGAAATTCCACCTCTAAGGGGGTGAAAAAGGGTGAAAACGTTAGTATGAAACTTTTTAACGCGTGGAGTGATTTTCATGAAACTTTGTGTGTGCACTGTAAATGCAAAATGAATGGACACGTGTTTCAGGATTTTTCAATATAACCATCAAAAAGGGGTCAAATGTGGGGTCAATTTTTGTATGGGAACTTTTTAACGGGTGGTGCGATTGGCCTGAAACTTTGTTTGTGTACTGTAAATGCAAAATAAATGAACACGTGTTTCAGGATTTTTCAATATAACCTTCAAAAAGGGGTCAAATGTGGGGTCAATGTTTGTATGGGAACTTTTTAACGGGTGGTGCGATTGCCTTGAAACTTTGTTTGTGTACTTTAAATGCAAAATGAATGGACACGTGTTTCAGGATTTTTCAAAATAATCTTCAAAAAGGTGTCAAATGTGGGGTCAATTTTTGTATGGGAACTTTTTAACGGGTGGTGCGATTGGCCTGAAACTTTGTTTGTGTTCTGTAAATGCAAAATAAATGAAAACGTATTTCAGGTTTTTTCAATATAACCTTCAAAAAGGGGTCAAATGTGGGGTCAATGTTTGTATGGGAACTTTTTAACGAGTGGTGCGATTGCCTTGAAACTTTCTTTGTGTACTGTAAATGCAAAATGAATGGACACGTGTTTCAGGATTTTTCAAAATAACCTTCAAAAAGGGGTCAAATGTGTGGTCAATGTTTGTATGTGAACTTTTGAACGGGTGGTGCGATTGGTCTGAAACTTTGTTTGTGTACTGTAAATACAAAATGAATGGACACGTGTTTCAGGATATTTCAATATAACCTTGAAAAAGGGGTCAAATGTGGGGTCAATGTTTGTATGGGATTTTTTTAACCTGGTGCGATTGGTCTGAAACTTTGTTTCGTGTTTCAGGATTTTTCAATAAAACCTTTTAAAAAAGGGGTCAAATGGCAATGTTTGTATGGGAACTTTTCAATGGGTGATGCGATTGGTCTGAAACTTAATTTTGTGTTTTAGGATTTTTCAATATATCTCTAAAAAAGGGGATCAAATATTAAAATATAAATAAATATAAATATAAATCAAATATAAAAATATTCCTGGATATTTCAAAATAACCCTCTAAAAAGGGTAAAATTGGGTGTAAAAGTTATTATGGGATTTTTTTATGATTTGTTTGAAACTCAGTTTAGTTAGATACCTACTTTAAGTGAACGAAGTCGCGGGCGGGACAGCTAGTATCTATATAAGAGCTTAACCTGACTGACTGATTGACTGATTGATCATCGCTGAGCCGAAACCGCTGAAGCTAGAAAGCTGAAATTTGGAAGGTGGTTTCCTTTTATAACAAAACCACCCACTAAGGCGGGATTTTTGGAAATTCCACCTCTAAAGGGGTGAAAAAGGGTGAAAACGTTAGTATGAAACTTTTTAACGCGTGGAGCGATTTTCATGAAACTTTGTTTGTGCACTGTGTAAATGCAAAATAAATGGACACGTGTTTCAGGATTTTTCAATATAACCTTCAAAAAAGGGTCAAATGTGGGGTCAATGTTTGTATGGGAACTTTTTAATGGGTGGTGCGATTGGTGTGAAACTTTGTTTGTGTACTGTAAATGCAAAATGAATGGACACGTATTTCTGGATATTCCAAAATAACCCTCTAAAAAGGGTAAAAAGAGGGTCAAAGTTATGTATGGAATTTTTTATTAGTGTGATTTGTTTAAAACTCAGTTTAGATACTTTAAGTGAACGAAGTCGCGAGCGGGACAGCTAGTGTTTTTATATACAACCGAGCCGAACCAACCTTACGGCAAACCAGATCATGAGAGTTAAAAAAGCAGTTACCTACTTTATTCCATAACAAGCTAATTTCACTTGCTACGGTGTCATTCTAACCTAAACACGGTCGTCTTCTTACCGTGTTATTTTGAACCACTGTGGGTCTGTGGTGAAAGGCTCGTATCGTGAACCACCTAAACACGATAATGATCTTATAATATGAAGGTATCCAGTTTAGGCTATGGAACCCTCAGTGCTTATCCGACTCGCACTTGACCAGTGTTTTAATACTCAGTCTTGCTAATCTATTAGGTACCTACCTATAACTAATCGAAACAGCACTCAACCTAGTAACACTATTGTTCCCTTTGTTATTGTTTGTAAAATCAGTTATCTTTGAAGACGTGATTTATCTCAATCTAGAACACGCGTGAAAAATAACAATAGTTCTTTTTATTACTCGGTGTCATCGGTCGATTTTATATCTATGATGGATGATATAATGGAGCTGCATAAGGAACTAGCATGTTTTAATACCTTTGTGCTAATCTACTTATTATAGAATACTTTATTCCCTCCATAAAGCTGCGGATGTCACATGCATTTAACCTGCATTTTACCTACAGGGCGTAACATTTAGATCGGTCAGTATGGGAAAGTCTGAAACTATAAGACGATAAATACGAAGATCTGTTCTTGGGAACCATGTCATCGATTTTAGTAACAATAGGAAAACTACATTAATATATTTAAAAAAGAACTCGTTCTCAGCTCTGGAATCGACAGAACAATAATAGGCCTTATTATTGCTTATGCCTTATAATTTTAAATCGACAAAACAAGGGGAAGTTCGTCGGCGGAGGGAAATTGACGCGTATATTTAACTATAATTTTCTTACAGATAAAAACTCATCTAAAGTTTAAACGGGTATTACACTACACGGTATTCAGGGCCCGGTAGTAAGGGAGCCTAACGCCTAGCCTCTACGCCTTACGCTCTAACTCTTATTACACCACTCTTATTGTGGGGTTAATTCAGGGTAGTGTAATAAACGCTTTAGTTGGAGTTTATGTAATATCTATTTCATGTGTCATGTGGCGCGAAAGTCGATTACTACAATCGCCTTGTCCATTGATCGATAGCATGCACTCGGAAACGAGTGAATGGCTCTATAAGCGACCGTGACTTACTTCATTGACTCTGTACAATCACAGTGAAAAGAAAACAACTGGTTATTTACATTGAAAAATAACAACTTGTTGAGCTTGAACTTATGTTAGGTATGTGTTATTGGTCACATCAAAACCACTACAACACGAGGCTCTACAACAATTATTTATCTATTTAAGCCAAAAATTAACAAAACTCTTATCGTAATCGTGCCAAATTTATTTGAAGTACCTGGATGAGCGAGCGTTGCTCGTTTCTTTGGTAAATCATGTTTTTTGGAAAATGAATCTTAGCTAGATCGATTTATCGCCCCTGAAACCCCTAGCATAGGTACTAAATTTCACGAAAATTTTTGGAGCCATTTCCGAGATTCAGATTTTGTATATAATACAAGAATTGCTCGTTTAATTAATTTGAATTACCCTGTTAACTTCTTGCTTATTGATGTGACAGGGACATACCTACACGTAATTGAGAGAAAATAAAATAGCGCAAAAGCTCTACCTACGCCTCTACTACGTAGGTTTTAGGTAGCAATTCCCTAGTGTTTCTTTTTCTTTTTCAATATGATAGGTATATGATAAAAGAGATATAATAAAAGAGATATCATTATTGGATGATTCTCCTAACGGTTTCTCACTATTCGTCATTGTTCACAACAAAGAAGTTGGTTATCTCGTGAAATATGAGGTTAGGTACTTTTAATGTACCTACCCTTCGTGAAATAACTTTATCATCATCATCAGCCCTTCTCATCCCACTGCTGGGCATAGGCCTCTCTTCGCTTTTGTCATTCGCCTCTATCTTGCGCCATAACTTGCGTGAAATAACTTATTAGATATCAACCAATCTTTCATTGCTCTATCTTCATGCTATCAGCTTGAAAGATTAATATAACGACAAAAATAACAAATTGAGAACGTAACCAGCCGTTTACAGAGGCTGTGGTCGGACAGACACAGCCTGCGACCCGGAGACCCAGAGCTAGTAATACATTGTCATACAAATCTCGCTGACTGAAGCGCGCGCACGTACAAACGGTCGAATATTACGTTACCTGAGATAAACTATTTATGTTCATCGAATAAAATTAACTCGTAGTTGTGAAGTGATCGTGATTCGAACAACAAAGATTTTTGGAAGTGAGTAAAATAAATTGTTTATAAAGTTTTCCAGGCAGGTTACTTACATACATAACTGGTTTTTTACTATAATATAATTATTATGTGATTTGTTTACTTCTTCAGAAATAAGTAAGTAGGTAGGGACAGGTAAGTATCTACTTAGCTTAGGTAGGTACATTTGTTTGCTAATCATAGAAACACACATCAATGGATAAATATGATTAATACGTTCCTAGTGTGTCTGTTACATTTATAAATGTTTTCTTTATGTAGCAGCCTAAAAATAAATTTCCAGGCACCAAGTACCTACAGGGTTTATGTTATGAGTAAAAACTTCCACTTGACGCTACCAATACAAAAGCCTGCCTTCGTTTACTTCTTAGATAGTAATTTGTAAATTTAAATATCTATTGTGGCGTTTACTAGCTGAATATACTCTAAATTTTGATCTTGTGATTCGCCTTCATATCCTGCTAAGATATTTGTGTAGAAACCACCTATCCACCCATCTGATGTTCATTAATAAAGTGATGAGATCATCACAGCAAACACTTGTCTAACGTGATACAGCAAGAATTTAGGAAAAAAACACGTGCTTATAAAATAAACAAAGCGTCTTACTATACTATCAACTGTATTATCGAGAGCACTGGTGGTCTAGTGGTAATATACCTGCCTTTCAATCCTATGTCGTGGATTCGTTCCTATCGGATAGTAAACCAATGAATTTCGATTTTCGAAATATTTATATGTTTGGTGTAGGTACAAACCTATTATATATTTTATTTATGTACCAGTAGGTAAAGGTATTCTCAAACGGTGAAAAAAGATCCTCGACTAGTGATGCAACGGAAGTGTCTTAGCGGAAGCAGAAACAGAAGCAGATGTCAAAAGTAAATTTTAGCGGAAGCGAAAACGGAAACGGATGCGGAAACGGAAGTGTAAATACTATAAAAAAACTAAAATTTCAGTGGCAAGTAGGGCGATTTGGCTGTTTGTTAAAGCACCGTTAATCCAATCTGCATGAAACTTGGAAGGTCTAGAGATTCTACTATGTAGATTTGCTGGAAAGAATATGAGCTTAGTCGGTGATTTCGATGAAGGGGTTGTAAAGGTACCTACAGGGTTCCAAGACGAAAAAAAAAACGTTTTGCCCAGCAGTGGGACAATAACGGCTGATATATAATAATTGAGTGTGGTATAAAAATGATCTTACTTGAACATTCCAAAATGATTTTAATTTTGATTGTAGTATAGGTAGTTTATGAAATATAACGTAAAAAGTAAAATTTATGATTTAAATTTTTGAAAATTAAGAAAACCGCTCACGTCTTATAGCACGGATATAAGTACCTACCTATCTAGGTGGGATAATCAAATAAGTATTATTTTTTGTGTAGGACCTATGTACATAAAGAGTGTCCAAAAACTTCCAGACGTGAATACAAATGAGGATTGTGGCATAGCTGGCATCGCGCGTGAAATATTTCGGTTCGGGGCGAACTAATAGTTAACCTAATATGCATAGTTAAGTTGCGGTAGGTAAAAGTTATATTATATGAAAAGTAGTCTGGCCGCTTTTGCACCTAACAATTTGTTCGGTGTTCGTCGTATATTATAAGACAAGCTCTTACTAAAACAAACAACAACAGAAAATCTAACTCGCTTAGACTCACATCACGGCGTGATGTGAACTAAAAAGAACGTAGGTAAACAAACAAGTTTGGACAAGTAACGAAAGTCCGCGCGGGGGCGCTTCACCGCCAAACGCGCGCCTCGCCGCCCGTGCACCAGCGCCGTCAACCGCCTCAACCATCGTTAACTTCCGTTCTTATTTCCGTTAAAAAAGTTGCGGAAACAGAAGCAGAAACGGATGTCAAAAAGCATGCGGAACTTCCGCAGTTGCGGAAACGGAAACAGATGTCTGTTGCATCACTACCCTCGACTTAGTCAGCTCTGTATACGTATTGACCGGTGGTATTGACCATCCTTCATTCATACATCAGAATAAGTATGCTAGGCAAGAATACTACTCCATCTAAGACTAGTCTCGGGCTCTAAAGATTCCTACAAGTGAGTAAAAAGTTCCATTAGACAACGCTTGAATGGTACAAAGCCTGTTTTGCGTGATCAATCAGTGATCATGATCACCAAAATTAATGTAGGTAAACTTACCTAAGTCATCAAGGTAAATAATCCAGGTACCTAGTACCTAACTAGTTATATATAGGTACCTACAAGTACCTATCCCGGAAATTATAAGCTCGAATATGTTATCCCGAGGGGCGAGGCTATTCACAATATTCAGGTACTTACTTACGCGAAAATCAAAATGATCTACGACTTTTGACAATTCGAAGAGTAGGTATAGGTACCTTATATTAGGTACGTAGGTAGGTGCAAAAGTTCTAAGTTCAAAATGTTTATTGTATTCAAGTTTCGTTTTAACATGAGCTATATTTAACGGATATAGGGCACAGCAATTAAATAACTTTATAACTAGGTCATCATCATCCGCAGCCCGACTTCGCCCACTGCTGGGTATAGGCCTCTCTTTGCATATGCCATTGTCCACGGTCTGCCGCTAGCCTCATCCAGGTCCGGCCCGCGACGGATGCTATGTCGTCAGCCCATCTCGCTACCGGACGACTGACGCACCTATACCCGGTTCTTGGACGCCAATCAGTTAACGCCTTACTCCACCTGTCGTCACCTCGCCTTGCCAGGTGTCCTGCCCAACTCCATTTTAGTTCCGTTATGCGGTTCCCAACGTCTTTGACCTTTGTTCGACTTCGAATCTCGACGTTGGGAATACGGTCTATAAGCTTGATGCCGAGCATGGCTCGCTCCATGGCTCTCTGTGCAACTCGCATCCGGTACAGTCTCCTGCGTGAGCGTCCATGTCTCGGCACCGTAAGTCATGGTGGGCAGTACACACTGGTTATAAAGGCGGGTCTTCAGACATTGTGGTATTTCGGCTGACTTAAGAATGTCGTCCAATTTTCCAAATGCAGCCCAACCCAGCTGTATTCTTCGAGCGATCTCCTTCTTTTGATGTTCTTTGCCAAAAGATAGAATATGTCCAAGATAAACATACCGGTCGACCATCTCTAACGTCTCACCCCCAACTGGTACCTTGGGATCTGTGACGCCAGAGATGTTCGCCATAATCTTCGTCTTGGACATATTCTTGGACATATCTTAAGACCTACCCTAAAAGAAGCATCATAGAGGTGTTGTAACATGTCTTGGAGATCCTCGAAATTTTCGAATAACTAGGTACTTACCTAAAATTTAAATTAATGCATAGACATAAGTACCTACCTACTTATTAATATACCTAGGTCTACTATTAAGGTAGTATAATAATAATTATGATCTAGACCTAGATAACTTAGTTACCTACCTACACTTACTTTTTATATAGTAATTCATTATAGGTTATAAAGCAATTTACTTTATGTACCTACCTACTTTAAACTACCGAGTTAGCTCAATTATTATGGTAGAATGGTAGACTAAGTACATAAGTACCTCTCTATACCTAGGCCTATTTTACAGCATAATAATTCATTAATGCCGCATAGGTAGGTTATAATGCTCGTTATTTTTAATTAATAACCTACATAATAAATACATAGGTAAGTACTTTAATGTTATGGAGTTCGCCTTGACCACATAACAGGGTCCCAATTTTCGCTTTCATAATAAATTGATGTTCATATTTTAAGATACGTAGGTACCTAGATAATTTCCTTATAACATGCAAGAATATAATTTATAAAAATAAAAGAAGTACCTCTGTTACATGTAATTTAGGTAGGTAAAGTACTTAAATTTTTTACTTTTTCCTCCAACTACTAATAAATCCAATCGAAGTCTACACTTTAAAAATATTTCGACAGATGGCGCTGTGTGTACAATTTACTCAGTGATCTGCAAATAGTTACTAACGTTACTAAAGAATTTACTTCGATTTAACCTCTGGGATGCCGGGATTCCAGACACAATAGAAAATCTATTATGTCTCGCGTGGATCCGCGTTCCGGCATATCACAGGTTAAGCTTCCGAAGCAGTGGCGGATTTATACATTTGCCGCCAGTAGGCTATTAAATTTAGCGTTTAGTAATTTATCATGTAAAATCGTTGGATTATTTGGTATAGGTGTATAGTATTAAAATATTGCAATTTTGTTAAATTTTTTCTCCGTGTATATTATAATTTGTATTTATTATTTTGTGTAAGGTAATAAGCCAAATTTGCCGCCCCCTAAAATTTGCCGCCCTAGGCTCCAGCCTACTCAGCCTGGTGATAAATCCACCACTGTTCCGAAGTCTAGTTTGCAATACAATCCTGTTTATATCATGTAAAACGGAACGGAATGTTATTAGTAAATTAGTTTCAGAAATGAACGAGCAAGATCTGGCGGTGGCGAGGGCCCTGGCAGCCGAGTCCAGGGAAAGCTCCCCTGGGGGCTCCCCGGGACCTCTACGGAAAACACCACTGACTAAAGTCGCTGATAGACTTAACACATTCAGGTAATTTAGAGAAATTAAAAAATCTTAGAAAAATAGTTGTAATTATAGCGTGCGAGTATTTTTGGTACGTAGGGCACACTAGCAGCTAATTATGAGCACTGCCATATTATTATGATGAACCAAACACAGTATCCTTGAAGAGGTGATTAGTTAGAAAGGTTAGTTGAACTAACGATTTATTAAAAAAAATAGTTTCTTATCAAAACCGACAGATGGCGCTACTACTACGTTACTTGAGTTATTTGAGAAAGTGCATGTTTTATTATGTTGATACGTATTCTTAGTTAACGTTTGAAATGTTGAATTTTAATTTAGAAAACAGTACAAACATTTATACGTAGGTACCGTTCCAATTTTCTTGTATAAATTTGTGTTTCTACGAGTATTATTTATACTCGAAGATATTTTGCATTGTTGAATGAAAGAATAATGAATGAAACTTCTCTCTCTACAATCTTTGCAACTCTTCTCGTCACATCACAGCTGTCACTTGTTTGATTTGTCATTTGAAATTGACAGCTCTTTGTTATTTTCTTTTGGAAGTGCATTCTAACCTCTGAAAACGGCGGATTTCAATTAATTTTGAGATAATTACACAACAAATATATCATTTTTTTGAATAAAACAGTTCGAAATGTAAACTTATTGATAATTAGTTCGCGTGTGAGATAATTAACGGAGAAATAAGTAAGTTGTGCTCTGAAGATGGACACAAAAAATAAGTGTAGACCGCCCACTACTAGCAAAGATATTGATGAAGAAGATAGGTGAGTAATAGCACAGTAATAATAGAACAAAGCACATCTTTATAACTTTTTATCTATACATAATTAACTGTGAGAGACGTTTTTAGTTATTTGGATATAGGTAGGTAGGTAGGTACCCAGATATTTTGTCTTATGTAGGTACCTTTACTAGTGGTTCTATTATACTAGGCCATACTGATTAAATACCTACGGATTTAGGGTAGGTATTAGGGTATTTATTGTAGGGTAGGCAGTAACACAATTTCTTCATCCATTTAGCTCTTTCATCCGCCATCTCAGTAGGTACTCACTCCTTTCTTACTCATATCATCTTCCACATAGTCCATCCATCTTTTATCATTTTTTAATCATGATTTGCAATATTATGCAGGACAAAACAGGGATCATTGAATACTCAGATGGTTTATCTTCCTTCTCAATTTGATCTACTGGTATCTTCATCTTCCTACCCTTTTCTCACATTATTTGGGGTCAGCACAACAAGTGATCTTCTTTCATTTCCCTCTGTCATTCGTCATCTCAGTACTCACTCCTTTCTTACCCATGTCATCTTTTACAAAGGTGCTAAATAAATAATTTGTTATTTCATTCAGTTTATAGCAATTAGTTGATGCTTTTTGCATGCCATTGAAACTTTATGAATAGGTATTAAGTTTTAGTGCATAAATAATTGGTATAAAATATCTTAAATAATTTCATCCAGTTACAGCTTTGTTGCTAGTAGGTATATTGTAGAGACAAACATATATATTTGTGATTCCAGTTTCATAAAGTCAACACAGTCATTATACCTATCTAATAAGTATATAGATTACATCTGAACGCCCCAATTTATAACAAATATCAATGCTCATCATGGAATAAATGTTACATCAGAATTTTGGTTATGACACAACTGGTTAATCTGGTTATGGCCCATTTATATGACAAGAAAATTTTGTGCACAGTATGAGTGCAGTCAGGTGAAGGATATATACCACTCAGATGTACCTGACATCATAGTGCAGATATAGGTACCAAAATCTTGGGTGATTATAGTAAAGTTGTACTTGATCATGTTTTTTTGTTAAGATAAGAATAAGGCTGTTTCTATATTAAAAAAAAATAATTCTGTTTTAAATGCATTCTGTTCTAGTCTATTAATAAATAGTCTTTATGAAATTCTATGTAAAATCTTGTCAGACCATGGTGGGCGGGATGACGCGTTATATGAAAAATACCCCGTTACATTCTCTAATTTTCCCGGTTGTGTATGCTACGCTTTAAGTTCCCTAAAAAAACGATAATATAATAATAGAGGGTACTAAATTTAAATCGACGCGTCGCTTCTGCTTGTTCTAGGTACTTAGTGCATATAGTGTCACTTCCCCAACATAGTTATACAGGTAGGTAGGTACTAGGTAAGATAGTAAGTAGGTACGTACTTACAGCTATGTACCTATGTTGTAATCAGAGATATTTCACGAATTATTCTAAATTGAATCTTATATGAATTTCATAAACTCCATGTGATGAGAGTGAATGAAGCAAAAGAGGTATGTCAGGATCGTAGCAAGTGGATGGATATCAGTGGTCTCTGCTTACCCCGTCGGGAAACAGGCGTGATTTTATGTATAATATAAACTCAAGGAGCCCATCACACTGACAAGGCAACATTTTAACAGCAACAAGATACGGCATCGGATAATTGGACGTGTCACCAGTACGTCTACCATGAGTTGTCACATTTAGATCGGCTGACGTTACTACAGTAGTAATAGTACGTTACTATGACATCTGTCAAAATTGTTACTCATGGTACCAAATCTAAGCAAATTAATGAAGCGCAAACTACAGTCGCTGTAGTACGCTGTGACGTAGGATAGTTAGTTACGTGACGTTTTAGTACCCAACTATCCGCTAGAGGCGCTGTACAAGTTTTCATACAATTTTTTGACAATCTACAGTCGCTAGCGAGTGTAGATTGTCAAAACTCATGGTAGACCTACAGTTTCAATTAGGTAGAGACTAGAGACCACACAACACGGCTACCAATTTCCCCCAAACTTGGCAACACAAGACATCAAATCCCACGCAGTCCCACAGCATTAACTAGTTCCGACAAATCGTGCAAAAGCGGACGTTAAAAACCACCAAAAACTAGGAATGACTCACCTCCTGTTGACTCACTTTTGTACTGTTATTTTATTTCTTCCGCGCTGCCACGGTTTTGGGACAATGACACTTGACCCACAATTTTTAATCACAAATTCATAATACTGTTTAGTTCTGTTTATCGTGACTGTTTGACCTTTTACAGACAACACAGAGTCCAAACCGCTGGTCCTAGAGAAGTGAAATTTGGAGGGTGTATTCTTTATAACAAGTAGACTTGCACTTAGAAAGAAATTGAACCAGAAAGGGAGCATTACGCGAGTAAAGTTGCGGGCAGGTCCACTGGTAGAAGATAAACACGATTGTCCAATAAATTGAACAGAAAGTCATGTTCAGATAACGCGTCATAAAAGGCTTAAGTACGGCTAGACCTAGATACCTAACTTACGTAACTTCACTGGTTTCTTCTTGGTCCCACAACTAGGAATCAAGCCTTAATTTTTTTTTCATCTTATAGGGGTAGGTACAAAAGGTAGTTAAAGTTTTAATATTCGTAGTTCTGTTTGTATTCAGTTCTAAAACATACCTGTCAAAATTATAACCCTCGCCGTAGTCACGTAATGAATTTGAACTGGTTTTAATATAATTATATAATACACTGATAGCGAGACTAATCAATCACTGTTATATTATCCTTGAGGGCTCTACGCTCTGTTTTAGTGGGATGTATTCTAGCTAGTTTCATTATAAATGTCTGCAGCAAGTAAGACAAGTCGATAAAGATATGTTATCTTATCCATGCAATGATCCGACGAAAACAAATTGGCTCAAATGTTCCAGATAAGTCACACAATTACGGAGCTTCTTGCGTGCGAAACAGCAACACATGGCAACAGACACTTTCATCACTTAATTAAATGCTGAACGACTTTCAGTGGTCGCCGACACCGTCTGATAAGCTCCGTCTACTAAAAATAGTCCACCGTAATATCCCGTCTGAACATTATTTTAATGTGACTTCTCAGTTCTAGCTTTTTTCGAATCAAGGGCTAAATTTAAATTATTTTTCCAATATTCGGCGACAGTTACGCCCTCTGTTGCCTGGTTAAAGTCCTCTTGTGCAGGTGGTCGGGCAGAGAGGACATGAATTGAGAGCAGATGCTCCATGCTCTGTATGGGTGCTCCGCAGTTGTACTCGCTCCGGGATGGGTTGAATGGTAGCTCTAGCTAGCGTTTTGTTTGCGTGATAGTGTCACATGACGTTGATAATAGCCTACTAGGTATAGGTACTGCTAATAATTCCAAGCTACACCTACACCTATCTTTATTGTTCATCCTTTGTAGCGCGATTGGACCACAAACACAATCATCTAAACATAAAAAACTGATTTCGTAGTATTTATTGGCTTTTACTCGCAAGTAGAGGAAGGCCGAAGAAAAAGTGGTTTGATTGTGTGAAAGATGATATGAATGTAAGAGGAGTAGATTCAGAGTTGACGGACGATATGAGTGAGTGGAAGAAGAAAACATGTTGCACCGATCCCACTTAGCGTGGGATAAAGGCAGGAGAATGATAATGGCTCTTACTCGCAATTTAACGGCCGCTATTAAAGAAAACGAAGATTAAGCTACCACTCATAAACTAGCAACGAGGCACTCGGGGGATAAGATCATGAAGAGAAAGCGAAACTCAGGACATGAACATTCAAAACCGTAGCGGATTATTTGGTCTACTGAGTCTCGTACAATTGAAATAAAATGGCACTATCAAAATGATAATTCTAGCTGCGTCCTTATCTAAGAAGATCCCATTCTAAATTCTAATCCTGGAAACATAAAAAAAAAAAATATATGATCACGACTGTAATCCCAAGGCTCGGTAGATATCTCCTCAGATATTTAGTTACTTAGATCTTTGAGGATATCTAAAGAGGGTAGTCAGAGGCAAGTCCGAACATGACATTTGGTACATGCCCACATTTTGCACAGTAGTTAGTATTCCGTACATGACAGGTTGCAAGCCCATCGCCGCTTATAAGAATACGAACCTATGACACATACCTTCGAATTTTTGGTTCTAGGGTATGCCGGTTTCCTCACGATGTTTTCCTTCACCGTTTAAGAGCACTGGCATTGCGCACATAAATTTTTCGGGTGGAAAAACTCATTGGTACCCGACCAGGTTTGAATCCACGACCTTGGATCGTAAGGCTGGGGTGCTACCACTACACCACCAGCGCTCTTAGGAAACATAATGATACTGATATAAACCTCAGACATTCACTGCTCTGGGAATAGCAATAGTGTGGTAAAGCATCAGGCCACCAAAGCAACGGGACTTCGTTACATATTAGAAAGAGAAAGGTCCTCATGAAATAATGATTTGTATCTAATTAATGAATAAAATTATTTACTTTGATGGTTTATGGGTTCGTTGTGTGGTACGGAAGTTCACATCACAGCATAATATGTATACAGATGAATTATGGATACGACTGGGATCTTGTATGTATAATGTAAGTAAAATATACCCGTGCTCCTACTAGGGAGAGAAGTTAAGTGGGAGGAGAAGGGGGCTAGGGCAGATACCCCTTGAACGGATATTTCCCGAAAAACAATTATTTAATAAGGGTTCTACGCCCTTAAGAAATTACGTAGTATGAATCTCGCTCGGTGTTTTCCTGGTGAGTTATAAATAGAAAATTGTTCTCGAAATCGATTTATCATTCAAGTTGAAGTGAACACAGGTTGTCAATTAACAGATAAAAAATAACATCGAAAAACCACACGCAATCATGTTATTATGAACATGCGACAGGCACAATATGATCACACATTACAAAGTGGAACAATACGCCAAAATCAAGTTGTTATCTAGAAAACACTTTATCTGAAGTAGTTAGGTACAGCATAGGTGCCAGTCATCACGTATGAAATTACATATTTACCTTCACACGAGCAGTAAAGTATAAATAAAAACAAAAACTATACCGTCTCTACTTCCTTATTTTATCGCTAACATTCGGATTTTCTATTGAATTTTAGTGGCTAGCTATAGAACTAGATGTAAGAAATTAAATACCTTTCTAACCTTTTCGAGCGTGACCCGAACCACCAGAAAGCACGCAAATGTTTGCGATGATAAGCAGACGCCTTTTGTTTTCAATTTTGGAGCATTCGACAACATCGTGCCGATTGCTGGACCTAGTTAGTAGTTACCAGGCGAGGCTGGCTGTGGCGGCTCTAGCAATAACATAGCGGAGCGGGCGCGACGCGGCAGTCGGCCGGCCGCTCCTCGCGCGTTCTCACGTGTTCAGTCGCGACAAGCGGACGTGTGGGCCGCTCTGCGCGATCGAAACCGCAGTTTCCGTACAATCAGATAATTCAGCTTCCAAGCTTCAACTCTCGCTCAACCTTGCAGCGTTAAACGTACGAGCTTCATTCCGAAATTTTGCAACATTTCGCGAACTGAGTGCCGTCGAAGAAGGTTGCCGAGCCAAAACAACGGCTGTTGCAAAATAGCGGACTTCTGAAGTTGATAATCTTTAAATTCGGTTGCTTAATCGGTGTATTATAGACGTTTTGTGATGTGCTAAAGTCTGGTAAACTGATACCTTCAACATGTTGTCAATGGATAACTTATGGTGCGGATCCGAGGGCGAGCTCACAACTCTGAGGATGTGCAAGAGTGCGGCAGACAGGTCCGAGTACCGACTGACGAGAAGGAAACCCTCGAAGAGCCTCATCCCGCAAGCCCTGCTGCACGCCCTCCCGGACCCTCAGCCCAGAACTCACAGACGTCAAAGGTCCGGCACATGGCCGTAAGTGATACAATATTGTATCACAAATTCACGACTAACTTGTTATTTTATAAAAAATACTAGTACTGAAAAATAAAAAGTACTGAAAAATACTAGCTCCTGTGTGCGCCTTCATATGCGTGGTATTTACCTATATAAAAATCTAAACATTTAAACTTTCACTATTACAATATTAGTAGAGTTGGATGTTAATAAAAGAAGGATTCTTAATTACACGCGAAAAAACGGACACCAAAAAAATTAGGATCTCTCTGAACCTTCTTACATGATCGTTTCTTATCTTAGCAATTTTGAAATCAATAGAGTGCTATTGCAGTTGTGTGGCTATCAGAACTCAAAATACAGCGTAGAGGGGTTTGTGAACATGCTATAAATTCATAAAGATATCCAATAATTTTACTGCTCATTACCTGATTATACTAAAGAGGCTAATGCCGTTAACATTCTAGTCTCATGACATGATTAGCTTAGCAGTGAACCTAGTTAGACCTGTTGAGCTGGTTCAAATAACTGCAGTACATAATGACAATTTAATGGATTTGTTCTTTGCAGCAATCCGAGAGAGGGGATTAGAATTAGTATGCAAATTCTGCCATTAGTTCCACTAGCCAGAGTGTAATATAAATGCTCCTCATTAAACTGTGTTCGTTTTACAATCGCATACAAATTATGTGAAATTCTCAAGGTTATTTCGAAATTCTATTAGGTATCATTTTATGTAAAACCTTAAGATCGTCCATGATTTCATTAAATATTTCTAATTCCTAGTCAAGTAAAAATTTCATACTTCTTAGTTGAACGATTAAAGTTGGTAGATAAATAGCAGCCAGCTTTCCTTTTGTGTGTCTATACTCGTATTATATTATTATGATATTCAAAGTAAAGCCAATAGCTTGTACATTACTCTTGATTTATCTTTCCAACATATTTACTCTAGTAAAAGGACGTAGGTTGTTGAACCTTTGTTATTTGCCCTTAGTTTCTTTTGCGCACCCTATCCGCAGAGATTGGTACTAAGCCACTGAACATGTGGGTCAGGTCACGCTAAGGATGCAGTGCATACTTATGGTTTCTTCAGTTCTGGCTGCATATCACCGGCGACCCAGATATGCCATGATGCGTTGAAGTAACCTTCGGTTTTAAATACTTACTGTATCTATAGACAACAAAGTTGCAGTTTGGTCGAGCATTAGTCTATAGTAATATTATAAAGAGGAAAGATTTGATTGTTTGTTTGCTTGAATTGAATAGGCTCCGAAACTACTGAACCGATTTGAAAAAATTTTTACCAATGTGTAGAATGAACTTTCAGGATGAACATAGGCTATATTTTATGTAGGTACTTCGCGGGCGACGCCGCGTGCAGAAGCTAGTACATAATACATCAGTCAGAACTTCGTCGGGTCAATATCGATTTATACGCGCAAGAATTTCAACATTGTCTTGTATCAGTGGTTCACTCTTTCTATCGGTAGCATCAGTTTTATTCGCTTATGGAGCAGTCTTTCAACCTTTTGTTAGTACAAGAGATAGTAACATAGTAATCTATGTTGTTATAAAAATTCAATCTGATTCAAAAGTCATTTTGATTGTAATTGAAGCAGTTTTTGCGCATGTTTTTGCGCATGTATTATTATTCAATTTGTCCAATATACTTACAACGAGTATACGATGAGACAGAACAGGTGACAGAAACACCTGTCTGTGTACTCACACTACAGGTAGTAAAGTACTTAACATAATAAGCTATTACGATTCAGGTATTGTAAAATTGAATGATGCCATTTGAAAAACCTAGTCTGTCATTGAACAGAAAACATATTTTAAAGGTTTAGTGTTACGGGAGATTGTGCAATTCAGTTTATATAATTTTCGCTATCGTTTCTGCTTTACCACTACACGAACTTCCGTCCGCGGCTTTGCCTCCATTGTTCTTGATTTAGAATTTTCGACACTTCATAAGAGCACCCCATGACAGCAGACTTATGAAACCTTTATATTAATCCAGACTATTTAATTTGTTTAGTGGCTACGAGATGAAAGAATAACTTACACACGGACAAACCTTAGGATTTTTTGTAGGATTTTCACTTATCATGTTATTTGTAAGCGTGAGTTGCTAATATTTCGGTAGGTACGAGTACAAAATTAGTATCATTGTTGAAGAACTCTATTCTCTGATTTACGTGTTTATAAGATGGCAAATTGAAACTGTAGTTTCCGGTGCTTTTTACTGCTGTAAAGACTAAAGCAATGAAACTAAACTTTTATATAATTTTTTTAATAGAGGAAGTGTCTTCATCATTGTTAGAACATAGTACTATTTCAATTCATATCTTTGGTCTCTCTTCGCAGGGTGCTACCTTTTCCTATCAGCTTCGGTTCTATGTCAACTGTCCGCTAACATCTTGATGCCGAAATCTGATTCCAACGTCTACACCTTCTAAGGGATTTGTGAGCACCTAATTACCTGAAGAAATAACATTTCGTTTCTGCTTAGTTCCTAGATCGCTCCGGAGTTATATACTTTGTAGGCATATAGCCGTTCAAAGTATTACGAATGGTGTATGCGCATTGCTTATTCAACATAACGTGCTGCCAGTACGCCGTTTCATAACTCAAGCAGCTCGTAAAAATGCTGCACTTATTAAATCATTCACATTTGTTTTGCTGAGTTCTAAAATGGACATAAATCTAAAGAGTATTACAACAAGGAAAATTATTTTGATAATTCTCAGGAAGCTTATTTGAACAACCCCAGAATAAACATTAATTCCTCATGGGCTATTATTTTTCAATCAACATCTCTGTTATGCTCATTTTAAAACAACTCTTTCTTATTTTCAGTAATGTTCATATACCTGAATGGTCCATTCACTTTGTTGATAATCAGCTGATATTAATTATGATTCCCGTGAGTAAACAATGCATACGTGCAATTCTGTTGTGCGTCAAGCTATAGCATTCCGTATAGCTGATAAAACGCCAGTTAACACTTCCATATTCTTTCATAATCCTTTTTTAGCTTTTATAAAATGTTCTGCAGTACTTGGGCCGTGTACTTATCAGCGTTAATTCGTCTCGTAATTATTTTGCACAATGTCTAAAGAAATTTCTCACGTTCAATCAAGGCACTCCCCGTGATTCGCACTAGCCACTTATATTGTGTAAGGTACTCGCATGATTCCTTGGGTAATACCAGATACGAGTTAACATCCGGGAAGGTCTATTTATGAAGTTATTGTCCTGAGATATACTCGTAGTATACAATTCTAGTTTGTGTGCTTATTCATTATTCTATCTCATGTATCTAGGTTCGGTACTTAGGTATGAACTTAACACTTTTCTAAGTCTATTCACGTTCCAAACTATCTGTTTTTACACAATAGATTCTTTATTTCATAAAGGACTTCCGAAGGTTTGTGATTGATTGAGTTCACGTGATCTTTATACATGGGCACTCTTAAATTATTTGAGGTGTATTATATTTATATGTGTGTGCGTGATGTTTGTTCGTGTAATAATGCCTCTAAATATTTTCTACCATTACTACATTATTTATATTTTATACAGAGTTTTGTTTGTAACCTTGGTTGCCATAGAAAGTGCGGTCTCGATAACCTTAGGTCAGTTTTTATAGGACGGTAAAAACGTAGCTTTCCATGAACTGTAGCGATCAGTAGCCTTTGTTAACTTAGGTAACAAAATATTTATTACAAGCAAGATATTTCTCAGTTATCATCTTGTCATCTCCTGATATTGATAAAACTGGTATCGACAAAATGACACATCATTGAAATTGAGACCGATGAAGACTTTGAGTCAATGTTTAATGTTTAAACATCTTATATTTTTTAACATAATAATGTGAAGTGGTGAATTGATTATATTGGCATGGCTCCCGCCCGCCGCACCGGCAGGAGACAGGCACATAATGACAGACACATAATCAAAAGTGAAAGTAATAAAACGTTCATTCAAGTGATTATCTTGGTATGTTTACTTTAGTTCCTTACACAACACCTGATCAATAAAATGACGACAATGTATAAGAACCGTAGAATGAATGGTTTGTACTAGTATGTTTTATTATAATTTTATTTGCTCAAATAATAAAATATTAAAGAAAGTGATATTTTGTCTATCTTTGAAGTTAGCTCTCGTATCTGTTATCTTATCGTGTACCAAACTGCTTTATTTGATTAAGCTTCACTAAGTGGTTTTCTTCGAGTCATGTATATAGGCTTTCTAGTACACTGATCATAAGTATTATTACTAACAACAATAACTTGAGGTGCTATTGTGTTTTACATTCTTGAGTGTTATTCATCCACATCACAACAAGAACAGCCCCGATTGTAATTATTACTTTGTGTTTATTGTATATTGTTTTAGTATCAACAGTTGAGGGGGTCTTTACGTTATCACTATAAACAACAAATATATTTATGAACTCTTGACTTGTAATCGTCTTGACGTCAACTCTCATGTAAAGCTAATCAGTTTCATTCCGTTTTGTATTATTCAATAAATCTTGGTGTTTGAAAGGCTTGAGAAAGTTCCAGAAAAGTATACGATATTGTCTACATAATAATATAAAGACCGCAAACGCATTATTACCTTTGTTGGCAACTTAATCTACGCTGCATCAATGAAGCTTTTTCAGGACTGAATTATATAAAGTTCCTATTAGTTAATCATTTCATTTATTTCCTGTCGTTCAGTCTCTAATCTTTCTAGCTTTCGAATGTGTCGAAAGTTATGGTCAATACTAGCCACTTCGCAATTAGCTTGTGAACTTGAACAACTTTCCACCCTTCCACTCCGGAGGCTAGTAATCACCTCGCACCGGTTTCTGATGAAATCGCAATGACGTATGTCGGTCAATGCTACTCGTACTGTGGTGTGGTCATCTAACTTCTAATGGTACGACAACAATATTGACTGACCACGTTATTATATAAGATGGGTGTCAAACCACGTACCTATGTTACTTCAATATCAATAAGTACTTACGAAATGATCATAAGACCTGTTGTATTGTATGGGTCTGAGTGTTGGGCCACCAAGGGAACAGACGAGAAAAGAGTGCATGCAGCGGAGATGCGAATGTTGAGATGTCGATATTGCGTGTTGCTCTGGTACAGGTCGCTCAACTCTAAGGAGTGAGATTTATATGAACAATAAATGATAAGATACATACACTTAGAAAACAGATTAACGGTGACTGTTTATTGGTGCGCACAATCCCAAAATGCTCGCGTTCTTGTACCGATAACCATCTGCGTTCTGGAGCCGGAAAACGATTTGTTATATAAATACTACTTACGTTGTTTGCCTTTTTGTCCAGAAACCGGAAAGGTCCGATTGGAAGACCATGTCGAGACATCGGCCTCATAGACCTACATGGTTAAGACCAAGACGTTGTTTGATTTTCTGAATGGCTACTGGTAAATACCAAGCCTAATAATGAGAAAGCTCCCAGTATCAGTCTGCGCGAGGTGGTGTATAGTTGCGTTGTTCCAGATAGAAACATTTGGATCTGGAAAGTGTAATATTCCGAGGAACACTCATTTACAACAGATATTATCTTAGGCAGGCATTGGTCCGCTCGTATAGCGTCGGTTATGATAATCGCTCGGCGAACGCATCAAGGTCAGAACTGTCACTTGGGACGCCAAGAGTCTTCTTCCTACGGCCGACATCGCCAGTCGGCATCTAGCGCCCGCGCATCTCACCTCACTGTTACTTGTAACTTTGTATAACTTAGATCATATACTCAAGATAGATTAGATCGTATACTCAAGTGTCTGCGCTTTCAATGAAAACTTATCACCAAAGATAATATCAATCAACTTAATCACAAATGTGCAAACAATTTGTGTTTAGTCATTGAATAACATTTTACGTGTTTGGTTTATTGTATAAAGTTGTGAAAATTACTATGTCGCTGTATAAGAATACTTTGCGGAGACAATTCTCTCACGAGTCCGGCAAAACAGCACTCGTTAGAGCCAAAGAGGAATTTCTCGACAGGAGGTATGTATTTAGGTCTTATCAAGTACTTTCATTTTGCTTTTATAAATGATACCTACACTACATTTATATTATTTTTACCTAAATGACTGTCAGATTGGTAACCTTTGACCTTAGCTCTTCATTTCAAATTGTAACATTTATTTTAAACATAAAATAATAAAGCTAGTTTCAAGTTTTATTTTTTACTTTATCTTGTTATTTTCCAGCATTGTGTGAATTAAATTCTAAAACAAAACATTATTAAAATGTTATTTCCTGTATTGTCTTTAAAACAATACAAAATACAGTACTTATTAATAAAGTAAGTAAAATAACTGAATTCCTTAGTGACCTAGAAACTTAAATGTTTGTTTACTTTTAGATAAGAATCGGTTAAACTGATAACGATAAAATCCTATTGAGCCTAACTATATGAATAGCCGGTACAACCGCTCTCTTAGCTTAGGTAATTCTTAGCTAAGTATGTAATTTTTTACTTGTAGAAAACTTGTCAAGTGGTTGTGAACTAGTGATCTATGGGATATTGTATAGTGTAGCTACTGGACTGTTATCTTTTTCAATCGCGTTTCTTATCATAACATCATTAATGAAAGTACCTACTTATTGTGATAAATGAGGAAACAATTTTAGATTGCACATAGCTATAATATTAACATCGATTAATCTATAGTTTCCAATTCTGAATTCTTAAAACTGAGTTTTTAAAATAACAGTAAAATATGAAATGGAGTAGAAACGCACCTGGGTATTCCAACCTCTATATAAAATTTGTCATTTCGTAACGACATCTTTATATGGGATTGTCATGATAAAGCATCATAATATTATTGTTACTCTACTAAAGACTATTATAATTTATAATACAAGCAGTTATCTATGGTCGTGGTCAGTTTTTTACGAACACGACTTCTTTGTGTAAAATACGTTGGTTATAATAAGCTTGACGATAGCCGTGTTTTGCTCATTAGCAAGGTCGGTCAGGTTAATTCAAAACTTCGATTGTATGTAATGTGAATTCATATTATTTAATATACAGTATGTAGTGGGAATCGTCTCTTTAGGTTTAAAATGGTAACAAATACAGTTGTGATAAAAAGAGTGCGCACAAGCTTAACTAAATATAGTAGATACATACAACACATATAAAATCGGGCTGCAAATTAAATCTTTGAAGGTACGAATATGATAAAGTATCTCTTTTCATTTTAATATTTGTAACAATATTAGTAGAGCGGAACCTAGCATAAAACAATACCTTGTACCAATACCAATAAAAATATCGTGTTGCAATGCAACAATCTAAATGTGAGATTGATACCAACAAAATTATGAATTCTTACTTTTATAAAATTAGGTAATTTTGCTGGTTTTTCTTACCTCGAGTTGAATGATCTTCAGTACTTTATAATGTTCCTAATATCAATTCCTTATTTTCATACTAGTCCTGTCTCAACTATATTAATATTTCCTTCATAAGAACCTTCACCTTACAATAAATCACAACAAAAAAAGAATTACCGAATTTCCTCCAGCCGTTCACGCATGATGCGTTACCAAGAGAAATAGGGATTCATTTTTATATGTACAGACGAGCTGATGCCCGCAGCTTCGCTCGCGTGAATGTCGATTATCGCGACTTTTCATACAAACTTTCATCCCCTGTTTTATCCCCTTGGGGGTAGAATTAATCAAAATCCTTTCTTAGCGGATGCCTACGTCATAACATCTACCTGCATGCCAAATTTCAGCTCGATCCGTGCAGTGGTTTGGGCTGTGCGTTGATAGATCACTATGTCAGTCAGTCAGTCCTTTGAGTTATATATATTTAGATGATTTGTACCAAATTACAGTACCTATCTAATAAGGTGTTATTGCACTCCATCATTTTCATTATCCTATTTTTGTTTTTACATTTATTTATGTTATATTTAAAACAGCTGCATAAACTATTATTTGTGAGTTAATGCCGTGACGCCTGCTGTTTGTTGGTTATAAATTAACATGTTTTATATGAACCACTGTTGATCGAAGTATAGTTTACGTCGAAATGAAGTGAGCTCGTGCCGTGCCTACTGCCGAATGGATTTTAAGACCTAATAGCCGTTTAGGTAATTTGATTTATTTAATTTCTATTCCCAAAATCTTTGCCTTTTCAAGTCTATGTGTATCGTTATCAATGTTTACTAAACAATCTTTTGCCTCGTGATCAGTTGTAACTTCTATTACTTTTTTTTCTTTTACTTATTTATTGAAACATGTATTGTCTATGTTACTTTTTCTTTATTTAAAAACTTTATTAACTCACGCTTTTAAGTTAAATTACTTGATAATACGACCGAAATGATTCATTCCCTTAAACTTACGCTAAAACATTATCTTGACTGTTATAAATGTACTAAGTACTGCTTTTGCACCTACAGATTCTATATTTCCCATTTTTAGTCTGCAAAAAGTAGTGTCTTTGAAGATTTATGGTTATGAGTCTCAGGTAGTTAGCCACACCCTAGTTGTCGGTCAACAAACTATGTACTTTTCCACCATCATAAGCCTGAATAAATAACCTAGAAACAACTACTCGTGGTCATAGAATCGAAATATATGGAACTTTGTAGAAATTACCTGTTTTTATGATGACATTTGTAGTAGGTAGGTACCTATTAATATACTGTTCTATACAATTATCCGGCTGTATCATTATTGCTTTCTACATTTCAATAGAGATGTTGAATCATGTTTAGTTAGTTTGAACCTTCCAATCAATTCGCTTACTTCCTGTTTTTTATATCATCCAAATCTTTAGGATCTTTGACCTTCACTGCAACCTTGCCAATAGGACTTTGATCTTAAAGATGTATGACCAGCCATAGCAATGATATTTGTAATGGTATTCTTCATACTATCTATGAAAATATGCCTTGATTCTTTATTATTGTGCTCGTTGTCGAAATGCCCGTTTATTTCCCATACAAATCTAGGGAATTATATTTATGACGGAGGAAGAAATATCGCTAACAGAGTTGTTTGTTATAGGAGAACAAGATCCCTGAACGCACCCTCACCTATACAGCAATTTGGACCATGCGGAAGGATAATGAAAAACTCGGCTATGGTTATGTAAGTACTAGCTAGTCGCGATAAGGTAACATGCAGACAAAAGAACTTTCGCATTTATAATATCAATAAGGATAAGTACACATACGCACAGAGCACTATAGATATAATGATATACAGTTCAATGAGTTCAATCGACGAAAGGACGGCATTTTTGCCACTTGTTGAGTAATCGTGACAGTCCACTTTAAACTGCACCCACTGATTACTGGCTAGTTGAATAATTACATGACTTGGCCGATTTGACTTCCGTGTACCCGTATAACCAATAGTGTACCTGTAATAAAGGCCAATATTGCTTGCATGTAATACGTTAAACTTTCCATAACGACCATCACAAGTTCTTTTCATCTTCTAGTTTTTGTTAAATTGTTTGTCAGGTGATGACTAATTTAGCAGACGAATCATGTACATAAATCTATAAAAATATAGATATACCAAATTTAGTACTTTGAGTACAACGGTTTATTTGCACAGAATTATAATGACTGCCATATATTACAAAAACTGGTTTGAATCACCTGAATTGGATGTAACATCATCTGAATTGGATGTAAGAGAATGGATGGCGTCACGAAACTTGGCACTAAAGGCTTGCATTATGCTCTGTATGCGTCAAAGAATTTAGTTAGCATGCCTCTAAAAGTTTGATAACGCTAACTTTACCTACTCTTGTAACTGGCATCAGCAAGGGAGGAAAAATTAATGTTTATTTAGATGAGTTTTAGTAGTAGGCACATAAATAAGCACTATTGGCCTAGTGATAGTGGCTCCCACATACCGATCTAACATCTTAGATTTGAATCCGGTCACGAATTAATGAATTTTTCTGTTCAAAATAAATATGTGCGCTGTAGCAGTACCTACTCTCAAACGGCAAAGAAAAGCACCTTGACGAAACCGGCACTGCGTAGAACCTAAATAATTTTGAGCTACGGCTACGTGCACGAAAGGACCCTCTTTGAAAAGCACTGTTATCTTTTCACAACACTAGTTTGAGAGAACTATAGTGCGGTTACGGAACTCTGATACAATCAACACTTGTCAAAACTGGCTCAAATTGATTGAATAAACACTTATGTAATACCAAATCACTTGATTACAATGAAAACGTATTGTATTGACATTGATTGTAAGCAAAGATCCATAATCGCCCCACTGGTGTCACGCTTAGCTAAATAAGTGTGAGAGAGAGCGAGTTGAACAGCTAACAAGAAGCAAAAGCCTTAAACTCTTGCCCTTGAATGTTTTCAGGCAAATCCAAGATCCAGCGTCACAGCGGCTGACTTGGTACAAGCCTCCCCTCACGGTGCTGGTCATAAAGAAGGTGCACGACGCAACTATCCTGGCGCCGTTCGTGCAGCTCGTACATTGGCTGGTTCATGTAAGTATCTGGGGGTCTAGTGGTAATGGTAGATTACTAAGATCTGAATCATACACCGATGGATTTTTCTGTTTGACTGTATGCGTTATACCAGAAAATACTCTATATAAATATTGGTGGACATTCCACTCAACGCCATCTAGCCCCAAACTAAGCAAGCTTGCACTATGGGAACTAAATGGTTGATAGATTGATTATTATTTATTTTGTAAATATATAAAAGGATACATAATAGCACCTAGACTCAAAACAAACTTATGTGTTTGTCATACAAACAACAGACTCTCGAATATTTAAAAAAATCAACATGATATAGCACCCTGAATTTCAAAATCATCAAATTAAGAAAATAGTCGAAGCGTACTTTAATCCTTTCATCACACTGATATAAATTAACTAGTGACACCATAAAAGGAACAATGACTTATTTTCGACCATAGTAATGCGGACAAACTCGTGCGACCCTTATCCCACCAAAACTGCAGTTTTCAACATCTCACTACTTCGTTTTCCTAGATCCGCCGACAGTCTTTAGATATAGGCAGTCATTCGTACCGAGGAGCACAGGAGACGAAAAATCTAAACGAAGTCGAAACGAATCAGTTATCAACGGTATTTCAACTTAAATACTTTGATGATTCATTTCTATCGTCCCATGTAGATTGATGTCCTGTTGCGTTCAAGTTGTCACACGGTAGATTGATTAATTGTCATTTTCATTGGCTTTCTTTACAACCTACATTGATTTATCTTTTAATGAAAATATACCTTAATAAAGAATCAAATATTTTTGGTAAACCTGAGTGAGTACCGAAAACGAAAGTGTCCAGTTGAAACATAAATATATTGGTATCACGTAAAGTTGGAAGTCATTTTACCAAAAATTCAGTAAATTAAACTCGCGTTAAGCTGTCATAGGTTGTCAAATGATCATTAATATCCAGTATGTTGTCATTTTCCGGAAACGGCGTAATACACTAAAATATATTAGAATTTCATTTTATTTGTTGAGGCCTTAGTACAAGTTTTGATAGTTTACGTACATACGTCATTTGTAACTAGACAACTGAATTTGTGTCAGTGACACTGATTTTCTTCTTAAAATGTTCCAGGACAAAAGCATGGTAGTGTTCGTGGAAGCGGCAGTATTAGAAGACACGTTGCTCAAGGAGTACGGTGACTTCTCGTCAGTTCGAGAGAAACTGATGACCTTCAGGGCAGGGACCGACGACCTGACGGATAAAATAGACTTTATTATATGTCTGGGAGGTGACGGCACGCTATTGCACGCTAGCTCACTGTTTCAGGTACGTTAATGATAATTATTATATTGTAAAAAAGAGATTTATCTCTTTTCTAGAATATTCTGAATTATCTTGCTCTTTCACATCTTTGTCTTGTACAACAGCCTACTCTTATTAAAATTCCTCCATTCTTCAAGTCGCTTTACTGGCTCATTCGTTCATTCATACTGTAAAGTTTTGAAAGTCTCTTCTTCATGATATCTTCCTTGACGTCTTCAAGCGAAAAGTCAAAATGCACCATCTCTTGTAATAGGTATTACAACCCTGTCAAGGCGTTTGAGGCATCACTTTCAGCAACATATCAGATAATTTAAATTAAGCTGTATTCAACGCGGTCATCTGAAAGAAGGAAAGCAACGATTGAGGCCTTTATGCGGCCTATTCCCTCCGTCACCAAAGTTCAATCATATACGAACTTTACTAGACTTGTGTCGATCACGATCGGTTGAGTAATTTTGATTCAATCGCAACCCATAAGCGAGTAGGTCGATCACGAATCTTATGTGATTCGATCATTTATGTATGACCCGCCTACCCATTTGTTTGGCTAGATTACAAGGCTCGCGAGCGACCCAACCGATTGTCGGACATCCTAACCTGCGACCTGTTTAGTATTAACCTATAAGTCAAGGGTCCCATGGGTAAAAAAAAAAACATCTGTCTCTTAGATAACCCGCATGGGTCGATTGATCGAAACTTTGTAGCCCGATCACATAGCCTATGGGTCACGATCGACTCCGATCACACGTAATGATCGATTGACACACGTCTAAACTGTACGAACACGAATTACTTAAACCAGCGTACTTATTAAATGTTTAAACACGCAAGGGGCCGTGTTCAGCTGACCTTACCTATTCGCGTGTTAATTTTCCCACTTGTATGTATATTTCCTAACAGCATTTTCCTTGTTGTTTCCAGCAATCAGTACCTCCGATAATGGCATTCCACTTAGGCTCGTTAGGATTCCTCACGCCATTCGAGTTCAACAACTTTCAGGACCAAGTCATGACTGTTTTAGAAGGTAAGCTTTATAATAAAATAGCAGTATTCGATATTAAAGTAACTTAGTAGTATTTTTAAAGAGGATTATGTTCAGGCAACAGCATTATATTATTTTTTATCTTTTTTATACTTTTATTTTCATTATAATTTTTGGATACTTGTAGACTAACAATTTAAACTATACATAATGCGTAGAAAACAAATTGAATAAACGTTGACTTTTATACAACGTAGCACTGATTGTTACAGTTTACTTTAGCAATTAATGAACCCTCATCTGAAGATTAGAATCGATCCTGTCAAGAACATTTTTTTATGAAAATGGAAGATAGTTTTTTATAATCTTTAATTCTACCTAAATAATAGATTAACAATGTATTTTTTTCATTATATTGTGTTTTATATCAAAACGTACGGGGTTGGTCAATTTATTTGCTCTCAAGTGTATTTTCGGTTTTGTAATTCCCTTAAAGACAAAAAAAAAAACCTCAAATTTCTTTATACCAGTGTTAAGTACCTGGATGACCGAGCTTTGCTCGTTTTTTTTTAGTAAACGATGTTTTTCGAAAATGAAACCTAGCTAGATCGATTTCTTGCCCCTGTATACTAAATTTCATGAAAATCGTTGGAGCCGTTTTCGGGATTCAGATTATATATAGTACCTGGATGACCGAGCTCTACTCGTTTTTTTTTGGGGAAAACATCGTTTTTTAAAAATGAAACCTAGCTAGATCGATTTATCGCCCCCGAAACCCCCTGCATACTAAAGTTCACGAAAATCGTTGGAGCCGTTTCCGAGATTCCGATTATATATACATATATATATACATATATACAAGAATTGCTCGTTTAAAGGTATAAGATAACAGTATTTTTCTTTCCAGGTCACGCCGCCTTAACCCTGCGCTCGCGTCTCCAATGCGTGGTGCTCAGAAAGTCCAGTGACCAGGGCGGCAAAGACAAAAAGAAACCCACCACGATCCTGGTGCTAAATGAAGTGGTCGTGGACAGGGGGCCCTCGCCGTACTTGTCTAATATCGACCTGTTCCTTGACGGGAAACATATCACTTCAGTCCAGGGTGATGGTAAGTAGCCTAGTAGTAGAGTAGTACCTTTATTTATCACTAGCTTCCGCCCACGGCTTCACCCGTGTAGTACTTTGAAAAACAAAAACAAATCTATCCCACGGGAACCGTACATTTTTCGGGATAAAAAGTAGCCTGTTTTGTATTTTTGTATTTTTGTTTGTAACGAATAAACTCAAAAACTACTGGTCCTATTTCAAACTGGTGCTCGCGAGGTACCTACATAAAATATATAGGCTATATTTTATGTAGGTACCTCGCGAGCAAAGCCGCGAACGGAAGCTAGTATAAAATATAGCCAATGTTACTCAGGGATAATGTAGCATTCTAATGGTGAAAGATTTTTTTAAATCGGTCCTGTAGTTATTAAATTTATTCGTTACAAACAAAAATACAAAAATACAAAACTTTTCTCTTTATAATATTAGTATAGATTATTACTCGACTGCGAAGATGCGTTTGTGTGTGTGAGGGTGTATGTACGAGTGTGTGGGTTCTTTTGGCTCGTTGTAGCGCAAATGGCTGGAAGCATTTTTACAAATGCGATGTTGGATTCGTCTAGATGATGTATTCCCATTGTCCCCATGATAGGGACAACGAGAAGTCATAAAATTACCTTCCCGTTGTCCCCATTGACGCTTTTCCGTATGAGGACAACTGGAACTTATCTATACTAATATTATAAAGAGGAAAACTTTGATTGTTTGTTTGTTTGTTTGTTTGAAATGAATAGGCTCCGAAACTACTGAACCGATTTGAAAAATTCTTTCACCAATCTGTAGAATAAACTTTCAGGATGAACATAGGCTATATTTTATGTAGGTACTTCGCGGGCGACGCCGCGTGCAGAAGCTAGTTACTTATAAAAATAATAAATAAATATGATCACGACTGTAATCCCCAGGCTCGGTAGATATCTCCTCAGATCTTTAGTTACTTAGATCTTCGAGGATATCTAAAGGGGGTAGTCAGAGGCAAGTCCAAACATGACATTTGGTACATGCCCACATTTTGCACAGTAGTTAGTATTCCTTATTACTTACCATTACAAAATGTCAAAAGTTCAATATGGTGGCTTTATAAAGCTATTTCAAATTACTTTCAGTTGCCGATTTAACAGAAGCGCCACGATAAAATTTTGTCGACTGTTTTGTCTCGCTCTTTTTCGTACGAATATGAGACAACATGCTCGAGAAAAGCATCGACGAAATTTTGAACAATAGTCAATAGTCAATAATCATTTATTCAGTAAAATCACAGGGATCATTTTGAATCGTCTTACATACTAGGTGAGTCTAGGTGCTAATTCCAGTCCTATCCCCAGTCCGAGAAGAACTGACAAGAAACTCGCTGGGCCCTAGCGCTTTTTTTGTATTATGATCCTTGTTAACGCCGAGGTCTTCCCCTTCCAACTGTTGCATTCACACTAAGCTTATTGTGTTCCAGGTTTAATAGTGTCAACGCCGACAGGAAGTACGGCGTACGCGGTAGCCGCCGGCGCGAGTATGATCCACCCCTCCGTCCCGGCGATAATGGTCACCCCGATTTGTCCACACTCACTCTCTTTCAGGCCGATTGTGGTACCCGCTGGGGTCGAGCTGAAGGTAACATCAACCTTATCTTCTTATTCAGATAGCTTAGTATTATAATGTCTAATGCTAGACAGAGAATCAAGAATGTTTATTTGCTAAATAAGTGTTACATGGGTTCTTAAATTTAATGTTGCACTTAAAACTTATAGAAAGACACGTCGTGAAGAAATCGGCATGTCCGGAAATGCCGCCTGGGTCTTATTGTATACAATTCACCAATTTAAGGAATTTTTATGCGATGATACTTATCGACTTTGATATACGGTTCAAAATTCTATGATTGGACGTCTTCGTGAAATAGAATTACCCTAACTATTTAAGTTTAATATTAAATTAAAAACTTCGTCTGCATAGCATTCTGGAAACCGTGAGGAAACCGGCATGTCATTAGAACCTAAAAGTTCAAAGACTGTCAAGAGAACAAAATAACTCGCTTTGTGGCCTACTGTAATTATTTCAAAACACTAGATTAGAAGAACCGGCGACACGACTAAATAGTAATCTATGAGTTTTGGCTCTTTTGAACAACATGGATTAAAGTATGAAAAATAATGGCGACCCAAAAAAATAAACAAAGCAAAGCCTCACAAAAGTTTTGAAAGTGAAATAAAGCTAAGTCTTTTGGCTCAATCTATATCTATATAAGAGCATAACCTGACTGACTGACTGACTGACTGACTGACTGACTGACTGACTGACTGACTGACTGACTGACTGACTGATTTATCATCGCCCAGCCGAAACCGCTGAAGCTAGAAAGCTGAAATTTGAAAGGTGGGTTCCTTTTATAACAAAACCACCCACTAAGACGGGATTTTTGGAAATTCCACCTCTAAGGGGGTGAAAAAGGGTGAAAACGTTAGTATGAAACTTTTTAACGCGTGGAACGATTTTCATGAAACTTTGTTTGTGCACTGTAAATGCAAAATTAATCAACACGTGTTTCAGGATTTTTCAATATAACTATCAAAAAGGGGTCAAATGTGGGGTCAATGTTTGTATGGGAACTTTTTAACGGGTAATGCGATTGTTCTGAAACTTTGTTTGTGTACTGTAAATGCAAAATAAATGAACACGTGTTTCAGGATTTTTCAATATAACCTTCAAAAAGGGGTCAAATGTGTGGTCAATGTTTGTACGTGAACTTTTTAACGGGTGGTGCGATTGGCTTGAAACTTTGTTTGTGTACTGTAAATGCAAAATTAATCAACACGTGTTTCTGGATTTTTCAATATAACTATCAAAAAGGGGTCAAATGTGGGGTCAATGTTTGTATGTGAACTTTTTAACGGGTGGAGCGATTGGTCTGAAACTTTGTTTATGTACTGTAAATACATAATGAACGGACACGTGTTTCAGGATATTTCAATATAACCTTCAAAAAGGGGTCAAATGTGGGGTCAATGTTTGTATGGGATCTTTTTAACCTGGTGCGATTGGTCTGAAACTTTGTTTCGTGTTTCAGGATTTTTCAATATAACCTTAAAACAAGGGGGTCAAATGGTCAATGGGGGGTCAATGTTTGTATAGGAACTTTTCAACGGGTGGTGCGATTGGTCTGAAACTTAATTTTGTGTTTTAGGATTTTTCAATATAACTCTAAAAAAGGGGTCAAAAGGGGGGGTCAATGTTTGTATGGGATTTTTTAACGGGTGGTGCGATTGGTCTGAAACTTAATTTCATGTTAAAGGATTTTTCAATATAACTCTAAAAAAGGGGGTCAATGTTTGTATGGGAATTTTTTAACGGGTGGTGCGATTGGCCTGAAACTTTGTTTTCTGTTTCAGGATTTTTCAATATAACTGTAAAAAAGGGGTCAATGTTTGTATGGGATTTTTTTGACGGGTGGTGCGATTGGTCTGAAACTTTGTGTACTGTAAATACAAAATGAATGAACAAAGTGTTTCAGGATTTTTCAATATGACCTTCAAAAAGGGGTCAAATGTGGGGTCAATGTTTTTATGGGTACTTACTTTTTGAAGTGGTGTGATTGGTCTTAGTTTTGGTTTGGATACTTTAAATGCAAAATAAATGGAAACGTTTTCCTGGATATTTCAAAATAGCCCTCTAAAATGGGTAAAATTGGATGTCAAAGTTATTTATGGGATTTTTTTATTAGTGTGGTTTGTTTGAAACTCAGTTTAGATACCTACTTTAAGTGAACGAAGTCGCGGGCGGGACAGCTAGTTGAACAATATAGATTAAAGTCTGAAAAATAATGGCGACGCAAAAAATAAATAATGCAAAGCCTCACGAAACATTTGAAAGCGAAATAAAGCTAAGTCTTTAGTTCTATTGAACAATATAAGTAGATAAAAGTATGAAAAATAATGGCGACGCAAAAATAAACAAAGCTAAGCCTTTTTAACTGACGAAAGTTTTAAAACCAAAATAAAGCTAAGTTTTAATTGTTTTCAAACAAATTCTAGATTGCACTTTCACCGGACGCGCGTAACGCGATGTGGGTGTCATTCGACGGGAGGAACAGACAGGCACTGCAACATGGAGATAGGTAAAGGATACGGCGGTTCTATCATTGTACCTGAGGGTCTACCATGAGTTTTCACAATCTACACTCGCTAGCGACTGTAGTTAAAAAAATGTATGAAAACTTGGTACAGCGCTCCTAGCGGATAGTTGGGTACTAAAGCCTCACGTAGCTAACTATCCTACGTCACAGCGTGCTGCAGCGACTGTAGTTTGCGCTACATTAATTTGCTTAGAATTTGGTACCATGAGTAACAATTTTGACAGATGTCACAGTAACGTACTATTACTACTGTAGTAACGTCAGCCGATCGAAATGTGACAACTCATGGTAGACGTACTGCGCTCAACTAAGCTATCATTGTATAGCCTTTCTACTCAACGTTTTCGTCATTGTTCTCACTTTCGTCATTGTTTGCAACAAACAATTTTGTTTATCTCGTAAAATATTAGGTGGTTTTTTCCCTTCGTGAAATAACTTATTATCAACCAATCTTTTTTGCTCCATCTTTATTAAATAAAAAAAATAAATATGATCACGACTGTAATCCCCGGGCTCGGTAGATATCTTCCTCAGATCTTTAGTAACTTAGATCTTTGAGGATATCTAAGGGGGTAGTCAGAGGCACGTCCAAACATGACATTTGGACATCCATCTTTATGCTATCAGCTTAAGACGAGCTCTAGAGCCTTCCTACTCAACTTGATATTTTACCGTTATTTTAAAAACTTTTTTCCTTGATTTTAGAGCTGAAGATGAAGCAATAAAAGATTGGTTGATAATAAGTTATTTCACGAAGGGTACATTCAAAATTAATTAACATTTTACGTAATTTATAGAAAATTGTTTGATGCGAACAATGACGAAAGTGAGAACGCTTTTTGCTTCGCTTTTTGCATTGCATGTTGTTTGGATGTCTTGTAAGATTTTAATTCTTATTACCACCTTATTTGATTCAGGGTCGTTAGACCAACATAATTGTACGTTTTACAATATTGTTTATATGTTTAGTAATGTTTCAATAAATAAAAACAAGTAATGTCATATTACTCTCAAACGAGTCCCCAGAATAAATCGTGAGTAGAATAAATAGTAATCAAAGAGTAAACTGACATTTTACTTGCATTACAGTATAAGAATAGTGCCTTTACACTTGTATTGTAAGTTGCTTTCGTAAAATTTATGTAAGTAACTTAGGGCTGCATTCGCAAGTACATACTCGTAGTAAGAAATTAAGATAAACTACTTACAAAGAGTGTTTACATTTGCAAATTTATCGTAAGTTACTTACGTGAGTAAAATTGACAAGCGTAAGGCTGCCCTTAGATAACTAACAATAATTATCCTAGGGTCCTAATAACTTTGCAATGGACTCTCCATTGCAAAGTTATTTCATTTTCAAAAATATTAAAGTTTCCCAAACTATGAAAACTTATTCGAGATTTTCTTCCAGTCTCTACGTGACCACGTCAGTATACCCGGTGCCCTCAATATGCGCACTGGACCAGATCTCCGATTGGTTCGACTCCCTGGCAGAATGCCTCCACTGGAACGTGCGGAAGAAGCAGAAGCAGATCGACGAACTCAGCGACATGACTCACTCCTCCAGCGACAACACGGACGACTTGGAAAATAATCATCATGATGAGCGACAGGCTGATACGTGACCTTTTTAAGATGATAATAGGCTAAGGTGAAGACTTTGAGTTATGGCGCGGATAAACCAAGACAGTTAATAGTTGGCTCAACGAATCTAGGCATTTGTGAAGTTAGCCGCAAGAGCTGCGCAGTATCGTTTTTCGGGAGCAATTGGAGGTATGAGGGGGGGAAGGAAATGTACATGCGCAAACTCGCACCTGTGGCTAACTTCACGAATGCCTAGATCCGTTGGATGACCTGTACATTCTGAGACCAGCTGATGAAATCAGGGATGTCGTTATGACTGCACAATGACAATAAGTTTCAATATAATTAGGCAGTAATTTTCTGGCTAAGTTTGTAAAATAGATATCTTTGAACCTCTTCCGTTTTTTGTTTTCATTGGTTGATAAAACTTTGAAAGTATCAGAAAAGAAGATAAATGGAGCGATAATGGACTTCTTTAGAATCTGTTTTAGACTTGAAACCGCATCCTTCGAACATAATATCGGTTGATGTCAATGTTTATCAACTTGTCTTGGTTTTAACTATGTATTGTATTGACCAATACATAAGCACAACGATTTATTTATGTATGATATTATATTTAGAGTTTTATAGAATCGTGATGTGATGTTTGTTCCGTTTTCACTTTAAAGAGTTTTAAAACTATGAATTTAAACTGTTCTTGAATGTGTTTGTGAAATATTAGTGTAAAAAATAAGGTTTTTGAGAACTATTTGATGTAAGATTTTATAAATATTATGTACCTACTATAATGCCTATTGTGGCTTCAGGATTCTAACAACAGCTTTTACTTTGATAGAATAAAAAAGTTAAAAAGTATGCTAATCTCCAGTTGTAGATATTTGTATAGGTACCTACCTACTTTGTTTACTGAAATTTTGTACCTAGTAAATTGCAGCATGCCTCAAAACTAGAATATAGGCTTACTAAAAAAGTTTTATACAGTTATTGAACGCAATAATGAGAGAAACTGATAACTTCAATACATATTTGAAACTTTTTTTCTGTGTATAGTTTATTGCATATCTATTTGCACAAAAGATTTACATTCCTAGATCTCGCTTTTACGTTTTGGCTCAATAATATATAATAGTATAGCTAAGCTGCCTATTCCAAGATGTACTATGTACTTAAGGTATAAGTACATTATAATTATGTTGCAATACAAATATTTACGGTTTAAAACTAAGATTCTGAATAATTAATGCAGTTTATTATGAAAGGGTGCTAAAAGTAAATGTGAAGTGCCAATAATAGTGTTTATACTCAGGGCCGAGCCGCCCCTATGTGCGAAGTGTGCGGCGCACACAGGCGCCAAGACAAATAGAGGCGCCATCGAAATTATTTTTGATACACTTACACAACAACATATTCTTTAGTTGAAACATGAAGATTCGTGAAAAAAAAGGCGCTTCATAGGTTTCGCACACAGGCGCTGTGGGGGGTCGATGCGGCCCTGTTTATACTATACGTATATATGCGAACTATACGTATATATACGTGTTTATACTATACCTACACCAATATTGTTCATATCAAGCACAAAACCAAGATCATAAAATTACAAAAACGGCAATGAATGTACAGTAATGTAATAGTCATGAAACATTCGAAAAGCAGGTTTTTGATCATTTATTAGGTACTAAGGCACAGTAAGCACTTTTTATATTAAATGTAAGTATTTTTAGTTACTCATTCTGCTATTAGGTAAGAAAAATCTTAAATTATTGTGAAGGTTACCTACCTACTTTTGTGATCTTAAAGTGCTTAGCTGTACCTACCTACAAAGTATTTTTTTCTTTATGCTCTTTATTATGTACCTACTATTATAAAACTTTTGTTTACTGTCTTAATGCAAAAAAACTACAGGTGCTTATGAATATAATTATGAACTTTATTAACTGTGGTGGTATAACCTAGGAAAGGCTACTGGAATAATTGTTTGGTTTTTTAAGAGTTTATAAAAAAAATATGAGATGATGTTACCTACAATAAATTATACAAATTAAACATAAACCTACTGTAATATTGTAATTTTTATTGGCCAACCTATCTACCCATATTTACCCAAAATCCTAAGTGAACCGTTTTGCAGAAGGTAGGTAATTTATAACAGTATATGTCCTGATTTATTGATGGGTAGGCATAAGTACCTGCCTGAATAAATTACCTACTTATCTACATTAGACAATAATTTCTCGTATTGGTAATAAATAATTATAACGCCAGCTCGAACCGAAATGTCGCCCCTGCCCAGTGCTGCCAGATGAGACAAATTATATTACAGTGGTGCTCAAAAGTGGTCAAAATTACAGTGTTTGATACAAAATTCCAATAAATGCCCGTTGAAAAATTACATTATTCTGCCTACCCCGTCGGGAAACAGGCGTGATTTTATGTATGTATGTATGTATGAAAAATTACAGTGTTCCCATACACTGTAATTTTTTTTAGTATTACAGTGTACAGTGGATCGTGGGAAAATACAGTAGATCTGCTGTAATTACAGTGTATCTGGCAACACTGCCCCTGCCTCGCGTTTTGGCCGTGTAGCCTAAATCCTTAACTTTACTACATTATAATCTTTTATACAGAATTTAAAACTAGGTACCTAGGTATTTGATGTTTCTTGTAGTCTACCGTTATCCTCTCACTATGTATTAATGAAAGAAAAGTGTTGATTTACTAAACTTTAGTAACTATTACATACTATTCATTGCATATTATGCCATAAACTGATATGCATGCATATTTATTATATAGGAGGAATCGAAATTTTACCGGTTTTGGATCAGCACTATTAAAATAACAAAGCATAGACAAAATTTCATGCATTGTCAAAATAACTACTTTGACGTGAATTCCCGCCAAGGAAAAAATGGCGGTTAGGTTAGGTTAGATTTATAGAAAACGGAAGAAATTAATTTACGCAAGACTAGGCAGTAAGGTCTATGACTATAAGCCTGCTCTTCTTCTTCATCTTCAATTATGGCATCTGTCTCTTAGAGAACAATTTTGCCAGTGTCAAGTGTATTTATTTATAAGTATTGTCAACGTCACAGAGTCATAGTCAAGTAGTCAAGTCAATTTTAAACAAAAGATGGCAGTTTTGTTGAAAATTTTCGGGATTTCCTCCGATGGAATTTGAAGAGAACTATTCACTCTAATTCACATACTTTACACTCGCGTCAAGAACTCGGGCTTTATTGGCAAAATAACCACCAAAATTACGCAATAAAACTCAAAATAACACGAGAAAACATATAAAAACCAGAGCGACGTAGTTGTCAGGCAAATACACCGCAGAAAATCCCTAAGCCTGCTCAAATGAGCGAATAATTTAACAACAAAAACAACTACTTTGACGTTGACAACTTTTCAAGGCCGTAACCATTAGCCAGCTGTCTGTCACTTGTCAGACAGGCTGTCTCAATCAACGTCAAGCAAATAACCTTACACTATTTTATATTTATTTCACCACAACAAAAATAAATACCTACACAATCTTGTTTTAGTTCAGTGAAAATGTCTAGAGTTGCTGTATTATTAAACAACATTTCAAAGCGGAGCATTTCTGTATCCGCTCCACGCGAGGGTAAAAGGAATTTCCGAAAATTCGTCATTCCAAACAAGAGGGGATCTTACGCACACAAACAGAACCAAATGACCGAAAACAGAGAGCTGGAAGTCGACAAAAGAGGAGTGCGCGATGTAGGATACACCATCAACGGAAAATTTTACCCAGTCCCCGAAATGATACCTGAAATAATCGTCCCAGACTTGACTGGCTTCGCATTGAAGCCATACGTAACCTACAAGGCACCTGATGTTATACAAAGCGAGTTCACACCACAACAATTATTTGACGCTGTGTACAGTCAGAAAATAGTCCAGGATTATAAAAAAGGGAAGCTGGATGAGGAAGGGAGACCCCTAGAGCCATCTGAAGAAGAAATGTTACAGCCAGAAGAAGCAGTTGCTAAAGCGAAGAGAACAGGCTCGGATATATTCTAAATCATTGTTTATTGTGTAGTATAGTTGTTTAGTTAGGATTTAAGGAAATAAATATGAGTCAATATTGTTACCTATGTATTATTTTTTAGCACTTCTAGACTAGCTAACCCACTTGTTCCTAGCAGACCAACGGAAATAAACATTCTCGGAGGTCAGTTCTTGGATGGGTGAGCAACCACCGTTGCATTTTAAACCCAATGCTTCAGTGTTCCAGAGAGCATGTGAAATTGTTTATCGACTAAAATAAAGTGTAGTATAATGAAAGCAATGTATCATCTATACTTTTATGATAAAAAATTTGTTAAAAGTTACTAGTAGATATAGGTAGGTTCCTATTATAGTCTTAATGCAGTGAAGAAATTTTATGAATTAACTTTCACACACCAAGTAGGGTGTAGGTAGGAAACCATTGAGATAAGAGAATAGGTACATTAGCAACTATAGATAGGTAGGTATTTGCCTAAATATTTAGAGCAGTCATAGTCATACTAATAAACTGAGTGAGGGTAGGTAGGTACTATAGGTATAAGCAATAAATATTATAAGTTTGTAGGCAGGTACCTACTTACCCTCAGATACGATACGACACGTAATCGTTTTGAACGTAGTATTGTAAGTGCGCGAGGTGAGTTAATATCATAATAATATCTTGACTTGACCTATTAGTTTATCTTTCATAAACCCAGCCAGTATTCATAATCGAAAGCAAAACCTTATCATTTGAATACGAGATTTCGTTTCCCGCGGTTGTGAAGCGCCTGCGCACCGCGGTCCGGTTTGACAAGCTATAGATAGATAGATAAAATGGGAGGTAACTATTCCGCTATGGATCCAATGGATGTCCCCGTGCCGGACTTGCAAAAATTATTCGAAAGAGACGAGTATTTGAAGCCCTACGAACGTGAAATCAGACGCAGGTAAGTCCCATAAAATTTCTACACAGATTTAACATTTAAAAAGTGGTTTTTATAGTAAAAACAAAGTAATACAACGTAAAATAACCGGGCTAGGTTAAAGTACGTTCGTGTTTACTAAATTGATGGCAATAAAGCGATTGAGGTGCTTGAATATTGAAACGTCAAAGGTATTCAAATATTTATTCGATATGGGTTTAGGCTTTTGAAAAATATTAGTCCAAGAAGAAACACACAGTTTTAGGAAAGAATGGTACCTAGATTCCTGTAGATATTGTTGGAAATTGAAAGGTTATTTATTCGGATGAATAAAAAATAAGTCTCGTGATTGCAGCGCTGCAAGCGCTTTTATAATCAACTAACGATTCCAATGTCAAATGAAAGGTCATTGCTATGCAGACCAACTTTTAAAGTTCTTGTACAATTAAAATTATGTTATGTACCTACCTACCTACTAAAATTAAATATGAATTAAGTAGGTACAAATTAAATTTACTTACTTTAAATGTAGGTAAGTAACAAAGAGAGTAAGCACCTACTACCAATAATCTTACGTTCTTAAGTCTACCTACTTACGGTAATTACATACCTAGGTACCTACATAATATACAGAAATGAACTAGGGATTTACTAGTGACCCTTTTTTGTGAAAGAACCTACTATAAAAGAGCTTAGGTAGGTATAGGTATATATATACCCACATGGGTGTGTAACAGTAGACTGCTATAGGCTGATGATGATGATGATGATGATGATGGGTGTGTAACTTTGTAACTAATAACCTACTAACCTACCTACCACGTAAACTAATGTTCTTGACTATTTTGTAGATATGGTTGCTACAAAGACCTGTACGACCGGATCGAGACCTGGGATGGGGGGGTGGACGGGTTCACGAAGGGGTACAAGTATTTCGGGGCGCAATTCAACGGGGACGGATCCGTGACGTGGCGGGAATGGGCTCCGGGGGCGCACAGCCTACATCTGCAAGGAGAATTTAGTAAGTGCGAGGGAGACAGGTATATTTTAAACGGTGCTAATAGCTTAATTTGTTTGTTGGCCCAAATTATGTTACACGTAGGTACTAAATAAAAACTATGTAAGTACTAGCTGTCCCGCCCGCGACTTTGTTCACTTATACTCGTAGTATCGAAACTAAGTTTCAAACAACCCCCCATTTGACCCCTTTTTGAAGGTTATATTGAAAAATCCTGAAACACGTGTCTATTTATTTTGCATTTGCAGTACACAAACAAAGTTTCAGGCCAATCGCACCACCCGTTAAAAAGTTCACATACAAACATTCACCCCACATTTGACCCCTTTTTGAAGGTTATATTGAAAAATCCTGAAACACGTATTCATTAATTTTGCATTTACAGTACACAAACAAAGTTTCAGACCAATCGTACCACCCGTTAAAAAGTTCCCATACAAAAATTGACCCCACATTTGACCCCTTTTTGATGCTTATATTGAAAAATCCTGAAACACGTGTCCATTCATTTTGCATTTATAGTGCACAAACCAAGTTTCATGAAAATCGCTCTACGCGTTAAAAAGTTTCATACAGACGTTTTCACCCTTTTTCACCCTCTTAGAGGTGGAATTTCCAAAAATCCCGCCTTAGTGGGTGGTTTTGTTATAACAGGAAACAACCTTCCAAATTTCAGCTTTCTATCTTCAGCGGTTTCGGCTCGGCGATGATCAATCAGTCAGTCAGTCAGTCAGTCAGTCAGGTTAAGCTCTTATATAGGTATAGATTAAAAAATATGAAGGTACCTAACAATTTAGATTTACTTAAGTAGTTTCCTACTTAAGCATTTATTACTCCGCTATTGGTTTCGCTTGAATCGGTTGGCATGAAAGGCCATTTACTGTAGGCATATGTCGTATTTAAAAAAAATCGTAGCTGTTGTAGGTACTTACAGATAATTAGATAGGTAACTACCTAGCACCAACTAACAGTTTTCAGTACCTACCTACCTAAATTCTGATAATGACTTTTAGAACCTAATTTATTTACTCAATCATCTCTGAGAATGTTTCATAAAAATCATTGGAGTTAGACTTCTAACATTTCTTTTGCGTATCGACTATTTGCACCACACTTATAAGTAGGTACCTATCAGATATTTGAAAAATAAACGTAGGTATTATTTACAGATGGCTGGAACGCTAAGAGTCACCCATTCACCAAGCTTGAGTATGGAAAATGGCAGCTACATATCCCAGCTAACGGTGATGGCTCCTGCCCTCTGAAACACGACAGCCGAGTGCAGATCATAGTCAACGACCACCTTTACCGGATGTCTCCATGGGCCAACTACGTAAAACCTTTCGAAGGATTTACGTACCAACAGTTCATATACAGACCTGAGCAGGTAACCCAATTACCCTCCTTCGCAGTTAGGAAAGAAATAATACAAAATTAAATTTAAAAAAACCCCCCGTCATGTAACTTACCCTAACATGTCATATTTAAAATCATGGTTACCTTACCATGTTCTTTCAATATCGTTGAAGTAACACGGTACCAAATCTCGAATCGATCGGACATAAGGAAGTTAGTCAGATCCCCTCATCAACTAGAAAGAGCTGATGATCTTCAAACTGCTGAACAGATTTTCATGAAACATGGCTAGGAACACTCGGAAAAAAATTACCTATGACACAAATAAAACTAAACGAAAATCGGTTCATCCGTTTGGGAGCTACGATGCCACAGACAGATACACTGACAGACACGCCAATATTTTTCGTCAGGGGTTAAAAACCCGACTGAACGTTACTGAAAATAGATTTTTACAGCCGCTAATTAGATTTTTTGGCATTTTGTATAGCCTATGTCATATCACACACTTGTGATCACAGTCTTTCAAGCTGATAGTACAAAGATGGAGCAATAAAATATTGGATGGTAATAAGTTATTTCACGAAGGGTACATTTAAAATTAACTAATATTTTACGAGATAACCAAAATTGTTTGTTGCGAACAATGACGAGTAGTGAGAACAATGACGAAACGGTTGAGGAGAATGGCCCAGATACTAGACGTTTTCGTATTGTAATCAAGTAGGTACTTATTGAAATACTTATTTATTTTTAACACGGGATTTGAATAAGTAGGTACCTACTACCTACTTATATAACTACTGAATTGATAAGATGTCTGGTGTTAATGTTTATTGAATGTAACATGCCAAATTTACAAATAGATAAGCTATACTAGTGATTATCATGCCAAATAATTTCTCTTGATTGATGTCGCAAAAATCTGGAGAAGTTCTTATTGAGATTTCAATCAATTTTCTTCTAAAAACGTATGTATAAAGGTAGCTTCTGGGTGTTCAGACTACTGAATGGATTTTGATTAAATTTGGCACAGAGATAGATTATAGTCTGGAATAACACATAGTACTTTTTATCCCAGAAAAATGTACGGTTCCCGTGGGATAGATGTTTTTCAAGGTACCACGCGGGCGAAGCCGTGGGCGGAAGCTATAGTCTAGGAATAATTATTTTTATACTGTGCTTATACTATCTTAACTAGTACCTACCTATATTTACTGACCATCATTCATCATCATTCTCCTGCCCTTATCCCACGCTAAGTGGGGTCGGCACAACATGTTTTCTTCTTCTATTCACCTCTCTCATTCGTCGTAACAAAATCGTCATAATGTCATAAAAAATCCTATATTTACTGACCGTTAAATAGTTATATTTTTATTTCCAGCCATACCGGTTCAAACACCCCAAAGTGGCCAGACCCGCCTCCCTTCGCATCTACGAGTGCCACGTGGGCATCGCCACAGCGGAGGGCAAAGTGGGAACTTACAACGAGTTTAGGGATAATGTTCTGCCTAGGATTAAGAAACAAGGTACCTATAATTATAATAGTAGCACTTATACAGGGTGTCCCAAAAAGTAGTGTCAAGCGAAAGTCCAGAGATAGAACACCCTTTGGGGTACCCGAATCACCCCCATGTATGTTCCGCGATTTTTTATAGTATTCGAGTCATGATTTTTTTTCCCAATTTATGAAAATTTACGACCCAACTTAAAAAATTCTTTAGAAAAAAGTAGAAAACTTTCTTGAGATTTTTTTTTGCTACTGAATTTTTATGAGTTGTTCCTTTATGCATAAAATAATCGGCTACGTGACTTTCATGAAAACTATGAAACTGTTGGTATAAAGTCAAAAAAATACATTCGGTGAATTATGACTTCAATTTTCAACTTTAATTTAAAAATATTAATAAGTGATTTCATGGTTTTCATGGTCTTAAATAAGTTTTAAGAATTCTCCAGACTCTCAGCTTTCATAATCATTAAAAAAAAGTAGTACCTACTTAATGGGCTACTTTGGCTAAAATCGGCCATCAAAGACGGCGAGGTGGAAAATTCTTAAAATTAGCTACCTGATTAGAAAAAAGATTTTGGTCATTTTATTTTAACCACTGTGTCCTTGTGGACACAGTGGTTTGCCCAAGTGTGTGTGGACCCAGCCTTGTGGCTGGGTCCACACTTGCTGACGGAGTTGGCAGGCCGCCCTAAAGCCTATTTTGTGGTCTAGTTTTGATAACACTGTCCCGTTTCAGGATACAATACTATTCAACTGATGGCCATCATGGAACATGCTTATTACGCATCATTCGGGTATCAAGTCACCAGCTTCTTCGCAGCTAGCAGGTAATCATAAAAATCATCTCGTGAACTCGACAGTGTGTAAATCAGTTGAAACGTCGGGAAAAATAGGTATCTAAATAAAACGCAATAATTACCCGTTTAAGGCCAGGTATTCCAGCAGCAGTAGACTTTAGGCGCTGTCCCGGGCGCCGCCGAGCCTCCACGCTTAAATATTTTGTAGTTATTTAAACATATGTAGTGCTCATGAAAATAATTTTATCAATCTAAACTGCGAATTCGTTTAGAAATAGTTCTAATCTTTAGTTTAGTACAAAAAAAATATGTAAAATGTCAGTAGTTCAGTCATAATATTGAAAAAATTGATACAAGTATACAACTTTGGGACTTTTTTTTAGCAAGTAAAGTTCATTAGGTTTTGTAACTGACTGCGATTTTGACTAGATAGAGTAGATCCTTAAGTAATATATATACCTATATATTATATATATTTCAGAATTATAACGATATATTCCATGTCTTAGATGGTTTTAAAATTCATAAAAGCGCTGGAATACCAAGCCTTAATCTATACTCGTATAATATCTATACTATAATATTATAAAGAGGAAAACTTTGATTGTTTGTTTGTTTGTTTGTTTGAAATGAATAGGCTCCGAAACTACTGAACCGATTTGAAAAATTCTTTCACCAATGTGTAGAATGAACTTTCAGGATGAACATAGGCTATATTTTATGTAGGTACTTCGCGGGCGACGCCGCGTGCAGAAGCTAGTATAAAAATAAATTGCTGTTCTATAGTCTCGCTAAAACTCGAGAACGGCCAGCTAAACGGATTTATCTTAACTTGGTCTTGAAATGTTCGTGGAGGTCTAGGGAAGGTTTAGAAGGTAAGAAAAATTCGAATAACTGCCAGGAAAACCCTAAAAATAACCCCTTTTCTATTTCCCATACAAACGTTTTTAAAATAAGTACGAAGCCTGCCGGGTTAGCTAGTACTAATAATAATTTGTTGTAGTCGCTACGGCACGCCGTGCGAGCTGAAGCAGCTCATAGACCGCGCCCACGAGCTCGGGCTCTACATCCTGCTGGACGTGGTGCACTCGCACGCCTCCAAGAACACCCTGGACGGCCTGAACGAGTTCGACGGAACCACTGCCTGCTTCTTCCACGACGGAGTCAGGGGCACCCACTCGCTCTGGGACAGTAGACTGTTCAATTATTCAGAGTAAGTTTTAGTTTATTAATACCCGGCGATTCTTTTCTACTGTTTTATCATTGTTATCACTGAACGAGTTCGACGGAACCACTGCCTGCTTCTTCCACGACGGAGTCAGGGGCACCCACTCGCTGACTGTTCAATTATTCAGAGTAAGTTTTAATTTATTACCCAGCGATTCTCCTCTACTGTTTTATCATTGTTATCACTGAACGAGTTCGACGGAACCACTGCCTGCTTCTTCCACGACGGAGTCAGGGGCACCCACTCGCTGACTGTTCAATTATTCAGAGTAAGTTTTAATTTATTACCCAGCGATTCTCCTCTACTGTTTTATCATTGTTATCACTGAACGAGTTCGACGGAACCACTGCCTGCTTCTTCCACGACGGAGTCAGGGGCACCCACTCGCTCTGGGACAGTAGACTGTTCAATTATTCAGAGTAAGTTTTAATTTATTACCCAGCGATTCTCCTCTACTGTTTTATCATTGTTATCACTGAACGAGTTCGACGGAACCACTGCCTGCTTCTTCCACGACGGAGTCAGGGGCAACCACTCGCTCTGAGGCTCTGGGACAGTAGACTGTTCAATTATTCAGAGTAAGTTTTAGTTTATTAATACCCGGCGATTCTTTTCTACTGTTTTATCATTGTTCTCACTTTCGTCATTGTTCGCAATAAACAACAGAGCACTGGTGTAGTGGTAGCGCCTCTGCCTCACGATCCGAAGGTCGTGGGTTTAAACCTGGTCGTGCACCAATGAGTTTTTCAATGTTAAAAAGTTATGTGCGCATTGCCAGGAAAACGTCGTGAGGAAACCGGCATACCCTAGAACCAAAAATTCGAAGTGTGTGTCATAGATTAGTATTCTTATAAGCGGCGATAGGCTTGCAACCTGTCACGTGCGGAACACTACCTAATCACTGTGCAAAAAGTGGTCATGGCCAAATATCATGTTTGGATGTAGGTACCTCTGACTACCCCTTTAGAAATCCTCAAAGATATATAAGTAACTAGAGATCTGAGTAGATTATCTACCGGCCCTGGGGATTAGGTAGATACAGTCGTGATCATATTTTTTTTTAGTTTATTAATACCCCTAGAATAAATATTTTGTGATGTCTTGAGTTTCTTGTTGTGTGGCTTTGTTTGGCTGTTCCGTGTCCTCTTTTACTCAAAAAATAAACGAAAGTGAACAACTAATTTCATGTTATTTTACAGGATTGAAGTTCTGCGGTTCTTGCTGTCGAACTTGAGATTCTATCAGGATGAATACCGCTTTGATGGATTCAGGTAAAAGTTTATAACTAATACCTACCTAGGTACTCGTATCACTCTAATAAAATAAAATACAAACTTTTTTCTGAATTTAGAATCGATAATTAAATTTTTCTAGGTGCCTTAAAAATTAGTAGGTATAGATTAGCAAAAGCTAAGCAATCAAATTACTCAAAAATCAATAAGTATTGAGTAACGGGTACGCCATTTCGAACCGAGTATCGAGTCGTTACTACCAAATGCATCTCGTTACTCGCATCATTTGTAGTATCAGAACCTAGTGTCAGATTGTCAGGCGAAGCATTTGTCCAGTCCGAAAAAAAAGGTTCAAAATACGGAAAAGTGAAAAAATGCACCTTACGCAGTTGGGTATGTTTTCTACAAATTACGAATGTTGCAACGCCGCGAGACGTCATACTGTAAGCTTACGCAATATGACTCGATTCGGTGCTCTACACCGGATCGAGTCGTATTGCGTACGATACTGATACCTCATAAATAACAGCATGTTATCTATGAGGTATCAGAAGTAACGAGTAACGTGTTCGATTTGATAGTAACGAGTTCTCATTGTTATAGTACCGAGTACCTACATACGGGTTCGCTTTTTGTCGTTAGTTTTACACCTCTAACCAAAGATTTAAAGCGCAGATATGCCCGGATGCCAAAAACAAAAATGAACCAAACAGTTATTTTACCATTTATTGTGCAATTATATTGCACGATCTTTTTTAAAAAAATATACTTAGTTATTCCTTTTGTACCCTGAAATTGAAAATATTTGGTGTGCCAAATGAGCGAGCAATCTCATTTCGTGTGGCAACAAAACGGCGCGGTCTCAGTACCGTACGGGCATATCTACGATTTAAATCTTTGTCTCTAACACGGCTTCACGTTGACGTTGCAGATTCGACGGCGTCACGTCCATGTTGTACCACAGCCACGGCATGGGCCAGGGCTTCTCGGGCCACTACGACGAGTACTTCGGGCTCAACGTGGACACGGAGGCGCTGGTCTACCTGATGCTGGCCAACGCGATCACGCACAAACTGGACCCCAGAGCCGTCACTATTGCGGAGGTGGCCCAAAGAACTTATACAATGCGATATACTCGTATTATAATCTAATCTATTTAATTACAACCCGGTCACATTATCTCGAGACCTCACTGGAATGCGAACCTCCCGCCCCGTTCTCCTTTCACCTCCGTACGGTTAGCGCGCCTTGTGAGAGAGAGAGCGCCGACGTCATCGACGCCAGGTCTCGAGATAATGTGACCGGGTTGTAAGGTCCAATTTCATTAAACTTTTGTTAGCAAAGTAGGTATTAAATGATCGGGCATCAAAATTAACGAGAATGTTATAGTATCATTATCTATTTTAAGGAAGATAATCTTGTGATATGACATGGTGGAACACAAAACAACTTTAACATGCGATTAAAAGGCTAACAAGCCCTAACTAATATTATAAATACTTAAGTTTGGATGGATGGATGGATAATAAATGTACTTGATGTACTTATGATATACCTAGTGGTATCATATTTAATGTTTGTAGTGGGTGGGAATTGAACCTAAAAAACCAAGATCAAACCAAATTTGTTCCAGGATGTGTCAGGCATGCCGGGTTCGTGCCGTCCGGTCACAGAAGGAGGAACAGGCTTCGACTACCGTCTCGGGATGGCCATCCCGGACATGTGGATCAAACTGTTGAAGGAGGAGAAGGATGAGGATTGGAAGATGGGCCACATTGTCCACACCCTCACCAACAGACGGTGGATGGAAGGCACAGTCGCCTATGCTGAAAGCCACGATCAGGTACATCATATACCTATAAGTCTGATTTTTACGCTACTGTTTCTACCCGACTACAAAGAAGGAGGGGTTTAGCGAACCAAACAACTGGACAGATTTTGACATATTATGAGGTGTCATTGTATTCGTCTAGCTAGATTACAAGAGTGACATAGAAGAATGTAAGAAGCTATTTTTATAAGCAATTCAGTCGAGTCTTTTATTATTTTTTCAATAAATACTAAATAGTTAGTTACGGTCGACCAAAAAATTGGTTTACCACCCTAAGGTTGAATGCCGCTTGCAGATTCATAGGTGATAAAGATTAGTTTCGCTTGCAGATCGATCTGACAACTTCTATTGCCATCTTTATCTAATATTGACAACGATTTAGATTAGGACTTTCCAGGCCGTAGGCGAGGGTGAAATTTAGATATGAGCTGGCGAGCTGGCTTTAAGTAAATTGTTTTCCCCAGGCTCTGGTAGGAGATAAAACGTTAGCGTTCTGGCTGATGGACGCGGCGATGTACACGCACATGAGCACGCTCAGCGAGCCCAACCCCGTGGTGGAGCGCGGCCTGGCGCTCCACTGCATGATCCGGCTCATCACGCACGCGCTGGGAGGAGAGGCCTACCTCAATTTCATTGGTAACTAGCTTCCTCTCGCGGCTTTGCTCGCGGGGTACCTATATAAAATATAGCCTTGTTGCTCAGGGATAATGTAGCATTCTAACGGTGAAAGAATTTTTGAAATCGGACCAGTAGTTTTTGAGTTTATTCGTTTCAAACAAAAATACAAAAATACTTTCCTCTTTATAATATTATAAGTATAGACAACAATCATTGCTTGGCTGGGTTACGCTTAGATAGTTACCTATAGGTAATAGAGATCTGCCGAATAAATCACAACACATAGTACTCTTAAAAGAAAGCCTCCGCGTCTTTCTGTTCGCGATAAACTAAAAAACTACTGACCTAATTCTAAACCAGACTAGGTTGGCTGGTAAAAATTCCCCCTAGGCATTAAGCCCTCCTTTTGTCACACATTTTTTAACCGACTTCAAAAATGGAGGAGGTTTCTCAATTCGACCGTATAATACTCGTATATGGTTTTTTATGTTTGTTCGCGGATAACTTCGTCGTTTATAATCCGATGATTCTTTTTTTGTTGGAAAGAAGATATTTCAAAGGTGGTCCCATGATAAGGAAATCAGGGTTTGCTAGTAGCAGACCAGAGAAATCGAGGGGACCTTCCGAAAATCGTAGAGGCTACTAGTGCGGTTGTAAGTTTTTATGTTAAACGATTACTTTCCGATTGGTCCCATAGACATTTCATCAAAATCTGAACCGATTTTGATGAAATGTCTATGGGACCAATCGGAAAGTAGTTTTTTTTTTTTCTACGTACCTACTGCAACATTGAAGTCAGTTGGTTATTAGTTTTTGAAACGTAATCTTTTTATAATTTGTAAACAATAAAGTATAAATAAATAGATAGGTACCTACTAACCTACTATTGTTTAACTAGCAAGTACCCGAATGATCTGAAATAATATCTACTAAGCCTGGGGATTACAAGTGATCAGTGTATATCTATCCTCAGGCAACGAGTTCGGTCACCCCGAGTGGCTGGACTTCCCCCGGGCTGGCAACAACTCGTCGTATCACTACGCACGGCGCCAGTGGAACCTGGTGGACGACGAGCTGCTCAAGTACAAGTTCCTCAACCAGTTCGATAAGGACATGAACGATTTGGAGGAGAAACACGGCTGGCTGGCTGCTCCACCGGTAAGATATAACAGGTGGAAAGAAGGATGCTTATAACACTTGATAATGCCTTCGTAAGTCTGCCTTTTGCGCTGTAAGTTCTGGGTTCGATCCAAGATAAACATTTGTGTGATGAACACAGATGTTTGTTCTATGCCTATTATTATGTACCTACAAACACTTGATAATGCCTTCGTAAGTCTGCCTTCTGCATTAGGTTGCGAGTTTGATCCCCACCCAGGATAAACATTTACTTATGTGATGAACGCCGATGTGTGTCAGTTATTATGTATTTTTTAAAAAATCTATCAGCTATCAGGTTCTCATAGCTCAAATAAATAAATAAATATTTTTGGACATTTCACACAAGCCTCAAACTAAGCAGAGCTTGTATACCTTGTTATTATATAACTGATAGACTAATTACATATATTTTTTGGTAAATAAGTACATAGTAATACCCAGACACAGAACAAACATCTGCGTTCATCACACAAATGTTAGTCCTGGGTGGGGATCGAACTCACAACCTACAGCACAGAAGGCAGAGCCACTACCAACTGAGCAGGCCTGTCACAAGCACAAGCTTTGCTTAGTTTGGGGCTAGATGGCGCTGTCTGAAATGTCTACCAATTGATTTATTGTCTATTTATTAATTCCAGGCTTATGTCTCGTGCAAACATGAAGGAGATAAGGTAGTGGCTTTCGAGCGAGCTGGTCTACTCTTTGTGTTCAACTTCCATTCGAACCAGAGCTTCACAGACTATAGGGTCGGCGTGAACGTACAGGGAACTTACAAGGTAATTACATTATTACACCAACTAGTCATATACGTCGAGAGCACTGGTGGTGTAGTGGTAGAGTTTGAACCATTAAATTCTTGCATCAATGGATCTTTCAATTGGATAAATATACTCGTATACCGCAGCGTTAAATATTAGTTATTACTTACTTCAAAGACGTTTTAACCTGAGACTTATAATGGTTTTAGATGGAATAGACTTGCCTATTTTCTCAGCTTAGTCGGCCAAACCACAGACAAGACATTATCATGTGCAGAGCTACCTAAGCATTCGGTTTCTCTCAATGTTTTCTTTACCAGATTTACAGTATTGTAGTTGATCTCCTATTGCAATAATTAATTTTGGTGCTTCCTCTTTCCAGGCTGTTTTATGTTCAGACAGCAAGAGCTACGGAGGTTTCGGCCGAGTAGAGCCCAATGGAGATGAACACATCACACAGAGCATGCCATGGGGCAATCGAATGGACTCCATACAGGTAAATTTAATAAAAACCTCTACATACTCTACTCTGTATAAATATACATACTATAATGTATATGTAAAATGTAGCAGAAAATAATATTGTTTTTTATTTTTCAGGTTTACCTCCCAACACGCACTGCTATTGTTTATGCTAAAGTTAATTGAATGTAGATAAGTTTAATTGGTACTTTTATTAGTTAAAAGTAGCAAAATGTTTAAAGCAGGGAATTGAGAGCAAAGCATGTTTTTTTTTAAATAAGGTTTCAGAATGCTAAATTTTCTGATTGTTAATGATAGACTTTGTATTTACAAATATATATTTTTATGAAGTAAATCTTGTTAATAAAAGATAAGAGATTAAATATGTCTTTTCATGATGGCACTCCAATTAAAAGATTGTTCTTAGGTGTGCATGTTAAGTAGTTGAGTTTTGATAGTGTGACTTCATAATCAAATTGTTGAGCCAACCGGCCGCGGTCTGAATCAATTGCAGCCATACATCTCATTCCTCTCTCTGTGAGAGGATGGTCCTCGTGTGTTTGGTCTGCAGTATGACCTATACACATGTACTGGTCCACGGTCAAACTTGAAAACTTACTACTCCTCGGATACACCAAATTATCTGTAGTATGTAAAGAACCATAGCAACAAGGGCAGATAACGAACTTAGCATTTGCTTTCAAGCATTTGTCTAATACCAAATCAGTGGCAACGCCGCATGCATGTAATGCTATTCCGATATCGAATTTCCCGATGAAGAAATCCAAGTTACATTGATAAAAATATATGTTTTTTACTCCCATTTTGTGTACTCGTTCTCGGGCTCTTAGTAGGGATTGTTCCTTATTTTCTAGCAACAACACTGTACATTTTGGCAGTAACATGGCAACTAGGATACCCAAATGACCGCTACCACTGCAGAAATCAACAATCAAGTCTCCGTCTTTGGCAATGTTCATAACAACTAATGCTAAGTTCTCTAGTTGCTGTGTTTTTCTGACGATTCTTTTATCTGGGAGATACCCTCCAGAAGGTTTAGCTACATCTGGTATTTCTTCCCAATTTATAGCCGTGTTAATTACAGTTTTAGTGACATCCATTTCCATTCCTTCCGAGAGTGAGCTCAATGCTTTCTCAATGTCATCCTCTTTGGTGAATAATCTCTTTTTAGGGTTGTGTCTTTTTGGGTCACTTTTGTAAAGACTCACATCTTCCGTTGTAGGGATGATTGCATTTTCTACAGATAATGTGTTTCTCGGGAATTTGTTCAACAAATCTATAAGATTGTTTTTGTCAAGTGCAGTAATAATATTTTCGTACCATTTGTATGTCATGGGTAAAAGAGTTTCAAAATAACTTCCAAATGATTGTATGATGATGTGGTAAGTTGGCAATAATATCAGATCAGCGAGTGTCATAAAGGGTCCTTCTGCAAATTGGTGACTAATGTTCAAATCTTCAATCTTCACAGAACAATCCACTTCTAACTGCTTTTTGTTGTTTGACTTCCATTTTCTATTTTTGGCTTCTCGTGTTTTATCATCAAGTTTAATATTTGAATGCGTATCGTTCTTATTTTCATTTGAAGTTTTCAAACTTTCTTTTTTCATATCTCTGGCTATCTTATAAACATTGTGCATTTTGACTGGTTTTTTCAAGTGGTTTTCAAATCTTACTAAATTAACAGGCACCTCTTCTAATTGGTCAGAATCTAAAATTTGTTTTACAGTTTTTATGATGTCTACTTCGCAGAACTGTGTCCATATTGATACAGTGTTTGGAGCTTGTAAGCAACTTTTTCTGAAGCCGAGCAGGCCTTCCTCGTGCTCTTGAGAGTTTGGAGCACCAGCCCTATGAGCACAGATATGCCTGGCCACCGCGCACAGACCAGTTATGATCGTATCATGGAACATCACCACAGGACACACACAAGACGCCACTTGCCACGGAACCTCGTCACGTTCGATAAAATTGATTTCATCTTCAAGCACAATACTTATTCCGTCCTCTTCATCATTCCTCGCTACAGAAACTAGGAGCAATGAAATTTTCTCAGGTAAGCAGTGTTTGTAAACACAGTAGGTTATAATCGACTCAACCGGTAGTAGTATCGTGTTAGTTTCTCTATAACTGGACGCCGTGCTATATGCTTCTAGGAAAACCACGTTTTCCATTCTGAACTACTAAAAATGCAAAGGTTTTTCAAAGAAGATTAAAATAAATAATTAATTCTATCTACTTTCACCTCAAACCATACCAAATTGACAATTGACATTACTCTAATAATTAATGAATGAAATGAAGTGCTGGATGACATAAAGTTTACTTGACAAGTAACAGGCACACAGATAGCACACAGGTACCGACAGGCACCACGATTATGACCACATTTGAAAAATACAAAATTATTTTTTGTAATTGTATGTAAATTTTATGATAAAAAAAAAGAAAGAAGAAGAAGAAAAAATTAAATAACAATTACCTACCTACCTATACTTTTAGAATTAGATTACGAACATTGCACCTCTAATAAATCGAATAGTCACTCGGAATAAATAAAAACTTTCAAATCGCATGAATACTAAAACTTAGCATTAGCTTATAAATTAGAATCAACTTAAAATGTTGGAGGTTATAAATGGATTTTTGTTGGTGTATTTTTTATTTTTATGTTTAGTCAGTGCTCTTGTTCCTCTCATAGTCAAACCGGTAAGTTATTATAATACAGCTTTCTCCTAAGATAGGTTTGCTCATCATTCTCCTGCCCTTATCCCACGCTAAGTGGGGTCGGCACAATACCTGTTTTCTTCTTTCACTCCTATCATACGTCAACTCTTCGAGTCTACTCATCTTACATTCATATAATCTTTTACACAATCAATCAAAAAACAAAATCAATTACCAATATATATGAATATCTTCTATTTAATAAAAAAATCCCTCTATTTTGTAATAATAATAAGTACTTACCTACTTACATAATTAATAAAAATGTACTTTTTTTAGATAATAGCATGTTTTGCTAGGCCTTCCAATGCAGAAAGGTCCATATGGACTGAAATATTAAAACTAAAGGCAGAGCAGAAAGGAATATCTATGAAGGATGAGTTTGCTGCCTACTCCAAGATACAACGTAAAATTAACAAACTCGAGGGGCAGTTGAAAGAAGATTCGCAGTCCCGCATGGGAAAGAGTTTGGCCATCAAAAGCACAATACAGATTGTCTTTCAAGTTGCCGTAGCCTTGGTGACTATAGTATCCGTGATCTACTTCAGGCGTGAGCCAATAGTGACTCTGAAAGGGGACATGTTCCCATTTACAATGATGCTCAGATATCCGAGCGACATGCCAAATGCAATATCCACTCACATGTGGGTCTTGATATCAAATCTATCTATTAGAAGTCTGGTGAAGCCTCTTCTATCTTAGAATACCATTTTCACTACTTTATTCAACTAGAATACCTACTAGGTATATTAACAAAATTGTATGTGACATATTCATATCAGTTTTCAACATAAAATTTTATTCCCAAAATTAAAGGTAATGTCACATGAAATTTAATTAAGGCCCAGAATACTCGTCACACTATTCCTTACTTAAAAGTTACAAAAAAAAGTGACATAGGTCCAAATAGCAACGTGGATCTCTGCGGAATCAGACATAGCTAGCACGAAGCGAAATACCCAAATGACAAGTAAGTAGAGTGCGGCATGATAATATGGCTGCTCTAAATTATATAACGAAAGCGACAATTTATAAAAAACATAAATTATGTTCAAGTAAAGAGCTTATTTCAAAAAAAGGGCTGAGTTGATTTGTTTAAAATTAACTGATTTATATTCATGTGAAATAGAAATTCATAATACTTTACTATTCTGGATAAATTAGGGAATTTCTGGATTTTCAGAGGTGTTTTTGACATGATTTTTAACCAAGGTTTTCATACTAATTCGTGTTTTAGCTCTGGTTGACTTATCACTTATATCCTTGAGTATTGTGTAGTTGAATTTCAATGTAATCTATTAAGCGGTAATAGAATGATTAGGGTTGCAATACTTGCAATTTTCAAAATGCTGGGCCTTAAAAATAAAATGCTTTGTATTTTTTTATAATCATTTTATTCTCTAAACAAATAGTATTTTATACTCAGTCCGACATAAGTCCAAAATAGTGTCCTCTAAAATTACAATAACAATCAAAGGCTCGTTCTGGAAACAATATTATTATGCTTATTTTAAAAATAATCAACTTTCTACTGCTACCATACTGTTAATGACCATGATACGAGCAAAGGAAATATCAGTGAATGCAAAAACATGGAAGTATTACTTCAAGCAATGTAAGCTATATTATAATTAGATGACCACTGCCATTGACAATTGCTGGCAAACTTACTCATTCAAGGCATTGCTAAGCCCAGCCTACAAGAGCTCATTTTTTAGCTTGAGGACTGCATCCATGTTTTTTTGCATTCACAGGGAAATATAAAGTCTATTCTCAACAATAAAGAAAAAAATTAGAAAAATGAAAACTATACAACTTACTTTTGTAATTTGAGGTTCTTGAACCCTGGTGAAGGATGGACTTTACATGCAATGTTAAACCTTATTTATATTTATTTACAAGCTCTATATCACAGCTCACACTTGCTACAGGTGTGCCATTTGGATTTCAAAAATCATGTATTTCGTACAAAAGCTAAAACAGCCATATAAAAATATCTGAAACCTTCTAATTAACAAATACAAAACCTCTGCTGTTAATAAAGCTTATTTTAGACATAACTAATAAAACAATAAAAGTAATTTATGGTGAAAAAAAAGCATGATTTTATTGCTCTATAACAATTTCTATTTCAAATACGAACTAGGCTAGTTCTCTACTCATGTTTCAGAGACAAAAACAGCTGTATCAAAAAGCTTACAAAATCTGAACAAGTTTGGCACTAGATTGCTCAAATGTGCATATTTTGTGCAAAACAGACTGAAAAATAAGTAGGTATTTCTAAACTGTTACTAGGAGACTAGAACTATGACTACATGTTTGCATAATGGCTGTACAGGCGAATTGCTTACATAAAAAGGTTTCCTTTCGGTAACCTGATACTTCGGTAAACATTTTAAACAGTAATGTTATAATTTAAATATATATAAACTCGAATTTTGTATTTAATCTGAAACTTTTGAGAAATATATATCTCTGGATGTAAATATTATGATTTGACATTAATTTTACTTGAACTAATACACAAATTTGATATCATTACCTACAGATAAATTAGTCACTTGAGACATTTATTTTGGTATAAACAGCAATACTTTTTTGTAATTTTGGTTTTACTTTTTAAATCTAATATAATTTTTACTTTCAACATATATAAATATAACTATGATAGACAATGCTGATTTTTTTTTATACCAACCATTTTATTAAACGTTTTAATCCTGCTCCTAATAGGTACTTAGCTCTTACATAAACTATACATACATATCTCGCCAGGAACCATAGCCCAGAAAATTTTACACCGAATACACATAGCAATGTAAATTTATTACATAGCAGAGTATATACTCCAGCAATATCCATCGACTAATATCGGTCTACAGAGCAAAACTGCCAAGTAGTGTTAAGGCTACAAATTTACCAAAGACGTAGTTCGCAAACCTTTATATCGATACGAGCTAGACAGCTACCTGATATTCCAACTATAGTTTGCCCTACGAAACGAACTAATAGGGAAATCAAGCACTGGACATCATTGGTTGAAGATAAGGAACTTCCGATTCTGTCTCTTGAGTGGTGTGGACGTGTTTGGTGCTTGTATCAGTGTGTTCACAATGTTTGGAAAAGCAAAACAACGTTGACAAAGTATTATATACAATTTTTGCGATTTGCATCAGCAATGTAAACGCAGCCTTACATTCACTTAAATAAGTCACGCCCAATGACCAATCCTGACAATTTAAGTCAGTGCATCCTTATCCTTTCATACAATTGTACAAGGGAGAAGGCGCTATATTAGCTCGTTGGACAAACTATAGGTAATATCTCCAGTACCAATGGGATGGTTAAACTAACCTAGGGATAGGTTTGCCTTCCGACATTCGAAGGTTACCTTGAACCTTCGTGTTGGCTATGCCTACATTGTCGCTCGATCAGTGAGTTATGTGTTTTCGTAGAAATTGTTGTTGCAATGGGTGGTGAGGAGGTATACCACGGCTTCGTATGTCGACATCATGATCGCTGTGTTCGGAATCTGACGTACTAGCTGCGTGCCGAGGCCCCTGGAAAAAGTATAATAATTAGTACTGGTAGTACCTGGAAAGGACTTTCCCGCAAAAAGGTTTTAGTACAAGATATTTCCCGCTAAAACTTTTTAGCGGAAAGTACTAGATATTTCCGTCCTTTTCAGTATTTGTAATGGATTTCCGCAAAGTCACACCTGAATCAATCTTACCAGCGATTTCGTTACTGTTAATTTAGGCAATTTTTTTTAGGATTCTTATTTTGCCTTAACTTTCATGCCTTATTTCAATCCCTTCAGGCATTTTTTCGGTAGCCTATGTCCTTTCCCAAGCTCTAGTCTATCTTTGTACCAAATTTCATCAAAAACGGTTCAGCGGTTTAGGCGTGAAAGTGTAACAGACAGAGTTACTTTTGCATTTATATTAGTATGGATTAAAACAAACATTTACATTATATGCATCATATATCTTTCTCCCGAGTGGTAATTTAACCTGTTATGGTGGGCAACACTGTTGTGTCTGAAACATGATATAAATTCGCCAATTATATCTCCACCATCCTTTCAGGTTACTGGGTCTTAGGAAAAACCTGATCAATGCGTGTTGACTAGTAACTCACGATGTTTGTTGGTATGGCGTGAGGCGTCCTACCAATATCTCATCTCCAGTTGCTAACTGACCTGTAAACCCCGCGGTATCCCTCTTCCATCCACACCGTGTGTAGCGTTTGCCAGAACTTGCGGTACTTATCGCCCTCTTCTCTCAGGCGCGTCCTTGCTACTTCTGAAACAATAAAACATCAATGTTTTTACTATCTGTTTAGTTGTTCTTCACTATCACTTGAACCGGACCGGTGCGTGTCACGAGGCATGGGCGTTTTCATGGGCATGTACCAAATGTCATGTTCGGACGTGCCTCTTTAGATATCTTCAAAGATCTAAGTCACTAGAGATCTGAGGAGATATCTACCGATCCTGATTACAGTCGTGATCATGTTTTTTTTACAAGCTTATTGGTACTATATCGCTGAATCTCATTCGGACAGCCTTGAGTATAGATTGGGAGATAAGAATTATAATTCTCGTTGCTATCGACTTGGTTTTGAATGGGCGTGAATTGCCTTTTGTGATAGTATGATAAGTAATTGTGATTGATCTGTTTTATTTGAGGGCAAAACCTTGAGTTTAAACTTGTACTTTGGTTGATGTTTTAATCTTGTTTTATTTGACGAGGTTGAAATCTGCCTAGATTGTAGTTCCTTACAAGTATTTTGGTTATTGCACTTCAATAGTAAGTCATGTAAATCTAATTTATCAAACAAAATACAAAGGACTTTTGATAAACAGAATCGTAAATTCACGCTTAGTTTCGACTCTGAATCTTGACTCAGAGTAGATAAAATCAAATCGCAAATAATGGTGAGGCCATGATGATGCAACAGGTGACAATCAAAAAGTACATTATTCATTTATGCACGTACGTTAGTGGCCAGTTTTGGTTAAAGTGCTCAAAGAATGTCGTCTTAGTTTTATATTTTATGGGTTATACGAGATAAGTATATTTAATTCAGGATATGAAGCACACATTTTAAGACTAGTGAGTTAACGACTGAAGCATACAATGCCACTAACGATGAAACATCCAACTGACAACATTGCACATTCTTGTAAGACTTAACCATTACTATGGGAACCAGAAAGTTGATAAATTAATTATATATTTTTTTGTAAATAAATAGAAACACCACGACACAGAAAAATCATTTGCGTTCATCACACAAATGTTTATCCTGGGTGGGGATCGAACCCGTAACCTCCAGCGCAGAAGGCAGAGCTACTACCAACTGAGCTGTGAGTCAGTCAATGATCGACGATCTGAACACATTATTATTAGTATTAAACGGGTATTTATCGCGTTTTATTAACCTATTTTTTCCCAACGTTGCGACAGGTTTACACACTGTCGTGGTCACGGGTAGACTGGGAGTACAGGAGCTACCTACTACTAATAATACTAATAATAATGTGTTCAGATCGCATAAGTTTTAAAATATAAATGGGTATTTATCAGTCATCCCGTGACCACGACACTGTAAACCTGTTGAAACGTCGGGAAAAATAGGTAAACCGTGATAAATACCCGTTTAAGGCCCAGCATTTTGAAAATTGCAAGTATTGCAACCCTAATCATTCTTTTACCGCTAAATAGATTACATTGAAATTAAACTACACGATACTCAAGGATATAAGTGATAAATCAACCGGAGCTAAAACACGAATTAGTTAGAAAACCTTGGTTAAAAATCATGTCAAAAAACACCTCTGAAAATTCGGAAATTCCCTAATTTATCCAGAACAGTAATGTATTTTCAATTTCTATTTCACATGAATGTAAATCAGTTAATTTGAAACAAATCAACCCTGCCCTTTTTTTGAAATAAGCTATTTACTTGAACATATTTATGTTTTTTTTATAAATTGCCGCTTTCGTTATGTAATTCAGAGCAGCCATATTATCATGTCGCATTCTACTTACTTGTTATTTGGGTATTTCACTTCGTGCTATGTCTGATTCCGCGGAGATCCGCGTTGCTATACGGACCTATGGCACTTTTTTTGTAACTTTTACGTATGGAATAGAGTGACGAGTATTCTGGGCCTTAATACTTATAATAGTGATCGACATTAGTCTACGAACCGTGTGGGTAAGCAATGCACGACGCGACGGTCTTAGAGAAGGCACCGGCGCCCATGAACTCCACAAAGTCCCTCGGTGATTTGGTGTCGCTAGGCACGCCATCCACACTTCTAGCCGCGACCAGCCGCGCTTTCACGCCTTCGTATAGCACGAAGTGGACCACAGTCTCGCTTATACCCATGTAGGAAGCTGTAATCCCTTTGTAGAATCCTCTTATACCCTGAAAGCAAACGTATTTTTTAAACGACTTCAAAAAGGAGGAAGGTCTTAAGTAAATAAATAAATAAATATTGGTGGACAATTCACACAACGCCTCACAGGTAGTAGCTCTGCCTTCTGCGCTGTAGGTTGTGGGTTCGATCCCTCCACCCAGGACAAATATTTGTGTGATGAACGCAGATGTTTGTTCTGTGTCTGGGTGTTATTATGTATTCTATGTATACATATAGTTATAAAAAATATGTGTATAATTAATCATTCAACTATCAACCATTTAGTTCCCATAGTACAAGCTTTGCTTAGTTTTGGGCTAGATGACGTTGTGTGAACTGTTCACCAATATATTTATCATCAATATTTATTTATCATTTATTTATTTTAACGCCATCTAGCCCCAAACTAAGCAAAGCTTGTGTTATGGGAGCCAGATAGCGGATAGATTAATTATATACTTTTTTTTTGTAAATACATACATAGAATACATAATAACACCAGTTGAATACATAACGTCTGTTATGTTATTTACTCCGCTAATTATTATGAACGGATTTTGATGATTCTTTTTTTGTTTGGTAGGTTATACTTCAGAGGTGGTCTTATAAATTGCCGCTTTCGTTATGTAATTCAGAGCAGCCATATTATCATGTCGCATTCTACTTACTTGTTATTTGAGTATTTCACTTCGTGCTATGTCTGATTCCGCGGAGATCCGCGTTGCTATACGGACCTATGGCACTTTTTTTGTAACTTTTACGTATGGAATAGAGTGTCGAGTATTCTGGGCCTTAATACTTATACCATATAAAAAGTATCGAAATTGATTAGCATTTTTGGAATAAATCAACGATAACAAAAAATATATACACAGACGTCGTTCGAGGTACAAACTCGAGGTTTTATTTAGCAGCAACAATAATTTCTACTGAGTTGGTCAGTGTATGAAGTAAACATTTTTTGTAAAAATATATCATTCTGTTAATAAGCTGTTTTTTATTTGCTGTCAATAACGCTATAAATATTATAGCTTGCTATTTAAAATGGTAGGTGTCCTGCCACTTTCTATTTTCTGGGACATTCAAACAATGCAGCCACCATCCTAATTCTGCTCCAATATTTTATGACGCCGGACCATTTCATAAATAGTTGGCAATGGAATGGAAAATACACTTATCAAATTGATTTGTTATTTAAAACATTGACGTAAGTTATGCTTACGGCGAGTGTGAATGAGACAGAAGAGAAAGATCACACGGCAAATATAGGTATTCCGAATATTTCCGACCAAATCTAAAGGGCACTTAAAACATGATCACGACTGTTAATCCCAGGCTCGGTAGATAATCTCCTCAGATCTCTAGTTACTTAGGTCTTTGAGGATATCTAAAGGGGGAAGTCAGAGGCACGCCCAAACATGGTATTTGGCACATGACCACATTTTGCACAGTGATTAGTATTCCGTACGTGACAGGTTGCAAGTCCATCGCCGGTTATTCGAATAGTAACCTATGACATACCTTCGAATTTTTGTTCTAGGGTATGCCGGTTTCCTCACGATGATTTCCTTCACCGTTTAAGAGTAGGTACTGGCACCTTAAATTTTAAATATGTGATATAATACAATGTGTTCAGTGAGTGAGAGTGCCGGAAGTATGAAGAATGGTACGCCAAGGTCGTAAAGGTCGGAAAATCCTAACTCAAACCACGGAAAATGATGAAAGAATGAAGAGAAAAGAACGAATGACAGATCTGACCTCGTCGGTATTTACTAAGTTAAAAATACTCTTATCTTAAACAGTTAGCAAACTTATCTTGTATACATTTGCCTAAAGCGCAATACTCGAATAACCAGTAGAAGCAATAAATAAAGCGTGTATTTTTAGGGTTCCGTACCCAAAGGGTAAAACGGGACTCTATTACTAAGACTCCGTTGTCCATGTGTCCGTCCGTCTGTCCGTCAACGGGCTGTATCTCATGAACCGTGATAGTTAGACAGTTGAAATTTTCACAGGTGATGTAGGTATTTTTCTTACCGCTATAACATTAAATACATAGAATAAAATATATATTTAAAGGGGCTCCCACACAACAAACGCGATTTTTTTTGCAGTTTTTATAGTTAGTATAAATAGAACCCTTCGTGCGCGAGTCGGACTCGAACTTGACCGTTTATTTTTAACATTTATCTAGATGTCACGGCCAAGTCTAGAGGCGGAATTCCGGATTGTTATTGAGGGAAATAAATAATAAAGCTAACCAATGCACTTTAATCCTAGTGACACGGTAAGAAGAAGAAGAAGACGAATAACAGTCATAATCTTTATTATAAATGCGAAAGTAATTGTGTGTTACGCAATCACGCTTAAACTACTGAACCGATTGAAATGAACATTGGTACTGAGATAGTCTAGTGATTGAGAAAATTGGCTACATTTTGTAAAAAAAATATTTAAAGCGGTCAAAGTCGCGGCCAACAGCTAGTAAATAATAAATCTAACCAGTGCAGCACTTAACCCCACTGGTTCAAAATAACTAGTGACACGATAAAGAAGCAGAAAATAATAAAGCTTATAATTTGCAATATGAGCAACTGATCTATCCTAAATGGCGGATTTTTCGATACGCCTATTTAAAGCATAATGGCTACTTTTAAACATGCCAAATGCGGGGCTGGACGATTCTAGAAAATTTTATATTTGACTGTTTTTTAAAAATAAATAAAAATATTTTTTTTTTTATTTATTTAAAAAAAAAAAAAAAAATTTTTTATTATTTTATTTATTTTTCTGTTTTTTAAAATCTTATTAAAACTTGATTTTAAAGCTCGTCTTTCGGGCTGATAGAATGAAGATGGAGTAATCAAAGATTGGTTGATAATAATTTATTTCACGAAGGGTACATGTAAAATTAACTAATATTTTAGGAGATAACCAAAATTGTCTAATGTCTGTTGCGAACAATGACAAAATCGATGATTAGAATGGTTCGGTTATTGCGTGTAGTTTTTTTGTTGGCTTACCTGACGAATAGTGAGAGAAATGACGAAACCAAATAAATAAATTAATAATGCTGGACAATCCACACAGCATCATCTAGCCCCAAAGTAAGTTACTCAAAGCTTGTGTTATGGGTACTAGATAACTGATATATTTAATACATTATATACATAGATAGATATTTTTTATTATTAGAAAACACCCAGACCAACGGAACAAATTTCTGCAGATCGTACACAAATTTGTTCCGCGGCGGGAATCGAACTCGCAACCTCTTGCGTCGCAGGCGGACTGTCGCCCGGTTACCGGAAACCGGTTATTAAATGCAGATTTTTTTGTTGGCTTACCGTTTTGTGGTATATCCTCTTTATGCACTGCACAGCGGTAACTTTCTGGCCGTCCAATTGCAAACGGGTTTTCACGAACCATATCGGGTTGGTCATCGTGCATGACACGAATCCTGGAACGATACAATGGGTGTTACGTTATAATTGGAACTAGCTGCAGACGAAGTCGCGGGCAAAAGCTATTTATTTATTTATTTATTTTATACTTTGTACACATCTTCCTGCCCTTATCCCACGTTATGTGATGACTTTGTACACAGATTAATACATTTTAAAACTTAAAACTAGTGGCATGTACCTAGGCGAGCTTAACCCTAAAAAGAGTTCTCTTCCAGCAAACCTTGGGATATGGAGATTTTAACTATTGGTGGGTATATTGCGTACAAAAAAAAATGAGAAAAGAAAGAAATTAATAATAACTAACTCTAACACACACGTATAAAAATAAATGAGAAAGAAAAAAAATAAACTAATTTAATATAATAAACTAAAAATACACTTATACTTATATATGAATATATATTATAGTAACTAAATAAATAATAATAATACAAAAGCTAGTATAAAATATAGGCATTCATTCAATTTGGGTTCAATTAGACTGGCGTGGTTTCAAAATGTATTTTTTATGTATCGAACCAATAATGTGGTAGCCAGGGCAGGCAGTAAGGTGGTCTAACAACTTGGTGATAAAAAAAACCAGTTATGTTTGGTGGCAAAATTATAAAATCGTATCTAAAGAAACAACCGTTCTAAATGAGACATTGATCCAATTTTATTCCATCTATTGTCTTTATTTTCATAACACCTTTACAAACATCGGAAATAAAATGTCGTATTTGTTTTTAAACAATATTATTTTGTGGGTCTGGGGCTTACCACAAGCTCAAACCATCATGTTTCAGAAACGTCATATTTCCAGCTTGAAAGCAACATTATTTCAATAAAAAAATTATAGGATAAGGTACGAAATATCAAAGTTCTTTGATATTTCCCGAAGAATTTGTGCTATGGCCCCTGGTACTGTGCACTGCGCTTCAAAATTCCATGGATCCGGTATATCAAGACAGTGAAACCGGTCATGACCACCCCAAGTTATTTTAAAATGATAAGATGATTTGTTGTCAACAATATGCTAATACTTGGCGAGCCTCAAATCCTTACGGATATTTATTGCGTTTCAAATTAAACAAGTTTGGGCGTGGGCTAGTAACTGTTGCTTACTCTGTGGCGAGGTAACACTTGGTTTAGTACTCCAGAAATACCTACATTACATGCAAAACAAATATTACTTTGTAGTGTGTAGTACTAATATTTATTGTGTCTGTGCTTAAGTTTTAAACGCTCTGTAGCAACTTGAAATTACAGTTATTATAGGTGCATAAGGAGAGTGTGAATGGGACAGTTGGAAGGGGAAGACCTCGGCGTACGTACCTTGATCAAATTGGGGACGTACTAGAGAAAGGCCAGGTCCAGAGTACCCTAAACCGACGCGCATGTATGAAGAATGTAATGAGAGTGAATAAAGCAAAAAAGGTATGTCAGGATCGTAGCAAGTGGAGATCCGTGGTCTCTGCCTACCCCGTCGGGAAACAGGCGTGATTTTATGTATGTATGTATGTATTCCAGTTTTTAAAATCAGTTTATTATTGTAAGCTTTCGCTTCTCGGCAACGTTCGTGTTTCGTGTCAAGAAAACATAAAGTGTCGTTTTATATCCGGTTTTAATCCGGTGAATTACACGAATAATACTAATCCCATCAAAAACATAAATGTGAAATGAGAGCCAAGTTCAATAAGTATGTTTTACTTAGTCGTTGACTTCAGCGACAAAAGAAGTGAGATCTAAACGGGTGCCAAGTACAATGGTCAGTCCTGAAACTTATTTATAACAATATGAAATATTTTTAACAACTTTAAAATATCATTTCATCTTAAAACTTAGGATATTATATTGAAGCCTAAGGTCTAACTTGGCTAGTTCTCATATAGGAATTAACTACTTACTTACTATGTCCAATCGCTAGTTTCTACCAGCAATCCAAATTTTTAAAAAGAATAAAATAAAAACTTGCAAAGGCTATACCTAATATAATTTGTACTCTTAAGAAAACTAGCCAAGTAAGACCTTAGGCTTCAATATAATATCCTAAGTTTTAAGATGAAATGATATTTTAAAGTTGTTAAAAATATTTCATATTGTTATAAATAAGTTTCAGGACTGACCATTGTACTTGGCACCCGTTTAGATCTCACTTCTTTTGTCGCTGAAGTCAACGACTAAGTAAAACATACTTATTGAACTTGGCTCTCATTTCACATTTATGTTTTTGATGGGATATCATTACTTTTTGTACAGAACTTATTAGTTAATAAGTACTTATTCTTATATTATTACACTTATATAATCTACCTGCATAAACGGCTCAAACTATTGGCACATTGTAGGTATACATACTAAGCAGGTAGGTAGGTACTTGAGTAGGTACTTACTGAATAAGTATACCTACCTACTACCTATCCGACAAGCCGAGACACACTATAATCTAGGCCTGAATAGTTATCTAGCCATATCTACCTACCTGCATAGACTGCTCAAACTATTGGCACATTGTAGGTATACATACCTATAGTCATACTTACCTATCTGCTTAGACGGCTCAACTATTGGCACATTGTATACCTAGGTACCTAAGTAGATAGGTTAACCCGATAATAGTAGGTACTTACCGAGAGTAGATATTAGTCTAAACCTAAACGACCTCAGTGGCGCAGCGGGCTTGAGTCCGCTTGCGACGCTAGAGGTTGCGGGTTCGATTCCCGCCGCGGAACAAATTTGTGTACGATCTGCAGAAATTTGTTCCGTTGGTCTGGGTGTTTTCTATGTATAATAAAAATATCTATCTATGTATATAATGTAAGTATTAAATATATCAGTTATCTAGTACCCATAACACAAGCTTTGAGTAGCTTACTTTGGGGCTAGATGATGCTGTGTGGATTGTCCAGCATTATTTATTTATTTATTTAAATACTTATCTAGTCATACTTACCTATCTACATAGACGGCTCAACTATTAGCACATTGTATACCTAGGTACCTAAGTAGATAGGTTAGCCCGATAATAATAGGTACTTACCGAGAGTACTTTATTAGTCTAAACCTAAATACTTATCTAGTCATACTTACCTATCTACATAGACGGCTCAACTATTAGCACATTGTATACCTAGGTACCTAAGTAGATAGGTAAGCCCGATAATAGTAGGTACTTACCGAGAGTGTACTACTTACCAATCCAAGACACTACTTCCACTCGTTATTATATTCACGTCAAGACCCTATTAAAATCCACATAATGACCGACTGTCATCTATTTAGATTGCTATTCTTATATTACAGGCGCTAGTAAGGGTTCCTAGGAGAATCAATTAATTGAAAAAGTACGATAAAAATAAAAAAAATTACAAGTTTCAGATTTTTTCCTTTGTATCCACCCCACTACCTACCTGGATGCCAAATTTGAACGTTCTAGGTCATCTAGAACTGGGTTATAATTAACGTCTATAGATCAGTCAGTGATAAAATTTTCCATAACCAGCCATTTTTGGACGTTAATATCTAAATAACCGTTTGAGGTGTGTTTATGAAATTCGGTGCACATATTTTACTCGCAAGTGGCAATAGATGAGCCAAATTTGACTTGTTTATGTGAAATAGTTTTTGAGTTACGAGGGGGTGAAAAATCACCCAAATGGTTCCTGTAATATTACACTAGGCGCGCATCGCCCGTTCGCTTCGCTTGAACTTCGCTGACACGCTGCCGCGTGTCTAGATATTATAAACGTGAAGGATTGAGTATGTAGGTATGTTTGTTACTCTTTCACGCTGAAACGGCTGATCGGATCTGGATGAAATTTTGCACAGATATATTGTAATCTGTCTGGAATAGCCTAATATGGGCTTTTTATCGCAGAAAAATGTACGGTTCCCGTGGGATAGATCTGTTTATGTTTGTCATGGTACCACGCGGGCGAAGCCGTGGGCGGAAGCTAGTATTGTATATAAAAAATACATTGAATTTTTTGTTACAACAAATGGCTCTACATAGATAAACATCACGGGTATTGGTATTCCTATGATAGATGAAATTTGCCCAGGCGCCAAATTTATATATAGTACTGTAACTTAGCATGAGTCAATGATGAGGAGAAAAGCAATAGGTTAGCGTGGTATGGACATGTTATGAGAAGAGATGAATGTCATGTGACGAGGAGAGTGTTCGGTAGGAATGTGGATGGATACAGGGGTATGTCTGGATGGACTATGTGAAAGTTGACATGGGTAAGAAAGGAGTGAGTATTGAGATCACGAATGATAGAGGGAAATGGAAGAAGATCACATGTTGTGCCGACCCCACATAACGTGGGAAAAGGGCAGGATGATGATGAGTTAGCATGAGTCAGTGGCCAACCCCTGAAGACCTGTGAAGATGAAGATTATACCTGCTGCACTAGCTGCGGAGAGATGGACCACGGGCGTATCTGGAGCTATGTTCTGGTTCAGTATGGCTTTGGCCTGCGAGTATGTGCAGAAGTAGATGGCTCTGGACGGAGCTACTCCGACGATGTTCGGCCCTAGGCCTTTGAACAGCGCTTTGGGCCCTTCGTTCTGAACGATATGCCTGAAAAGAACACATTTCTTCAAGAATATGGAACCCTAGACCTAATTTTATAAATCTAGGTATACGTTTCTGAGGAATACTCGGCTAATTAAGTATCTTCTGAAAGTTCGTTATTATTTTGATTTCAGAGCCATTGTTTTGCATTCGAGTCTTTTCGTTTCTATGACTATAAAAGTAGAATAAATTCGTAATGATTTCGTAAGATGTTTCAATAATGATATTGTTTGTACAGTCACTCGTTAGGAATACAATTAAATACAGATACCTATAGGTAAAGTATTACCACACTACTTTATCGGTCAATTAGGTACGAACTTTGTTTATACGCCAATGATGGGCGTTAAGTGTCCGATATTACCAATGTCTCAGTAAAATACAATAACATCTAGGTTGTAAGGAATTTCAGTGGCAGGTGTTATTAGTGGGCCTACCAAAGTTTCTTATTGCAGTTTTAAAGGAATGTTTTCCTTTAAAATTATCATCATTTTCCTGCCCTTATCACACTAGGTGGGGTCGGCACAACAGGTTCTCTTTCTCCACTCTCCCCTATCATCATCTCAGTCACTCCCTTCTTACATATATCATCTTTCACACAGTCCATCCATCTTTTCTTAGGTCTACCTCTACCCTTATATCCAACCACATTCAAATCCATCACCTTTCTAGTAACATGACTTTATTCCCTCCTCATAACATTCATCATCATCATCATCATCATCATCATCTTCCTGCCCTTTTCCCACGTTATGTGGGGTCGGTGTTACCTCATAACATTATCCTTTAAAATTATGATGTCAGAAATTCGCACGAATTTGTTTTGATAGCGACCTTTCGATTAGTGAGTCTTTTATTTTAACCCTCATATAGACGGTACGGGTCTCAGGTGTATTTCCAACCAATTGTTACCCAAGCACGTCTTAAATTGACCTTTGCAATTTTATCAGAAGCTATGACGTAAGTGGATATCAAGAGATGAAGTAATGTCAACATACAAATATATATAATCCCGTTCATTGAGGTCAATTATTGACCTTGTGAGAGTTTATTTTTTGGAGCGAAGCAGCTCTACGAACTTTTATGCGTCGATAAGACAATCTGACATAGCAGGTACACGATAAAGTTACATAACACGAAACATTCTATTGATTTTTATACCACTTTATTTGTATCTTATACAAAGTATCTATTGTTCGAAAGGCAGTTAGGGTTTCGAAGTTGAACTAACCTAGACACGCTATCTGTCTTCTTATTCATAAACTTATGTACTTTAATCATTATTATTTCTGCGACGGAAGCTTGTCGAAGGTTAAATTGTAATAACAAGTTTTCAAGAAATGCTTATAAATACTACATTATTTTATCACCAAATATTTGACGACAGGTGCAGCAGAGGCTAATCATATTGTCACTGCCATATTTTTTTAAATTTAACTATCATAAAGTTATCGAGGTTTGTTTTTAATTAAAAACAGGCATAATTTTATGGACACAGATATCGTATGCATTCATGGACATTTCACACAACGCCATCTAGCCCCAAACTAAGCAAAGCTTGTACTATGAGAATCAGATAGCTGATAGATTAATCATATACTATTTGGTAAGCTGTGAGGCCAGTCCTATGTCAAATTTCTAGACCAAATGTCTAAAAGCGCTAAGACCACGTGCGCTTCTCGTGAACAGAGCAATTTCTTATCATTAGCATACAGCTGATAACTACGCCAGTAACAAGCAGTTCGGCTCATGCTCTAGGTATATTTGAGTAAACAATATAAAACTATTGTACCTTTAATTTGAGATAATGTGTAAAAGAAATATTTCCATTAGCTCCATGCAGATCGAGCACGATGTTAGCTAGATCCACAAGAGACCACAAACGAACACAAAGGTACACCTAATTACTAGTAAGTACAAAAATTTGCAAAGATTTTTTATTTTTATTTATAAGAACTAATGCATAATAGTTATGAGTAGCTTTATAAGGTTTTAGTCATTTAGCTTTTTTGAAAGAACATTCTGTACTTTTGATAGGAGTAATAGGCTCAAGAGAGTTCCAACAGTAGAATCAACAAGAAATACTGATACATATTTTGTCGAGGAAGGTTGATTGTTATAGAACTTCACTCAGCAGTACACAAGAAATGGCCGGAAGCCAAAATTGCATACTGACATAGAATAACAACTGAAAGTAGTCGTAAAGAGAAGACGACACAACAGGAACTAGCTATAGAAAGAATAAAAATGTAATGGAAAGGATTTCTCTATTTTCAAGCATGAAGTTTATTAAAAAATAACAACGGAAGTTTTGCTAGTAATATATCATCCTAATAATAAGAATCGTCAAGAGGACGTATAGAATTACCTTAAACTACGTGAGCCATGGTAATGTAATGCAGGGTGGATTTTTAAGACGAAGCATCAATGGCTTTTTTTTTGGCAACCTTAACCGCTGCAGATACATGAAAACGTGATTGATATTTTGACTTGCATACAGATTTTGAATAATATGTAAGTACATAGTCAGCGAGAAAATGGGAATTTCACACAAATACCTTTTTTGATACCAATCGATTCTGTTTTATGTAAGGGTCTATGGGACTATAAATTGGACGAAATGAGTGAGTGTGCTAGAAATTTAAGTCGGTAAAACCTTTCTCCATGCATTTCGTAGGAAATGAGACTCTAATTTACTTCTATATTTAAAAAATTTGTATTTTTGTATTCTGGAATTTGATAATATATTACTGATCGATACAAAAAAAAAAGCTGGTCGCCTTATTGCTCTCTCTCAAAACTCTATCCTGGAATTTGATACTGAAGATATTTGAAGACTATGCAAAATTGCAATCTTTGTAGTGAGAAACGAGCCAACAACTCTTATCTTAAGTCTCCTAATCACTGTCGGTTCATTTCAATTCGCCGAGGTCATCAAACTGATTCATAATTATGTAAAAAAATATGTTGAGCAGTTTTCCCAAGTTTTTGAAACAGACATTCTATGCGAGACTTCAAATGGTTCTAGTTAGATTTTATTTCTGCTACAGAAATTGAGGTTGTACGTTTTAGAGCACCGTGTCAGTAGATATGGTACACTTGAAATATCTTGTTTCCAGGTAGCTAGTAAAAGACAATATTAATAAATAATCTATGACAAACAGTAATAAGTCAGAACATTATGACACGTTATCAACGCCAACGACATGCGACATTGTACAAGAAAACAATCTCAGACAATCAACTGAGTTTTGATTATATCTAATCATCTCGTAACCAGTAACAAACAAAAACAACCTGCAATGATTTGTTTTTAAGAGATTTATTGACTACCTCAGTGGCGCAGCGGGCGAGGGTCCACCTGCGACGCAAGAGGTTGCGGGTTCGATTCCCACCGCGGAACAAATTTGTGTACGATCTGCAGAAATCTGTTCCGTTGATCTGGGTGTTTTCTATGTATAATAAAAAAATATCTATCTATGTATTGTACATATAATGTATTAAATATATTATTATCAGTTATCTAGTACCCATAAGACAAGCTTTGAGTAGCTTACTTTGGGGCTAGATGATGGTGTGTGGATTGTCCAACATTATTTATTTATTTATTTATTTACTCTTTTTTTTATCGTTTGTAATTGTACATGGATTATGTAGGTATCCAAGTATTTTTTTATTTTAAACTGTGAGGTTTTCGGTGATTGTCATTGACTTTATAAAGACTCTACTACATTTGAATAACTTATAATTTATATTATCAGTATATATCGTGCTTGCATTGGATTAGAGTAGCTCGCTTCGTTATAACAGACTGCGCATTGATAAGCTTAGCTCGTGCTTAGTTTCACTTCATTTGCATTATTACTTTACGATACTTACTCTGATTTAAAAACCTTTTTTTCTTGGTAATATATTTACGTTGATGTATAAGTAATAATAAGTAATGATAAGCTATTTTTAAACGACTTAAAAAAAAAGGTGTTCGCAATTGAGAAAGAAAGAAAGAAAGAAAGAAAGAAAGAAAGAAAATGTTTATTTGCAACACACAAGAAGTTAAAAACAGAAAAAAATAAATAAAACAAATACATAAAAGATGTTGCAAAACGGACCCTAACTCAGCGTATGCTGGATGTAAACAACCAGCGCTGGTCTTCCGTTAGGGCAATTCGACCGTATGTTTTTTTTGTTACGCGATTATTCCGCCAATTAGGATTTTCGATGGTTCTTTTTTGTTTGATGGGCTAATTAGTTTGGTTCATACATAAATTTGATTTCTTAGGGATAGATCCTTTTCCGTAAAACCTCATCCTCGCTTATAATTTTCTACGTAGTGCATCCTTAAAATCGGTTTTCTTTTTTTACAGCGTTATTATTCTATCTAAGGAGCGCTGGTGGTGTAGTGGTAGCACCCCTTCCTCACGATCCGAAGGTCGTGGGTTCAAACCTGATCGTGCACCAAGAGTTTTTCCATTTGAAAAAATTATATGCGCAATGCCAGTGCTCTTAAACGGTGAAGGAAAACATCGTGAGGAAACCGACATACCTTAGAACCAAAAATTCAAAGGTGTGTGTCATAGGTTGGTATTATTATAAGCGGCGATGGGCTTGCAACCTGTCACGTACGGAATACTAACTACTAAATAAAATGGTTTTTCTTTCTTTCTTTCCTTTAGATATCCCCCAAAGATCTAAGTAACTAAAGATTTGAGGAGGTATCTACCGAGCCTGGGGATTACAGTCGTGATGATATTTTTTATATTATATATTTATATATATTCTATCTAGTGTCTCACCTGATACACTGTATTAGACTCATCCTCGAGTTGGTGCGCGCGTGACCTGCGCGTGCGCATTGCTGCACCTGACAGTTGTAGGACATGAGCATGCGGTCCGCTTGCTTACTGTACGCGAACATAGCGCCCATTGTACGTCTGTAGCCCCATTTGGCTTCCTGTAACAAGGGGATTTTAATAGATAACTGGCTTCCGCCCACGGCGTATCCTGAAAAACAAAACTATCCCACGGGAACCAACATTTTTTCGGGATAATAAGTAGCTTATGTGTTATTTCAGACTATAATCTATATCTGTGCTAAATTTAATCCAGATCCGTTCAACCGTTTCAGCGTAAAAGAGTAACAAACATACATCCATACATCCAGACTTCCATATACTCGTATATTCTTACAAACTTTCGCGTTTATAATATTAGTAGGACTAGCTTTCGCCCACGGCTATGCTCGCGGGCGATTGTCCTCTACAGTTTTATCATTGTTTTCACTATTCGTCATTGTTCGCAACAAACAATTTTGATTATCTTGTAAAATATGAAGTAGTTAATTTTGAATGTACCCTTCGTGTAATCACTTATTATCAACCAATCTTTTATTGTTTCATCTTCATGATATCAGCTTGAAAGAAGAATGTTTGATTCAAGACGTTTATTTGTCATCCTGTCCAATAGTGTTATTTTTCCATTTCACCCTATCACTCGTCATCTTAGTACAACTCATATAATTTTTCGCACAGTCAACCCATATTTTCTTTGGTTACTTCTTCAATTTACAGTATGAGACAAAAATATCAAACACATCAGAAACTTTCTCAATTTAATATAATTATCATTACATTCTGTAGTCATCATTGATATTTTAGTTTGTTATTGAAATGAAACAGCAAGTGTTTGGTTTTAAAATATTCGTTCCTCTACATTATATGAATGCGGAATTACGTAGGCGTTCAAAAATTATGCACATATTTAATGGATAAGTATAAGTTCCTAATTTCAGTAAAAAAAATTAAGATTTCAAAATTTTTTTTTGTTGAAGAAGTTGAAGATAGAGATTTGTCGTTGCATTGTTTCAATTTACCGAAACGGAAAATCTTCTATAGAGAGTATTCGCAATATAATTATAGTCTATAGACTAAAATTTTAAAAAAATCGTTGTTTTGTTTTAAGAAAAAATCATTGACCGCTTGCTCAAAGAAAGTGATTTATGGCCACACCAAGCGGATAAGATCATGAAGTCAGTCTATAAAAAAAATAATTGAATTAGTATTGTAGATAACAAAAAATACGAGATAAGCAAATTATCACAATTACCCAATTCAACATTTTAAATTTGATATTGTACATCATGTAATTGCCATTACAATCAAATATCATATCATATGAATCGGTATTACATTACCTATCTCTATGGGTACAGTCAAAAACAAACAGTCTGGAAATGTGTTTGCCTTGTGGCCATCAATAACTCCATAATTTAGTGACTAGCTAGATGAATGACAGTACAGTTACGTACATAATACACCAAACCTAAGGAAAGTTCCAACCTAAATCAACCACGAAGCCATGTGAATCATTTTCATCAAGAGATATTGTATGATCGATGGATGTGTACGAAACTGCGAGACAGTTAGATAGATAATACCTAATCGCTGATAAAGTACTACAGTTTGGCGCAAATCCAAAAGAAACGGAAACATTAGAAAATAATTGGTTTAGCTTTGAGGTTTAGGTAGTTTATAATTTGCGCAATGCAGCATTTCTATGCCTAAAAACTTAACGACAAAAACATGAAATCAATAGTAGATACTTTTTGTAGAAAGAGGGGAGTGGAAAGAGATATTGTATAAAGGACATTATCATAGTATAACCAAGCCCATCAGATGATTCACCACTGCATCCAATTCATCTTCCGACCTTTAATTTTTATAAACATCTCCTATGTACCGTTCAATAAGTTAAACATAGAAAGAGAAGAGGACAAGAATTACACATTTGTATTATTCGGAAGGCCGAAACTAACGCTACATTAATAGTATAGTCTGATCAACAGGCTAGTCATTGAGTGATATTTTTAAAATACAGAACGAACACAACAACAATACATTAATTAAAGCAAATACTGTAGACCAGACTATCAGTGAAGTAATTAATTGAACATTTTTACCCTAGAGTACTAAGTACGTAAGTTCACTTGTTTATATAACGTCTATAATAATTATCGTTATCGTGTGAATCACTATTTACTTTTTTTAATAGCGAGTGACGCCGTGGCTAACTTACCATGGCTGATTCTACTTTCAGCACGGCCTTGGATCTCCATTAGCTTTGATCGAGAATGACATTGTACAAGGTTACCGTTACCATTAATCTTTCAATAAGTACGCGGTGCCTTGTACTGTACAACACTACAAGAATCTTTATTACAGAACGTTGCAGTCATTAGCTTTATGGTTGTTTTTTCTTATGCCTATTTATCATACGAGCTAGGATACCTTAATAACTAAGTGCCTTCTCAACGTGCCAAAGAAAGAAAGAAAAAAAGGGAAATGCGAAAGGATTCAAATGCGTCTCGAGAGTCTCCTTTCAAGCAACAACTAAGGCATAGTTTTTACCAATTAGAGAGGAGAGGAGACGAGAGAAGATTGAATAAATAAAGCAATTAGATTTCATTATTTCCACATCTCTTCTCCGCTTAGCTTCGGTGGATATGGATCAAGCGGAGATGTCTTATTTTTCTATAGAATTTTATGCGGCGAGCGACGAGCAAGCGGCGCGGCACGGCAGAGCGGAGAAGTGTCTAGTCGGGCGGCTCACTCACACTTGGCTAGCACAAATCTCTAATCAATCATCTCTCTCCGCTACACCTCCTCTCCGCTTAGGTGGAAATAACCTGCCAGTTTTGCAGCTTCTCCTCTCCGTTTTGGTGGAAATAACCTGCGATTTTTCAGCACATCTCTTCTCCTCTCTGCTTTGGTGGAAACCGGGCCTAACGGTGGAATTGAGCGATTACTGCAGTTATTAAGGCAATATTTTCCGCAACAAGGTCGATATAACGTTAGGAAACGCAATGTCTGAATAATCAAAACAACAGGGGCCTTACCACGAAGTCTTCCAGAACGATTCCATTATAGAAATGTCACTATTTCATATGTCATGGTACGAAATAACAATGTAATACTAATTCGGTAATGTAAATTCGTGGTAAGGCCCCAGGTTGAATGACACGCACGGCACAGCACCTTTGCTCCATCCTATTTTCGTAGTGAACAAGGATAAACATAGTGATGCGAACGACGATAGATGAAGAGCAGTTTCAATAGGTTGGAACTTGGAAACGAGAATTCTTAGTGCATTCAGCTATTTATATAGAACCTTGGAATAAATGTACTCTCTTTAACGATTGGTTTACCGTTGAGCCGGTCTCACAAGTATGTACAAATGGGTACGTAAATCCACAAGTGGAGTGTTTTTGACAAAATTTGCAAGTAAATCGTCGCACTTCAAAGGGCACGGATCGCGACCATTTAGCAGTCTCATAAAAATGGTACGGTGTCTAAAATGAGTAATACTAAAATTATTTCTTAATTTCGTTAGAACTAGTAAATCAGTTACCTTTGTATACGATAAAAACATATTATAAATACTATAGATAGATCAGCGAAACTGAAGATTTAAGATAAATCTCAGTCTTTCAAACAAATCTACCTCAATGTATTTAACTAAATTTATGCTCGAGAAAACATGGATATTATATACAAATTAACTTTTTATGATGTTGCTAGTTCTTTAGAGCCAGTGTGGTGCATGGATAAAAATACTTTTTGAATTTTTAGATTAATATAAATAGATTAGGTTATTATGATAAATAATTATGTATTATACAATTAGATAGTGGGCAGTGCGATGGTCGTTTGTTACATTATATTGAAACTATTACTTCTAAATATTTCCTATAGATACCATCCAAATATACTTTCATGGCCTAAATTCTTGCTCTCGAGTGTTGACTTTATGCCGGACGCAGAATAATATAATACACTGAAGAATAACTGTAGGATAATAATAATACGATCTTCTTACTGTAGATATGTTTTATTCAATTTCACACAATATAAATGCAGGTAACGTAGAGCACTGGTAGTCTAACGTTAGTGGCCACACCTTCCGATCGAAAAGTCGTGGGTTCAATCAAATCCGATCGTGCCCAATGGTTTTTTTTGTATGAAAAACTTATAAACGCTTAGTATTCTCAAACGGCGAAGAAAAACATCGTGCAGACACCGGCAAGTTAACTTTTTATTCTATTTATTAAATAGGCAACGCCAACAGCACACATAACAAAACATTAACAACATGAAGACAAATTTTACCATGAAATGTGTGCTATTACCAGCTTCTGCAAAATTACCTAAAAGTAACCTTTTGAGTCGTGTAACCTAGAAGAAACCCTAAGAAGTCATAAATCACCTAAAAGGTTACAAAAGTAACCTTCTGGCAACACTGGCTATTACAGGCATGCACAGGTTCGAATACGAAAGTCAAATGCACAATAGGAGCCTCCGAGTCGTAGTGTGACCCTTTCACCGCACTAGTTTTAAAGAAATAGTAGCACAATAAGCAGAAAAAGACACAGTACATAATTTATCATGTAGTTTATTAATATGAGTTTGGATATATGCCAATGCCAGGTCACAGCTCAATAATAATCAAACATCGATTTTGTAGACGTAAACATAGAAAGCAAGCAAGACTTATACAACAGCAAGTCACATGAATAATAAAAAAAATCGACAATAGACAAAGTGAAGATGTTGCGTTTTCCCTCTTTTACTTTCAATCGTAGGTTTTTGCGAAAACCTAGCTACTATTATGAATCGATAGGAACCTAGCTAAGCCAAATGTAGCATAAGAAATAAGAACTTCAAAGCCTATGGTGGCAGGTGCCATTGATTAATTTTTAGTTCTGCCATTGCTTTTATTTTGAAATCTTTATTTACAGTTACCATTTCCCAATGAATATGAGTTTCCTTTAGCTAATTATCATACATTTATTAATGACCTATGATATCTGTCTATATTATTAGACGTGTATTTTTAGATAAGTACTGTGTGTGTATAAACTCGTAAATAGAGGTCTGAGAGATGACTAGTTTTAACTAGCTTACGGTTTAAGATTACGAGTTCAAGAGTTTAAGCTGAGGAATACCAATGTCTTATAACTACAATATTGTATTATATATATCGTCTACAAAATTGTGTTTTTAAACAATAATATAATCAATGATAAAGAACCGATCAACGCTATAGAAACGGGTTTTTTTAATCATTTAAATTGCAGGTTATCATTAAAACTAAGAACAAAGCCTTTTACCAAACTGTAACACAAAAGAACTAGTAACACGATAATAAGATCAAACATATACTTTCTGATGGCCACGAAGACACAACGAATTCGAAATGAAAATGTAGAGTCTAGTCAGGACTATTTCATGAAATAATGTAGAGTCAAGTCAGGACTATTTCATGAAATATAGAGACAGGTCAGGATTAATTAGACTGTTGTATGAGCGTTGCCCTTGTAAAAATACGCAAATCAAAGCATCTAAGGCATTGTTGTCACTGAGTAATTCACAGTTTCCATTATGACTGCATCATTTGGATCTATTTGCGCTACAATTTTATCGGTAATAATCTATTATAATCACAGTTGACCTCTAACTCGAACGAGTTAACTAACTACATGATAATCACAGTAAGCGACACTGGTCGGAGTATGGTATGTTATACGAAACCGGTAAGTTCACCTGATAATAATGGTGTAATCGGCGAGATTAAATTACATAACACCATCCACAACACAACAAACAGTTGTAAATATAGTGGACTGTATTGTCATATGTTTAGAGTAGGTTATTGCCGGTATTTGTTATAGCTTTGTCACAGAATAAATAGGTATTAGTATAAGCTTTAGTCAATGTTGACTTAATTAACCTTGTTATTTGCTATAACCTAAAACTCAAAGTCAAATTGTTTATTCCATTCATGTTACATTACGTAACCTATAACTTATTACCCATATCCTTATATACTTACTCGAGGAAAGATGATTGCTCATCTTATAATGATATGACAGTTTCATCAAGAACATTATAGAGGGAAAAGTGGAAGGAAAGAGAAGAGGAAGACCGAGGATAGCTATATGAGCCGAGTGAAGGAGAAGGTTGCTGTCATGTCGTATAAAGAGATCAAGGAGGTTGCCCTGGAAAGAACTAAATTGAGAAAGATTCATGAGTTATGCCGACAAGAGTCAAATACTTGAATTAAGAAGAAGAAGAAGAAGATATTAACTTCAATTGCTTACACCAACAACCGTTTGTACGTCGGATTACCTATGCCAAGTGATAAGAATTGGCAGGTAACTGATAAAAAGGGGAAATGATATGGGGATAAATCTCAAACACTAATAAAACCTAAAGGCAATAAATTTAATAATACAGTTTGTGATGCTTTATGGTAGGTACCTACATAGTCAATTATCGAGGTAACTAAAATAAATCGATTTGAAATAGACTATCGGGGTAACACGCGAGTTTAGACGATGGCAGAAGGTGGTACTGTACCTACTACTAGTTTAAACTAAATACCACTTTAAATGACTTACGAATACTCGTACTGGCATAAAAAGTATAGCCTAACTAAACAAATGGTCGTAAACTTGAAATGAGGGTGTGTTCTTTATACAGACTAAGAAAGGAATTTTGATTATCTTATACCTTTAAACGAGCAATTCTTGTATATATGTACATATATATATATTTTTTTTGAATCTCGGAAACGGCTCCAACGATTTTCATGAAATTTAGTATGTAGGTAGGGGGGTTCGGCGACGATAAATCGATCTAGCTAGGGTTCATTTTTAGAAAACGTCGTTTACCAATAAAAAAACCGAGCAAAGCTCGGTCACCCAGGTACTTCATTTCTAAAAAAGGCACGAAAAATTACAGTATTATGCGGGGAGGGGGAGGGTAAGTTTGTTTGAAAAGTTTATGTCTACTAGTATAATACGAATGCTTTCAAAAACAAGGCAATGAATGCCACGCATGGTGTGTCGCTACAATTTAACAAGTATTATTCTCATTGCATCATACGTTTACTGATGACATCGGTAGAATTTCATCATATTTTGCCAGCTTTGCAAAATGCAAACATTCTCGCGCCGCGGAAATCGAAACCTGTCGGGTCTCGGCCGGATACTCGTCCGCCACGCTAAGGTGATTCTCCTCTACAGTTTCATCATTGTTCTCACTATTCGTCATTGTTCACAACAATTTTGGTTATCTCGTAAAATATCAGTTAATTTTAAATGTACCCTTCGTGAAATAACTTATTATCATCAAATTTTTTATCGCTACATCTTCATGTTTTCAGCTTGAAAGACGAGCTCTAAAATCAAGGTCAAAAAAGTTTTTAAAAATATATTATACAAAAATATAAATTGAAAATAATGATTCGCTACCCAGTTTGTCAGAAGAAACGGGAATCTTAATTAGTCCTTTAACAATTTCCCTAATGATAGCATCCTATCATAGGATGGTATCAATAAAGGGAAATTGAAATATAAATAAAATTCTTCTGAGGTGCATTTGAATCCTTACATTGTTTGTAAGACTTAAAGACTTAGAGGACTTTGAATATATTCATTGACATTGAATTAGGTACCTACTTATAATTATTTTGCCATTTGTTATTAATTCATTTAATATTTGTAATTTAATAATAGAAATTTTATAAGTATTGTGTAATTTGAAAATCAATATTTGCATGTCTAAGTTAGGTAGAATATAATTGGACATTTATAATTTTAGGACCTACATTGTAACATACATTATATTATTCAGGCAAATAAACATCTTTATATTTATATTTATATTTTAAATGGTGACACAATAAAAAGAATAACATACCTGATGTCTGGGTATTTTGGAGCAGACATTCCTTGTATTAGACGAGTTATCTTGCCGTGGTGGTGGTGGTGGGGGCGGTATCCTGAGACCTTGGGAGGACTGCAGGCGAGTCTTTACTACTTCAAGAGGACAAGTCACCACTGCCCCAGCTGTACCGGCCACACTGTAATAGGGTATCACCTATTAAGCTGCATTTTTGTAGGTCTATTCAATGAGTCTAACATGGAAATACTAATAAGTTCCACTCAAATCTACTTATTAAAACGTTTGAACAAAAATATTTAAAAAAGATTAAAACTTACTAAAAATGTTTTAAAATTATTACTTACTGGTCCCTACATAGGTATTTTGTCTTTTTTTATTTAAAAAAAAAGTATTTTCAGTTGTTTACGCATAAAATGCACAGAATAGCGTTTTCGCGAGGCAGTATAATGGTTAAGTAGGTAGGTGTTATGATTTTGAAGGATGAGAGGGTCAGTACCTAGTATTTCAGTATGAATGCGTAAGTTACATTACATTAAAACTCTGTTTTGAAACTCTAATTTATGGAAAAAACCCTGTAAATAATTACCATTTGCTTGTAAGTACAGAATTGTTTTCAAATCAAACTACCTACCTACCTGGGTGAGTAGGTAAGTACCATTTGCACAACAAAAAATAGGTAGGTTACCTATGATATCTACAAAAGAATTTGTACAGAAAACACTGAATAAGGCCTTATAGGGTACTTGGGCTATTTGGTATACAGATCTGTAAAACTTGTCCACACTAACAATGAATAAATCTTAATACCACAATGTAGCGGTAGTAGTAAGTTCATTGTCTTGTTGCATGAAAAGTCACATCACACTTTTTAAGTCAAGTTGATAAGGATGATAGAAAATGGTAAGTAGATTATGAAGAACCAGTGAAGAGAGTGAAAGATAAGTATCAGATGTAGGTACAACATTCTTTACTGACTACACCTGCGGTAAGATAGAAGCAGGGAGATGATGATAAAAGTCTCTTATTAAGTACTTTGAACCTCAAAAATCATTTGTGCAAGTTTTCGTGATCATTTACTGTTTATATCACAGAGAAACTGTGTCACGCGTAGGCACATTGACCACTACGCGCTGGCTGGCGTAAACAGTCTTCAAATACCTACATGTGCCTGCCAAATGAACGCCACAAGATTATTTATACTTCTGATAAAAAATGATAACAAAACAGAGATAAACACGGTTCGACCTCCCACTGTGGTATGTACTCACCCTCCGGCGACCAGGTGAATCGCTGTGTCCCTCTGAGACATTGTAAGGCCGCAACAACAATAATTACATGTCTGTAATTACGACTGTCTATAAATAAACAAAATGCACTAAGTACCACTGATTCCGATACGGTCCGTCCGTACGATCACACCGACTGGCACTACGACGAATACAAATCAATGAACTGCCAAGAAACGCACGGTTTGGAACTGTTCAATAATATTTTGATGATTAATTTTTCAAGATTATCTATGAAATAATCATCGAAACATATTATCGCGCACAAAGCCGCATCGCATTCGTGTCCCTGCTTCAAACAATTTACACAAACGAGCGGAGCGGGACTGACTGAATTGAATTTATTTTGTAGCCGCGGCAAATTCACGTGCACACACAAACAACAGCGAAGCAAAAACAAGTTTTTTACACACACCACTAAAATTGAGACGTACTACCTACGTGACGTCCCGCATGACGGCTCTGCGTAGTAGCTGGCTGGCTCTAGAGCCACCCACGGCTGCTATTGGCCGGTAAACTCAGAAACCTTACATCTTTCTCTGTCTATCGGCAGCTAAATGGAATTTGAACATGGCAACCTTTTTTTGTCAACATTTTTTTTGATAACTTTTAGTGACTTCCTTAGATCGATATAAATATGTAGTTACTATCTCAATGTTAATTTATAACATTATGATAATTGATTTCGCTCATGCTTTTTTTATAAAAATAAATTGTTACAAAACAGTGACGAAAGAAGGAAATACCTAATAAATTATGTTTTTATCATGATTTGTGCTGTAGAATCAAAAACACTATCTCTACTCTGAGAAAAACACCAAGGCGTGCAAAACGGTCAGCTGATTTAGACAGTTTGGACGAATGACGGACGGCTGACTGACAGTGACAGTTCGCTCACTCATTGCTTTGCTTGCTTTCTGTTTCTTTCCTTCGTTCGTGTGATCGATCGATTAACAAATTTGATAGATTGCATAATTATTTTGATAAAAACTACTGGCATTTGCCGGCTACGGGCTACGTAAAAAAATACTGTGTTATAATTCCATGATGTTAACCGTTCGTAAAATTGGGACTGTGCTGTAAGTAGTATAACTGTAATCTTGTGTTAAATTACGTATAAGTACGGCTTTCTAAAAAGAAAGCCGTACTTATACGTAATTTATGTTGTAAATGTTTTACTCGCTTTCAGCCGCACAGTTGGTGCATCTCGTCTGAAACACACCCTACCTGAACTGCCATATGAGTACAGCGCTCTGGAGCCAGTCATCAGCCGGGAGATAATGAGTCTTCATCACAGCAAGCATCACGCAACTTACGTGAACAACCTGAACGCTGCTGAGGAGAAACTAGTTCAAGCCCAATCTAAAGGTAAGAACCTTGCGTGCACTCAGATCATGCATTAAGAGCTGGTACACATTAGGCGTTTCGAAGCGCGCGCTTTGGTAACGCGCGTTTTGAGAACCAGTAGTTCTTATCTAGGTGTACACATGCAAGCGCGCGTTTCTGATCAAACGCCGTGCTAAGCGCGCTGTATTTATGCTACCAACGCGCGCCTAATGCAACGCCAAGCGCCTAATGTGTATGTGGTCTTAGCCTTTGGTGTTGTCTCTGTTCAATTGCATTTGTTTGGTCTGAACCCAGTTATGTAGCTGAGATTAACGCCTTTACAATACTCATCTCACCAATATGACAATTTCTAATGTATCTTTGTATCTGACAGCAGCAGATACGAACACTCTCCTAGGACTCCTCAGCGCCATTAAGTTTAATGGTGGGGGCCATGTGAACCATGCAATATTATGGATGAACCTTACCCCATGTCAAACTCAACCATCATGCCCTTTGATGCAAACTGTCGAGCAGTAATTTTTTATCTCATGTATTTTGTTTTTTTGTATAATAGTGATAGTCTTATGTTACATGGTAAACAAATTGATTTAGGTACTAAGTAATCAGTAATTTGACTTGGGAAAGATGTTAGAAACATGCAGATAGGTACTTAGTATAGAACCATTCAGGATATTGTAGATATTAGTTGATTGAAATGTAATTTGTATTGTAACACTATCTTCAGGTGACATCCAAACTGTCATCAGTCTAGCTCCTGCCCTCAAATTCAACGGAGGTGGTCACATCAACCACAGCATCTTCTGGCAGAACCTCTCGGCTAGTGGTGGAAAACCATCCGATGTCCTCACTAAAGCTGTTGAAAAGTAAATTCTCCATTTTGTGCATGGAAGCTTTGGCTATGGATATGTTTGCTTGATTAATGCACTTTATTTAATTAAACTATACAAGAAAGATCTCTATTAACCCAAAGTAGTGTTGTACGGTGTGGGGCTAGACAAAACTCATAACAACTTCCATACTTACCTAAAATTTACTCACATAAACCCTAGGGGTCTCCAGGTCATGCTAAATTAAATTTATATACAATAAATTCCTTACGTTTGTTCCCATGTTTGGTGTATAACTAGAGCCAAGTTAATTCATATCAAGTGTAAACTAGTTATCTTATGATTTCGCTAATCTTTTTAGTTTAGAGTTGGTTATTTAAATTAACTTCCTATTCTATTCATCTACATTAACAATTCCCACTTTTGTTTGTAACAATTAGAATTGTATTGTTTATTAATTTTTATCATGTTACCCACTTGAGCTATCATGTACTAATATACTAATAAAAATATTTCCTGCTGACAAAAAAATAAATTTTCTTTTTTCAAAAAGTTGTATAATTTTTCAGAGACTTTGGTTCATGGGAGAACATGAAGAACCAACTGGCTGCGGCTTCGGTAGCTGTGCAGGGCTCTGGCTGGGGTTGGCTCGGGTACAACAAGCTCATGAAGAAACTTCAGATTGCTACCTGCCAGAACCAGGATCCACTTCAGGCCACCACAGGTAATTCTTGCTGATAACTTTGGTGCTTATACATGGTACATGAAACAAGTATTACAAAATGTAACATGAGTAAGTGAGAAAGGACATCATCTCAACATGTTGTCTCTAATAAAGTATAGACAAAAAAATTATCTATGGTGCTTACTTAACTTGGGACCTTATGCCAAAGACAATAAGTACTAACTAAACTGTGCACTATGCCGAAAAAACTGGTCCGCGTGAGAGGGTCACGTTGGTAGTGTGTCCCTTTCTAACAAGGTGACCATAACCAAACAGAACACAGGACAAATTGCTTGTAAGAACGATTGTGTATGACGTATCTACCGCAAAAACGAGTTAAAGGTACCTACAACCTTAAGTCCGAAGCTCTATTCTGACTTATGTAAGTATATCATTACAGGTTTGGTGCCACTCTTCGGTATCGACGTTTGGGAGCACGCTTACTACCTTCAATACAAAAATGTACGCGCTGACTACGTGAAGGCCATATTCGACATTGTTAACTGGAATGATGTGTCAGCGCGATTCGAGAATGCATTGAAATAATTCCCAAATATAACAGCATTTATAGTAACTATAATGATATAGATGTGAGCTTTTAAAAGCTTCGTCGAGACGCGGTGGCCCTTGCAATTAGATTATGTGATATAAGTTTTATTAAAGTTCTTACAGCTGATTGTTTTCATAATTGTGTTTTATTTAATATGATCGTCATCTAAATACTTTACCCCAAGTAGTAGTAGGAAATAACTAATAAGTAGGTACTAAGGCTTGTCAGAGTTAGTCTACAGATAGTACCAACACAGTTGATGTCTTTTAAAATACAGGTAAGTATCATTCTAGGAAAAGTATCTGTAGTCAGTAGTCAGGTAACTTGTAACTACCTATCTACCTTATATACGTAAGTAGTCTACCTCTATTGTTTTTACTGGACAGTAAATAATATAACCCTACTTAGGTCAAGGAATGGAATACCTACCTACCTATTATAATAATACCTAGCTAGACTTTTAAAAAGCTTTACGTTGGGATAAATATATTATAATTGATTTAATATGATTATAGATTATCGCTAGCAGTTGAGATTTTAACATTTAGTTATTTATTTAGAAAAAAGAGATAGTTACTGCCATTAATATAATCAATGATTAATAGTTACATTAGTCATTGATTATAATAATAATAATTGAGCTTTTTCCACTTCGTAGAAAGTTTTAATGAGTTTATTAAATTAAAGATGCATAAATTCGAATAGAAATGATGAATGTAACGGAACCCAACTATCAATGTCAAAATCAATCTGACATGACAAAGTCAAACAAAATCCGACATTCATTGGATGGAGGATTGTCGGCCTCGATCGTGCTGTGCTTACTTTGCTTGGCCTACGGTTAGATATTTTTGTCTTGCGGTGTAATTAATTAAAATCTATTGACTTTTCTGAATAGTTTTGAAGTGGTAATCCAGCTGAAGGCGTCCCGAATATACTCATTTGTCCTCTATGAAGTGGTAAGTGGCAATTTTCTCGCCGTTGTTGTAATAATCGAGAACACACGGGAGGTATTATTGATTTTTTCGGTTTGTAGATAAGTACTTACTGTATCATCCGACGGAGTTATTGCTAAACAGGGATACCTGATAATGTTTCATCGATCTACTCAGCCGCTTGCAATTCATAGGCATGAGCCGTAGAAAGCATTAGGTAGTACCTACTTAATGAATTCTTTGATTAGGTAGGTAGGTAGGTACATAATGTTATGAATCAAACCCCTACACCACAAAGACTTGAGGAAACTACTCAACAAAGTATCTTTAAGGCTTTGATTATAATACTTTTTCTGATAATTTCACTAGATTCCGAAAACAGGCGCACTTTGACATTATATTTATGAAAGGGCGCATCTGAGTCAGATGCGCCTTTCATAAATATAATGTCCAAAGCTTTCACATAAAGTATTTAACTACTAAGTGTGTTTATTATAAGTCTATAGATCTGTTTTGAGTGCAAGTTAAGGTGGTTGCCGGTTAAGGGAAACAAACTGAATTTTAATACTTATATTTTATAGATAAAAAGATCAATCAATTACATTTATTAAATCAACAGAGTACTTGGTACTTGGTGACCGGCCTGGTTTCCGCAATTAGGCCACATGCGGGCCCATTTTGCGTATGGAGGTGGAGGTTGTTGTTACTCCATCCATCCGATGTCCTCCAGGAAGGCCAGCACGTCGTTGATGTTGGTGCAGGCCTCTCTGGGTGTTCTTGGTGTCCCAAGGTGTTAAGCTGGTTGAGTCGCCACGCTATCGCACTCTGTCAGCACGTGCGCGGGCTGTTTGTAATACCCAAATTTAAAAAATCCACAGAGTTACATTCGGTTAATTATCGCGAACATCCTAGAGATGTGTTTTTTCCAAGGTAGGTCTGGATAGTGACTGCTTTCCTGAGTATTACTAAATTCATCTACACCAGGTGTTGATGTATCAGCAACTAGTAGTTCCTAGCTATGTAAATTCTTAAAAATGAAATCCAATTCGTGTTTTTATCATCATTTAAGTATAGAAGCCATCCAAGAGCATTACAAACTAATATTGTGTTGTAAAATTAATCCTTTTACCACGGCTGGGTCATTCATCAACCATCAGTCAAAGAACAATATTAGGTTTATTAATAGAAATGGACACAGGACCAAGGGCGGATCCAGCTTTGGTGCCAGGGGGTCACAAAGTCATGTTCAAGTCACAAAAAGTTATAATCCTTATTGTATTTATAATTTTAATTAGTGGTCCACCTAGGTCCTGGACCCAGCCCAAGGGGGGCCATGACCCCCCCCCCCTGGATCCGCCCTTGCACAGGACACTAACCTTAAAAGTGATTAAAAAATAACCCTAACCTTAAAAGTGATTAAAAAATAACCTGCAGTGATATTGCCTGATTCCCATTTTTGCACCTTGAATTATTTTAATATGGTAAGTAATCTTAAATTTATTTTCGCTTTGACAAAGGCCTCAATATTTTCCATTTGACATGGTTCGGTTAAACTCGATTCACTTTTAGGTAATTATAACTTAGCTGCTACTAGCTTTCGCCAGCAGCTTTGCCTGCATGTTACCTTGTAAAACAGAAACATAATGGGTACCATACATTTTTCGGGATAAAAGGTAGCCTGGTAGATGTCTTTTCTCAAGCTCTAGTCTATCTTTATATCAAATTTCATCAAAATCGGTTCAATACTTTAGGCGTGATTGTGTAAAACACAGACAGAGTACTTTCACATATAATATATATGTGAAAGTACTCTGTTATATTATATAATTTATATATTATACATATATAATTTATATATTATATAATATTGGGCTGACCCCACTTAGTGTGGGATAAGGGTAGGAGAATGATGATAATAATGAATATTAGTAAGGATAATAGCACTGCACGGAATTTTTAGGCAGCTAATAATTTATAGCTTGGCTTGAGCTACCTTAAAATTCAAATTACACAATGTGTATAATTTACTGGGTTGTAGCAAGAAATGTGCCAAGTATAGAGATAGGTCATGTTTTGCATTAGGGTGACCATGGTATTTTATAGTTTACCATGGATAAAGAACAATTAGTACAGTTTGTAATAGTATCTAACCATTAGTCTCATTGTCATGCTTACAAGAGCCAGAGCCAGATGCCAATTTCCAGGATCCTATCCAAAGGTTGTGGTTTAAAACCGGACAAAAGGTTTATAAACCAAAGAATAGCAGAACTGGTTTTTGAAATATATAAATCAATTTAAATAATAGGTGTTAGCTAAGTGTGTTGACGATTCCCAGGGCTCATATTGTACAGTGTCATTGAAATAATCAATCTGAAAGTTTATATATATTATTTTGTACTGACAAAATATATACATATGGTGTCCCCAGCCACCGATGGATTATCGGGTGCGGCGCCACACGCAAACCTGCCGACGGTGAATGCACTCCATGGTCGAGGGGATGGCAGGGGGGTTACAGGGGAAGTATTCATAATTGAGGTTCTGAACTCATTGTCTCCTGTTTGTAGAGTTTGACTCATTCTTACAAGAACTGTTACTGTAAGGCATCATAATATGTATTGCTTTAAACAGTTTGTGATATTCATATACAATGCAATGCATACTGAAATATTAACCGTTTAATTTTGACGATAAAAAAAACGGTTTTTAATTTAATAAAGTGCTAATATTATAAAAATACGTAATCACCTATGTCATTTTAATCTGATTATGAAAAGTACCTGGAGGACCGAGCTTTGCTCGTTTTTTTTTGGAGTAAACGACGTTTTCTAAAAATGAAACCTAGCTAGATCGATTTATCGCCCCCGAAACCCCCTGCATACTAAATTTCATGTAAATCGCTGGAGCCGTTTCCGAGATTCCGATTATATAATATATATATATATATACAAGAATTGCTCGTTTAAAGGTATAAGATAAAGTTTAATGAGATCCGTCAACAGAGCTGGTCACAAACTCAAAATTAATTTGTAGGTAGGTATAAGCCTAGATTTCCTCCCACGTTGTTACCCAGCCACGTCAATGACCCTTACCATATAAAAGAGAATAATGATTCAAATATATACCTAGGTACAATAAAATAACTCCTAACTGTTACTATGGCACACTGTGGACAAAGGAACCTATAATAAAAGTGACTTGTCAAGATTGGACGAATAATTAAGTAGTACTTATATGATAAAGTCGCAATAGAAAATCACGAACGTTTCTTTTCCTTGATGTGTCAAATTAATATCCAGGAACTGTAGGTACCTACTTACTATTGCTCATAGGGGTAACAAAATGTCACAGACGCGCCGGTGAATGAACCCTTAATTTCTCGTCAGGAAATGTCTGATTCAGCCTGAGTGACTGACGATCAATTTTCTATTTCCTGTAAGAATAAAATACTTATTTGTGAAACGTTTCTTTGGTTTGGGTCGTATGTAAGATCTGTGGGGCGATTATGGGTCTCTGCTTACAATCAATGTCAATCCATTTTGGTTGTAATCAAATGATTTGGTATAACATAAGAGTGTTTATTCTATCAATTTGAGCCAGTTTTGGCAAGTGTTGATTGTATCAGAATTCCGTAATCGCACTACTGATGTAGTCCACTAAATATATGTATAATCATGAAATTAGCAGAAAAACCAGTGCCACACTTCTGAGCTATAAAAAATAAATAAAAAAATATATGCTGTATACAGTATGGCGTCTCTAAAAATAAAATAAAAATAATTTATGCATTTAATCTCACCAACTCCACATTGAGGCCTGGAATAACTGGCCTGGCTACAATGTTTTTTTCGAGCGGCATGAAAATTTTAAATGCTGTTACATAATCATTAGGTTTGTACCTTTTATTTGAACATTTTTATTTTGTTTCAAAGGTGCACAATGAAGATATATACTTATTTAAGTTTACGGTTGATACTGGCTTAATGCCTGGATTGCAAGCATTCTTCTTTTAATCGTGTCGCTCGTTCTTTTGAACCAGTATAATGAAAGGATTAAGTGCGCCTCCGAGATTCCTATCGTTTGAGGTTGCAAATCTTAAGTATTAGTTTAGTATCTGATTTATTATTGACGCCTTACTAAAACCTAGATAAAACGAGACGCAAAGCATTGGTGTTGAGTGGTTGGTTTCTTCAAGATTAAATGATGCAAATACAGATATATGTCAGAGTACGTTTATGTAACCAATTATACAAATATGTAGCGACATTCCTAGCGTACTTTATTATGCTGATGATAGGTACGCTAAACATACAATGTCATAGCTCAGGCATCGCAGACATTGACTCATTTTACTGTAGATGTTTGTATGCAATATGAATGATTCGTTAACTAAGAACACGGAAGGGGAAATGTAGGTACGAATGAATAGATTATTGTTTGTCGGTAGGAAAATTACCTAATTAGCACGTAGGTAATTTGTTGTTGCTGAGGGCTGGCGTTAACTGTTTTCAGAAATGCTCAACTGTTCTCAGAAACGGTCTAAGTTTACCGTCGGTCAAATACATACAAAAGTTAATTCACCCATATAACATGTGAACACACTTCACTCAGTCAACAATAGGTAACTGTTTGAGTGAAGTTTCAAACTAGTCCTTTCTCAATTAATCCATTTATAACCCTTACGGGAAAGTTCCGTTCACTAAGGCTTTTAATAAAGACTAAAGACTAGCTGACCAGCGCGCAACTTAGTCTGCGGGTTTTGAGTGATATAATTTTGCCCGTTTTTGCAACATTTTGCATCAATGCTTCGCTCCTGGTCGCAGCGTTATGTTATAAAGCTTAGAGCCTTCATCGATAAACGAACTATCCAACACAAAAATATTTTTTTAACTCGAACTAGTAGTTCCTAAGGTTAGCGCGTTCAACCAAACAAACGCTTCAGGTTTATAATATTAGTATGGATTAAAATAAAAACATATTCTCGGGGTAAGTACTTGTAGGTAGGTTGTCTTCGAGATACAAAGCACTAGGCGGCAGGCGACACAAAGCCTTTTCAATTCGAGAACAATGGAGTCTGAAATACTATCATAAGAGTAGACGCTATTGCAGACTGGGGAATACACGTTTACGTAGGCTTTAAGTGAAATGTATTTTTTTACAAACATGGAAATATGATTTCTAATATAACCTGAATCATAGAGATAAATTAGATCACCTGAATACCTGAATACACGTCAATCGCAATTATTGTGCTGCGAAACTGGCTGCGAACTTTAAAACCGCGAGTCTATCGAAGGAGTTTATATTTCGAAAGTCTATGTACGTGACACACTTGACATGACATTAGCCACTGGCCACCAGCAGCCACTGCATTTTTAGAATAAAAAACAAAAATTAATTTACTAAATATATAACTTTTCACGAAGATTCCCGCCAAGGAGAAAATGGCGGTTAGGTTAGGTTAGATTAAGTTAGATTATAGAAAACGGAAGAAATTAATTTACGCAAGACTAGGCAGTAAGGTCTATGACTATAAGCCTGCTCAAATGAGCGAATAATTTAACAAAAAAAACAAATATAACTTTTCACGAAAACGTCTTAGATAAGGATGACATCTTGCATTAAGATTTAAAATGTCTTTAAATTTTGAATTTCTATGGAACCATTCTTTATATCATTATGGGATCATTATTTATACAATAGCCAAAATAGCAACAAAATCTGTTAATAACCGAGGAAGATATCGAGTAACATACCTACGCAACATAAAAAAACCGAATTTATCACCTCCTTTTTTTGAAGCCGGTTTAATTGAAGAAACACTAATTAAACGGTAAAGAATTCGTTACGTCACATAAGCTGCCTTAAAATAAGCCACAACAAAACTGGGCGAACGGACAACCCTATTATACAGCTTAAAGTAAATTACGAGCGCTATGATTGTAATATTAAAATTAGCAAAATGCTCTGTGGGTTTGCAAGTTTATTAATATTTTGTCTGTTTTCTCTGTGCCTAATATTTGTGTAAGGATGCGTCTCGAAAAAGGGAAATAGTTCGACTTCCTAAGAATCAGGATCAAAGATGACAATCCGCTCCTCATAAAATATTGAGCTCACGTGAATGAAAAGTGTGATGAAGGTTTTTTGTGATAAGTTTAATTCCTGACAAGAAAGCCTGCAGGTTGCGATGCTCCTCCTGTCACTACGTCGTGGGGTGGCGCCGAGCCTCTCGTATATTCCAATAAAGAAGGACAAGACTCTAATAACGCGACCCCAGTAAGCTCCCAAAACGACACCTCAGACTTGGATGGAAAGTCACTGCACAAATATCAACCGTACCACACTGCGACATGACTCAGTTCTGCCTGATACATATTAGTTCAGTAATAAATACGAAAACAGAACCGCACGTCCGGTGAAGTTTTTAAGAGAAGGACGTAGGTAGAATATTCGGGGAGGTTAAGTAATGGAAATTTGATAACACGTGTCGGGGAAATTACATGACGAGACGCTATGCGTCGTGAATATAGATAATTTGATTAGACTTCGGGAGTGTGTTAGAAAAGTCTGAGGAGTTACCAACTTTTCATATTTAATGATTACGCCTACAATTTTCCTTTGGCCTTCATCTGAAAAGCTCGATAAATTTGGAGTGTGACTTATTAGATTTTATTGGTTATTCAATAAGTTAAGTTAGGAATATAAAGACATCACATATTGGACGTGGGCGCTGAACTAAATAAAGTTAATGCCTGCTGCTAAATTCTAGCCAAGATTGTTCACACAAATCCTTTTTACCCGGCTGCCGAGCATAAAGAGTTCTGTTTTTAAATTTTATCAAATAAACGGTACATTTTCACAATATTGAACTTTATATCCAACTATGTAGTTACACTTTGTAAAGGAAAAATAACCTCTAGGTTTACAAAGACGAACTTTTTAGATTAGAACTACGCACGGTAATGAAAGCTGTCGTAGCAACCGCTACGAAGTAGGTATGCTACGATAAAAGGCGTAGCATTTAGACAATAGATTCAATAATGACCTAGATAACTAAAACGCTTGTTATCCCTTGAGATCTAGAGGCCCAAAAAGAAAGGAATCTCTATATCAATGCAGCGCAAGACTTGTAAGTTTATAATAAAATAACTCCGCACGAACGAAATGTCGGGTGTTTGTGTATTTAAAATACTTGAAGAGTTTTCATAGTGCAATATATTCTATCCAATTTCAGCCTGCAGTATTTACTCCGTGCATCAAGTCACGTAGTATCGTAAAACGGAACGTAATGCAAGCGCCAGGCGCCGCTAACTGCTGCTTTTATAGAGAACGGAACGCTAACAGTTGTAAAACGTGTTACGTTGTACTTTATTTATGTACTAGGTCTAGGGCTACCAAGAGATGGAATATAAATATCCATACGAATATTATTAAAATTAAAGTTAATCTTGGACGAACCAACATCTGGTATAACTATTCTCAGAATAAGGTTATGTCAAATGCAAGTAAAATGACAGTTTATTCTTCGATAACTACGATTTATTCCGGGGATAGTGCTTAAACTAGTTTGGTTGAATCCGCTCTAAGAGTGTTTATTCCTCCAACCTTTTTCGGAGATAACCTTTGGAATCTCTGAACCATTTCTATATTTACAAGTGTTTCCACCCTTCTTTTATCCCGTTTATCCCCTCTTTCACAATATACAGATGTCTAGCAACCCTAGACTGTGTAGTGCTTTTTCGATCTCAGTTAAGTGAATTTTATTTTTGTTACTTTGTATGTGGAGAAAACTTAATGGAACACTCGTTATTTTTATTTTTGTCAAGCTGTGTGTAATCTCGTAAAGGCGAGAATCCGTCAAAGCGGGGTGGATAGAAAGTACTTATTGTGTAAAATTCATCAATACCATCTTACTTCTATCTACTAATGTAATAAATGCGAAAACTTGTGAATTTGTTAGTATGTTTTCGCGTCGTAACCGTTAAGGCGCGGCAGCTAGCTAATGGCCAGCGGTATACTGCCCGTGGCATGAAAAGTCTAAGTTTTATCCCTTCGAATTGTAATAATTTGAAATAATTATTTGTGTTAAATGCAAATAATAAAAATGAAACACACTATTTTTTTATAAGTAAATTATCTACCCGTTGGTGTAAAAAATTTGGAAATGACCTCAACTATAGAAGAAGAAGCAGATTTTGTTTATTTTTTGAGGTTTTTTCGAGATTTAATACTAAAGTTAGTACGACGTTTAAACAAGTGACATGGTTTTTTTACTGCATTATATTCTCATTATCTATACTGCCAAACCGCAGGCGAAAGTTAGTGCTAATTAAAAGAAGAATCGTCGTGACGTTACGATATAAAATACAAAATGCAAAGATTAAAATAAAATAAACAAAAATGATAATCACGACTATAATCCCCGGGCTCGGTAGATATCTTCCTCAGATCTTTAGTTACTTAGATCTTTGAGGATATCTAAAGAGGGTAGTCAGAGGCACGTCCAAACATGACATTTGGTACATGCCCACATTTTGCACAGTAGTTAGTATGCCGTACGTGACAGGTTGCAAGCCCAAGAATACTAACTTATGACACACACCTTCGAATTTTGAAAAGATTATTCATCTTTTATTTATCAAACCCTAGAATTTATATTATTAATTTATATTTTAAATTCTAATTAAATTAGAATTTAATTAAATTAGAATTTAATTACTAGCTAAATAAACAAATCAGCCCTTTCTGTATCACAAGTAGACGTACTGCTTGTAAAGTGTTTATAATATCTCTATTGTTTCAGATGACACCAGCTTAAGAAAACGGGGTTATTCAAACAAAAGGTAAGTAATAATATTGTCTAAAGTAAATTAAGTTGTAAGTCATTTTCGTAATAAAGCGTTCCGTCTAATTCTACATAAGTAATATTTTTACAAATACTGTATTATGAAATGTGTATTTTTTCCAAAAGTAATTGATTTATCACTGATTAACATATAGTACCTGGATGACCGATCTTTGCTTCGTTTTCTAAAAATTGAACCTAGCTAGATCGATTTATCGCCCCCGAAAACCCCTGCGTAAATTTCATGAAAATCGTTGGAGCCGTTTGTGAGATTTATACACAAAAATTGCTCGTTTAAAGGTAGATGAAGGTTCTATTCAAAATCACACACTCTACAAAATTTAATTCAGATGGAATAATTTTGGCTCACAACCGTCTATTGCAAGTAAAGCTAAAAGTATAAACTCAAATTTATTATGTGACCCGTAAGTTCTACTCAAATAATTAATCGTGGTCTCGCACGACCCTAATCCCTGGTGGACTTATTAGCTCTGTGACAGTTTAATTATCTGAGGAGGCTTAATTGGTTTCGTGTTGCTGTTATGGAGAGATTTCAGGCACCTGTATACCAGTTTGCGAAGGCTTACACGTGAATTAAGTCTTCGGCCTTAAAAACGACTCTGTCGCTTACAAGTAAAATGGTATAATTTTGTTGTTACGCAGACTAATATAAAAATACTTAAAGATTCAAGGTGTTATTTTGATCTAAAGACAAAATTAGCGTAATTTTAAATGGCGGTTCTTAATTTGCCTAAACTGATGTGTGATCGACGTGTTTTAGGTTTTTCTAGAAGGTAAAATTAATTTTTACAACAAAATGAAGCTTTTTTAACCGACGAAAAAAACGGAAGAGGTTCTCAAGTCGACGCGTATATATTTTTTTGTATATATTGTATAGTGTACATTATATTGTTATACAACTCAGTAAAAAGTTATGCGTGATCATTCCACGCATAACTTGTTACAGAGTTGTCAGAATTTGATAATTTTTTTATTGGGTTATACCTCGAAGTTGGCCCCATATAAATTTTCGCCATATAAAAAAAAAAACCTATGGGTGGGGAAAATAGGGGTGATTTATTTGCGGTCGCTGCTGCTTGATTGTATTTACGATCGTGTGTCTTACATCTTGTTCAGCTTGGGCATAGATTACAGGCGATTTATTGATACTGTAGTAATAATACGAATTATAAAAAACGGTACTCGTCGACAAAACTGTTTCGGTTAAAAACAGTATTCACAAGACTACTTCCGCACCAATATTATATTGTCCGGTTGTTATTCTATTTACGACCGGCCGGGTGTTTTATACCCAGTCCGACTGTTGGTCCTGACTTACAAGCCCGATACTCCTTTAGTATTGTGTTTTCGGTCCAGTTGACCGGCTTTAAGTATCCAAAGTTAACTGACCAAACCAAAAATACGTAGTGTTAAAACACTGTATAAAAGTACTTTTACTAGCTAAAACTTAAAAGTTTTAGCTAGTAAAAGTACTTTTATACAGTATATTTTTAAACCTACGCGACCCGAAGACATTATTATTAGTATTAAATAGGTATTTATCGCGTTTTATTTTCTTATTTACCTATTTACCAATCATCCCGTGACCCCGTGTGTAAACCTGTTGAAACGTCGGGAAAAATTGGTAAATAAAACGCGATAAATACCCATTTAATACTAATAATAATAAGTACATCTTCATATTGGCAGTGTGTGAACTGCTGAGCCCAACAATCATTACTCAGGCCTTCATTTTCCGGCAGAGTTATTGCCTAGTTATTTGCAGTCGCCACTGCCAGTAACCGGACACCATGTAGTTTATGATTTGATAGCTGGCTTCTGCTGTCAGTGGTCCTTTATTTGTTGCCTTTACGAGTAGTAGATAATATGAGGGTAATAAACAAAACCTAATTTTATCATCTAAAATCTAAACTAATATTATAAAGAGAAAAGATATGTATTTTTGCTTGAGTTTCTTTTACTCAAAAACTACTTAATCGATATCAAAAATTCTTTCACCAATGGAAAACTACATTTTTAGCAATAACATATATATACTAGTTAAAAGTGCATTATGCGTTCTGATAAATAAGTTGTGCTCCATTTAACTGTACTGTACTACTGAGGGTCTACCATGAGTTTTCACAATCTACACTCGCTAGCGACTGTAGTTACAAAAATGTATGAAAATATTGTACAGCGCCCCTAGCGGATAGTTGGGTACTAAAACCTCACGTAGCTAACTATTCTACGTCACAGCGTACTACAGCGACTGTAGTTTGCGCTCATTAATTTGCTTAGAATTTGGTACCATGAGTAATAATTTCGACAGATGTCATAGTAACGTACTATTACTACTGTAGTAACGTCAGCTAATCTAAATGTGACAACTCATGGTAGACCTACTGATGAACATTACCCTCTCTGACACAGTAATAGTAGTAATAGTAATAGTTAATCGAACACTACGGCAATATTTTTCAGGACACCTAACAGAATAGTAGGAGCGCACGATGCTAAATGAAGATTTACTCGAGCACCGTGGGATTTTCAAGATTAGATGATAGAAAGAAAAAAAAAATACATATTACATTAATCTGCCGAGTTTCACTAAATCCCAAAATCCCCTATAGAGCCCTAATACTATAATGTTTACGATGAAAGCATAATACCCTCTCGATACTTACGCAAATTTTTCTATGAACAGTCTGCTAGGTAATATAATATTGTACGTATTTATTAGACAGACGGTCTCGCCGGGTGGTAAATGGTAATAGTTTTGGCAAAGTGCGTCTGGAGCGGTAGACAGTGGTTAATAAAAATCTCAGAAAGAATCTTCGCTATCAAAAACTTACATTAATGTTCCTTACGAAAGCTTGTTTATTTAATACTATGTTAATTAACTTTGTGTATTTCGAACCTTTTGTTTCTGACTTGAGTCTGACGTTGCCTGATGCTGCCTGACGCTGCCTGACGCTGCTTGATACTGCACGTCTTATTTATTTTGGTCTTCCAGTGACATTCATGGAATTTTGGTGGTTATTTTTCCAATAATTCACATATTTCACACCCGTGTGCATAGTTCCTTTCTAAATCCATCAGAAAAAATAATAATACACAAATTAAACAATATTACGCAAACGAAAGCACAGAGTGGGTAACAACAAAACCCGAATATGTATTAACACCAGCGCCTACAATCATGACGTCAACAATTCAACTAGAAGTCACCTTCTAATCTTGTATTAAAAACATTTTTGGGCATATCTCCCTCTTACTCTTGTTTCAGTGCGTCACAGGCGCGACGTCCAGTCGCCTTACTCATGACTGTAGTAAATTCGTATGAGTCTGCGGACTTAATACGACCCCCCAAAATTTTAAAAGACAAAGAAAAACGCTGTCTACGTTGCTCATGCTAGGAGTAGGGAGGGGGGCTAAACATCTCCAATTTATGCATCTGCAAGTTATTTAAAAAGTATGTGCATATTTTGTATCCTCTAAGACCATGCTGATTCATTCGTTTGAAAGTTTGATGTGCTGTTGTTTTGGCCGTGTTCTGGCGATGTTTTCATGTATTCAGACCGACTAGTTTCAACGACTCTGCATGATAAAAATGCTGCAGTGAAAACACAGCCAAGGTTGTTCCTTATTGATGAATCGTTGTAACGTCAAAACATTTTTTTTATAATTATACTCTACGTTTGAATAAATAATGCCTCTTAAAAAAGTCATGAAATCTCCATACCAACACATTTTGTTTTTGATAATTAAATATACACAACTACAGATCCGTGGTGATGTTTACCAAAGCGATTACAATTGTGACCATGTTTTTTAAGTTGATAGTAGCTTTATATGCGTGGCCCGATACGCGCTTAGCCAATCAAATTTAACGTATTGTTATAAATTGTTGTTCACACCAACAATTAATTTATAGTAAGCTACGTTTATAGAATGAATGCCCACGTCTAATACGCGTTTATTTATTAAATAACAAAAGGTACATAACCTTGGAATACTCAAGAGAATTCCCCCCTTCACTCCTTACCCCCCTAACTTGCAGCTTGTGAAATAGGTCGAGGTCCTGTGGCGCAATGAAATTTAACGTTTGTAATGAATATAATAAAGACTAGAAACATGATCACTGTTTATTTATTCTGTCTAATGAATAACAAAGTAGAATTTGAACTTTAGAATACAAAAAAAATTGTATGAAAATTGTCACGTGACTGAGGTCCTACAGCGATGGTCTAGAAAGTTTGATTGTTGTTACATTATTCGCTCATTTGAGTAGACATCGTACCGCCGAGTCTTACATAAATTAATTTCTTCCGTTTTCTTTAAAATCTAACCTAACCTTTCTAAAAGTTTGAACTCAATAGCCAGCTTTTCGACAGCGGCCGTCAATATCCTGACAATAAGGATTCGTGGGAAATGCGTTGCGTGCTGCTCGAAGGTTGTAATGTACTTCACGTTGATTGGCGTTCGTACCCGACCTGCCGGCGCCATTCAGCATAATGCCGTCTTAAATACGGCCATGTTTTGATATATATTTATTTATTTAGAACAGCGCACCACCGATTGGTTTCATTCAAATACAAGACAAGATAAAACTTTTTTTAATCTGTAATTTGACAAGGTGGGAGACCTCGATGAATAGGGATGGTTGGCGTGATTTGAGAGAGACCTTTGCATAGCAGGACGAAATAGGTTAAAAAACTTGACATTGTGAGTATAACCCAACTTACTCGAGATTTAGTCGAATGAACGCACGAATTTATGAAATTGAATATCATAAATTCGACTTGCTCGATGCATTTTTTCCCGGGAGACATATAATTCTGATAACAGGTGTCTAGAGGTAAAATCCTTTCAAAGAATGAGTTCTAAAGAATATTGAGCGTAACATTAAGATTGAAGATTAAAACTATTTCAAAGGACTCGTATTTATTGTGATCGGTAGAAAACTCCACTTCAGCGCATTCTGTCTATTATTGGCTGCGGATCACGTAATCAGGTTTTCTAAGAGGTTACTCTTGGCTTCAAGTCAAGACTATTCTATCATTCCTCGCGAATGTATTTACGCTGGTTGAATAGCTAAGAGTAATAAGAAATGCAGCGGCGTATTGCTAGCTAGATTGCCTCAGGGCCCGGGTGGTATACGGACTATAATTTACTCTCTAGATGAACATTCTAGATATTATTGTGCATTGTATACCATGTTGTTTATGTTAAAGTGTGTATTGGTAGCTCTTGCGTCAATCCTAAGGTCGAATAGTAAAGGAAAACATTGTGAGAAAATTTACAACTTAGTCAGTTTCATGCTTACTGACCATGTCTTTCCTTTGGATACCGCTGACTAAGCAGAGAAGATAAGCAAACTAGCTAGCTTATTCCATCTAAAAACTATTCTGACCTTTACGTCTTATAAGTAAAACGTTCAATTTGACACTGTAAAATATCAACTAAAATAGATCCAAAAGCATGTTAGGCTGTTATTTAGATTGTTCCTTATTTTCAAAATCTTTATCATCATTCTCCTGCCCTTATCTCACGCTAAATGGGGATGGGACAACATGTTTTCTTCTTCCACTCACTCCATGTGTGAGTGAGTGAAAGCAAAAACTCATATCATTTGTCAACTCTGAATCTACTCTTACAAATTCAAATCATTCATTGAAATCATTTCATATCATATCCTTCAAAATCTTTAATTGCACATTGTTTCAGGTTCAACAATCGCTTATGCTTATTATTTTGATAGAGTATGGGCGTACTTATGAATGATTCAGTTTATTCAAACTATAATCAAAAATTCAGTCTGAAAGATCTAGATTACGATCTGCCGACGAGCAGAAAAGTCGGCATAGCAGATGATTTATTTGCAATTCAATGAAGACGCATAAAATGTCTTGACACGCATTGAGGTACAAGGTTAAATACCCCTGCGGGTAAAAAAATATTGAAGCGGCTTCGAAGTAAGTACCCCACGCGTGTCGTGAATATGCTACAGGATCGTATTCGAGACTCGATTCTGGACGAGTATTGTATATTAGACAACGTGTCTCGGGCCTTACCACAAACTCTTCGGGCAATATCAAAGTATAACTTTGATTTTTCGTACCATTATCTATACAAATTGTATTGAAGTAGTATTACTTCAAGCTTGAAATGTGGTTTCTAAAAGCTCTGCCCTGTCTGGGTTGTAAGAGTCCTGTTTTTTAATTTTCTGTGGCTCACCGATTGACATGGCTTTTTCGTCCAGAAAGCGAGATAATAATTCGCACCACTTTACCTACGTTATATCCTCAAAAACTGTTCTAGTTTTTAGACTGATAATCACTATACCGCAATGCCGTCGGCTGCGAAAGGATGCGCACAGAAGCTGTTACTAAACATTTTTTTTTCAAAACCGATAAGATCATCAGTTACGTACAAAATAGCCTTTGTTTTAGCATAAGACTAAAATACCCAAATACTAAATTTTGTGAGTTTTAATACGATTGCGGTGAGCAGCCCTTAAATACGTCCTCATACGTGCGAGATGCGTGTGCTACACTCGATTTACGAGTTTTATCCCCGAATTTTGTTCTCCCCGGGGCCGATTCTGCTGGCTTGTTTATGCTCGCCTGCTTAGGATGCCACCGTGTGGGACGAATTAAGGCTGATTCGTGGAGCACGTGTGCGTTAATGGGACATAAAATGGTGTATTACATAAAAGTTACAAGAATAGCTCTCGAAAAGTGAATATTTTGAATCTACAGCACAAAACATGTTTATTTTTTAATAAAAACGTCCTCAGATTATTAAAATGTCTCAAAGATATAGTCTTAGGTACGCTATTAAGTACATTATAATTGGTTTATGCCCACTTTTCTTACTTGGTTTAAACCACCAAAGCTTGGCGTTATATAGGCAAATTATAACGGACTTTTTGAAAGAAATACTTATCAATCTGTTTGGGTCGATTTTTAATAGATACTATCGGGAACTTTCTTTATTGGTACCACCAAAAGTTAATGCATTATGGAAAAAGGCCCATCCATCATTATTATAAGTAACATACGGCGCCGGGTGTTTCCAACATTTTCATATCAAAGTGTACTTAACGGTCTTATACTCTGTTTTTCTTAAAACAAAGACGAAAGCTTTTCTAGACTTTCTTCACAAAACTTTAGTACCACAAATTCTGTAAGTAAATATTTATCTCAATTTCAATAGTTATTTACGTCCCACAACATTACGAAACTTCTTCGCTCCCTAGAAAATCAAATATTGTAAATTGTAAATTGTGAATAATACCGTGAAATTCCATTCATCAATCTTTGGGCGTTTTTGTGGAATGGTAGACTTATCGTGACGATCAATATGCGTGCCACAATCAACCCTGTAATTAAAATACCCGAGGATCAACTTTTCATTGTGGTTTCACTCAATGCGGGCACAATAATGGTGCTACAGTAAACACACTAGGAACAAATTTAACGAAAAAAAAAACTGTTGGAAGGATTACATATTTTTTTTATATAGCTTATTATCTGAAATAGCATGGTTACTGTTATTTACTGACCGTGCGAATCGTGTAGGCTAGTAAAAAGCTTAAGTAATATAGCAACCACCATCTCTTTTCAATAAAAAAACATCAATGTCAATGGTGTACCTCCAAATTATTGGAAACCTCGGGCTCAAAATTACTAAAATTTGAGTGTCCTTACTGCTCGGCGTCTGTATTGTGATGCGGGCCAGAATTAACATTCAGATGCCATTCGTGATACCCTTGGATACTAAGGATTTTCATTGTTTCGCAGTCAGCCTTTTGTCAGTCTGGAGTGTGAATTATACGTTGGAATCCATAATTATGATCTTTGTGTTTTTGTAAAGGTACTAGGTTTGTAAACGTACGCACAGTCACTAACAAAAGTCATAAGTTCTATACTAAAAAAGTGTTTATATTTCATGTCTTGTGTGCTACGTGCTGTCATAGTTTGAGTTTTATAAAGATAGGTTTTTCATTGTCCTCATATCAGAGCTCAGAGCGTTCTCTCAAATATAGCTCATTTTTAATCGACTTACAAAAAACTCAGTTTCGCCGTATTTTCTATTTTGTGTGTATGATATAGATGCTTCCTCCAATCATTTACCGATTATGTAAAGAGTAATCCTAAAGTGATGCTATACTAAGATTTTTCATTGTTACTTTTACCGTAAAAACCTCGTCATCTCTCGGAATCAAGTATTTTGGACATACACTATTTAGCCATCATTTTATTGCACGAATTCTAAGAATTTTCTGCACGAAAGGTGTAATAGTAGACATAGCAAGCTGTCAATCAACTGCGTAGTCTCATTGATTGTTGGCCGCATTGTCTGACGGTCTGTCTCCCGCCTCATGCCCTTGGGGCTACATCTAACCGATCAATGTTTACGAAACTAATTTCACGTTTGCTCGATTCATCGTTTATCGGAATATGTTTCTTCGTAGTCGTTCGGGGTATTTAGAACAAACCTATAGGAGATAAAATATGAGGGTCAAGAGAGAATATTGAGATAAACCAGCATATCCTATATAATAGATAAGTAAATAAAAAAACTTGTGGCGTGTAAACGGCAACTCCGAAGCTTATTTTATCTTTTCACCACACTAATCCTTTCACTATCAGTCACAAGAGAGCTGCTATTTCAACTTGACCGTTGACCTTTCAAGAACCAACCCCAAGGGGACCAAGATATATTCTGTGACACAATAAACAAACGCATCAGAAGAGATTATGTCATCAGCAGGTATTGTTCCCACCGGAGACATTTTTTGTGAATGATTTCTAAAAGCTCAATTTGTTTCATAACCGCCTACCATGTTCGTTACCTCTACGTCATACAACAATTAAGAAAACAAGCTAAAAGTAATCACAGTCTCTTAATTCATTACGTATCAAATAATATGTTTGTCGCTTCAGCCAATCGCGTTCGAGATGGCAAGTTGACGCATGCGTGCCCGTGGGCGTTGGGTCGATAGCGTGACGTCACGGCCGCGGACCAATGGCGCCGGCCCGCCGCACATAAATCGATGCCGCGTCTACTGAAAACCACGGAAGAAAACGACGCCATTTTTATCACTGAAATGCAATTTACTTGTAAAATGCATCTTTATGTGGATCAACATAAATCAAACACTTGGAAATCTACAGATAATTATGTTGAAAATATTATGCTTTCGTTTGAAAACATCGTAAATATGTCATTTAGAAGAAGATCCTTATAGAGGATCCTGCCTATTAGACCATTATGTTCTTCAACAAGCAAAATTTCATTGCCTCGCGGATGAAATACAGCAAACATTTTTATCACTCCATTTTCCGCTGACAGAGATTATGAATTTTCACTCAGCAGACGTACCTACTATGTTTTATCTCATGAATTGTAATATCTAATACGCGATCTAAAGCCTTTGCTAAACATACCTCAAGTATTACACAATTATCGCACAAAACGTAATTGGAAATGGTACGTAGATGTAAAAATTCCACTGTATCTTTCGCTCTTTTTCAACGTTTCCTCCACTTGCAAAAGATTTTTTTTCCTTTATGATTCTAAATCATTCTGTAGTTTAGATGTATTTTCGTGTCAATTTTTATATACGAGTACATAGTGGACAAGTTTTATAATGCGCAACTGGACGCCAAAAGGGCTGTGATAAAAGTTGCTGGTATATTGTAGTTGAAGCGACTGTCGAGTCATTGAGTACTTTTCAAGACTTATTTTGATAGCTTTTCTTATAGAACTGTCAAATGACTCAGAACTGACTAGGTACATAATATAGTATTATTGTCCTTAAAAATGAGCCAAGTTTCTTTGAGTGAGGTTGTTGGATGCTGAGCGAAAACGAAGAATGCCTGTGTCAGTATTTAAGTATTAAGACGCCTTATTTTGCGTGTGGCGTCATACCAGAGCCGCTCCTGTTCTGCGTGGCTAAGGCTTTAGGGCTTTTACGCTTCGAAGCCTTCAGGGATGTCAACCCTTCTGACGGAAAACATTAAATAAAACCTTCCAAAAGAGCTGATAACTGTTGTATTGGGTTAAAGTACACTAGATAAAAACCGTTTGCGATATGTTGAAAGCGCTACTTTTCGTGACTTACAGAATCATGAATTGAATGTTGGATGCTGTTTTAATTTTTTATTTATTCATTTTCAAATGTTTTAGTAGTTATTCTGCTATTCGGGGCGGAGACAAATCCAAAATATGAAAATCTAGTTATAAATGTTCGTCAATCTCGAGCTATAAATCGTGTAACTAACTCGACTTTGCTATGTAGGTATATCTACATCCTACTAATATTATAAACGCGAAAGTTTGTAAGAATGTATGGATGTCTGGATGTATGTTTGTTACTTTTTCACGCTGAAACGGCTGAACGGATCTGGATGAAATTTGGCACAGATATAAATTATAGCCTGGAATAACACATAGGCTACTTTTTATCCTGGAAAAATGAACGGTTCCCGTGGGATAGATTTGTTTTTGTTTTTCAAGATACCACGCGGGCGAAGCCGTGGTCGGAAGCTAGTCTTTAATAATGTAGAGACTAGAGAAAAATAGTCGCCTGTTTTCGCTTAACTTTAAGCATGTTAGTTTTATGGAAATTTAATTAAAACTTGAAGTGGTCTGGCGTTCACCCTTCATAATAAAGAGTAGGCGTGCAGTACAGGAAACTTTCAGGATACAGTGGCTTTTCAAAACATGAGCATTTGAGCTATGTTCCACGAAAAATAGTTAATAAAATAATGAATAGAAGCGGAATTTGTTTTAAGTAACGGTTTTTGAAACTATCGCGTATATATCAGGCCGTATCGACTGAAGGGAGAGCAAATTGAAAAGGAAAAATTAAAAATCGTTTAATTTCCCCCTTTCTCTGCCATTCCGCAATCTTTTTGACCTCCTATATCCTGACGAATAATCAAATGTCGGTCCTGCGTACCTGTAGCCTGTAGGCAACTATAAGAAAAAGCGTTCTTCGCGCAATATCAAAGTAATGTAACTTTGATGTTTCGTACCATCCTACTAATATTATAAACGCGAAAGTTTGTAAGGATGGATGTATGTTTGTTACTCATTCACGCTAAAACGGCTGAACGGATCTAAATGAAATTTGGCACAGATATAGATTATGGTCTGGAATAACACATAGGCTACATTTTATCCCGAAAAAATGTACGGTTCCCACGGGATAGATAGTTATTGATTTTCACGCGGGCAAAGCCGCGGGCAGAAGCTAGTGACCTATAAATATTGTATTGAAGTAGTGCTGCTTTAAGCTTGAAATGTGACGTTTCTGAAACATGATGGTTTGTAAAAGCTTGTGGTAAGGCCCATTATCGCATTCGTATATACAGTGCGAAGTACGTATGCAGAAACAGTCGCACGCATCAAAAAGATAAGATCGTCTAGACAAAGTGAAACGATGTCGCAAATGGAAAAGAGCAAAATGTATGGGATGACATTTCTAATCGATAAGTCACGTGATCATTTTCATACATTTTGAAGTTTTCTTATTTGATCATCATCTTTCTGCCCTTTTCTTACCCACGTTATGTTCGGTCGTCACAACATGTGATCGTTTTCCATTTCCCTCTATCATTCGTCATCTCAGTACTCACTCCTTTCTTACCCGTATTATCTTTCACACAGTCCATCCATCTTTTCGTTGGCCTACCTCTACTCCTGTATCCATCCACATTCATACCTAATACTCTTCTCGTCACATGACATTCATCTCTTCTCATAACGTGAAGTTTGAAGTTTTCTTATTTCGAAATTTGTCTTGTCTACGCTTAAAACTAGTCTAACGTTAAAAATATATACATACTCCGACTTTCGCTTCTGCCAGTGTTGCTATTTTCACGGGTGTAATACGAGTATAAGCTCTACCCCGAGATAAAGTTTCGAAAGTTGAACGTGCAAGTATTGATTTAGTAGCGCGATGGGGCCGCTTTACATTAATTTGTGTTTAATCAGCGAATATTTAGTAGACAGGTCGTTTACTTTGTAAATTATAATGAAAGTTTTACCTTTAGACTTTTTATAATGATTATTAGATACGAGTATTGATGAACAGTGATGTAAGTAATGCATTGTGTAGTTACGAGGCAAATAAGTTTGAAATGGTGTAGCTTATGACCAGTGCTGCGATTACGTAACAAGTTTCTAGTTACTAAAGGTAAATTGTATTATGAAAAGTTTATTGCCCATAATTGTTATATGATATGATTGATTTATTGTCTTTGATATATTGTTTGTAAGCATTGCAATTGATTGCAGAGTTATAGCCACTCTGGTATAGCTCTTTTTATGTTGGAACCTATCTATATTATAAAAACTAGTTTTTAGTGCAAAAGTATCGGGTCGTTTTTTCGAAATAGTGTGGTGAAAGTGCGCCTTAGAGTCTCCTTTATGCACTAAAAAGTAAATAATATAAATATAAAGTAAATAATATATTTATAATATAAATATAAATATAAAGTAAATAATATATTTATATTATTTACTTTTTAGTGCATAAAGGAGACTCTAATGCGCACTTTCACCACACTATTTCGAAAAAACGACACGATAGTTTTACTATTTCTTTACAAACGAGTGCGAAGCCACAAGCAGAAGCTAGTTATACATAAAACGGTTTTTTCCATATTCACGCAAACCCATTTATTCACTAACTCACGTTTTCCAAGATGAGATTACCTACCTTGCCTACTTCTATAGTTATTAGCCGGTCGGGAAATATAAAAGCATTTTGCTTTCGCCTTGAATTCAAAATAAAATGCACTGATAGGTTTCAATTTAAGCATAAAGCTTTTACAATGCCACAGCAAAAACTCAAACACATTTGGTGTAAGTCAATTTAAATCATAAGTGTCATAATAATCATAAGTGCTACTCGTTGGGGACCCATTGAATAAATGATGGTAAAAATATATAGAACTGGGGCTTTAAAGTAATTAAAGTTACTTTAATATTTCGTATCATGACACATAAAAATTGCATTGAGGTAGTGTTACTTCAAACTTGAAACATTGACGTTTTTGAAACATAATGGTTTGAAAGAGCTTGTGGTAAGGTTCCTGACTGTGCTTGTTGGCGACCTTGCTGGCCAGTATCAGCTCCCATTTGGGCTGACATTCACCTTGATATTGAGAGGACCTTCAGAGAGGCTGTTGGCTGCTTGTCTGATAATATTAGTTTAGATTTACAAACATCGGAGTGAGCGAAGGGGACCGAATAAGAGAGAGTTCAATAGTGCTCGTAAGATGTCTTTGAGGAGCAATATAAGTAATTTATTTACCACATATTGGTTCGTACGAATTAGTGACACGATTATTAGAAATAGGAGTTATATAATCAATACATCAACTATAATCCTTTATTAACTAATCCTGCTTTCAACACTAATCCATCTTTGACTGAGGGTCGGCCATCCATCACTTTGGCTGTCGGGCATGTAACACCGTCATCTGGTACATAATACGCTGTACGTTAGTCTAAAATGGATGGTGCAATAATTGGTTTAGCTTATGAAGGCGGCCTATTATGACTACCGCTAATTTCTCATATACATATGTTACACTAGCTTCCGCCCACGGCTTCGCCCGCGTGGTACCTTGAAAAACAAAATCAAACTTTCATCCCCTATTTTATATAGAATTAATCAAAATCCTTTCTTATCGGATGCCTACGTCATAACATCTACCGGCATGTTAAATTTCAGCCCGATCCGTCCAGTAGTTTGGGCTGTGCGTTGATAAATCACTATGTCAGTCAGTCAGTCAGTCACCTTTGAGTTATATATATTTAGATACTCGTACATACGAGTACTATGCAGCACTCGAAAGTTTAGCATCATCACAGGTAGTACTATGCATCACATTTTACAGTGTTTATAATGGCTGCTGGCCCCACAATAACATTATAGCGCTCAGGGTTTCAGCTATATTTTAGTAAAATACTTTTTACAATCGGTTCAAGAGCTTCAAAAAAGCATATATACTTATTTGACGTTTTTGTAATATAAATGTAGATGTAGACAGAAAAACCTAATTATTTTGTATGTTTGCTTTTCTCGTTTGTCACGTAATTAAAACTTAATCAAGACTCACGCATTGACGTTTTGATAAAAGTAAATAAATGCTTGAGTTTTAATTCATTTGAGGTTTTTGCTACTTCAACTTAAACTTGTATAAAGTAGTAAACATTAGGCACCCTCACAGAAAATTAATTCCGTCTGAAAGACGGTTGCTGAAAGAGAACTGGAAGGATGAAAGGCTGGCTCACGCAAAGTTGTTCAACCGGATCCGGGTGCAATTGGAAATTGCTGTATTCAAAGTTGTATTAATTTATCCATACTATTGAGCCATTTATATGAGTTACGAGTATTCCAACGTTTATTGATTTTCCTTAAACACGTTTACACCCATGAGTAAATTGCGATACTAGTTTCCAAGTTGCGATACCGGTTTCCAAGTTTTCAACTGTTACAAACATACCATGATCAAAATAGTACCCACATTGTTTCAAACGTGTTTTCAATTCATGGCTTCTGTGAACGTGTTTAGAATGACTTCGCAGACTTGACTATTGACTGCGATTTTTCTTTATTTACGACATCTGTCTTAAGACGTTAAAATATATTTAACAAAAAACACTAGTAACATTGATCTTTATGTTGACCGATGCCATGAAAGAAAGAAGATTTTTTTCTGTTGTTTTCGACTGACAACTTATTGCTATAGTTTTTTTTTCTCGTTTTATTGTGCAATTTTGGTGGTTATTTAAGTTCTTCTTCTTCAATTATGGCATCTGTCTCTTAGAGAACAATTTTGCCAGTGTCAAGTGTATTTATTTATAAGTATTGTCAACGTCACAGAGTCATAGTCAAGTAGTCAAGTCAATTTTAAACAAAAGATGGCTGTTTTGTTGAAAATTTTCGGGATTTCCTCCGATGGAATTTGAAGAGAACTATTCACTCTAATTCACATACTTTACACTCGCGTCAAGAACCCGGGCTTTATTGGCAAAATAACCACCAAAATTACGCAATAAAACTCAAAATAACACGAGAAAACATATAAAAACCAGAGCGACGTAGTTGTCAGGCAAATACACCGCAGAAAATCGTTGTTTAAGTTCTTCTTCTTCTTCTTCTTCTTCAATTATGGCATCTGTCTCTTAGAGAACAATTTTGCCAGTGTCAAGTGTATTTATTTATAAGTATTGTCAACGTCACAGAGTCATAGTCAAGTTGTCAAGTCAATTTTAAACAAAAGATGGCTGTTTTGTTGAAAATTTACGGAATTTCCTCCGATGGAATTTGAAGAGAACTATTCACTCTAATTCACATACTTTACACTCGCGTCAAGAACCCGGGCTTTATTGGCAAAATAACCACCAAAATTACGCAATAAAACTCAAAATAACACGAGAAAACATATAAAAACCAGAGCGACGTAGTTGTCAGGCAAATACACCGCAGAAAATCCTCGTTGTTTAAGTTAAAATTGACTTTACTTTGTGACATTGACAATACTATTAATTTAAAAAACTTGACACTGGCATAATTGATATAAAATAAACAGATGCCATAAATAAAAAGAAAAAAAAGAAGAAGAAAGAGTTTTGTTGATCTCTCGTAGCGTTTCCACCGCTGTGCCTTACAGACTCGACATGGCTCCCATCTGTCGAATAAGGTTTATTGCGCTCCACATTCGTCGATGTGACAAACGCATTAGGCTTTACTATTTTGACCTGAATTTGGTTAAACATAACTGCCATTAAAGAGTTGGTAGTATGAGCCAATGACCTGCCCTAGCGTAGCGAGGCCGTCACCATAAATAAATAAATAAATAAATAATGCTGGACAATCCACACAGCATCATCTAGCCCCAAAGTAAGCTACTAAAAGCTTGTGTTATGGGTACTAGATAACTGATATATTTAATACATTATATACATAGATAGATATTTTTTATTATACATAGAAAACACCCAGACCAACGGAACAAATTTCTGCAGATCGTACACAAATTTGTTCCGCGGCGGGAATCGAACCCGCAACCTCTTGCGTCGCAGGCGGACTCTCGCCCGCTGCGCCACAGAGGTCATCATAATTTTGGCGATCTTTATAACATTCCTGGGGTCTGTACTTCATATTTTTACACATTAAATTACGCCTGCTTACCGATGCGATAGATAGACTACGGATTTTTTTTGTCTTTTGTACCACTCACTTTTTCACTCTAAGTTTAATTCACTCGTAGGATTTTTAAAAGCTTTGATTGAGTTAAGCAGATGACAAGATGGATAAGTATATTATATAACAAGTATCGTGGACTAAATGAGATAAGTCCAGGGGCTTCCTCGGATGTCTAGTCACTTAAAGTTGGTCACAGGCATGTCCAAAACTTAAATTTTGCGCACGTTTATTTCTCACGTTTCTGCACAATAATTCGTAGGTATTTCCTGCGTAACTCACTCGATACTAATTATAACACTACATAAGTTTTGTACCGTAAAGTTAGTTTGGCTTCGTTTTAAATAACTGGGCATTGCAGTGGGGTCTAGCGAAATCCATACTGCGAATAAGGCGTCGACGCCCACTCGCTTCTAGAACATTCCGTCTTTACTATTGAATTGCTTGGTTTATTGACGACCTCTGTGGCGCAGCGGGCGAGAGTCCACCTGCGACGCAAGAGGTTGCGGGTTCAATTCCCGCCTCGGAACAAATTTGTGTATGATATGCAGAAATTTGTTCCGTTGGTCTGGGTGTTTTCTATGTATAATAAAAAATATCTATCTATGTATATAATGTATTAAATATATCAGTTATCTAGTACCCATAACACAAGCTTTGAGTAGCTTACTTTGGGGCTAGATGATGCTGTGTGGATTGTCCAGCATTATTTATTTATTTATTTATTTATTTATTATTCCTGGCTTAAAGGTAGTAGCATATAAAGTTAATTGGTGTTTGAGTCGACATTGTTTTAGCCGGGACACATGTGATAATTCCGACGCGAGCAAGTTGCTTTAGTTAGTCTAAAAATATAACAATGTAGGTAAGTACTTGGTTTTTTAAAAAAAAAAGCCAATGATTAAAACAAAAAAATAACAAATTCAGACATATTATGTATATAGGTTAGACAATTCGTGAATATTAGCCTCAGTCGAAATTGTAATTTTTATGATTTTATCTTTGTTTTTAAGATGTGAAGTGCTTTTAATTTATTTTTGTTGTTTAAAGTAGTATTAGCTCCATGTTCGAAAAACTAATCATCATCATCTTCCTGCCCTTATCCCACGTTATGTGGGGTCGGCACAACATGTGATCCTCTTCCATTTCCCTCTGTCACAGGTAGGCCAAAGAAAATATGGATGGACTGTGTGAAAGATGACATGAGTAAGAAAGGAGTGAGTAATGAGATGTTCGAAAAACTAATAAGTTAGTAGATAAATAAAGATTAAAAAAAAATCGTAGAGTACTTATATCCAAAATAACAATTAAAACAAAAGATAACACTAACACATAGAATAAAAAAATGTTCAAAAGCTTGCTACACCCCTTCTCGACTTGCAAGCTACGCAGCTGCTACGAACTGCGTAGATGTGCTACGAGACCGCGTAGTCAGCTTCGTAGCCATTTATGACGTAGTGTTATGTCCTGTCATGTTGTCTATCGTATCTTAGTCTTATAAGCCGATATAAAATTACTTTGTTTATTGGTGGTGTAGTGGTAGTACCCCGGCCTCACGATCCGAAGGTCGTGGGTTCAAACCTGGTCGTGCACCAATGAGTTTTTCCATTCAAAAAATTTATGTGCGCAATGCCAGTGCTCTTAAACGGTGAAGGAAAACATCGTGAGGAAACCGGCATACCCTAGAACCAAAAATTCGAAGGTATGTGTCATGGGTTAGTATTCTTATAAGCGGCGATAGGCTTGCAACCTGTCACGTACGGAATACTAACTACTGCAAAATGTGGGCATGTACCAAATGTCATGTTTGGACTTGCCTCTGACTACCCCCTTTAGATATCCTCAAAGATCTAAGTAACTAAAAGATCTGAGGAGATATCTACCGAGCCCGGGGATTACAGTCGTGACCATATTTATTTTTATTTTATTTTATTTTATTGGTTTGTTTCGTACTCATATAACAAACTAATCATCATCATCATCAGGCCTATACCCAGCAGTGGGTAGACACAGGCTGAGCTGTGTCTACCCACTGCTGGGTATAGGCCTTCTCCATTTTGTGCCATATAGATTTTGATACGGCGGATCGCATCCAAGACTAACAAACTAATATCTTTTCCAAATTTCACCAAAAGCCGTCTAACCGTCACAAAAAACATCTAAACATTAAAATATCTCCTAAAACTTTGCATTTGTAATTTGCGCAGTGGAAGCGTGCTGGGCCCATAACCTATAATAAAACTAGTAGTTCGCCCCGAACTGAGATCTCGCGCGCGATGTCCACAATCCTTATTTGTATTCATGCCCTAAAGTTTTTGGATACGCTTTATGTACTATGCCACGTAACCTAATCACAAACAAATATTTGATTATCCTACCTAAGAAAGGAAAACTATCTCCCTACTGCTATTTATCTAACAAAGAAAAGAAAATGTTGAGTATAAAGATATATTATGTATGTATAGTTAGTCCCTACTATACTATTTATGAAACTGAGGCTAATAGAAATTAAAGAGTTTAGAATAAAATACAGATAAACGATTGAGGACAATATTTAGGTACTTAGTCTTCTGCTTTAAATGTTATTCAGAGTCCAGGACTGTCTAGCAGGAGCATCTAGGATAGCTGTTGCTTCAAGGTCTCACGCCACTGGACCACAGAATATGAGCGGAGTGGACTTTATCTGTCTCCAGAAGAACCTCGGGGTAGATAATTTCACTCGCGAGAGTCCCTTAAGAATCTGTATGACTCTGTTGGTCGCGCTGGTAGAAACTAACCCAATTTACTATGGTTCGTTCCTCAAGCTTTCCAAGCTACGTCCTCAGAGCCTCACCAGGCTTTGTTCAAGATATTGGTTCCAGGATTAGTTATGCTTTATAGTATTACAGTAGGTATCTGAAATTTAACGGGGTTAGCACTGGACTGGTCAAGGTTTTAAAATATTTTCCAGGTCTTCAGTTGTTGAGATAAAGAAATCCTCGGAAGACATTTTTCAGCGATTCCTCGTAGGATGGTTTCTTCACTCAGACCTTGAGATCAGACCAGCGTCCGATTTTTTATATGTTTACCTTCCATTTTTTCCATCGATGTAAATATTATACTTTTTCTGCTCCTTCCTTCAAATATGTCATTTTTTCTTTTGCTTTTTAGTTCGAGATAACAGTAAAAAGGTTTTATTATAATAAGTTTTTATTTATAAATAGAAATAAATAGTAATACTTCACCGATTAAGCTCATATGCTTCCCAGTAAATTTGATCAGCAGTATCTCTAAACCCTCCAAGTTTCATGCAGATTGGATTTACGGTTCTTAAGTTATGCTCTAACAAACATACACGCAAACATACAACGCCAAATCGCATAGCTGCCACTGAGATCTTCGCTCGCTTCGCTCGCTCGATCAACAAAGTTACTTTACAAAGACAGGCTAATGACTAATTTACTATTTCTTCTACACAGATAACATAGATGGCGGCACTAGCCTTCTATTGTAGATATCATTACAACAATGTTTGTTAGTTGTGCTTTCTCGTAACAAAGTAAAAACATTTTTGTTTATTGAACGTGAATGTTGAATACGCAGATTACTTATTCCGTCTGTTCGACGCAAAAAAGAACTTTGCTCCCTACTACTTTATTCAAAATACTTACAGAACTTCTTTACTCATGAGTGCACTGCAGACAGAGGAATGGCGTAACGACATGAAGTAACATATGTTTTTCGTTTTTTAACATGTATTTTAACTTTTCATATAAAGCCGGTTTTTACTGCGAAGCGAAGAAGGAGGGTAATATGTTTGGGGTGTATGCATGTTTGTATGTATGGGAGTTTCTTTGACTGTCCCTGAAAACAACAACTGGACGAGTTTTGAAAAAAAATCATTTACTGCGTTAGGTAATTTTGATCGTATTTCTTAAAACCGTACTTTTATCCATTTTCATTTACTTTGGTTAATCTTAATGAAGACAGATGCCATAAATTAAGTTTTTTTTGTAACTGGAGCCTTTGTATGGGTAAGTTTTATTTGTGGTTAAAGAACTTTATTCTCAAAAGTACTTAACATTTCACTTAATGAGAATAACTTTTACGTTTATTTTCCATTAATTACTCCGTTTACCTGGAACTCTCTACTACATATCGGCAGTATGGCCAATGTATCAAAGGAAACGAAACGACATAAAGTTTCGTAAAATATCAAAACCCGTACTAAGCCATCTGACAAATGCTACTTGTATAAGGATGTTTACATTATAAAGACACCCTTATTTCGAGCAGGTTGACCGGTAGCAGCCTGCTTTCTGTGTGACTGTGCCCTATGTTATTCGCATTCGTCTTCCTTATCTACGTAACGATGACTGGAAGAGGAAGAGAGCTAGCGGATGTTTTAGAAAGAAGACGAATAAATGTAGCGTGTTTGCAAGAGACGAAGTGGAAGGGATCGAAAGCAAGAGAAATTGGGGTGGGTTATAAATTTTATTATTGTGGAAGTGATGGTAAGAGGAATGGTGTAGGAATTGTTCTAGATAGTAAGCTGAAAAAATGTGTGACGGATGTTAAGAGGATGAATGATAGATTGATAGTTGTAAAAGTACTGTTAGAAGATTTAGTCATAAACATTGTAAGTGTGTATGCACCGCAGACTGGTTGTGATGATAGAGTGAAAGAAAAGTTTTGGGAGGAGTTTGATTCAATGATAATGAGTATACCAGAGAGTGAAAAATTATTTATTGGGGGGGATTTTAATGGTCATGTGGGAAGAATGAATGAAGGATATGAAAGAGTGCATGGGGGATGGGGGTTTGGTAACAAAAACCAAGATGGCGAGGCCTTGCTCCAGGCTGCCTTAGCTTTTGACCTTGCTATCGCTAACACCTTTTTTAAGAAATCAGAGGAACACCTAATAACATATAAAAGTGGTAATCACAAAACCCAAATAGATTACTTTCTCTTAAAAAGAGATAGCATCTGTTCCGTTAGAAACTGCAAGGTAATACCTGGAGAGGGCTTAGTCTCTCAGCATCGGTTACTTTTACTTGAACTGAGGTTCAAAGTAAAAAGTCATAAAAATAAGCCAAGGCCCCCGCCAAAGACTAAATGGCATTTAATAGAAAAAGCGGAGTATGCAGGAGAATTCCGAAAGAGAGTAGTTGACAGAATGATAGAAATGAAGGATATGTGTGAACTATCAGTAAATGAATGTTGGAATGAGATGGCTACTTGTATGAGAAGTGTGGCGAAGGATGTTTTTGGAGAAACGAAAGGGAAAGGTAAAATAGATAGAGATACTTGGTGGTGGAATGAAGAGGTACAAAAGGTTTTGAAAGATAAGAAGAATGCATTTAAGGAATGGAAAGTAGATGATAGTGGAGATGACAGTATAAAAGAGAGCAAAAGAATAGTATATATGGAGTGTAAAAGGAAAGCTAAAAAAGCTGTTGCTATTGCAAGGGCCAAGGTACAGGATAAATTGTACCAATCACTGGAAACGCCGAGTGGTCAAAAAAACCTGTACCGCATAGCTAAAGAAAGAGAGAAGAATACAAGAGATATTATGCACGTTAAATGTATAAAAGATGATGGAGGAAAGGTTTTAACGAACGATGATGACATAAAAGAGCGATGGAAAGTGTATTTTAAAAATTTAATGAATGAAGAGAATGTTTGGAGTGGAGTGTTAGAAAATGTCCCAGTAAACATGGGTTTGGTGAGAGACGTGAGTACGAATGAAGTAAAAAAAGCTGTGCAAGATATGAAGAATGGAAAAGCGGTTGGACCAGATGGCATACCAGCGGAAGTATGGAAAGTACTAAGTGCGGATGGATGGAAGTGGCTGAGTTTATTCTTCAATAAGTTGTTGCAAGAGGAGGCGATCCCGGACGAATGGTGCAACAGTTCGCTGGTGCCCATCTTTAAAAACAAGGGTGATGTACAGGACTGCAACAACTATCGAGGAATAAAGCTCATGTCACATAGTATGAAAATTTGGGAGAAGGTAATAGCGAGACGAATGCGAGAAGAGAGTGAGATATCACAGAGCCAATTCGGGTTTATGCCAGGGCGAGGGACGACGGACGCCATATTTGCACTTCGCCAGCTGTGCGAAAAACACAGACTGGCACACACAAACTTACATATGGTGTTCGTTGACCTGGAAAAGGCATACGACCGAGTACCCCGGGAGGTTCTGTGGTGGGCTTTGAAAGAGAAAGGAGTGCCAGGGAAGTACCTGCAGCTTATTCGGGCCATGTACAGTAAAGCTAGTACACATGTTAGGTCCGAAGCTGGCGTTACCGATGAGTTCAATGTGGCTGTAGGCTTGCACCAGGGATCGGCTTTAAGCCCTTATCTGTTCCTCCTGGTAATGGATGCTCTGACATCGGACATACAGGAAGAGGCACCCTGGTGTATGCTGTTCGCCGACGACATTGTTCTTGTCGGAGAAAACGCAATTGAGGTCCAGAACAGGCTGGGAAAATGGCAAGGTAAACTAGAGAGTGTCGGATTGAAGATCAGCAGAACAAAAACCGAGCACTTGTTCTGCGACTTCGGTGGTCCCTCTAGTTTTACCCCTATTGCCTTAGATGGTGTATTCCTACCAGCCTGTTCCGATTTTCGGTACCTCGGTTCAGTAGTACAGAACGATGGTGAGATTGATCGGGATGTAAGGAATAGAATAAATGCGGGATGGATGAAATGGCGACAGGTCACAGGAACTACGTGTGATCCGAGAATGCCCCTTAAAATTAAGGGGAAAATCTACAAAACGATCATAAGACCTGTCGTATTGTATGGGTCTGAATGTTGGACCACCAAGGGAACGGATGAGAAAAGAGTGCATGCGGCTGAGATGCGAATGTTGAGATGGATGTGTGGAGTGACAAGGATGGATAAAATAAGGAATGAGTATGTTAGAGGAAGTCTGAAAGTGGCACCGGTAACAGAAAAGATGAGGAGTAATAGGTTAGCGTGGTATGGGCATGTTATGAGAAGAGATGAATGTCATGTGACGAGGAGAGTGTTAGATATGAATGTGGATGGATACAAGGGTAGAGGTAGACCAAAGAAAAGATGGATGGACTGTGTGAAAGATGACATGGGTAAGAAAGGAGTGAGTACTGAGATGACGAATGATAGAGGGAAATGGAAGAAGATCACATGTTGTGCCGACCCCACATAACGTGGGAAAAGGGCAGGAAGATGATGATGTCTTCCTTATCTACGTGTGTGGAGTTCTTTGTGCTTGCATTTTTCACATGCTGTACTGGTTTCGATATTAATAGGGGTTCGTGTCTGTAATAACAAGTGTTTTCTTCTTTCGATACATAGAGAGTAAACGATCAGGGCCTTACCACAAGCTCTTACAAACCATCATGTTTCAGAAACGTCAAATTTCAAGCTTGAAGTAACACTACTTCAATACATTTTTATAGGTCATGCTACGAAATATCAAAGTTATATTACTTTGATGTTATCCGAAGAACTTGTGGTAAAGGCCCTGAACACAATAAAGCTTGTACACAATTTTCTTGCAAATTACACTCGATGATATAATGAGGCTTAACTATATTATAAGTCTCAAAACTTATATATGTTTATGTAGAAGTAGGCGATGCAAGTATTTGTGTTGGCTAAAGGTCACAGCTTGCGCTACAGATCAATACATCCAAGAGTGGGAGGTGCGGATTTGCTCTCCGATGTAATGAGTTATTGCTTTATGATTAGATTTGGATTTTACCTTATGCTAGACAGTCCTGGACTCTGAATAACATTTAAAGCAGAAGACTAAGTACCTAAATATTGTCCTCAATCGTTAATCTGTATTTTATATCTAAACTCTTTAATTTCTATTAGCCTCAGTTTCATAAATAGTGTAGGTAGGGACTAATTTGTAATATACATACATAGTATATCTTTATACTCAACATTTTCTTTTCTTTGTTAGATAATTATCGGCCTTAGGTAGGATATTCAAATATTTGTTTATGAGTAGGTTACGTGGCATAGTACATAAAGCGTATCCAAAAACTTTAGGGCATGGATTCAAATAAGGATTGTGGACATCGTGCGCGAGATCTCAGTTCGGGGCGAACTACTAGTATTATAGGCGCTATAAGAGTTCCTAAGAGAATGAATTAATTGAAAAAGTACAATAAAAATATAAAAAAATACAAGTTTCAGATTTTTTCCTTTGTATCCACCCCACTACCTACCTGGATGCCAAATTAGAACGTTCTAGGTCATCTGGAACTGGGTTATAATTAACGTCTATAGGTCAGTCAGTGATAAAATTTTCCATAACAAATCATTTTTGGACGTTAATATCTAAATAACCGTTTGAGGTGTGTTTATGAAATTCAGTGCACATATTTTACTCGCAAGTGGCAATAGATGAGCCAAATTTGATTTGTTTATGTGAAATAGTTTTTGAGTTACGAGGGGGTGAAAAATGACCCAAATGGTTCCTGTAATATTACACACGGCGCGCGCTCGCTTGTACTTGGCTGGACACGCTGCCGCGTGTCTAGATACGATACGCGTTTAAGTATTCAATCATCTAAGTATATAGGTTTGTATACTCAAACTAATTACGACGCTTTACGACGGGCAATGCGGTAAATGAGCCTTTTATTCACAATTATATTTAAATTTAGAGATCTAGGCCTATACCGACCTCAGTACAACGACCTGAGGAGCAATGCTCTAGACTGAGGCGATAGACTTCTTAAAGGTGGAGGGAGAGGTTATTTTACGAGCTTTTAAATGGACCGTTTGATTTCTTACCTATCCATCAATTAGAAATTTAATTTGGGCAAGCAATCGGCTTATTTAAAAAATATCTTTAGAAATATTCCTACTAATATTATAAACGCGAACGTTTGTAAGAATGTATGGATGTATGTTTGTTACTCTGATCACACTGATCTGGATGAAATTTGACACAGATATAGATTATAGTCTGGAATATCACATAGGCTACTTTTTATCCCGGAAAAATGTATGGTTCCCGCGGGATACAAAAACAAAAAGTTTTTGTTTTAAAAGGTACCACGCGGGCGAAGCCGTGGGCGGAAGCTAGTATTAACATAAACCTTTGGAAAGATCGATTACTTAACTCAGTTCATTCACGGCGAGATTATATGATCCATTAGCACAGATATCGTGCAAAACATTATTTATTTAATCAATACATCCATCATTATTTATACGAAATTTGAACTTTACTTTAAAGGTTATCATTGAACCTTTGAATTGCGTGAATCAACATAATCCACGACTCCCAAATAGAGCATTTCACTAGATTTTCGATTTTCATGTTTGTGATCTCAATATATTGCTTACAAAGTTGCGAACACCTCGTTTTTCACTCGGTCCTTCCTTTTGATGTGTCAGTCAACTGAAGCAGACACGGTCTGACGTCCTTTGACGCCTGTTAAATATTCATGATGTCTGTAGCTTTAGACTAGCTAGTGCTGGAAAATTGTGACTTTTAGAATCGGAAAGCCTACTGTTGTGCCTTTAATTCTAGATCTATGTAGAATTGGTACCTAAATTCATCTAGCATATATAAGGAGTTCCAAAATGGTTCTTGTGATTTTATTGAAATTTGAATTTTGCGCTGACCGTATTAATGTCTATAACTATGTAACTGCAGTAATTTCTCATTTTTATAGCAGGTCATATTTCAAAACTTTTCCAACCAACAATGTTATTGTACATGGATTTTATTTTTAATAAGTCTGAAAATCTTGCGCCCTTTATTGATCGAGCGAGCGAAGCGAGCGAAGATCTCAGTGGCAGCTATGCGATTTGGCGTTGTATGTTTGCGTGTATGTTTGTTAGAGCATAACTTAAGAACCGTACATCCAATCTGCATGAAACTTGGAGGGTTTAGAGATACTGCTAATCAAATTTACTGGGAATTTACATATGAGCTTAATCGGTGAAGTATTACTATTTATTTCTATTTATAAATAAAAACTTTTTATAATAAAACCTTTTTACTGTTATCTCGAACTAAAAAGCGAAAAAATGACATATTTGAAGGAAGGAGCAGAAAAAGTATAATATTTACATCGATGGAAAAAATCGAAAATAAACATATAAAAAATCGGACGCTGGTCTGATCTCAAGGTCTGAGTGAAGAAACCATCCTACGAGGAATCGCTGAAAATGTCTTCCGAGGATTTTTTTATCTCAACAACTCAAGTCCTGGTAAATATTTTAAAACCTTGACCAGTCCAGTGTTAACCCCGTTAAATTTCAGATACCTACCTACTGTAATACTATAAAGCATAACTAATCCTGGAACCAATATCTTGAACAAAGCCTGGTGAGGCTCTGAGGACGAAGCTTGGAAAGGTTGAGGAACGAACCACAGTAAATTGGGTTAGTTTCTACCAGCGCGACCAACAGAGTCATACAGATTCTTAAGGGACTCTCGCGAGTGAAATTATCTACCCCGAGGTTCTTCTGGAGACAGATAAAGTCCACTCCGCTCATATTCTGTGGTCCAGTGGCGTGAGACCTTGAAGCAACAGCTATCCTAGATGCTCCTGCTAGACAGTCCTGGACTCTGAATAACATTTAAAGCAGAAGACTAAGTACCTAAATATTGTCCTCAATCGTTTATCTGTATTTTATATCTAAACTCTTTAATTTCTATGAGCCTCAGTTTCATAAATAGTATAAGTAGGGACTAATTTGTAATATAGATACATAATATATCTTTATACTCAACATTTTCTTTTCTTTGTTAATAAATAGCAGCCTTTCTTAGGTAGGATATTCAAATATTTGTTTGTGATTAGGTTACGTGGCATAGTACATAATAGGGCATGCAATTATCGAAACTTTTCGATAATCGATAATCTGATATTAATCGCTTTATTTTTCGATAAATATCGAGAATTATCGGTTTTGGCGAAAGTATATCTTTATGTTTCGGTTTCTAATTTAACTGCTCTATTTGTCCAATCTGCTGCACTCCAGAAGAAGATTTAAGCTGTGAAGATTTCCTAATTTTAAATTATAAATTTAGTTATTGATAAATGATAATGATAACTCACTATATACTCAATAATATAGTTTTATTATACGTATAAATCCTTCGATCATCGAACTTAGCTCGAATCACACTCAACGAAACAAACAAATTCTCACTGACACTGACCACAGTGAATAAAGGCAGAGACAAACTGGTCCCACGTACGCAACGTACGCGATGCATTATGACATCTGCTCTATGGAAATATAATGATTAGAAGCACACTGTCATACGCAACGCTGTCCGACGCGTCCCATGCAACGTTCGACCTGTCGCGCCAGATCGGCATGGGAACGTGGAGGGCGTATTCACACGCGGCCCACGCGTACGAACAGTGTGTTTCTACATCTTTCGTTCGCATCGCGTCAGACACGAATAGAACGTCATATTTTGGAAGCACGCACTGTGGAAAAATGGCAGATGAACAACTCATAGATTTGGTTAGACAATATGAAGCTATTTATATGGTTCTCTAAGAGACAGATGCCATAATTGAAGAAGAAGATGAAGAATATTAAATGTATTGAATATCGTGATACTGCATTATGCAATGCAGCATGAGAAGAAATAGCAAAACTGCATGGCAAGACTGAAATATTCATTTAAAACTAGGAAACATAGATCGTTCTCAAACTCATTCTCAGAATCAGAAAACATTGTTTAATTTTCTCTAAGACGTTGTACACCTGAGAAATGACAACAGCGTCTGATGCTATATACGTCTTATACGTGGGACAAATGTGCACACTAGCTCTCCCACGTTGCATCGCATACGTTGGGCCCAGTCTGTCTTTACGTCGAACGTTGCGTGGGACGCGTGAGACAGCGTTGCGTATGACAATTAGTGTGCTTCTAATCATTATATTTCCATAGAGTAGATGTCATAATGCATCGCGTACGTTGCGTACGTGGGACCAGTTTGTTTCTACCTTAATTTTAAACACCCATACCGAGAATGACGTGTAGTGATGGGAATTATTTGAATAATAAATTATTTATGAATTTATCGTTTATCGATATTTTTTATCGATTTTTTCGATAATTATCGCTGACGAAAATGAGCCGATTACCGATAATTTATCGATTATCGATTATCGGTTTGCATGCGCTAGTACATAAAGCGTATCCAAAAACTTTAGGGCATGGATTCAAATAAGGATTGTGGACATCGTGCGCGAGATCTCAGTTCGGGGCGAACTACTAGTAAGTATTACGAATCCTTTATCAAAAGTTTTTCTAAAAACATTGAAACAAGGAAAAAGTACAAGAGCTAAAAGCCGAGGTCTTGTTTTTAAAAAGACGACAAGCTGCAGAGAACTCGCAGAGTGCTCGGAAAGCTCCTTCGTTCAAATTAATTTCAACAAAGTCCCAGGGGACTCGGCTGTAAACGACTTCAATGTTCGGTACTATAAACATTTCTCCGTCTACAGTATGGCGAAACTAAGAGGTTTCAAAATCATCAGCTGAACACATAAAAAAAGTGACTATCTTGATAGCTCGGTGGCGAGGCAGGCGAGTTCGATTCGCGTGTTGGAAGAAACGTTTCTATTTATTTTTTCTGTTTTGTAAATATTTCTTCCGATCTGGGTGTTATCACGAAATTCCCAGTACCACAGGATATGGTCTGATTTAGGGAATCCTAGTGGTTAGAACTATATATTGTGACTGTTGAGTGTTATTTAGTGGATTTGACGATGCAACATGACTCTCTAAAGCACCACCATGACATTGTTTCTGGAAAGTACTAAATATCGCTTATATTATCAGTGAGCACCAGTAAACCTTGATATTTACAGTGACAAGACAACAAATTATGCCACAGCTGTCAGGGCCACTTCCTATAAAGTGCTTGGCGATGCAAAGATAAAGAAGCTCATCCCTTTTCAACCAGTTTTCAATGTCAATTCGGTTCAGAATGATACTCATTTGGTTCGATTCTTTAAATCAAAACGCGCTATCAAAAACAGAACCTCTAAATTACGCTGTACTTTATCTACTGTTTCTGAATTCTTTCTACGCAGTCATTCTAAGAACACCGAACAACCGAATTAGTAGGTAATTGGCAAAACAAACGCGTTCTAATTAAGGTTCTAAGATAATACAAGTGCTTGTAGTAGGTATTCTCTTTGTTTTATTTTATAAAGGTTTTTATTTACTTTGCCGCAGTGATGACCTTTGTTTAAAACATGGTATAAACAGTTCCACTTTAAAATATAATCTAGACATAGTATAATATCTTGTATTATGATTTACATAGTATATATTATCATAGTTGGTTCAGTTAAACATAATCTGCCGGGATAACTCCAGCGCCACGACATAATTTTATCGTCTGTTTTGTGTTGTGTTTATTTTGTGTTGGTCTGACCCTACAGCCCACGCATGACCTGGGCTAAGTGGGATCAGTGCAATCGATCCATCATGCCGCCGTGCCTGCGTCACACGAAGAAGCTTTGCTTCGCATCATTAATATTCCTAGATAAGGAAAACTTCATTTTTAGTTTCCGACCAAGTTTCTCAAAAGAACGGAGCTAAGGACTCCAATTCATACATTGGCGGAAACATGTACCTATTTCTCATGTTCCGTATTCCCAAAGGAAGGCTGCGATGTTCTCCTTCAATTTCATAGCAATATACCGTATTCGAAGAGTACTATTGTTTATTCTGCACCCGCTGGGACCAAGGAATGTCGGCCGGGTATGAATTGTGACATTGCAAAGGCTCAAGAAGGTTGGATGAAGTCATTTATTCAGAAACATGTCTCAATTTATGAATAATTTCTTGCTTCAGGCTATACAGCTAGAAGGAACTTTTACTTACATAATACCTATTAGAAAAACATGGATGGATGTGTGAAAGATTATATTTTTAAGAAAGGAGTAACCACTGAGATGATGGATAAGACAATGGAAGGAAGACCATGCGAAATAACCAGTTTTGCCGATCTTATTTTATGAAATAAAGGCAGATAGATGATGCAAAGATCATAAGAATCAAAATAGGCGATCGGTGATTCATATCCTAGACAGCCTTAAAATGTAATGATACACCAACAACAAATTGATTATCTATAGAAAACAGAGTTCAAGTCGCTGACCGTAGGTAATGTGCTTACCCAACAGGCTGACAACGTTAGCTTGTTGTTCTAGTTGTCTTAAAATCAAGAGTTCAATCATGCTGGTCTCTGAGTTATTAAACTGGCCAATATCGAGCCCAGAATTCCTCGTTAAGAAATTCTCACGCCGTGGTATTTCACCTCTGGCCATAGGGCATTATTACCTGTCACCTAAAATGCCACAGTAAATAGGTCTTGCGTGATGCGATAGCTTAGTGCTCCTGATGGGATATCTGATTAAGATTGGGGCGGTGTAACCTCATTTACTTTAATCTAAGACGCCATTTTGTTTTTTGATTAAAACGGCTTTCTTTATATTTGCTTTTCAAATTAAACTTCAATTTGTGTTAAACCTTTATCTCTCTTTCGATCTATAAATTTGAAAAGTCATTATGGGCTCTAGAGGTGCATTAAAAAACGAAGCCCAAAATTTAATCTCTAAGGAATACAGCTTAAAATTGTTATTGATAAAAAATCCTAACAAGTTAGAAGAGGCTTTTAATTTGGTCACAATCCTTGACATAACGATCGATCTTGACCGATTTTGAGCTTTCGTGGCCGGCGCGGTGAGTGCGTATGAGCCCAGCGAGCCGGAATAACTGCCTGAAGGGTGTGACCCTGAAACTATGTCTTTGTGACGCAATCGTCAAACCACCCTGGCAGACGGCTTCGAATTAGAAGGTAGGGTACTCAACTCAATATTAGCATCTATTCAACTATAGCTATATTATATTCAAATATAATATAGCTCTGCTTAGTTTGGGGCTACATGATGCTGTGTGATAGTGTCCAGCATTATCATTATTATTATTATTATTATAACTTGTATGAAAACGTGACTTATGTTATGTCATTAGTCGTCAAAAGTCTTCGCAATAAATTTATTGGTCACACACATCATTTTCATAATTTTGCACATTTAAGTATTATACTCGTAATTACAATTTGCAGAAAAAAAACATGGCTTACAGAATAATTAATGTATCATCTTTTCCACGAGTTATATTCATGATAGTTTTTAATAGAATAATTTTAAAGTGTAAACTTCTATCCAATGCAACAGCAATAAATTATGTCAAAACTACATTCGATTCTCTTAAAACGTTATGAATTTGTAATTTCACTTCTGTGCAGAGTCAATAGGGGTCACTTAATAACTACAAATGGATCTCTGGGGAGACGGCGGTCCATCGGTTATTTTATTGGTAAGGTATGTAATAACTTTCAAATAAAACCGCAGGGTACAGATATTATAGCGGGTATTAGGATAGTTATGTTGATGATTCGATTTATATAATGTAATACAATGTTGTGCCATCGATCGACAATATTCAAATTCAAGGGTCTTTTTCATTGATGATATTTACATTTGTTACTTTTGGATAGAGCAGAATATGATAATTGCTTTATGATTTTGGGAAAACGGTCAGAGTATGATTATTATATGAGCATCATCTATGTATAGATATTATGTATGGTTCACTCAAGAAATGCATTATAACAGGTTGGTTATTTAAAGAAAAATTAAGGAGAAAACAAAAGAATAACATATATCACGTTTCTTTGAATTGTAGAAAGAAAGCGCTCCCGACCAACCCTGACATTTCTATTATTATCATTGCACTTCATGACCAGTGACATAAAATGGGTTTAACAACAAAACATAGTATTGTTTGTATAAAATGTATTCCCCGAATGGAGATAGTTCAATACGTTTTCCTCATACACAAGTGGCGTTTCGTTTGGGTTGGTGCTTCGTGAAACTGATATGGTTATTGCCGAAAGGATTTTTCCAACGGTATTGGTATAACATTACTTTTATGAATTTTTGTGCTGTTCTTGAATTGCATACGGACGAGTCTACCCGTGACCACGACAGCGTGCAAACCTGTCGAAACGTCGGGAAAATATAAGGTAATTTAAACGCGATAAATACCCGTCTAATACTAATAATAATGCATACGGACGATTTGAATTTTAAGATTTGAATCATATTTGCATTTTCCAATATGTTAAAAAAAGATATTATGGTTTGAGATATTTATTTCTCTTAAGAATTACAAATTCACTTATAGAGAAACTATAACTAAGTAATGTAAGCAGGCCTTTCAGCTTTCTAAATATAGGTACATAGTAGAACTAAATAGTGTTACAATAGTTGGGTCCGAGTAGTAGTTAAGTAGGTAGTTGTTTTTAACAAATTCTCAGATATGAGGGTAGTGCTAAATAACTTGAGCAGCATAGCATCGCGGTGCTCGGTACGCAAGCGAAGCGATTTGATACAATACAATACAAGTTTATTGTTAGGGCTGTGTTCCAGTGAGTTGACAATGAGATATTATTATTGTATGTTAATAGATATTAGTTATTATTTACTTCTAGTGTTATTAAGTACAGAGGTAAAGTTGGTTTTGATTATGAAAAATCCTTTAAAATGTGTATTTTAAGTAATCTTTTAAATGTGGTTATTGAATCGAGTTCCCTGATGTCTTTAGGTATTTTATTATACAATTGCGCTCCCTCGTAAACAATAGTTTTTTTCCCAGATGTAGTTCTAGTTGTTCTCAGAATAAGGTTGTTGGCTTGTCTCGTAATCATTTTTTGTACATTTTTTCTTTTTGTAAATACTATTTGAGAGTGAATGTCTTTGGTTAGTATTTTTCTTATTAACAGACATGTGTTGTATTTGTATATTTGATTTAGGTTCATTAGTTTAGTTTGTTTGTAAATATTGATGGTAGATTTAGGTAGTTGTATCTGAATAAAGTTTTAATTAATTTATTTTGTGTAGTTTGTAGGGTTTTTAGATTAGTTTTCGCAGCTGTGCCCCAAATTTCGATCAGGTAGTCAAGATGAGGTTTCACCAGAGAATTATATATTGTGTATCGTACGCTCCTAGGTAGACATCGAACAATACCATGTATGGAACAAGTAAGAGCTGTTAATTTTTTTTGAATGGTTTCCATGTGAGGTTTCCATGTGAGTTTGCTGTCCACTATAAGTCCAAGGTACTTTTCTTTGGTGACATTGGTTATTATTTCTCCGTTTATTGTTAAGGGTAAGTAGCTTTCTATTTTCTTGTTCTTTGCGGTAAAAATAATATAATTCGTTTTAGACGTATTTATAGTTAATAAGTTTGATTGTAACCAAGTATATAAAAGATCTAAATCATGTTGTGCTTGGCTTACGAGGGAAGTTATCGAATGTCCGGAATAGAAGAGACTTGTGTCATCAGCGTAAAGAGTTACGGCTCCATGTAGACCTATGTCACAGATGTCATTGATATATATAAGAAAAAGCAGTGGCCCAAGGATCGAACCCTGGGGAACACCAGTGGTAATTTTTTGGGGATTACTGTTGTGTTTGTCGATTTTGACGATTTGATGTCTGTTTGTTAGATATGATCGGAACATTTCAAGGACAACTCCGTCAATACCGATGTGCTTTAGTTTTGCTAAAAGCATTTCGTGACTCACGGTGTCAAAGGCTTTTTTGAGGTCTATAAATATGCCTAGTACTATTTCCTTTTTGTCGATGTTTACTTTTATCGTTGTGATTAGATCTACAGTTGCAGCGAGAGTATTAGACTTAGCGCGAAACCCGTACTGATTTTTACAAAAGAATTTGTTTTTTGTTAGATATTCATTAAGGCGAAAGTGTAGTATTTTCTCGTATATCTTTGATAAAACTGGCAATACCGATATCGGTCGGTAGTTTCCGGCATCCATTTTATTGCCTGTCTTGTAGATTGGGGTAACCTTAGCTAGTTTTAGAGAGTCAGGGAACCTACCTTCCGATAAGCTATTGTTTATTATGTTAGTTAGTTCTTCAGCAACCATATCCTTAGCACATTTAATCACTTTAGTGCTAATTCCATCTATACCAAGGCTTGTGTTAGTATCTAAGTCACTAATAATCTTTTTTACCTCGGTTACAGTAGTAGGTTTAAATTGCAGTAGTTTTTCAATTGATTGGGTTTTACTAGATAAGTTTTGAATGTGACTTTTAAAATGTGTTTTTGGGATCAGATTTGCTAGTTGGGTACCGATTTCAGAGAAGAAGGTATTAAAGTGCTCAGCTATTTCCTTTGGGTCTGTGATTTTACCGGAGGGGGTGTCTAAATTAGCTATTGTACGGTTACTTTTCGGTTTGTTGTTCGCGAGAGTATTTATCAGCTGCCACATTTTTAAAGGGTTTTTCTTACATTTGTCAAAAGAGTTTTGGTAGTACATGTTCTTTGCCCTTTGTATATTGCCGTGCGTTGTGTTTCTTTGTTGTACAAATTTGTTTCTCAGTTGTTCGTCTTCGGGATTCTGCTTTACCCTGTGCCATAATTCGTTTCTTGTATTAATATCTTTGATCATATCTTTATTTATCCAGTCAGTTTTTGGTGTATTTTGAACTTTAATTTTGGTAACTTTGTTTTTATCTATTGATTGGCGTAGTAATTCTTCAAGTTTGCCATAATCGTTCATTAGGTCAGTTGTGATGATAGCTTCATTTATTGTTTTATAAAGACTTTTATAGTCTATAGCTTCGTACTTCATCTTTTTCGGTCTATCATTTTTTAGTCGGTTCAATTCTAGATAGATTTGTTTGTGATCTGATAGGGCACTTTCTATGATGGCCATGTGATAGCTATTATATTTCAGGTTCGTGCAGATATGATCCAGTATGGTCTTTGAAGTATTTGTTTCACGAGTACAATGATCTTTTTCGCACTTATTCAGTAGCTTGAAACCGTTCTGTTTTATCATTAACTTATATTCTTTTATGGGTTTTTCCTTACTCAGTAGGTTTAAATTCAGATCTCCAAAAACAATAACTCTCTTTCTTTTTGCTAGCTGTGACGAGCACTCTTCAAGGAATTTTGCAGCATTGGCTGATGGTTGTTTGTAAATGGCTCCAATATCCAAACATAATTTGCTCAAATTAATCCAAAGGAAGTGATTGTTGTCCTCGCATTTTTCGTCTAGAAATTTATGTTTAAGACTGTTGTGTACAAATATTGATATTCCTCCTCCTCGTGCGTTTTTTCTATAATTGTAATAGTGGATGTAGTTTGTTAGCGTTATTTTCAATGCTTCATTTTCATTTTTAATCCATGTTTCTGTCATCACAATAATATGTATAGTTGTATGAAAGGTTTCAATTATGCATTTGATTTCATCAAGTTTTCCAGGTTTTACTATGCTGCGGACGTTTGCGTAAAGAAAGTTGATAGATTTTGTGTTCGTTGTTATTTCTGCATAATTGGTTGTTATTTCATAGGTAATGGTGTTAGTTTTCTGGGTAATGGTTGTGCTGTTTTCTGTATCTAGTTTTTTGACTCTTTCTTTATTATTTTAGGTGTTCCTTTAACATATCTAATTGTGATATCTGATTCCCCATTTTCTTGACGTTGCCTAAGTTCGTTTCTTAAGTCTTCCATTGCCTTTTGTTGATATAGTGTCTGATCAGGAAATATTTTCACGTCTTGTAAGTTTGCGTTATTCTTGTTACGAAGTATAGTTTTCGCTGTTTCGTTAGAGTCGAAGAAAACCTTTAGTGGACGTTTTTTCCTCGTGTCATATTTCCCTAATCTTTGTACTCTTTTTATCAAGCATTCCGGGGCGATGGTTTTCAGTACTTTTTCTGCCTCAGTTTTATCTTTGTGTTGCCTTTCTGTCGGTGTATCGACTTCCGTCTCTGGTAACCCCACAATAACAACGTTTTTAGCCCTTTCCGCACGGTCCTGGAGTTCAGCAAGTACGTCATCATGCGAAAGTTGTGGTCTTGCTTGCGCTAGGGTCATTGAAGCCGTAGACTGGGCAGATCTGAGATGTTGCACATCGGATTGGAGGACTTCAATTTTTTCTTCGCTTTCCTTAACCGTGTCAGCAAGGACTGTGATTTGTGACTTAAGGATATTATTTTCAGTTATAAGACGCTCAGTTGTCGCCTTTATATCAGATATCTGATCTCTAATCAAGGTTATATTATGGCTGACAGTGCTGAACGTTTCACTGTTACATTTGCTCGATGCAGTTAGTATCTCTAATATTTCCTTCTTAAAATCATCAAACTGGTGTTTACCATCATCCGTAGTTTTCCTTTTTCGAAACGAAGCAATCCTTAGTTCAACCTGGGTAGCATCCAGTTTTGATAGGTCAGGCTGGGAACTATAGCTTGGACCTCTAGTAGAACTTTTGCTTGGGGAGGGTGAGCCACTCATTTTATCAGTTTCGAGGTAGAAAAATTTGATGGCAAAAACAGAAAATAACAGAAATTCTAAAAAGTAACACTCGCCTCTCTCAGCTTTCACTACGGCACAAGCCTTAATATACCGCCAACTGGTTAACGCCGAGTATCTCCGAGTGCTGACGATTAGCTATGCTTCCTTTTCATTTGCTGGGCACGATCAGCGCTTGCACCTTTGTTCGTAACTTCTTTTAGGCGTATGAATCACTATCACCGTGCACTCAAAATTGAACTGTTTGTAATGTATTGTGTGCTCAAATTAGAGTGTTTTAAGTAATGAATTTAGTTTAAAGAAATCGTAACACGTCTGTTCGCTGTGCCGGCCGGCCTTATGTATATTAAAGCAACAAAACCAATTTCCGTCATCTTATATTGATTCTTCCTACATATGTCTTCAGAAAAAGAAGATTATTTTTCATCTCTTCTTGAACAACCTTCAATCGATAGACACTGCGTCATAGCCCGCTGCCCAGCCTGACAGAATAAGTGCGTAGTTTGTCTAATCCTTTGACCCCAAAGTTCACTGAATGACTGTTGGCGTCTGGAACCATAAACAAACAAGGGTTAAGTATAGGAGATGCGATAGGGAACACAATATGGATTAAGTGCTTCATTTTGAATCTTCGCTGAAGCTTGAGTTATAAGTCCAGAGATATTATAAGTTGCTTTGCGATGCTTTCGAGAACTTGGAAGTTATTTTTTAATTTCATCGCTGAAATTCAGAGCAGGCAGCCGATCGAGTTGATCGAGAGAGCTGAAATCAAAGTGCACGTGCCTGGCATCTGAATCGAAGGTTTCATTTCGAATCCGATCGCCCCTTTCGCCTCGTTTGCATTTCCAATTAAGCAAGCGTTTTTAGCTCTAATGTAAGCCTTCATATTTTATGAGGAACCTATACTTAGGGGTTTATGACAGGCAGAGCATCTACTATAATTTATCAGATCATAAAGTATTAAAGTGTTTAAAGGCTTTTGTATGTGTGGGTGTAAGCTGTTATGGTTGATTCTATTAACGGCGTACAGTTTCCACCCTCTCTTTCAAAGCCTCGTTCATAAAAGAATATTTAATTCGAACGTGGGTGTTGCAAATAAAGGATTGATTTAAAAGCGCTCTCGACTGTGAATTATTGGACAGTTGAAACGGTCAGGTTTGTGGATTGTGTTATTTGCGGTGTGGGGATGCGCGTAGGGTCGGTGCGCAGCAAGGAGTTAGATCGAAGGCTCGGGGCCGTGACGTGCGCATGCCCGGCGTCGCCGCCCCTCCGACGCCGCTGCCGGCCCGCAGTCGCATCGCGCACCCGGCCCGACGCGCCATGTCGGCCGCCGTTGCAACCTGACCGAGCACCCAGCTCCAACTACAAACAAACCCGCCAGTGTAGCTAGCCCGATCGACAGCGGAGATCCGGGTAAGTCCGCAGCGGTTATCGAGCCTCGACAGTGCAGTGTCCAAGGTTAAAAGGTTTTCGTGCTTCTCCCGGATCCGATGTTGTAGGTGGCGCTAGTGCGCCCGGTGAGTCATCTCTGCGACACGTTTTTTCATGGCCGCCCCTTCGATCTCGCGTCGTAAGTGCTGGAAGGTTTTGAAAGATCGGCTGCAATGGATGTTACGTAAGTGCGTTGGGAGTGCAGCGGCATCGGGGCCGACACTTTCGATATGCGGAGTGCGCACTCGGCTGTGGCCAATTACAGCACGCGAGGAGCGTTTTCAGGAAAACATTCACCATTTTGTTCGCGGCCCGCGTGAAAGCAACTGTGTTTATGTGCTTTTAAAGTTTAAATATGAGTCAGTTTATTCTCGTGCGTTTTGGATATATAACGTGTTTTATAGGATGATTCTGTCACAAGTTTATTGATGTGCTAGTGGTTTTAGAACGTAAGAAGTTATTGTTTTTATTGTGCAGTTTATCGAGTTACATAACCAAATATCCTTATCTCTTTGAGCAGGTATTGATATTTTATAGATATACTTAATTTTAATATCTTGTTTATAACATTCGGGTCAGAAAACGTTGATGTTTAACGCGTAAATTTATCTCCATATTTCACATACAGATTCAAAACATTTGGCTTCTCCTTTTTTATGAATTAGTAATTTTACATACGTTTAAATAATTGATGGTTATAACAGAATAGGACAATAATAGCAATTTGCAAATAATTTTAAAAAGTTACAAGTTTTATAAAAGGCATACGATAGAGAATTACGCTAGGGGCCTTACCACGAATTCATAATACATTACCGAATTAGTATTACATTGTTATTTCGTACCATGACCTATACAAATTGTATTGAAGTAGTGTAACTTCGTGACGTTTCTATAATAGAATCATTACGGAATCGTTCTGGGAGACTTCGTGGTAAGGCCCCAGGTTCCCACCCTGTATGCAGAAATAACTTGTTTTGAAATGCGGTCAACAATTACAATAACCAGTGTCATTCTGATTCCAAGTTGCAAAATCGCTTATTAGTCCTAATTCCATGGTATCAGTACGTCTACCATGAGTTGTCTGTCACTTTTAGATCGGCTGACGTTACTACAGTAGTAATAGTACGTTACTATGACATTTGTCGAAATTGTTATTAATGGTACCAAATTCTAAGCAAATTAATGAAGCGCAAACTTCAGTCGCTGTAGTACGCTGTGACGTAGGATAGTTAACTACGTGACGTTTTAGTACCCGACTATCCGCTAGAGGCGCTGTACAAGTTTTCATACATTTTTTAACTACAGTCGCTAGCGAGTTTAGATTGTGAAAACTCATGGTAGACCTACAGCTGTGTTGCGCACACTCAACGTGCAGTTCGGACATGCGCACTACCGTGACGGTAATCGAACGGTCTCTTGACCTGCTAGCAAAAAATATACCGTAACAATTGCTGGCAACACTCTAAATTGTGGGATGTTTGACCTTAGCTGGATGTGATTAAGGTTTAGAATTGAAGATTGCTTATTTTAGGAATGGCAGTGACTTGAAAGTAATTTTGATCTCATGATTTATTTTTCTTATATGATTTGCTCTACTACAGCGACTTAGAATCTATCAAATATTGAATCAATAATTGTGTCACAGATAAGTCTGTTTTGCTAATGTGATCCATTTATCAATACAAGCCAAACTTGCATCTATTAATGCTTGTAATTGAAACAAAAACGCTGAATTTATTATCATTTCAATGAATGAACTGGTTATTTTGCTATTGAATCATCGTTGGGTATCCGTATTTGCAATTATGCTACATTGCACAATCGCACTCAGGAAAATTGTGTTTCGATTGAAACTTATGTTCATATTTTAATGTACTTAGATAACATGAAACCACCCAGACACATGTCTTAGTGAACACGAATGAAATAAGCCACAGTCTGAAGACAGAGTCCGGCTAGGCATAGCTAGTCAAAGCTGAATACTGCTGAGCTGCTAAGCCAATCTTTGAAATAAAGAATCAGAATACGAGTCAAAAAGAGCCTTGGAAATCCGTCCTTGTTTTATATATAAAAAAAACTACTTACGAAGTAAAAAGACAATCTTTAGAACATTTTTACAAATTACTTCAAAACTGTTTCGTACCGCGACGACACAGGGAAACATTCAAGGGCCATTGAGGGCCTTAGCATAATTGTTATTGCGTTTAACACCACCATTAAGGGGACAAGACTTGCAAAGTTTCTCTCTAAAAGCCGTTTTGATAAAATCACTTTTAGCATCGTGTTGCTAAGAGCCTCGTAAGTACGGTTTGGTATAACCTTAGTTTGGCCGTCGTCGTCGTTTAGTTTATGCCTGATTCCTACATTTCATATTTACCAACTGTATATGCGAGTAGTCTAATGAAATAGTGGAATAGATTTAGAAAGCGAAGCAAAACTTCTCTCGACGTCACGTCTGCGTTCGTGACTTCAGACAATTTACAAAGCTTATAATTGTTTCATTTTTGAAAGATTATTGTCTCTAGATTTATACTGAGTCATGAAATCCTACCGTTATTCTTCCGCATGTAACTGCATACGTTCGGCGATAGTTATTCGTTCTCCTTACTGAGATTTCACTCTCGCACGAAATTCCATTTCCTACAAATTACCTAAAAGCTTGCTACATTGCCATACTCGTATCTCCGTCTTGATGACATCACGGAAGCATTCAACCTATTCCCAGGCCATTAGAAGTCAGCATAATTGTTATCGCCTGTAGCGCCGTCAAGGCGGATTCGCGTGGGCCTGAATTTTATTCTATTAGGTACTTAGAAAGTCGAGAAACCTTTGTGTTTAAATTACAGACCGCCCACGCTGTATCTACCTATTGAGGTTGGGCGGAAAAGCCACTGAGGCATTTTTATTGCCTGACTACCTAGGTCTCCCCCAAATTATGTCGTAAATTTTATTTAGGCTGATCACATCTAAAATAACCGATTCTTGCGAGTTTGCTTGATGGTTTAAAGCCAAGACTCAAGAATATTCAGGGGAGCGGAAAGAGTAAGATTATTTTGCATTCTAGAAGAAATATTTGATTACGTAAGTCTGGAGACAGTGGCTTATTACGTCACAGTAAAAAATAGCTTAAGAATAATTTGTTATTGCTTGAAGCTCAGAGGTTGTCGGACGCCTACGCTTGCCTCATTACGAGCAGACTTACAAAACGACTGATATTTTCCTTAGCTTTTGAGAAAAGAAACATTTCTATTTCAAATTGAAAGGGAACCCTGTGGGCTTAATTTATGTTTCTCAATTTGGAATGTTTTAATAAATAAATAACTTTAAATCGGACACTATATTGTATACTATGCTCGTATTCATTCCGCTTCCGTATTGGCGTCACTCGCTCAACACTCGTGTGATGTCGTTGTATAAAGCCGATGATGGCTGTATTAATCGAACTTCAAATCAACCTAGTTGCAGAGTGACTGATTCACATAGTAAGAGTCCACATAAAAACTCTTTTGTGTTGTTCCAGGCGTAACCAGCCCGCACCCATGCAGTAGCGTGTACGAGTCCATCTAGCAGCCGTCATGTCGTCGGTGAAGGTGGCGGTGAGGGTCCGCCCCTTCAACTCGCGGGAGATCGCCAGAGAGTCAAAATGCATCATCGAGATGCATGGCAATACTACAGGTGAGTGCTGAACATTTTTTTGGACCGAATCAGGTCTAACTCTCCTAGGTATCTCTAACAAAATTAACAAGGATCATACAAAAAAGCGCTATGGACCAGCGAGTTTCTTGTCAGTTCTTCTCAGACTGGGAATAGGACTGGAATTGGCACCTAGACTCACCTAGTCTGTAAGACGATTCAAAATGATCACTGATTTTAGTGAATAAAGATTATTTGAATTTTGCCAGAGAATAATGTACGCCGATCTTTAAAATATAAAGTAAATGTTTACTAAATAACCTGTCAGTAACAAACGATTTTATCGTAAGCCGTATTTAAACAGCATTGTAATATGACAATAGATTGTTATAATAACGTTGATACCAATTCTCAATGCAACAAGCATTGGGTGCTGTTACTTGGAATTTTTATATTAGATCACGTTTGAATATGCATTTAGATTACTTCGGAGCCACCCGGTAACTGGAGTAAACCAGGCCAAGAATAAAAAGTAGACGAGGAAAGTAGATTTTGTAAACCCTAATATTTCTGAAACCGGCATACTTTTGATAAACATTTGTAAACGATTAACAAATTAATATTTGTACAACTAAGAGTATCTTCTTCCTGCCCTTTTCCTACGCTATTTGGGGTGGGTACAAAATGTTTTCTTTCTCCATTTCCCTCTATTATCTATATCTATAACTATCAAATTATATTTAGAAAATAGAGTTTATGTCAATGTACCGAAAAGGCTGACAACGTTACATTGATGGATAGCTATACTAATTCTACACTTATTTATATTCAAATAGAGTTTCTATATTCGTACATCATAAACTAATTATTTGCTTAATTTGCAAATATTCAGAAGAAAATACTTACGGCGCCGGGGCGTTGCAAAAATCATAATACTAATTTACTTTTAACAGACCGAGGCGAGGTCACATTGAAACCTGACTTCGTGGGTACTCAGAGACTGAGCTTAATTAAAATATATTCAATTCTGTGGTGACAGTTAATGGTCATTTCATTTACTTTTCTACTCAACAGTCACCTTGAAGACCTTTTAAATTAGATATAGCACCTCTTTACGGTCTGCCCTCGGTAATGAAGATTGTCTTTACATCGTAAATGCCCCCGCCTTTTCGAGTTAAGTACTGAAAAGCACCACATGAAACCATCACGATAAAAATAACTTCTTGGAATTTCTTCGATGAAAAATACTGAAAACATACTGATAGTCTTATTCATTATATCTAAAGTATTTGCGATCCTTTATTGCATGTTTTTCGGCGTTTCAACTGCGCAGTGGCATGCGTGTTGCGAAGTAGTCTATTGGAAGGTCGCGTATGAAACCTTACAAGGTAACAATGTCAGGAGAAAACAATAGCTTTGTTTACTTAATGCTGTTCGTCGTTTGGTAATCCGGATGCTTATTAAGTACTAGCTACTGTCCACGGCTTTGCCCGCGAGGTACTAAGATAAAGCCTATGTTCATCCTGAAAGTTCATTCTAAACATTGGTGAAAGAATTTTTGAAATTTGATGGGTAGTTTTGGAGATTACCTTCTATTTGTTTAGACAAGTATGAATTATTATTTCTGTTTATTTTGGCCAAGTATCTAGTGACTCTAGAGCCCATCGGGTTATATAGCTTTTTTGTTATTTTAGAAAATGATTTTTGGAGAAAATTGGATATACAGAGAAAAAATATCACACTAGATTCATTATGGACCTGGACAATGGATCTACTGAGATTGAAGGAAATATCTTATACCTTTATATTATATATATATATATATATATACTAGCTGTCCCGCCAGCGACTTCGTTCACTTAAAGTATCTAAACTGAGTTTCAAACACATCACACAACTCATAAAAATCCCATACTAACTTTGATACCCCATTTGACCCCTTTATGAAGGTTATATTGAAAAATCCTGAAACGCGTGTCCATTTGTTTTGCATTTAGAGTACACAAACAAAGTTTCAAACCAATCGCACCACCCGTTAAAAAGTTCCCATACAAACATTGACCCCACATTTGACCCTTTTTTGAAGGTTATATTGAAAAATCTTGAAACACGTGTCCGTTCATTTTGCATTTACAGTGTACAATCAAAGTTTCATGAAAATCGCTCCACGCGTTAAAAAGTTTCATACAAACGTTTTCACCTTTTTTCACCCCCTTAAAGGTGGAATTTCCAAAAACCCCGCCTTAGTGGGTGGTTTTGTTATAAAAGGAAACCACCTTCCAAATTTCAGCTTTCTAGCTTCAGCGGTTTCGGCTCGGCGATGATCAATCAGTCAGTCAGTCAGGTTAAGCTCTTATATAAATATAAATAATCGGAATCTCGAAAACGGCTCCAACGATATTCATGAAATTTAGTATGCAGGGGGTTTCGAAGGCGATAAATCGAACTAGCTAGGTTTCATTTTTAGAAAACGTCGTTTACCCCAAAAAAACGAGCAAAGCTCGGTCACCCAGGTACTAAGAATTATATTATTAAACATTCATGTCAATACGGTTTAATTTATTTTAGTAAAAATTACCAAAAAAGACCAAGCAAGTTATTTATGAATAAGTGTCTATAATGGTCTATAAATGTAGCCTTCAAAAGTTAAAGTCGAAGTATAATGGAAAATGTTTTCTTCGTGAAAAGGTTCGCTAAATCGAATTGAGAAAGTTCACTAAACTTCGGAAGTTCAAAACACTAGTCCTTACCCTTGTCGAATGTCATATCTTCTACTACGAGTATTACAAAGGCCCAAAGGCATTACTCGATTTATATTGATTTCATGCACATTTCCTTTTACGACTTTGGATTGTAACTTGTAAGTTTGACCATAGTTGATGTCTGTTCAACTTTGATAAGACGGCACGTACATACTTGTAAGTTTTGAACGTAATTGAACAAGTTCAAATCTATCTATCGAATATATGCATCTGGTACTGTTTAAACGGTTGAATGAAGATTTCTTTAAGAGTATATGTAAATATAAAATAAATAAAATCACGACGTAATCCCCGGGCTCGGTAGATATCTTCCTCAGATCTTTAGTTACTTAGATCTTTGAGAATATCTAAAGAGGGTAGTCAAAGGCACGTCCAAACATGACATATGGTCCATGTCCACATTTTGCACAGCACTTAGTATTCCGAGTATAAATGCTTTGTGGAAATTGGTCTTCCGATTTTGATTAATGTAAAAAAAAATTTTACTCTAAAAATTTGCTTTTAAATAAACCAGCAGTTCGGTTTCAGTCACAGTCGACAGCACAGCACTGATGCAGTAGACAAGCGCCAACGACTTTAAAACGTAGCGCAAACGAATAGCATTAATGTATAAAAATAATTAAAAAATAGTCGACAACTGGGCAAAATAATATAAAAAACAGGTACTTACTGTTAAAGCTTTTCATGGTAACCATCATTATGTAAACAGATATCAGACAATATTGCAGACATTTTTTGTTACATTAGTCCAGTAATTGACGACTCCGGCATACCTTAGAACCAAAAATACGAAGGTATGTGTCATAGGCGAATATCCTTATAAGCGGCGATGGGCTTGCAACCTGTCACGTATGGAATACTAACTACTGTGTATAATGTGGGCATGTGACAAATATCATGTTTGGACGTGTTTCTGACTACCGTCTTTAGAAAAAAATAGTTGACGACTGCTCGTAATATGACACAGCAGTAAAGTAGAATTTTGTTTGATCTAGTACCCACTGGACTTTAAAGATTCGACAAAAAATGCCTATAGGACCTCATTTACATGGCCCATTCGGCCTTGCGCTTTGATTAACCACATGTCTAGGAGTGCCTAACGAGCTGGCAACTCGTTAGTGCTAGCACCTGATGCGAACATTATTTTTTTCTTCTATCTGGCTGGTCTAGTTAAAAGAGAATGCTGTGAAATGTTTTTACCGTAATTAGTTTTCTCTCATTTCAGTGAGATTGCAAGTATTTAAGTGTTTTATTTCATACTTTACATACCAGAGTAACTCCCCTACTACTAGGCTATATTCTCCTCTACAATTTTATCATCTTACTATTCGTCATTGTTCGTAACAAACAATTTTACGAGTAGTTATTCTCGTAAAATATTAGTTAATTTTGGATAGGGTACCTACATAACTTCGTGAAATAACTTATTATCAACCAATCTTTTATTACTTAATTTTCTGCATGCTATCGGCTTTAAAGACGAGCTCTAAAATCAAGGTTAAAATATTTTTAAAATAAAAAAATAATAAATTGATGAACCAAACCTACTACGTTTGCGTAATGTATTTATTTTTCATTAAAATTCGGAAATTTCGGAAATTCTTTGCATCCCGAAAGGACACTAGCCTCTATATTTCAGCTCTCTTAGTTAAGGCTATGTTTATTGATATATCAGTCAGACAGTCAGTCAGTCTATAACATAAAGTTTAGTACCTGGGTGACCGAGCTTTGCTCGTTTTTTTGGGGTAAGCGACGTTTTCTAAAAATGAAACCAAGCTAGATCGATATATCGCCCCCGAAACCCTCTGCATACAAAATTTCATGAAAATCGCTGGAGCCGTTTCCGAGATTCCGATTATATATATATACAAGAATTGCTCGTTTAAAGGTATAAGATATATTCAGAAGATGATCTTGCCTTCTGACCACACCTAACACGGTTTTACATAGCCCCCCAACACCATATATAAATAAAAACTTAGATATAACTTGCATGTAAAACGATTCTTAATTATACCTGTGATTTTATTGAATAAATATATTTTGAATCTGAATATGAACCAATTCACTCCATAATATAATAGTAAAAACTTTGGTATCTTGGTTTTCAATTTCCAAACTCCATTCATTGATTGTGAAGGTTTTCTTAGTTATTATTAGACTTAATAATAAGGTTCATCTTCGTGTAGTCTCCTCTGTGTGATATGACGTCAGAGCATGCGTCATCATCACGGGGTTGTTAGCTACCCACATTAATATGCATTACCTTCTGAGCTACGTCGGTTTTTATGTCTATAAAGTTTTCTACTTGACCAAAGCAAATAGAGCTGTTGCAGAAATACATTGCATAGAACATAATATAAGGTAGCCAGAAGGCCTACACGAGCGCTACGGCAAAATTTTGTCTCGCTCTTTCTCGTGCGAATATGAGACAAATGAACGACAAAAGCGACGACAACATTTTATCGCAGCTACTATGTTAACCCGGTAGATCAACACATCAGTGTCTACGTAGTCAATCAGTATAATGGCTACGTAGGGACGTACCTACTTACGGATTAGCTACGTAGGGATAACAAAACGTACGGACATGGTAAACCTAGATGACATAAAGAAACCCTTTGTTTTTAAACTTATGAACCCTGAAAACTGGCGTTGTGGCCTACAATGCCATACGATGCTATAAACTTTAACACCCCATAAACCTTGTCCGCGAAAGGTTGGAACTTTGGAATGTTCGCGAATACTCCTCGGCTTCCGGATTTCAGCCATTTATTTGAATTTGTACCTACTCTATTTTTGTAGAGCTGGTTTAACGGTTCTTCTTCATGATTCTTATTTCTTATCCTTCACTGAGGCCGCCAAAGCTGATGCTTTTTCTCTACTTTTCTCTTATTCGTTCTTGTTTTTCGATTATATTTGTAAACAATATTAGTTTTTTTACATAGGTATATTTTACACTATCTTGCGCCCACGGCTTCGCCCGTGTGGTACCATGAAAAACCAAAACAAATCTATCCCGCGAGAACCGTTAATTTTTTCCGGGTTAAAAAGTAGCCTATGTGCTATTCCAGACTATATCTGTGCCAAATTTCATTCAGATCCGTTCAGCGGTTTCAGCGTGAAAGAGTAACAAACATATATCCAGAAATCCATACATCCACTCATCCATACATTTTTACAAACTTTCGCGTTTATAATATTAGTAGGATATCTTTGCATAGATGTTAGTGGCCGAAAATATTTGTTAGGCTGAACTTAGTTATTAAACTGAGACTTAAAGTCAATACTAACGCACAGGTTAGTGTTGACCTCAAGCCAGATCTAGAAGTTTCGAACGAAACCATGCTTTATCTTATCTATTCCATAAATTGAGTTACTCTGTTATATTATTATCTCCAATCTTAGACATTTTGGTTCTCAATATCAATTTCTGTTACGATCTACTTTATGTTGAACGGTTATGTTAATCGTGAAAGAAGCACGCAAACCCGTTCATATCGTTTTATTGTGCAGTGGATATTTAGGTTGATTTATCAAGGTCTGTATGTTATCGTTTGCCTTTTTATACTTTGCTAGACGTATATATATGTAACTTGAGCTATAGTGTAATTGAGAACAAAGGTTTCTTTTTCGGGTATTATCGCGTTAGACGGGTATTTATCGCGTTCAAATTACCTTTTATTTTCCCGGCGTTTCGACAGGTTTGCACGCTGTCGTGGTCACGGGTAGACAGACAGAGATCTACCCGTAACCACGACAGCGTACAAACCTGTCTACTAATAATAATGTGTTCTGATCGCGTAAGTTTAAAAGTTCTGTAGCTTCTTTCTTTGGAGATGATGTCAACATCTTAGGATTTTAAACGCCCCTTGGTTAACCATAAAAGCACTGCTGAAATCACTTCAGTTCAATCACGAGATACACGCCAGTATAGTGCGGTTGGGCGTAAAACGCCCATTGAGTGTTAACCGTACGGAAGGTTAGCCGGATGAATTGGATAACCCTTTCACACAGGGTCAATAAAGGTCGATCCAAGGCCTCTGAGGCAAGGTTTTGAGATTTTCGCGCTGTTATCCGCGGAGGTTAATGAAAGGAAATTTTTTAAATTGTTTTTTTTAAGATACTCGTACCTAGACTTTTAAGGAGTTAATACTGAATCTTCATTTGAATGATTACGTCATGGATAGGGCGAAGTGGAGGTAGAGTGTTGGGAAGGCTGATCCCACCACCAAGTGGGATGAATAGTCGGGAAGAGAGAGAATGCTGAATCTTCATTACAAAAGTTGTCAGTATTTCAGTTGATATACTAGTGTTTGTTAAGTTTAGATCAGATTCTAGCGAAATTGCGATCATTAGGCTCTTCAATGGCAAATTAGGAAAGTTTTTTGTGATATCTCTTTCATCGATTTTCTTAATGAGCAGTTTTTATAATATAAAAGATAAAAAATACAATCAGTAATAAGATAAGCTGAGATATAGTTACATAACGAATGAACCGTTTCAATATTTTTTGATTAAATTGGTGTCAAGTACATAAAGGAGAGAACCTTATCCACTTATCTTTTTCATTGAAATCGACGGTTGTCAAAATTTTGTTGTCTAGACCGAAATATTGGCACACTTACAAGTTAGCAAAAAAAAAAGCATTAAGTAAAACTCTGATAGAATTTTATGGCCAAAAAAATTTCCATCATTCAACTTTCGCATAAATAACCTAAGAGCAGTAATAAAAGTTCTCCTGGGCCTCCCCCAGCGAATTTTCCGCCTCATCACCGCCCAATGAATGCTCTCTTTGCCTCGTATTTTAACCTTGTCCCTTTGTTCGTCAGCTCGTTGACTTTTGCGCCAATTTTCCATTTAAAAGAAATAAGCTTTAGAAAGTGGCTGGAACAAAGCTCTTCAGATTTGTGGATTTATTTAAGTTCGATATTCAGGTTAAAGTATCGCAGAGAATAAAAATCTCAAATTTTTTGATACATTTTATCTACTTATACTTCTCATCAAAATAGTCGAGCCACTTCTGCATTTCTCATCTTGTGACGAATAACTTAAACTACTAAATATCATTTTTGTCTGGTTTGGATGATATGATAACTCGGGTAGGAATTGCATTACCCAGTGAATCGTTTCTGTAACATTGAACGTCGCTATTGAAACGTGCCACATCAAATGACAGATGCCTACAAAGCTCCCTTTGTTCCATCAACCTTGAAACTACTGCTTTGAGGCTCCACACCTATTGCCGATGCCTCTTCGCATCCGCTTGCGGGAAACGGAAACAGTACACGTCATATAACAAAATGGCGGATACTACAGAGGGAAAACATCCGTTAGGTTGGATAAAAGCTTTAAGTTTTACTTGTAGAAACCAAATTATTATTTTTTTCGATATATGACAAAATACAAAAATCAGAATCAAATAAAAAAAAACTTTTCATTATACGAGTTATATTTGTACAACTATCAACGTAATACAATAAACGTTCCCCACGACAATATATATAATCCTCCGTCCAATATTCTTAAAACAATTTCAGATCAGACTTTAATAACATTGCTCTCAGTTTGATTGCAACACGAGTCGCCGGGAAAAGAATTCACCCCACTTTTCAATTCCTCCCATCCTCTACTTTAAACCCACCATTGTAAAACGGACTTTACTGTAAAGAAATGGGCTTTAAAGCTTGTAATTCTACTTGTTCTTAAAATATATGATTTTAAAATATACTTTAACTGTATTGAAACAGGGTTCAAAACTCGGGGGTTTGCTGCAACGGGGTGCAGTGGTGACTCATAAAAGTAATCGTGGGTGTACCTACGCGGAAACTGTTTTAAATTATATTGGTTCAGTTTATGGCTTTCGAGATGAGGTTTGTGCGCTGTTTGCTAACACGCTCACACATCTTTATTAAAAGTTTTATAGACCTTTCTGAATGTTTGAGAAACACGGGGGGTGTGGTGCGAGAGATTTGTGTGAATAGAATCTAAGTGCATTAATATATAAAGTGAGTTTACTAAGTAGTTTCACGGTGTTCTTCTATTTCTACGCTCGTGTTGAAGAAAGCAAACCACAAGCCAAAAGGGAAAATAAACCTAGTTAATCATAACCTCTCCATTACTGCCGCTCTATTGTAAGCACAGTCTCTTCATTATAGGCTATCTTTTGTCTTAAAAAATAATCGGGGCTGAAATAGGGGTTGACAGTTTGTACGGGGAAGGGAAGGTTAAGTAACGCTGGGCTCAGTCAGTTTTTGGGATGGGTGACCGCGTCATTTTGCAGTCCATAGAATTTTCCCAATTAACTGATATCAACTATATTAATTTATTTTTGAGGACGAAGTCGCGGGTAACAGCTAGATTAATACAGTTGGATTTTATAAGGTCTGCTGAAATACTTGTACCGTCAAGATACTTACATTTCTAAAAGGCTTTTCATCCAAGTCTGAAAGGCCGTACTTGGAACGGGTGCCGACAAGCGCCGCGATCGATACGACGCGACAGCACCACTGTTTGAATAGTTGAGTGGCTAGTCCTGGAGGCTTTTGTAATTGAGAAAATTTACTTGGGAATATTTGAAGAAACTTCTATTTTCTGTAGAACAACATAGGCTTGAAGTAAATCTGGTTGTATGTCACAGACATACAGGTAAAATTGTATCAAAGATTCAGTTTCATTTCAGTTTTAGATAGGTGTAGTATATTTTCTAATTCAAATAATATTTTAATATGGAAAATTAACAGCAAGGCAATAAATATTAAACAAACTATTTATATCAAAAAGTATTAGTACAAATGTGACGACAGAGCCAATAAATGTGATATTTGAAATGAGAGTAATAGTAAATACATAGTAAATAGTAGAGATATATATTATATTATATTATTATATTTAATATTTAATATTATATATTTATATTTATTATATTATATAATAATTTATATATGTAGGTGTGTTTATTGTACTTGATATGTAGGTGTATACATAATTATTATATTATTATTATTATTATTATTTTTTTGTAACTTGTATCTATTTAGGTATTATATATATTACAATTTAGCTTTATTTATAGTTCATAATATCCGAGTAAGTTTGTTTTTCTTTTGTGTATGCCACCGTCCTCTACAACTATTGTTTTTTCCTATCCATCCAAAGGTTACCTGGAAGAGATCGCTTTTAGCGATAAGGTCGCCCATTGTTACATTAATTTTAAGTTTGTTTCTCTTTTGTATTTCTTTTTAAGGTGTACAATAAAGTGATATTCTATTCTATTCTATTCTATAACAACAAAAAAAGTAGGAACCAAAACACTAGGGATTTCACTATTGAGTGCTTAATCTATGGTAAAATGATTTTATTTTTTGTTACAGTGATACAAAATCCAAAAGCTCCTCCAGGAAGCAAGGAGCCGCCGAAAAGCTTCAATTTTGATTTCTCATATTGGTCACACAATGTAAGTAGATAACATGATAAGTACCTATATTTCTTTAGATATAATGTAAATAAAGTTTTATATGTGCTATGTGCGGTAAATTTACATACCCATTGTTCAGAATTAATCAAAAAACGAGAAATTACGCATTTGATGTGTGAATACGATCTTCTCAATTTGGTATACCTAATGCGTAGACGGACAAAGTCGCGTTATGACTAGTCATAATCCAAAGTTATATTATTAGTGTGTACTGCAATGTAGGTAAGAAGAAAGGAAGACAAAGTAATTCATAGTTTCTTGAGTTAAATAATATATCCGAACTGCTAACTTTACTTCCTACCATTGTTGAAGTGGAAATTCAAATACAATGTATGCTCACTCGTAGTTTACCTACACAAATCCTGCCGCAAAATCAATATTGGAAATCCAGATTGCTGCCTCGCTGCTCCGAAGTTCACTCGGTTTCCTCATTTCGATAAAGCTAGGTCGGAAATAGGAAACCAATGCCGCGTTCAGAGCTGTCGAGTTACTTGAACGAGAGTTATCCACACATCTTCTGTTTCGCGATATGAAATGTTCAAACCTATTGAAACCAAATTATTGACTTTTGATATAAACTCGATGATTTATGCGGATTGATGAACCATTGCTTTTATAAAAAAAAAATCGACCTGTTACAATGTTGACAGCTACTCCCCTCGATGTGAATACAGCACTAATAGAAATGCACTCTATCTGTCTATTAGTGTCGCGTTACCGTTACGTTCTTGTCCAGTTCAGCACACTCCAAAATTAAGTTTGCGAGTTGAAAGTTTGAATTCAATACAGGATTGAGTTAGTTTTGATTTTAGATTGCTTTTATACTCGTACTTGTATTGAAATATCCTCAATTTCTATCAGAAATCAATTAATACTTTGCTAATGGCCGCCCGAATGAACCTTGAAAGTTAACACAATTTTACTCTAATTCCCGTTTAATCGGTCGTCATATTGGATTTCGCCGCAACTTAATTTTTTGATTACTTTTCTCGACGGAGATAGACGTCCCACTTTGTTGTTCACTTTAATTAAAAGGTTGCAGGTTCATCTTTTTATCTTTCAATCAATGAACTGGCTTCGATAATGGCTGCCAGAAGGTTCCTAATAAGATTTCGCGCGTGTTCCTGTTTTGGACCGCCGCCATATTGGATTCAACCGCAACTCGATTATAGGATTAGTTGCTGATAGGCTATATGGTTTCTGTGAGGCCGAATTCGCAATTAGCTAATAGCTACACAAAATCCCTTCTGCGTGTGCTTTATATCATCTGATCGTTGTCAAAATCTAGTTATCTTAAATAACTAAATTTTGAAACTAAAAAATGCTCAATATAGAGTCCTATTTGATAAGATTTTTAGACATACCTAAACTTTCTAGTCTTCTACGACAGTCTTCGGAGATTTTCTCCCTAAAAAATTACATCACACCTAACTAATTTTATTCTTACAAGAAGATCCTGATAGTTGTTTGCGTGGATCTATTAAATATATAGATATAGATCGGAATAAGGCGATTGATTATCTTTCACTACTACGCACGTCGATCGGTGGTCCAACCAATGATAAGTCCAAGCAGGGGAGCATAAGTAATAAGAAAGGGGTTGCTAATACCAAAACAATAACATCGCGCTTATCATCCAATATGGTGCATTTGCATGGCAATATGTCGCTATAACCACCCCATATACACCAACAATCATAATGATTCAATACGTTAAAACCGTTAAAGCTCATTTCCTGGCCATAATGGTTTCCGATTTGGGCATGGAAGCGACGTATGATAACCACAATGTCCAATCGTTTTGCAATGCTCAATCTACATTTGGTAATTAATCTCAACCACAGGAACAATGGAACGACTGCGGTTTCGGTTTGAATTCTGATGATAGAACTACTTTACTGTGGTTTAATGGTTTTCACACATGAGTAAAAAGCTTTTTGCATCTATTCTCGTTATATAGTGGCAAGAGGAACTTTGAGCTCATTTACTGAACGCTGTAGTACCTCGGACAGTTTTTATTGGCAGCTTGGGATAACTTGCTCACCACTTATCATCATCATCTTCCTGCTATTTTCCCACGTTAAGTGGTGTCGGCACAACATATGAAGCAAAAAAAGAGTGGCTTGCTATTCGTAGAGGTGCATCAAATGTCTGAATGATCTACAATATAATCTGTTGTTTTTGATAAATCACAAGATACGCACGTTTTATAAATATTAATAAAAGTATTTAGAATCCCGTCTGGAGATTATTCAAATATGCGCAAGCTGTGCTATTTATGCAACAGTAAATTAATTTTATTCACTAACAACGCTTTACGTTTTCTTTATTCAAAGTAACTTGTTTCGTAATTTAATTTATTTTAGGATAATGTATTTGACTTGTAAATTCGAAATAGGCTGTCTTTTTCTGTTTTAGTCTTCAGTCTGACTCGTTACCATTTTGTAGGTACTTATGTTGGACACTTAGAAACATAATAAATAAAATAAATAAATAAATAATGCTGGACAATCCACACAGCATCACCTAGCCCCAAAGTAAGCTACTCAAAGCTTGTGTTATGGGTACTAGATAACTGATATATTTAGTACATGATATAGGTACATAGATAGATATTTTTTATTATACGTACACACCCAGACCAACTGAACAAATTTCTGCAGATCGTAAACAAATTTGTTCCTAGGCGGGAATCGAACCCGCAACCTCTTGCGTCGCAGGCGGACTCTTGCCCGCTACGCCACTGAGGTCGCCAACTGTCAATGTAAAGTGGTAGGTCTTGTATTTTACTTAAGTTAACAAAGTATATGGTTTGTTAAATTGTTACAGCCAAGCGACCCACAATTTTCATCACAAATAATGGTATACAAAGACATCGGAGAAGAGATGTTACAACATGCTTTCGACGGTAAGATATTTCATCATTGATGAATCAAGATATTGTTAAAGCTTATTGTAGAATTGCCACCCATCAAGCTCAAAAACTGACTACCATCGTGTAAACAAAATAGTGTTTTGAAAAAAAAGTTGTGTATTGACATAGACCAGGTTTACTCTATTCTCTGGGCATTGCTAGAAGAAGAGATAAAGATGATTCTTACTAGTAATTTTAAAAATAACATGATACCTTTGGCAATATTAACCGTAAAACTAACTTTCACTAACAAAAATAAACACAGGAAAGATAAACAGATTGTTTGTACTGATAGCTGTTTTAATTGTCACGCTTGCATGAAGTGCGTTTATTTTGCACAACTTCACATTTTCAAATATAAATGGAAAAACGATGGCCCTTCCGTACTGTTAATTACAGGGACCTTTCTAAACCTTACCTTAGATCAAGAGACAAAGAACAAAAGCAGCAACAATGTAGGCATTGATGACAATGACATTAAATTTTGGTTCCAGGTTACAATATCTGCATATTCGCGTACGGACAAACCGGCGCGGGCAAGTCCTACACTATGATGGGTCGAGGAGAGAAGGGCGAAGAAGGTATCATTCCACAGATCTGCTTAGATCTCTTCAGACGCGTCAACCAGACCACCTCAAAGGATTTAAAATACTCTGTAAGTAATATGACAGATAATTGCCTACTTAGCAACTATTTTTTACGTTAATTTGCACGTTTTTCTAAAACTTGGATATATCATACGGTTTAGGTGAGCGAAGCAAGCTATCACAAAGCAAAGTCAATAAAGTGTAGTTTACGTATCGGTCTCGTAATAGTCAAATTGTCTACAAGCAGACAATGAACTCTATTAACAGGGCTGGCTATATTTAAACAGCTCTGTTAATCTGTAATTTGGACAATATGAACATATTCCTCGCAACTCAAATCTGAAACGAGATGTCCATTGGTTCAGGTGGAAGTATCCTATATGGAGATATACTGCGAGCGTGTTCGCGATCTTCTCAACCCGAAGAACAAAGGAAACCTTCGCGTCAGAGAGCACCCAGCTTTAGGACCATACGTGGAAGACCTGAGCAAGCTCGCTGTGTCCACCTACCAAGATATTGAAGACCTTATTGACGAGGGCAATAAGGCTAGGTAGGTCATAGTTCAGCTTTGTTTATACTTCGTGATAATTTTGTAAAATAGTTCTAATAGTTTGAATTTAGAAATAGAATGTATCTTACTATCCCAACTATAAAGTAATTGGCTCCAAAGAACTCCAGCTACAAAAACCTTGTGATAATGATGAACTGAATTTCGTCTTCATCTAGGACGGTGGCAGCCACTAACATGAACGAGACATCTTCCCGTTCCCACGCTGTTTTCACCATATTCTTCACGCAACAACGTCACGATGTCACCACTAACCTGATGTCTGAAAAGGTAAATTCATTTCAACTTACTAGTTAACGAAAGAACTGTCCAGCTTAGAACATGTCCTCAAACGACGATATTATATGGGATTATTCATGGTTAAATCGTAGATATGTATGAACGATTTGTTATTTTAGGTGTCCAAAATCTCTCTTGTGGACTTGGCTGGCTCTGAGCGAGCTGACTCCACAGGAGCTAAAGGCACCCGTCTGAAGGAAGGGGCTAATATCAACAAATCACTCACGACCTTAGGCAAGGTCATATCGGCATTGGCTGAAATTGTAAGTATTGTATGATGGGTTGGGATTTGTAAGAGCTATGAAATTATTGCTATGTCTGTGTCTAGTACTGTACCTCTAGGGGTAGTGTTATTGTAATCGTTCGCTAATCCGACTTTTATCTAGCATCTTTGGAATTACATTTAAAATTCTGCGACAAATTGTAAGGAGTTTTCAAAGTGAAGTTTTCAAATCATTTAAAAAATTTACACCTTACAGATTTCCTCTGGTAGGTTGTAATAGTGGTTTTGCCTCGTTTGGAATTGAAGTGATTTTTTAACATGATCCCAATAATTAGCTAAATTCAAATTAATCATTCACAATTATAAATTGTGTCACATAATTTTCATATTGCGGATTATCGATCGAAGTAACTCATTACGAATTATGTTTAATGGAATATATTTCATCATCAACAATACTGATAATTATTTTACTCATTACTACATTATTTTTATTTGTACAAATTATATCATGTAGAAAACTAATTCACGTTTCTACCTTTTTCTTTTGCACCTCTTTTACTTTGGATATGACTGTGTAGTCGGTAAGTGTGTGGCTATATTATATTTATATATTTGGCTGTTAAATATTATAACCATATAAATAAAAAAACAACACTATACATAGGTAAGTACGTAGATAATTATAATAACGCTTGTGAAAATGTGGTTATGAATGTGGTTTGTTTTTATCATCTTATTGATATAACACTCTGCCTGCCTTTTGACATCCAAAGGTCATTGCTAGAATAAAATAAATCAAATATTGCTCTTCCTTATTCAAAGAATATTTCTGATGCATAATATATATTATTTTCTGTCAAGTCTTTTATTGCCGTGTAACATTGTTGTTAAGGATCAAGGCTTTAATGAATAATTGATATGCACTTGACTTTCATACTACATGAATAACAATTTTGTGTATTCAGTGATTCTGTTTACTGGCTGGAAGCACTACTGATGTCATGAACATTGTTTTTATTTCAAACACAGTATTTTAGTAGAAGCGCACTTTGTACACATTTATCTCTTCAGAACTTAAGATTTTTCTTAAACATTCGCAGGCGTCTAAGAGCAAGAAATCTAAGAAGGCAGACTTCATACCATACCGTGACTCGGTACTGACATGGCTGCTTCGTGAGAATCTCGGAGGCAACTCCAAAACCGCCATGATAGCCGCTATATCGCCCGCAGACATCAACTTTGACGAGACTCTCAGCACGCTTAGGTAATTTACACTTTACAGTCAATTGTTCTTTCTTGGTAGATCATAAGAAATGAACCAAAATTGCGGTTATAAATTTCAAAAAAAATATAATTAATGGATATTTCAAAAGCTTTCGATAGTGTCTTAGTCTCTGATTTATCAACAATTATTGATTATTAATAATTATAATTACTTTATACTTAGGTGTAAGTAGTTGTAGCCTTAATAGTTGGAATACATTTATTTTTTATTGCTAACTTGTAATCAGTAAAAAGTTTTGAATCGTTAAAAATTTGTGGAATCCCCCAAGATAGCACATTTGGCCTCCTATTGTTCTTATTCTAATTTAATGTTGATTTTGTTATAAGTACAAGTTCAGCAAAATGTTTCTGCCACAGATACGCCGACAGAGCTAAACAGATCGTCTGCAAAGCCGTGGTCAACGAGGACGCCAACGCCAAACTCATCCGTGAGCTCAAAGAAGAGATCCTCAAATTGCGGGAACTACTCAAGGCTGAAGGGATTGATGTTGAGGAAGGTGAGTGACCTTTGTGTGACCGCATTAGACGTGTGTGTGATAGGTTTGTCTGAGATGTTAGTAGACGTGTGTGTTAGGTCTGTTTGTGATGCTAGATGAAGTGAATAACAAAATACTCTGCGAACTAATGAATTTATTACCAAGAGTACAACAAAGCTGTAAAGCTTTAGCTAGCAGCTTGAATAAACCGATTATGATCACTATTGTATTGAAATAGGATGTTTAGTCTTCAAGTGACCCAATAGTAGTGTCTGTTTGTTTAGTAATTATAACTAGACTGCAGAAAAAAACGCCACAGTCACTCGTAACTCCCAATTCGTGATACTAAAATTTGGTCTTCTGTTTTCAAACGGACATTTGACCACTAGGACCAGATGGTAAAGTCGTTTATGAAAAGAAAGACCTGCCAGCCAGTAAGTAAAAAACAGTAAAGAGGCTTGCGCATTTTTGCATATGTACACCCCACCTGTACGCTTCGCCTCGAACCGGTGTTGCCAGACACAAAAAAACACTGTTGCAATAAATTGGCGAAATCTGGCAGCCCGTCACTAAATAAAAAGCAATTTGATTTGCACCCTTCTCCATAGCTTGTGGCGTTCGTAGGCGTAAATAATTTATGGCATATTATATTCACATTGCAATATTAAATATTATTGCGTATAATATGGGGAAAAGGGTCGTATAATTTTATATATGCGCTTATATTTATACTTGGTGTTGGTACGTTAGTTATACGTTGGTTTTATTATGAGGTTATATTCGTTGTAGTTATTTGAATGAGTAATATCGGCTATTTATATTATACAGATCTTAGATACTTATTATACAATCTGAAAAAATGTAGGCGAAAAAAAAAATCTAATAATTGTGGCAACATTATTCATTTTCACTTTGCCAAATCTCATCATGTTTGTTTGTATTTATCTACAAACACATACATAATAAACATCATTTTTAATTAATTGTTTTGAATTTAGCTCCAAAGAAAATTTGAAAATTTACTAACAGCAACACTGCCTTCAAAAATACACAGAGCAGTTAAAACATAATTTAATCGTCAAAATATATATTTATATAGTGTTGCTACAACAATAAAGCTTTATGCTTAAAAGCCTTGCATGATCCTCTCTTATTTTACTTCGAGTCTCAATGTGTATTTATTATGGAATATTCGATCATTATTTTAATTGTATTGGGAATTATAACTTATTTTCTTTACCTCTATTCGATATGTATCGTAATAAGGGCAAGACACGTTTATTCGGATCAGCTTTTTAGAATAAAATGTAATTTAAAAAGGTCGCCGTAATCTTAAGAAGTAAAGATTGTATTCCCGGGGGTCCCTTTACAAATCGGGTGGATCGGAATTTTCTAGAGCTCTGTAATGCTTTCCTGTCACCCTTTCACAGATAAACGATCACGTTTATAATAAAAAATACATGTACCTAGACTATTGCGTAAAGAACGGCGAACTATTCGATTTTGAATCTTATTTCAATGTCATAAATGTTATCGGACAGGTCTTCTTAAGATAGCTGATATCATCTGCCTGCTATTTGAACTTTTTGAACATAACTTTTTGGTAGTAATTGTCCGAATAAATATGTTTAGTCCTGTGTGTTTTGATATTGTTATTTATTTTCTATTTTAACTTGGAACCAAACACATGATTCAAATTGTCGTTTTAAAATCAAACACCTAATTGTGTCGTCTTACACGTGAATGTGCCCGTAAACGAACACATAATATACATTCATCTCTTTCTAACAAATCTGACACCACAAACAGCTGAAGAGACGACATCCCCCGTCCGTAAGAAGAGCGAAGCGGAAGTACTGTCGCCGAAGCTTTCCCGAGCGGCCACGACTATTGCCGAAGAAGCTGTCGACCAGTTGCAGGCTTCTGAGAAACTTATTGCAGGTACGATGGATTAAGCACCTAATTCTATAACCGAGAAAGGCTATTTTTATACGCTCCTTTCAAAAATATGCTAGTATTTGAAACAGCAGTCAGAATTTACGTTTGAACAGCCGTTCTGCCAAGACCTTGCCTTCCGATACTGCTATCTCTCGCTAGACTATACCCCACCCTCTCCCACAGAACTCAACGAAACCTGGGAGGAGAAACTCAAGCGCACAGAACAGATTCGCGTCCAACGAGAAGCCGTATTCGCGGAAATGGGCGTGGCCGTCAAAGAGGGCATCACTGTGGGCGTTTACTCTCCTAAAAAGACCCCTCATTTGGTCAACTTGAACGAAGATCCAAATCTTTCAGAATGTCTCATCTATTATATCAAAGATGGTGAGTTTTAACTCTTTTAAAGACTCCTGCTTTCTCATACTGACTAGGAATTTCATATTTGGATTCTCAAAAACCCTAAGGCTGGTTACAGTGCTTCACTGACCGTCGGTGTGTATGTCGGTCGCGCTTGTCATTAATATGAAAATCCATAAAATCGTACAGTGCTGGACCGACCGTACGCACGCGTATATTGCTACGCACTGCGTACGAGGACTGTCGGTCGAGCGCGTCCGCATGCGTCCGTCGGTCGGCCGACGCGCTATGGAAACGTATGAACGCGTTCAGTGCTGCACCGATCGTTGGACCGACCGTACGGACCTACGACGGATGTCTGTATCATTTTTCATCTGGTCAGTTTGTTGGTCAGGAGAGCACTGAATGATGCAAACTGACGGTCGGTCCGTGTGTATCGTCAGGACCGACCGTGCCTAAGCAAAATACGTATCACATTCAAACGTCGCTATAAAAAGATGTATAGGAACGCCTCATTTCCTATCGATGACTCACGTGATCACTCGTGTAAAATTGACAAAGTTTATATCAAAAAGTAATTACCTACTTTAATTTTGTTGTTTCAAGTATTTGTTTGACGAAGACATGTTTTTTCATTGCATTGTGTACCTTAAATCAATGACACAAACTATATATTCCTTCTGTGATCTTTACACAGGTATAACTCGCCTCGGTACGTCGGAAGGCAACGTGCCACAGGACATTCAACTCTCCGGCTCGCACATTTTGAGCGAGCATTGCATCTTCGAGAACACAGATGGCGTTATTTGCCTCATACCGCACAGTGGTGCTTTGGTCTACGTTAATGGACGTGAGGTAGGTACTCATGCTTTTTGAAAAAAAAGAGTAAAGTAAAAAAAGGTACCAAAAACTAAAGTAAAGTTGTTTGGATTCAGGAGATTCTTGTTTCTACACGATCGATGTTTACCTTCACCGTTTGAGGACCTAAGGACTTTAAGATCGAAGGGGAAGACTGCACATAACCAGCTCTCAAATTACAGACTCAATTTCTATGTTTTCACTTCTGTCTCTTTCTTTCTCTCTCTCTCTCTCTCTCTCTCTTACTTACTCTATTTCCGCAATGTTTAACTGATACCCAAATATAACAAGGAATTAAATGAAATTTGTATTTACTTCAAATACTTTATGTCTGTCTCTTTTTTCTCTCTTTCCTTCTCACGCATCCCTCATTCCTAAACGTTTTCCTGATGACCAATTCAATGAACAAATACCACAAGGGTTTTTAAAGAAAATTGTATTTATTTAAACAGATACAAGAGCCAGTTATCCTAAAGACCGGTTCCCGGGTGATTCTCGGCAAGAACCACGTGTTCCGCTTCACGCACCCCGGCCAGCCGCGTGAGGAGCCTCCGCTCAACAAGGAGCTGCAGGGACAGGCCGACAAGCCTGACACTGCCGAAGGTATCTATCGTTCAGGTCTACCATGAGTTGTATTGTACTCACAATCTACACTCGCTAGCGATTGCAGTTAAAAAATTGTATGAAAACTTGAACAGCGCCTCTAGCGGATAGTTGGGTACTAAAACGTCACGTAGTTAACTATCCTACGTCACAGCGTACAGCGACTGCAGTTTGCGCTTCATTAATTTGCTTAGAATTTGGTACCATGAGTAACAATTTTGAAAGATATCATAGTAACGTACTACACTCAGCGGCACGGAATCTTGGCCAAGCACAAAACATGAGATAACAAACAATTCAAGTGTTTCTGATGAATGGTTACTATGAAGGTAGGTAAAAAAAGTATCAGTTTACGTTTGAGAGGGTAATTCATTTAGCTTGAGTGGAATTTAACACCACTTTTTGAGATTTAGTCGAAAACGGTCATTTCAGCGAGTTAGACGATTTTTCAATTTTGTGTGTTTAAAATCTTTAGCTAAATTAGGTTATCATTTTTTTTTTATTTTGTGTTTGTTGTTGGGTATCTTAACAACCTGTATCACAAAAAAAAATGCCATTAACAGCAGACCAGATCGCCCAAGCCGTCGCATTAGTCGACCAGGGACTGACACAGCGTGAAGTGGCTACTGTGTTAAACGTAGCACGTTCCTCCATGCAGTATGCCCTGAAACAATATCAGGCAACCGGGAACTACACCCGGCGACCAGGTAGTAGTGGTGGAAGATGCACATCAGCTCGGGACGACAGGTTTATTGTCTTGAAAATTTTGAGAAACCGCTTCCTCACAGCCTTTGAGAGACGACAGCGGCTCCAAAACGTCATAGGCATCCATGTGAACGAGCGCACGGCGAGAAGACGAATGGACGAAGTAAATTTAAAAGGTCGTAGACCAGTGCGTGGCCCAGAACTCCCCAGGCAGCACCGAGTAGCTCGTCGTCGTTTCGTTTCCTTTGAGTTTTCGTGGTTTTCACATGGTATGCCTTATTTTTCATCTAAAGGCATTAAACAGTTCTGAAGGCAATAAAGAATACTGTAAATTATTTTTGAACCTCTGACTATAATTGATACAAAATAAAAAATAAAAATTCGTAAAATTTAGCAAAAATTTCGGGTGGCCAAGTTTCCGTGCCGGTGAGTGTATTACTACTGTAGTAACGTCAGCCGATCTAAATGTGACAACTCATGCTAGACGTACAGTTGTCGTTATGTGATGTCACTTTTTAACTCTTGGCCGTCTCATAGTAACTTATTGTCCCTTATTTTTACCAGGTTTTATTTAACTTGCAATTAGTCATACTTAGATCTGTATTTAAACGTCTATAATCAGAGGCCCATTCATAGACAGAAGCGAAAATACTATAACAATTTACAGTGACAAGCGCCGCCGAGAACGTAGATTGGGACTTTGCTCAGTGCGAGCTACTGGAGAAGCAGGGTATAGACCTGAAGGCTGAGATGCAGAAGCGTCTGCTGGCACTCGAGGAGCAGTTCCGTCGAGAGAAGGAACATGCCGACCAGCAGTTCGAAGAGCAGCGTAAGGTATGTACTTACTTGAAGCAAAATATTTTTTTTGTGGACATATTACACAACGCCATCTAGTCCCAAACTAAGCAAAGCTTGTACTATGGAAACCAGATGGTTGATAGATTAATAATATACTTTTTTTATAAATACATACATCATCATTCTCCTGCCCTTATCCCACGCTAAGTGGGGTTGGCACAACATGTTTTCTTCTTCCACTCACTCCTATCATTCGTCAACTCTGAATAAGAACTTATACCCCACCCCGATTTCCCTTGCTCTCATACTCTTCCATCTCGTCTCTTGCAAACATGCAACATTTATCCGTCTTCTTCCTAATACATCCACTAACTCTCATCCTCTTCCATTCATCGTTCCTATATTCCAACTAGCCATCCTCAATTTTACTTCCCGGACTCGCCTCTTACGTCGCACCCGTCCCTGATGCGACAACCCTTAAAATATAAATACATACATACATCGAATACATAATAACACCCAGACTCAGAAAAAACATTTGTGTTCATCACACAAATGTTTATCCTGTGTGGGGATCGAACCTACAATCTACAGCGCAGAGCTACTACCAACTGAGCTGTGAGGACAGTCAGATAGAAGCGATGTGCCGATAACGCGCCCTTCGCGCAACCCATCCCATGTGTAATATAACATACTGTTGTATAATAACATCAAATGTATTATTATTATGCTACTAGCTTTCGCCCACGGCTTCGCCCGCGTACTACCTTGAAAAAAAAATCTATCCCCCGGGAACCATAATTTTTTCCGGGATAAAAAATAGCCTAAGTGCTGTTCCAGACTACTCGTATAATCTACATCTGTGCCAACTTTCATCCAGATCCGTTCAGCCGTTTCAGCGTGAAAGAGTAACAAACATACATCCAGATATCCTGACATCCATACATCCACACATTCTTACAAACTTTCGCGTTTATAATATTAGTAGGATTGGTGTTAATATTATGTATAAATAAACAGAACTACGAAGCCCGCATCGACGCACTGCAGAGGCAGGTGGAGGAGCAGAGCGTCACCATGTCCATGTACAGCTCCTACACGCCGGAAGATTTCCACAACGACGAAGATATATTCGGTGAGTCATTTCAACCATTTTTTTTTTATATACCATGTTCAAGAAAATAAGGACAGTGTGTTTGGGGCATATGTATGTATTTTTTTATGTGAGTTTCTTTGGCCGTCGCTAGAGCGCTATCGGATAGAAGGGTTTTGACGAATGAGGTTGTTTTGGATTCGTCTGGTTAGAATGACCATGAAATAACCTATTTTTAAGATATAATAAAGCCTAGATACAGAATAAACATATATGATCATTAGACAAATGTTTATCTTTGGTGAGGATCGAACCCACAACCTATTACAGACAGAATCACTACCAACTGAGCTGTGTGTCCAATCTGATATGACATTTGACACATGTAATATGCATATTTTAGAGTTAGCTTTAGCAATTGCTACTCAGAATCAGGGCGAATCTTATATATTTTGTTGACGGCCAGTGACAAAAAAGTTGAGAAGTAATAGATTAGCGTGGTATTGGCATCTTATGAGAAGGGATGTATCTCACATGACGAAAAGAGTGATAAATATGAAAGTGGAGACTCAAGAAAAGATGTATGGACTATGTGAAAGACGATAAGAGTATGAAAGCTATGAGTACTGAGATGACGTAGACTGAGATATGAAATTGGATGGTAGACCCAAGAAAAGATGGATGGACTGTGTGAAAGACTATATGAGTATGAAAACTAGGAGTACTGTGATGACGGCTGAAATAATGAGATAGAAGAAGACATGTTGTGCCCCACATAACGTGGGATAAGGATAAATAAAAGTGTGAAAGACGATTTGAGTAAAGCTATGAGTCCTGAGATGACAGCTGATAGAGGGAGATAGAAGGTGATAAGTTGTGCCCCACATAACGTGGGAAAGTAATAAAATGAATAATTTTAGAAGTCAATTGTAACCTACTTAGTGTTGTATTATTTTGTTTTGTTTAGAATTGTATTGTTTTGTTATGTTTTGTTTTTCTAAATTAAGTATAATTACCTACTTACCAAATATTTGTGCGACGACGAACAAATATTATTTACTTATTACGATGTATTCTCATGTAAATGATTTATTAATCTTGAATGAGAATAAATGTCTTTAAACCTGAAGGAGACATGTTGTGCCCCACATAACGTGGGATAAGGACAGGGAGATGATGGTGATAATGGCAAGTTTGTGATTTTAGTAAACCCCCTGTTCGAGACAGAGTGTTGGTCGGCGCGCGAGGTGGGCCTGGCCGCGTGGGCGTTCCGCAAGTGGAAGTACCACCAGTTCACATCTCTGCGGGATGACCTCTGGGGGAACGCTATCTTCCTCAAGGTACAGTTGGCCCAACGAGTCGAGGCATTCGTGAAGTTAGCCGCAAGAGCTGCGCAGTATCGTTTTTCGGGAGCAATTGGAGGTATGAGGAGGGGGGGAGGAACTGTACATGCGCAAACTCGCACCTGTGGCTAATTTCACGATTGCCTAGTTACGTTGGATGACCTATAACTTATCGTACCACTAGTTCTGTCAAACCAGTGTCGTGAAAGGTATGTGGCATTATATTAACGCCCATAGATATAAAGTCGTCTATGACCAATAAGATTGTAATCTATATAAAACTTCCGCCTCCGTATTTCCAATGACAATTTCCTTCTTCTTCTTCTGACAACCTAAAAGTTAAGGCTCCTTTCGTTCACACACACAGAAGGTCACGTCATCTCCATACTATCTCTATATGATGGGAGCTAATAAAAAAACAGAATAGTACTTATCATCCTCCTCCTTCTTCTTCTTTGTGTAAACTTTTGTATAATATTAGACTAATGGGATTATAAGATAACACACAGTTTCTCATTCGCTGGTACACTGAACTTTTTAGTATACAGTAGATTTTTTCAAGGCTTGAATCTTAAATTCGTTCAACTTTCTTTTTTTAAAGCTTACACTGCGGTTTCAGATGCGTGGAATATTTATTCCATTTTATCATGACACTCAGGGCTAATCTTGTTCTTTATTCAGCATAATTATCATTAGAATCCTAAAAAATACCTTTTTCAACTTGCAAAACTTCTTTTCAACATTATTGTAGACTAGCTTCCGCCCACGGCTTCGCCCGCGTGGTACCTTGAACGGGAACCATACATTTTTTCGGGATAAAATGTAGCCTATGTGTTATTCCAGACCATAATCTATATCTGTGCCAAATTTAATTTAGATCCGTTCAGCCGTTTTAGCGTGAAAGAGTAACAAACATCCAGACATCCAGACATCTTCACAAACTTTCGCGTTTATAATATTATAGTAGGATAATCCTTACTTTATTAAATTGCTTAATCTCAACAGGAAGCGAACGCCATATCTGTGGAGCTGCGCAAGAAGGTCCAGTTCCAGTTCACCCTGCTGACCGACACCCCCTACTCTCCCCTACCCGCTGAGCTAGCCCCCAGGGACGACGCTGACGATGAGTACCGCCCCTCCGCCCCCACCGTTGTCGCCGTCGAAGTCACCGACACCAAGAACGGGGCAACTCATTATTGGACGCTTGAGAAATTACGGTAAGATGAGACTTATTTCGAGTGTGGTACGGTGCATAGTTGCATTACAGGATAAAAGATAACATACTGGGGACAACTATTATATTATTATATTATATTATTAAAATACCCAAAAAAATATTATACACCGCCTTAAAGCTTAGATAACTAGTCTGTTTTTTTTATATATAATAAAGTATATATAAAAAAACAGACCAAGAAAGCTTAAAACGTAACTCTAGCGAGTTTTGAAAAACAGGGAAATTATATGATAGCGAATTTTAGAAAGTTTATTGTCAAGTGCGATTGACAAGTGTCAACTAACGGCCATTGGGGCAGAAAGGTTGTCGAGTAGAGACCAAGCACCGGAAATCGTTGTAGAGGACGGCCCCCCACTAGATGGAACGATGACTTAGTAAATGTTGCTGGGAGGCGTTGGGTGCAGGCCGCGAAAGATCGATCGCTCTGGAAATCTATGGGGGAGGCTTATGTTTAGAAGTGGACGTCATGCGACCGATATGATGATGAGTTATGATTATAAAGCCTCAAAATGGCAACATTTCGTAGGAGTGACAACAATATTAGCGTATTTAAGTTTTTTTTATTGTTTGTATTATTTATCATACGGTCTTAACTAAGTCATCGTGTTCGGTTTTAGTTTTGTTTGCACTTTGTTTTGTCTTTTTGTTGTTTTTTTAATTTACTTACTGGTTTCGTTATAAACCGGTTTAATTATTTTAACGGTTTTAACGGTTACGAAGTTAAAACATTTTGCTGACGCAGTGTTGGTTGTAAAACCTAGTTTCTTTATTTTTTTTTTATTTAAGCCAAGTTGAAAAAGTATGTCCCAGTCCCAATAACGTATTAGTATCTTCGTAGCCAATAACTAAAGAGTAATGGTAAGTACCCTTTTCCATTTTAGGCTGTAAATTTTAGTCGCAAGATGTCATGTTATACATATACGCTTGTTTTATTTGCCGCTTTTTACTTACGTTTTACATTTTTAAGCTAATATTTAACAATATTCATAAATACCTGTTTAAAAGGAAAATGATAAGAATCTAAAAATAGTTTCTTTTTATAACTTTAGCATCAAACGCACGTTTACATTGACTGGATACTAGATAACATTTTTATTTAGTAGTGTGAAACCTAGATTAGTTTTGTGATTTGTTATTTTATCTTTTCTAGTCATTTGCTCTTAAAACTACAAGAGGACATGTCTTAGGATACCATTGAATCTGTAACTGACAGATCGCACTTATTGGACACTTATAGGTTGGCATTATAGGTGCCCTAGAACAAAATATTCAAAATTTTATTAGGTTTGTATGTCGCTACGATGGCGCGTTCACTTTATTACGACCCAGGATGGCTGTGTGGTAAGGCAAGTCCTTTATAAAAGAGTGGGGTAGGGCTAGGCGGGTACATGGCAATATGTTGTCCGTAGCCATCGGTTGGAGCTAATGCGTCAGATATACAACATGAACGAGGCGGCCTACGCGGAAGAGGAGGAAACGCCCCCCTTAGTGCTCGCCCCGCCCCCCGCAGTGTTACACGCGCAGGCGCACGGCCAGCAGGACATACTGCAGTGTATATCGGCGTGCGCGCAGCAGACCAGACTGTCGTTGGCCAATCTGCTGCCGTCGAGGTTTGTTGACGCCTCGCTGAGTATGAATAGGCTGTAGGGTACTTGCACGGTTTCTGCGGCTTCTCTCAATCATAGGATACCTATTTATAATGGTCACAGCTAATAATATGACCTTCCGCCATTTGTTGGTAATTCGACCAATCTGAACACTAACACCACATAATTATTTATATATTGCTTCATGTTACATTCTGAGTAATTATTATTATTATGATTATAGTTAACTCAGCTTGTTAAAAAGCCGAAAAGTTGAGAAGAAATACATCACTCGTTTTATTGATAATTATTTTAACATAAGTTTTTATTATAAGTTAAATTTTAATGGACATTATCATTAGCAATTTTGTTTTTAACTTTTCAAAAATACCAATATCTTTCATACATTACCATAAAATATAATACCTCATAATAGAAGTTGACCTTTAGTAAAAAGCCCGGGGGCAGATGGGAACAATTCGTTCAAAATAGAGGTCAAAAAGATTTTTAGGATTATTTTATTTATACATCTTTGTTATTAAACCATTAAAGTGACAGGGGTATTTGAAGTCGCAGAAATCACGCACGTTGTTATAGGAAGGCTGGCACGCAGTGTTTGTCGACCACATTGTGAGTTCATTCACTATAGTTGTTAAATCAATGGGAACAGAGAAAAGTGTTTATTAATACTATCGGATAATGAGATTGTACAAATTAGGTCATGATGCTTTAATAGTACCTGATTAATGCTTATTTTCAATTGATTGTATTTTTAGTAGATGTAGTATATTATTTTGCGTTGGCTACATAGTACCTAATAAAATTAATAGTCATAGCAGTGATTCGGCTTTCTTCGTTAGGCTTAGCTTATATTTTCTAAAAAACGATCGTTCTTATTTTGTTCTCAACAAAGTCTAAATTAGGGCATTTTTAATGACAGTTATTATTTTTTATTGATTTATCAAATATATTTTATATCTAAATTGATGCTGAATAAAATTTCGCTCAGTCTGAGAAGTAAAAAAATAAAATTTTACGCTGTTTCAATCTTTGGTGTCAAAAAAATCGTATTTTATGAAATTTTAGCAAGTCCGACGAAACAATAGAATAACCGACATTGCAATGTTTAGCTTTCCATGTGCTGACGCGTTATGTAGATGTATGTAGCACATAAGTCACTTAAAAATAATTTGATGTTCACGCTTTAATTATAATTATCTTGTAAGATATTACCCCAGGTAAACTTTTAGTATGAATGTGCCGCTTCTGTCATTCAAATATGAAACCTATCCTGTCGAAGCAAAGTTTGCCTTATCCCTGAGCTTATGTAAATCTAAAGACTGGCTTAGTGCCTTATGCGTACAATGATAGAATCTATAATAGCCTGTTACTTACAGACAACGTTTGGAGTTGATGCGTGAGATGTACCACAACGAGGCAGAACTGTCTCCAACTTCGCCCGACCACAACATCGAATCTGTTACTGGAGGCGATCCGTTCTATGATCGATTCCCGTGGTTCCGTTTGGTTGGACGGTGAGTTTAATTGACCTTACCTTCACTAGATTATTTCGAACCATGAGAGGATTGCAATGCGCCTCAGAAGCTACCATCGAGCAGTTGAATGAAATTAATGAATTCTCCTGATGAAATTTTCAGGAGCTTCGTTTATTTATCGAACCTGTTATACCCGGTGCCACTCATCCACAAGGTGGCCATTGTGAATGAGAAAGGAGACGTAAAGGGCTACCTGCGTGTTGCCGTGCAAGCCGTTATTGACGCCGAGAAAAGTGAGTTTTATGTCATAACTCCTAAATTTTTGCAACTTTTTAATTTATAACTAGTCTGAGCATCTATAGATAAAAAATTTGCAGGTCTTGAATATTGTTTGACAAAAAAATATTTAAATAATAATTCTTACTAGCTTCCGCCTTCGCCCGCGCGGTACCATGAAAACAGAAAAAAAACTATCCCACAGAAACCGTTAATTTTTTCGGGATAAAAAGTAGCCTATGTGCTATTCCAGACTATAATCCATCTCTGTCCAAAGGCCTCCTTTCCCTTCTTCCACTCTGAAAATTGTCAAAGTATATTTTTGACACGTTTTCTGCAAGTTTTGTAACAACTATTCTCTTAACTCGTTTTAGGTATAGGACAGTCCACACCACGCTATCTATGCCCCAAACTAAGCGAAGCTTGTATTATGCGAACCAGATAGCCGATAAATTAATAATTATGTACTTTTTTTTAAATACATACATATCACCTAGACCAGGGGTCGGCAACCTTTTGGCAGGCAAGGGCCGCAAGGTGGCAAAATAAACTAAAGGCGGGCCGGGCCGCACTTGTGATATTAGCCCTAGAAGCTCAAAATATGGCTCTCAAATGCCCATCTCCGAGACAAGAAGCATATTTATTTTTTCTATAATTGACAAATGAAAAAATTTGTTCGCAAAAATTATAAGTGCTGCCAAAAATTGTAATGAACTCGCGCTTCGCTCATTTGTTAGTTCGCGGGCAGAGCGAAGCGCGTTTTACGTCTAGGTCCACACTATACGGTCGATCGTGGTTCGTTCATGCATTTATCTTGATATTTAACATAAATAAAAAACATTCACGGGCCGCCAGCAAGACGTCCGCGGGCCGCGTGTTGCCGACCACTGACCTAGACACAAAACAAACATCTGCGTTCATCACACAAATGTTTATCCTGAGTGGGGATCGATCCCACAACCTGCAGCGCTAAAGCAAAGCTACTACCAACTGAGCTATAAGGCTAGTCAAAAAAACAACTGAAAACAGTAGATACAAGTGAAGACGATTTAAATTTGGTTATTCTGTTATAGATAATGCTGAGTTCGCAGCCGGAGTGAAGCAGTCCGCGAAGATATCGTTCGACGACGACGTGGCGCCGGCGCGACGTGTCAAGGCCATCACTGCCATGTCCAATGTCGAGAAGAATAACGCGCTTAACCTTGAAGACCGCATCACCGAGATCACAGACTCCAACATCAAGATTGAAGGTAAATAAATGACTGGTATTCGGGGCTTGGAAACCGGATCGCTCTTAATACCTACATCCTTTTCTTTTCGGTTACGTTCTACCGTAACCTCTATTAAAACGAAAAAGAACGATAAATCCAAAAGGGTTTCGCTCAATTAACCGGTTAGAACGAAATGATTTCGTTCTCTTCTGACCTCCGTGACGCGCCCTCCTAGGACTCTTTTTAACCGGTTAATCTAAATTCGAGTTAAAGTTTGCGCTCCCAACGCTATTATCGAAATACCGGTTAATACTGGTTTTTTTCTGGTAAATTATTAACCGGTTCCAAGCCCTGCTGGTAGCAAATAAAAAGAAACATGATCACGACTGTAATCCCCAGGCTTGCTCCTCAGATCTCTATTTATAAAACAACTGCAAACGAATAAAGTGAAAAATATAATATTTAGTGAAACTTTGGACACTTATAGACACATCAGCAAAGAAATGTATTTTATTTTCTAATCTATTATGTTCACTCCCCCAAATCTTTCAGGGACGATTACAAATAATAAATATTCATTAGGTCGTGTCAGTTTTTATTTTTTTTAAATTCTTCTTTGTACTTGTTCCAACAATATTTTATTTTATTTATTTTTATTTTATTTATACTTTGTACACAGATTATACATAATAAAACTTAAAACTAGTGGCATGTACACAGGCGAGCTTAACCCTAAAAAGAGTTCTCTTCCAGCAAACCTTGGGATATGGATGAACCTTGGGATGAATCTTTGGACTTGTGGTGAAAGTGTAAAAGTTTAAGTACCTACTTACATGTTTTTGTTTTTAAATTTCAAATTATTTTGAATTTGTAACAGTGATATAGAGGACAGTTTAGACTCATTAATATATCACCGTACTTTATATACAATTCGGGTAGCTTGCTACTAATACAAGGCCAGTGTTAACTCGGTTAACCTCGCTTCTCTCACACATATTTTCGTCCACAGAACTAGCCATGGGAGAGTGCGACACTGACAGTGGCCGCGGAGACAGCTCCCTCGCCTCCGAGCTGAAGGAGGAAGACCTCCCGGAACACCTCACCCTGGGCAAAGAGTTCACATTCCGCGTCACAGTTCTTCAGGCCCATAGCGTCGCTACTGACTATGCTGACGTGTTCTGCCAGTTCAAGTGAGAACTTTAACTATATTGTTGTAAAGCTTAATTTCTATTGATGCAGAGTTTGAAATCATCAAAGCGATGACCATACTAAACTCTATTGTCACTCTAACCCTGTTGTGGTTTCTGCTTGTGAATTTAAAGTTGTAACAGTATAGCTATAAAGTTTGTTATTGATTGAATAGGTATTTTTATAATTTTATGACAATTTTCTCAGCTTCCTTCATCGCAATGAAGATGCATTCTCGACAGAGCCCGTCAAGAACACAGGAAAGAATACTCCACTTGGATTTTACCACGTGCAAAATGTAAGAATATCGTTTCTTGAAGTTTTTTTTTATATAAATAGAAAAAAACTATAAAAAAATCTAGTCTAAAGCGTCCACTGGGCAAAATTCTGCCTTTCCTTCTAATAATAAATAAAATAGGTAACTAAATAAATATTAGAAGATACACACAGCGCCATCTAGCTCCAAAGAAAATAAAACTTGAATGGAAACTACATATGATACAATAACTAATACATACCTTCATTTGTTTTCAAATTGCCTCAAACATAAGAAACAGAATAATTCCCATCTGTCCCCCTGCTTCCTCTGGGAGGACAGTTGGGATTTAAAAGTTCGATCTGTCTTTAATAATATTATATTAAAATTATATTATTAATAAAAAAACAATAAACATTAGTTGTCTATGCTCATCACATAATTGTTTACAGATTACAGTACCGGTTACAAAATCCTTTGTGGAATACATCAAGACACAGCCAATCGTGTTCGAGGTGTTCGGCCACTACCAGCAACATCCGCTCCACAAGGTACTACGTGTATGTGTGTTTAGTATTTCGACTCAAGGAACTCACAAAAAAACAAAAAGTAACTTTTTATTTTATTTTTAGTTTAGTTAGACTAAAGGCACCTACTTAATCGAAAATAGTGTCTTATTAGTGTCGTATTTAGTGCCGGGCCTTTTTACTCAGTTTGATATTTTACCGTTATTTTAAAAAGTGTTTTGTATCCTTGATTCTAGAGCTCGTCTCTTAAGCTGATAACATGAAGATGGAGCAATAAAAGATTGGTTTATAATAAAATTAACTAATATTTTACGAGATAAACAAAGTTGTTTGTTGCAAACTGACGAAACCGTTGAGTAAAAATGCCTAGCCACTATATTATTTTTTTGGACATTTGAACATGCCTCTTACCCCCTTTAGGGTCTGTAATGATCAGTGAGATTTAGATTCAAAAATGTACTTCTCACATACGTGCCATATTGATCCAAAACGACCACAACAGCTGTTGATTTTTTGTTTTTAAACGAGTTATAATTTTACCTACCCCCTTTAAGGTCTGTAATGATCCGTATGATTTAGATTCAAAAAGTACTTAACACATACGTGCTCTATTGATCCAAAGTGAATACAGACGTTGTTTTATTAATGGTTTCTAAACGAGTTATAATTTCAAACAGGACGCGAAACAGGACGGCCCAGTGGCGGGCCGCACTCCGCCTCGCCGCATGCTGCCCCCATCCATCCCTATCTCCGCCCCCGTGCGGAGCCCTAAGTGGGGCGCGGCGTCGGTGGCGCCCCCCTGTTGCTCGTCTCACCTCCACTCGAAACACGACCTGCTTGTCTGGTTTGAGATCTGCGAACTCGCACCTAACGGCGAATACGTGCCCGCTGTAAGTAACATTATGAAACTTTTGTATTACCCTTAAAAGGGGTAGCTAGACGGGGTGAGGTTTCATCGTACCCCTTGGTAATCTCACTTACTTATCCTTGAAGTACCGGTAATACGCGTTTGCTATTACTTCTGTATTACCCTAAAAATGGGCACTACTGACGTTCAGGGCTTGGAAACTGGAAAAATCTTCAAACCGGTATCGCTCTAAATACCTACAACCTTTTCTTTTCGGTTACGTTTTACCCGAAACTTCGGTAAGTCAAGAACGATAAATTCAAAAGAGTTTCGCTCAATTAACCGGTTAGAACGAAATGATTTCGTTCTTTTCCATATTAGTGAGCTCCGCGACGCGCCCGCTCTTACGACGACAGACGACATCTAAGATCGAGTTAATACCGGTTAAACGCTAATACCGTTTTTTTCTGGTAAATTATTAACCGGTTCCAAGCTCAGCTGACGTTGTCACTAGCCATCGTCAATTTTCATTTTAGTTATCAATAAACATTTAAAATAATTGTTTGAGAAAAGTCTGAAATTTATCGGAATGTTACATCGAAGACTGTTGTCAAGAATAAAGGAAGGAGGTGAACAGACAAACCCTCACCGTCCGCGCGTTTCTTTCCTAGTGCATAATAGTTTTTCTAAGTACCCTAAGTCTGTTTTCTAAGTGTGATGTTATGCCTACCCAATATTTTTCTGATCTAACTTTTAGAATAATTTTTAGTTCTCGTAAGTGATTTGTAATCTTGAGAGAATTAATAAAGATCTTACCATATTGTTGTCTCAGGTGGTAGAGCACAGCGACGAGCTACCATGCCGGGGACTGTTCATCCTGCACCAGGGCATCCAGCGGCGCATACGCATCACCATCCTGCACGAGCCCTCGTCCGACCTGCAGTGGACCGACGTCAGGGAGCTTGTCGTCGGTAAATGTCTGTTTGGATTTCGTTCATTTTTTTTTTGCTTGCTTTTTTATCTTTATTTACACGCTTATTCGATTTACTAATATGAATGACGAATGATAGAGGGAAATGGAAGAAGATCACATGTTGTGCCGACCCCACATAACGTGGGAAAAGGGCAGGAAGATGATGATTCGATTTACTAATATGAAGATTTTTGGAACATTTTTTGCTTACCTTTTTATCTTTATTTACACGCTTATAGGTTTTACTAACATGGAGCTTTGTGGAACAAAAAATTATATACAATAGCAAATTAAAAGCAGTTCACATTATCTTAAAAAAATATAAAAATTAACTATTATTTTGATTATCTGGACTAAGGCTAACATTATTTTTGTATTTAAGAGTTGCATAACCCTTGCTTGCTTTCTAACACGTATTTAATACGTATTATTAACTTAATAATTATTATAACCATTCGTTTTTTTGTGACCGAGTACGCACAGTCTAAAAAGATAACTTTAGATAAAGACATAATGTACATAGGCTATTATTTATCACTAGCTTCCGCCCACGGCTTCGCCCGCGTAGTACCATGAAAAACAAAAACAAATCTATCCCACGGGAACCGTACATTTTTCCGGGATAAAAAGTAGCCTATGTGCTATTCCAAACTATAATCTATATCTGTGCCAAATTTCATCCAAATCCGTTGAGCCGTTTCAGCGTGAAAGAGTAACAAACATACATCCAAACATTCAGACATTCTTACAAACTTTCGCGTTTATAACATTAGTAGGATGATACGGCACCCTTCGTGCGCGAGTCGGACTCGCACTCTACCGGTTTTATTTTTAAATATAGTGTTTAATATGGAGTGTTTGTCTGTAGGTCGTATCCGCAATACGCCTGAGGCGAGCGAAGACACCACAGACAGTGATGAAGATGGGGCACTCTCACTTGGCCTCTTCCCCGGCGAGCGGCCTTCTCTCGACGACAGGGCCGTATTCAGGTACACATAAATCCCATTATGCTATTTTTTGCCCGACTGTGAAGCTAAGAAGGAGTGTAATGTGTTTGGGGGGGTATGTAGTATGTATGTATGTATGTATGTATGTATGTATGTATGTATGCGAGTTCCTTTGGCCGGATTTTGACAAATGAAGTGACTTTGGATTCGCCTGGATCAGACATAGGCTATATGAAATGTCAAAAATCCAATACGGCCGCTATAAGAAGCCAATTCCCATTTCTAGAGGTAGACCAAAGAAGTGTGTGAAAGATGATAATAAGAAAGGTGTGAGTTGAGATGACGGATGATAGAGGTAAATGGAAGAAGAAAACGTGTTGTGCCAAAAGGACAGGAAGACGAAGAAGAAGCCATTTCTCATTACTTACTATTTGATTTTTTTATTTTTGAAATACATAGTAATATATGTATATAAATACATAGGAAGTCTGAAAGTGGCACCGGTAACAGAAAAGATGAGTAATAGGTTAGCGTGGTATGGGCATGTTATGAGAAGAGATGAATGTCATGTGACGAGGAGAGTGTTAGATATGAATGTGGATGGATACAGGGGTAGAGGTAGGCCGAATAAAAGATGGATGGACTGTGTGAAAGATGACATGGGTAAGAAAGGAGTGAGTACTGAGATGACGAATGGTATAGGGAAATGGAAGAAGATCACATGTTGTGCCGACACCACATAACGTGGGAAAAGGGCAGGAAAATGATGATGATGATGATGATAGTAATTTGTTGTTAGGTTCGAAGCTGCGTGGGACAGCAGCCTCCACGGCTCTCCGATGTTGAACCGGGTCAGCGCCAACGGAGAGGTGGTCTACATCACGCTGAGCGCTTATCTAGAGGTATGCACTTTAGTGGACATTTCCCACAACGCCCCAAACTAAGAAAAGCTTGTACTATGGGAACCAGATCAGTGGGGCGGTTATGGACCTTTGCTTACAATCAATGACTATACGTTTTCATTGTAATCAAGTTTTTTTTTTTTTTTTTTTTTATTCATTACAGACATTACAGTATACATTATATTGGTACCATAAAACCCTGTAAGGTTTGTCTTGGTACTCACATTCGTCTGGTCTAACGTATTGTATATTACAAGTAAAAATAACCATTTTATGCCCAACATACCTACTGCATCTGCTTGCATGTTCACTCCCTCTCGCTCGCGCATAGTTAGCGGTAGCCCCATCATGCGCTGTGGGAGGGAGCCAACAGGAGTGCACAGTTGTTTGCATGCGCGCGAGTGTAATCAGACATAATCAAAAAAAAAGATTTTAAAAGGCAAAAAAGTGATTTGGTATTACATAGGAGTGTTTATTCAATCAATTTTAACCATTTTTCAGTTCCGTAATCGCACTACTGATAGCTGATAGATACCTACGTAGTGCAGTAGGTACCTATCAAAAAGGTTGGTTGCACTATTGATTAGGTACCTACTTTGAGTATTTGTTAACTACTCAAGATGTCATCCGGTGTCAGTGACGTTTCGTTAGATTGGTCAATATGGCGACTGTGGTTTGTCTCTCAGCACTATAACAATTTAACAAAATACTCGACAATCCGAATTTTGCAAATATAATATGTTGTCAACTCTAAATCTTTATTTTTTTATATCTTGATATCTGCAAAACGAGCAGTTCTTGTATATATATGTACATATATATATTATATATAATCTGAATCTCGGAAACTTTAGTATGCAGGGGGTTTCAGGGGCGAAAAATCGTTATAGCTGGGTTTCATTTTTAGAAAACGTCATTTACCCAAATAAAAACCGAGCAAAGCTTGGTCATCCAGTACTGTTTTATTATTTAGGTAAGGTTTCGATCGAGTCTACCGTACCACTTGACGAAATTATTAATATAATAATAATAATAAATTCTTTATTTCAGGCACATAGGGACCCTTAAAATTCGTACATACCTACTTAATTAAAAAAAAAACTAAATCTAACACTATATAGGGGTGCTATCAATAGAATAAAGTAAAAATAAAATAAAAAGCTAGTGCTGAGTCATTTTTTGCTCTTGTCCATGTGAACAGAAACCCAACGACTGGACTCCGTGTGTCGTCAGAGATAGCCACAAGTATTTTGTTGTCGGAACGGCGCAATATACATGTAGAATACATGTTTTTTGACGACCTCAGTGGCGCAGCGGGCTGGAGTCCGCCTGCGACGCAAGAGGTTACGGGTTCGATTCCCGCCTCGGAACAAACTTGTGTACGATCTGCAGAAATTTGTTCCGTCGGTCTGGGTGTGTATGTATAATAAAAAATATCTATCTATGTACCTATAACATGTATTAAATATATCAGTTATCTAGTACCCATAACACAAGCTTTGAGTAGCTTACTTTGGGGCTCGATGATGCTGTGTGGATTGTCCAGCATTATTGGAACGAAGTTCCTTACGGCAGGCTTGGAGGGGATAGGGATTTTGCTGCGCGACCGAACTGAAAAAAATGTGATAGTAAAACCGTAAGAAAAAGTGCGTGGAATAAAACCGTTAAATGAGACGTGCGCAGGCGCGAAATTCATTTTTCATTTTTGCACGATTTTTTTGCAATTTGTGTCGATTCTACATTAGCTGAAGGAACTTCGTTCCTACCTGGTGTCCCACGACACCTCATCATTTTTTTTATTTATTAATTTATTTATACCTTTGTAAACGTGTAATATTCGCAGGTGGAGAACTGCGGCCGGCCGGCCATCATCACGAAGGACCTGTCGGTGGTGGTGGTGGGGCGCGAGGCGCGCTCGGGCCGCTCGCTGCGCCGCGCGCTCTTCGGCTCCAAGTCGGCGCGCGCCGACCACCTCACCGGCGTCTACGAGCTCAGCCTGCACCGCGCTCTGGAACCTGGTACCATATCTATACTAATACTACCTTCCGCCCACGGCTTCGCCCGCGTGGTACCTTGCAAAACAAAAACAAATCTATCCCACGGGAACCGTACACTTTTTCGGGATAAAAAGTAGCCTATGTGCTATTCTAAACTTGCTAATTCTAAAGATTCGTTCAGCCGTTTCAGCGTGAAAGAGTAACAATCATACATCCAGACATCCTGACGTCCATACATCCACACATTCATACAAACTTTCGCGTTTATAATATTAGTAGGGTTATAAAGCTGGACAATTTTTTTCGCGCTAATCTCAGGAGTTCTGGTTCGCATTGAAATACTATTGTTGTGTTGTACAGCTACGACCAATAAAAGCAAAGCATCAATAAAAAATGTTGCAAAAACGGGAAAAAATATAACGCGCAGACAAAGTTGCGCGAGAGTCTGCTAGTCTATTATAAAAAACATAGTGACGAATGTAATACCCAGGCTCGGTAGATACCTCCTCAGATCTCTAGTTATTTATATCTTTGCGGATATCTAAAGAAGGCAGTAAGAGGCCTCATATTTGGCACGTGCCGGCATTCAGCACAGTAATTAGTTTTCCGTACGGAACAGGTTGCAGACCCATTGTCGCTTAAAAAATACTACTAATATATTTCTTCTGATACCAAAATGCAGTTTCACATAAAATAGTACAATAGTGTAAATGACATTGATCATAAGTGTATTTATTTATCAGGTGTGCAAAGGCGACAGAGACGCGTGCTCGACACGAGCGGTACGTACGTGCGCGGCGAGGAGAACCTGCACGGGTGGCGGCCGCGCGGAGACTCCCTTATATTCGACCATCAGGTACATAAAACACGTTATATCGCTTATATTCGACCATCAGGTAAAAACACGTCAAATTGCTTATACTCGACCATCGGGTACAAACACGTCAAATCGCTTATATTCGACCATCAGGTACAAACACGTCAAATTGGTTATATTCGACCATCAGGTACATATAAGACGTCAAATCGCTAATATTCGTCTATCAGGTACATTATGTACGTCAAATCGCTTATAATTGACTAGCAGGTACATAAAACACGTCCAATCGCTTATATTCGACCATTGAGGCAAGTACATTAAATTCGACAAATTGCTTATATTCAACCATCAGTGGTTTTTTCGTGGAACTCTTGTTGAAATGAATTTCAATCAGTTTCTATCAGCAACTGCGATGCGATAACGTAATTCTGATACTTACAAACGCCAGGGCCGCCCCGACCCCCCACAGCGCCTGTGTGCGAAACCTATGAAGCGCCTCTTTTTATCACGAATCTTCATGTTTCAACTTTGATACCTATGTGTCGCCTGATACGGCAAAAATTTAAAATTTGGTCTATAAAAAGTGGTGTACATTTTTTAGGTTTTACTTATCGATACTCCACTACAAAGAGTATGTTGTTGTGTAAGTGTTTCAAAAATAATTTCGATGGCGGCGCCTCTATTGTCTTGGCGCCTGTGTGCGCCGCACACTTCGCACATAAAGGCGGCTCGGCCCTGACAAACGATATAATTAAGGCATAATAACCTTCAGTAACAAAATTCATCTCTATTTTTAATGAACCTTGTTAGTCAACGCGTACATTTTATTTTGTACATAATTTTACGAATTTTTGACAGTTATGCCCTTGTCTTACCGATGGTGCGATATGATGTGCAACTTTTTACAGAGTAAACCAATTTTGTTGATTCTGTCATTATACTTAATGATGGTGATGATAAACATTACAATTCGCAGTGGGAGCTGGAGAAAATGACGCGATTGGAGCAGGTGGGGCGCACGCGTCACTTCCTAGCGCTGCGCGAGAGACTGCGCCATGGACACGAGAACACTGTTGCGCCGAACGACTTCACTAAGACAGAGAAGGTATAAATAAATACAAATATTGGTGGAAATTTCATACAACGCCATCTATCTTTAACTAAGCAAAGCTTTATGGGAACTATTCAACCAGTATAACATATCGGTATCGTAAAATAGATATTGAAGAATACTGGGTAGTTTTGGAAATTATTATATCTATTCAAATTCATACCCAACACTCTCCTCGTAGCTATATAAAAAAAAACTGTTATTTCTTCTATATTAATATTATAAGGAAGAAAGTTTTGAATTTTTGTTTGTAACGAATAAACTCAAAAACTATTGGTTCAACTTCAAAAACTATTTTACCATTAGAATGCTACATTATCCCCGAGTAACATAGGCTATATTTTTTGTATGTTGCGAGCAAAGCCGCAAGCAGAAGCTAGTATATTATATGAAATGTGTGTTCCCCAGGAGGTGTGCAACATGGCGGCTAAGGCTGCCGGCGAGTGCGCGGGCGCAGCGGGCGCGCGCGACGACTTGTACGAGCCCTGGGACATGACAGCGCAGGAGCGGGACCTCGCCGGGAAATACGTCAAACTCATACAGGGTAACACTTCGCTTATCTATACTATACTAATATTATAAAGAGGAAAGATTTGATTGTTTGTTTGTTTGTATTGAATAGGCTCCGTAACTATTGGACGGATTTGAGAAATTCTTTTACCAATGTGTAGAATGAACTTTCAGGATGAACTTAGGCTATATTTTATGTAGGTACTTCGCGGGCGACGCCGCGAGCGGAAGCTAGTACTATCTAAATGTGGATTCGACCAACCGACTACGTTATCCTAATACGATCATATCGAGACTTAGTCAAAGAGAGCTATGTAGTGATAGAATTTCTAATTCGACAGAGCATGTTTTGTTTCAAACAAGAAAACATTTTTGACAGTCTGATACCTACGTCTTCTGCAAGTTTTGTACCTACAAAACTATTCTCACAACTTGTTTCAAGTGTAGATAAACAATAAATAAAAACAATTTGATACAACTTACACCTTGGTCCTTTCTTACACCAAGAAAAGAATAATAGAAATTTAAAGGTTGACTTTCTAAGATTCGAAGTCGCGAGTACTTCCATCACTTTGATACATGTAGAATATCTATTGATTGTACTTACTTTTTTATATTTCTAAACTACTTACATGTTTTATATTTATAGTAGGTGTGTTGTTAGAAAACTTATGGTATTTTCACCGACAGGACGAATAGGCTGCCCTGCCAATAAGGAGGTGGAGACGGCGGTGTCGCCCGCCACGCCCGTCGACGAGGGCGTGTCGGCCGACATCTCCACGCCCAGCCTGCTCTCCTCGATCCACAGCGCTAGCAGCTTCGAGTGAGTCACATTTACCATACGAAGTAAAATAAAAAAATAAATATGATCACGACTGTAATCCCCGGGCTTTGTAGATATCTTTCTCAGATCTTTAGTTACTTAGATCTTTGAGGATATCTAAAGGAGGTAAAGGAGGTCAGAGGCACGTCCAAACATGACATTTGGTACATGCCCACATTTTGCAAAGTAGTTTAATCTTTTTTTCAATTTAAAATGCACGCCCCTCCACTTGTACTTGTACCGCATGTAGAGGAAATAGTATAGCAAATATATTGGAGGGGCGAGCATTTTTAGACTGATCTACCTGAATCATTCCCATTTGTCCCCATGGGGGAAAAGTTGAAGATACAAAATGTAAAAAAAATATTGTCACAACTGTAATCCCCAGGCTCGGTAGATATCTCCTCAGACCTCTAGTTAATTCGATCTTTGAGGATAGTTGAAGAGGGTAGTCAGAGGCACGTCTGCACATGCCCACATTTTCACACACATCTAATTCACTTCACAATATTTTGACTGGCCTCACAGCTCAGTTGGTGGTAGCTCCGCCTTCTGCGCTGTAGGTTGTGGGTTCGATCCCCATCCACGAGAAACATTTGCGTGATGACCGCAGATGTTTGTTCTGAGTCTGGGTGATATTATGTATCCTATGTATATATTTACAAAAAAAGTATATAATTAATCTATCAGCTGATTTTAATTTTTAATCTGATTTGAATAGTACAAGTTTTGATTAGTTTGAGGCTAGATGGCGTTGTGTGAAATGTTCACCAATATTTATATTTATTTTATTTAAAAAATCTATTTTCAGTTACATTCAGTCGGGTTTATTTAATTTTTGCAATAAATAAATACTAGTTTATATACTGTTTATATGGGCGAGGTTGGCGCGAGATAGACGCAAATGTCAAAAGCGGAGAGAGGCCTATGCCCCGCAGTGGGATGAGAAGGGCTGATGATGATGATGATGATGATACTGTTAATATTTATATAGTAGCTTTCAGTGGGACAACTGCCTCAGGTTCTGTGGCAGGGGGTACCACCGCATGCTGATCGACAACAGTTTGTTCCCCAGGCTGTGCTCGCCGGAGCGCGCTCTGCTCGAGAAGTCCATGTCCGGGTGGGCGGGCGCCGTGGGCGTGGGCGGGCTGCTGGGCGCGGGGGGCGGGGGGGGCGCGCTGTACGTGCCCGAGTGCGAGGAGGTGCGCGTGTCGGCCGCCGTGGCGCGCCGCGGGCACCTCAACGTGCTGCAGCACGGCACGCACGGCTGGAAGAAACGATGGCTGGTGAGTGTGCTGGGCGCGGGGGGCGCGGGGGGCGCGGGGGGCGCGCTGTACGTGCCCGAGTGCGAGGAGGTGCGCGTGTCGGCCGCCGTGGCGCGCCGCGGGCACCTCAACGTGCTGCAGCACGGCACGCACGGCTGGAAGAAACGATGGCTGGTGAGTGTGCTGGGCGCGGGGGGCGCGGGGGGCGCGCTGTACGTGCCCGAGTGCGAGGAGGTGCGCGTGTCGGCCGCCGTGGCGCGCCGCGGGCACCTCAACGTGCTGCAGCACGGCACGCACGGCTGGAAGAAACGATGGCTGGTGAGTGTGCTGGGCGCGGGGGGCGCGGGGGGCGCGCTGTACGTGCCCGAGTGCGAGGAGGTGCGCGTGTCGGCCGCCGTGGCGCGCCGCGGGCACCTCAACGTGCTGCAGCACGGCACGCACGGCTGGAAGAAACGATGGCTGGTGAGTGTGCTGGGCGCGGGGGGCGCGGGGGGCGCGGGGGGCGCGCTGTACGTGCCCGAGTGCGAGGAGGTGCGCGTGTCGGCCGCCGTGGCGCGCCGCGGGCACCTCAACGTGCTGCAGCACGGCACGCACGGCTGGAAGAAACGATGGCTGGTGAGTGTGCTGGGCGCGGGGGGCGCGGGGGGCGCGCTGTACGTGCCCGAGTGCGAGGAGGTGCGCGTGTCGGCCGCCGTGGCGCGCCGCGGGCACCTCAACGTGCTGCAGCACGGCACGCACGGCTGGAAGAAACGATGGCTGGTGAGTGTGCTGGGCGCGGGGGGCGCGGGGGGCGCGCTGTACGTGCCCGAGTGCGAGGAGGTGCGCGTGTCGGCCGCCGTGGCGCGCCGCGGGCACCTCAACGTGCTGCAGCACGGCACGCACGGCTGGAAGAAACGATGGCTGGTGAGTGTGCTGGGCGCGGGGGGCGCGGGGGGCGCGGGGGGCGCGCTGTACGTGCCCGAGTGCGAGGAGGTGCGCGTGTCGGCCGCCGTGGCGCGCCGCGGGCACCTCAACGTGCTGCAGCACGGCACGCACGGCTGGAAGAAACGATGGCTGGTGAGGCGGGGAGGGGGGGGGCTCTGTGCCTTTGTGTGAACTGATAGGGCAATAAAAGGGCAGGAAGAAGAAGAAGAAACCTAACACAGAAATTTCAAAAAAATTCAGACCTTTTCAGGAAAGGCTCTGGTCCCTTAGCGTGAACTTATAGGTTTAGGTTTCTTCTTCATTCTGCCTTTTTTTTATAGGTTTAGGTTTATGGATATATATTCTCAAAAAGACAGTAGTCAGTAGTATAAATTACCTAAGCATTGTTTAAAACTAATACAAAATAAATTTATATTTGCTAAGTATTCAGTAAGTTCCTGAAATCTAAGTATATAGTATTCAGTACCTAAGTTTCCTAAAAGAAATACTTTTTCGAAAAAAAATGTAATATATTATTATTTGGTAGGTGGTCCGTCGGCCATACGTGTTCATATACCGCGACGAGCGCGACCCGGTGGAGCGCGCGCTCATCAACTTGGCGAACGCGCACGTCGAGTACTCCGAGCACCAGGAACAGATGGTGCGGATGCCGAACACGTTCAGGTAAAAAAAAATCATTTATTTCAGACCACAATTTTTGATCCATAGATTAATATTAATACACAATAAGATAAAATAAAATTAATTTAGTTAAAAGGGTATTTATCGCGTTCATATGTTTTTTTTTAAAATAAAGTTAAGTTTTACAATTTTGCAACGACCTCCACACTAGGAAGGCTGTATCGTGGAGACCAATAATGAATGTATGCATAGCTACGGACTACTAAAGTAAACTTAAAATAATAAATATTATACTAATTGATTTTACAAAAATACAACCATATGTACTTATAAACTTACGCGATCTGAACACATTATTATTAGTATTTAGACGGGTATTTACGTTATTTGGTGCACGCTGTCGTGGTCACGGGTAGACTGTCTACCAGTCTACCCGTGACCACGACAGCGTGCAAACCTGTCGAAACGTCGGGAAAATATAAGGTAATTTAAACGCGATAAATACCCGTCTAATACTTATAATAAAAATACAACCGTCCTGTTCCAGCGTGGTGAGCAAGGAGCGCGGCTACCTGCTGCAGACGCTGGGGGACAAGGAGGTGCACGACTGGCTGTACGCCATCAACCCGCTGCTCGCCGGGCAGATTAGGTGAGCTCTATATACTTATGTAACTGCCTGTGACATTCTTTAACATGGCAAACTAACATTTTTATTCAATTTATTTCAAATAATAATAATCACTATATTCTTACTTATATTATAAATGTGAAAGTTTGGATGGATCCAAACTATTGTAGACTAAAATCTATCTCTGTGTCCAATCCTCATGTCAAATGTCAAATCAAAATCCTTTCAGCCGTTTCAGCGTGAAAGAGTAACAAACATCCATTCATAAAAACTTTCACGTTTATAATATTAATAGTATGTTATTTTCACGGTTTATTTTCATAACCCCCACCAAGCTGTCTTCTAGTTTTGGCGTTTTCCCCACTAACAATTTTTATCCTCCAATTTTTATGAAAGTTTACATAATCCCCACTGATAGGGACAGCTCGGCGGGGATTATAACACTAAACCATTATCATTACCTAACAAAGTTGACCTCAACCATAAGTTGACCAAGTCAATATACACGTGTAAGGTTTACAAAGAATGTAATTATCATTGCTTAACATAGTTGACCGCCACCATAAGTTGACCAAGTCAATATACACGTGTAAGGTATACAGAGAATGTAATTATCATTACCTAACAAAGTTGAGCCCCACCATAATTTGACCAAGTCAATATACACGTGTAAGGTATACAAAGAATGTAATTTTCATTACCTAACAAAGTTGACCCCCCCATAAGTTGACCAAGTCAATATACACGTGTAAGGTATACAAAGAATGTAATTTTCATTACCTAACAAAGTTGACCCCCACCATAAGTTGACCAAGTCAATATACACGTGTAAGGTCCCCGCCCGCAGGTCCCGCTCGGCGCGGCGCGGCGACAAGGCGCCGGCGCAGCTCGCCGCATGAGACACCCTCACAATGGAGTCTATCCTCGTTTATTAAATGCGTCGCGCAGGCCGGCCTCGCGCGGGCAGCGCACAACGCACATCCTTGAGGTATTGAAACAGGCGTTAACATTACAATGCGTCATCAATTTTGTGATTTGACACTACGATGCCTCGTAAGTGTCAAAGTTCCTTCAAAGACGCGTTAAGTAGGACGCAATACTTCTGTAGTCTATTACTTTTGAGTTGCATTTATCAAAAACGAATGGTGCCAAATAATATCGGTGCCATATCTCGATTTTTATAACCCATTTAATGATACAATATGCTACTGGGACAACATCCTGTGGCTGGTTTGGTGGATTGTCTCTGAGGGGATATACTGACCGAATGTTCGAGTGAGGATCTAATCATCAATATATGAGGGGATTGAATCTGTGAACGATAAGACAACTAAGAAGGATATGAATGTCAGAATCAATTATTTTAGCATATCTAATTTATACCAGTACTAGTATTACCAGATGCATTTAATGCATATACACGGTCTATACGTAAATAAGTCTATATTTATATTATATGTAATAATATATATTGTTTCTGTGATCACTTTTAGTAAATTCAAAGGTCAGATAATGTTGTTGTTGGGACCAAACCGGTGCACTCTAGAACGGGATTGGGGTAAAAAAGTATTATTACATTGAAACGAATTTCGAATACAATAACTTAATATATCTCCACTTGGCCTGTTTCAATATATATAAGGATATGCGTTGTTTATATTGTCTTGTACCAAAGTCAGTGAGTCGCGATTATAATTCAATTTTAATGTTAAATGTTAGAAAAACTAGTCCAATGTTAATCAAATATATACTCGGGACTTAGCTTACATTTTATAAAATCATCTATCATTGTATTTTGTAACTTACTATTAATTAGATAGCGACCCGCTGTTGGACGACGCGTGACGCCGGGCGCGTTTGTTTGTGCAATTGTATTTACTGCGCACAAATATTTGAAAACGATTGTCTCCGATAGGCTCCATTAATGGCAAGATATAAAGAATTTATCTTGGAAGAATACAAGTTACATAAAGCTCTAGGTTTTCTTATAATGTTGGTTACACTACATATGTTGTAATTTACCTTGTATATACGTATGGCCGGAACGATGGATATAAAGTATATTTTGAGGCTCAGGAGGTCGGGGTTAGTCCGTAATTATGTATTGTTGTCATTAACTTTCTTGACAATTTTTAGTACTCATTGTAAATAAATATTACAAAAAAATGAATTATTACATAGTTAACATTGACAGTAAAATAGTCAGTAGACATGCGTTTAAATCATTCTATTATGCTATTTATAATTCTGAATTAATTTGTGTTGTAATCGTAATTGTTAAATGAACAATTTTTGAAATAATTGTATGTATATAATGTAGATTAATGTAACGGCGTGAGATCTCTTATTTTCTTGGGTTATGTCATCGGTGAGTAGGCGCACCTAGGACCATTCCGGTAGGATCTAGTCATGTACTCTCAGAGTAGGTACATTTAATGTGATAGATATAGCTTCTTGTGACATGAACGCTGTGCTAACAATCACAAACGTAGTCTCATATTCTGTTACAAACACATTTCCAATATATAATTTAATCGGTCCATAGATTACGAGTATATAGAAACTAGTCTACTTGAAATATATTATACAAAACATATTTCGTAGTTAGGTATTGAATGTTTACCCTACTTTTATTTTCTTCCTAACTTGTTAAGTCATTGCAATTCTTCTTATCCGCTTCTAAAAGATGAGATGGATGAAAATTAAATGAGCTGTAGTGATGTTTAACACTTGTCAGTTATTGATCAAACTATTATAAAATGACTGTTATAAGTTAGATGTACCCTATTGAAGCAAACATTACATAAAGTGGCGTTGTAAATATCCTATCTGTATCGTTCGCTACGTTCAGTTCTGAAGCTTACCTTCTTTTTGTCTCACTGGCTTACAATGTAATTAGATTCCAATACTCTGCTAAACACTAGAGCGTAACCTGATAATAATTTAGCATAATATAATATTAGAAGTAAGATCAAAAAGTATTATCCAAATTTAGTGATGCTGTGTGTTAGTAAAAAAAAATACAATTTATTGTCGTCGAAATTATTGTTTTTACACAACGTCAAGTTTGAATTATTTTTCGTCAATATTCCTTCATTTGACGTTGTGGTACTAACGCTTATCTCATAAAAAAGTCATGACAAAATTATGTCCATATAATATTAGTGTAACTTCTTCGTCTACAATCTAAAGGTAAGTTAAATAAGTGTATTGAATGGATAGATTTCGGGCTGAAGAAAAACATCTAACCTTTCTTTTTCTAGTCATTTTTGTATAACATTCCAAAGTTTGTATATTATTTCTTTTTTCGAATATATAGGGTAATGTATTTTGCATAGCAAAATGGTGTTTTCGTAGTTGAATAGTGAGCAGGAGTTTTAAAATCACGAGTGTCGTGCGTTGGATGTTACGTCGTTTTTGAATTTATTTACTTTATATAATTTTCGTTTGCTATTTTCCGATTATGTTGGTATTATTGTAATAAATAAACGTTTTAAATTAGAGATTACAGCTGACGCTGTATTATATTTTTTTATAGAGTATTCTAAGCTGTACTGCTATTTTTATAGGACTAGCTGTTGTTTCGTTCTGTTTAGTAATTTATTTATTTTGATCGTTATATTGGTAATTGCCTCGGGGCGTGTAAGATATTTTTTTCTCGCTTTATTAAGTCTCGTGGGGTGAGCGACGGATCGCCGCTGCTATCCGCCGCTCCTTGTGATTTCGATAGTGATTGTTGATTGTTGGCGAGAATGAATTTGAGAAATTATATATTCTATAATTTATGGACTTCATTCAATTTATGAAATAAGAACAATGTAATAATTGGTAATATTACTCATTGCTCTAAATGTACTATCAAAATATATTATACACAGTGTTAAAGGTCATAAATAAAATGCTTTGAAAATTTCCATAATGTTGTTTTAATTTTTTACGTTATTAGACCATGAATGAGAGGTACTTATTTATTTATTTATTTATTTATTAGAAAACCAACAGCTTACAATTCTTCATATAACTATCAATAGCATCAGAGAGCCAATTAAAGGTTTTCACGTGTAATTAATCATTGTATATAAGAAAAATGTGAACTTAATTATAATAACATGGTAACCAAGTAACCTAACGAAAAACTTTCAAAGGTTTTCAGGTTTTGAAGAGATTTTCGCGATCTGTGATCTTTTGTCTCTGTGAATCTAGTATGAGAATAAGAGACAACGCTAATTAATAACTCACCTAAGAATAAAAAAATATAGACCACCTGATTAGTTTTTTTGTACTTGATATAAAATATATACTAAAGTAAATAAATAGGGGTAAGGGGTAGAACTTTTGGCCAGAAATCCTCTTTGCTTCTGAATAAGCTATGTCTGGGTAAGTATTGGTTAGTAAAACAAATTATTTTATACATCATGTATATTTTATTTATCATGTGTGTACAAACTTTAGTAGGTAATGTATACATTTTTACATGATGCAGTATAAAATTAATGTCTTATATCAACATAATATAACAATAAATAATAGTTCTAGAGCTGTACAAACCGTATGTATTCGGTACCGAGTAACGGGTGCGCCATCTAGTACCGAGTAACGAAACGTTACACACGAATACATTTCATTACTCCCTTTTTCGTAGTATGGTATTAAACAAAATTCAGAATAACTTAAACACAAGTCTGGGTCAAAGTACGAAAAAGTAGAAAAATGCATTTTATGCAGTTTGGTATGTAATGTATTTATGTTTCTACAAATAACGAATGTTGCAACACCGCGACTTCATACTGTAGGTACGCGTACGCAATACGACTCGATTCGTTGCTTTAAGATCATAGCATGTTATGAGGTATCACAAGTAACGAGTAACGTAGCGATAAAATAGTAACAAGTTAGTAATCGTTATAGTAACGAATACATACGGGTACGCTTTTTTTCGTTACTTTTAGTAGTAAATAGTTCAAACTTCTAGCCCTCACTTCTGACAAGATGCACACTTACACCCACGAAAGTTCATCCTCTATTTATTTCTAACGCGTGATAACTTAATCCAAATCCTAACTTTTGGATAGCACAGCATGAGACATATCTAATATTGTTACAGTATAATATAGCGTATGTTTTAACTTACACATAGTTAAAATAAAGGCAAAAGTATCAATAATTATAAAGTATTTTTTTCTGTAAATATACATAAACAGCCATAGACATATTCGCTCAGAATATTAATACTTCAAGAACTAAGTTGATTACGCTTTAACATTAATATCCTGCGTATAATTATGAGACACGATTCCATTATCATAACATTTAAATAAAATCAGAGTTTTCAAGAGAACGGATTCAGATTCTTATCATAATCATCATCATCACTGAATGGATTCTTTGGATCGTTCGCTTCTTCTTCTGCGAAAGGATTTTTAGCTTCATCATAATTATCACCAAACGGATTGATTGTATCATTATTTTTCTTCCTTCCACTGTTGATGACAGTCGAAATGTTTTGCGAGATCGGTTCAGCCTTTCTGACCGGTAACGGGGAGTCGTAAGGGGTGGTTTTGGAGTGGACCGGTTCTAGTTTGTTCATGTTCGCCTCTAGGCTGGAGCTGTAGCGTGCTTGCTCTATGACCCGCATGCGACCTTCTGGAATTGGTACCACCGTGGTACCTTTTGGTGCTAACTGCTTTGTTGTGTTTGGCATGAATACTGAAAAGATTAATTCGGATGATACTTTTTTCTAATAACAATTTATACTTAAAGTGGATTTGAACAACTTTTGGTATAACTTCAGTAGAATGTGATGAAAAATGCAAGTAAAATGTCAATTTACTCTTAGTTACTTTTTGATTTATCCTCGGGTAGTTATTATACTATTGCTGGAGAGTTTACGAGTAGACGATTTGCTCATTGGACTTGCTAGTAGGATGTTTTGTGCTATTGGACGTTTGCTACTTAGACTATTAAATCGTAAAGAAAAAAAACTTTTGCATACCTACATCATCATCTTCCTGCCCTTTTCCCACGTTATGTGAGGTCGGCACAGTGATCTTCCATTTCCCTCTATCATTCTACCCATGTCATGTTTCACACAGTCCATCCATCCATTTCCCACAACAAGCATATCTTTTAGGAAGAATTAATTTGACCATAATTATAAAAAAATAGAAAAAATCACGCCAGGATCTTCTCCTGTACCTTGCTTGCTCTGTCCTTCTGTCAGTCTCAGCTTGGCTTCAGCGCCGGGCCCGTACGTCTGCGCCGGCGCAGCGGGCTGCGGGACGGGCGCGACCGACGCCGGTGGAGACTCCTGGGCCAAGGTCTCCGTGATGAGGGTCACCTTGTTGAATAACCCTCGGCCATAGTACTCCGACACCACTGCATAGCTGAAATACATATTTTTTTATATTATTACCGATTTTAGATTATTATGTACTAGCTTCCGCCCACCGCTTCGCCCGCGTGGTATCTTGAAAAACAAAAACAAATTTATCCCACGGGAACCATACATTTTTTCGGGATAAAAAGTAGCCTATGTGTTATTCCAGGCTATAATCTATATCTGTGCCAAATTTCATCCAGATCCGTTCAGCCGTTTCAGCGTGAAAGAGTAATAAACATACATCCAGACATCCATACATTCTTATAAACTTTCGCGTTTCTTACGAGTATATTAGTAGGATTAGGGGAGGCCTTTGCCTAGCAGTGGGACACTAATGGCTGATATATTATAACAATAGTAATAATAATGTATTACTATTTCTATAAGAAGCGATGAGCTTGCAACCTGTCACGTACGGAATACTAACTCAAAAATCTAAGGAAAGAGCTGGAAAATACCTATTACATTCCACTACCATATCTAGTGGTTCAAAGTATTTCTAGCCGCGCAATGCATGTACCTAATTGTATTATAAAACGCTACAGCCTATATTCTGCGATGGTAATGTGCTGTTGCATAACTATTTCAAGGGATTTTCTGCGGTGTATTTGCCTGACAACTACGTCGCTCTGGTTTTTATATGTTTTCTCGTGTTATTTTGAATTTTATTGCGTAATTTTGGTGGTTATTTTGCCAATAAAGCCCGGGTTCTTGACGCGAGTGTAAAGTATGTGAATTAGAGTGAATAGTTCTCTTCAAATTCCATCGGAGGAAATCCCGAAAATTTTCAACAAAACAGCCATCTTTTGTTTAAAATTGACTTGACTACTTGACTATGACTCTGTGACGTTGACAATACTTATAAATAAATACACTTGACACTGGCAAAATTGTTCTCTAAGAGACAGATGCCATAATTGAAGAAGAAGAAGAAGAAGAACTATTTCAAGGTAAGCCAATAGTATATAAATATTGTATTTGAAAACTATTTTAAGGTAAGCTAATAAGTATTTAAATAATGCGTTTGATCTAATTATTGTTAATTTTAATATCATGATCATGACTCATCCCGCCATCCCACGACATTGTGTAAACCTGTCGAAACGTTGGGAAAAATAGGTAAATAAAACGCGATACATACCCGTTTAATACTAATAATAATGTGTTCAGATCGCGTAAGTTAAAATATAAATTTTAATAGCCAAACATACCTTTCGTCTGTCCTGTTAGAGAAACACCACGAAAAAGGCGGAATCATAACAAATTTAAACACAGATAAGTTCATGATATTTCACTGTGTTATTTTAGGTTTGTTTTAGCTGGTAACAACTTCTGCCATTGCTTTATGGTTAAACTTAGCTGTAGGGAAGTACTTGGAAGGTAACTAATGTTTTGATACGTATGGTGAAGGCAATCCAAGTTAATTCGTTACGAACGATCTAGCACCCATTACAGAATACACAGTATTATAGTTTCAACCCAAAAGTTATATTATTTCATACACGCATAAAGCATCGTATTTGTTTATATCAATCACCATATCAATATAACACTGAACGTGTCATGAAATACCTAACTATTTAACTTTATCCACGTCACTTATATTATTTACAATCAAAAGGTAATTGTAAGAAGCCGATACTGATAATATATATCGCTCTGATAAAGAGACATGTTCGCCGTACGAACGAATCGTATGCACTGAAGGTGGTAATTAATTGTATTATAAATAGTTGGTTGTATATCATAATATTTACATTAATATTACGTTATGTGGTGATGACTGATTCGGATATATGAAATTAAAGTTACCTAGAATGTTGAATTGTTTTTGACTGGATGGATGTTTGCCTTAAGGCCCAGAATACTCGTCACACTATTACTTACATAAAAGTTACAAAAAAAAGTGACATAGGTCCGTATAGCAACGCGGGGGTCTCCGCGGAATCAGATATAGCACGAAGCGAAATACCCAAATGACAAGTAAGTAGAGTGCGGCATGATAATATGGCTGCTCTGAATTATAAAACGAAAGCGACAATTTATAAAAAACATAAATATGTTCAAGTAAATAGCTTATTTCAAAAAAAAAGGGCTGGGTTGATTTGTTTCAAATTAACTGATTTACATTCATGTGAAATAGAAATTCAAAATACCTTACTGTTCTGGATAAATTAGGGAATTTCTGCATTTTCAGAGGTGTTTTTGACATGATTTTTAACCAATTCGTGTTTTAGCTCCGGTTGATTAATCTATACCTATATAAGAGCTTAACCTGACTGACTGACTGACTGACTGATCATCGCCGAGCCAAAACAGCTGAAGCTAGAAAGCTGAAATTTAGAAGGTGGTTTCCTTTTATAACAAAACAACCCACTAAGGCGGGACTTTTGGAAATTTCACCTTTAAAGGGTGAAAAAGGGTGAAAACGTTAGTATGAAACTTTTTAACGCGTGGAGCGATTTTCATGAAACTTTGTTTGTGCACTGTAAATGCAAAATGAATGGAAACGTGTTCCAGGATTTTTTAATATGACCTTTAAAAAGGGGTCAAATGAGGGGTCAATGTTTCTATGGGTACTTTTTAAAGGGTGGTGCGATTGGTCTGAATTTTGGTTTGGATAATTTAAATGCAAAATAAATGGAAACTTTTTCCTGGATACTTTAAAATAACCATCTAAAAAGGGTAAAAAGGTGTGTCAAAATTATTTATGGGATTTTTTTATTAGTGTGATTTGTTTGAAACTCAGTTTAGATACTTTAAGTGAACGAAGTCGAGGGCGGGACAGCTAGTCACTTATATCCTTGAGTATCGTGTAGTTCAATTTCAATGTAATCTATTAAGCGGTAATAGAATGATAAAATTCTGGACCTTAACACAAGGTCTTCAGGCAATACCAAAGTAATATAACAGCAATATGTATAAAAAAAAAACATGATCACGACTATAATCCCCAGACCCAGTGGATATCTCCTCAGATCTCTAGTTACATAGATCTTTGAGGATATCTACAGGGGGTAGTCAGCGGCACGTCCAAACATGATATTTGGCACATGACCACATTTTGCACAGTGATTAGTATTCCGTCCGTACTTCGATATTTCATACCATGTATAAAAATTGTATTAAAGCAGTGTTACTTCAAGCTTGAAATATAACGTTTCTGAAACATTGGTTTACAAGAGCTAGTAAGGCCCCACGTTATTGTTATCATTGATTACAGAAATCGCCTGTTTAACAGTGAAGCCATTAGTTTAGATTAGTCTACAGTACAAAGTATTATCTGATGTTGATTATTGATTGATAAGGAAACTGATAATAAAACAAAACTTGTTATCAATAAGGAAAAAAATATTTTGGTAGTGTATAAAAATACAATACTACATCCAAACACCTCTGCAGTCAGATTCTGTCATTAAGTATCAGTTGATCAGTGAACGAAAAATACATGGAAGAATTCTTTGAGCTAAAAAATGACCCCACAAAAAAATTTGCTGTGGTTGGCGGGGCTTGTCAATCACGCCAAAAAAATTATATCAAACATTCACACAAGTTAATTTTTTAACACAAGAAAATTTAAACCCAAACGTGAAGGGAATAAAGTCAATATTAATACATTTTTGGCAAATCCACAAAGGAGTTTCGATGTGTGAAATTTGGTGTCAAGTTTCGCGGATATTTCCCTTGAAGCAATGCTTCCGTTTGCTCGCGTTCACCGATTGTGAAACACAAAATTCCTGAAACGATTTTAATAAAAAAGTACTGGGGTAGGAATCAAACTGGCACCTTTTTTGTCCCAACGTAATTAACCTGTTTCGTCCCACGGCTGGTCAAAATTCTCAATCAATTGAAGAAATACAAAGGTTTATTATTATAACGTTTGTTTTACCTTATGATCAAACTCGAGTGATCAAATATCCGTGACGTCATACTAAAGGCATGTTTAAACAGTGCACAGCTGAGACAACATTATCATAACAATAACTAAGATCCCTGTGTTTTGTATTGCGGTGTAGAGTAAGCTAACTGATTCACATGAATGACATTTAAATAAAATTGCTTTGCGTACACACAGCGTTAGGTTACAATCCCCCCCCCCCCGGTAGGTTAAAAACAGGTATTCCATGCAAGTTCAATATTATCAACTTGGCTAAAATGTATGAAACAGCTGTTTTATTTTCGCGCTCAGCGTTGATTTCTTAGAAAAAGTTGTTTTTTACCATTCCCCCTCTAAAAAGCTTATTTTATTCACCGCAAAGAGTGAATAAAGAGCACTTTTAATCACTGTTTTTTTTTTTAAATCCATATATTCGAACTCCATCTCAATGTTAAACAACCTCCTTGCGCAAAAAAAAAACTCTTTATGAAAAGAATATTCGAAATACAAAGTCCTTTTTAAAATAACTCCTCGACCTTTGATTGGTTGATATTTTCGAAAAGGAGTTTAGCATTTGTTTAGCATAGTTTTTTTGAACGGATCTGAATGAAATTTGGCACAGATATCAATTATGGTCTGGAATAACGCATAGGCTACATTTTATCCCGAAAAAATTTACGGTTCCCACAGGATTGATTGTTTTTGTTTTTCACGCGGGCAAAGCCGCTGGCAGAAGCTAGTATACTATATATTGATGGGTACTTTAATTTTACTAATTTTAATAATACTCTAGTTTTCGGAAGTAGTCTGGTAACACCCTGTTTAAATACCATACGCTTCGTCCGCATAACTCCTAGATTTCTCTAGTGTTGGGTTTTTTTGCAAAGAGGACAATAGACGACAAAAAGGACAATGGCATATGCAAAAAGAGGCCTATGACCAGCAGTGGGTGAAATCGGGCTGCGTGCGGATGATGATGGGTTTTTTAACCCCCTGAACTTTTCGGAAGTGGTCTGGTAACACCTTGTATATATGACGACCTCAGTGGCGCAGCGGGCGAGAGTCCGCCTGCGACGCAAGAGGTTGCGGGTTCGATTCCCGCCGCGGAACAAATTTGTGTACGATCTGCAGAAATTTGTTCCGTTGGTCTGGGTGTTTGCTATGTATAATAAAAAATATCTATCTATGTATATAATGTATTAAATATGTCAGTTATCTAGTACCCATAACACAAGCTTTGAGTAGCTTACTTTGGGGCTCGATGATACTGTGTGGATTGTCCAGCATTATTTATTATTTATTTATATGTGTACATGTGTGTAGTGTACTGACGGGTCGTGCTGGTTGTGCAGGCGCGCGTGCAGGCTCTCGGCGGCGCGCGCGGGCGGCTCGGCGCGGCGCGGCGGCGCGCACGCCGGGCACTCCGCGAACTCAGAGTAGCTCTCGAAGCAGCTGCAACCAATCATTATTTTACTACAAGAGTTTTTAGAAAAAATACAGCTAGACATGGAATTAATACAGTCGCAGAATGAAAAGGTTGACCAGTTTTGAAATAAATTCGTTTATACCATTCCCCCTCTGAAACGCTTATTTTATTCAATGAAAACAGTGAATAAAAAACACTTTTATTCACTGTTTGGTGTTTGAATTTAGAACACATCAATATATTCGAACTCCATCTCAATGGTATACAACCTCCTTGCCCAGAAAATACTCGATACAAACTCTTTATGCAAAGAATATTCGACAAACTCCTTTTTCAAATAACCTCTTCGAGCTTTGATCGGTTGACATTTTCGACAAGGAGTTTAGCATTTGAATAAAAATTGTTTTGTGTTTTTTGTTGTCATTAGTAGATACTGTATGTTGTACGAACACAAAGTTTAGTGTTACACAATTATTGATTGAAAATGCATTCAAGTGATGAAGAAGATGTGTTAACACCTGAGGTTATGAAAGAGAGGGCGGCCGATATAGTAGAAAACTTGCTACCCTACAAATCACGCTAAAATATTTCTTTTTCTTGGATTAATGGTATAAAGTATCGTATGAAATTCGTGAATAATACGGATTTATATCGAGGGCCATGAATCACTTGCGTTGCTCAGATCCTAACACTGAATCACTCGCTACACTCGTGATTCAATCATCATGAGTCACACCCTACGGTCGTGATTCAGTCGTTAGAATCCTTCACTTGCTCGTGACTCATCTATGGCTCTCGCTCTAAATCCGTTCTTTATTAAAAAGTATTTCCAAAACGCAACGATACCGCGATCTAGCTTCTATACATGTATAATTAACCCTGCCATCTAGCTATCCATATAGCTCACCAACATACCTACTCTTCATTTTGTTTTTTTTTTTATCTTATTATGTACCTACCTTATTTAGCCTTTTATTTGATAATCTTATTAATTTTAAGTTTTTTTAAGCTGTTGGCTGTTTCTTAAACTTTATGGTAAATGTTGTGCATGCCTGTAATTGGCACACATTTCATAGTAAAATTTTGTATTCATGTTGTTTTTTAATGTTTTGTTGTGTGTGATGTTGGCATTGCCTATTAAATAAATAAATAAATAAATAGCTATAAAGAGTAGTACTAAAAGATGTAACACGTACTGCTGATGGAATGAATGCTGGCACAGGAAGTGCACGGTGGGTAGTTCCAGGGGGCGGTTGCAGGCTGTGCACCGGGAACTCTGGAACGTCATGGGGGAGTTCTGGATCTGGTCAATCAGCTCCTTCTGCTGGGTGCTCTCTGCCCGGTACTTCTCAGCTAGCTCTTGTTCGCGGGTGATCACTTCGTTCTCAGATTTGAGAACGTCCATTAGGTATCTGTGATTTTAGAGTTGAAGTTTTTCTTATACAGGTGTTACCAGACTACTACTAAAAATATAAACTACTTTTTCTAAGAAACCAATACTGTGAGCACGAAAAAAACAGCTATTAATATTATAAACGAAAGTTTAGACTAGACGGCAGGCGGTGGCCCACATATCGCTTGCTTCAAAGTCTTGTAAAACTACAGGGTGTCCCATGACAGAATTATGATTTCCAATCCTACTAATATTATAAAGGCGAAAGTTATTATAAAGGAGAAATTATACATTTCTCGCGGATAGATTGGTTTATGTTTTTAAAGGTACCTCGCGGGCGAAGCCGTGGGCGGAAGCTAGTTAGTAATGAATACAAAATATCTTACTTTCTAACGTCTCCGAGAGTGTAGGAGGGAGTGCTCGCGAGACAATCGATGACTAGAATCGGCGACAGTAACTTCTCACTAGCTGCAGAAGAAATAGATGTTTACAACACTATATTTAGTTAATATGACATTACAGAGAAATTATATACTCAGTGTATTGTAGTAGCTGTTAACCTTGGCCAAGCAAACTCTATAATACTTCAATCGACTTTAGGGCGATAGTAGCACCATTCCAGCAAGTCTCTTCTTGCGTGAAATCAAAAGATTTTGAAGATTTTACATTTTTTAAGATTTATTTAGACCGTAATGTCACTCAACCTCAGCCGGGCTAAGGCAGCTGCGACGCTTTTGTCTAATATTCACACGAGAGAGAGCGAGAAAAAAAGAGTCGATAAAATTGAGTCGTGGCACTCGCGCTGCGCCCGGCTGGTGGTCGGGCGGTACCTATGGCGTGCAGCAGCTCGGGCAGGCAGGCGGCGGGCGGGCGGCGCCACAGCACGTCCAGCCACAGGCGCGGGCAGGCGGCGCCGCGCGCGCGGCACACGGCCAGCGCGCGCGCCGCGCCCGCCACGCATCAGCACCGTCACCTGGGGACGAGCTCTGGGCGGTACCTATGGCGTGCAGCAGCTCGGGCAGGCAGGCGGCGGGCGGGCGGCGCCACAGCACGTCCAGCCACAGGCGCGGGCAGGCGGCGCCGCGCGCGCGGCACACGGCCAGCGCGCGCGCCGCGCCCGCCACGCATCAGCACCGTCACCTGGGGACGAGCTCTGGGCGGTACCTATGGCGTGCAGCAGCTCGGGCAGGCAGGCGGCGGGCGGGCGGCGCCACAGCACGTCCAGCCACAGGCGCGGGCAGGCGGCGCCGCGCGCGCGGCACACGGCCAGCGCGCGCGCCGCGCCCGCCACGCATCAGCACCGTCACCTGGGGACGAGCTCTGGGCGGTACCTATGGCGTGCAGCAGCTCGGGCAGGCAGGCGGCGGGCGGGCGGCGCCACAGCACGTCCAGCCACAGGCGCGGGCAGGCGGCGCCGCGCGCGCGGCACACGGCCAGCGCGCGCGCCGCGCCCGCCACGCATCAGCACCGTCACCTGGGGACGAGCTCTGGGCGGTACCTATGGCGTGCAGCAGCTCGGGCAGGCAGGCGGCGGGCGGGCGGCGCCACAGCACGTCCAGCCACAGGCGCGGGCAGGCGGCGCCGCGCGCGCGGCACACGGCCAGCGCGCGCGCCGCGCCCGCCACGCATCAGCACCGTCACCTGGGGACGAGCTCTGGGCGGTACCTATGGCGTGCAGCAGCTCGGGCAGGCAGGCGGCGGGCGGGCGGCGCCACAGCACGTCCAGCCACAGGCGCGGGCAGGCGGCGCCGCGCGCGCGGCACACGGCCAGCGCGCGCGCCGCGCCCGCCACGCATCAGCACCGTCACCTGGGGACGAGCTCTGGGCGGTACCTATGGCGTGCAGCAGCTCGGGCAGGCAGGCGGCGGGCGGGCGGCGCCACAGCACGTCCAGCCACAGGCGCGGGCAGGCGGCGCCGCGCGCGCGGCACACGGCCAGCGCGCGCGCCGCGCCCGCCACGCATCAGCACCGTCACCTGGGGACGAGCTCTGGGCGGTACCTATGGCGTGCAGCAGCTCGGGCAGGCAGGCGGCGGGCGGGCGGCGCCACAGCACGTCCAGCCACAGGCGCGGGCAGGCGGCGCCGCGCGCGCGGCACACGGCCAGCGCGCGCGCCGCGCCCGCCACGCATCAGCACCGTCACCTGGGGACGAGCTCTGGGCGGTACCTATGGCGTGCAGCAGCTCGGGCAGGCAGGCGGCGGGCGGGCGGCGCCACAGCACGTCCAGCCACAGGCGCGGGCAGGCGGCGCCGCGCGCGCGGCACACGGCCAGCGCGCGCGCCGCGCCCGCCACGCATCAGCACCGTCACCTGGGGACGAGCTCTGGGCGGTACCTATGGCGTGCAGCAGCTCGGGCAGGCAGGCGGCGGGCGGGCGGCGCCACAGCACGTCCAGCCACAGGCGCGGGCAGGCGGCGCCGCGCGCGCGGCACACGGCCAGCGCGCGCGCCGCGCCCGCCACGCATCAGCACCGTCACCTGGGGACGAGCTCTGGGCGGTACCTATGGCGTGCAGCAGCTCGGGCAGGCAGGCGGCGGGCGGGCGGCGCCACAGCACGTCCAGCCACAGGCGCGGGCAGGCGGCGCCGCGCGCGCGGCACACGGCCAGCGCGCGCGCCGCGCCCGCCACGCCGCCCTCGCGCATCAGCACCGTCACCTGGCTGCGCCATCTGGGGGACGAACAACCAATCTTTACTAAATAGCATATTATGCAACCAGTGAATGAAGACGGATTTAAAGCGAGAGCCATAGATAAGTCACGAGCAAGTGAAAGATTTAACGATATATAACGATATAGATCTTGAATCACGAGCGTAGCGAGTGATTCAAGAGTTAGAATTCTTAGCAACGCGAGTGATTCATGGCTATCGATATAAATACGTTTTATTCAAGAGTAACATACGATACTTTATACCATGACTCCGAGATAAAGAAAGATTTAAGCGTGATATGTAGGGTAGCAAGTTTTCTATTATATCGGCCGCCCTCTCTTTCATAACCTCAGGTGTTAACACATCTTCTTCATCACTTTAATGCATGTTCAATCGATTATTGTGTAACACTAAACTTTGTATTCGTACAACATACAGTCTACTAATGACAACAAAGAACACAAAACAGTTTTTACTCAAATGCTAAACTCCTTGTCGAAAATGTCAACCAATCAAAGCTTGAGCAATTATTTGCATAAGGAGTTTGTATGTAGAGTATTCTTTGCATAAAGAGTTTGTATCGAGTATTTTTTGCGCAAGGAGGTTGTATACCATTGAGATGGAGTTCGAATATATTGATTTAAAAAAAACAGTGAGTAAAAGTTATTTTATTCACTGTTTTCAGTGAATAAAATAATTAGAGGGGGAATTAAGCTGTTATTTTGACATTACAAACAGTCACTTAAATTTTGATTTTGTTTAAAACTCGAGACCATGACGGAAGACTTTGGGCGATTTTTAACTTCGTCAGTCACGCACAGTTCAGCTGAGAAGTATATAAGCTTGCTTCTTACAACTTGTTCTCCTCGTACAGGTGCAAGACGCCGGCCTTGAAGCCAAGCATCTGACAGATGATGAGCGTGTGGTCCTTGTCGTAGTTCGCTTCCGGGTCGTGGAGTACTTTCAGTATTTTGTCCGTATACATTCCCTTCTCTTCGCCTTCTGACTTTGCCCTGAAATTTTTGAAACTGAGGTAAGTATACCTAGAATTTTGAATCCTATTATCATACTTTTTAATCTGGGCTAATATTATAAAGGCGAAAGTTTGTAAGAATGTGTAGATGTATGGATGTATGTATGTATGTATGTTTGTTTGTTTGTTTTTTACTTTTTCTCGCTAAAACGGCTGAACGGATCTGGATGAAATTTAGCACAGATATGAATTATAGTCTGGAATAGCACATAGGCTACTTTTTATCCTGGAAAAATTTACGGTTCCCGTGAGATCGATTTATTTTTCTTTTTCAAGGTACTACGCGGGCGAAGCCGTGGGCGGAAGCTAGTTTGTAAAATCCATTATTGTTAGCGGCTTGCTTTGCTCGCCATAGTGATAGTTTCCAGGCTGAATTAGCTTGCTTTGGTTCTATTCAAGTCTTTGATAGCCATTTCTATTTTTTTTCTGTTATATTCGGTCATAGCTTACTAGTTACAATTCCCAGCACTTATGTGAATGGCTCGCTTAGCTCGTTCTACAATTATAAAAGACTCACCACACGTGTATATAATGCTCTATCAGAGCATCAAATACCAGTTTCGAGCACTCCAGGCTACTACTAGTCATGTGCTCGAGGAAATCTATGAGTCGCTCCGAGTGACTGAGGAACATGTGTATGTAGTCATCAGGTAAGGCACGGTCGGATTCCTTGAACCCACCAGAGAGGGCGCTTTCGTCAACTAACGGCTTACTCCGCGGCTTGTAGTCTGTGCAGAGCACTGTTAAAACATAGGTTATAGTAAGTACAGGTCATCCAACGGATCTAGGCATTCGTGAAGTAAGCCACAGGTGCTAGTTTGCGCATGTACAGTTCCTTCCCTCCCCTCCTCATACCTCCAATTTGCTCCCGAAAAATGATACTGCGCAGCTCTTGCGGCTAACTTCACGAATGTCTAGATTCGTTGAGCCAACTATACATACATACATTTGTAATTTGATGGCTACCAAGCGACTGAACGGATGAGATCGATTTCAGTTCCTGTGACAGGTATACGCTTCGCCAAATTTAACAAAAAAAATATAATTTTCATGGAAGCATTATTTCAAGGGAAATATCCGCGAAACTTGACACCAAAATTAACACATCGAAACTTCTTCGTAGATTCTACAAAATTTTATTAATGTCGACTTTATTCCCTCGACGACGTTTGGGTTTAAATTGCAGAGTAACGTAGTGTGCTAGCTTATGTGCGGCTTATGTGAATTTTTGATATATATTTTTTTTGGTATAATTAATTATTTAACACATTTTTGCACATTTTTGTGGGATCATCTGTTTTTTAGCTCAAAGAATGCTTCCATGTATTTTCCGTTCACTGACAATTTCAGTATTAGACCAGTTAGCAGTCAGTGGCCCAGTTATCGCTTGCTTCAGAGTCTAGAAAAACTACAGGCCGTCCCATGTCAGAATTATGATTTCCAATCCTACTAATATTATAAACGCGAAAGTTAGTAAGATTGTATGGATGTGTGGATGAATGTTTGTTACTTTTTCACGCCGAAGCGGCTGAACGGATCTGGATGAAATTTGGCACAGAGATCATAGTCTTGAATAGCACATAGGCTACTTTTTATCCCGGAAAAATTTACGCTTCCCGCGGTATAGATTTGTTTTTGTTTTTCAAGGTACCACGCGGGTGCTGTGGGCGGAACCTAGTTTAACATAAATCCTAATTCTGCCACGGAACACCCTGTATATACTTACATTTCAAAAACGCTGTACTTTCCTCCGGCTCATGCTGTATCAGTCTATGTCCGTACTTCTTCATATAAGTATCAGCGTCATCGAACTCTAACTCCACAATATAGTCTAGGGCTTGCTTGAAGTCTTTCTTGTCTTCTATCATCACTTTGAGATACCAGTCGTGACGTTTGTGATTCGCGGCCAGAGCCAACGCGTCATCTACACTTACTTGTCGGACAACCTGTAAATATATTATATAAATTTAAGGAACATTTCACACAACATCTAGCCCCAAACTAAGTAAGACGGGTATTAGACTACATTCAGGGCCCGGTAATTATTTATTTATTTTATTATTATAGACGAGCAGCTGCCGCTGGTATGTCTATATCACACAGTGTTGGAATAGTCCTTGTTGAAATATTAATTAATATTTTTTTCTTTTCGAGCACTAGTTTCTTAGTTTGTTTGTTCGTAGCCAGTCGTCGAGCTTGTTCTTAAACGCGTTGGTAGAAGTAGCTGTCACAATGTTCTCCGGTAGTGCATTCCAGTTTTGAACCACTCTGTTACTGAAGAAGTGATGGGCAGTGAGTAAACGAGCAGGGACACGTATGAGCTTGAGTTGGTGACCACGTGAGGGTCTTTAGTCATCTTTTCTACTCAATATATGTTGAATGTTTGGCAAATTGTAATGGTGTGTCATAATCTTATAGACTTCGATTAGATCTCCTCGAAGATGTCTATCCTTGTGTAGTGAGGCCTAGTGATAGTAGTCTATCCTCATAGGTTTTGCGACGTAGAGCCTGTGGGATCTTGGTAGCCTTCCTTTGAACACTTTCAAGGAGGTCGATGTCTTTTTGGAAGTAGGGAGAATTAGGGAGCCTTACGCCTAGCTTCTACGCCTTACGCTCTAACTCTTATTACACCACTCTTATTTAGGGTAAGGGTCCCTGAAAACCGTGTAGTGTAATACCCGTTTAAAGCTTGTACTGTGCGAACCAGATAGCTAATGTATTAATTATTCATGTTTGTGTATATACATATGCACCATGACAACTGTTATACCCAGGCTTGGTAGTTATCTCGTCAGATCTCTAGTTACTTAGATCTTTAAGGATATTTAAAGAGGAAAGTCACGTCCAAACATAATATTTGGCACATGCCCACAATTTGCACAGAAGTTAGTATTCCGTACAGGTTGCAAGCCCATCGTTATTTATAAGAATACTAACCTATAATCTTCTTCTTCCTGCCCTTTTCCCACGCTGTGGGGTCGGCACAACACGTTTTCTTCTTCCATTTCCCTCTATCATCCGTCATCTCAGTACAAACACTTTTCTTACTACCATCTTTCACACAGTCCAACCATCTTTGCTTCGGTCTACCTCTACCCCTATATCCATCCACATTCATATCTAACACTTTCCTCGTTACGTGATCTATCTTATACCTTATACCTTTAAACGAGAAATTCTTGTATATACGAGTATGTACTTATGTATTTATATATATTATCTGAATCTCGGAAACGGCTCCAACGATTTTCATGATATTTGGTATGCAGTGGGTTACGGGGGCGATAAATTGATCGAGCTAGGTTTCATTTTTAGAAAACGTCGTTTACCAACAAAAAAAACCGAGCAAAGCTCGGTCACCCAGGTACTAATACTTTAAATGTATACCTTGATAGCAACATCCACATCAAAATCAATAGCTGTATCCGTAGAATTGATGAAATTCTTCAGCTTCCCTTGTTGGTCGTGCTGATCTATTTTGACATAGCAAGTTAGCAACAGCGTTGTATGGTCTTCCGTCGCATAGCCAGCTTTATGCAGTTCCTCCAAGTACTGCACTAGGGGCTCTAAGTGCCGTGACTCTAGGTATTTACGGATTACATAGGATGTCTCGAGCCAACCGATCGTTTTCACGTATTGTTCTATTGCACCTTTTAGATCACCCTGAAAACAAAAAGAAACATGATAATCCTACTAATACTATAAATGCGAAAGTTTGTATGTATGTATGGATGTGTGGATGTAAGGATGCATGGATGTATGTTTTTTACTCTTTCATGCTGAAACGGCTGAACGGATCTGGATGAAATTTGGCACAGATATAGATTATAGTCTGGAATAGCACATTGGCTACCTTGTATCCCGGAAAATGTACTGTTCCCGAGGGATAGATTTGTTTTTGTTTTAAAAGGTACTACGCGGGCGAAGCCGCGGTCGTAAGCTTGTTCTTACTAATTTATAAATGCGAAAGTGTGATACGCAATCACGCCTAAACTACTGAACCGATTTTGATGAATTTGGTACACAGATAGACTAGAGCTTGAGAAAGGACATAGGCATCTCGAAAAAATGTACGGTTCCCGCGGGATAGATATGTTTTTGTTTTTCAAAGTAACATGCGGGCGAAGTAGCTGGCGGAAGCAAGTGGCCTATAAATGAAAGGTCATAGAGAGCTAGATTATATATCATTCATGGTTTACAGCACACTATTGTTACAAACATTATTATAAACAATACATTTTTGACAGTTACAAACATATTTTTTACAAGTTTTATAGACAAATAGTCTCACAAATTGTTTTAGGTGTAAACAATAATTTAAAACATAGGACACGACATGTTTTATACTTCGGTGAAAGAAAACAATAATAGAAATTCCGCAGCAAAGTTTCTAAAAGTTTGCAAATGATGTTGAAATACTTACTTTCCCATACAAATGGTCACCGTACTGCTTATATATCTCCGTGAGTCCCTCCTTATCATAATGTTGATTACTTGCAATCCTGATTGCGACATCATACAAGTTCTTCTTGAAAAGCAACGTCAATTTCGACTGCAAATCCTTCTCGTCCAAATAAATCATCTCTTTATTCTTAGTGAGAATATAGAACGATCCCCATTCAGTTAATACAGCGTCTATCTCATCGAAAGTCTTCGAGAATACTATGAACTTGTTGTGTATATCCAAAATGGTTATGTGGTGTGACTTCGGGGTGCTAGACGTGCTGGTTGAAGCTGTATTCTTGTTGTGTGTTTCGTTGGTTGTAATGACTAGGTAGGTCCGGAACCAGTTGAGGCGGACCTTATCACCTTCTAGAGCGTAGCACGGACCGCGGCCTTCAACTGTGTAGCAGTAGATAGCCTGAAACAAAACAAAATCGGTTGTCTGTAAAGTTGGTTTACTGACGATAGTTGAACGTGACACATAAGAATGGAACGCCTCAGAGCGAGGTAACGCCGCATGACGTCATGTTTTTGTGCGTGCAGCCGGCTCCATCGAATTATAAGACGTTGTCACGTCAAAAAATACATTTCAAAAGTGGACGAAGAGAGCCTCTGAGGCACACATTAGTTCTTTCGCCACACTGGTTCGGGATAACTGGGTTTTTTTATAGGTACTGAAGTTGGTGTAGTCATTTCTAAAATTATCTTGTAAGGATGGTTCTTTATGTGCAAATTATTATGTGTCACAAACTTACAAATACAATGTTATTTGTTTCGCGAGATATTGTGCATAGTTTGGCATATTGTATAGTGCATAGTGTAGTGTATTGTATAGTAAATAGAGTATTGCATAGCGCGTATAAGTCTGTATAGCCGGGTAGGTGAAGCCTGAAAGTCCTGTGACGGAAAAGATGAAGAGTAATAGGTTAGCGTGGTATGGGCATGTAGGGATGAATATCATGTGACGAGGAGTGTTGGGTATGAATGTGGATGGATACAGGGGTAGACGTAGACAAAGAGAAGATGGATGGACTGTGTGAAAGATGATATTAGTGAGGAAGGTGTGAGTACTGAGATGACGATTGAGAGAGGTAAATAGAAGAAGAAAACGTATTGTGCCGACCCCCCGTAGAATGGGAAAGGGGCAGGAAGAAAAAGAATAAGAAGCGCGTAGTGAGATGTAGTTTAAGTAGGTACGTATGGTACTCACGTCATTGTTAGCGATAGTGAGGCGTTGCTTGTCGGTGAGCGCGGAACAGCCGCTGACTGCCCCCATGGCGTCCAGGGTGACGCAACGCTCCGTGTTCAGCCACACAACCATGACGCATGACCGGGACACAATAAACAGCTTATCTGCATCTCTGGAAGTTAACTTACTGTGTAGTAAACAAACAGTTTTAAACTTTAACATTATTAAGCATATGGCCGCTTTTTGCACAGTAATTTTGTGTGCAATTCCAGCTTTAAACGGTGAAGGAAAACGTGAGGAAACCGGCATACCCTAGAACTCAAAATTTTAAGGTATGTCATAGGCTAGTATTCTTATAAGCGGCGATGGGTTTGCAACCTGCCACATACGAAATACTGTGCAAAATGTAGGCATGTGCCAAACATCATGTTTGGACTTGCCTCTGACTACCCTCTTTAGATATCCTCAAAGATCTAAATAACTAGAGATCTGGGGCCTTACCACGAAGTCTACCAGAAAGATTCCGTTTTAGAAACGTCACATTTGAAGTTTGATGTCACACTACTTCAATACAATTTGCATAGGTCATGGTACGAAATAACAATGTAATATTAATTCGGTAATGTTTTATTAATTGTTTTATGAATTCGTGGTAAGGCCCCTGAGGTGATATCTACTGAGCCTAGGGATTTAAGTCGTGTTATGTTTTTTTCGTCGTGTTACTTTCTTTCCTTTTGACATCTGTGTTACTAAATAAAATCTTTATTCTTCTCACAATGGTATACGTACTTGAAGTAAAGGCCAGTGATGGGACTCGTGCCGGTGTCAGGTAAGGTTTTCATCTTGCCGCTGCGTTGTCTCGCGATATCGCCGCGGTAAATAGACACCGAACCGTCTTGGAAACCGACCGCTAGAAGATTCTGTAATTGTGTACAATTCATTTACTTTAAGAACTCATCATAATTATAACATTTTATACTACGAGTATAATAAGGACGTATCTAAAATAAAAGTACATTACTGACTGACTGACAGATTTATGCATAACCTAAACCTATTAGGTTTGAAACTAGAGGTGGATTAGAATTTCGAAAATTCTACTTCTAGGTCGATGTTAGTAATAAAATAGTTTATTATTATTATTTTTTATTATTATGAGCCGTTTGTGTCCCACTGCTGGGCAAAGGCCTCCCCCCAATCTTTCCAGATGTCGCGATCCTGTGCTATTTTCTCCCAGTCAGCTAGAAATTTGTCCAGTTCGTCCCGCCATCTCCGTTTCGGTCTGCCGCGTCGCCTTCTCGCCGGGTCGGGGCGCCACTCGGTGGCTACCTTCGCCCACAGCTCTCAATAAAATAGTAGTTATTGCAAAAATTAAAATCTCGGCTATATGCCTGTATGTTTAAGTAACTGAAAATAGGTTCTTATAGCCGCCATATTGGTTTTTTTGGCATTTTGTAAGCCTATGTCAGTTTTGTGATCCAGAAAAATCCAACGACGACTCATATTTTATCAAATCCGTCCTGAAATTTTGGGCTACAGCCACAACCAAAGGAACTCAAATACATACATACATCCCAAACACATAACCCTCCTTCCCTTCACAGTTAGGTAAAAGTCAGTACCCAAACTTAGTCGCGGGGAGTACCATTACTCTTTTGGAACTCATGATTGGCAATAAATGAGTGTGAGTCAAGGTAAGCTCACCGTAGGTATAGTTCATCCAACGGATCTAGGCATTCGTGAAGTTAGCCACAGGTGCGAGTTTGCGCATGTACAGTTCCTTCCCCTCCTCCTACCTCACCAATCATCTCTTCAATTGCTCCCGAAAAACGATACTGCGCAGCTCTTGCGGCTAACTTCACGAATGCCTAGATTCGTTGAGCGAGCTATACAGTTCCTTCCCCCCCTCCTCATACCTCCAATCGCTCCCGAAAAACGATACTGCGCAGCTTTTGGGGCTAACTTCACGAATGCCTAGATTCGTTGAGCCAACTATACCTTGTTCTCATGTACTGCCAGCGCAGTGGCGGGCGTGGGCCGCATGTGGCTCGGCACGGCACGCGACAGACGCGTCATGGTCGGGTTCCCGTGCCGGTCGCTGCGGGCCCAGTCCCACACTTTTATAAGTGGGTTCACACCGGCCTCATCATCCTGAAAATACAGTCATTTACTTTTTGACGTGACAACGGCTTATAATTCGATGGAGCCGGCTGCACGCACGAAAAAACAAGACGTCATGCGGCGTTACCTCGCTCTGAAGCGTTCCATTCTTATGACGTTTGTCACGTTCAACTATCGTCGGTAAACCGACTTTACAGACAACCGATTTCTTTTTATAGCCATTTTGTTCCTTGCAGAGCGCTGGTGGTGTAGTAGTAGCATCCCTGCCTTACGATCCGAACGTGGGTAACTTCCGGTCGTGGGTTCAAACCTGGTCATGCACCAATGTATTTTTCCATTTGAATTATTTATGTGCACATTTCCAGTCCTCTTACACGGTGAAAAAAAACATCATGAGGAAACCGGCATACCTTAGAACCAAAAATTCTTGTTAGCGGCAATGGGCTTGCCACCTGTATGGAATACTAGCTACAGTGTAATATGTGAGCATGTGCCAAATATCATGTTTGGACGTGCCTCTGACTACCCGCTTTAGATATCCTCAAAGATCTAAGCAACTAGAGATCTGAGCAGATATCTACAGAGTCCGGTTACAGTTGTGATCATGTCAAAAATATTTAGTTTAATTTTAATGGTTGTTCAATTTGTATAATTTATCAATGCTGAGTATTTGATAAAGCTGCTAGTCAACTGTTCTGCTTTGGAAGATTATTTTAGTTTATAGTTAATGCAGTCATAGCTCTTATCACTTGTTAATAAATTGGTCTTATCAGTTTAATTAAATTATTTTAGCTTTAATCCAGTTTGTTTGAATTCAATTATAGATCTTTTGATGCCTCATAATGGTCTTTTTCTGGGATATTTACTACAGGCCAGCTAAATTTTATCCCAACTTGTTCTAGTTATTGCATAAAAGAGTACCAACAAAACATATAAACTTTTGCATATATAATATTATATTGCTAACATCATCAGTAGGTCTACCATGAGTTTTCACAAGCTACACTCGCTAGCAACTGTAGTTAAAAAAATTGTATATATGAAAACTTGTACAGCACCTCTAGCGGATAGTTGGGTACTAAAACATCACGTAGATAACTATCCTACATCACAGTGTACTACAGCGACTGTAGTTTGCACTTCAATCCTTGCTTAGAATTTGGTACCATGAGTAACAATTTTGACTGATGTCATAGTAACGTACTATTACTACTGTAGTAACATCAGCCGATTTATATGTGACAACTCATGGTAGACGTAACGGACATTATACTTACCCCAATAGTAACTAAATAAGGGTCATGTGGTAGCTGCTGTGCCAGCAATATTGTCATCTCATAGGCCTTGAATGAAGTAATCTCCCAGGAACGCGAGATGAGATGTGCCCATCCCGTGACATCACAGAGCACCACATGCCCGTTACCGCTTGTGGCAACTGTCACATTAGTGTCCTGTGAATGTATTATAATTTATTAGAGGACTGTAAAATTCTTGTCTTGGTCTCCCAGTAATTTCACTTGTAACAGCGTTAATCATTACACACATTCATTATGCTATTATTCATTAGTTATTACTTAGAATTAGTTGAACAGTTATACTTTAGGGTTTTTTACAGAATTATGACAAAGGAATAAAACACTTACTTGTAGACATTCTGCTATTTTTCCATTATCAACATTCTTGTGACTGTCGAAGAATGTGAATTTTCTCCACTAAAAAATAGATAATTTTTAAAATTTTCATATTTCCTAGAAATTCACTAATTGACATGGTTGATGATTTTATGTAGTTACGTGGGTGCCTTCAAAACGAAATGATATCCATCTACAGTAGATGGCTTCATTACTCGAAGTTAAACCTGGGAGATTTCAAACATTTGTTTCAGATTAATTATTGGATTACCACTTTTCCCGTGAATATGACATAAAACTATTGTTTGCCCACTAACCGATATCTTTAAAATAAAGTAAGTAATTCTAAAAATTGAATGAGGATTATAGTAAGTTATCATACCTCCAAAAAAGCCATGGTAGAGAAAGGTCCAATTAATTGTTGATCATTTTATCAAAAAATCTCCCTTTGTGTAATGCACTTCTAAAGAAGAGAATTAATAAAATAGAACGAAGTTGAGCCAATTCTGTGTTTTCCTTATTTGTTGTTTTCTTTCTGGTTGAAAGGAAAGAAGTGCCTGACTGACCTGAGTTTTGTCACTGTCATGTTTACACTAAATCGAATATTTGAATATATATTGAAATAATTGAACTACCAGATTTCGATATAAATAATTATTGATTGTATATAAGTTGACTCCTGACGTGTGAGTGTGTGTCATACAATTGTGTCTTGAATGTTTTGGTCTAGCAAAACCAAGGAATGTTTATTTATTACTTTCAATTATAGCAAAGTATCGATACAACATTACGATTGTCGATTGCTAAGTCGATTTTTTTTTACGGGCAAGTGTCAAGTGTCAAAACGTAACGAAATGCGAAACGATTGCCTAGTGTTATTTTTCCGTACAAATTGTAGTAGTTAGTAATGTTAATTTACTATTTTTACGTGTTGGTAAGATACTAAAGGTCATCATATGATGTTATAATTCAAATTTTAAAAATATTAAAATACTGGCAACTTGATGTTTTTAAGTAACCTACTATAGCTACATTAAAAACGCTTTACTTATTTAGAAAGTTTCCGGGAACAGGAGAGTTCCCGTCTCTTTACTGTCAAAAAATGATTTTGGGCAATGCTGGTTAAATAGATATTTTATTCGAAGTATTATTTGCAAAATTTTCCGATTGTACTATGCCTAAATATTACAGGTTCCGGGCTAGAACGCCTACACGGAAAACTAAGCGCAAGGAAAGAGAAAGAGACGGTGAGGTGGAAAGGTTGGTCTAACATGGTTCCTAATAATAATAAAAAAAGCTTCAGCATGGCTCTAGCTGCTTCTATTTTACATGTGATAGGTACATTTCATCGCAGATTATACATTTCTAATAAATATTTATACATTATCTAACAAAAGGTATATGTTACCATAATATATTACATAGATTTTATTGATTCCCTACCGTAAGTTACTTTCTACCTACTGTTATTTTGGCTGGATAGTATGGCAATATTATTAGGTCTCAGTTCACATAATAATTATTTTACAGGCAAGCACTCGAGTTTTATAATGCGGACAGAAACTGGCTAGATTTGACTATAGCGTGCACGCCTGCACCCTCATGGTACTTGCGACGAACATCCTGGCGCACGTCATGGCTTCCGAGGCAGTTGGCAGCAGGACTCCGGACATGGCTTCAGTTGAATAACCGTCCGATTATACGATTTTAGATTTTTTGGCACATTTGCGCGAGTACCTACTTTTTCGAGAAAGTGGTCGATGCTTTCTGTTACCGGTAGTGCTGTCGTGGAGTTTATTTTTTTATCTGTGGGAAATTTTCGCGCGTTTTGTTCAGACTTCCGGTTACTGTTTATTTGAAAGTGAGTAAATTGTATTTTCTAAAGTTCTGTGTGATATTTCAAAAGATTGGCAATAAATATAACAAAAAAATTATATATATATATTGCTTGTTTTCCCTATTAATTGGAATAATACTTCGGTAGGTCCCTAGCGTAGCGCACTCTGCGTAATAAAGTTGGTTGCCGGGTTAGGACGGAATCATGCACACTTTAGGTACTTATCTAAAGTACTTATCTACCTATGTAGGTAGGCGAGGAAGGATGTACTTACATATATAGAAAAAAAACAATCACTATAAAAACAAACAATATAATGTCCATACAAAGATTCGACGGTAAAATGAAAACTAATACATTCTTATCACTTTCAGTTAAGTAACTCATGATCTAAGTAGTATTATAATGACTTGTCTAGTTTACCTACATTATGAAAACTAACTTAATTTTATAGGTAGTATGGTAGGTATTGGTTCTAGCGTGATTATAAGCATGAAAGTTCTAAGTGACTAAAATATTATAAAAAGGCTGCCTAGGTATTAATAAGTACCCATCATTTTAATATTAGCGCAAGTGTTAGAGATACCTACTACATAAATAGGTAGGTACCTACCTACCTACTAGTGTAGCACAGTACGTCTACCATGAGTTGTCACATTTAGATTGGCTGTCGTTACTACAGTAGTAATAGTACGTTACTATGACATTTGTCAAAACTGTTACTACATGGTACCAAATTCTAAGCAAATTAATGAGCGCAAACTACAGTCGCTGTAGTACGCTGTGACGTATGATAGATAGCTTCGTGAGGTTTTAGTACCAAACTACCCGCTAGAGGCGCTGTAGGCAAGTTTTCATACATTTTTTTAACTACAGTCGCTAGCGAGTGTCGATTGTGAAAACTCATGGTAGACCTACAGGATACAAGAGTAGGTAGGCTGGTGAGATTTTTTAGAAACAAGATTTTACCGGGGAAATAGTTAAATTCAGTCATGAGGAATAACTACGACCTATGGAGGAAAAGTAGCTACATACTAAACTCCTAAATGACTCTGACTTTAGGTAAAAGATTTTGAGTTTTAAGTAAGTATATGCATTTTGAATTGAGCTAGTCCGCCCCACTTGAATCCAGAGTTTCTAGCACAAGTGAGCTATTAATGTCAGTGTAGGTCCTACAATTATCACCTAATAATAATTGACGATTGCAACTAAGTATTTATTATTTATTCACAGTAGGAGGTAAGTAGGTAGCTATCTAAATCGATAAGTAGGTGTACCTACCTACATAATTCTTCAATCGAACTAATTGTTTTTTTACAACACCTACATACTCGTAGGTATAGGCGACCAAGAAATTGGTTTACCACTTTTGATGACATCTCCCAGTAACATAATTATTCGCTAAGGATTACTATGACAGATTCTGACGAAGCAGTTATTAATCTGTCAAGCGACAATAGCCCTTGATGTTTTGTACGTGCAAATGATATTCAGCCTTAGAGTGGTAAACCAATTTCTTGGTCGCCTATACACCCTAGTTACTATTGTTTTTATTTTCTCAAAGCTTTACCTAACTCTTGTGCTAACAAAATGATTTTGAAATGAACTTGTTATTAACTAATAGGTACCTACTTAAAAAAATGAAATTAAAAAAAATATTGTAGGTAAGGTTGGTAATTTCGTTTCTTGACTTATGAGTTATGACACAGCAATATTACTTCAAGACATTAAAAACGTTTCAATTTCCTTGTCTTACTATCTTATTATTCTTTTTTCTTGTACTTATACTGCTCCATACTTTAGGTACTTACCCATTTTTTACCTATAACCAAAGTTGAATATCTATTTATTTTGTCATACTTATTTCAATATAAACACTACCAAAATATTAAACTTATTTATATTTGTGATGATATAAATACTAATGATTTTAAAAAATAATAATAATCTCGTAAAAGTCCACTCAAAAAAAACGACAAACATTAACGTTTCAGCTTTTTAAATTTAGGCCCACTTAAGGTCAGTCGTCGACCATTTCCTGTACCGAATCACAAAACTTCATTTTACACTCAGACCCGTATTTTAGGACAAAAATCAAACTTCAATCGGAAAGTATGCGTTGGCTGGTGCATGTACCTATAGACTTTCACAGTTTTTCATTCAGATCAGATCTATGATATATTCGATTTGAATTTCAATATTATATAGTGTACGAACCATGTATAGCCCCTTAGATTTATAGGTACCTACCTACTACTATAAACAAAATAAGGGCACCACAAATTTTCCGTTTTTTATTTTTTGGTATTTTTTGCTCTGATTAATTTAATAAAAATATGTTTTTTGAATTTATTTAATGAATTTTAATGCAATTAGACAATAAATACTTAATCTTAGGTTGTTTTTGGTTTCTCTTTTATGGTAACAAAAATATTAGAGTGGCCCTTATTTTGTTTTGAGTACTTATAGGTAGAATACATTTAGGTACATTACTGCCACGTTCAATAACCAGACATCTCGTTACTACTCGTTACGACTTTGATTTAAGGTACGGGTCTCGGCTAAAGAAACAGTTATACACAAGTGTCTAATCTACTACGCATTTTTATCCCAAAAAAATCCATTATTATTGTACTTTATGCTTTATTTCTTAATATTTGAGCATTCGGGTGAAAATGGGCAAAGACTTGACACCTTCCACACATATTTGTATCACATTGTATCCCTTAAAATTAAATCTAAGCCACAGACATGACGAAAGTAAAGGGATGGTGTACAATCTCACAATAAGTATATCACAATTCAATTTTGTCTCGCACTCTCAATGGAATCATTTTAAATGCTTGACTATCCTTACAAAAGCTTTCTCAGGTCATCTCAAAGAGTACGAATTGAATTACATTATTATCGGCTAAAGTTACATAGATCGATCTATCTACGAAAGCAATTTACATTATAAGTTACGGGTTTAAAACTTAACTAGGATAGGTAAGTACGTATTTTTATTTATAAAATCTACTTCATACTATTTAGATTTAAAAGTATATCTGAGCACAAACAGTGCGTAAAACTAAGTAGATATTTCATGATTTTCCGATTTTTTACAGAGATTCCTAAATTACATAAAGTTGTTGAATTAAAAGAAAATTGTACCTAAGTATAAAAATCTTAAAAACCAATTACAAAAATGTGAAATACTTTTTGTTACAATTTGTGACTCAAATGCAAAGCACGCATTAGGCGGGTACAGACAACTCTAAAAAGATATCTTTTGTATATATTTGACATTGATTTTTTTCAATACGATTTCACTTTAGCTCATAACTTTAATTACATACGTTTAATTCATTACGTTTTTATATATAATTTAAGAAAGGTACCTGCTAGCTAGATCATTTTGGAGTTGACTGTACCTTAGATATTTACATACCTACATGAGATTAGGCCAATTTATTTCATATTAAAACTGTTAAAGTGTTCATAATAAGTAGTATTGAATAAATATAATTATTGGGATCATAATTTATGAATCAATACATTAATTTTGCGCTCTTAGCGTTTTAATATTATCTATATTGTCATTTTGTAATCTAAATGGCCGTAATATTTACACTATACACTTGATTATATATACATTTAAAAAGATTAAATTAATGTAAGTAGGTACAATAGGACCACAATTATATTGGACTAGCGGTAGGTACCTAGTTATTGATTTATAAATGAAAAATAAAAAAAGTCATGCTTATAATTAAACATTTAACATAGAAAGCGTACGTAGAAAGCTACAAAAATCGCAAGCTTAGTACCTATTTAGGTATACGAGTATATAATTATAACATTGAAAATATATTTTTCCTAGTAGTTCACCAAAATAGGTCGACGATAGAACTAAGAAAGGCAAAGTTCTTTCTTATTAAACCTACTATGTAATGTACCTAAGTGGGTTATTTTGATAAGGAGATTATTCTAAATATAAAAATAAGAGCGTTAACATTAAAAGGTAATCACCGAACTACTGCCGAACTACTAAGAAAAATAACTACAAGTATTTCTACTAGATTTGAAAATCCATCGTTCGCAATAACGAATCTTATATAACTTCATGTCAATCTATTTGGTAATCAACAGTGTTGTAAAAAGATTCAAACATCAAAGCAAAGCTTTTCTGTTTGGGCCTGGCACAGAGGGCGTAGCTCGAGCCTCGTTTGACTGAGCCACGTGACATGCAACAGCTTGTGCAACACTTTAATGTTGCAGCAACATGTTTGAAGAACACGCGATTGCATCGCTACATCGCTCAATGCTCAAAATAGTTCTCAGTTCTCACTGATTGACTGACCTATTGACAGACAATAGGTACAGAGCTAAACCACTGGTTGTACAGACTTGAAATTTGGATACATTCTTTAAAGCACGTAAACGTACACAAAGAAAGGATTTTTGGGAATTCTACTCCTAGAGAGGAGCAGTGGGAAGTTGGAGTTTTTATTAAAATAACATATTGCAAACTTAGTTGCGGGGAGTTCCTTTAGTAAGTTATATTTGAGTAGCGATTCAGTCTTTTGAGTCAATCGTCAACACAAGTCTCGTCTGACGAGTTGTCAATATATAAAATAAATAATAATTTGCGTAGTCTCGGATACAAAGTCGTATGTTTATCGTCTGTAGCGTCACGATACGTCACGGTCACGTCACGCCGCCCTCCGAACCAACATAATACGGCCGTAATACAAAAGAGATCAACAACTTCGGGTAACGATTGTTTTCTTACAACTATTTATAACTCTAAGCCAATCTCAGTTTTCACCAAGCATTTATCAAACGTTCATGTTGGTAAGCACAGTTTTCAAAAGAGTTCATCAGACGAATTGTAATCAACTTTGAAATCTTTATGTTCGTACGTAAAATCGAAATATACCAAAAAATTATACCGAAATGTACAACATTCGGTTCGTTTCTTTTTATCGTGCCACTAACTCTTCCAAACCAATGTGGTATAAGGATTAAAGAGCGTCTTAGAGGCTCAGTGGCGGATTTACATATTTGCCGCCAGTAGGCTATTAGATTTTTAAGCGTTTAGTAATTTTTCATGAACAGACGTTGGAGTGGTATAGTAATAGTGGTTAGTACTATATACTTACCTACTACTAAAATATAGTATTTTTTTAAATTTTCAAGAGTTCTCCATGTAGGTATACCTACCTATTGTAATTTTTATTTATTATTGACTCCCTAGGCTCCAGCCTCCAGCTTGGCCTAAAATAAACATAACAAGTCTACAAATGTGTAAATAAGTGACAATTTGTCTAATTTTATGACAAGAGCTGTTTAGTAAAACCAACAAATATGTAATTTTAAAATTTTGTAAATTTTCCACCATTACAAATTTGTAAATCGTTATTAAACAGAAACTTGTAGAATTGTAGCGGGTTACAATTAATTATATTTTACATTTTGTAATGTTTATTTAATAGGGCCTGGTGGTAAATCCGCCACTGTAGACTCCATTTATGCACCAACTTCGTGCCTCTTGAAAACTGAATTGTCTCTTTAACCGACTAAGCCTGTCCCTTTAACCGACTAAGCCTGTCCCTTTAACCGACTAAGCCTGTCCCTTTAACCGACAACCTGTCCCTTTAACCGACTAAGCCTGTCCCTTAAACCGACTAAGCCTGTCTCTTTAACCGACTAAGCCTGTCCCTGAAACCGACTAAGCCTGTCCATTTAACCGACTAAGCCTGTCTCTTTAACCGACTAAGCCTTAAGCGTCCAGAGTCCAAACACTAGCACTGGGCTACCTATCATCGCCAAACAACAGCTTGGCGAAATACATCCATCAGCTGCGCTCGTCAATATTCGTCAAGATGTGTGTGTAGAGATGGTATTGTGCAACCTTCACTAGCTCGTACTCGAGCGTTGACAGCCCGTCTTTCTGGAATGTCTTGCTGGTTTGCGAGAGGAGCTGGTATCTGGAAGGAAACAAGCTTTAAATTACGAGAGAAAGGTGTTAGGGCGATAGTGCACGAACCATATTAATAACTTAAGTAGGTACTAATAAAATCCTACTAATACTTATTATAAACGCGAAAGTTTGTAAGGATGCCTGGATGTATGGTTTTTGGTACTCTTTCACGCTAAAACGGCTGAACAGAACTCGATGAAATTTGGTACAGATATAGATAGTCTGGAATAGCATATAGGCTACTTTTTATCCGGAAAAATGTACGGTTTCCGCGAGAAATATTTTTGTTTTTCAAGGTACCACGCGGGCGAAGCCGTGGGCGCAAGTTAGTTATTTTAAATAAGTACCTACTAGCTGACAGCGCGCAACTTTGTCTGCGGGTTTTAAGTGGTATAATTTTTCCCGTTTTTGCAACATTTTGCATTGATGCTTCACTCCTATTGGTCGCAGCGTGATGTTATAAAGCCTTCTTCGATAAATGGACTATACAATGCAACAAACAATAATATATCAATTCGAACCAGTAGTTCCTGAGATTAGCGTGTTTAACCAAACAAACAAAATATAGATTGTATAGATTAGGCCAATTTTGGGTTTCGGTCGGAGTGCTGTATGTTATTTTACCTTTTAGGATTGGGCACTGATTTCTTGTGATCCAACATAGCATACCGAGCTATGGACATCTTGTATCTCGCTATGTGGTAGTTGACTTTCTTCAACCTGAAAAACAACAAAAAATATTTTGACAACCTCAGTGGCGCAGCGGGCGAGAGTCCGCCTGCGACGCAAGAGGTTGCGGGTTCGATTCCCGCCGCGGAACAAATTTGTGTACGATCTGCAGAAATTTGTTCCGTTGGTCTGGGTGTTTTCTATCTATAATAAAAATATATCTATCTATGTATTTAATGTATTAAATATATCAGTTATCTAGTACCCATAACACAAGCTTTGAGTAGCTTACTTTGGGGCTAGATGATGCTGTGTGGATTGTCCAGCATTATTTATTTATATAACTAGACAAGAGAAAAATTACGACACCGCTTTCCTCCCTAATTCATATTACTCTAGTATGAATTTAATCTTGTTTTATGAGCAATTTATTGAAGTTCCATTAATTACTTTAAAAAAAATATATCCTACAAAAAGCTGCTAGAATGTAAGAATTTCTTGCCTACTCACCTATAAAACATGTCATCGTCTTCGCCCCCCCAGCCCCAGTATTTGTTCGAGAAGCCATTCACTTTAGTGAACTGTTCCAGAGTAACCGCTGACACTCCGCCGAAGATATCTTCATATGGCAACCTGGAAATACAAATAATAGATGATGTATTATACTCGTATGCCTAATAGTTGTATTTGTTAATTACATTCTACATCAATCAGAGACAAAGGAACATTGTTTGTGCCACATTAGGGTCTATTTACATCGAGTCAGTCGCTGGCGTCAGTCCATCTACCAAGTCAGTGCGCTGACCCAGTAATGCCATAGTATTCAATCGATTTCAGGGGCTTTCTTTACCACAGGCTCTTACAAACCATAATGTTTCAGAAATGACAAATTACAAGCTTGAAGTAACACTACAATACAATTTTATATTTCTATAAAATTTGTACTTCAATTCAATTTTTATAGGTCATGGTTAAAGTTACTTTACTTTGATATTGCCCGAATAGCTTGTGGTAGGTAAGTCTTAGATCAAATACAGGTATTTGATCTAGTAGAGTTATGGATATAATTTATAATCGAAGGAAGAAGAATAGAAAGAGTAAGGAGAATAGAAGGTAGGTCTACCTTCTACCATTGACTGTATGTAAGCAATGCACGTTAGTTCTCAGTGTCAGCACTGACGCCATAGGCTGACTCAATGTAATTGGTTTTAACTGAAGGTTGGTGACAACTTACTTGAAGTCGAGTTTATCGATGCTCGCAGACATGTGTCGCGGCTGGCGCGGGCACGAGTACAGGTTACGCGTGTCGAGAGGCAGCAGATCGATGTCGTGGAACACGAAGCACTGCCAGCCGCTTTCGAGCCGTTGGCTTTCCACGAAGCCCACGTTCATCAACTTGGCACGGTTGAAGTCTTTGTTACCTGAGATTTATGAGGAAATTGAGGAAAAAAAGTAGCAAACTTCAATATCCTACTAATATTATAAACGCGAAAATTTGTAAGGATGTCTGGATGTATGTTTGTTACTCTTTCACGCTGAAACGGCTGAACGGATCTGGTTGAAATTAGACACAGATATAGATTATAGTCTGGAACACATAGGCTGCTTTTAATAGAATAGAAATCATTTATTTTACGTCACATTACAGTTAATTTAGGTTAAATTATAAAGCGTTGCTAAGGTGACACAATAAAACAGGCAACCATTTAGCATGAGCTGCAGCAGCAGCAACTGGTGACTGATTTTCAATGGCAATTGAATCCTTTTTCCAAACTAAAGCAGTAATTTTGATGTTTAGAAAAGACTGAAACTAAAATAACATAAGGGCGAACCACGACAATAGTTATATGAGCGCTTGAGTTCCTAAAAGTTCGCAAAATCACACGTACCTTCTTGCTCAACGACAAAAATCCCATATTCTATTTGCTGCTTCATCAGGAACGGATGCATGTGATTTAAAAAAATGGCTAAATGCTGCTGGCGGTCCCTGCAATAAGAATCACTTTTAATATATTATTCTAGAAACGAAAAATCTGGGATTTGTGTTACTTATTTGGTCAGTGCTTTAACAAACTTTGTCCAATACAAAAGCTGTCTAAACAGAATATGTACGTACAAACCGTATGGTTGCGCTGATTTGATTTGCGAATACTTAATTTCTGCATAAAACGGAACGTCTTGGCGTTTACACGTTCCTTTACCCATCCCTCTCCCGCACATAACCTTTTGCTGAAGTGAGAGCGAAACCGCTGCACGCATGCGCGCATCAAGCCGACGCGTGCGCCCTCTGGACACTACGCTTAAAAAAATAGCTACGCGCGCGACCGCTACTTTGCGCAACCCCGCTTTCAAATAATTTGAATTGTGAACATTGTGCTGTGAATTTACTGTGATTTTCGCTCAAGGACACTGCCTACACTCTCCGCCACCGGATAAAGGTATTGTGCACCCTCCTTACAAAAGAACTGCTTCATTCTCCTGTCTGTTTCTCCAACGCAGTTTTTTCAATCCTCCATCTTCGTAACAGCCAAGACCAGCATGTTTTCGCAATCAATTTAAATAGCATTTACCCGCGTAAACATTAATGGTCCTTCTCAGCCGTGATATATTGAATCAGCGTAGCTATTTACCAACCGCATTCGTATTTCATTTCGTTAAAACATTCGCGTAAGCTCGGTCGGCGGACATCGCGTCAGTCGGCACGGCTTTCATCATCCTACCTACAAGTTCGTTTGTTCCCGCTAGTTATCGTATCCAAAGATTTAAATCGATCATATCACATTCATAAGAATACTCTATTTACCTACTTTCCATTTCGTCCACCCGCGCTTAGTTAGGTAAGTAACTAAGTACTTACTTGTACCTAATCACCCCGCGTCAATTCGCACAGATTTACCTACTTACTACGTACAGACTAGGTATACCTACATAATCATTTCTTTCGTTCAACCCGCTCCGCATAGGTACATACGTACTTAGTAATTTCTTTCGTTCAACCCGCTCCGCATAGGTACATACGTACTTAGTAATTTCTTTCGTTCAACCCGCTCCGCATAGGTACATACGCACTTAGTCATTTTTTCGTTCGCCCCGCTAGTTATTGTGCATAATAATTGTAATCGTATTCTCCAGTGCACACCTAGTGTACCTACCTGTATTTTGATAATCAGTGAAGGTCTGTCGTCTGACGTTGGTTTCTGTCGCTATCGCTTCATAACGGAGACGTGTAACCGTACGTAGGTTGGTTGAGTATTAAATAACATTTAAATACTTATTTTATTCGCTAAATAAAATTGTACGTAACCTACCTACATTCCGCATCGCATTATTTTATAAAAGTAACTACTTACCTACGCTGGTTAATACCTAAACTGACTTACCTGCCTACCAGTGCTCGCCTACGAACACAGGTTCGGTTTCCCAACGCTAAGTACCTACCTACCTGCCTACTCGTTTTAGGTAGGTATTTTCACTTTACTCGACCTCATTTATAACTTAAGGTACCTACCTAGGTTATCTATTTAAGTTATCATTTATTCGCATTGCGTTTCGTTTTCGCTCGTCGTTTGTCGTTCGTCGGTATTTTACCACTGGTTAGAATTCTAGTAGGTACCTACCTACCTCGCTGCGTGCAACCTACCCGCTTACAATGCCGCCCGGTGCAACTGACATCGATGCACAACAGTTGCAGTTATTATACTGTAAAAGAGATAGGATATTCTCTCGCATGCAAACAATTTCTAATCGTGTGAAGGAGTTTGATTTAAAAAAGGAGTCAGACAGAGAAACTTTTCTGTGTGATTATGAAACCGTTGATGGTTTGCACGAAAGCTTTGAAATAATATTAGACAAAATAGCTAACTTGGAGTTAAAGAAAAATCCCGAATTCGTCATCAATTATCAGCCGCTTTCATCATTCGAGGATTTGTTAGGTTATGTCAAACGAACCGCCAAGAAATTGCAAACTCACGAAGCCGACATTGTCAAGCCAGCTATTCAGCACAAGTCACCTAGACTGCCACCGATCGAAATTCCCGAGTTCAATGGCGATATAAAAAATTGGCCGCTATTTTACGCCAGTTTCCAAAACTCCGTGCACACCAATAAGTCGCTAACGGAATCAGAGAAACTGTATTATCTGATAGGTAGGTTGACAGGCAAAGCTCGCTCCGTGATCGCTGGCATAACATCAGACGCCGAAAATTACACATTAATTTTCGATTTGCTTAAAAGTAAGTACGAAGACAAACGTTTAGTAGCTACTTCGTACTTAGATCAAATTTTCGAACTTAAAGCTATTTCGTCCGCAACCCCTAGTAATCTAGAAAATTTTCTAGATAAATTCGCATCCTCTGTTGCCGCTTTGAAAAATCTGAAGGTCGATGACCTCTCAGATTTCGTATTCTTGTACATCGCGCTCAAGAAATTAGACTCTGAAACCGCACGTTCATTCGAATCAGATCAACGCAATTGTGAGATGCCGTCTTTTGACAGTCTAACATCATTTGTACGCGATCACATAAAAATATTGCAACGCACATCGTCCGTTAAACACGAACCTCCGAAAAAATACGCGGATCGTAAAACGGATACGGCTTCTAGGCACTCGAACGATTCGACTACGCATGCATATGTAAATGCCGCATCCAGTTCTCAGTTAGCTTCGTGCTCTTTGTGCAATAACCAACACGACTTTTTATACAAATGCTCAGTGTTTCATAACTATAAACCGAATGAACGTTTTAAATTTGTCAAGTCGAATAATTTGTGCATTAATTGCTTGAGTGGAAAACATCGTGTCTCTGCATGTGGGTCAAAATCTTTGTGTAAAAAATGCAATTCAAAACATCATACTTTGTTGTGTTTCGGAAACACACCTAACACTAGTAATTCGCAGGGCGACGCCCCCCCTGCGATCGCGCCGCCCTCGTCGGCAGCGGGGTCCGCTGAGCCGACCGTCGCAGTCGCTCGCCCCGCTCGAACTGATGATGTCACCCTCTGTGCGTTGTCGGACAGCCAACTCGTTTCTCGTGGCCCCACCACGGTGTTGCTCGCGACCGCTCGTGTTATCATAGTTGATTCGCGCGGTAATGAACATAGTGTGCGCGCTCTTTTAGACAGCGCCTCTCAAAGTAACTTTGTAACGCGCGAATGTTGCCAACGTTTAGGGTTGAATATGAACCGACATCCTACTTGTTCCGCAGTTAGGGGAATAGGAGGTTCGACAAAACCTATTCAAGGGTCGGTAAATATTAGGTTCTACTCACGCTTTGACCGCAATGTTAATTACGACATGGACTCTCTGGTCGTAGATAAAATAACAGAATGTTTACCAACAGTCTCTGTCGATGTTTCGCGCCTGTCGAACTTTCAAAACTTACCACTGGCAGACGACTCGTATTCCGTCTCTGGCCCGATTCAGATTCTGGTCGGTGCTTCGATTTTTCCGCATTTGTTGTTATCGCATAAGGTTAAAGGTCAACCTTCGCATCAATCTCCGCTCGCCTTAGAAACTGTTCTAGGCTATGTAATCGTGGGTGACGCTCCGATCCGCGTAGGTAATCACGAGACCGTTTCGTATTGTTGTACCGCTGACTCCCTAGACACCGCCGTTCGCAAATTCTGGGAATTGGAGGAAGTGAACGTCACACCTATCCTCAGCCCAGCTGATAAAATCTGTGAGGAAATTTATACCCGCACCACCTCTCGCGAAAATGATGGACGTTACGTAGTGGCACTTCCTTTCCAGGGTGATATTTCGTCGCTCGGCGATTCTCGACAAGCTAGCGAACGCCGCTTTCTCTGCTTGGAAAGAAAACTGCAGTCGTCACCAAAATTGAGGAACGCCTACGATAGTGTCATTACCGAATATTTAGATAAGGGTTATATTTCACCTGCACCTGCAGACACTGATACGGCGGAAACGGCGTCATACATTATACCGCATCACGGAGTGATTCGGGAAGACAAGGTCACTTCTAAACTACGCGTCGTTCTCGATGGTAGCTGTAAGACTAGCACCCAAGTTTCGCTTAATGACATTCTTCACGGTGGACAAAACCTTCAAGGGAATTTGTTCAACATAATCGTTAATTTTCGCCTGTTTTCGATCGCGCTTTCATCTGACATTCGCCAAATGTTTCTTTCGATTGGAGTACGAAACTCTGATCGTCGATTTCAACGCATCCTATATCGTTTCAACCCGCATGAACCTTTAAAGGTTTACGAATTTAATAGAGTCGTTTTCGGACTTAAGTCAAGTCCATTTCACGCTCTTCGCACTATCAAGCAGCTCGCGATTGATGAAGGCGATTCTTATCCTAAAGCTAGAGATATCATTGACTTTGGATTGTATATGGATGATTTTGTCTACTCTGTTCCAACGGAGGATGACGGAGTCACCACCGCTTCTGAAATGATAGGTCTCATGAAGTCTGGTCAGTTCGAACTGGTCAAATGGACGAGTAATTCGCAAACTGTTTTGAATTCGATCCCGCCGTCGCACCGCCTTTCATCAATCAAAGAGTTCGATGAATCTGATCAACATAAAGTACTCGGATTGTGTTGGTCACCCACCACAGACTGGTTCAGTCTTAAAATTAGTACGCCCCCTCCTGATTGCACAAAGCGTATCATTCTGTCATGTGTCGCGAAAATATGGGACGTGATGGGATTTGTTGCGCCTGTTGTGTTGTACGCCAAACTCTTAATCAAGCAGCTTTGGTTGTGCGAGTGTGATTGGGATGACGCACCGCCACAAGATATCGTTCTACTGTGGTCTCGATTTAAGGAAGAACTTCCTTTGCTTTCTAAAATAAAAGTTCCACGCCATGTGGGTATCATCGCTGATAGTTTCGTTTCGATACTAGGCTTCGCAGACGCTAGTGAAAGGGCATACAGGGGAGTGGTTTATTTTCACGTACAGAATGGTGATGCTATTACCTTGACCCTGATAAGCGCTAAGTCTAAAGTATCCCCTCGAAAGGTCGTTTCACTTGCTCGACTTGAGCTTTGCGCTATTCTCGTTCTTTCACAGCTCATAAAAAACATTGTCGTTGCATGTCAAAGCCGTATCAAAGTTCGAAACGTTTTCGCATTTTCTGATTCTACTGTCGCACTTTGTTGGACACATTCATCACCTGACCGATGGCAAACATTTGTGGCCAACAGAGTATCGAAAATACAAAGTGATTTATCACCGAAAAACTTGTATCGTGTGATAGGCGAACAAATTCTATCATTTGAGGAGCTGAGTACTGTACTCACTCAAGTAGAATCGGTATTGAATACTCGTCCACTCTGTAGAACGCTCTCTAGCGACCCATCGGAACCTCTCGCTTTGACTCCTGCGCACTTCTTGTGTCTCACGCCTTTGAAATATTTGCCCGCTAGAGAAATCGACGTCAGTTTGCATACTCTTTCACGCCACGACTTGTTAGACAAATTAGTCCAATCTTTCTGGAAGCGCTGGAGAACCGATTACCTCCATACATTACAATCGCGTCGAAAATGGAATACACCGACAGATCCCATTACCGTAGGCACTGTCGTGATTCTTCTTACTGAAAACTCACCTCCTCTTCACTGGCCCTTGGGTGTTGTGGATGAAGTTTTCCCCGGTTCGAACGGAGTTACACGAATTGTCCGTGTCCGAACTGCGACTGGATCATACTTGCGTCCGGTTGTACGTCTCTGTCCCTTGCCTAATCAATAATTCAATAGTTTCGCTCTTAGGTTAGGTTTAGGTATCGTTTAGTATCGTAATTTTGTGAATAGTTTAGCATTTAACATTTTTGAAGGCATCCCTTCAAGCCCGGGGGAATGGTTGCGCTGATTTGATTTGCGAATACTTAATTTCTGCATAAAACGGAACGTCTTGGCGTTTACACGTTCCTTTACCCATCCCTCTCCCGCACATAACCTTTTGCTGAAGTGAGAGCGAAACCGCTGCACGCATGCGCGCATCAAGCCGACGCGTGCGCCCTCTGGACACTACGCTTAAAAAAATAGCTACGCGCGCGACCGCTACTTTGCGCAACCCCGCTTTCAAATAATTTGAATTGTGAACATTGTGCTGTGAATTTACTGTGATTTTCGCTCAAGGACACTGCCTACACTCTCCGCCACCGGATAAAGGTATTGTGCACCCTCCTTACAAAAGAACTGCTTCATTCTCCTGTCTGTTTCTCCAACGCAGTTTTTTCAATCCTCCATCTTCGTAACAGCCAAGACCAGCATGTTTTCGCAATCAATTTAAATAGCATTTACCCGCGTAAACACCGTACACCTTACGGATGTCACAATGGCACAAGTGCTCGGAGAAAAAACCAACACAATTTATTGCCACTTGTTGCATGCCATAAGTCACAAATAACCAACTCAAAGCCGATAGGGGATCAGATTACCGCTCCGGAAGATGCATGAAAAAAAGGCAGCCAATAACACTATAAATCCTTTCAAAGCAGACTTCATACTACTTTATTGTAGTCGGTCATAAAAATAGAATACGTAAGTATATAAAACGAAAACGTACTTTAATCCTTTAACCACACTAGTTCGAAATACCTAGTGACGCGTTATGAAGATAAATACAGACAAATCTAGAAGATTCGATGACTTATAAAGAGAAAATCGTGTAGGTAAAAGACCATAACGTCCTCGCGTCTTGTCGCACCTGCTGCGTACGTCTGCGTACGACCTACGCAGACGGTGTAGTCTGTGGTCTGTCAAATGTCAAAAAACGTTTTAATTCAAGATCCTCACCTGTATGGCACAATAATAGCGACTTTATGTCTGGCAGTGCAGTTCGGAGGGGCGTACCTCCCACCGAACTGGATCTCGGGGAACTTCTTCTCCACAAAATCTAGCTCCAGATCAGTCTTGTTTACCGGGATTGGACCTGGAAAAAATATTAGTCTTATGACCCAGCAAAAAAGATGACAATAAGATGAAGAGAATGATTCATAGTCGTGCAAAGGTCAAAATCAATGCAAAAGTACTACAGCAGAATTTAAGCATTTCATGATATTTATAGCATCTGTATTAGAGCAGTTGCCGCGACTTCGTTCGCATTGTTTTTTTGATATAAAGGGTCTAGTCTGTTATGTCCCACCCCGATATATTTTATCTCTTTGCCGAATTTCATTACGAGCCCTTCAGTCTGTTGTAATAAAGAGTAACAAAGAGTTTCTCATTTTTAAGTGCCAATATTTGTGAATTCAATATTTAAAGGGATAAATTAGAATTTATATTTGAAAAAGAAATAGAAGCAGAAAATTAATAAACCTTACCCAAATCGGGAGGCATCTTTGGACAAAGCGGCAGCGGCGGCTCAGTCTTCCTCACCACCTCTTCAGTTGTAACGAGATTTTTTAACCCATTCATGATCTTCGTAATAAAAAGCGGAGTTCCATTATAAGCTGGACTTCCCTTTACTCCTGACTGAACTGTCGTGTTCCCTGTCATGTTCAGCTTCTGAGTTATTATTTCGACCATTTTTTTCTCAGTTACGTTATGCGTTACGTTAAACTTATTTATAAATACTGTAGTGTTTTTGGTGTGTGAGTCTGTAGTGATGGGGTTTTCATTCGCAGACTGTTGCTTAGGCCAGGTCAATGGTGATTTGTCGACGCTTCTGTAAACGTAGAGAAATTATAAGTAGGTGAACATCATCGTATACCTACTTAATAGTAGCGAGGTAGGTATAAAAGACCTAGTTCTAGTAGTTCTAGGTTAACTTAAGTAGATAAATAAACCTTAGACGAGTTTTATGTTAGTTTAGGACGTAGATATAATATAAATGAATGTTGCTGTTGATGTAGGACTAGTAAATGGACTTCGTCGATACATTATAAATATAGTCCACTGGTTAATTTAATAGTCACTGGTATTAATGTGTCAACAGCAGTTTCAAAACATAGCAAGCAAATCTCATTTCAAAACTCTAAAAACCCCACTCAAAGTAATTAAAAATAGCTGCTTTTAGCCGACACATTGGTTTAGTGACATTTATATTACTTATTTCACTTTCGTGATTCAGATAAATAAAAAGACACATCATTTGTTTGTCAAAATCCATCAAGCTATTAGGGCTACAACGACCGCCAAAGGAATTCACATACATACATAGATACATATATACATAGATACATAATTTATAAATCCTAAGCACATGACCCTCCTACTTTGCAGAAAAACTCCAAAATGTAGACATGTGCCAAATACTTGGCCAAAGATATTCTGAAAGATCGGAGTAACTTTAAATTCAAGGATTTATCTACCAAACCTGGGGATTACAGTCGTGATCATTACCCCTAGTATGAGTTTTTTGATAGTTTACGAAAACTTTTTTCGAATCCTTTCATACAATTGATAGTTTACGAAAACTTTTTTCGAATCCTGAATGTATGAAACATTTAAGTCCCTCCATCGGAAATATTATGGAACTAAATTAAGGTCGATATCGTGAAAACTTGGTTTAAAAATCATTGCTGGGACTGCCGATTAGATATTTTCGATATTATCGACCTTATTTTAGTTCTTTAACATTTCCGATGGAGGTAAATGCATGAAAGGAATTCGAAAAAAGTTTTCGTAAACTATCAAAAACTCATACTAGACCCCTAGTATGAGTATACCTATATAGTTCTTCGGTAAACACAAAAAAATCATACTAACCTAATAGTAGGCTGCGTGGCGTTGTATACAGGCGTATAGAGATACGTCCTCAATGGCGACGCCTCCAGTATACCACCGAACAGGTACTCCACAGCTGCCAGTGCTAAGACGAGCAGCAACAACAGGCGGAGCGCGCGCGTCACCCGCCCGCCGCCCCCGCTCGCGCCGCCCATCAACGCATACGCTGTGCACTCGCCTGCATCGACCACTGGAACAATGATATTCCACTGCTGTAGGTCTACCATAGACGACTTCAGTCGCGCAGCGGGTGAGAGTCCGCCTGCGACGCAAGACGTTGCGGGTTCGACTCCCGCCGCGGAACAAATTTGTGTACGATCTGCAGAAATTTGTTCCGTTGGTCTGGGTGTTTTCTATGTATAATAAAAAATATCTATCTATGTATTAAATATATCAGTTATCTAGTACCCATAAAACAAGCTTTGAGTAGCTTACTTTGGGGCTAGATGATGCTGTGTGGATTGTCCAGCATTATTTATTATTTATTTATTATGAGTTTTCACAATCTACACTCGCTAGCAAATATAGTTAATTTTTTTTATGAAAACTTGTACAGCGCCTCTAGCGGATAGTTGGGCACTAAAACGGCACGTAAGTAGTTAACTATCCTACGTCACAGCGTACTACAGCGACTGTAGTTTGCGCTTTATTAATTTGCTTAGAATTTGGTAGGTACCATGAGTAACAACTTCGACAGATGTCATAGTAACGTACTATTACTATTACTACTGTAGTAACGTCAGCCGTTCTAAATGTGACAACTCATGGTAGACGTACCGATGATGTGAGAGATGACGTTGTAAAGGTGAACGCGCTTACGGACGATCTCACCCATAAGCAGAGCTTGGAAACCGGAAAAAAGTTCAAACCGGTATCGCTCTAAATACCTACAACCTTTTCCTTTTTGTTATGTTCTACCGTAACCTCTAGACGGCTAGTCAAGAACGATAAATCGAAAAAACGGTTTCGCTCAATTAACCGGTTAGAACGAAATTATTTCGTACTTTTCCATATTAGTGACCTCCGCGACGTGTCCGCTCTTACGACGACAAACGAAGCTTGTCGTAACCGGTTAATCTAACTTCGAGTTCAAGTTTTGAAAGAGGTTGCGCTCCGAACCCTATTATCGAAATACCGGTTAATCCCGGTTTTTTTCTGGTAAATTATTAACCAGTTCCAAGCCCGGAAGGGCTTTGATCGGTTTGACTAAGTGCGACTTCATCTAAGGAACGGTTTGTTGGAAACGTGTAAACGTAACTCGCACATCGATTTTTATATTGACAGCGCAATTAGTACGAGACGCTTAATATCTCCTTAGCCTTACTCATCAAGCAACTGTACAACTTTGCTAATGTAAATATTACGTAGACCAAACTAAACTTAGCTGCTTGAAAATCTATTTTGCATTTAATCATCTTATCTCAAGTTTTCAACTGGCGGCCGCAGTCGCTCGCCGAGCTAAAGCTATCATTTCACAATCAACTCACTAATTGTGAATGCTTAGACCATGATTGGCATTTCACAGTCAATTACTACAACTATACGTCTACTTATTAGCTATGTAATTTCTGTTTAAGCTGTTGGTCTTCATAGAAATACCTTGAAAACAAAAATAAATCTATCCCACGGGAATCGTATATTTTTCCAGGATAAAAAGTAGCGTATGTGCTATCCCAGATTATAATCTATATCTATGCCAAATTTCACCCAGATCCGTTCAGCCGTTTCAGCGTGAAACAGTAACAAACATACATCCCTGCATCCATACATCCACACATTCTTACAAACTTTCGCGGTTATAATATTAGTAGGATTTGAGTAGAACTTTTGGCGTTTATAAGGTCCTCCCTTGTGCAGGTAGGGCACAAAGTGAAAACAAGTAAGTGGGACATAGTTTGGGTGGAAGCTGCAATACCCTTTGTGGCAATGATGGATTGGGTACTTCAGACACATAGCTTCTGTTAATCAAAAGTTTTTCCTCATCTTTTTCAGTGCGTATTCATTTCCCACACCTGAGGCTTTGACCTACTCTCGGTCAACGAGGGTAGCCGTGATCAATCATCTGAACAAAGTCGCTTAACTCGCTTCGAAATCGATTCAATAAATATAACTAAATCGTTTTAAGTCTTTCCCGTAGACACGAATTCTATTTCGAGTTTCAAATCATAAAAATCCTTACCTCCAGCGATGTTATTTGTAATGATGGAGCTCTGTGGAAGTGTCCCATTCTTTTCATTGAAGACTACTACTCCTACAGTTCCCGAACTCAACCATTTTGCTCCTGAAAAAAACGAAAATAGCATGATATTTTTTGTTGCAACGAATTTACTAATCCTGATACGCAATCAACGCTAGAAATGGGACTGTCGCGCTGAGCATACAAATTAATAACAGATAATATACTACTAAACTTAACCTACAATATTAAATGGTAGAAGTAACTACATGGTACCAGTGTAAAGCGTTTTCAAGGGTCTCTTAAGGTATAGGTATAGGTGAGGTAAGGTATAGGTCAGTAATATCTCTTCTCTTAATATTATAAAGAGGAAAGATTTGATTATTTGTTTGTTTGTTTGCATTGCATAGGCTCCGAAACTACTGGACTGATTTCAGAAATGCTTTCACCAATGTGTAGAATGAATTTTCAAGATGAACATAGGCTATATTTTATGTACGCAGGTACTTCGCGAGCGACGTCGTGAGCGAAAGCTAGAGTTCTATAAAAATACTCCCTTAATTTCCTCTTTGTTCTATAAAGTGTGATCGATAAATATGTAAGGTACACTTTTGGAGGTAACTGTACCTATGTAGTGTGCCAGTCGGTCATTCAATAGTGACCGCTATAACCGTTATATATTAACGTTATCGTTTAAAGCAGCGATTGTAATAAAGGTTTTATCTATTCTCTTTAATGGACCATTATTTTTAATACTGCCAAACGACTACATTCAATTTGTTTTCTTTTGTTTCAGTTTGGCTTTTTCAGTACGTAAGATACTCGTACGTAGATATTTCATGTAGTGCCTACCTAATGCGAGTTTCATAACAATATTGAAATAATAACTAAACAGTTTGTAAGGCTATCAAACCATAATATATCATGTTAAAACGTAACAAGATAAGAAATAGGTAAATTTTTATCGTCTTAATACTTTTTCTAAAGCACAAACGAATGTTATATCTACCTACTTACAATGAACACACCTCCCTTTTTTGCTTTCATTATGAAACCCTTTTCCAAACAACCACTCAAATCCGAGTATTAAAAATATTTATTTCAAAGGGTCGAAAATCTGACGAAGGTTCAAACCATTTCGGACGCCGTAGCGTTTTATGTAACAAGGTTTACCAGTAGCTACGAGTACCTAACGGTTATCAATGAGTGAATTAGGAGTGGGAGTTTTTACTTTTCAAGAGTTTGGGCAATCAATTTTAGTGAATAGGTAGCGAATTAAAGTCAAAGTAAAACTAAATAGTTGCCACGGCGGGCATTTTGAATTTCCAATACGAACATCTAATAAGCGCGTACCTGCTACCATAATGTTCAAACAAGTATTTATTAAAAAAATAAAAATATCCCACTGAAAGTATTTCAAAATCGTTTCTTACAGCTGCCGTATTGGATTTTTAATTGATTTTTTTCTTTATTTTTGTCACTCTATTGATCCAGACGGATCCAACGACATCAAAATCCGTCTAGCCAGTTGGGTTCCAACGACAACAAAAAAATATACACAGATACACACACACATGGATCCATATATACACGTATTACACTCCTTCGCACTCGGGTAAAAAATACCTGTTTGTCAGGTACTTTTTACGCAGGTAAGTAATGTGACCAACCTGTCAAAATAATCTACTAAAGCCTGCCTAAAGCTATTACCTAGCCATAATCCTTTATAATGTGGCTTAAACTCCAACGATCGAGGTAAGTTTTAATCCTATTTATAACTTCTAATAGAGCAGCCATGTGTTTGACAAAAGATTACATACGCGGGGTGGGGATTAGGTACTTATAATAGGTAGAATATAATACTTTACGGTTTTATTGGAGAAGTTTATTATAAATAGGTATACTGAGGATGTTTCCTTTCTTGGTATCGTTATCTAAAAATATACATGAAAAGGCATATAGACATGAATTTCGTAGACATATTGATACCTAATATTTTTTTAATGGAATTTATAAATTCATATTGAATTTGCGTTAGTCTAACTAAGCATATTACTTAATAAATACTATCTAATTAGACAAAATTTGTCTAGCTTTGTGGTTTGAAACGCTGACATAATATTATTTCAGAGAAACAAAAATAAAATCGAAATACTGAGAAATTGTGGGTTGAAAACGATATACTTATTAATTTATAGCAAAATAAAACTCAGTTTTTGTTATTATGGTTTTAAATTCAGCCGAACTGGTATTTACAGAAGCTCGTTTTGTTTCCCACCATCAGAAATATTTCAAACAACAATTTGCTTCCAAACAACAGCAAATAAATTAGTTAACATCTCCACAGATAATAGTAAGGAATAGCTAAAACGTTTAACATTTCTCGTTTTGTTCAAGAGTCAATAGATCAACTTTGTGAAACGAGTGCGAGCGATGAAAATAAATCTCTTCAAAGTGTTAATTACGTTCAAGTACTTTCCTGACGCTTTATTAATTTTAACATAATTAGGTTTCGTCTCGCAACTAGTAACTAAATTAAGATCAATAAAAATAGATGGTTCAAAGAAAAATATTTACATCAGTGAACGATAAACTAATTTACATTTTGAGTTACACCTAAGTACATTTTGTAATTTATTTAAAATAGCTTCGTAGAAAGTAATTGAAAATAGCTTCTTACACGCGCTATATGGAACTTTTTGAAATTGTATTTACAATATCACTCGTGATACAAACCAATCCAACTGCACCTCATTCATAATGCGTCAATCCGTTTAAAAAAAAACACATTCGTACTCTCCAAACACATTACCGTCCTTCGCAGTCGGGTAAAAACGGTAGTTAGTTACTAAATTACTTTACTTAAACACAGTCTACTTTCGTCTTGGTCTCTTACAATCAAGCTGAAATATGTTATTTGGCAGGGGAATTACGACAATCCCAAGGGAATGTGCACACGTCCTAAACATTTGTGAAAGTACGAGCGAACATAAATGAGCCGTTTCATACGCCATTAAGTTTTTATTTTGTTAGTGAAATAGGGCCTGATTTGATATAAACTCAGCACACAAAAATATCATAAAATACATTTAAGTAACAACCCTAGTGTGTTAGAAAACATAAACACTGTAATTTAATAAACATTACGAATTGTAAAATACAATAAATTGTAATCGGCTACAATTCTACAAAAATATACGATTTACAAATTTGTATTGGTGGAAAATTTACAAAATTGTTAAATTGTACCTACAACTCCACATATTTGTATGTTTTATTAAACAGCACTTGTTATAAAATTCGACAATATTCTCACTTTTTTACAAAGCAGACTTGTAATGTTTATTAAATAGGGGCCTGATCACTAACTGATACTCAAGACGTGTCTTAGAACTAAATGTACATGCCATTTGAGAGTATATTCACAACTAGACAAAAATATCCCACAGTCAGGCAATATGCCATAATATCGCGGGCTTAGCAGTTCAGCCGTACCGTCAATACTAACTCTACCCCCTAATGGGCGGAAGCTTGCCTGCCTTATACTTTATTTTGTGCCGGGAATACAGACGCTTCGAAAAGACCGTTTGTCATTCGAAAATCTCTTCGGACGTAAGCGCCAGATGTGCAGTTTTTCTTAAAGCAAAATATAGCAACTCGTAAAATAAATAAATGGCCCATTCCAACGATCTACCTAATCTAAGGTCGATAAATTACTTGTGCTCATAGATATTGTAAGCACAACGAATACTGGCCTACGCTTTATTTTTTTTTATAGAGATGGTAAGCAGGGTCTGTGGTATTTGTATAAATAATAATGGCGATTTAAATCTTGTAAAATATTATTTCAATGTTGATGTTTATTTACATTGCGTGCAAATTATAAGCATTTTCCGATCATAAAATACTTTTGGCTGTTTGTACATATTCCTTACAAACAAAACGCTTATCCTACTAATATTATAAACGCGAAAGTTTGTGAGAATGTATGTATGTATGTTTGTTACTCTTTCACTCTGAAACGACTGAACGGATCTAGATTAAATTTGTCACAGATATAGATTATAGTCTGTAATAGCACATAAGCTACTTTTTATCTCGGATAAATGTACGGTGCCCGGTGGGATAGATTTGTTATTGTTTTTCAAAGTACCACGCGGGCGAAGGCGTGAGCGGAAGCTAGTTATTTATACTGTAATCTACGTATGCCTTCCCAGGTGTCTTTTATGACCAAAATGGGAATAAATTTCACATGCATGCTTATTAAATTCCCCCAAGACATAGGACCGTAGGACGGTATGGCATCAAACTAAATCCTACCCTTCCGCAGCTTCCGATAAGTGACCTTATGACATGGGGCGGGCCACCGTGACTTATCACCTGTCTCTTTCAGGTTATTAAGCCCACCCAGAGGTTATTTATGGGAAATTTGCAGGTTAAATAAGCATACTTTAGTTGAAGGCAGAGAATTCTATACCTACTGTAATGATAATACTTTAGAATCAATTAATGGTTTGTAATACTATCGAAGAAAAGTGATGTGTAGGACTTATTTTTTCTTTCATTCTTTACTTAGTTCTGTCAAAATAAATGAAAGTCTTCAAAATGTAAGATTTATTATTTTATGTTCCCCAAATCATTCTGCTTCAAAAAGTACGATTCTTTTTCGCTTGTATTAGATTAAAACTCTCGATTCAAACTACTTCGATTACCGATTACCGATGCCAGATTTAGAAGATTTTGAAAATAAGATCATGTAATCTCGAGCCCCGAACATACCGTGACTTGACTGTTTTATTTTCCTCATACCTCGTGAGAGTACAATCATATATACATTATGGATAGAAAATATCCGATAATGTAGTTCTTAAGACTTTTTTTTCCTCTGCCTAGTGTTACAAAAACAGTTTTGGTCATTCGGTTCAAGTCACAAACACCTGTACAATTTTATATTCATTGCCAAATTATACGAAAATCTTTGCAATGGTAGATGCTTGGGTTCCGTGATTCCGTTGAAACCTTGGACCGAAAGTGGTACTTATCTTGAACGTCTACGAGAAAAAAAAATATGACATAGGAATATATAATATACAATAGATTATTTTTTGACACAAAAGATAGCTTAGGTTAGTCTGCAGAATTTAATCTATCTCCTTGCCAAATTTGATTACGATCCGTTCAGCAGTTTTGTCGTTAAAAGGTAACAAACAGAGCTATTTTCGCATTTATAATATTACTAGATACCGCGCGCGGCTCCCCTCGCGTAGTAGGTAGGTAGTTACCCGGATTAAAAATAGCCTATGTGTTATTATTCCATGTCATAAACTACATGTATCTACTTACTTATTTTTTTTTACCAAGTTTCATCAAAATCTGTTCAGTCGTTTCAGCATGAAAGAGTAATAAACATCCTCACAAACTTTCACATTTATAATAATAGTAGGATAGTATGGAGTATGGATTCGTGAAGTAAGATGAAAAGTACCTACCTACATCTACCCTTCCTAATTACCTACAACTAAGGTTGTGTGCGCGCTCATCAAAACCATATTAGCAACACAATAACTGAATTATACATACGAATAACGCGAATACATAGGTAATTTGCGAATTTGCAAAACAAAACAGCACAACCGCTATGCCATTCCATAAATCAGTCATACAACACAACAGTTCTAACGATGAACATAATTCTCCATTCTAAAGGAAATCCGAGGTCCATTTATCTTGATAACTAATAAGCGAAACCTGACGAGGTTGTAAAATGTTTGCATTATTACGTCAGTTGAACCTTTGTCTAATTAAGTAGGTAGGTATGTGAACCTAGTCATGCGCATCTACATCGATCCTTAATCGCATAAAAAGAATAAAAGAATCACCACATTTAGTTAGTCATAATAAATATTTTTAACTTTTTACTTTTTAAAAACATGTGGGCACCTTTTTCGTATGTTGGTATGAAGTAATATTATCTCAGTCTATGGTATGGTTTCTTTTTAATTTTGACATTATTTTCAAGGATAAAATAACAATTTTTTTGGATTACTAGTCAACATAAATTAAAAAATTAAAATATACAAAAACATAAGCCTCCGTCATTGCGTTGGCGAGACGCCACGCAACGAGTGCTTTATTACGTTACTAAAATCACAAGTATCAGGGGCACAGAAGTAGCATGGAGGTCGATTGAATATTTCTTGGATATCTAATCAGCACCTACCTCTGATACCAGTCGGCTTCCCTTACGTAACGCTACGTATCGACTGTTTTATCCCAACCAATTTACGTACTCACTACGCCACCACTACCGATGGAACACGCTTTGAAAATATTTCAATTATCTTTACGATTAGCAGTTAAAAATTAATGGGATATGTAAAATGTGCATTGTTTCATTTGATTGGGCACTAAACCTATTTACATTTAAGCATAAAGATAATGAATGGGCACGCTGCAACATTTCGCTACGGCTTGAAATTAGGTTTTTACGTGTTAAATTACTAGGTTTTAATACAAAGTACCTGGTTGACCGAGCTTTGCTTGGTTTTTTTCTCGTAAATCTTGTTTTTTGGAAAATGAAACCTAGCTAGATCGATTTATTGCTATAATTGGAATATATATATATATATATATATATACAAGAATTGCTCGTTTAAAGGTATAAGAATAGCTATGAGCACTGATTAGCCTAGAATTTAGTTCTATGTTAAAATTATAATAATAGTAACCTACTATTCGAATAACCAAATTATAATCATCATAAAGAGATTATGGCTTAAAAGTACTTACTAGTATTTTAAGAAAATTGTTTGTAGGTAAAACGTATTTTCAATTTAGTGGTTTTCCATTAGAAATGAGCGTTTTCAGATTACACATAAACCCAAAAACAAAACATGTGCAAACCATAAATAGTGGGAAAACGGCACATAACGTGAGAAAAGAGGCACATCATGTGAGAAAAAGGTCATATCACGTGAGGAAAAGGAAGAGAAGAAGATTTCATCTAGGAAAAGTTGATCCTTTAATCTTTAATCTGTTTAGGGGATAATAACCTAACATACAAAATCTAGTGAGAGAATACAATGAGATCCGTTTGAGTCAATTTATGCTAACTCCTATGTAGAGACAAATTTTGGCCTTTGTCCTCTTTGACATACTACACAATAGGAAAAGAATAAACATCGCGCTTGTTTCCCGAACAAAAACACAAAAAACGATACAATTTTAACGACTACCCCGGAGCTAGGGCGAAGCTACACATCATAGGGCGAAGTACGCTTCAGCACAGCTGCTGTCTGTAAAATGGTCAGTTTTACTACACGTGGGAAAAAATACTTGCGAAATTTATTTTTCTCCGTTTTATCTTTTAAATACTCATAAGAAAACATTTTTCCCGCAGGCATAGCCGCTTGTAATAGATTAGTCAGTAGCAATAACTAAGGCTCAGTCCAAACGAGCGTAATTTTGTGAGTGTGTGGATCGCATTTTTATGCGATGTTTCGTTCCCATGAAATGACATGGTAAGAGCCAAGTTACAGAATTTCTCAGGCACACCGAGAGCGATAAATCACGAGCGTGTAGAAGACATTGTCGCCTCACCTCGTGTGTGTGTTTGGTTTTCAGAGCTTCGGCGCAGCGCGAGGTGAGGCGAGGCTCTACGAGGCAGGAGGCTTCGACAACGTGTGGAATAAGCTTTACGTAAACGTTTATGAGTTTTACGTCGATCGTTACGCAGCTGTGACTGTAATGTATGTTACTGTTTTTATTTTATAACTAGTAGATATTCCTCCGACTTCGTTCCTGTCATGTTATTTTAAGAACTTTGCCGTTGGCAATTATTTTCGTAGTGAGCGTCTACCCACACCAACACTGTTAGTTGTAACTTTATAGTATCTAATATAAGTCGTATTATTAGGTTATGGGCCCAGTCTACAAAATATGAACCAGTAGGTTAATTAGTTAATTATAAAGAACCGGTTCTTTGATGCGTTGAGTTGTTTTCCACGTGTGTCTGAACATAAAATTAATGCAATTTAATGCAATCTACATTTAAAGAACAGCGGGCTTAATGCAATCTCTTCTGCAGTCATAGATATCCCGACAAAGCGAACTCACTGTGGGAGTTAGTGAGAAGCCGCGGTTTCGCTTGGCTGCATCACTTCAAAGTTGCTTTCAATCCAAATTGAGCTTTATTTCTTTTTCTATTAGATACGTTTAAAGCGTTCGAGGACTTCGCGTCTAAAACCTTTGCTAGAGCCTAGCTTTATAATTATGATGCAAAATAATATTTTGGTTTTGCGATGAAGCAATATATTTATAGTGTTCGAGAGTTTTCTATTGAAATTCGTAAAATGCTTCACACAAAATAAGGTAGGTATTAACAAGCAATAGGCAAATATATTGCTCGTGATCCAGAAAACTAATATCTTTTGGAGGAATTGCTCAAACAAAACGTTCAATCTATAGCGGACAACTTGAAATAGATATTTTTTCGCTTTCATATTACAAATTGTTATTGTTGCCCATTCAGCAGCAGGTCGCGTTTGGTTTGAATACGTCGAAAGTACCTACCACCATGGCTGCAAGTTGAACGCATTGGTTTGTTCGTACTATGACTCTACATATGTACTAGGTGAGCGACAGGATGCGATTTGTAGCGACACGACGCTATGCGACTTAAGGCAATAGTCTTTACTTCGTCGCGTCTCATCAAACTGAATAGAATAGAAAATATTTTATTTCGCACACACACACGTAGCAAATAATCAGTTAAAAACAGAGCCGGAAAGAGATAGTAAATAGTAAATAATGCTGGACAATCCACACAGTATAATCTAGCCCCAAATTAAGCTTCTCAAAGCTTGTGTTATGGGTACTAGGTAACTGATATATTTAATACATTATAATACATAGATAGATATTTTTTTTAGATAAATATATTTTGGAAACTAAGTTAGATACTAAGTTAAATAAGATACATTAAATAGACAAAAAAAACATTCACACAAGAGACTAAATGCACAACAGCATGCCACACGTACATACATACAATGACTACTTGATATTTTAGCGTCGCGTCAAATCGCGTCGCTTTGGCGCATTTATCGTTCACCTAGGACAACGGAAGTAGATTCATTCTGATTCAGTGACGTATATTGGAACTGTACGACACTGGTTACTGTATATAATCTGTGGCTCAGCTCGTTTGAGTTCGTCTCTACTTCCGCACGATAGGAATGCATGACCAGTTGGACTTACTTTGAGTCGGTCCAAACTTTCTCGTCGAATTTGAATAGCTTTCAGATTTTACAGCCAACTGTTAGCATAAGTAGTGTTTGAAACGCTTCAAAATGGGAACAAGGAACAACGAAATATTGATCAATACTTGGTACAATTGTCTACTTACTTTACATGTTTAGGACCTTAGGGCCTTATCCATCCTGATCAATAAAAAAAAAGTAGCGTGAAGATAATGTTCTGTTTTTCAAAACTTGTTAGAGAAAAAACCAAAGTGTAGGTATCTACGGTTCGATATGAAAGTCGCATTATCTAAATTCGTAAAACAGACCAGTATCCTAGCCTATTATCCCAATAATATTTCGTAAAACCGACAATTATTCGATATATTTACCATACAGTAAATATCAGGCATACTATTCTAATAATATGCCTGATATTAAATCGAATTTAATTGTTACCATTAAATTAGCTATTATTACTTTCCACTACAGCTCCTATTATCAAAACGCACTTTAAACTGGATAGTGGTTTTGAAATTATCTCTCTCTAACACATGAACTAACCAACGTGCAAGGGAGATAATATATGTTCAGTTCAGTGGCGCGTAATGAGTAGGTACGTAAAGCTTTGTGAGGCTTGTATGTGGTGATTCCGGGCATTTTGAATGATGTTCCGGGGAATATGTGGGCAAAATCCGAGAACAATAGATAAGCAAGGTTCAAAACCGGTATGCGAGAGTATTATTCGCGATAGGCTTTGTAGGTACACACTTTTTATTGTGCAGCGAATCAAAAAATAAATCAGAGAAAAATTGTTATAAAAAAAAACACCTGTATTTTTTATCGAAATAAATGAAGTTTGTAGAGTTTAAAAACAAAAAGGCAAAATAAATGATATATGCATGTGAATAATTCGATGGCATTGGCGAAACCGCTCGACGCATGAAAAATGTTCTTTTTATAGCATCACTATTTATTGCAAAAATCTGAAATGTTTATTTTTACGGCCTGCCTAAAAAGTTAGTTATGTATGACTTAGTATGTTAATTTACCTGGTGGTCAAATTTCCAAAAATAGCGACATGCCTGATACATCTGACAAACTATATATTATGGGCATCTAAAAGTGGATGATAAATTACAAAATCTTTTTACCGCAAGTATTAAATCAACCGCAACTAGCGTTGTACAACATTTAGAAAAATGTACAAAAAAAGATTAACCCCGTTGTTGTACAAATATTTATTCTGTCTCCGTCAAGTTTTCATAAAAAAAAATAACTTGGATATTGTTGTGGGTTTTACCAGTGTGACTGTACAAATTATTGCCATATATTATAATGATGTTTGTTTATATTATGCGGTAAATATAAAACAATAGAAGAATTCAACAAAAAACAAACTGGCAAATGAGATGAAACAAAGCATTGTTAAAATAGCGAAGTTATCGGACAAAATAAATTTCTATTACGGCGTCTTTGTTTCTTTACTGGTAGGTAAATTCGTCAGCCATTGTTACTACCCTTTTAGCGATAACATCTCAGAGTAATGGAGGAAAAAATGTACAAGAACAGGGCTGTGCGAGTATACAATTGGGCTCGTAGTTTGTGAGGCACTTAGTAAATGTTGCTACGCCCTGGCTTAAGTAGTGAAATGTGCGAGTGTCTTCTTATTTGGAACTTTTCTTTTAAGAGTTTTACGGCCGCACTGTACACAATAAAAGTAATGTTACACTATTACACTCTACATTATTCATCACCATCTTCCTGCCCTTTTCTCTCGTTATGTGTCGGCACAACATGTGATCTTCTTCCATTTACCTCTATCAATCGTCATCTCAGTACTCATTCTTTTCCTACCTATGTCATCTTTCACACAGTCCATCCATCTTTTCTTTGGCCTACCTCTACTCTACACTCTAGATTATTTTTTTAATAAATAGTCGTGTGTCTCTTACTTTGCTAAAATAAGCAAGGCCATCGCTTTCCAAAATTACTTATCATGAATAACGATATTAACGATGTTAATACAAAATTATATTGTAGATTTATTTGTAACATCTTGCCAATGAATCTTAACAAGTCATGTCCCAAAATTCTCGCTAAAGTAAGGTCAAAGTCTTTAGCGAAATATAACATTTGATATTAAAATTTGAGACCCCGATAATCAAACCGCTTAGCATAACAATATCGCCCCGACTAATAACATCCCTTGTGAAAGTTCAGCCGAAAAAGAAGGATTTTTTTATTAAAAGCTCGGCTTTTAAACGAAGGGAGATGATTTATAAGGGCTACCTAAGTTGAGAGGGCTAGTTACCTATTGAATTTTATCGAGCGATTCTCAGAAGATTATATTTAAGACGGCTGATTTTTTTACAGTCAGTTAACCGAGTAACCTGTTTATTTTCATCGAAATAAAGCTCTTGTGTTACTGAATAACAATGACTGTACATCCTAAAACATGTGTTTGAGAGTTGAAATTTTGAAATGAGAGTACAGATACCTTTCTATGCTTAGGCACTTCACAAGAAAATAATCTTTAAAGATACGAATAAATAAGTTTGAAGTTTGTATGAAAAAAAAAGCGAATGAAGCTACAGTTCTACTGGTCACATATACCCTCCAGACAAATCTTACAGACAGTAGTGATTTAAGTCCTCAAAGCAGACTCTTCTTTCTACTACAGTACCTACTTTGTATCATTCAGACCTCCTTATATTATATTACCCTATGTTTACACACACATAAACAGTGTTTGGTTTGGTATGAATGTTTCAAAAAAGTCTAATTTCAAGCTACTTCAAGCTCAATTCAATTTTTATAGGTTATGGTACGAAATATCAAAGTTATATTACTTTAATATTGCCCAAAGAGCTAAGGGCCATGTTAAAAACCCGAAAGCACACCTTCCCAACGCTTAAATAAAAAAAACAACTCGCTATCTGGAAACACCTTTTTACTATTCATTATGACTGTAATAAAAAGCTACGGGCCCTGCGAAGTAAATTAAAGGACTGAGAGTGGTCAAGGCCGTCAACATTTCAAACGAAATAACAAAAGAGTGTTGGATTTAAACGTTTAAAACTGGACATAGTGTACTTACAAAAAGAAGACGGAAAATTTGAGTTTACCCAATGTTCACTGCTGACTTTTAGACCGACAAAATAAAAAAAAAGGAAGAGGTTCTCAATTCGACGCATACGCGTATTCTTGTTTTTATTAATCTGTACCTATATATTATGTTTTTAAACTTAAACACATTATTATTAAGTATTAAACGGGTATTTATCATAAATCTTTTTATTTTAAACCTGTCGAAACGTCGCGTCGGGAAAAATAGGTAAATAATAAATACCAGTTTAATACTAATAAGAATTTATTAATCTGACCATAATACATAAGTACTACATACATAATGCGTACATATTATTTTTTTATTTATCCGAGTTGAATATTTTTTTGTTATCGCGTTACATGTTCGATACACTTAAACAACAAAACGTGTAAGAGCCTTATACATGTTTTATATATAAAGTACTAGGTACTTTAATATACTTTAGGTACTTAATAACCGAGCTTCGCTCAATTTCTTTTGGTAAATCCTGTTTTTTGGAAAATGAAACCTAGCTAGATCAATTTATTGCCCCCGAAACCACTTGCTTACTAAACATGAAATCAATTTCATGAAAATCGTTGGAGCCGTTTCCGAGATACAGATTATATGGACATATATACATATACAATAATAGCTCTCTTAGATATTAGATATAATATATTTGTAAAGGAGCACCCACACCTCAAAATGATTTTACAAGGTATCAGAAGCAATCTAATTAGGGCCGCCTCGATATCGCATGACCGAGTCGTTTGCTGTGGAATTTATAGTCTTCACTGATTATGCTAATTAAAATGAAACAACTAAAATATGAATACGGATCAGGGGCCTTACCACAAGCTCTTACAAACTATCATGTTTCAGTAACGTCACATTTCAAGCTCGAAACACTATTTCAATAATTTTTTTATAGGTCATGGTACGAAATATCAAAGTTATATTACTTTGACATTACCCGAAGAGGCCCCAAAGCAAAATGTCTTCGTTACTAAAACGTCTATCACTTAATGTTTTAGACACAGAATCCAATGATTTCGTAGCGTTTAATATACATTTTTTTAAGAATATATATTTTACTAGCTGTTGCTTGTTGCTTCGTCTTTGATTTAATATTAGGTAAATTTTTGGAGACCAAAGTAGAATTATGCGATAATGTTTATGACAATTAAGAAAGGAAATTAAAATTTCATGAGCCCATTAGTATTAATTACTAGTGGGAGACCGCGACTTAGTTCACCTATTCTTTTCCGAGTGCATCCCTAGACCTCGAAAAGAACCTATCATCTACAGCCCAGATCAGTCAGTCAGTAAGTCAGCCAGTAATAGAAGATTTTTATATATTTAGATACTTTGGAAACGAATAAGTTACAGTATTCTTCGATCTAATTTGGGAGCGGAATGAGTGCGTCACGCTGATTTATGAACAGGACCCTTAGCAGTAGTTCCTAATATTTTCGTACCGCTAGCGAGTGCCTCGCTAATTTTGAAATAATAACCCGAAGCACGTATCAGTTCGACATCCTGCTATTTTTTTAGTACCCAAGAGCTTAACACAAGTTTGTGTACTCTCTAGCGATGTCATAACGTCAGAAACTACTGCTTACCCCACGGAATTGATTAGCGAAATAAGTATTGATGCGAATGAACCATTCGTCTTGATAAAACTGCGGAAATCACAGAGTGAATATCGGGAAAAAAATATGTTATCAGTGCATTATAAAAAGTATAAGATTAGAAAGTTTTGATTTTATTTTCCTTTCGGAATCAAGTAGTGAAATAAAGATTTATATTTATACTATTAATAAAAAATTAGGGTAAGTAAATAAAAATCATTCTGTTCTCTTCATAAAAGTGGATGGAATTGTGTGAAATCTGTGTGAAATAAATAAGAAAATCTTGTCAAAATTGGGAAAACGACATACTATATTATAGTTAGATATTACGTGTTACAGTTTCATAAATATGTGTGATAATCGCAAAAAGAAATACTATAGTTTTCCTTCATTCATTCGTTCATTCATTCATTAGTCGTTCAGTGCCGTCACTAAGGGTGTTGCAGTTTCATAAAACAAATATGTGTGATAATCACGAAAGTTTAAGAAATACTATTAGTTTCCTTTCATTCATTCGTTCATTCATTCATTAGTCGTTCAGTGCCGTCACTAAGGTAGGAACGTGCAGACATATTGAATGCTGAAAACCCCTTTCTCCGTACACGTCTAAACCAATTCTAGGGGTATAACAAACACTGTCGATAAGGTGATGTTGGCGCAGTAATAATGCAAAGGGTTGAGAACGGGTAACACTACATCTGAAGTACGTTTCAGCGGCTTACGACCTCAGTGGCGCAGCGGGCAAGAGCCCGCCTGCGACGCAAGAGGTTGCGGGTTCGATTCCCGCCTCGGAACAAATTTGTGTACGATCTGCAGAAATTTGTTCCATTGGTCTGGGTGTGTATGTATAATAAAAAATATCTATCTATGTACCTACATCATGTATTAAATATATCAGTTATCTAGTACCCATAACACAAGCTTTGAGTAGCTTACTTTGGGGCTAGATGATGCTGTGTGGATTGTCCAGCATTATTTATTTATTTATTTATTTTATTATTCATGTTTCAAGCAGTCATTATTTTTTTAACCCGATGAAAAAAGAGGGGTGTTATAAGTTTAACGTGTCTTTGTATCTGTTTAAATCTGTCTGTGACATCGTAGCTCCCAAACGGATGAACCGAAGAAAATAGAAATGAATGAAAAATTAAGTAATCTAAATATATAAAACTCAAAGGTGACTGACTGACTGACAGTGATCTATCAACGCACAGATCAAACCAACGGACGGATCGGGCTGAAATTTGGCATGCAGGTAGATGTTATGACGTAGGCATCCGCTAAGAAAGGATTTTAATTAATTATACCCCCAAGGCGGTAAAATAGGGGATGAAAGTTTGTATGAAAAGTCGCGATAATCGACATTCACGCGGGCAAAGCTGCGGGCATCAGCTAGTGAAGGATATATGTAAAATTATAAAGGTAACGAGTAAACGCAAATTGAAATACAGTTTAACAAACAGAACTCGAGTAAAAATTGGAAAACCAAAACAAAGTCTCTGATTATGTCAGAGGAAAAAACGAATTCTAATAACACTAAGAAATACTTAAAAAAAAAAAACGGATGAACCGATTTTAGTTTAGTTTTTTTTGTTCCATAGATAATATTATCTATGACACAAAAAAAAATGTATAGAGTATTTTTAGCCATGTTTCATGAAAATCTGTTCAGCCGTTTGAAGATCATCAGCTCTGTTGATGAGGGGATCTGACTAACTTCCTTATGTCCGATCCATTCGAAATTTGGTATGGTTAGGTACTATTAGTTTAATTTAAAAAGGAAGGATAGGATTATATAAAATACATGATATATTATGTGAAACTATAAACCTCTAAGTCACACGCGTTAGTTCCCACGGTACTGAAGCGTTCGATGTTATGTAGATCGGCTAACATGTAATCACGATAGACAGTGACACCTGGGTTCAAGATTGGATTATCGGAAAATATCTCTCGCACCGTAAAATAAGATTATTCAAGTTTGATTCCTTAAGGAGGTGTAGTAAATAACGTAAATAGATCTACATTAATATATACAAATACATACATACATGATCACGACTGTAATCCCTGGGCTCCGTAGATATCTCCTCAGATCTTTAGATACTTAGATCTTTGAGGATATCTAAAGGGGGTAGTCAGAGGCAAGTCCAAACATGACATTTGGTACATGCCCACATTTTGCACAGTAGTTAGTATTCCGTACGTGACAGGTTGCAAGCCCATCGCCGCTTATAAGAATACTAAGCTTTGACACATACCTTCGAATTTTTGGTTCTAGGGTATGCCGGTTTCCTCACGATGTTTTCCTTCACCGTTTAAGAGCACTGGCATTGCGCACATAAATTTTTCGGATGGAAAAACTCATTGGTGCACGACCAGGTTTGAACCCACGACCTACGGATCGTGAGGCAGGGGTGCTACCACTACACCACCAGCGCTCTCTATATTAATATACGCACTATATATAAAAACATGTCAAACAGTTGAGCTATCTAAAGATCGATCGTTACAAACGAATCGTTCAATCGGTTCAGTAGTTTAGGCGTGATTGCTTAACACACAGATAGAGTTACTTTCGCATTTATAATATAAGTAAGGATTAGTTATAGTTGTATTAGTAGCATCCTAGCTTTTTAAGCTGTTCATCATCCTTAGACGTGGGTTTGAATCCGGTTGTGAACCAATAGATTTTTCAATTCCAAAAAATACCTACCTACGTGAAAAACTTCGCGGAACAGATCACGTGACTTATCTATGAGAAATATCTAGACACGCGGCAGCGTGTCAGCCAAGTTCAAGCGAACGGGCGAAGCGCGCACCGTGTGTAATATTACACGAACCATTTGGAGCCATTTTCACCCCCTCGTAACTCAAAAACTATTTCACATAAACAAGTCAAATTTGGCTCATCTATTGCCATTTGCGAGTAAAATATGTACTCTGAATTTCATAAACACACCTCAAACGGTTATTTAGATATCAACGTCCAAAAATCGTATTTTATGAAAAAAGTTATCAGTGACTGACCTATAGACGTTAATTATATTATTATTATTATTATTTATAACCCAGTTCCAGATGACCTAGAACGTTCAAATTTGGCATACAGGTAGGTAGTGGGGTGGATACAAAGGAAAAAATCTGAAACTTGTAAATTTTTATATTTTTATCATACTTTTTCAATTAATTGATTCTCCTAAGAACCCTTACTAGCGCCTGTAATATAAGAATAGCAATCTAAATAGATGACAGACGGTCATTATATGGATTTTAATAGGGTCTTGACGTGAATATAATAACGAGTGGAAGTATTGTCTTGGATTGGTAAGTAGTACACTCTCGATATACAATGTGCCAATAGTTGAGCCGTCTATGCAGATAGGTAAGTATGACTAATAGGTATGTATACAATGTGCCAATAGTTTGAGCTAGATAACTATTCAGGCCTAGATTATAGTGTGTCGGCTTGTCGGATAGGTAGTAGGTATACTTATTCAGTAAGTAAGTACCTACCTACTTAGTATGTATACAATGTGCCAATAGTTTGAGCCGTCTATGCAGCTGGTAGATATATAAGTGTAATAATATAAGAATAAGTACCTACGTACTTACTAATAAGTTCTGTACAAAAAGTAATGATATCCCATCAAAAACATAAATGTGAAATGAGAGCCAAGTTCAATAAGTATGTTTTAGTCGTTGACTTCAGCAACAAAAGAAGTGAGATCTAAACGGGTGCCAAGTACAATGGTCAGTCCTGAAACTTATTTATAACAATATGAAATATTTTTCATCATCATCATCATCATCAGCTTATAGCAGTCCACTGCTGGACATAGGCCTCCCCTAATGAGCGCCATTGCGCCCTGTCTTCAGCTCGATGCATCCAGCCTCCGCCAGCAGCCTTTCGCAGATCGTCACTCCACCTAGCCGGAGGGCTAGGTGGAGTCCTACACTACGTTTGCCGAGCCGCGGTCTCCACTCGAGAACTCGTTTACCCCAACGGTTATCGGTTCTTCGACAGATATGGCCAGCCCACTGCCACTTCAGCTTGCTAATTCTCTGAGCTATGTCGACAACCTTAGTTCTGTGTCGGATAGTCTCATTATGGATTCTATCCTTCAGAGAAACTCCGAGCATAGCTCGTTCCATAGCTCGCTGAGCGACTTTAAACTGGTGGACTAGCCGTACCGTGAGTGTCCACGTTTCGGCTCCGTATGTCATGACAGGTAGGACGCACTGGTTGAAAACTTTTCGTTTTCAGACATTGTGGTATGGGTGACGAGAAGTTAGACCTTAGGCTTCAATATAATATCCTAAGTTATGAGATGAAATAATATTTTAAAGTTGTCAAAAATATTTCATATTGTTATAAATAAGTTTCAGGACTGACCATTGTACTTGGCACCCGTTTAGATCTCACTTCTTTTGTTGCTGAAGTCAACGACTAAAACATACTTATTGAACTTGGCTCTCATTTCACATTTATGTTTTTGATGGGTCATTATTTTTCTATATTCACCCATTGTTCTTTTCCATTAGCATCATCGCTATAACACTTTAAAGTGTAATTAAAGTTATCATGTATGTATGTATATACAATGAAAAAGTTCACGAGTTTTGCAATATTGTATTCTAAGTATCGCTAACAGAGGCGATATCTCTATGACAATCAGATCTATGCAATAACGATAACCACTATAAGCAAAAAATAACCAAAGGTTACCTTTTTTCACTCCAACTAATGATGCTAAAATATTCCACGGATATTCATTACACATTCTCTTTTTAAGCCTAAACTCCTTTTGTGATTCGTATAATACCCCAATTAAGGTGTAATTTAGACTTTAACAAGGAACAGCCTTTTTACATGTACATGGTCGCCGTATATAATAACTGCAAATGGGGTTACCATAAGCCAATAATAGCCGTTAACCTTTTTTTATCCGACTGCGAAGCGAAGGAGACTAATGTGTTTGGGGTGAATGTATGCGAGTTCCTTTGACTGTCGCAGTAGCCCAAACAACTGGACGAGTTTTGACAAGTAAAATATATGGATTAAAGTGTATAGTAATTAGAGTAAGTAGAATAGTTAATTTCTAAATTAATCGGTGAAATTACCGAGAATTTTGAACAAAACAGCTCTCTTTTGTTTAAAATTTACTTGACAATTTGACTGAGAAATTATGAATAGGAGAATAATAGAAGTAAGTGTTGGTAGAAACGAGCATAATAATCAAAAGTTTTGGGTCGAAAGGAGAAAATACCTATTGTTTAGAAAAATCTTAGAAAAAAAAAGAATGAAGAAGCACTCTTTGTGAACACTACTAATTTAAAAACTTGACACTGGCAATATTCATAGCAAAAGAGACATACCATAAACAAAGAATAAGAAGATGAATAACTATAAGTAAGCCGTGTACATATAGAAAGGCACTGGTAAGCTACCCCGTGTAAGCACACGTAATCCTTGCAAGCCAGGCCTGACCCGTATCAGATCGACCTCTTTCAATGGGAAAGAAAAATTCGATGTAATGAGGAGCTTAATCTGATAAAGGATCAGTTCACGTAGACATTTTGACTGCGATTATTTAGCGTTAGTAACCCTTTGTCCTGTAGTGCGGCCAGAACGTGCGGACAGGAGCGTTTGAAAATTACGCGTGCTGACTAGCTCAGTCCCGTTATTTATATTTATTTATTTACTAGACTTCCGCCTCAGTCACTTCAATATGGACACAAAGGCGCTTTTTATATGTTTGATACTTCGCGCCCGTCGTTGCAACCGCGCTAGACATTTTAACTGCGATTATTTAGCGTTAGTAAAGGGTTTAACCTTTTTTCCGCTTTAGTCACATTATATACAAGAGCTAGCGAGCCCTGTCCACTAAAGACACCTTTTGGGTGACAAAAAAAACGCACTTACCTTCTTCATCTTTCTGTCCTTTTCCCACGCTATGTGGGGTCGGCACAATACGTTTTCTTTTTCCTTTCCCTCTGTCATCCGTCATCTTAGTACTCACACCTTTCTTACTCATATCACTTTCACACAGTCTTTTTTCTTTAAAAAACGCGCTCACTATTTATATAATCTGAATATCGGAAACGTCTCCAACGATTTTCATTAAATTTAGTATGCCGGGGGTTAAGGGGCGATAAATCGATCTAGCTAGGTTTGATTTTCCAAAAAAAAACCGAGCGAAGCTCGGTCGTCTAGGTACTACTTAATTAAATGTGGCACACTTACAAATTAAATGATAAACTTGGTATAAATCGGGTCTAAACGCAGCGGTAGATTTATGTATTTAAGGCAAAGCTTGTTGTTGGCTCCTGAATGACTGTGTAAACGAGGCACGAACCGAACTCGGGCGGTAATCACACCGAGTAATCGATCAACACCTGATTCAGGACATCTCGATTCCACCGCCAAACTGAAAAGTGAGTACAATCGTTCAACCGGCAAGTGAATTTAACCAGGTACTGTAATTAAGTCACTTTGTTTGTTGAATTGTTTGTTTTTTTATTGGGTGTTGCTAATAAACCCTCTTCCTCTTTCTGCCCTTTTCCCACGCTCTGTGGGGTCAGCACAGCATTTTCACTTAAGTTTGTATTTTTGTTTTGTAATGTAAGTACCAGTAGATTTTTTATTTATTATATTTATGTTATGTTTATTTTAAATAATCACTAGTTACTATGTTGATATGTCAGTTTATGTTTATATTTTATCTGTTCCTCTATAACGCATTGGTTAATTATTATCTGTTATGTTATGTTGAGTTTAATAGACTGAATTTGAATTTGTTTTTTTCTTCCATGTCCTTCTATCATCCGTCATTTCAGCACTCTTACTTATATCATCTTCGGTCATCGGACATTCTGCAGGCAGTGCGATTGCGAGCTCCCAATGAATTCGTGCACCGGCGGAGCTGGCCACCTCTACTGGAAGTGCCGCGCAGTAGAACCAACTTGTTGGGCAAGGCACCTATGACGCGGACCATTCAGACACTGAATCTAGTAGCGGAGACTATTGATTTATTTCAATGTTCTTTGAGCGAATTCATAAAAGCTTATATGTATTTTTTAGAATCGCAAGCATAGTTTGTTTATTTTTATTTTTATTTAATTTCTTTGTTATTTTTTATTTCTTTTTGTTATTAGTCGTATTGTTTTTATGTTATTATTATTATTAAATGTGGAGGTAAATACTCTCTCTATCGAATTAGGTTATCCTGTAAAGATAGGGTTGAAGTTTGTGAATAAATAAATAAATAAAATAAATCTTTCACACAGTCCATCCATCTTTTCTTTAGTTTACCTCTACCCCTATATCTATCCACATTCGTACCTAACACTCTTCTCGTCACATGACATTCATCCCATAGCATCCCACAGCAATGCCAAATGTCATGTTAGGACGTGCCTCTGACTACCCTGAGATATCCTCAAAGATCTAAGCCACTAGAGTTTGAGGAGATATCTACCGAGCCTGGGGATTACAGTCATGATCATTTTAAATAGCTGAATCTAGTGGTCCCCAATCAGGGCTTGATCCGAGAGTCTGAGACATTAATGGATAGTCGTATAGCTAATGATTCGAGTCAATTCCTTCTGAGATATCGGAGATGTAACCGGACGTCTGGTAAGCTTCCTTTGACAATAGATTGAACTGTCTAACTGTCCAATGGTGAAGGCTTAATTTGCTAAGAAGCGATGACAAAAATAATCCAACAAAAACGTCAAATGTGAAAAAGGGGTTAAGTTCGGTACAAACGGCGTTTGTGGTTGACGGTGAAATTCAAATTCAAAATGTTTTTAGTCTATGAAATCACAAGGATCTTTTAAAATGTTTTACATACTAGGTGAATTTAAATGCCAATTCTAGTCTGCCCCAAGTACAAGAAGAATTGGCTAGAAACAAGTTTCCGTCCTAGCGCTTTTTTACCCGACTGCGAAGAATGAGGGTAATATGTTTCGGGTGTAAGTGTTTGTATGTATGTATCTAAGTTTTTTAGACTGTCGCTGTTGCCTAAACGCCTAAATGGATTTTGACAAATAATATATCGTTAGATTTGTTTAGATCATAAGTCTGATAATGTACAATGTTAAAAATTCCAATATGGCGGCTGCATGAAGCTACAAGTATTTTCATTTAGTATTTTTAGTCGGGTTTTTATGATTTTGAATTAAATACTAGTCGCATGATCATTCCAAAAACATCGTAACTAATAAGTGGAATAGTGGATTCTATGCCACGGTCACCCACCTAGGTACCTAACAGAACGTTGCTTTTGTTTGTTTAAAAATGTCTTGGCCATGTCACGAGCGTCAAGCTATAAGCCCCTTTAAGAAATTATGAGGCGAGAGTTTGGCAAACTGTAAAAGTTAAGAAATATACCTTTTAACAAATTGAGATTGTTGGGAACTGTCCACAGTGTTGAGAGGCTTTGTAATCGGTTGGGCCTACTGAGAAGTAAGGGCTCGTTTAGATGGCACAAAGTTATGCGGTTTTAAACTTAAACCCTTTTTATTCCCTTGGGAGCTTTTTTTCCGCCATGAAAAAGTAACAATGTTAAACCAGATTGTAATCTACTTTCATATAAAATTTTATCCAAATCTGTTTAGCTGTTACAAGATACACACACAATCACAATACACACATGCCTAGACATAACCATAATCCCTTTTGGATTTGCCAGAGTCGGAAAATTAATATTCAGAATTTCTTTGCTAACGCTACTTTGCTTAGTATGGTCATTTTTTATTTACTCTGACAAGGTTCCGTCCCATGCTAACCGTGCGCTGGTTATATTCAAAATGTATTTATTAATAATGGCGCTTAAATTAATATTAGAATATTATATAAATAGGTCAGAGAATCAGCTATTCAACGAGGTAACGTTGCCAACTATTTAGGTACATTACCTGCGGTCAGTGAAATTCTGTTTTCTGTATATAATTTATTTATTGTTGGTATATTATTAATTAATTTAAGTAAAATAAATAGATAAACTATTAATTTTGTCATAACTATTGTCATTTCACTTATTTTATTTCAGTAAAGATGTTTATTTGGCTCTTTTGTAGGTTCAGTTAGTTAAAACGTTGCATTAACTAAGCTTATCCCGACTATTAACCTGGCTTAATCTTATATTTCGTGCAATATTCGTATTTCGTAGCATGCAAAACTAAATTAAGCTACGGCGTAGCACCTCGTAGCCGCGTAGCGCTCTGTCTACGACCAATGAAGCTTGATGAGACAGCGTAAGGTTAAAATTAGATGAAAAATCCCTCGAAAGTAATATGATTTTAGACGAAAATTTACAAAATAGCCTTTCTTTTTCCTCTGAGAATTGTTTAAATCCAAATGTTCAATGAAGCTTCGTTGCGGGTAATTTTAGAAACTGGTTGACCGAAATGGGATCTTATTGGGCTTATTTCTTCCCAATGGGCTATACTTTGTCCTTATCATGAATGGGATCTCAACGCAAATAGTGAGGAAAGGAAGCGATGGAGGGCGATGTAGCCCCGAGCTGCAAAAATATTACTTACAAGATATACACAAAGCTAGGTCTTTTTATTTTATTTTTATTTAACTTTAAAATATAAATTTGCATCGTATCCCACTAATGCGAAAGTTTGGATGGATGGATGTGTGGATGTGTGAATATTTGTTACTCTATCACGCTGAAACGGCTAAACAGATCTAGATGAAATTTGGAATATCGTTTATGATCTAGAATAACACTGGCTACTCTTTATTCAGTAGTTACCACGCGAGCTGAGCCGTATTCAGAAGCTAGTAATACCATAAATGCAAAAGTATGGATGGATGGATGGATGTATGTATGTTACTGAATCACACTGAAACGGCTAAACGGATCGGGACCAAATTTTATCCAGCGATAGATTATACTCTGAAATAGTACATATAATAGTACATGAATGGTACGTAATATCAAAGTTATATTACTTTGATAAGAAGAACTTGTGGTAAGGCCCCAGGCTCAAACCCACTACATCAGGAAATTGAACTACCACTACGCCGTCTGTGCCAAATAGCGCAAACTAGCGTGTTTGTATTTTTGTAATATGCCGACTAAAGTTATGCTTAGTATGATTATGTGTTGCCAGCTGCGCTCACTGCTAACCGCTGCACAATCTGTTGCTTAGCTATTGTGAACTGTATTAAGAGCGTAATACGAACTTATTTTGCTATTTACTTAACTGCAAACTAAGTAATTGCCTAAACCTTGATTTAGTAAGTTCTACTTCCTTTTTTAACAGCACTGATGGTGTAGTGGTATCATCCCTGCCTCACGATCTGATGGTCGTAGTTTTCAAGCCTGGTGGACGACCAGAGGTTTCTCTATTCGAAAAATTTAAAGAGGCACGTCCAAATATGACATTTGGAACGTGGCAGGTTACAAGCTCATTGCCGCTTATAAGAATACTAACCTACGACACGCACCTTAGAATTTTTGGTTTCCTTACGGTGTTATTCTTCATCGTATAAGAGCACTGGCATTGCGCACATAAACTTTTCGAATGGAAAAACTCATTTGTGCACGACCAGGTTTGGACCCACGACCTTCGGATCGTAAGGGTGCTACCACTACACCACCAGCGCTCTATTCCAAATAAGTGTAGCTGTAAAGTGTAAAATTTATCCAAGTCAACTGTACGAGTTTTTTTTTTTAAATCTTTATTAATTATTTATTTTATTATTATAGACGAGCAGCTATCGCTGGTATGTCTATATCACACAGTGTTGGAATAGTCTTTGTTGAAATAGTAATTAATATTTTTTTTCCTTTTCGAGCACTAGTTTCTTAGTTTGTTTGTTCGTAGCCAGTCATCGAGCTTGTTCTTAAACGCATTGATAGAAGTAGCTGTAACAATGTTCTCCGGTAGTGCATTCCAGTTTTGAACCACTCTGTTACTGAAGAAGTGATGGGCAGTGAGCAAACGAGCAGGGACACGTATGAGCTTGAGTTCGTGACCACGTGAGGGTCTTTGATCATCTTTTCTACTCAATATATGTTGAATGTTTGGCAAATTGTAATGGTTTGTCATAATCTTATAGACTTCGATTAGATCTCCTCGAAGATGTCTATCCTTAAGTGTAGTGAGGCCTAGTGATAGTAGTCTATCCTCATAGGTTTTGCGACGTAGAGCCTGTGGGATCTTGGTAGCCTTCCTTTGAACACTTTCAAGGAGGTCGATGTCTTTTTGGAAGTAGGGATGCCATATTTGAAATCCGTACTCTAGCAATGGTCTTATATAAGTTTTATATATCTTACGAAAAGTATCTACTGTCATTGTTTGAATTATAAGGAGTTTTGTCACGCAGTGACCATGCCACTCCCGTTCAGGCTTACCACTTAAACACACACTAAAAACACTTAAACTTAAACACATATGCTTACTAACTAAACACTGTACAAATTGTTTAAAAACAATTTCCTTCGCACAAACACTTACGGGGTGCCGGTGCGTGCCACGGGCGAGGTGCCTATGCTCGCATACATAATCCACGAATGAGTTTAACTCGAGAAGCCGGTGGATATAAACATTGCTGTCACGTGTCTACCCCCCATTATCGCGAGGGGTATTTCATTAGAGAGTTACGCAAGCGACCGTGCCCTTAAGTGTTTTGTTTAACTGAGTAGTGAATACTTGGTATTTAGTGAGTGACGTTAAGGCTGAGTCTCCACCAAAGCGGAGACGAGAGAGCGGAGAGGAAATGTTTTTTAAACAACCAATAGAATTGTGTTATTGCCACATCTCCTCTCCGCTCAGCTTCAGTGGAGATCGCTGTGCGGAAATGTGAAATATTTGTATGGCGCGATGGAAGCGGAGATGTGAGCTGTGCGCGGACGACGCGCAGTGGAGACGAGAGATATGACACCGCACACATCTCCGCTTTGGTGGAGTCCCCCGAGCTGAAAAACATCTCTTCTCGCACAACACACAGCACACCGCACAAATCTCCGCTTTGGTGGAGTCCCGGGCTAAGGTTTAAGGTCGTAGCTCACTTACACGACCCCGCTCAGATACCGGTAGACGGAGATGATAAGCGAGACGTCAACTATCGAATGGTATGATGGCGGTTAAACTTGCCTATAGCGAGCTGTCTGCTAATTTGTATTGTTACGGTGAAGGAAAATATCGTGAGGAAACCGGCATAACCTAGAACCAAAAAATTTAAAGTGTGTGTCATAGGTTAGTATTCTTGTAAGATGCGATGTGCAACCTGTCACGTACGGAATACTAAGTACTGTGCAAAATGTGGGCATGCGCCTAATGTCATGTTCGGACGTGCCTTTGACTACCCTCTTTAGATATCCTCAAAGATCTAAGTCACTAGAGGTCTGAGGCAGGGCTTGGAAACCCGAAAAATTTTCAAACCGGTATCGCTCTAAATACCTAAAACCTTTTCATTTCGGTTACGTTCTACCGTAACCTCTATTCAAACGGTTCGTCAAGAACGATAAATTCAAAAGGGTTTCGCTCAGTTAACCGGTTAAAACCGAAATAATTTCGTTCGTTTCCACTTTAGTTCGAAATTCGAAATGCGTTCGTTGCGTGTGCGGTCGGGTCGAGCAAGGATTTAGTCCTTGCTTGCTTATTCTACACGACCTCTGTGGCGCAGCGGGCGAGATTCCGCCTGCGACGCATGAGGTTGCGGGTTCGATTCCCGCCGCGGAACAAATTCGTGTACGATCTGCAGAAATTTGTTCCGTTGGTCTGGGTGTTTTCTATGTATAGTAATAAAAAAAATATCTATCTATGTAGGTACATAATGTATTAAATATATCAGTTATCTAGTACCCATAACACAAGCTTTGAGTAGCTTACTTTGGGGCTAGATGATGCTGTGTGGATTGTCCAGCATTATTTATTATTATTTATTATTATTATTCGAGGTTTTAGGTAGTACAGTATTATAGTACATATATGTATATAGTTATATAGTTTATTATGGTATTATAGTATTTTAGGTAGGTACGTCGTAATCAAAGTAACTGTATACCTACACAGTTTTCTCTTCTTTTTCCCATATTGGTGCAGCTACAAGTAGGTACAATACCTAGTCGAAACCACTCCAATCCAATAGGGATTGAAAAACGCGTCACTACTTGTCCAACCACAAACTCGACTGACTATCGAATAGACCAGAGTCGATAATTTTTGAAAAAAAAATAATAGTAGGATGAAACCCTTTGGAAAAAGCCGAAAATATTATGAAAATGAAAGGAAAAATAATTTACGGGCGATTTGAGGTTGGCAAGGGGAAGGGGATGAGTTTTTACGGGTAAAAAACGGTTTATCTCGATTTCTGGCAAAACTAAAAGTCCTATGGAAAAAAGTTAAATGGCAAAGTTGTAGGTAATAAAAAGATCTAAAACTTTTATGTACACACTTTTGCACATAACCTCAAATTTAATGTGGAAAATTCAAAACACCAAGTTTTTGGTTTTTTATCATTATCTTTTACAGAAATTGTTTTTTTTTTTCACGAAATTTGGTGGAAACTTACCTTTATATGTCCCAAATACACTGTAATCAATTTTATTTGAAATATTTATTTTTTCACCTTATTTTGAATTAATATCGATAAAACTCCCTAATTTTCAATCGAAAATTCACCCGTCAAAATAGATTTTTTTTAGACAGTTGGTGTGCTTCCTGCTCGTTGAAATCTTTACTTTCCGATGGTGTAAAAAAAATATGTACCTAATGCTATTATAGGAAATCTTCTCGGAAAATGCAGCTTTTGTTCATCGAATTTGTCAATAGCTATATTTTGTAGTTCAAGACAAAAAAAGCAAAGGAAGGAAAATAAATAAATAAAGATGCTGTTGGATTTAATTTACAATCTCATTGCTTTCTCTGCGGTCGGTTTTTCAGTAATATTTCAAAAGAAAAAAATTCATCTGTTCCAAGCAACGGTACAAGATGGCATTTTCTGAGAAGATTTACTACAGTACCAAAAAAGTAGAAAACTTTCTTGAGATTTTTTTTTGCTACTGATTTATTATGAGTTTTTCTTTTATGTATAAAATAATCAGCTACGTGACTTTGATGAAAACTATGAAAATGTTGGTGTAAAGTAAAATAATAACATTCGGTGAATTATGACTTAAATTTTCAACCTTAAATTAAAAATCTTAACATGTGATTCCATTGTTTTAAAATAAGTGTTAAGAATTCTCCAGACTATCAGCTTTCATAAACAATAAAAAAAGTAGTACTCAATGGGCTACATTGGCTAAAACCGGCCTTCAAATTTGACCTGATTAGAATAATGGCCCTGATTAGAAAATAGATTTCGGCCGTTTTATCATTCCTAAGCTTAATTTGTTTGATAACTAACCAAAAATGACTGCAAAGAATTAGTTTACCTGGAGTAAACTAATTCAATAAAATCAGCAATATGGCCGAATTAAGAACAAAATTAAGACAGGCCGAAGAAAAAATTAAGGAAAAATAGAATAGCTTTCATACGATTAAAGGAAAATTTCAAGACGATGTAGGATTTATAACGACCAAGTAGGTTGACATTTTGAACTATAATAAATAAACCTTAAAAAATATTATTTAAATCTTACTTTTATGCAGCCATTTTTGGTTAGTTAACAAACTAATTAAGCTTAGGAATGATAAAAAGGGTAAAATCTATTTTCTAATCAATTTGAAGAATTTTCCACCTCGCCGTCTTTGAAGGCCGATTTTAGCCAAAGTAGCCCATTAAGTACTACTTTTTTTTAATGATTATGAAAGCTGAGAGTCTGGAAAATTCTCAACACTTAAATCTCAAGAAAGTTTTCTACTTTTTTTAAAAGAATGTTTTAAGTTGTTCAAGTAAATTTTCAAAAATTCGGAAAAAATTCATAACTCGAAAACTATAAAAAATCGCGGAACATACATGGGGGTGATTCGGGTATCCCAAGGGGTGTTCTATTGCCGGAGTTTCGCTTGACACTACTTTTTGGGACACTCTGTATATTTTTTACACCATCGGAAAGTAGAGATTTCAACGAACAGGAAGCACAACTTTATGAAAAAAGTTGATATTTTGACGGGTGAATTTTTGATTGAAAATCAGGGAGTTTTTCCAATGTTAATTCAAAATAAGATGAAAAAATGAATATTTCAAATCAAATAAATTACAGCGTCGAATACGCTGTATTAACATAAAAAAGTAAATTTCCACCCAATTTCGTAAAAAAAAAAATTTTGTAAAAGATAAAGATAAAAAACACAAAAACTTGTTTTTTTGAACTTTTCGCATAAAATTTGAGGTTATATGAAAAAAATGTGTAAGTATACAAAAGTTTTAGATCTTTTTACTACCTACAACTTCGCCATCTGACTTTTTTCCATAGGACTTTTAGTTTTGCCAGAAATCGAGATAAACCGTTTTTTACCCTAAAATACTCACCCCCTTCCCCTTCCCGACCTCAGATCGCCCGTAAATTATTTTTCCTTTCATTTTTATAATATTCTCCTCCTTTTCCAATGGGTTTCATCGTACTATTTTTTTTTTCCCTTTTTAGTATTTTTAAAGAGCGCTGGTGGTGTAGTGGTAGCACCCCTGCCTCAAACCTAGGGTTCAAACCTGGTCGTGCACCAATGAGTTTTTCCATTCGAAAAATGTATGTACGCAATGCTCTTAAACGGTGAAGGAAAACATCGTGAGGAAACCGGCATACCCTAGATAGAACCAAAAATTCGAAGGTAGGTATATATGTCATAGCTTAGTATTCTTATAAGCGGCGATAGGCTTGCAACCTGTCACGTACGGAATACTAACTACTGTGCAAAGTGTGGGCATGTACCAAATGTCATATTTGGACGTGCCTCTGTCTATCCTCTTTAGATATCCTCAAAGATCTAAGTAATTAAAGATCTCAGAAGGTATCTACCAAGCCCGGGGATTAAAGTCGTGATCATATTTTTATATCATATTTATACGTTATTCATTTATAAGTTATCATATTTTAGTAATTTAAAGGCTTCTACCTTGTGTGTAGAAAGCGATCTACGAATGATCCGAGCACGCGCGGCGCGCGGAGGGCGGCGGGGAGAGGCGGGCGCCCGCCCCCTCCCGCCCCCTCCCGCGACGCGCCCGCGCTTGCGATGAAACAACGAACGGTTCGCTTTAACCGGTTAATTAAAGTTCGTAGTTAAGGTTTTGAAAGAGGTTGCGCTCCGAACGCTATTATTGAAATACCGGTTAATACCGGTTTTTTACCGGTAAATTGTTAACCGGTTCCAAGCCCTGGTCTGAGGAGATATATACCGGGCCTGGGGATTACAGTCGTGATTTTTTTTTTATTGGCGTACGATCTTGAGCAAAATACCGTCAATTTAGGAACTTTGATGAATAAGTATCTACTAAGATCATCGTGATTTGAATGCGTAGAAAAATAATATCGGTGAACTATAGTTAGACGCATAGTGTCACCGTGTAATCATGGAAAAGTTATTTTTTATGTTGTGTTTTTGCTTAAAAACCTTATTTTTAATTACATAGTTTTTGGAACAAATGGATCTTAAACGGTTAGTTATATACTATTCGTTTATGAATACCTGTGCAGAGTATGGTACGAAACAAATTGGACATACCGAAAGTAAATGAGTCTCTTTTACACACTTTCAGAAAACGTCTTAGTTATTTTATATTTTCCTTTTATACTTAAAAATTGTTTTGCTTGCCTAACAGCAAACATGTGGATGCATTAGACCTTAATTCAACATTTATGTGATATAGGATAAATATTTTAAAGCTCCACATGATATAATTTTCTTCAGAAAACTTGAATAAAAACCCTTTGTTTTCGTGTTTTGTCCACTCCTATGTCCTTAATGTAAAGTATCTCTACAGAGGACGTCCTAAGGTTCACATTTCAATGAACATTATTTTGGCGTGTGAGAGCTTACGACCTTTTATTTCCAAGAATTTTGTAAACAAAAATATAGATGTACGAGTACATTATATGGCTGTACGGATGTACGGCTACTCAAGTTAACTAAGCAAAAAGTATGGATAAATAATATTCTTCATTGCTTCACTCTCTTTGCAAAAAGTTAGTTATTTCTGTTAGATATAAAAGGGAAAGGCAAGATAAATATTCCGATTCAGCAGCGACGATTTAAATAATATTTATACAGAAATAGACATAATTCAGAGCAAATTGATCGTAGCTTCTGATTTATTAAAATTTTCGAGGCGAGCATTTTATGGGGCGGCTTTTACGGATCATTTCATATCATTTTCGTGAACAATCGAGTTCAATAGAAACATTAATGCAATGGCGTTTTTGCCCGACTACCCAGATGAAACTTCTGAAATTTTAAGTAATCTGAATTAGATTACTTCTGAAATCTTTGCTACACTGGTAGAAATCAAAAGCACTTACTTTTTTAATCCTTTTATCTAAATTCCATGCTTCAGTATAATGACGGATAAATATTTGATCACTAAAATAACGAATAATATGCACAAGTATTTTGTTTTTTCTTCTAATTATCTTGTCTTCTATCAAACCAGTGTGGTGAAAGAACTAAAATGCGTCTAGGAAGCTTTGTTCTTGGACTATAGGGCGTCCCACGGCTATGCCACATGATGGGAAAGTACCTTAAATAAAATAAATAAATAAATAAATAATGCTGGACAATCCACACAGCATCATCTAGCCCCAAAATAAGCTACTCAAAGCTTGTCTTATGGGTCCCAGATAACTGATATATTTAATACATATATAGGTACATAGATAGATATTTTTTATTATACACACCCAGACCAACGGAACAAATTTCTGCAGATCGTACACAAATTTGTTCCGAGGCGGGAATCGAACCCGCAACCTCTTGCGACGCAGGCGGACTCTTGCCCGCTGCGCCACTGAGGTCGTCCTATATACCTTGAATATTGAAGATGGAGAAATTTTCTGAAAGAAGACATTATTTGAATTTAAAAAGAAATTTAAACTGCATTCATAGATATTGAAATAATGACATGGTTGAACCGGGAATCGAACCCGTTACACGAGAAAAAAAATCAACTGTAGCTTCATCATACCGATGGAAAGGCTTCATCATAAGGATTATTTTTGGCTTATTAACATAGTGTCAGAAATAAAAAGAAGACCATGAATTTCCCAACGTTGGGAAAAAATCTCAACGAGTCACACTGTGACTCGATCTGGTGTAACTCGTTGGGAATCCACCATCAAAATTATGTAAGGCTCATTAATTTTGATATTTAGTACTTTCAATGAAACGCTACAACATTTCGTAGGATTTCAACTCGAAACTTTATATTTCTATTGATTCCACTCAATTATTCATAAAGGGTCGAGTAAAATGTTATATTTCACAAATTTCAACACAAGTTACTAAGATTGGACGTACTTATAACTTACTAGCTGTTCCGCCCGCGACTTCGTTCACATAAAATATCTAAACTGAGTTTTAAACACATCAAGCAACTCATAAAAATCCCATACTACTTTGACACCCCATTTTACCCCTTTTTGAAGGTTATATTGAAAAATTCTGAAACACGTGTCCATTCGTTTTGTATTTACAGTACACAAACAAAGTTTCAGGCCAATAGCACCACCCTTTAATAAGTTCCCATACAAAAACATTGACCTCCTTTTGATGGTTATTTAGAATAATCCTGAAACACGTGTCCATTTATTTTTCATTTACAGTACACAAACAAAGTTTCAAATCAATCTCACCACCCTTTAAAAAATGCTCATACAAACATTGACCCCCCATTTGACCCCTTTTTGAAGGTTATATTGAAAAATACTGAAATACGTGTCTATTCATTTTGCATTTACAATACACAAACAAAGTTTCAAACCAATCGCACCACCCGTCAAAAAGTTCCCATACAAACATTGACCCAACATTTGACCCCTTTTTGAAGATTATATTGAAAAATCCTGAAACAGGTGTCCATTTATTTTGCATTTACAGTACACACACAAAGTTTCAAACCAATTGCACCACCCGTTAAAAAGTTTCCATACAAACATTGACCCCACATTCGACCCCTTTTTTAAGATTATATTGAAAAATCCTGAAACAGGTGTCCATTTATTTTGCATTTACAGTACACAAACAAAGTTTCAAACCAATTGCACCACCCGTTAAAAAATTCCATACAAACATTGACTCCCCATTTGACCCCTTTTTAAGAGTTATATTGAAAAATCCTGAAACAGGTGTCCATTCATTTTACACTTACAGCACACAAACAAAGTTTCAGACCAATCGCACTACCCGTTAAAAAGTTCCCATACTAACGTTGACACCCCATTTTACCCCTTTGTAAAGGTTATATTGAAAAATCCTGAAACACGTATTCATTTATTTTGCATTTAAAGTACACTAACAAAATTTCAGACCAATCGCACCACCCGTTAAAAAGTTCCCATACAAACATTGACCCCACATTTGACCCCTTTTTGAAGATTATATTGAAAAATCCTGAAACACGTGTTCATTCATTTTGTATTTACAGTGCACAAACAAAGTTTCATGAAAATCGCTCCACGCGTTAAAAAGTTTCATACTAACGTTTTCACCCTTTTTCACCCTCTTAGAGGTGGAATTTCCAAAAATCCCGCCTTAGTGGGTGCTTTTGTTATAAAAGGAAGCCACCTTCCAAATTTCAGCTTTCTATCTTCAGCGGTTTCGGCTCGGCGATGATCAATCAGTCAGTCAGTCAGTCAGTCAGTCAGTCAGTCAGTCAGGTTAAGCTCTTATATAGATATAGATTATAAAACGAATGCTTTAATTTATAGATATGTGCACGATTAGTGTTAATGTATAAAGAGTTTTTATTTTAGTTTTAACTAGCTTCCCACCCACGGCTTCGCCCGCGTGGTATCTTACCTTTTCTTTTTCTTTTTTTTTCATCAATGTTTTTAATAGTTTTTCTTCTATTCGGGATGGAGACAAATCTAAAACCATGAAAATCGGTCCAGCCGTCCTAGAGTTTTAGGTGTTTGAACAAAACCGACTGTTTCAACAAAACTCCATATTCACTCAAAATGGCTTTAATAGTAAGTAAAAAAGTATTATTTGTTTGTGTGAGTCTGGATGTTTGTTTGTGGTGAGAAAATGCTTTGGCCTCAGAACCATGATAAAGGCGAAAAGTAATTATGACTTGCACACAAACGCCACAAAAACCGCAACTTTTCCGGAGAGAGACAATGAAATTAAGAAATATAAAGGGTGCGTTGAATTTGAATGCATGGAGCATAGAATTTATGCAGACGAGACGCATTGCAGGTAATCGCGACTCTACACGCATTCTATGACGCTGGATGTGATCTACAAGATAAAAAAACTATTATCTCTCTTTCATTTAAGAATTATGAGAGAGATAAAAAAAATTATACTTATCGATTTATTTCATGAATTATTCAATTATTCTCTTACCTATATTTTGTGTGTAGACTTACTTTATAAAAACTCCAGCAACACGCTCCGGCTTCACACAGGTAGAAAAGTATCTCTATTTTTGTTATATAAAATACATCTTATGTTACACAGAGATAATGTAGCATTCTTATTAAATTTTCTGAAATCGGTTCAGTAGTTTTTGTGTTTATTCGTTACAAGATAGGGGTGAATGGAAGAAGAAAACATGTTGTGCCGACCCCACTTAGCGTGGGATAAGGGCAGGAGAATGATGATTAATACAAAACTTTCCTCTTCATAATATTAGAATAGATTGAAAAGCCAGTACCTCATTAATAAAGCCATTTAGGCACGTATGATGAGTAGTATAATTAATGATGTCCTATTGAATAACTTATAGCAAAGCTCGGAGACTGATATTATATTCTGTACCACAGGGGCGTTTTACAAGGCGGTTACGAATTATGTAATTACCACGACGAACTGCAACGTTCAACTTTGGCAGTAAAACGCTCATTATTCCACCCCGGTGGCTTCTTACTACTCATTAATTAACACATTCGTGCGATTGTCATGTGTGAATAAATATGGCAGAATTATTTTATTTCCGTACTTAACTTTTGTGAGTTGTCATATAAATTTAATAGAACAGATTTTTTTAGGGTGTTAAATGAAGCTGAATCGTGTTTTTCAGGGGGGGGGGGAATTTGCAAATAGGCGTGTAACCTGTCACGTGTTTCACGTGAAAAAAGGTGGCATGTATCATTTTACTGATAAACTTACTGGTTTCTGACTAACCCCATGTTCAAACTGAATTAGGTAGGTACTAATTATACATTTACATCCAAAATTGATATACGTTACATGAATTTACATATCACAATATAAAATTAAAACAAACAATAGATGCCAAAGTTCTTTCGTTTGGATTCAAAGTTTAACACGAATTTTCCAACAAAGTAAAATCGATGAATTAATGTACATACAATTTTACATTATTAAATGAAGTGTACCAAAGACAAGCACAAAGAAAATGGGTTTCCTGTAATAAACTCAAATATTTGACGTTGATTTTTATAAAAGGGTTGATGGAAGCCTTATATTATATTGCATACTTCCTCCTTTACGTATTCTATTGAACCATTATTTTCCTTTGTTTAAAATAAATTAATAGAAAGGAGAGCGTACCATAACACGGAGATGTGAATGTAAATGTTGTGAAACGAACCTGAAACAATGTGAAAAAATAAATTAAACATTAATCTTTCAAGAAAAGTAAAAATAAATTATTAAACTGCGTAACAGACAGAAAAAACTTAGATAACATGGAGTAAATCTATCGAAACCAAATATTACCATAGTATTTTGAATTCTATGAAAGACGATAGTAGAAGGGAGTGACTACTGAGATGACGAATGATAGGGGAGAGTGGAAGAAGAGAACCTATTGTGCCGACCGCACCTAGTGGGATAAGGACAGGAAGATGATGCTGACTTATATATATAACTTCTAAAGGGAAACTTCGGAAGTTCACTGTGTAATACGTGAACAAAACCGCGTGTGGATAGACAAAAATAAACGGCCCATCTAGTGTTTTTATCTCGCAGCCGCGGATTAGTTTTGGCCGCACTCCAGTGTCGCAGGTGCTAGACGTTGCAATATGCGGTCTATCTCTACCGCGGGGCAGATCCATACCATTCTATATCTATGTCAAGTAAGACATTATTACCCTTTTTAATCACAATGCCTACGCCGCGAGACGACTTAGTCGCAAAATAACACCTACAAAGCAAAATGCCTCAAATTAAAACGACTTATTATTACACTACCACTAATGCAAACGGACTTAACATCTATTCTAGATGATTTATTCAGCGTGACGAAGAACTGGAGCCTTACCAGAATCTCTTACAAACCATCATGTTTCAGAAACGTCAAATTTCAACCTTGAAGTAACACCACTTCAATTATTTTTTTATAGTACGAAATATTGTAGTTAAATATTTTCTTCATGTATGCTGGAAGAGCTTGTGGTATACACGAAAATGCTCCAATATAAACTAGTTTACAAATAAGTATTGTATACAGCTATAATATAGTATTAATTTCGTTTATGTATACATTTTTGATCATTTTTTTTGACAAGTTATCATTAAAACTAGCTAACGATTAGTCTGAAAATGTTTTGATCATAAACTACTACAGACATTGTTTCAAATTTGTTTTGTTTGCGTATTTTAAACATTTTTTACACGTGATATGAAATATAAATAATATGAAATAATATGAAAGAATCTATGAATGTTGGAGGAGTAGACTCAGAGTTGACGAATTATAATAATAATAATAATAATAATAATAATATCCATTTATTTCGGTTTTCACCTTATTGTATTAGTGAAATTCTTAGCCTAAATATTAGTCAATACAATACATTATAATAAAAATAAATAAATCAATCAGATCATGTCAACATTGCAATTAATTAAATTCAAAAAAAAAAAATGAAAATAAAAATAAAAAAAAATGAAATACAAATGAATTATAGGAGTGAGTGGAACACGAAAATATGTTGTGCCGACCCCACGCGTGGGATAAGGGCAGGATAATAATGAGAATGATGAAACATTCTTAGCACGTTTTCTGCAAGTTTTGTATACTATTCACAAAACTTGTTAAAAGTGTAAACATAAATAAAAACATTGGATACAACAAGTACAATTCAATGTTATAAACAAAGTTCATAATCAAAGGTCAGCTTTAGATTCGTTGTAGGTTATTTTTATTTTTCCCGTTTTAAGAAAACTTTTTACTATCTCTTCCTTTGTCCTTTCTTAAATACCAAAATGCTTTATACATAGGTGTTAACGTGGTGGGAGCAAGTTTTAAGCTTTTAATTAATTTGATTACGTTGTGAGTATGAAAAGTTATGCAAAAACTTAACAAAGGGGTTCTTTTGTCGGGCGCCGTGCCAAGGCTCGATCGATGAGTGGAGTGGACTTGTCCGATCAGTAATAGCCTCGTCCTGGGATGCAATTTAATTAATTGTTGAACCATCCTATACGCAGGAGGCACGTTCTCAGTTAACCCCATATAACAGAGTTTTACTAATGTTAGTTATTTGTTGTTTAAACTAATTTGTTGGTAAGGCCAGTGTTCATGAGCGCATAACCAAGCGGTTACTATAATCTGAGTGTCTTATGATAAGTTAAGTCAAAACAGACAGTCTGACAGATGTAAGAAGTATTTTGCTGGATGGAAAAAGTTTGGTTTAAACATAGATAAAATGTAATACTTACCTACTTTAGGTACGTTTAAGGGCGAATTCGACCAATCTAGAATAAGCACTATCGTAAGAATACATCGTTGATTATCTGACGGTTTACTTGAATTTGATATAACCTGGGATATAACAGTATTCTGAGAACAGTTATACCAGAAGTTGGTCGAATTCGTAAGCACATTTTTTTTTATTTAAATTAGCTTTAGTACTCAGAGTTCATCCCAATATTCACACCATTTGTAAGCAACTTCAATTCTTTATTTTTTTTTAATTAAAAAGAGTTTTGTTTTTATATAAGCAATCCACGTGTTATTTAGCATTACATGCATTATATACATTTAAGTAGGATTTTTATGATTATATTTACAAATGGTAGGTTCCTATCTATTCTTAAGTAGTGCCTGCCTATCAAACTATATACCTAAGTGCGCATGTTTAGCCTAGTTAGTTAAGTTTTAAGTTAAATTTTCTCATGTAAGTGAATATGTAAATTCTTATGAGAAATAAATATCTTAAACCATATTTACGTCGCAATCCAAAACCAAAAACATATTTTTGCACGTTCCTGAAGTTGTTATAACGAGAGCGAACAATAATGTAGGTACTTTTAGAACGTGTCTTAGTTGATTCGCCGAATGAAAAATTCGTAGTTCAAAGTGTTGAATAATTAATTCCAACTGCTTAATCGTAAAAATTCGAGGCCCTAAAAGATCTATAAAATGAAATGAAATATAAAATTGGCCCACGACTGTAATCCCCAGCCTCCTCAGATCTCTATTTAAAATGTAGGTACACTTTTATTTATCCAAATACCCTTGAAAGAAAAAACTCATGAATAAACCGTCCAAGGTTTGAATTTTTTAGCTGGAAAATGACAAGAGAGACTTCAATGGTCTCTTTATAGGGTTTAAGGTTATTTTATGGAGGCTGCCGGGTTTCTGACGTCATCTGCTTTATGAAACAACGGGAGAGCCAATAATGGCTATATAACTTTAGAATTGCTTGTTGAATCAATAATATGAAGAGGTTTTATCTAGCGCTGGTTTTGAAACATTATATGCAGGCTTCGTTTATTGTTTGGCTATAGTGACGTCATATTATTTAGTCATGGCTATAATGACGTCATATTATTTTTAGTGACGTCATATATATTTTAAATTGTTGTAGCCAGTTCGTTACCGTCGTACGACGGCGATCTTTTCTAAGAAAAGGTTAACATAATTTAGATGGTTACTTCATTTCCCCCCCCCCGCCCCTGTACCTAAAAACGCTAATACATCACCGAGAAAGTCGTTAAATTCGACAATAAATCCTACAATACCGCCGAACGTATGATCACTGCTTTACATAGTCTTTACATAAGCCTGGTATAGGCCGTAAATGGAACTCACATAAAAGATACGACCTATAAAAAGGCTATGAAGGTTTGATGGAACTGAGCCTCCATCTTCTATGTAAGAGTATATAGGCTTCATAGGCAATGAGGTTTATTTACGGATATCTTTATAAACTAGTATTTCATCATCTTCCTGCCCTTATCCCACGTTATGTGGGGTCGGCACAACATGTGATCCTCTTCCATTTCCCTCTGTCACTCGTCATCTCATTACTCACTCCTTTCTTACTCATGTCATCTTTCACACCCATCCATCTTTTCTTTGGCCTACCTCTACCCCTGTTTCCATCCACATTCATACCTAACACTCTCCTTGTCACATGACATTCATCTCTTCTCATAACATGCCCATACCACGCTAACCTATTACTCCTCATCTTTTCTGTCACCGGTGCCACTTTCAGGCTTCCTCTGATATACTCATTCCTTATTTTATCCATCCTTGTCACTCCACACATCCATCTCAACATTCGCATTTATAAACTAGTATAAAAAAACTCACTGTAAGCCTGAAAATAATTGAAAATAGTTTTTTACAGCCACCATATAATATAAGACTTGACATTTTAATTTATTTATTTACTTACTAGCTGACCCGGCAGACTTCGTACTTATTTAGAAAACGTTTGTATGGGAAATAGAAAAGGGCTATTTTTAGGGTTTTCCCGGCAGTTATTCGAATTTTTCTTACCTTTTAAACCTTCCCTAGAACTCCACTAACAGTTCAAGACCAAGATAAGATAAATCCGTTAAGCCATTCTCTCTAGATATATTTGTATAGCCTTGGTACTCTCTTTGTCAAAATCCATCAAGCCGTTTGGGCTATAGCGACAGCCAATGGAACTCACATACATATATAGATACTTATACATATACATACTTCCCAAATACATTACCCTCCTTATTCGCAGTCAGGAAAACATACACAGACTTTTTACCGATGCAAGCGAAACCATGGACAAAAACTACTACAGTATATCCAATTACTACTGGCTTTCATAAAAACCAATTAAAACAACACGAATATTCGAAGCGAATAACCGAGGTATGTTATTATTAAAAATCCTTGCGACATCAAAGAATGAAATAATGTTGCACAGGTTCGAAGCAAGGAGCCAAATGAAAGTTATTTACCATCATAAGTGCGCTAAATAAAACAATATCAAGGCACCTAAGTGCGCTGAGTACCATTATAGAAAGTTTTTATTGAACAACAACAAAAACAAACATGATCACGAGGGTTGTCAGAGGCACGTCCAAACAATGATGATTGGCACATGCCCACATTTTTCACAGTGTATTCCGCACGTGATAGTTTGCAAGTTGCTTATAAGAATACTAACACATGACTAATATGAACACACATTTGAATTTTAAGTACTAAGTAGGTATTTTTTATTTGAACTTAATAAGCCAGGGCCGCGCCGACCCCCCACAGCGCCTGTGTGCGAAACGTATGAAGCTCCTCTTTTTTTCACGAATCTTCAAGTTTCAACTTAGGTACCTATGTGTCGCCTGATACGGCAAAAAAATTAAATTTGGTCTATAAAAGCGGTGTACATTTTTTAGGTTTTACTAATCGATACTCCACTACAAAGAATAATATGTTGTTGTGTAAGTGTATCAAAAATAATTTCGATGGCGGCGCCTCTATTGTCTTGGCGCCTGTGTGCGCCGCACACTTCGCACATAGGGGCGGCTCGGCCCTGCCTCCTGTACTTAAGTCTGACCCTGTGCTACCATGTCCGAGCTTTTAATAAAAATACATCGACAAAGCTGAATATCAAAAGCATTTTGATCGTAAATAAATCAAGAGCTATTTCATAAAATATTTTGTTTGTGATTGTTTGCTTGGTTATTTTTTTTTTATGGCTAATTATATAAATATTTGTAAATTAGACGCGTTGTTTTAATTTATTTTCCGTTGCGATTTCTAGCAACAATTTTGCCGTCATTTCGCTCGGTAGTGTTTACTTGATCGATGATCGCCTATTCAGCGGCGATTCGACCGATTATTGCTGTGAGCGCTGAATGCAAGCGTAATGAATCGAGATATCGAACGTTTGGATTGAATGGTGTGTTTTCCAGTGATCGATTAGCTGAAATTGTACTTTGCGATAACGAAATAATTAGTAGGTACTTTATTGCGTGAGCATTGCGGTATGATAATGGTAACCACTGTATTGTTTAAGTATTTATTTTTAGATCCTAACCCCACGTTTACACAAGGTATAAAACAGGTAATATACTTGTTGTATCAAGCTTTTTTCATTTTTGTTTACACCTAAAAAGTTGTTAGAATCTTACCTTTAAACGAGCAATTCTTGTATAAATATATATAATCGGAATCTCGGAAACGGGTCCAGCGATTTTCATGAAATTTAGTATGCAGGGGGTTTCGAGGGCGATAAATCGATCTAGCTAGGTTTCATTTTCCAAAAAACACAATTTACCAAAAAAAAACCGAGCAAAGCTCGGTCACCCAGGTACTAAATGTATAAACGTGTCAAACACCAAATGATTTCTTGTTTAAAACTTGAGGTTTTGTTTTTATTGTGTATCAAATATGTTTGTAAATGTATGAAATATATAATTATGTTTAAACGCATTGCGCTATTGGTGTTGAAACACACGATATAGTGCGATGTAGGATTAGTAGATGGGTTGAAAGAATTATAGCGCAAAACCGGTGTGCTTTGGCTTGTGGGTCGAACCTTTGGGTTGAAAGATAAATACGTCACATTGTCGCCCTATATTACCGCGGCATTATTTTATATTTCTACAGTAACCTAAGCTTTTTGCGTACTTATTGGTCATTTGTTTGTAGAGGAATATCAAAAAGCTTATTAAATTTATAAATGGGTATAAAATAGGCCCAGATAAAAGTGCTAAGCTTTATGAAGCGCTGTAAGTAAACATAAAAAATAAACGATGCGTAACACGCTGTAGTGATGTTCTACGTCCGGCGTATTTTGTTTTTTTCCGGCTTAAATTTTATTACGTCCATAGAGATAATATAATATTCATTGGTGGTATAAGTTTTAACTGGTGTAAGTTATATGGCGCAAGATAGAGGCGAATGGCAAAAGTGAGGAGAGGCTTATGTCCAGCAGTGGGATGAGAAGGGCTAATGATGATGATGATGATGATGATAAGTTTTATTACGCTCGGCACACTGAATGCTAAATAATATTTACTAAAGAAGCATCCGAGTACAAAATGTTCTATCTTTCTTTGAAAACGTATTAAAAAATGAAGATGATTTAGTAGAGATTATCAACTAATTGTTATGATTATAAAACCTATTTGTATGTAAAATAAATTGAGAGTTCAGTGAAATAAAGTAATAGTTAAAAATTGAAATTTATACCCTACAAATGTTAGGTAGTAAAAGTTACGGTTTTAAAGGAAGTTTTTGAAAAAAGCGGGTACAACTCGAACAGATGTATAAAAGTTTACACTACAGAATACTCAGAGCGCGGGTCTAGTTAGCATTTGTCCGTTTTTATTGTATACGGCAACTCTAACTTTACCTAATTATTACAACATTAATTTCTGCGGCAAAGATCCGGTATTTGGCTGCGACACGGCAGTAATTAAACCAACCAGAAACATGGCAATTTATGGCAACACTGGGCAATAAATTTTCCGAACGACCTTGCGCGCTGGCGACCTGTGTTAATGATGATATTGTTGCCATGTTTTCAAGAAATATGTCCTATCCTATCACTCACGTTGATGCATTTTATCCTCTACATAGATATTCAATGAATAATACAATCCGAATACGAATAAAATATTAGTTGCGAGGTAAATAACATTACTCGTATTTAGATAAAAATAATAACCCTTTGTTTTGATGTAAACAGACAAGCTAAGCAGTATTTTTGATAAAAATATAGGAAAATGATGTTGTAACAAGGTTTGATTCGTATATTTATTCACGCGCATGCAAACATTTTTAATGATCCAATTAATATGGAAAACCACACTGAAACTTTTGTCCTGCAATCCTGTAATCCTCTACACACTGCCTGGTGGAAATAATGATCAAAAACAACCGGACAAACTTCCAGTAAAAACAAGTACAACCGCAGACTACAGCTACTGTAATAGTGCATGAAAAATGTCTCTTTGAGGCGCACGACATCCTTTCAGAAGAATCAGTGTCACGATAGGAAGAAGAAGAAGGAGAAAGGAGAACTATAATCAACCGCGTTTGGAAACACCGGCAGACCTAGTTGTAAATTCCAAACTTTAGCAGCTCAACTGTCAGCGCAACTTGGGCCGATAAATTGATCGTATTCGATACAGTCGAACTCTTGGGATCGGAGTGAATAGACAATTGAGTTGGCTTTCAGCTTAGTCCCTGTTTATAATGAATGGTTCTAATAACTTGGGGGCTATTTAAATGTGATGACCAAATTATAGTGTAATTATTAGTAGACAATGAAAATTGTAATAAGTATCTAAAGCCTATACTGAAAAGGACGGAAATATTTAGCGCCGAAAGAGAAAAAAGTAGGAGAAGAAAACTCTCTTTCGGCGCTCGGTGGAGCAACACCAGTACGGAGCGAGTCAATGGTCCTGAGGATGCTTCGTGGAGAAGCGAAACACGTTCGTGTCGAATTTCTATTTGAGTTTGTGTTGATAAGCTTATTAGATAATAGTTTAGTGGCAAAGTACTAGATATTTCCGTTCTTTTCAGTATTTGTAATGGATTTCCGCAAAGTCACGCCTGAATCAATCATTTATCTAAAGCCTCTTAAAATATTATTGGAGGCACCCAAGGACTTTCCATACATAAAATCACGCCTGTTCACCGACGGGGTAGGCAGAGACAACGAATCTCCACTTGCTACGATCCTGACATACCTCTTTTGCTTCATTCACTCTCATTACATTCTTCATACATACGCGTCGGTTTATGGTACTCTTGACTGGCCTTTCTCTAAAACGTTCCCAATTTGATCGTGGTACGTACGCCGAGGTCTTTCCCTCCCAAATGTCCTTTTCCAAGGACTCTTCAGTATTAAAAACTTAGAGTTTAGAGCTTTTTGGGACAATAAAATAAAATAAAATAAATAAATAATGCTGGACAGTCCACACAGCATCATCTAGCCCCAAAGTAAGCTACTCAAAGCTTGTGTTATGGGTACTAGATATCTGATATATTTAATACATTATATATACAATACATAGATAGATAATTTTTTATTATACCTAGAAAACACCCAGACCAACGGAACAAATTTCTGCAGATCGTACACAAATTTGTTCCGCGGCGGGAATCGAACCCGCAACCTCTAGCGTCGCAGGCGGACTCTCGCCCGCTGCGCCGCTGAGGTCATCAAAACTAGTAACTTTAGTAAAAACTAAAAAAAAAAATAGTAACTTTAGTAGGTACATCAATGTTTTAGAACCCAATTCTTGTTAAGCTAAAGCGCTCAATTCTTATAACCGAAGTACAGTCTCCAAGTCCAAGGTGGCTGCGGAACTGAGGACAGTTCAGTTGGCAGCTTGCCAGCTCACTTGCAATAATTATACTTATTCCAAAGCTAGAACACAGAATAAAAGATAGTAGGTACGCTGAAAGCAGTTATCTTGATTTGTGAGGAATACTCGAGGAGTTACGTCGAGCCATTTGTTGCGGCATAAATATGTATGTTTTATTGTGTTAGGTATTGTTCGGGCTCTGGCCGGAATTGTATTGGCTTGTTTTTTATTTCCGCGAGCTGAAAGGATCTGTTTTTTTCACATTTATTTCAGTATCACACTCCTTAGTAAAATTATTAAATTGACTTACGGCTTGTTCGCACCATTCCTAGTTGACGAATCGTAATTTCTACCTGATTAACATCACTAATACGTCCTAAAAATGCGAATTTATCCTTAACTAATAATCATTCATCGTAATAAATATAAAATATTCTTGCAATAAAAAATAAACTGAATCTAGGGATCTATAAATAAAAAGTTCTTGAATGTTACGTCACGAAACTGGGTAATGAGCAATGTTACTTGTAATAGAAGACATGGGTATAACGATCATCGTGTTACAAAGTTATTATAAGTTCAGCGTTTGTTTTACCCGACTCCGAAGCGAAGAAGGAGGGTAATGTGTTTGAGGTGTATGTATATGAGAGTTCACTGTACGGATTTTTTTCAAATGAGATGTCATTGGATTTATATGGATCACAAGAGTGACATAGGCTACACAAAATGACAACAAATATAATATGGCAGGGGTAAGAAACTATTTTCAATTACTTTCAATCAAGTTTTTAGATTTTAGGAATAGTTTGGAAGCTAAATAGAAATAAACTATAACATACATTTAGTTATTATTACTGACGATAATATGTACTTAATAGATTTATTGTGCCATACGACCAGACCATTTGCAGGAATCATAAATGAAAGTGGCTTGGAGCATTGGATAAACGCTGACAAAGATGATGATAACGTTAACTAAGAAAATATGGCGAAAATGTTAAGCCCAAGACAGATAGGTATTATACTGACCCTATCAACCCTCACCTATAGATTTGACATACTGACCCAACCCTCACCTGACCCTACTCTATAGTTTGACCCTGTTGAATGTCTAGGGGGTTAGAAACGGTTCGAATGGTTGAATCAAGCCGGGTCAGTAACACTGACAAAATATCGTCAGATATTGACAATTAGCTCACTATGACAGTTAGAAACCCCAGTGTTTAGTCATACCAACAGACTACGTAAGCGTCAAGCTATTTCATACATTCAACCCCTATTGCACCCTTTAGGGGGTTAAATTTAGAAAAAATATTTCTTAGTGCACCCCTAATTGGTCAGATAAATCCCAAGTATCATGTTTTTAAGACTTATTGACTAGTGTAGGCTGTGTAAGATAGGTACATTTAAATTAGCCCAAAATTCAGAAGTTTTTATCTAAAGATATTCTAGTTTTTATTTTCAGTCGAAAAGATTATTTTCAAATTTTTGGTAAGTACATTCATTCTTCAGACGATCGACACGCAATGCTCAGATTCGGAAACTTTAGTGTATAATAGCTTCAAAATTCAGACGCTTTTATCGAAAATATATATTCCAGAGAATTTATTTTCAGGCGAAATTGGAAATTCTTTAAAAACTCCACAGATCACATTGAACGAGTGACAGGATTCCAACGTGAAGCCAATATCTATCAAACGAAACTCGAATTTATGTCAGAAACAGAATGTCACAGAGAAGTGGGGGCCAAAGACGTTCCATATACTGTTGGTGGGGGCTTCAGTTGTATCCAAAGACGTTATATCTACTGACGTAGGTTGTATCTTTAGATTGTACTTATTTTTCGTTGGAAGCTTTGGCCATCATAAGACGACCGTAATCAGTGATTTTATCACTTTATGAAAATCTTAGTGTGAAGTGTGAAAAATGCAGTCACAGCCAATCATCAACACCTTAGAATATAATAGGTACAATAATTTAAAATTAAATTAATTAAAATTACTAATTGCGATTGCTGAACAGATTAACGCGTTTGATTTGAATACAAGACTAGGCATACTAAGTAGTAACTGATCGTCACTGTAGGCTTATTCTATTTCATTTTCTTTTTAAGAAACTCGTATTTATCTTTATCCACATATGTGTTTTTTCTTATCAAAAGAAAATAAAAAACATATATGTGGTCAACACTCGGTCTCAAGGCCTAAGTTCAGAGCAGGTGGTTAGCTTACAATGCTTAGCTGGGACCTTTTTTTTAACAAAACCGTCACTGTTCTATCATTAATAGTTTCGTTTAACATTTAACACTTAGTTGCAAAATAAACATCCGCTAGTTGAATGAATGATTATTTATTATATTATTCGCTCATTTGAGCAGGCTATAGTCTTTAGAACCTAACCTAACCTTGAATGAATGATTTTTGTTTGTTAAATTATTCGCTCATTTGAGCAGGCTTATAGTCATAGACCTTACTGCCTAGACTTGCGTAAATTAATTTCTTCCGTTTTCTATAATCTAACTTAATCTAACCTAACCCAACCGCCATTTTCTCCTTGGCGGGAATCCGGGTCGACATGACAACGGTGACCCTTGAATGAATGAATGAATGACGTTTCATATCATCTCAAAACTAGCTCCTTTCTACAAAAAGGTCGCTAACTATACGAAAGAGGTTCTATTATCTAACATTTGGCCGTCCTGACTATAGTCTGTCTTCAGACAAACATCGAAAAATTAAAAAAAAGTTAGTTCATAATTTCTTGTAGTACCAGGTAGAAAGTCACGTATGGAACCTGTATGGTGACCCTAACATACTCTTTGGGTTTTAATAGACTGTTCGTTATTTTCAGTTTGAGTTGAGTCTATGATTATAGATCTAATCTTGTTTTGTAAACTTTTCATTTTTCTCGTTTGCGCAACTTAAATCATTTCACAGCTGGTAGTTCCACGCGCGCGCGATAAATTCCAGTCTCCCAGCAATTCTCAACTTCCACCTTTGCACCCCCTCACCACCTCATAATAAAGTTCTGCAATTTACAAAGTTGTGGTAAGGTATGCGTTAAAAATAACTTGTCTATGGCGGTGTTGTATTTGGTAGGTATCCTTCTTTACGTGCCTACATTACCTAGGGATCACTGGTGGTATAATTAAAAAAATTTAATAATAATTGTAGATCCTAAGGACGTAGGTTCGTAGATCGGAATGTTGTAGAACCTAAAAAAATTCGCAAGCATTTTTTGTCAAGTGCACGAAAGGAGCCTCTGAGGCGCACTCTAATAAACATACATCAATTCATCCATACATTCTTACTAACATTCGCGTTTATAATATTTTAGACTAGCTGACCCGCGCGCGACTTCGTCTGCGCGTTTTAAGTAAGTAATATACGTTTTCTTACCTTTTAAACCTTTCCTAGACCTCCACGAACATTTCAAGACCAAGATAAGAAAAATCCGTTTAGCCGTTCTCGAGTTTTAGCGAGACTAACTCATTTCAATTCATTTTTATATAATATAGATAGATGATAAACCAAAAACTTGTTTTGCATTGCGCGGACTCTAGTATTTATATTGATTTCAGAGAGATTGTCAATTATTATCCGTAACGATTAAAATTCGTACTACCTACGCGCTTAGCTTTATAGTGTTAAAAATATCTATTCATCGCGTTACACGTAAGCCGTAAGCCTCAAATAAGTCTCACATCACCTAAAGAAGCTATCATAACCGCTCATGAAACTTCCAAAAGCCTCCGCAATACCGATGATCGAAATAGGAAAAGTTTAAATGCGTTATGATAAAAGTTTAGCGTGTTTCCAGAACGGCGAGTTACCTGTAAGTTACAAACAAACATCATGATCAGTTATATTTTGACTGATCAGTGGGGCGATTATATATCTCTGGTTACAATCAATGTCAATCCTTTTGATTGTAATCAACGATCAATGATTTGGTGTTACCTACGTATGAGTGTTGTTTCAATTAAAAGTTTGATTGTCATTGGAGCCAGTTTCAACAAGTGTAAATCCTATCGATTGTATGAATTTTGTATTACGTAAGTTCGATGTCATCCAAATGACAGACCTATCGTAATACCAATTCATCGATAGGCGCTGAGAGCTGTTAGTATGAACTTTTTGATGGTATCCGAGTTCCGTAATGGCACTACTGGGTCCTTACCCCAAGCTCTTACAAACCATCATGTTTCAGAAAGATCACATTTCAAGCTTGAGGTAACACTACTTCAATAAATTTTTCATAGGTCATGGTACGAAATTTCAAAGTTATATTACTTTCATTGCCCAAAGAGCTTGTGTAAGGCTCTGAGCAGTCAGGGATAAAAGATGATATATTTTTTTAATTCATATTCGCTATCTTGCATAATTTGGGAGGTATAGCGGGTGACCCTGTTTTTTAAGTATAATGCACGCAAGTTTATTTTCGCCTGTGAGTATCTCTTCAAATTATATGTTTTTCTCGTGTTATTTTGAGTTTCATTGTGTAATTTTGGTGGTTATTTTTCCAACAAAGCCCAAGTTCTTGACACGGGTGTGAATATGAGATTTTAAGTAAATTAGGTCTAAATTAAAAAAAAAACAGTCATCTTTTGTTTAAAATTGACTAGGCAATTTGACTATGACTCAGTGACGTTTTTACACTTGCATAAAATTACCAGTGATCTGTATTACTCGTAGTTACTAAAGATTACACTTGTATGAAATTGATCTCTAAGAGATAGATGTCATAAATAAAGAAGAAGAAGAAGAAACGGTCTCCCACTTTCAACTCGCATAAGACCCGAGATGCTTGTACATACCATAAACCCACTTATATACCTCGTTATATCTATAAAGTTCAACGAAGCGTTGAAATAAGAAAATCACTCAGCTATCAAAAGGTGTATCCGAACGGGATCGGATATTTTACTGTGCTAGTTCACTGCATTGACTTCTCGTGGAAAGTTTTGTTTCAATATATACAAATGCGAATGTGTGTGTGTATGTTGTACCATGGTGTACCTCTAAAATTCTGTCGGCTGAATAGATTTGGATGAAATTTGGTATGAATAAAGATTAATCACTGGATTAATCCCGGAATGAGCGCTGGTGGTGTAGTGGTAGCACCCCTGCCTCACGATCCGAAGGTTGTGGGTTCAAACCTGGTCGTGCACCAATGAGTTTTTCAATTTGAAAAATTTATGTGCACAATGCCAGTGCTCTTAAACGGTGAAGGAAAACATCGTGAGGAAACCGGCATACCCTAGAACCAAAAATTCGAAGGTATGTGTCATAGGTTAGTATTCTTATAAGCGGCGATGGGCTTGCAACCTGTCACGTACGGAATACTAACTACTGTGCAAAATGTGGGCATGTACCAAATGTCATATTTGGACGTGCCTCTGACTACCCTCTTTAGATATCCTCAAAGATCTAAGTAACTAAAGACCTGAGAAGGTATCTACCGAGCCCGGGGATTACAGTCGTGATCATATAAAAAAAATAAAAAAAATTATCCCGGAATAAACTCTCAAGAGAATGAAGCTGGGTTAAGGGGGATTAAATTGCACGTCAATCAGCAAAATTGTATCTAATTTTATATAACCACTGGTGAAAGAACTTCGTATCTTATCTTATACCTTTAAACGAGCAATTCTTGTATATATGCATATATATATAATCTGGATCTCGGAAACGGCTCCAGCGATTTTCATGAAATTTAGTATGCAGGGGGTTTCGGGGGCGATAAATCAATCTAGCTAGGATTCATTTTTAGAAAACGTCGTTTACCAAAAGAAACCGAGCAAAGCTCGGTCACCCAGGTACTCAATATTAATACTTTAACTTAGGTATGAATGTGGATGGATACAGGGGTAGAGGTAGGCCAAAGAAAAGATGGATGGACTGTATGAAAGATGACATGGGTAAGAAAGGAGTGAGTACTGAGATGACGAATGACAGAGGGAAATGGAAGAAGATCACCATGTTGTACCAACATCTCATAACGTGGGAAATGGGCAAGAAGATGATGATTATGATGAAGTATAAATAGACTAGACTCCGTCAGATTCTAACTTCTTCATCTCTCAAGGACTTATGGTTTAGGCTGCGTTGACTTCATTTTCAGTCAGTCTCGTAATAACGAAACTTAGCTTTCACCTAATTGCAGTTCTGTGAGAACAAAAACCTTTCAGACTAAGTACTAAAGGATTAAAAACTAAAACGGGATATCGTATAATACAAAAGTTGGCTGCATCCACGTTCTAGAGGGATTACGCAGACAGCCAAATAGCTTTGTACAGTCAACGGAAAGAATACCTTTTGTTTTGTTATGTGTTGGAATTGGCAGACAACCTAGCATAAACTGCTAAATTACCCTAAACTTCTTTTCTTCCTGCCCTTTTTCCACGCCATGTGGGGTCAGCACAATACATTTTCTTCTTTCAATTCCCTCTATCATCCGTCATCTCAATACTCACCTTTCTTACTTATATCATCTTTCACACAGTCCATAAATACCCTAAACTATTCACCTAAAAGTCTTTAGGTGGCTGACTGCACAGCCTAAACTATAGTCATAATTATGGTAGGCCCTAAAGGTTCACAAATAAAGGCCAAAATTAAACATCTAAGCAGAGCGCATAAGGGTTAGAATTTATAATGATGTTACGGAGGTTTTATTTATTATTTTTCAGAAATAATTAGTCTAAATACTTTAACACATTAAAATCATAAGAAATATTTTGAAACGTCATAAATACTTGGTGTATTTAGGTGGCAGTTTTAACCTAACCAAGTCCGAGAAGAATAGGGAAGATAAAGTTGTACTTCCACATACAACACTATTTATATATACGTATTCTCTCGATTCTAAAGCCGTAGAAATGAGTCTCCACGATCGTTATTCTCCTTTATTACTGGCTCCTTGGAACGGAGACTTTAGTTTCATATTTCGTTCTATTTTACGGTAAAAGAATTTCCAGCCTTAGAAAATCTACATTTAAAGCGAGTGGAAAATGTAGTGTTCCGTTTTTAACTTCGAGTAAGTAAAAAATCTTAGGGTGGATTTGTCCAACTATTCTTAGAATAATGTAACGTTAAATGCAAGTAATAATGTCTGTTTACTTTGATAGTACTTAGTGCCTAAACTAATTTGGTCGAATGCGTCCTTATTGGAATCATCTTCATTAATCTGAGTATTGCTGAACTACATCATCATCATCAGTCTATAGCAGTCCATTGCTTGACATAGGTCTCTCCTAATGAGCGCCATTGCGCCCTGTCCTCAGCTCGACGCATCCAGCCTCCACCAGCAGCCTTTCACAGATCGTCACTCCACCTAGCCGGAGGGCGTCCTACACTATGTTTGCCGAGCCCTCGTTTAAACTAACGGTTATTGGTTCTTCGACAGATATGACCAGCCCACTGCCACTTCAGCTTGCTGATTCTCTGAGCTATGTTGACAACCTTAGTTATGTGTCTGATAGTTTCATTGCTCACGCATCTTCCAAAATAATAACACATGATAGTGCTGTATAAAGTTACAAATACCGTTATTTTTACGTCACCACTTAGTTTAATCACCCTGTAGTTTGACCTTGACGAAGTTTACGTGTACATTTACGAACTAACTGTCTTATAAGAAGTAGTATCGCACCTTGATTAAACTCTGATTTGATTAACATTGACTACGTATCTAACCTCTTTTTTAAAACCTTTATAGTACAAATCATGTTAAAAACTGTAAAAATAAAATATAATTTGAAAAACGATAAGGTTTCAATGAGTGTATGTATAGGCAATTACCTTTCGTTTCACTTCAGCGGCGTATTCATTAAATCAATTCAATAAAAGTTTGTATTCTTGATGAAGTACTTTTTTTGTACAAACTGTTTATGATAAATTAATCATCTCTTCTCATAACATGCCCATACCACGCTAACCTATTACTCCTCATATTTTTCGTCACTGGTGCCACTTGCATACTTCTAATATAAAAACCATACCTAAGTGACTTAAAACATGTAGGTACGTGCAAAATATGTGCTAATCAAATTGTCAGCCGGTGGTTTATTTATATGCATGTAGAGCAGCAGGCAATCGGATTGTCTGTCAGTCTGTCCGGCTTCCTGAGCGGTGGCCCTGTATCGTGAAACGTTCTTCGACATGCAAAGGCCACTACGATAAGCTTATCTAGGTAAAACTACTACGTAACTGACCATCACAGCCGAAACCGGCGTATTTCTTTCGACCCGCTAGTCAAAAGTAATACTTCTTTTCTGTTTCAAACTGCCTTGATAACGTTTGGAGAGTAAGTAGTTAATTTTGCGGTGAGAAATTAAATTCTTAAAATTAGTTAGAAGAAAGTAAAAGAAAATATCAACATGCAAATTATGAGGTGGGTACTTAAATTATTTTTTTCTTCAATATTGGGCCACACTTTTAACTCTAGAACGGCTGGACCGATTTTTATGGTTTTTGATTTGCTGTATTTAATTTTGTCTCCGTCCCGAATAGCAGAGTAACTATAAACATTTAAAAATGAATTAAACGCAGACGAAATCATGGGCAACCACTAGTTAGTTTTATTCATCAGTTGATCAGTTATGTTATTATCCCAAAACACCATGTTACCAGACATCCGCTAGTCAATCTCTGAATGACGTTTCATATCATCTCAAAACCAGGGGCCTTACCACGAATTCATAATACATTACCAAATCAGTATTACATTGTTATTTCGTACCATGACCTATGTAAATTGTATGGAAGAAGTGACGTTTCTATGATGGAATCGTTACGGAATCGTTCTGGAAGACTTCGTGGTAAGGCTCCAGCTCCCTATATTAGAAGGTCAGTATATTATACACGAATGAGGTATTTTGTAACAGGTAAAAGGAGTAACAATAAAAGAAAATAATTCTCAAGGGCATGTTAGATTTTGAGGATAAGCACAATATTATAAACGCCATAATTGCTCGGGCTTTACATGATTAGGTATGTTAAGTGCTGGCTTTGAGGTTTTTACTTTATGTCAAGGTAGCGTTCTAAGGTATAATTCCATCACAAGTGGGTAGCGATAGCGACAAGCAATCGTGCCGCCGGCCACGAGCGACAGAAGGTTTTTATGAAGATACTAGCTCCCGCCCACGGCTTCGCCCGCGTGGTACCTTGAAAAACAAAGACAAATCTATCCCGCGTGAACTGTACATTTTCCGGGATAAAAAGTAGCCTATGTGCTATTCCAGACTATAATCTACATCAGTGCCAAATTTCATCCAGATCCGTTCAGCCGTTTCAGCGTGAAAGAGGGACAAACATACATCCATACATCCACACATTCTTACAAACTTTCGCGTTTATAATATTATAGTAGGATAGGATATTCTGAAAATGGCGACACTGTCGCGACAGTTGCTTGCAATTTCTTGAAATTGACGATACGATTGCTAGTCGCTGTCGCGTGTGTTGCCGCTTGCCGTGAGTGATGGAATCATACCTTACGATTATTTTTCTTCTAATCCTGTTATATTTCTGACAAACCAGTGTGGTGAAAGGATTAAAGTGCCACTTAGAGGCTCCTTTCGTGCACTTAACACTGTCCTCCAACTTTGTTTTTAGATTCTACGACATGCTTAATTTCTCACGATGTTTTCCTTCACCGTTTGAGAGTAATGGTATAGCGCATAGAAAACACCCAGACCAACGGAACAAATTTCTGCAGATCATACACAAATTTGTTCCGAGGCGGGAATCGAAGCCGCAACCTCTCACCCGCTGCGCCACTGAGGTCGAGATAGATATAACATTTTGCATAACATGTTAACAGGATTCGGATAGACACATGCTGTTAATGTGATTATTTATATAATTATAGGTCACACAAACAACACGTCCTAATTAAACAATTTATAAATCCAACTAACAAGAACATTATTTGAACAGTACAATTGAGTATTAAAACATAATTGAGTAATATTCTTAATAAATCGTACTATCAAAGGATTTATTTATGTTATTCGAATCGAATGTATCCGGCCAATATAGTCGGGGATTCCCACGAGATAAGCCAAAGCCAATATTGGCTTATACAGACTGGATGTCTGGGGAACTACATGATATATCGGATAATTAATAGTTCTCGAGACTGAGGAATATGAACTCTAGAAACGCCATTGCATCCAAGGCACGTAGCAGAAATGATAGGTAGGTATATAAATCTTGCCAATCTGTACGACTTTACAGCATCCCATTTTAAAATAATGACTTATTAACACGGTCCAAGGCTTGCGTATGAGTTCATTTATATGACGCGTTTTTATTCCTTCACGTCTTGGGAGAGCTCGAACCCAGATCTTGAACCGTCTAAACAAGCCATAACTCTTTATAAATAACTAGCGATCCACTCCGGCCTTGCACGGATGCAATGTAGATATTAATGTGCTTAAACCTTCCCATTAAATCACTTAATCTATTGATGAAAACTGTATTAAAATCCGTTGAAGCGTACATATTGAAGGATAGACGGCGGGAAGTGTCTTTGTTTTAGTCTATGTAGAGAACGTAAACCTACATGATAGCTCTAACGTATATTTACCTGTTATATACCAACTCATCATCATCTTCCTGCCCTTTTCCCACGTTATGTGGGGTCGGCACAACATGTGATCTTCTTCCACTTCCCTCTATCTTTCGTCATCTCAGTACTCACTCCTTTCTTACCCATGTCATCTTTCACACAGTCCATCCATCTTTTCTTTGGTCTACCTCTACCCTTGTATCCATCCACATTCATATCTAACACTCTCCTCGTCACATGACATTCATCTCTTCTCATAACATGCCCATACCACGCTAACCTATTACTCCTCATCTTTTCTGTTACCGGTGCCACTTTCAGACTTCCTCTAATATACTCATTCCTTATTTTATCCATCCTTGTCACTCCACACATCCATCATGTTATATACCAACTATAAGTACCAATATAGACTAGTGATAGACAAGCTTTACAACGCCAGTGACATCTAATGATGCATGCATATGGTCGACATCAATCTATGTACATGAATTAAGCATTAAATACACATTACTGAGGTAATGGTATTCCAATGGGAGAAGCAACTTAATCCAATGGCAATCTGTTTGATAGTGAGCTAAGCGACGAACAGCGTGTGTTAGAACACTTCAGCGTACCAGTATTCATTATATTTACCGCGGTATTGAAAGAAAACAGTCATGCGGGTAAAGATATAGTAAGATCTTTATTAATTCTCTCAAGATTACAAATCATTTACGAGAGCTAAAAACTATTCTAAAAGTTAGATCAGAAAAATATTGGGTAGACATACTCGTAACATCACAAAAACTATAAGTTATAATTTCTTGGAATGACGATTTGTCGAATCATTTCTTTCATAGGTCGTTATATGCTGATTGAGTTTGTAAGTATTTAGAGTTATATCTGAAGCTGCCGTGTGATTCTATAAGACCTCATTTTAAAATTCGAGTCTGAATCCGCTGTGAGTTTCTTGATTGGCATTCTAAAAACTCGGTTGATAATTCGAATTTACACTAGCGCCACTATTGCGAGCGTGTCAGCGAGTTGAACTAAATTGACGGGGAGATATTGACAGATAAGTATGAGATGACGTAAGAAGTGGCATTCTATACGGTAATTCCCAAGTCACTTCGACGCTCCCTTCGCACTCAAACCCGATTCAAAGAGTCAAATAAAAAGCGTCTTAAGCGAAGTGAGAGTGAATAGCGATGTGAGACGCGAGTTGATGTTTAAATTTTACAGAATCGACGTACTGGTTCTTAAATTATTGTATAAAATATATTATTTGTCATAAAAATATTTAAGAAAAGAAAATGAAAAAGTCTGAATAACCCCAGATTATTCCGAGTCATTTCTTCCAGTGTAATATATACATTCATCATGGGACGCACTCGGTAAACAGCGGCTTATTTGCAATTCGCATTGGACGGATCTCAAGGCACTCCAGGGCTCTAGGGACTGTGTTTTGACATTCTCTGTCAATATTTTTCACATCACTTTTATAGATTTCATCAGTGGGGCGATTATTGATTTCTATTTACAATCAATGTTAATCCATTTTGATTGTAATCAAGTGATTTGGTATTACATAAGAGTGTTTATTCAATCAATTTGAACCAGTTTTGACAAGTGTTGATAGTATCAGAGTTCCGTAATCGCACTACAGGTCCAAAAATAAATTTGTTTTATTTGTTTTTTAATTCACCGCTGCTTTTACCTACTTATATCTAATTCTTCTTCTTTTTTGTTTATGGCTTTAATCTCTTTTGAGCTCAATTTCGCTAGTGTCAAGTATTTTTAAATTAGTTGTATTGTAAATGTCACAAATTCAGACAAATTGCCAAGTCGATATTAAACAAAAGATGGCTGTTTTGTTCAAAATTCTCGCAATTTCCTCCGCTGGATTTAGAAAGGAACTATTTAATTCACATATTTTACACTCATGTCAAGAACTCTGGCTATATTGGAAAAATAACTACCAAAATTACACAATTAAACTCAAAATACCACGAGAAAAAATTGTCTAAATCTAATGCATCGGAGAAAATCCGCTTTTATATCTACTTATAAGATAAGATAAATTTCTATGCCATTCATTAGTCATTCATTAGTCATATTTCAGTACATTCATTGATGGATATATGTATGAATGAGGCCATTATATACCTACCTACGTGTTAAGTTTAATAATTTTAATTACACATTTTGTACCACCGCCGCCGCCTGACAGCTAATTATATGTAAATAAATAAATCGATCTATGATCAAAGTTAACGTTAACCAAATAAGCAAGTGACAACCCTAGCATTAATCGAAGAAGGTTAATTACAAGTACATGCCTTTATCAAAGACAAACTCTACGCAAACTTGACATTTCATTTGATCGCAGCTGTCATAGTTTTGACATAATGGTTTGATATTAGTTGTAGTTATTATTAGTTAGTAGACGGGTATTTATCGCGTTCAAATTACCTTTTATTTTCCCGACGTTTCGGCAGGTTTGCACGCTGTCGTGGTCACGGGTAGAAACGTCGGGAAAATAAAAGGTAATTTGAACGCGATAAATGCCCGTCTAATACTAATAATAATGTGTTCAGATCGCGTAAGTTTATAAGTACATATTAGTTGTAGTGTCTTATTCCATGTTTAGCAGTGATCTGTTATAATTTTCTCTATGATGTTTAGTTTACAAAGTAGTTGTTAATTTTATATACTAACAATTATGTAAAATACAAAATATATAGATAAGTATATGAAAAAGGAATTCTTATGTGTAACTTAAATGTGCCACCACAACTGTTCATTATCATGGTCTTTACATTAGACTTAACAAGTGGACACCCTGTATAGTAAAAAAAAAGATTTATTCAGGCGTGACTTTGCGGAAATCTATTACAAATATTAAAAAGGACGGAAATATACTTAGCGGGAAGGTACTAGATATTTCCGTCCTTTTCAGAACCCTGTATAGTGTAAAAATGTTTTGCCTTAGTGTCAGTAGTACCATTTTTCTGATAACCCTTTCTCAATTCACTGATAATATTATATTCCGCCATCTTGATCTCAATAGAGATTTCGTTAGACAAATAACTTACCTCCTAATCTCGGGATATTTACGGTTATGTAAACACGACATCTTTTATCGAAGGGACGAGAATAATGATCATAAACTCAAATGGTCCTTACATAGGGCTCATAAAGGCGAGGACCGATAGTATGGAATTTGGAATATTTTGCGAATACAATTTCGGACGATCAAAGGAAGGGGATGTAATATCTTAAAATGTATCTTGTTATATTTTGTGCTTGGGTATTTTAGTATATTTTTAGGAGATAGAAAAGGTATTTTTATCGACTTAATTAAATGGGAACAAGCTTTGGTATATGGAAACCGGTGATCCTTTTTTTAACAAGTTGTCGAGCTAAAAAACAGAGCATTAATTTATCTTTTTTATTATGTGAGTAGGTACACTACTAGGGTAAAGGTACATCCTAGATACATCGTGAACATTGTGACATGTAGAACCTAAAAAGGTCCAAAAAGTGCGCGAAAAGAGGCGCACTTTAACCTTTTCACCACGCGCTGGCTCGAAAGAACTAGTAACACGGTAAGGCACTTCACGCTGAATAAATCATATGTTATACATGTTTAACTACAATTTATTGCAAAAATTAAAAAACCCGACTGTACGTAACTGAAAAAAGATTTTTACAGCCGCCATATTTAAAAAAAAAATTGTATTCCTTTTGCTACTTGTGATCCAGGCGAATCCAACAACACCTTATTTGTCAAAATCTATCCAGCCGTTTGGGCTACAGCGACAACTAAAGGAACTCGCATACATTACATACATTCGTAAAGAAATTACCTTCTTTTTTCGCTTCGCAGTCGGGTGAAAAAGGAAGATAATAACTCAGTTATTATCTATTTCAGGGTCCATTAGAAAATGGTGTAAGATGATAGATGAAGAGATGTTTGAGTAAGAGCAGTTCAGCTAAAAGGTAGAACCAAGTCCCACTTCGCTCAGCAAATACAAAGAGAGTTGAGAGCTATTCATTTGCAAATCAAAGTGAGCTGTGGTAACTGAAGATGGTCCGAATAATTCCGGATAGAACGGACCGGATAATTCTATCGATATTCAATGAAATGCGATATTCAGCCATCGGTTTCGTTACGGCTGAAAGTTTGACGGACTGTGTAAGTTTACGGACAGTTAAATCCTGAAAATTATGTAACTGTGGCATAATTTTAATTTAATTATATTATGTTCGAGTACGGATTAACCACGGACCAAAAATTTGAAGGTGTGTGTCATAGGTTAGGTTAGCGGTAATTCAAGCGGCGCGGCGATGGGCTGGCCACGTGCAAACTGCTGTGAAAAATGTGGGCATGTGCCAAATGTCATGTTCGGACGTGCCTCTGACCTTCTTTAGATATTCTCAAAGATCTAAGTCACTAGAGGTCTGAGCAGATACCGAGCCTGGGGATTACCAGTCGTCATCATGTTTTTTATGTTTAATGTATCTAGTATTTGTGCCGAATATAATGTTACGACGTGCATATGACTAACTTCTGTTTATATAATAAATATCCTCAAAGATCTAAGTAACAAAAGAACTAATGTCATTGGTTGCCCCGGGATTAAATTCGTGTCATGTTTTTTTAACCAACGACAAAAATGGAGGAAGCTCTCTAGTCGAAGCGTGTATTTTTATTTATGTATGTACGCATAACTTTACAGAGTCGTCCGATTTAGATAATTTTTACTCAAATTACTTAAATTTTTTGCTTTTCATATTTTTCGGCGGTTTATTTTTTATGTTAAAAAGTTGTTTTCGTGTACAGTTGTCAGTTATTACTAGCGATCAACGCCAACAGTACAGAAATTAAACAAAATATTTGGTTTTGATCTAAGGCAGATTATGGGGACAATGGAAACGCTCACTTTCACTCACTTCTCGCCCAAACGAGCCACATTCGCCCACATTGGCCACATTTTGCCGTTTTATTAGATAAACGCAATTACTTCGACAAGATTGGGGCATTGTCGAAATTGTCGGCCGCTCCGTTTCAGATTCAAATCAGAAGAGTGCTGCGGCTGATGTTATGAGATTGGAGCGATTGGGGCGATGCGATGGAACGAGAAACAAGCTTCGTCGAAACTTAAGTCAATAGTACAGACAGCGTCACTAAATGGTAGCAAGTATCGTCTGGTATCAATGGTATCGTCTGTACGTACGTAGTATCTGTACCTAGTATTCATAAAATCACGGGGATTTAGTAATTACCAACTGAATCCACGAACGTATGCTTCGCATAATGACATCTGCCCCCCTAGTGAAAAAAATCTGGGCGAAGAATAGTGTACTGTTACGGCGATTTCACGGACGACTACCGATCGCAACAAACATCGTGTGTCACACGTGGTTGAGTGAGACTATATATGGGCCGTTATAATAATCATTCACCTGCGGTCAGTGACTTCAACTCTGTTTTCTATATATTGGTTGCTGTTGGTGTATTATTCATTAATTTTCTCTGTAAATAATGCTCTAACAGTAGCATTCAAAATTACAATCTATCTTAAATCTTTATATATATATTATCTAATATATTTGTTTATTGAAACACTGTACTTAGATTTACTGGGAAGTCTATAGCTTACGCCGCTCACCACACAGCAAAACAGTTTGGGACGAAGTTGACGGAAATTCTCCGTGAAACCGAAATGTGATGCATATTTGATGGGATAAACTAAAGTTTCCGCTTTGTTTTTGGAAAGTTTTAAATCGTTTAATGCAGATGTGTTGCAGCAATATTAAAGTTCACCTTCACGTGATAACGTACAAAGTGGCTGAAGGTTTCCGCTGCATTAGACGAAGCTTTCAAATTATTAGTTACATAATATACATTGTTTTTAATTCAAACAACATTAAACGAAATGCAGTAGCTGATTTAAACATTTGCCACCAGTAGGTTATAAATTTTTTAGCGTTTAGTAATTTTTCATGTACCTACAGACGTTGGAGTGATATAGTACTAAAATATTGTAATTTTTTAAATTTTCGAGACTTCTTTCCTCCGTGTAGGTTAATTATTATAATTTTTATTTATTATTTCTGTAAGGCAAACTAAAGCTTAGAGCCAATTTTGCCGCCCTAGGCTCCACTGGCGGTAAATCCGCCACAGACGAAATGCATTAATTATAATCCCATCAAAAACATAAATGTGAAATGAGAGTCAAGTTCAATAAGTAGGTATGCTTTAGTCGTTGACTTCAGCGACAAAAGAAGTGAGATCTAAACGGGTGTCAAGTACAATGGTCAGTTCTAAAACTTATTTATAACAATATGAAATATTTTTAACAACTTTAAAATATCAGTTCATCTTATAACTTAGGATATTATATTGAAGCCTAAGGTCTAACTTGGCTAGTTCTCATATACGAATTAACTACTTCTACTAACTCTACCTACTATGTCCGATCGCTAGTTTCTACCAGCAAGCCAAATTTTTAGAAGAATAAAATAAGAACTTGCAAAGGCCTAATATAATTTGTACTCTTAAGAAGCAAGCATTATCCTACTAATATTATAAACGTGAAATTTTGTGAGGATGTATGGAAGTTTGTAACTCTTTCACGCTGAAAGAGCTGAACGGATCTAGATAAAATTTGGCACAGAATTTTTTTATCGCGGAAAAATTTACACTTCCCGTGGCAGAGATTTGTTTATATTTTTCAAGGTACCGCGGGTGAAGCTGTGGGCGGAAGCAAGTCAGTTATAAAGAAGCATTAAAAAAGCCAATTTTGGGAATATAAGCATTTAAATTGTGGTTATTCTGTAAAATATACATTACAAGGACTAGTTTTTATAAAAGTTATCATAATGGGAAATTGATTGACCCAATGACCAAATGAAAATCGGACATTTTGAGAAGTGGTCTCAATGTAATTAGAGGCACATCATAAAAATGTTCACTATAAGTGAGCGTCCACACTAGTGACAAACTACCGTGACTATCTTCGTACAAACACGCGTGACATTTGACAGATTTTCAAGGGACTTCGTGAAAAAGTGGCCGTGTTTCAGACACAGTCACGGAAGAATATTACTAGTGTGAACGCAGGCTTAGATTGAATCACAAATGAAATTATAATAATAATAATAATAATAATAGATCTTTATTGCAGACGAGGTCCATAGGTACACAATACATTATACCAAATACCTTGTCTGATGTGGTTTCACGAGTTAAAAGTTTTAAACAGATTATTGGGCAAAGGGTCCTGGCACGGGTCAGGTAGGTATACTCCACAGTTGACATTTCAAATATCAACAGAGTGAAAGCGCCGGTTGAATTGCCGGGTTTACACTTCCTGTGTAACACAATTTGTGTATTTCGGTGCAAACATTTACGGTAATGAAATTCACTTTTGAAAAGCACGTGGGTTTTGTAAAGCATTTTAGACTTCAAGGTGTGTGGAGGATAATTACAATTTTGCCGTTCCTAAAAACCTTCAGTGACGTAAGCGAAATCTAACTAAGGGCAGATTCGACCAAACTAATATAAGCACTTCTTAAATAACTACCATTTACTCTGGGGGTTACTGAAGAGTAAACTGACAATTAATTTGAATTAGACATTACAGTATAGGTAGAGGTAGTTCAAAGATTAGATAGATGGACTGTGTGAAAGATGACATGGGTAAGAAAGGGGTGAGTACTGAGATGAAGAACGATAGAGGGAAATGAAAGAAGATCACATGTTGTGTCGACCCAACATAATGTGGGAAAAGGGCAGATGATGATGATGATAGACATTACGGTATTCCGAGATTAGTTATACCAGAAGTTGGTTAAACCCACCCTAAATAATAGTATTAGCATCATTTGAATGCCCATTTACTAGGCTTAAACACAACGCCATGAACACAATTATGCTAAACTCGGTAACAATAGGACTAAATTGCTAAAATGTTAACTTGGAACTAGAATTCAATTAAAACTACCCGTATCGTATTCCACACTACTTTACAACCTTGAACTAATTATAAAGCTTTCAGTTGCCAGCCATTATTAGAATTCTCAACGGGTATGAAAAGCGAAGTTTTGTAAGTTCCAAACTACTTGGCTCGATATGCCGCTAACGTTCTTCATCTCGAGTTTCCAACTAACGACATTATGGCGCGATCTCGCCTGAATTGAGTGATAGTAACTTTGTTTGTGTCCCGATTCAACCGCAAAGTTCTGTTTACCGATTATGAATACAACCGACCCGTCTGTTACCGCCCGCGCACGCGTTTTGTTCGCCAAAACTCTTGCAACTTCTGGATTTAAAGCACCTTCTGGGTTTAAACCCTTCTCGAAATGGCCAATATCGGAAGCTCTTCTTCTTCACTTATCAGTTCAATAACCAGTGTGGTGAGAGGATTGACATGCGCCTCTGAGGCACCTTTCATGCACTAATCGTGCAATATAGTCGTATATGGCGCAAAATTATTATTTTTTACAAACTGCGCTTTTAAATTTGAACTTCCTTTTTTCATTCCATTGGGAATTTATCCGGTATAAAAAGTAGCTTGTGTTTATCCTGCATATACTTAATCTACAATTTATACAAAATCCGTTCAGCCATTACAGTAATAAAGAAGAGTAAACATGCACACAAGCACACAATTTCGCATTTATTATATCGTTAGGATGTTCGTAGCTTTGATCAGCCACCAGTGCAGTGAGCATAGACCCTTAAATCACTGCGGTGTTCTAGGTCAGGCGTTTAATCGCTCAGCCGTGAAACGGCTTTCTACTTTCTTGTAACTTTCATTAGTGCACTGTGTCATCTATACCTCCCGTTTGAAATTAAATTGGTAATAAAATTTCTATTTGTATGTTCTTCTTGCCGTGTCACTAGTTTTTTCAAACCAGTGTGGTGAAAGAAGTAAAGTGCGTCTCAGAGGTTCATTTCATGGACGGCTTACAACACAAATTTGTTGAAATTTACTGCTAAAAAAAATACCGGCCCAGTGCGAATCGGACGCGCGCACGAAGGGTTCCGTACCATTATCTATAAAAACGGTAAAAAAAATCATTTGTTTTTATTGTTTTTTACTATTGTTATAGGGGCAACAGAAATACATCGTCTGTGAAAATTTAAACTGACTAACTATCACGGTTCATGAGATACAGCCTGGTGACAGACGGACTGACAGCGGAGTCTTAGTAATAGGGTTCCGTTTTACCAATTGGGTACGGAAACATACAAATACCTACCAACAGGTTGTCCGGCTTGATTGGTTAACAGTAAGAAAAACTCATAAGCGGTTTGTTAATAACCAAGATTCATGGAAAAACCCTTGTTGATAACAGTTGACGGGTGATGGACGATGCTCCCTTGTAAAAAGCTGTATGTGACGTTAGAGTAATCGATCATTTCGACTTTAGCGTGTAAATCGCTTTTCGTGTTTATTAGGCTAAGTAAACAAGCAGCTGTTATGTGTGTTATTTATTAGGTGATTAGAATTTTCTAAATTAATAGAAATTTTCATCGAAAAATTTGGTATATTTTTGCATCTTAGATTTTATTTTTGTTCCTCACCGAAATATATTGGCGTTTCAACCCGCTACAAAATAAAAAAAACCGTTTCAATTCAAAATATTTTTTGTTTCAACCCGCAGCCACTATACAAGATTTTGTACAGTCGGACAAACAGAATTAGTCTAATATTATAAGGAGGTAAAGTTTCTTTTTTTTTGTATGTACGGATATTATCTCCGAAACTATTCATTCGATTTCAAAAATTTAGAGGTCAAAAATTTGTAGGTTCAAAAATTTAGAAGCCGCGGTCGGAAGCTAGTTATATATAAATAGTTGGGTCGTTAGTATAACAGATGGATTCGATCCGGCGGAGGAAATAGAGTAATTCCCAACAATATGGAAGAATGCCAGCTATTGAGAGCTTGGCAACAAATCTGCTGTGTAGGTGATGTTACAAATGACGCAATGGCGCCTAACTACATAATGTGCAATCGTGGTGAATATTAGTGTATTTACCCTTGAATGATCATTAGTCTCTCCGTACCAGCACTACATTCTGTTTTAGAATGTACACTAATAATATTAGAAAGAGATTGTTTCTTTGTTTGTATGTAGGAGGTAATTTACGACACTACTCATTCGATTTCAAAAAATCTTTCACCAATTTTTAAATAACTTTTATGATGAACATATGCTATATAAGTGATACAATGTACTTCATTTCCGCAGACGTAAAAGTACAAAATAATATGAAGAAAACTTTTGCCAGCATAATTTTCTTACAGAAATAATGTGACAGTCATCCAGACTCTTTCATCTCATGGAGTAGAATGAAACATTATTTTGATTATTTAATTTTTCCATGTTTTGAATGAAGTAGTTTGGGAATAAGCCTATCTTATGTAGGTACTTTGCGGGTGAAAACTAGTATGTAATAAGTTCACAGCTGTGTTCTTTGGGCAATATCTTATCAGATATATACTCGTAAGGAGTGATTTAAGTAACTACTTCCAAGTAATTACCTGTATATTTCGTAAGAATAATCTTTGCAACACAAGAGGCTTTTACCTACTTATATTAGCAATTCATAATACAGCCTCAACGAAGAAGCGACACGAAACTTTGCGGTCTGTGGAGTCACAGACAAAGAAAACAGCTATTCAATAAGTTGCAGCTAAGTATTTTTTCGTCTAAAATAAAGTGGACACTTTTTTGGTCATTAAAATACGACCACATTATACGAGTATTATGTTTTTAAACTTCGAGAAACTAGCGATCTGAACACATTATTATTAGTATTAAACGGTTATTTATCGTATAAGTATTTATAGAGTCTACCCGTGACCACGACAGTGTGTAAACCTGTCGAAACATCGGGAAAAAATAGGTAAATAAAACGCGATAAATACCCGATTAATACTAATAATAACGACTACATTTGCTACAAATGCCACGCGCGTTTTTGTGTCATGGCAAAATGTCTGTGCTTTTTTACGAAGTCTGTTGACAATCTGTCTGATTGACACGCGTGGTTTTGCAGAGTCACGGTCACGGCATAATGTCACGACATAGGCCTCCCCTAATGAGCGCCATTGCGCCCTGTCTTCAGCTCGACGCATCCAGCCTTTCGCAGATCGTCACTCCACCTAGCCGGAGGGCGTCCTACACTACGTTTGCCGAGCCGCGGTCTCCACTCGAGAACTCGTTTACCCCAACGGTTATCGGTTCTTCGACAGATATGGCCAGCCCACTGCCACTTCAGCTTGCTAATTCTCTGAGCTATGTCGACAACCTTAGTTCTGTGTCGGATAGTCTCATTACGGATTCTATCCTTCAGAGAAACTCCGAGCATAGCTCGTTCCATAGCTCGCTGAGCGACTTTAAACTGGTGAACTAGCCGTACCGTGAGTGTCCACGTTTCGGCTCCGTATGTCATGACAGGTAGGACGCACTGGTTGAAAACTTTCGTTTTCAGACATTGTGGTATGGGTGACGAGAAGACTCGACGTAACTTTCCAAAAGCTGCCCAACCCAGCTGAATCCTCCTCTTAGCCTCCTTCTCAAAGTTGTCTCTAGCTAACTGTAAAATCTGTCTAAGGTATGTGTACTGCGAAACAACTTCAAGAAGGTTGCCATTAACAGCGACAGGTCTCGGGTCAATTTGGTTATTAACCATGACTTTGGTCTTATCCAAATTCATGCCGAGACCCATCATCCGCGAGGCTGATGCTAGGTCGTCCAGCATCTGTTGCAGCTCCTCCAGTGACTCCGCCAGTAAGACTATGTCATCTGCGAATCGTAAGTGTGAGATGTGCTCGCCATTTATGCTTATGCCCATGCCTTTCCAGTCCAAAGTCTTAAACATATCCTCCAGCGCGCTTGTGAACAGTTTCGGAGATATTACATCTCCCTGTCTCACTCCTCTGTTAGTTTTAATTCAAGCTTATCTGAATATATTAGTGAAAATTGCATTCGATTTGGTTTAGCTGTTGCAGAGATTAGCGTGCACAAACGCAAAGATAAACGATTTTATTATATGTATAAATATGTAGTGGCCTAGCGGTTTTAGCTGCAATATGTCCCTGCCATTAGCCACAAGCCTGTGTTACCAACTTTTGAACCCACTTTAGGCCGTTCCAAGTCACATTAGGCCCAAATTCACGTTTGTCACGTAACTAGCATAATTTTGTCGTTAGTGGTTTTACTTATTCAATAAAATAATATATTTTTATAAATTATCTTTTACCAAAATATACATATATTTTTGGGGAACAGGATTGGTAAAAATAGGGTTGGGAAAATTATGTTTTCGGTTATCATGGTAGTACGTTACTTAAGGGCAATGCCTTTTATACGAATAATTAATTATGACATAATAATATGAAGAATCGTTTTCTAAAATTAGTAGAATTTTTTTCACTTTGTAGTAGGTACTTACCTACCAACCCAAATCTCCCACGATCATGTTAGACAACTCAATGAATAATAGTTACATCATGAAGTTAAAATTGGCTTCAGTCTGTTATTATAACTTTTAGGACTTTGTTCAAAACAGCCTTTGTAATGCAGCAAACATTTAAATGTACTTATTCAAATTCTTGCGCACAAAGCTAAAGCAAGCGACTGCGGTTTGCCAATAGACTTGTCAAAGGATCCGACTCCCAGTGTCCGAAGAAATACAACTGTTAGGTACGATATTCAAGTATATAAACTTTAGTAACTATAACAGATCACTGTTTATAAATGTTATATGATCTATACATAATAATAAAATAATTGCTAAAAGCCAAGATAACTGTGCATGTTAGTTTAAAATTATGAGATAGGTATAAAGGCATGTCACTTTTTCGCTGACTGTATTGTAGCGGTTTAAAAGTAGGCAGTGACAAATTTACCCTAAAAATATTTAAACATTTTGAGCGGTGACGAATTTACACTAGATTTTTGCGATGACAAATTTACCCGGTGACAAATTTACCCTAACCCGCCGTGTCTCACCTTGCGAAGTGTTCAAATAATAGCTTAGCGAAAAACAACAGTTTTTGAAAAAAATGTTTGTTTGTTTATTTATGCGTTTATGCACGCTAATCTCCGCAACGGCTGAACCCAATTGAATGCAGTTTTCACTAAGAGATTGATTGAGATAAGCTTGGAGTAAAACTTAGGCTTTGTTTCATCGAGAGATGAATGTTAGAGAGCCATTTCTTACGCTACCCATCTCATGATCCCATGAGATGGGTAGCGTAAGAAATGGCTCTCTAACATTGAAATTTTCAGATATTTTTTTTAAAAGGTCTTAAACTCCTGGCCTACTGGCACTTCTTGTCATACCCATAATAAGATATTGCTCGACGTGAGTGGCTTAGGATTCAGTAAAATATAAGTAGCTCCATCCAGTAGCGTAACTATAGTCACTAACTTTTCTAGTTAACCTTTTTTGCCAAGCAAAACTCATCTTTAACTAAAACAAAACTAAATACGAAGTACGTATACTATACCGTTACAAAGCAATTGGATGTTCCTTACGATGTAATCTAGTTTTAGCCACTGCCAAAACACTTCTAGGGAAGATGGTGAGATATTTGTATGGCGCCGGGTCAGGAAGCGGATGCTGTATTATTGGCGGGGACGCGATGGGAATCTGTAATGTTCTCGGGATTGTACCTCTCAAGCCACAAGTACCAATATATTGCCAAGATAGATGGAATATGTCTAGCGATTTCTAGAGTCCGTTTTGAAGATATATTCTTTCAATTTCTAAAGTCTAAATAAGTTAAGACAGTGTTAAATTCTCGTTTTAGTGTTTCGTACCTAAAGGGTACAACGGGACCCTTACTAAGACTCCGCCTGTCCGTCCGTCCGTCTGTTACCAGGCTGTATCTCACCGTTATAGTTAAAACAGTGCAAACTTTACAGATGATGTATTTCTGTTGTCGCTCAATAAATACTAAAAACAGTATAGGTAAATATTTAAGGGGGCTCCCATACAACAGACATGATTTTTTTGCCGTTTTTATAGATAATGGTACGGAACCCTTCGTGCGCGAGTCTGACTCGCACTTGGCCAGTTTTTTTCGTGTCATCAATATCAGCCCAATTAGCAGCATCAGTTATTTCAATTCTGAACGTCACATTATGCATAGCCCAACATTCAACTCACATATTATTTTTCAATTTCTCTTTGTGTGTGAATGAAAATACTTCATGTTTATTTTTCCGTACAAAATTCTATTGAGACATCCTGTATTGCTAAAGTTTTTTCATGTATTGAAAAACGTGGCAAGAATCACTTTGTAAATGTATGTATACGTATGCGAGGGATAGCTCTGTGCGTCGTACCGTGTTATTGGAACTGAGTTCGGAACCGAGTTCAGCACGACTCTTAACCATCTAGGTACTAGTGTTTTTGAACTTTTGAACTCAAAACCGAAGAGATCTTCCAAAATGAGTATTGAAATAACTTTGTATAAAATTTTCTTTCTTAATTTTGTTTTTTTTTTTATTGATATTGAAGTATCACAAAGATATTTGATTGTTAATTGTATTATTATCTATGGAATTTGTTAAAAATAGCTCTATTTTAGCATACTAAAAACGGTGACGAGATTTTGAGACTGTTCGTTGGAAAAAGCGTCGAGAATCACTGCATTCTGTGTCTTATATCATTTACGTAAATGTCATCATTCTCTCAAATGTCACAGCGTTTTTTTTTTAATTTTACAGATTTTTTTGCTGTTCGGATGAGAGAATAGAGGAAGAAAAGCAATGACTGCGAATCTTACAAAGACTTTTATCACCTTTTCGTGACCAAGTTTCGCTACCAGCATTCATTAGGAAGAGGATGTTAATTTGAAATGTAATTACCTTCGAAACGTTTTATAATTATTCCACAAGCGTCTCTTATTTGTTAATTATTTTAATAAAATGTTGCAGCATAGGGAATGTTAAAATAAAGTCGTTCTTATCATTTATGTAGGTAACAACAGATAATCGTAAAACATGATCCCAAAAGGTAAAGCAATATTATACTCGCATCGCCATATTTATTTCGATATAGTCCGCAATTTTCATATACATGAAGGATACACATTTCCCCTGAGAGCCTCATGTTAATTAATAGGGAGGGCTCGAATAATTGTGTATTTTAAAGCATTGTTTTTGTGTAGGCACCCTTGAAACTAACACTGTTTTAAATTGTAAATGTAAGCTCTATAACGCAGAATTTAAAATTAATTTTCGTTTGCAAGCGATTCAACCTCAGAAAAAATTGTGTGTACGACTACTAAAAAGTAATTTTTCAATGATTCTGAAAAAGTGGATACTGTCAAATAACTGATTATGTAATAACTCTTCCAAAAACCATATAAGAAAGATTTGCAGGCCAGTCCGATATTGTGAATTTATCATGTAACATGTGAGAATAGGCGTAATATTCTGTTATAAATTGCTGCTATTCCAACGGTAAAGGTCAAGTTTTCGATAAAGAATAGTCCCGCTAAGTAATATTGAGAATATTTCACCATAAACTCAGCCATACTATAAACAAAAGACTATCAATATTGCGTATCATCGTTGTGTACAATTATGTACAATCAATGCAAGTTATTTTAATAAGAGTACCTACTGTACAAACAACAAATGAACACAGACAACAAAGTCTGGAAAATCTTATCAGTCATATTGAACCCTCGCTTCCTTGCAAGTCAGTGGAAAGAAAGGGAAGATTTATCATCCGAAACTAAAGCCTCAAACAAACCAGGAATCTGGACTCAGCGACTTTGGAAACGAGCCATATAAATCGTAATTTTATTGCTGTTTTAATGTTATGGAATTTAAATATCTTAAATGAACATCTTATGAATGTAAAGCAAAATTGAAAGTTTTATTTATTCTTGTTTGAAACGGAACACCTAAAACTTTTATGCAGAATCTCGAAAACACTTTACAACTGTCAAAAGCGCATGCGAATCTCACAAACTAGTGGAAAAATATGTCTGGCAAAGAGCCCCGTGTTGGGCACCAGTTTTACACTGCGCGCCGCGTTGCAATTTATAACAGTCATATGCACGCTATATCAAGATTGTTATAAAAAAATATATAATATATAGTGTGCCGTGCAACTTGGCTTATAAATCAAAAATTATATAAAGTGTCATTTAAAAGAATTTATGAAAAAAGGTTTCAGGATCTTCTCTATCAAAATCAATCCCTATTTCCCTTGGTCACGCTGTCACACGTGAACGGCTGGACCAAATTCGTTGTATTTTTTTTGTTATGTTTGTTATTGTAAGGAAAAGGTTCATAAAAAATAAAAAACAATATTCATAGTTAAGACAGGACAACGTCGGGGCAGCATGTCAGACTATAAATATTAACGTATATGAAGTACCATGTTGGGTGCCAATTTCTTACTACGTTCCGATTTGTAACAGTCGCGGCGTGTAAGCTTTGTCACTCGTCTAGCCTCAGCCTTGCCGTCACAAAACCCAACAATAAATCAGCGTGTGCCGGCTGTAACACAAACATACATAAAATCACGGCTGCTTCATGGGGCGCGCAAACCACGGGTCCTTAGCTAACATTTCAAAACCGGTTGAAATGTCACGACGGAACCATTTATTTCACCGACGTTTTCTTGACAGGAGGATAACGGTTTACCTTGGTTTCATTCACAAGGATTTTTTGAAATGGTAATTCAGGTAATTCGAAAAAGGGTTTCGGCAACGATTTGTGTTTGTGCGAAATTTTGCATTTAAATCGAACAGTCAGAAAGGTTTCTGTGCAAAAAGCATAATGTATTACAAAGTGCAGCACTTCAACTATTTACTTTGTTTTATTAAAGTTTCCGTTGTTACAAACCTACTCTTTAAAACCGCGTGTTCGTTAAAAAGATCTCGAATCAAAGCGCAATTTTACGGTCGAATAAAAAAGCTTTCAGTGCTTGAGTTCATTAGCAAGTTTTGCGAATGTCATAATTTAGCTCTTTCGCTGCGTTTCGTATTTTCATCCAGCGAGCACACGAGCCGGGTTAGTTTTGAACTGTGGGAACGGTACTTGAAAGTTCAGTTAGCGCTTTAGAAGAGATATGGAGTTGGCTCTATTTGAATAAGGATCACTTTGAGAAGTGCGCGGTATGCGGAGTACTGTTTTCTGCGAGTCTGTGTCAGTGAAACGCTTTGTTCACATCTGTTTTGGACAGTGCCTAAATGTCGGAGAAATTGTCTTGCTTGGTTTCAGTTTCACGCAATAGTTAAATTATAGATAGAGATGTAATTTTAACCGAAAGTATAATAGAAACTAGAAAGTCAGCAATCAACACCTATTAGTTCGTCAAACGGCGGCCAATAAATATGGAAATCCTGCCTTAGATTATCCGAGCTTTGCTTGATCCCGATTTAGGTTCAAATCCACTTTAAAACATTCATGTCATCCTCTGCGAACCCTCGCCCAACACTCAAAACTCTTCATATGCAAATAAATGTTTAACAAAGGGTCAACGAGTCCCATAGATAACAAAATGTTACATGGGTCTCTCATTATGCAATGGGCACGAGTAGTATTTTAAATGTCACACTATTTAATCGGTTTCAATTAAAAGTTAGCTTTTACACGCTGCCTATAGGTTTAAAATCGGTAGTTGCATAAATCGCGGTTTGCCAGCAGGCAACAAACGGAAATTGAAATTTGAATCATTGGCTTTAGATGCAATACTGCTTGTATTATTATTTTGGGCATGGTTTTACTGGTGTTGATTTCTGGCCATATTAAAGTAGGCAATATTGTTACTTGCCGTAAATATATTCTGAAGCGTGACACTAGGCCAAGTTTAAGATATGGAGGTCCAAGAGAGACCTCACGAGGGTTTAAAATTATAGGGCAGAAGTTAACAGGCGCACCTAATAAAGATAAGGAGTAATAAATTACAGAGATAAGAATTTCCAGGTTGAATCTGAATATTAAGGTGGTTAAATTTGCTTTTTACAAAGCGTTTTGAATTTCAAATTATATACTTTTAATACAGGCACGAAGGTGCTAAATATTTACGCCGAGCCATGGAATAACTATTCTAACGAACACACATTTTTTTACAAAAAAATACTCTGAATTTTCTCGAATTGTTCGCACGCTGTGCGATTCCAATTTTCGGGTTTTCAGGGAACTTCAAAGGGTTTTTGCCGCATTGACTTTACGCGATGGCGCTCAGTAAATATCGGAGAATGACGTATGCCAGTCACGTGGTGCCGGACAGCTTGCGCCAATGACAGTTTTTGGGGAAACTACTTTTTTTGGGTACAAAAGGAGTATGGATATAACGGCCTCAAAGGAGGTCTAGATTAGTGATACGCTTCATTGCATAGAGGTTCCAGTTCAAGGACATCACTACAAGCTTGATATTGTCCAAAAAGCTTGTGGTAAAGCCCCAGATCGTTTTGATACGAGAGCAGAAAAATCGGCTTTAATTACTAACAAAAAAAACACTGAGAGCACTAGTGGTGTAGTGGCAGCACCCCTGCCTCACGATCCATGATGATCAGGACCTGGGTTCAAACCTAATCTACACCAATGAGTTTTTCCATTTGAAAAATTTATGTGTGCAATACCAGTGCTCATACCAGTGCTCACGGTGAAGGAAAACATCGTGAGGAAACCGGCCTACCCTAGAACCAAGAATTCGAAGGTTTGTGTCATAGATTAGTATTCTTATAAGCGGCGATGGGCTTGCAACCTGTCACGTACGGAACACTAATCACTGAGCAAAATGTGTCATATGCCAAATATCATGTTTGGACTTATAAAAAATTAACTACCCCTTATAAAGATCTAAGTAGACTATCTACCAAGCCTGGGGATTACAGTCGTGATCATGATACTAACAGACAAATAACGATTTTGCTAGAATGCATAGTTATGTTGTACTCATGACAGCCCTAATTTACTATTCGCGTTGACAGTGTACCCTGGTCCGTAGTTCGTAAACCACTAGCATATATTAAACGTGTGGTTTTGGTTGCGCAAATATTGTACAGCTCACAAATTAGTTTTGGGTGCACTGAGTGCTCAGTTTTAGTCTAGGACAAATTAAGGAGTTTTTAGTTTTCCATAACTGAAGTGAAAATAAACGTACATACGTTTTAGCTTTCACACTTTTTATAATCCTAAGTCATAGAAAATTCAAGACAAAAAATATTTTTGATTTCTAAAATACCTACTATGGCGTTAAACTTTATTCGATAACCAAAAGATAATGTAAACAAAAAAAAATTGATCGCGATTCTCAAAACATAAAAAAATTCATGCTCGCATTTTCAAAAATATTCAACATCATCTTCTATCAACAAACTAGAATTTCTAACAACATTGAGTTCAAATATTGGAGTGGCTATTTGGCATGAGTGAAGGTATCATTGATCACAGAGTGCTTTGGAACCCCGGTCAACTATTCAAACACCTCTACATTGATATTGACTATTTCAAACACCACGTGGAAATTAGATCGCCTGTCTGGGTCAAATGTTTGATCAAATAACCTAGCCAGAGCTAGCATGTGGAGAATTTCATACCAAAATAATTTCAGACTCAAATTTAATTAAAACTTGCCACTACCTCAACTGACTGGAACTAGTAGGAGCAAATAGGTGTTTACCATGAAAAGATAAAAACGTCCATGTTTTTCAGCAATATAAAAATGTTATATTGATAAAACAACTTTGTTTCTGCATTCAAAGAACTACCTACCTACTCGTTTCAAAAATACGGTTCAACGAATACACACGTGGAGAAAGAACTTATGAGACGTACCTGTTTTATCATTCTCAGCTATTCATACGAGCACAAAGGTATGCAGTTCGAACCCGTAGGTACATACCTGAAAGAAAAAATATAACACTGAAAAAACTACACAGAGTATTAAGAAATCTATCTTCCATACATATAAAATGCTTTGTCCTGAATGACAGACTGATCGACGTGTTTTGTATTTTATTGAAATTTATTATTTTCTACTTCTACGCGGACGAAGTTGCGGGCAAAAGCTAGTAAGTACATCCTCGTAATTCAGGACAATGTAAAGGGCTGTATAAATGAAGTACAAGTAACGTCTCAAGAACTGGAAATCTCAACATAAACTGTCAGTGACACTTTCCGTGAGAGTTGAATTTCAGGCGACCTTGTCTAGTTAATTAAATACAACTTCTAGTCAGATTACTGTAAACAATTTAACCAAATTAAAGAAAGAATACTTATATACTTACTAATTTATTTGTTTGTGACAACTTACACCGAAAAACATGTAACAATCAAATAGCTTACATATTTTATCCATCCAAACATCCGCATATAATTTTATTTACATATATTTTATACCTCTAATATGGATTTTTAAGTATATTACACTTATATATTTATATGCGGATGTTTGGATGGAAAAAATAGATGGATAGATGGATTTATGGATGGATGCGTGGATGTTTATAACTGAATCACGCCGAAACGGTTGAATGGATCTGGATAAAACTTGGAATATGGCTTTTATTCGGGTAGGTATCTACAACGCGTACGGAGCCGCGCGCGGAAGTAAGTAAATTAATGAATTATTTACGCCAAATATGACACATAGTCAATCGGTTTGTGAATCGAATTGAAAATTGAAGTTAATTAAACAAACGCGGCCCAACATTGTCATACGCTGTTTACGTTGTTCAGTGGAGTGCCAATGTAAAAGTTTATTTAGTTGGTTATTCTGTTAACTGGTTCCGTCGGATTTTACCTAAAATACTTACCCTAAAAAAGAGTAATATTACTTTTATACAACAGTTTTAATATAAGCTAATATGTACATTTTATTCAATTATTGCATTGATTTTCCGGCATTTTTAAAGTTTTATTTGAACTTATTTTATTTCCAATAAAAAAGAGCTTAATTTTGCGATAACACGTTAGTTTCGTTAAATAACTGTTTCAAATGTTTACGCTAGTTTAGACTTTGGTCCGAACGCGTAAGCAGAACAGCAGAATCACCACAATTGTTGGAGCAAAACTAGCAAAATGTTCACCCTGTCAATTAAAACAGCGATTCAGCTTTGTGAACTGCATTGCGCTTTGTTTGAAGGTTTGTCCTTTACTTTGAAAATGGCAAAATACACTTTTCTATACTAATATTATAAAGAGGAAAGTTTTGTATTTTTGTTTGTAACGAATAAACTCAAAAACTACTGGTCCGATTTCAAAAATTCTTTCACCATTAGAATGCTACATTATCCTTGAGTAACATAGGTTATATTTTATGTAGGTACCTCGCGAGCAAAGCCGCGAGAGGAAGCTAGTATTATATAAGCTAGCTACCCACTTCGGCCTCAAACGGGTGGTGTATCTAAATTTTACTTTAAAACTATAACTTATTGAAACTATAAAAGGCCTTCACGAGTAGAGCGTCCGACGAAATAGTTTTACGCAGCTATTTTCCCAGTCTCAGGGTTATTTTACTCTTGCACCTGCACTGTGATAGTAAATTATTCTGTTTCTACACTTGCAACTTCTATTTGAGTTGCCAACTTGAGGGTAATTGAAACTTAGGCTGAACTTAGGGTTGCCACACGTGAAATTGCGTTTCAATAGCAATGTACTGGAACGACCGACGGCGAAAGAAAAACTAAAACGAATCTATCCTACGGGAACCGTACATTTTTCCAGGATTAAAAGTAGACTATGTGCTATTCCAGACTATAGTCTCTGTGTACATACATACAAACTTTCACGTTTATACTATTAGTTGGATTAGATAATCAAGTAGACAGATGCGTCTTTGTTAAATTCATGTTGCTACGAGAAGCTAGCTAGATATAACATGATAGATTGTCTACAAGAGTGATTTGTTATAGTTACTAAAGTTAGTCTACAATGCGTGAGCTAGCTCACATAGATACTTGTCCATGTATTCTGGATGTAGCAGCCCTAGAATCTAACGTAGCCTTAGTTTTACTGTATGCAGATGTCAATAAGATTGTTCAGATTGTTCACATGCTGACTGAACTTAGCAAGGTATGTTAATATTCATGTACCGAGTTCTAGACATAGTTGATTTCAGTTTAATTAAGTTCTGGATTTAGGTATTGATGATGTAATTCTGCTATGATATTTTTTCTTCTTAAAACTAGCCCGGGAATTACAGGGTCTTGTAAGTGAGTAAAAGTTTACTAGATGCTGTATAAATATAGAAAAGATGCAAAGGTCTTTTTTTACATGTAGTTCACTGGCCTCACAGCTCAGTTGGTAGTGGCTCCGCTTTCCGCGCTGTAGGTTGCGGGATCGATCCCCACCCCGGACATTAGTGTGATGAAGGCAGATATTTGTTATGTGTGTGGATGTTATTATGTATTCTATATAATGTATTTACAATAAGGATATAATAATCTATCAACTATCTGGTTTCCACAGTACAAGTTTTGCTTAGTTTAAGGCTAGATGCCGTTGTGTGGAATGTCCACCAATATTTATTATTTATACTATCGATATTCAGTACCAACTGAGTCCGTATTTCGGCGTACTACAGACGAGTAAATAAAATAAACATGGCTAGGGTCACTTTATGTATATTAAGGAAAGGCATCTGCTAAAAGGGTCGTCAATGCGCTAAGAGGATCTCGAGGGCGCTAGAGATGTCGCGATCAGAACATACTTTGTTTGAGACAATTTTAATGAGCATAAATCTCAATATATACTTCTCATAGAAAAATCAAGCCACGTTAAGATAGAGCTATGTTTTGTTAACATGGTTATTAAAACAAGTAGGTTGTATTAGTTCATTTAAATTTAGTAGTTTCTTCTTGCATGTTTTAATTAATTAATTAATTAATCAATATCAACAATATTAATAATTAGTAATTAATAATTTTGAATCTAAGAGTATTATAGTACATACATACATCTGCTTTTTTTTTAAGGAGAGGCACTAATTGCCAATACACAAGTTTTTTTAACTTAGTTTGGTAAGTAGGGCTACATAAAAATGTTATGTACAAAAATGCAATAAACGATTTTTATTTTATTTTATTTTATTTAAAACGTGGAGATAGACTGAAAATGCAAAAAGCTCCTTCCAACAGGAAGTAGTTAAGCTTTCAAATTTTATTTATTTATTGATAATGTAAATTTGAGTAGCATAGAATAAAACTAAGAACAGGGTAGGTTAATTTTGGGTCTAAAGCTATACTAAGTTAGGAATTCCTTAAATTCAACCTCTAGGTACGTACAAGTGGTTGAAGATTGTATAAAAAAAAATGTTTATTATTTATACTATCGATATTCAGTACCAACTGAGTCCGTATTTCGGCGTACTACAGACGAGTAAATAAAATAAACATGGCTAGGGTCACTTTATGTATATTAAGGAAAGGCATCTGCTAAAAGGGTCGTCAATGCGCTAAGAGGATCTCGAGGGCGCTAGAGATGTCGCGATCAGAACATACTTTGTTTGAGACAATTTTAATGAGCATAAATCTCAATATATACTTCTCATAGAAAAATCAAGCCACGTTAAGATAGAGCTATGTTTTGTTAACATGGTTATTAAAACAAGTAGGTTGTATTAGTTCATTTAAATTTAGTAGTTTCTTCTTGCATGTTTTAATTAATTAATTAATTAATCAATATCAACAATATTAATAATTAGTAATTAATAATTTTGAATCTAAGAGTATTATAGTACATACATACATCTGCTTTTTTTTTAAGGAGAGGCACTAATTGCCAATACACAAGTTTTTTTAACTTAGTTTGGTAAGTAGGGCTACATAAAAATGTTATGTACAAAAATGCAATAAACGATTTTTATTTTATTTTATTTTATTTAAAACGTGGAGATAGACTGAAAATGCAAAAAGCTCCTTCCAACAGGAAGTAGTTAAGCTTTCAAATTTTATTTATTTATTGATAATGTAAATTTGAGTAGCATAGAATAAAACTAAGAACAGGGTAGGTTAATTTTGGGTCTAAAGCTATACTAAGTTAGGAATTCCTTAAATTCAACCTCTAGGTACGTACAAGTGGTTGAAGATTGTATAAAAAAAAATGTAACGAGAGCGAAGTCGTGGGAAATATCCAGCAGAACTGCTACTCTTTGATATCTGTCTGACACTATGATGATTTTAGACCTTTGAACTCCAAAGCAACTTCCTATTCTAACATCACACCTTCGATTTAAAAGCCTTAGGGTGGACTCGACGAAACTACGAGTAGTAAAAGCACTTTCCCAGAATAAATAGTAGTTATCAAATAGTAGATTGACATTTTACTTGCTACATTCTTCTAAGAAAAGTTATACCAGAAGTTGGTGAAATCCGCTCCTAGTAATAAATTATTCATATAGACATTTCTATCAAAGACTTGATAGTTTGATCAATAAAAGAAAACTCGTCCAGTAACGATTATGTTAAAGACATAAGATACAAAATGCAATGACTCACTATTTTTATTCCACAAACTCTACGCATTAATTTCAAAGACTTTTTTATGTCGTCTTTTCCTTTTGCTAAAGAATCGAACGGTTTGAAATGCAATCAAGCCAGTTCATGCTCTACTAGGCATCGTAATAGAACCGTTTCAAATTGATGGCAACCGCGATGCATTTAGATATCAGTGCAATTGGACACCGGGATTCATCAGTGCAATGGCATTTACTGAAATTGCTTTCGTAAATTGCTAATTATACTTTCAGACGCGTAGAAGCCATACCTCCAGTATATTCAAGATTACTTGCTAATGCGGAAAAACACGGGTTACGTATTGGCTAACAGTGTGAGCATTTACTTGAATCATTAGGAGTACCTACTCTTTTTTACTTGTTTTATTTCACAAAGACCAAAACCAAAGAAGTGAAGTGAAGTGTTTTTTTTTATTGACATCACCGTCAACCCCGAACGCATTTTGTACCAAACATGGCCCTTTTTTGACATAATGTCATAAATGGTCATAGTGGGATAAAAACAATGTTTCCTAAACATCTGTAACTTTCTTTCAATATGAAGAAAAAAGTATTATGGCGAGATTATCAAGCCTTTTAAGATAAAAATAATTATATTGTTTGGCAAAGGTTATAACTTCAATTAATAATTACTGACGCCAAAAGCAAAAAGCAAAGTTAATTCATCTCTTAAAACTTTAATGCAATCGAAAATTCAATTATAAAATCTACCTCTCCTTTGGATTTCATTAAACCGGAATCATCCCTTCTTAAAACGACAAAAAGCTTTCAGAAATATTTTTCGCAATTTTCAGCATTACTGAGGGAATGGGATATAATAACGCATACTTTTTTTTCACTTTACAAAGAAAAGTAATATTCAGGTAGTCTGTTCAATAAAAAAAGTCGTGAATCATTGCAAATTGTATCTTATAATCACTGAGATAAATGTCACCGGGTAATAATTCTTTTATGAATAGAATAGAAAAAGATAATAGGAGAGTTTCTGCGTAGCTTTGGTACCTATATATAGCAGATTTTTTCTTGAAGAACCTGAAATATATTTTTCTAGAAAAAACTCTACATTATTATTATATTTTTACCTAGGTAGAGGCCCTTGCCTTAATGCTTATTGACCTCAAATTTCTTGCTGACAAAATTCTTGAATTCCAAGAAGTGCTTACGAAAATGTTACACCTAAAGAAAAATTACATTTTGTCGAAATGTAAATTATGAATGAATTACTCGAACTTTTCATGCTAATGGAGCACCGTTTTTATTTGTATTTATTTACATCTGGTTGACATTGTGTTTTTTATTATTGTTGTGATTACCTATGTTGTTATATTTCGGCTGTGGTTATGCGAATAATTGACGGAGGAGAGTTGTCGGATTAAATGCACGAGTTGTGTTAATTTTGGCAATCAGGAAATCCCTTTAGGACTCACGTGCGCGAGTGTCCTCAATTACAATTACCCTTAATCACAAATTTATTTCTGTTTTATTTTCCTTGTTTTATTGAAGTAGTATCATGATAGCCAAATAGGTATTTCACAGTCATATTTTTATCTAATTGTTCTTATTTATCCTTATTTCCAAATATGATATTAATTATACTGAAATCAGTGAATAACTTAACGAATTTAGTTAGGAACGATCAAATAATGAGCCTAGACATCTGTACGAAGCTATTAACGTCCCTTTTATTAACCTCATAAAGAAACCTTCAATATAGACCCTGTCATTGAAGAAGATTTGCACAAATCGAGTTCACGGATGACGTCACCTAAGGCGGATAACACACGACTGAGAGACGAGATAAGGCGGAGAACAGATAAAAGGAGAGGTTCGTTAGGAATGCGCAGTTTGTTCTATAAATTGGATTTCCTCGGAACGAATTAACACCTGAGCAATTCAACTTACAGGTGAAGAGATTTCAGAGTTTATGAAGGAATTGCATTCTTTCGAATTACGAAAACCCTATTAGGTACCCCCTTTATCCTACTATTTTATAAACGCGAAAGTTTGTAAGAATGTATGGATGTATGTATGTTTGCTACTCTTTCACGCTGAAACGGCTGAACGGATCTGGATGAAATTTGGCACAGATATAGATTATAGTCTGGAATAGGACATAGTAATTTTATGACTTAAAAAGCTAGTACGATTATAAAATATATATAGTTTTCTTGCGCAGTTGGTTTTTGACTTAACTCGGTTTGGGTTACTTTATTATTTACGTGTGTGTTTGTATATATAAAAGTTTACTTTAATTAGATTCATGACTCTGACGTTTACTGTGACGCCATCTTTAAAATAATTACCTACTTGTCCAACAATATGCGTATGCTGGGCATTATTGGGTGCATACCATGTATGTACATAGTAGGTACATACATAATTATGATTAATATATTAAAATCAAACCAATATAGCTAAAATAGCACACAAATATTTAAATTATTCTAATTTAGTGAAGCCTCTGAAAGCTTTATAATTAGATTTACGATGAGTAAGTGTTTGTATTTACCTGTTATTTAATAAGGAATAATTAAGGATAATATAGTCGCAATGGGACTAAATCCTTTTATAAAATTTATTTTTACAAAATGCTAAAACTGATTTCAAATGTATCCTGAATAATTACAACCAATGGGCGAACAATCAATCATCCCTTATTTTTTTACCTTCAGGGGCGGATTTTTATAAATTTAAATGAGCCCAATTTTCAGGACCCTTTTTATACAAAAAACAGCCAAGTTGAGCCATTTTTATGATTGGATAAAATCTGACCACTTTGTTATAAGTTTAGTTTTAGAATCATCATCATCATTTTCAGCGTTTGTCAACCCACTGCTGAGTATAGGCTTCTTTTGTATCATGTAGGTCTTGATAGCACAGATCGCATCCAGGACTTTCCCTCTATCCTAGTATACAGGGTCTATGAAACAAAAAATAATAGACGCGACTTAAAACCTTATTTTTGTTTGGCCGGTAGAAAAAATAATTGACGGCGCCACAGAATAAATAATGCCTTGAACAGTCCTTATCCTGGCGCCGTTTACACAGAAATTGTGAGCACACGAAGAAGAGAGAAAGCTTAATCTGACGTCACGAACCTACCAAAGTACGTTAATATTAATGTTCACCTTCAAGATCAACAAAACGTGCAAATCTGCTCGCCCGAGACACTCCATTTGTCAAGCGATGGAAACGTTCCCGCGGTAATGAAGCTAGCTGGGGAGTATTGTTATTTGCGCTATATTATTTTATTTGATACTAACTGACCCGCTTATGACTTCATCTGTGAACTTTAAGTATAAATACACATTTACCAGTACAGCAATTTCCGTTTGGGGCGCTGCAGGTGAAGGAAACGAAACGAAAATGTTTCATAATGTCAAATGTTATACATTCATTCACTCATTCACTTCATTCACGGTAGCATGGTGTGTATATTTACTATTATTTCTCTCGCCAGTTTTTGTTTGTTTATACTGATTGTCAATTTAAGTTTCGTAAACCCGTAAGCCTTGTTCAGGAGTTGACGGCCCGCTTTAGGCTAAGCCGGAAAATAATTGACAGTGACATCTGGTCATCTATTTAGCCAACTTGTGCTTGTCAGACAAAGCCTATTAGTGTGTCCATTGTTTCTACTATACCTACTATAGTTTTGGTAGAAATGATAATATTAATTGGTTATTTTAGCGGGTGTTTTACCACAAGTACACTTTTTTTTTAATTAAAAAATGCAGGTGTATTTCATGTCAAAACCCAAGTAATACAATAATAAAAAAAACAAGTAGTGAAACAGTTATGTGAAGGCCAAAAGGACTAAGCCTTCAAAAAAAATATAATTGAATCGTATATTAAAACTTTTATGCTACGAAAAAGGCTATAAAGCCTACGGTGCTACGCAAGCTACGCCACTGCTACAACACTCGACGTAGCACTATGGGTCATTCAAGACATAATTTCATAATATCTCAGTGGTACAGTGGTAATGGTCCCGCTATCCAGTTCTAAAGTCGTGGGTTCGAATCCGAGCACCATTTCATATTTCTGTTTTTAAAATATACTATATCCGTAATACCAGTACCTACTCAGTTTCGTAGAACCTAAAAATATCGAAGACACTGTGTTAAGTGAACAAAAGGAGCCTCAGAGGCTTGACCTCTTCACATTGGTTCGAATAAACTAGTGACAGGATAAAAAGAAAACTAATTAATAACTACAAAAGCATCTTATAGTATTATTTGTATACCAACATTTGTCAAAATATGTGACAGCCAAACTCACTCGCATACATAATACATACACCCCAAACACATTACCTTACTTTCCTTCGTCGCAGTCGGGTAAAAATAGTCATGAGAAACCCCAACCATATTATTCAGTCTAAAACATACTTAATGAAATTCTCCCAAGAAACCTACTGCCGTGAAAGATTAGGGTTGGATTTCGGTCGGTTGCCAAGCCTAAATAAACAGATTTGTGCTTAGAATTATTTATGTATTTATTAAGTTTTTAGCGCAGAATTAAATTGTTTCAGTTAATAGGAGTTTTATTTTTTCTGTTTATTATGAAGCATTAAAATGACGCTTTTCAACCGACTGCAAAGCGAAAGGGTGGTGTGGTGTTAATGCGTTTGTGGTGTATGTATGTTTGTATGTATGCGAGTTCCATTGGTTACATGTTTTTTTTTGACAAATGAGGGTCGTTGCATTCATCTGGATTACAAAAGTGACATAAACTATAGAAAATTTAAAATTTAAAAAAGTTGCGTTCAGTTGGGGTTTCTTAATTTTTGCAATAAATAAGTTCAATATCTTTTTAGAGATGATGTAATGGCAAAAACGAAGGGAAGATTTATGTTTTATTATACTTCTTAAAATTAGATTTCAAAGAGCGCTGGTGGTGTAGTGGTAGCACCCCTGCCTCACGATCAGAAGGTCGTGGGTTCAAACCTGGTCGTGCACCAATGAGTTTTTCCATTCGAAAAAATTTATGTGCGCAATGCCAGTGCTCTTAAACGGTGAAGGAAAACATCGTGAGGAAACCGACATACCCTAGAACCAAAAATTCGAAGGTATGTGTCATAAGTTAGTATTCTTATAAGCGGCGATGGGCTTGCAACCTGTCACGTACGGAATACTAACTAATGTGCAAAATGTGGGCATGTACCAAATGTCATGTTTGGACTTGCCTCTGACTACCCCCTTTAGATATCCTCAAAGATCTAAGTAACTAAAGATCTGAGGAGATATCTACCGAGCCTGGGGATTACAGTCGTGATCATATTTTTTTTTTTTTTTTTCTTAAAATTACCCGGATAACCAATATTCTCAAAAGTTGTTTTTCTCTTTCCGAAATTCCGTAGAAAAACAAAGCTGTCAATGAAAAGAACTGTTCAAACTCAAGATATTGCTTTCTTGCAGTTCACCCCTTATTACTAAAGTCTTGTTTTATGACATCCCCTGTCCGTAACATAGCGTTCGTGTTTACGATGAATTTCGACTTTATGCCTAAGAGAGAGAGAAAGGCCAGGTACAGAGTACCTTAAAAGGACGCGCATGTCATCATCATCATCATCATCTTCCTGCCCTTATCCCACGTTATGTGGGGTCGGCACAACATGTGATCTTCTTCCATTTCCCTCTGTCATTCGTCATCTCAGTACTCACTCCTTTCTTACCCATGTCATCTTTCACACAGTCCATCCATCTTTTCTTTGGTCTACCTCTACCCCTGTATCCATCTACATTCATACCTAACACTCTCCTTGTCACATGGCATTCATCTCTTCTCATAACATGTCCAAAAGGACGCGCATGTATGAAGAATGTAATGAGAGTGAATGAATCAAAAGAAGTATGTCAGGATCGTAACAAGTGGAGATCCATGGTCTCTGCCTACCCCGTGATTTTACGTATATTATGTATGTATGTATGCCTAAGAGTTGGTAGATAGCCGCGGTGGTGCGGCGGTGGGCAGACTTGCAAGAGGTGCTGGTTTTATTATCGTTGCAAGAAAAATATTTAGGTACAAGATTGCAAATTGTATCAGGCCAATGGCTACAAAAACAGCAGTTTATATAAATATTGGTGGACAATTCACACAACGCCATCTAGCCCCAAACTAAGCAAAGCTTGTACTATGGTAACAGATGGCTGTTAGATTAATTAAATACTTTTCTTTTTTTTTGTAAATACATACATAGAATACAATAATAACACCCAGACACAGAACAAACATCTGTGTTCATCACACAAATGTTTATCCTGGGTGGGGATCGAACCCACAACCTGCAGCACAGAAAGCAGAGCTACTACCAACTGAGCTGTGAGGCCAGTCTCTTATGAGTTATGGTACTACGGTTTATTGCACATGTGGCCTTACCACAAGCTCTTACAAACCATCATGTTTTAGAAACGTGACATTTCAAGCTTGAAGTAACATTAATTCTATACAATTTTATAGGTCATCGTACGTAATATCAAAATTATATTACCTTGATATTGCCCGAAGAACTTGTGGTAAGGCCCTAGCACTATTGTTGAGTAAGTATATGCTTAGTTATATCGTACATACTCGACTTTTAGATATTTTACTTATTTTTTTATTTGTTATATTATTAGCGTCTAGTATGTATCTGCTACATTACGACCGCTATATGACTGTCAAGGTTTTAGAGAAAGCCGGGTTACAGTCAGAATTCTCATTCGACACGTAATAATGGATGCCATCGGAAGATACGTACTACGTGCAAATTACTGTAAAGATTGGCTTAAGATACGCTACGAACAGAAAACATCCTGTCAGAAGGACATAATATGTATTTGTTCTGTGTCATTCATGATTTTCGTAAATTGTTTTTGGAAAGTGGAATTAGCATGAAAATTGAACAACTAGCAAAGTACAGCGTAGGTACTTGATTACTTGACTGACTATTATTGGAACGAAGTTCCTTACGGCAGGCTTGGAGGGGATAGGGATTTTGCTGCGCGACCGAACTGAAAAAAATGTGATAGTAAAACCGTAAGAAAAAGTGCGTGGAATAAAACCGTTAAATGAGACGTGCGCAGGCGCGACAGTCGCATACACAAGCGAGTAGTGTATAATACCTTTCTCTTTCTCCCTCTTTCTTTTCGTTTTTCTTTCGAACTTCGTTCCTACCTGGTGTCCCACGACACCATATCATTTTATTTTATTTTTACATATTTAGGAAAACTTACAGCAAGATACATAATTTGATTTGAATATTAATTATGAACGAGTACTTATTTATAGCAAAAAAAAAATAAAAAAACTTGACCTAAACTAATTGAAAATAGTTCATACGGCTGCCATATTGAATTTTTTGACGGTTTGTATAGCCTATGTCACTCTTGGATACAATCCGCCGTATCAAGATCTATATGGCACAAAATGGAGGAGGCCTATTTACCAGCAATGTATAGACACAGGCTGAGAATGATGATGGTGATGGCACTCTTGTGATCCAGATGAATCCAACGACACCATTTGTCAAAATCCGTTCAGCTAGCCGTTCCGTTTGGGCTAAGGCACTCGCATAAATACAAACATACATACACCCAGGGTTGGATTTCGTAGTATAATTATACTATTTGTACCATAATTTCATGATGTGTAGTATGTAGTATCGTAATGCAAGTATACTACGCGAAAGTAGTATAATTTTATGTTCAAGCCGATTTGTTTATTTGGTAGTAATTTTGAACATTTACCCTACAGTATCGAGATTTTCTGTACGTATGGCAACATCAAATCAGGCAAAGACAAACAGGGGGGGGACTCACTGATTCTTTCATGCGATGATGCTGTAAAAGAAAGTAATATCGAAAATTTTACATCGTGTCAATGCAAAGGACGAAGTTCCGATTGACGAATTGGCTGAAATAGGCATCCAGTTGCCTCAATTTGATAATTTTTGTGAATTTTTTTAGTAATTAGTACAACAAAATTTCACTAACAAATGCTGTTTTATTTTAATTCAAAACAAAATCGATGAAAACAGAAACGTAGTATAGTTTTAGTCAAAGAAGTATATTTTTAACTTCCATGTAGAATAATTTTTCAAGTTTCTGAATCCAACCCTGCATACACCCCAAACTCAAGGTGGGTTCCTTCTTCGCTTTGTAGTCGGATAAAAGTATGTTCAACTAAGGGATAAAGGGCAATTAAAAAAACTCTGAACCCCGACCGGTTGCTACGAGCGTGACGCCTCACTGCCATTGCTTACTGCCATTCCACTCTTATTTTGTTTGCCGCATGACATAACATTTATGTTACGTTGTCATTTATTTTGGCGCATGGCATTTTTGGGTTAAAGCAGACTCATTACGACTCGTATACAGCATAAAGCCTATAATTGGAGTCGTAATCACGGATTTTGTGTGGAACTGGTAGCTTTAAGAGCTTTTGCAGCAAAACAGGATAAAGGCTCATACGAACTGAAGCATAATATGATACGGTTCACGCAATATGATAGCTCAAAGCAATTTCACGTCCTACGCAATTTACTTAAGACGGTTTTGAAATTAGAGTAAAGCAAAACAATTAAAAAAGTAATAACATTGCGGAAGGCCATTTTAAAAATAAAATTAAGTTGACTGTCATGTTGCTTTGTGTATAATGGCAGTAAATACTCCGTTCAAGAATCAACGCAACAAAATGTATTCTTTGTTTATTTTTATTTTTTTATGTATATGAAAAATTAGTAGGTACATAAAAAAATAGGAAAATAGAAATGGAAGGCTATTTAAAAAAATTTACGAGTATGATGAGTAGTAGGTATATGAAAAGTGTGAACAAGCAAAGTAAACAGATAGCCTACACGAATACAACGAATTTAATGCTATGTATAGCAGAAATATCTTATACCTTTAAACGAGCAATTCTTGTATACATGTACATATATATATTTTCTGAATCTCGGAAACGGCTCCAACGATTTTCATGAAATTTAGTATGTAGGGGGCTTCGGCGGCGATAAATCGATCTAGCTAGGTTTCATTTTTGGAATACGTCGTTTACCAATAAAAAAACCGAACAAAGCTCGGTCACCCAGGTACTTAAAATAAACTAGCTAACTCTCGCGCAATTTTGTCTGCGCGTTTTAAATACTAATATATTTTTTTCCGTTTTTGTAACATTTTTTCATTGTTGCTCCGCTCCTATTGGAAGTAGCGTGATGCCTTTAGCCTTTTTCGATAAATGGACTATTACAACACAACAATAATATTTCAATTCGAACCAGTAGTTCCTGAGATTAGCGCCTTCAACCAAACAATTTCTTCAGCTTTATAATATAAGTATAGATGAGAAATCTAGTAGTAAAAATAAGTAAAATTTAGTACTATTACTTAGTCTGTGGTTCCTCTAGTGCTGTCCCGAATGATAGTATCGATAACCGTTTATCGACAGCCATTAACGCAGGTTTATTCAGGACGAAGGGAAAGTAGCATGGGATGAAAAGGGCCTGAGGGTAAGCAATTAATCTTCATCATGTGTAGATCCTTGAGGGTGTCCCTACTTGAGTGGCCTGGATTACGTACTTGGACAATTGCTGCACCTTTTTAGTACCTTTTATTGGGAGCATTGAAAATGTTTTTATAGCAGATATAACAGACTTTAAACTGCGCCATTGCTCGCGTATATAATTTTGTAGCGAGTTTAAACATTAGCTGCATCCTTAGGCGTTTGAGTAGGTCCAAATCGAGTTAATCCTTACATTATAAATGCGAAAGTAACCCTGTCTATGTGTTACACTATCACGCCTAAACTACTGAACCGATTTTAATGAAATTTGGTACAAAAATAGATTAGAACTTGAGAAAGGACATAGGTTAACTTTTATCCCTAAAAATGTACGATTCCCGTGGGATAGATATGTTTTTGTTTTTTAACATGCGGGCGAAGCCGCTGGCGGAAGCTAAGAATTTTAATAAAAAATTAAAATCATTAGTTGGTCCATGTCAGAGTTTAATACAATCAAATAGTCCCCATATTTGCAAAGCGAATAGGCTAATTAATAAAGATTTAATAAAATTATAGAATTTCGAATATACCTACCTAACGTTCTACAATCGTATAATGGTAGGTTATGGATTCTACTTTGTAGTTTTTGGTGTACCAAAGCTCTAGTGAATACCCGCCCTTAGATATTTTATAACTTCTCGACACCTGTGACACAATCACACAAACGCCTTCTCGAATGAATATAAATAATATCGATTTTGAATAAAAAATGTAGCACCTGTTAGATTTCCTAGAGAATATGCGCAGTTATTGAAACATCTAAGTATTATACGTTAATGTTGAACCTACTTTTACCATCACGGAATACCAGCACTCTGGTAAAATATACCTAGTCTTTCCAGAGCACACAGAGGCCATTTTTATTAAGATTTAGTTTTATTTTAGTCTTAGTACTTATTCATCCTTTTCTATAGTAACAATATACTTAGACTTTATACTTTATACACACATATTATTCATTTGCATTTGCACTACCAAAAAGGCCCAGTTTTTGAATTCGTCATATGCTAGTTTGAACGCAATTGATAAATTAACATTATAGCTTTGTCAGTTTGTAGGTTTGAATGTAAAGGATACTCACTGGAACCACTGAGCTGATTCTAAAAATTATTTCACTGATATATTATGTCTATAGTGCTATAAGTTAATTTGTGGGATGGCTAGTATTCACGCGGATGAAGCCGCGAGGCGAGAAGTATTAGGTACATGATATTTTTGTCAGGCTTCACTTGCGCGCAAGTTATTTCACCTATTTATTTCTTTTTACTTTCTGGGTCTTCTACAAGAACAAATCTGTTCATAAACGTTCGTAGTTCGGAAAATGAAGCCACAGCTGGAAATAGAACAGCTAGATCATTTCCAAAAGCTAGCGACTCACGACGCAAATGAGTCAAATTAACGAAGGTAAGGAATTAGAAATTCGATTTGAAGACGGCTATATGGTAGCGTCGACATTATTACGTAACTTCATAGCATTTTTCCCCTCCATTTATATGCTCAAATTATATTTTGCTCTAATGTCTCGCGATGAGTCATTGAAACGTGGTTATGCAGAGTAAAAAATCTAAATAAAACGAGTATAACAGAACTCTACCACTTGCTATAGAATGAATGAATGAACGGACGTTTCTTTAGCACAAACAGTAGAAACACAGACGACCAAAATTTAAAAAAAAGCCTACCAATACTACATAAAAATAATACCAATACTACATAACCTGTCATAAACCTTTGATTTATTTCTAGCATTGGTTGTAAGTTATAAGTAAGGGTAACATTATATCCAACGCTAATATAGAATGACCCAGCTTTCTTCAAACTGTTACGGTTTAGATACTACGTGGTGGGCGAAAACTCATTAGTTACTTGTAATCTACGAGGCACTGCAATTTAGCGAAAAATATTACCACACCCTAACTCAAAGTAAAAAATATACGGGCCAGTGTACAAAGAAACAGATACTTTAAGGCATTCTTGCTGTAAAAGCCTTGTTCTTACATCTCAAATCAAAAAATGTTCAAACACTTTTTCATAAAAACTTTACCGTCCCATTTTTTACGTATGAAACTTTCGGTTTATTCCCATTTGTCCCCCTGCTCTGTCCCCTTGGGGTGTACTTGCAAAACGTTTTGAGCTCAATTAAATTAACAACGAAGTCATACACCTTGTGAGGGTTTAGCCATTTCTTTTATAATGCTGTACTCCAAAAATAGGTAATTTAGAAGTTTCAGCCATCTTATTTTGGGAATGTAAGATAAAACAAAAGTAATTTACTTCGTTACAAAACTTGGAATTCGCTGAGTTCATGAAAAGGAAATTATAAAGTTAAGATGGACACAATTAATAAAATTAGATTAAGTTCGTCAAAAGGTTATTTGGAATTTCGAACGCTAATAATTTGAGCCCTATAATTACAGCCATAATCCTGAAGGGCCAAAGGAAATTCAGGAAGCACTTGTGGCATACATAACTTATCAACGAAGCCACGAGTCATCTCAGATCTGGCTCATATTTAGCTCAACGTGTCAACATTGCCATTCAACGTGATAATGTCGCCAACGTCTCAAAGACACTTCCCTCTGGCAGTGATCTGGATCAGTTGAGCTATCTATAGATCGCTTGTATGCTTCTTAGATAGCTCAACTGTTTCTCATGTATTTTATTATAGCCTGTGTATTGAGACATCTGATTCGGTAAATAAAGCTTTTTAAGATGTTAAAATGTAGCGCATTTCTATAAGATTAACGAAGGTAAGCATTGTGGCAAGACCACCTAGATGGGTGACTGCGTTAACAGTTTAATATGAGAATTTGAACGAAAATTGTGGGTCCCAGCTTTCCAAAAGTTGTAAGGCCACTTTGAAGGCGTCACTACTAAGAGGATTACACGTGGTAATTACACCTACCTAATACAGGAACACTAACCACTGTGCAAAAACGTGGGCATGTGCCAAATATCATGTTCGGACGTGCCTCTGACTACCTCCTTTAGATATCCTCAAAGATTTAAGTAACTAGAGATCTGAGGGATATCTACCGAGTCTGGGGATTACAGTAGTAGGTAATCATGTTTTTTTTTTAAATTACCTAACTTCCTTTTATGATAAGTATGTCAAATAATTAGCCAGAATAGTGTAAGATTTAACAAACAAAACCTTATACTCGTAGTACCATAAAATGATATATTTTCTCATGAAAATGGTATATTTTCTGTACCATAAGATTTTAAGGATATAAGGATTCTCTACATATTTCTCGTTATGGTGTAGGTATGAAAATATACATAATTTTTACATTTTCTTTCTGGCAATACCGATGTGGAATCCTGTGGAATAGCGTAGACATTTACTATCTTATATGAATAGCCGTTTCCATGCATATTCATATCACAGGCGAAAGAAAACAGCCGAATCACTTACTTTGTAAATGCCAATTTTGGTAACGGTGGCGGTGTTGACTCAACGTCAAATAGAATACGATGAAAAATCTCAACATGCCTGTGTTCATGTTTTTTTAAATAAATATGTGCGTAATAGAGCGCTGGTGGTGTAGCGGTAGCACCACTGCCTCACGATCCGAAGGTCGTGTGTTCAAACCTGGTCGTGCACCAATGATTTTTTCTATTCGAAAACAATTGTGCGCAATGCCAGTGCTCTTAAACGGAGAAGGAAAACATCGTGAGGAAATCGGCAAACTCTAGAACCAAAAATTCGAAAGAGTGTGTAATAGGATAGTATTCTTATAAGCGGCAATGGGCTTGCATCTTGTCACGTACGGAATACTAACTACTGTGCAAAATGTGGCCATGTGCTAAATGTCATGTTTCTACGTGCTTCTGTCTACCCTCTTTAGATATCCTCAAAGATCTTAGTCACTAGAGGTCTGAGGAGATATCTACCGAGCATGGGGAATACATCGATCATGTTAAATGTATCTACATATTTTAACTTAAAAGAGAACCTGCTTATATACTATTAGGGCTGTGTCCTTTAGGCATTCTTCTCTAGACGCCTGTAAGTCTTGTGACGTAAGTTTTCTGTCCATTTAGCTTAACGCATCAATATTTTATGTATTTCAGCTGGCACAATATCAAGTGCTGTTTACAAACCATTGTTAATATTACATTCACCTTAATCTAACAATGACATGAGCATCGTGGCCATAATTACAATGATTGACCATCGTCAATAGTCAAATATCTTTATTCATTAAAATCACAGGGATCATTTTGAATCGTATTACATACTAGGTGAGTCTAGGTGCCTATTCCAGTCCTATCCCCAGTCCGAGAAGAACTGACAAGGAACTCTGGCTGGGCCCTAGCGCTTTTTTTGTATTATGATCCTTGTTAACATTGTTAGGGACACCTAGCAGAGTTGGAGCTGATTCGTCCCAAGCTTTTTTGTCATCTAAGTACTCTGATCTATAATAAGCTTTTCGAGACAGTTTATGTTTAATTACTAGTCTAAACTAAGTCTAAACTTGCCTTTACACGCTATTTCTACAAATTGATTCAAGCTGCCATCAATTTTTGTGATATCAAACCATCGCACAATCGGTCCTTGCTCACCGATCAAACTTCCTGCCATCACTTTACCATTGAAACGTTCAAAATAGGTTCAGTAAAAATAGACTCAGTAAAATATAGTTCTTGTGATTTAAGTTTTCTGCCCAATGTAAGTCATTGGGCCATCACCATCACTGACTGGGTTGGCTCCTTTATATATATTTTATTTTAGACAATGATACTAAACCAGCTATGTCTAGCGGACTGTGACTGCGGCCGTGGGCGGGCTGTGGGCGTCTCGGTCGCCTGTGAGTCCTGTGACGTAAGCCGCTCGTCCGCAAGCTTAGCACATTTATATTTCACGATAGTATTTCAGCTTAACTGACGTAATTCAGCACTTTCATTGACAACAGATTGACTGTAAGTGTATACATGGATTTTCGACCGTATAGCAAAGTTATTAAAAAAAAAAAAAATTGCCCTTCTGAGTTTTATTGGTATTTTTTCGATAAAACTTTTGGCGTTGGATGATGTAGGTATAAACCTAGATGCTAGGGAAAAATTTGAACAGAATGGCGAACTTTTAATTAAAACGTTGAGGCTGGAAGATGCTGGCACAGAATCAGACGGAATGGCAAGAACAAGATTCTAAACCCAGTGGTTGAAGTCGTGCTGTGGTTTATGATACATACATACACCTACTCGTACTTCGCTTGTTAGCGTGAATCATTTTTGTGTGAGTTCTATAATATTATTATAACACATGTTTATCAAACAACTACCAGCAATATAGATTTTTATCCAGTGAGTCACTGCAGATGACATATGTAGATTAGTGGTATCAGACAAACCATAGATTTCCATCTCCATAATAAGCCATGTTCTACACGTATTATAATTATTTAAGTTAGCACCTACTAAAAACGAATCACATAGGTATTCTATGAAAATGTTGGTGATCTTATGTTTGCTGTTATGAGTGAACGCATGGAAGTATTCCTTGAGCTAAATAATGATCCCACAGAAATAGAACCCTGGTAGGCGTGGCTTGTCAGTTTTGCCAAAGAATAATATCAAAAATTTACAGAAGCTATACCTACACGTTACACGGCAATTTAAACCCAAACTTCGAGAGAATAAAGTCAACATTCATTATTTTATGGCAAATTCACGAAAGAGTTTCGATATATGGAATTTGGCGTCATGTTTCTGTTTACCTACGTATACCTACGTTCACTGCCTGTTAATAATTTTTTTTTTATATTTTCAACTGTAATTCGTTCATCCGTTTCAGCACTAACTGGTACCTCTACCTAGCACAACACTTTGTTTAAAACTAACATCTATAACCTTGAATTCTAATTAGATTGAACACAAACACGAACGAATAGTTTAAAAACGCACGAAGCCATTGGAGTAAAATATATTACATACATGCATACATACATAAAATCACGCCTGTTTTCCGACGGGGTAGGCAGAGATCACGGATCTTCACTTGCTACGATCCTGACATACCACTTTGCTTCATTCACTCTCATTATATACTTCATACATGCGCGCGGTTTAGGGTACTTTTGACCGGGCCTTTCTCTAAAACGTTCCTAATTTGATCAAAGTACGTGATATGGTACGCCGAGGTCTTCCTCTTCCAACTGTCCCATTCACACATTCTTTATGCACCTGTTTTATCAATCTCCTTTCATCAATCCTTTCTAGAACGATATTAGGTATATTGTTATAGATAGTTCGGGCATGTAGAAAGGATTGATGAAAGGAGTATTCGGTTTTTTTTTTTTATTTAGACTGCAGTCTACCCGTGACCACGACATCGTGTAAACCTGTCGAAACGTCGGTAATAAAAGCAGGTAAATAAAACGCGATAAATACCCGTTTAATACTAATAATGAGTATTCGGATTCGAATTAATTTAAATAGTTTATTAATGGAATATCAATGTATAGAAATTTAATTGATGGTGCTTTTTAATTTGAGGCTATAAAAAATACTGATGATAAAGGAGGTTCTATTTAACGAAGACCGTAGAATCATTATATTTCATCACACAAGGGCCTCTTACAAAATACTTTCTGAAACGTTACATTCGAGCTTGAAGTAAAACTACTTCCATACCATTTTAATAGTCATGGTACGAAATATCAAAGTATATTGGGCTGGAAGAATTTGTGGTAGAAATACTTCGTGAGATAGGTGAACTCCGCCACAATTAGTTTTACAGACAGTTGGGCTAAAACGAATGTTGTGTGGCATTACCTACTGAAATGTAACTATAACATTATTTAAAATAACAATGACTATGTGAAGGCCAATAATGTTGAAATAACAAAACATGATTGTTGCACTTGTTTGAAATAACAATACATCATTGTTAAGTTGTTTGTATAATTATTGATAAAAACTACTGGTGTTAGATAAGTGCTGTGATTTCCAATGCAGTCAGAGAATCAGTACCTAGGTAGATATTCAATGAACATGGCCAGCCTTTTGGGTACATCACCTGGCGTCAGTGATTTGAACTCTGTTTTCTATATATAATTATATTTGTTGTTGGTGTACTTATTATTAATTCATTTTCTCTTTTTATTAAAAGGTACTTTCCTAAATATATCATAACCAAATAATTTATGCTATCTATTTTTCTTAGTTTTTATATATTTCTATATCTGCTATGGGATGCTGTAATTTTTTTTGATTTGTCTTCTACGTAATAAAATCGAAAATTAAATGTATTTATTTATTTTATACTTTGTACACAGATTATACATAATAAAACTTAAAACTAGTGGCATGTACACAGGCGAGCTTAACCCTAAAAAGAGTTCTCTTCCAGCAAACCTTGGGATATGGAGATTTTAACTAATTGGTGGGTATATTGATGTACTTCTAAAACTCTTACGTTATTGACCGACTGACAATCAGGCTAAACATTGCGTGAAAAAATTCTACGAGGAGTTATTATGAGGCTGGTTTATTTATAAATTATAATATTTCCTAATCCGCCTTCTTATTGTGTCACTAAATCGTGTGTATAGTTAGGCTCCTTTTATGCCTTATTTATATTTATATATATTTCTTAGTTCCTAATCTGTGAAGAGTTTCCAAACACTACCAGGCCCCTATTCAATAAACATTACAAGTCTACAAATTTGTAAAAAAGTGACAATATTGTCGAATTTTATGACAAGTGCTGTTTAATAAAACCTACAAATATGTAGAATTGTAAGAAAACTTTACAATTTTGTAAATTTTCCTCCAGTAAATCGTAGTTTTTTATTAAACAGGAACTTGTAGAACTGTAGCCGCTTACAATTAATTGTATTTTACAATTTGTAATGTTTATTGAATAGGGGCCAGGTTAAATCTACGCAAATACTTTCGATTGCATTAAGACCCGACCATGAACAAAACACACTGAATCCCCTAAAAAACTAGAATTCATTCATACTAAAGTTATCTCTCGCTCAAAGTTGAATAATGCTTAAAAACGCAACAAAACTACTGTACAGTTGGGTTTGATTTGAACCAGGGTTGTAACCGAGAGGAGGGAGAGTGGAGTGGGGGGGAGAGTTTGATGAATGAGCCCCTGCCCCCCGGGCCAAAGCCCTCTTATCTATTGTTTGCGGGAACTAAACAGTCACTATTTCGCTGTGCGCATTGTTGCCAGCTTAGCCGCTTTTCGGCTAGATCTAGCAACTTTTATCGGTTTTGTTTTGTGTTCGATTATTTATTTTTGAATTGGTTTGAAACGTAAATATTTACAAATCGTGTCGTGATAACCGACATCCACCCGGGCGAAGCCACGGGCATCAGCTAGTTGAAAATACATTCAAAACCACAGCTGATGATCTCATGGTGGTGTCACTATTTATTTCGGTCCAGGGTGGTGAAAGGGTTATAACTCCAAAATATTTTTTTTCACTAGATCCTATGGCTTAGGCTGTTCGTTGTTAATCAGTCGCTCAATTACTTATTTAATGATTTGATATTCCTTAATTCACACATAAATAAAATAACATTTTGAAAATGAAAAAATATGCACAAATCTACTACAAAAGTAACTGAATTATTCATCAGTCTGGCTGGATTCTTTATGACGATATACATTTATTTACATTAAATAACTGTAACTTTTTTAAAACTAGCATAAAATTATTTCGTGAAACATTTTTGTTTCTTAAATATTCTAACCGCAAACGGTTCAGCAGTTGGCAACCGTCTCTATGCGCACTATGCAGGCTCCGTCGACTTTAAAATTCATATAGGGACTGAAAAGAACGCGTTACGGTCTGCGGTTGCTGAATGAAACAAGGATTATATTTACAGGAATCGCAATTTGATGCCTTTTTAGTATGCTTTTCACTTGGAAATATCTGAATAACAAAGGAACAATATAGACCAAGAAGATAATTATGAGCTTTCGAAAGTGTTTTCGCAATTTTGTTGTTTATTAAAATTTGAAGGAATTTCACTATTATCTTTTTTAAATTCATCGTTTAAGCCTCGTAAAAAGAATTTTAAAACAATAATACTCACAATGTCTATACTGTTTAAATATATACTCTCGGGACTTAATCGCGTATTGTGAAACATTCTATTTACCTCGACGTTTCGATGATATTACAATCACCGTGGTCACGAGTAGACTGAGGGCCGGCGTCCGCTCGCATCTTCAACTGACGAGACTACCCTCAATCAGTCATCACAAACTACTAGGGTCGCGACACACCACACTAACAATGTCCGGCAATATGTTAGACGATTTTTTACGATGCGAACACATTTTGATGACTGGATCCCACGTTGAAGACAGTTTGTAACCATTTTCCCGGTTAAAATTTTTGTGTTTCTTTATTTCAACCGCCTCACGCACAATTCGGCTATAATAATGGCGATCATTGGAAAGGACTAATGGTTTGTGCAGTTCTATCCAGTGGTTTAATCCTGATTCAAGCAAATGCTCCGCTATCGCTGATTTTTCCACCTGGCGGTTTTTGACAGCTGCAATATGTTCCTTGACTCTTTCAGCAATAGTCCGCTTCGTTTGTCCGATATAAGAACTACCGCAGCTGCAATCGATCTTGTACACCCCCGGTGTTTGATAGGGTATGGTGTCTTTGACTGTTCCTACTTGTGTTGCTATCTTGCGTAGTGGAGTGAAGACTGTCTTTATTGCAAATTTTTTAAGCAATGAACCGACTTTGTCTGTAACCCCTCTAATGTACGGCAAGTATGCTCGTTGTCTCGGAACATCAACCTTTCTTACCCTATTCGTCCGTCTAGCACACATGTTTTTCACCCTGTAGCCGTTCTTCTTTAAAACTCCTTGTACATGAGATAGTTCCCCTTGCAGAAATTCCGGGTCACACAATGCATAGGCTCTGTCGACTAAAGAAGAAACTACCGATGCTAAATGCGTAGGGTGGTGGTGAGACATTGCATTTAAGTATTTGTCAGTGTGTGTAGGTTTTCTGTAGACTGTGTGTGTTAGAGACCCATCTGATCTCGCCATTACTTTTATATCCAGAAATGGTAATGTACGATTACTTTGCAACTCAAAAGTAAACCTTATCTTATGATGGATAGAGTTAAGATGTTCTAGAAACTGTTCCACTTCTGACTTGTTACCTTTCATTATGCAAAACACATCGTCTACGTAACGTTTCCATAATTTTAAACTAGATGGGAACTGTATCAGCGACTCAAAATGCTCCATCCAGATGTTAGCCATCACGGGTGCTACAGGACTACCCATAGCAACGCCAATCTATCTGTAGGTAGTGTTGCCCTCTATACAAAAAATAACTCCCTTCTAAACAGTTTCGTAACAAAGTAATGTATCCCTCTGGCATGGTGTTTTCAATAAGTTTACGTCTAATTAGGTCTACACACTCTTTCAATGGAACATTCGTGAAAAGTGACACAACAGCGATTAAGTCCCGAGAGTATATATTTAAACATGTTTCCAAGTCGCGATAGTTTAAAAAATGTCTATACTCTTTGTAAGTGGTAAGTACAAACTTATGAAAACATTTTCTAGCAGGAGTAAGTAAGGAAATGTTGAGATAAATACTAGTAGGTAGGTAATTACTGCTTATCGCAGACAAACATAGGTACAACGCAAGTCACGTGGGACGCCATAGTTAGCAGGCGGAACTATGATATAATATGATAATACCTACTATTACGCAAAACAAACATTCATCAAGATCAAATTACAAAGTAAATTAATAATAAGCTGGTAGGTATCTACTTAATTGTTATTTTAAAACATAATTTTAATTTTTCCCACGCACTTCAGTTTCCATTCCACATACCAAAAGTACCTAATTATGTAAATTTCATCCGTAAAACCATTTACTCAACAAATACACCTGCCGTATATGCTTTGCATAATTACAATATAAATATTCAATACTCTTTCCATGAATATTGTTCAAGTAAATAAACGTGAACTAAACATAATTGTTCACCTGATTTTTGAACAATGCAAGAAAATTATTTTACGAAATGTACATTGTGAAAGGTGGTAACACTGGCAAGCCAAACGTTGAAATACACTTACCATATTCTTGGTTTGCTAAAAATTGGTCGTACAGAGTCCTTCTTATTCTTCTTAATTAAAGTGTTTGACTCTTGTCGGCATAACTGATGAATCTCTCTCCACTTAGTTCTTTCCATACAGTACATTTCTTTCAGTAAAAATAAAACAGTCAACTAAAAATAAAACAGTCAACTTTGAGATTGTTTTATTAAGTTGCATGCTTACTTAGTAATTTCAGAGTTATGTAACGTTTTGCATCTAAGAACATTTAGCGCGGTCATAATTTGCATGAGGAGAATTTAAGCTACCGTGCTGTCGGTAGCAAGTTAATTTCGTTGTTTTAAATAATAGTATTATTTTTTCTTGTAAGAAGGATCATACAAAAATGCGACAGGACCGAGACGAGTGTCTTGTCTGTTGTTCTCGGACTTAGGTTTGGCTGAAATTATCATGTAAGACTTTTCAAAAAAATTCCTTTTCCTTGTAAATATTTAAAATTTGAATTTAAAAGTAATGTAACCTACTGACGTAGTACTATTAAAATAGTTTGATTAGATTCACTGAAAACGAATCTAGCTCTTGTAGATGGATTGCGGCTATTTTTATTAGCATTTCCACTCAAGTGTAACATTAAATCTTTATACTGCACAGACGGTCATAAATATGGAAATCTGTTCTTACATCGATTGCCGTACTCCAACCGCAATCTCTAAATACATCACGTATGTATGAAACTAGAGATAGCTTCGTGCGAATACTTTTTAGAAACCTAGGTAGTGGATTTTAGGTAAAAAAGTAGGCACAAAATATAGTTTCAGAGACCGCCTAGTCAAAAGTAGGTGACGGCTTCCTATTCCTCTGCCAACACTTTATAGGAATTAAATGCAAAAGAAGTCGTAGGAAGTTTCACTAGTATCAAAAAGTTATTTTGGAACTAGCGACGAGATTTCAGAGCAGCTCTCTAGGGAGGCTTCTATTTTCACTCGCATTAACAGTCAAGGTTTATTTGTCGCAACAAGAATTTTTAGTTTATATTACATTTTACAATTTGGTTTTTAGTATTAAACTACGGTAAGTATTACCCATGAGGTGTTTATAGGTACCTACACACTTAACATGTTTTTAATTAATTAGGTTTTTAGTAGCCCTTGTCAGATATTATTGATTCATAAAGATGATAGATAGCGTTTTGTAAATTTTACGGAATAAGTAACATTTCCTCGGGAATAAAATTTATAAAGGACCACCTAGAATCTTTTAGTTAACAATTACCAAAGATATCAAGTAACATACATAGAATACTATAGAAACATTAGAAAAAACACGTTAGGTTTTTTCATACAAACTTCAACCTCCCGCTGCACCTCTTGGAGGTTGAATTTCGAAAAATTCCTTCTTAGTACACATTAAGTACCAAGACAGACATACACTCAATTTCAAGGCTCTCTCTCTCTCTCTTTCTAGTATCAGTCAGGACTTAGATTCTTACAATATAAGAAGATAGAACTAACCCTCTTTAGATATCCACAGAAGATCTAAGCATCTAGAGATCTGAGGAGATGTCTACCGATCTTGGGGATTAAAGTCGTGATCATGTTGTTTTTATTTAGAACCAAACATAGCCGATTTGAGAAGCTCCTCTTTTGTTGTTAAAAAACAATTCCTCAAAAATAAGAGCCCGTCGCCACGTGCGAGACGTGAACTGTCTGACGTGACCCGGATCCCAGCTCCTCGACTCCTTTGTCTGAGTCTAAGAACTGTTAGTTACACTCATGTTAACACTCCATTCGGCTCTGTAAGACTAACGAGCTCGAGTTTTTCAGTCTCGAGTGACTCGAACAAATACTAAGCAGTATATTACATACTTTGTGCTTTCAATGTGCGGCTTGCAACTTGTAACGTACGGAATACTAACTACTGTGAAAAATGTGGGCATGTGCCAAATTTCATGTTTAGACGTGCCTCTGACTACCATCTTTAGATATCCTCAAGAGATCTAAGTAACTAGAGATCAGGAGAGATATCTACCGAGCCTGAGGTTTACAGTCGTGATCATGTTTCTTTTGTGCGTTCAAAGACAATTCGTATGTGGTATGACATGTTATGTGCCAAAATTACTGAATGGCCGGTTCACTTGTTCCATTTATTCCAATGTGGCTTAATCCAGCGGCCCATTCGGATTACAGGAAAATACCGGAAAAACGAAAAGCGCTTTTCTATGGGATTTAATGAAATTTGGATAGGTTAGCTAGTTTTGAATAAAGGTTTGTAAAAGTTCTTATAATGTAAGCACTTTTACGTGCAAAACCTTTCTAAAGCAAAACTTTTGGCCACAAGTATTTTTCAATTTTCAATTCAAGATATTTTAGGCCTACTAACCTAAGTAAATATACATCGCAAACCTCTGTCGGTAGACCTATATCAATAAAAGAACTCTTGAAGCTATACAACGTACAAACTATTTTTATGAGACCAAATTTATGGTAGGTCTATCGCCCTTATAATTGTGCAAATGAAAAATAAGGGATTCAAAATAAATTTAAGTGACGCTCCAATGAAAGAATGGTTTTCGTGAAATGCATAAACTATTCAAGGATAAGAAAATAATAAGAATACTATCCGTTGCGTAGTTTTAAAGATCTAAGCATACATAAGCACAGACAAACAGAAGGAAGCGACTTTGTTTTAAACTATGTAGTGTGTATATATAATACCTATACATAAGTATCAACCAGATCGTATTTTATTTACTTACGGCTAGTTATCAATAAATACGGTCACGGTCATCAAACCTATTAAGTAGACACCTTGCGATAAAATTAGCACAAGAATCATTGTCAACAAACCTACTATACGGGCTGTGTTTGTTAGCACCTATCGACAGACGTATCTACTCGTACTAAACTAGGTCCTAGGTACTGATAAGAATTGACACCAAACTGAAACTTCAAGGTATATTTAACTACTCGTTCACATCCAACATGTTTGATACAAGTTATCATCAAAACTTGCAAAAGTTTCATCATAAACTAGTATTGACATTCGTTCAAAAGTATTTTGTTCACAAAAATAAAATATTTTTTACAAGATTTGTATTCCTACAACTTGTTTTTGCTATTCAATAAATGAAAACAGTAAATACAACATTTTTTACCTTGATGTAAACGTGGTGTCACGCATTGAAAATGATAAAGTGAATTTCGTTTCCCGCAAAATATTTATTTTACTCATATTCTGAAAAAGCGAGAGGAAAATGTATTAGAGCATGGAGTATTTTTTGTTCTAAGATAAGACTTAATCTTGCATAATGTAGCCCAAACGTGGCCCTCTTAATGAAAGGGTCATATCTCAAATGGGCCGCGCTAGGAGCTACCTTTTTACATAATTTATGTAACGGCTGGTTTACATAGAGCTAGTAACTGGCGCAAGTTCATTGCGAAATCAACAGTGGATGTGCAGGATTGTTTACCCTGAAACATGAAAGTTTGCGACCAGGCCCCTATTCAATAAACATTACAAATTGTAAAATACAATTAATTGTAAGCGGCTACAATTCTACAAGTTTCTGTTTAATAAAAAACTACGATTTACTGGAGGAAAATTTACAAAATTGTAAAGTTTTCTTACAATTCTACATATTTGTAGGTTTTATTAAACAGCACTTGTCATAAAATTCGACAATATTGTCACTGTTTTACAAATTTGTAGACTTGTAATGTTTATTGAATAGGGGCCAGGCCATAATTATAATTCTATTTCTTTGCTATAATATCGATAAAGAGTAATAACCTACTACTTAGTCTTCTCTATTGATTTAGTAGTTCACTAAATCCTGTATTGATAGTAGCATCTGCATCGACACAAGCCAAAAGCTTTCATTATGGTACGAGTATGACTATGGATAAGAAATCATAGCATAATACATAGTAAGTTTACTTACACGATGTCAATAGCGAGTCAGCGCGAGACTGGCACGAGTAGCTGGCACAGTGTAAAGCTACTTTGACAGTAGGTTGCGTACCTTTTGTTTGAATGTCCCTCATGTCCTATTTTACGTTCGCATTATGTAAATTAAGTGAATTTTATTTTTTTCACATCTGGCACATTAAACTTATCATTTAGGTAAGCGGTAGGTAACAGCTTGTATGTGTTATTTTACTTTTTCCTTTTATTTGTTTTCCATCCATCCATGGCTATGTATTATTGAAATACTAGCAGTGCTCTGCGGATTCATCCGCGATTATGCAGTTTTAAGCTTTAACCACCATTTTCACTCCATTAAAAAACCCTTTAGCTTGCGTTAAGTCAGGGTACTTATATAAATCTATGTTAAGATACAAAATTTCATACAAATTCATTCAGTCCTTAGTGAGTTAAAGGGGTATATACAAACTTACACCCACAAAATTTAGAATTTAAAATGCAGTAGGATTAGTAGGATACAATACATATGTACCTACCTATACATATAGTGGGAAGGATTATCATGAGGATGATTGTGTTATAATTATAAATATGTATTTAGTTAGTAAGTAGGTACCTACCTAAAACTTTTTTTTTTGTTACTTATAGCCTAACATTAGGTTAGCTGTTAGTTTTCCTAAAACTGTAAAATAAAATAATAAATAAATAAATCGAATATTATAAAGGAAAATATAACCGTTTCTAATTTGATAATAATGTAACGATAAAAATAAAGTTACGAACGCGAATTTGTGTTACAGCTGTTAACCATGAATAATCAAATCCAAGATAATTTGAATAAACAGTTACAGTATCAAATATTGTATATAATTAAACTGCCTGACGCTACGTTATGTAAATTACCATGTTTACTTATGTATCTACCTGTTTCTACAGCAAGCGACGGTATCAAAAGCCTCTAAGAAGCGGCTACGATCATTTAGCGTCTGTAAAATACCGGATAACGGTGCTCGATAATTTAAAACGGTTACTTTGAATAATTCCTAAAGCATTGTTTTCAGAATTCTCAGCTAATTTGAATCATTATGATCATAATGACTCATCTAGAGTGGCATTTTAGACCGCGCTAATCATGGTCTTTAGGAATTGTCATCAGGACTGGGTGCTGGGGATTTAACAAAATGACCATGATTTACAAGCTACACAATACTCATAATGCTACATTTAAATAAAATTGTTATTTGGGGGGAGCGCAGTTGTGCAGAGCTTGACCCCCCCCCCCCCCATCAACCCTTTGATTGTCATCCATAGATAGTGACATATACATGCGTCATGCGAATCATGCATCTGGGGGGCGATTATGGATCTTTGCTTACAATCAATGTCAATACGTTTTCATTGTAATCAAGTAATTTGGTATGACATAAGAGTGTTTATTCAATAAATTTGAGCCAGTTTTGACAAGTGTTGATTGTATCTGACTTCCGTAATCGCACTACAGGATTGTATCAGACTTCCGTAATCGCACTACTGTTTTTCGAATACCGTGACGGAGGATTTTAGCCCGCCTATGAACTCAGTCATAAAAGCTACCTATTCACACGAATACACTCTTTCATCGTTATGTATTTCAAGCCGAAACTCAGTATTACAATAATAAATTCGTTACAATGCGCTTTAAAAACGTAGCCATCTGTAACGTTATATTAAAGTCAGTGAGGTGGCTTGACTTAACGTTGTAATAACAAGCAAAGGCGACTAAATAAGACAGACTAGATAATATATTATTGCAGAATAGATACTATTATTTGCACACGCATTTTATACGTACTTATGTATGTTAGTTTAACTATGGCTTTATGAATTTATAGATGGCTAAACTAGGTATAAACGTGAATAAATAATATAGACACTTACACATTTACCATTGTCTCAGCTCTACCAAAATTATCTCGTGGTATCAGACCTCTATCAATCATTTCTTTCACGACAATTTTAACAAAGGTTTCCGTTAAGTTCATAACGAGGAAAGTTATTTTAACATTATTAGGAAAATGGAAGGGACGAATTGTACCATAAAAAGTTATAATGCAATTAATTCATCCAAACGATTTGGAAAGCGTTGCGAACGGCAGCTAAATATATTGAATGTAGGTAAGTATAGAGCTTGAAGTGGAAATTGAAAGATATTAAGTGCCTATTCAGTCGCAGAGGTACCTACTTAATCATTTTCCTTCAAAATACTAAACCTTCGTAAAAAGCGGTATTAGAAAATGATACTTAAGTACGCTGCAATCAAAAAAAGAAATAACTGCTTAAACATCAATTGGGTTGGAATGAAATATAATGACTTTGAAATATTAAATCACATTTGCTGCTGTCACGCGGATTTGTACGGTCACGGCCTTTATGTTAGTAATTAGTAACTATCAATAGTAACTATTCGGTAGATACTTAACATTAATGGTCACGACAAAATGTTTGTGCTTTTTCACGAAGTCCGTTGACAATCCATTTAGTAACTAGGTAAGTACATAATCAATGTTACTATCAGACTGATTGTGACGCATGTTTGTTGTGGTACGGAGACATTCACGGTCACGGCGTTATATCACTAACTAGCTTCTGCCCGCGACTTTGCCCGCGTGAAAATCAAAAACAATCTATCCCGTGGGAACCGTACATTTTTTTCGGGATAAAATGTAGCCCATGTGTTATTTCAGACCATAATCTATATCTGTGCCAAATTTCATTCAGATCCGTTCAGCAGTTTTAACGTGAAAGAGTAACAAACATACATACATCCATCCATCCATCCATCCGTACATTCTTACAAACTTTCGCGTTTATAATATTAGTAGGATGTAGACAAAATTACGGGTTGAAAAGAGGAGTAGGTATAGGTCATCCAATGGATCTAGGCATTCGTGAAGTTAGCCACAGGTGCTAATTTGCGCATGTACTGTATGTTCCTTCCCCCCTCATCATATCTCCAATTGCTCCCAAAAAACGATACTGCGCAGCTCTTGCGGCTAACTTCACGAATGCCTAGATTCGTTGAGCCATCTATACCTAGATTATGTTTATCACGGCGAAATAATACGAATTTTGCAACAATCGATCAATTCAAACATTGAGTTACCTACATTATATTCTGAAAATAAACCTTCCCATTTCATGTTACTTTGGTAAGCGGCTCAGTCTGAGCCCAATGCTTAAAAGCCTACTCAAAACGGTCACATTTAATTTAAGTGACATCGCGATTCAAATCACGTTCTCTCGAATTTACAGAGAAATTATTTTTATGGTATCACTCAATATGACAGGCGGGTGAGTTACAGTATACACGCGGAATACCAAATCACGTGAGAATGGTATACCTAACGTTTAATTATTAATAACTGGGACAGACGAGGTCAGTCATAAACCTAGACAGAATAATAAAACTAGTATCCATTGAACAAATTAAGAAACCCGACAAAGTATCTAACTCAAAATAGGTTCTTACAGCCGCTATATTGGGATTTTTTTGTCATTTTTATAGCCTATGTCACTCTTGTAAACTAGAATAATTCAACGAGACTTCATTTGTCAAAATCTGTCCGGCTGGTACACTTATCCCTACCAAGCTATCCCTACTGGTAGGGATAAGTGCACCTTTGTGAATCTGTCCAGCCGTTTCGGCTTCAGCGATAGTCAAAGGAACTCGCATACATACACCCTAAAGAAGTAGATATTAAGTATAGCACTGGAAAAGCATTAACAATAAACTAGAAAATATTATTACAACAAGTACCTAACAAGCACATTTAGTGGGTTCACTATTAGGTTTTTATTTCAGAATAATAACTTCATATTTAATACAAACTATTAAAAAGTAAGTAACCTAAGTAAATATTATACAGGGTGTCCCAAAAAGTAGTGTCAAGCGAAAGTCCAGAGATAGAACACCCCTTGGGGTACCCGAATCACCCCCATGTATGTTCCGCGATTTTCTATAGTTTTCGAGTTATTAATTTTTTTCCGAATTTTTGAAAATTTACGATTTGAACATCTTAAACATTCATGCAAAAAAAGTAGAAAACTTTCTAAGGATTATTTTTTTGCTACTGAATTTTAATGAGTTGTTCTTTTATGCATAAAATAATTAGCTACGTGACTTTGATGAAAACTATGAAAATGTTGGTGTAAAGTCTAATCCCATCAAAAACATAAATGTGAAATGAGAGCCAAGTTCAATAAGTAGGTATGCTTTAGTCGTTGACTTCAGCGACAAAAGAAGTGAGATCTAAACGGGTGCCAAGTACAATGGTCAGTCCTAAAACTTATTTATAACAATATGAAATATTTTTAACAACCTTAAAATATCATTTCATCTCATAATTTAGGATATTATATTGAAGCCTAAGGTCTAACTTGGCTAGTTATCATTATACGAATTACCTTCCTATTATTAACTACTTACCTACTATGTCCGATCGCTAGTTTCTACCAGCAAGCCAAATTTTTAGAAGAATAAAATAAGAACTTGCAAAGTCTATACCTAATGTAATTCGTACTCTTAAGAAAACTAGCCAAGTCAGACCTTAGGCTTCAATATAATATCCTAAATTATGAGATGAAATGATATTTTAAAGTTGTTAAAAATATTTCATATTGTTATAAATAAGTTTTAGGACTGACCATTGTACTTGGCACCCGTTTAGATCTCACTTCTTTTGTCGCTGAAGTCAACGACTAAAGCATACCTACTTCTTGAACTTGGCTCTCATTTCACATTTATGTTTTTGATGGGATATCATTACTTTTTGTACAGAACTTATTAGTAAGTAAGTACTTGTTCTTATATTATTACACTTATATAATCCTGCATAAACGGCTCAAACTATTGGCACATTGTAGGTATACATACTAAGCAGGTAGGTAGGTACTTGAGTACTTACTGAATAAGTATACCTACCTACTACCTATCCGACATGCCGAGACACACTATTATCTAGGCCTGAATAGTTATCTAGCCATATCTATCTACCTGCATAGACTGCTCAAACTATTGGCACATTGTAGGTATACATACTAAGCAGGTAGGTAGGTACTTGAGTACTTACTGAATAAGTATACCTACCTACTACCTATCCGACAAGCCGAGACACACTATAATCTAGGCCTGAATAGTTATCTAGCCATATCTATCTACCTGCATAGACTGCTCAAACTATTGGCACATTGTAGGTATACATACCTATAGTCATACTTACCTATCTGCATAGACGGCTCAACTATTGGCACATTGTATACCTAGGTAAGAGTGTACTACTTACCAATCCAAGACACTACTTCCACTCGTTATTATATTCACGTCAAGACCCTATTAAAATCCACATAATGACCGACTGTCATCTATTTAGATTGCTATTCTTATATTACAGGCGCTAGTAAGGGTTCCTAGGAGAATCAATTGAAAAAGTACGTTAAAAATATAAAAATTTGCAAGTTTCAGATTTTTTCCTTTGTATCCACCCCACTACCTACCTGTATGCCAAATTTGAACGTTCTAGGTCATCTGGGACTGGGTTATAATTAACGTCTATAGGTCAGTCAGTGATAAAATTTTTCATAAAAAACCATTTTTGGACGTTGATATCTAAATAACTGTTTGAGGTGTGTTTATGAAATTCGGTGCACATATTTAACTCGCAAGTGGCAATAGATGAGCCAAATTTGACTTGTTTATGTGAAATAGTTTTTGAGTTACGAGGGGGTGAAAATGGCTCCAAATGGTTCGTGTAATATTACACACGGTGCGTGCCTCGCCCGTTCGCTTGAACTTGGCTTGACACGCTGCCGCGTGTCTAGATAATTACATTCGTTGAATTATGACTTAAAATTTCAACATCAAATTAAAAATCTTAACAAGTGATTTCATGGTTTTTAAATAAGTCTAAAGAAATTTCCAGATTCTCAGCTTTCATAATCAATAAAAAAAAATAGTACTTAATTGGCTACTTTGGCTAAAATCAGCTTTCAAAGACGGTAAGGTGGAAAATTCTTAAAATTAGCTACCTGATCAAAAAATAGATTTTGGCCATTTTATCATTCCTAAGCTTAATTTGTTTGTTAACTAACCAAAAATGAGTACAAAGAATTAGTTTATGCCAAAGAAATCAGCAATATGGCCGAATTAGGAACAAAATTAAGACAGGCCGAAGAAAAAATTAAGGCACTTAAAATAGCTTTCATACGATTAAAGGAAACCTTTTTAAGACGATGTAGGATTTGTATCGAATAAGAAGGTTGACATTTTGAAAACTTTTTGTAAAAAATTAATAAATTTACTTGTTGTTTTATTTCATAAATTTAGCTAAACTAAACTAACTAAATAAATAAAACCTTCAAATATTAATGAAATCTTACTTTCCTGCAGTCATTTTTGGTTAGTTATCAAACGAATTAAGCTTAGGAATGATAAAATGGCCAAAATCTATTTGTTAATCAGGTAGCTAATTTTAGGAATTTTCCACCTCACCGTCTTTGAAGGCCGATTTTAGCCAAAGTAGCCCTACTACTAATAGTAAGTACTACTTTTTTTTAATGATTATGAAAGCTAAGAGTCTGGAGAATTTTTTAGACTTATTTAAGAACCATGAAATCACTTTTTAATATTTTTAATTTAATGTTGAAAATTTTAGTCATAATTCACCGAATTCATTATTTAATTACCGAAGTAATTATTTGACTTTACACCAACATTTTCATGGTTTTCATCAAAGTCACGTAGCTAATTATTTTATGCATAAAAGAACAACTCAATACAATTCAGTAGCAAAAAAAAAATCTCAAGAAAGTTTTCTACTTTTTTTGTAAGAATGTTTTAAGTTGTTCAAGTCGTAAATTTTCAAAATTCGGAAAAAAATTAATAACTCGAAAACTATAGAAAATCGCGGAACATACATGGGGGTGATTCAGGTACCCCAAGGGGTGTTCTATCTCTGGACTTTCGCTTGACACTACTTTTTGTGACACCCTGTATAAGTAGGTACCTACACTAATAATAAATATTATTTACAAATAAATACAATCAATCATTTTTTGTTCACAGATATCCGATATTGACGATAAAAACTCTGTTTCTGTCATCAGATATTCAGCGGTTATCTTTGTAAGAGCATTGTGTAAAGATAGCGCTTGGAGCTAGAAATAACTCATTCATTAATCTAGGTTCAATTTGAACAAAAGAACGAATCCACAGCAGGATCAGAGAGTGAACAACAAAACCTATTGTGAATCCTCAGTTTACAGAGTGAATGTGCGTTGTCTATGCGCGTACAATACATCCAATTGTGTCGTGTCCTTTTGTGCTGACTAAACAGTATAGACGCACGTGCCAATTTGATTGTTCCTACGTGCCCCGCTCGGCTCGAACTCTAGAACAACACGAATGACGACGTGATGAGACGTCCCGAATTATCGACAGACGTGAAGAGATGTTTTCCGAAAGATCTATCGTTCAATTCGTTCGTGCGAACCGAGACTAATTTAGCGGTTTGTTCAAATAATTTTAGGCGAAGGTTATTGTCTGTTGTCTATAGTCTGTTGTTCCCGAAAAACAAAGGGCACGTAAATTGTCTCTGCGGCTCATTTTACCACACACCGGTTTGAAAGATCTATTCATTATCAAAGGACACAAGAAGAAATTGTCGAATACCTAAGTATTGCCTAAGTATTTTTGAATTTTTGAAGTCAAATGGATAGTTTCGGAGATTACCTCCTAAATACAAATCAACAAATTTTACCCCTTTATAATCAGTGTAAATATTCTGGATTAACATAATATATATGTTACTTTTTATCCCAGTGAAAGGATCTTTCGAGGCGGACATTTATCAACAACTAGTGACATGTTAAGAACATTAAAAACCCCAAGGGGTTAAAAGGGGGTGTTACAGTTATACTTTAAAATTGCATAACGGGATGAAACCACAGAGCGCAGCCAGTGATTATTATGAGAGAATCCAACGGACGTCTGATATCAGCGGCATTGATAATAATGTCCTGGGTTGCAACACAATTAACTACATAACTTTTAATAACTTCAGATGTAAAATAGCCAATGATCATAATATTATATTGTTATATTACTAGCTGACCCGCGTGATGCTCAGCCCACGAAGAGAGACAGACAGACAAAAATGAAAATGAATTCATTCATTCAGTATCGAGTATAAAGTGCCCTCCAAATTTTTTTTCAAAATATCTTTAATGTACTTACCTACAGAATTTGACCTGTTATAGTTTTATTTTAAGCATTAGATTAGATTAGGTGCTTCACATTTTCATCGTGTTACTAATTTTTTCGGACCAGTGTGAAAGGCTTTATGTGCGTCTCAGTGGCTCTCTTTAGACATAATGTCTTCGAACTTTTTAGATGTCAGTTTCCTCACGAAGTTTTCCTTCAACTTTTGAAATTACTACTAATAACGCTCATAAGCTTTTAGAACAGCAAAATGCATTGGTGCACGACCAGATTCGAACCCACGGGCTTAGGATCGGAAGGGGGGTCACTACCACTAGCCCACCAGTGTTCATATAATTACTATGGGGCATAGTTGGTAGTGCATTGGCGATCACTACAACAAGTAAAATAAAAGTTGGTGGATATTTCGCACAGCGCCATCTAGCTCCAGACTAAGTAATTTTGTATTGTGAAAAATATTTAACTAGGTAATAGAATAACTACCTATACATAACCTAAATAAAATGTTAAGTATTATGTGAGTATACAGAGCGAGCAAGCAAACTCTTCAAGATTTAACTTTCCAACATGGATTTAAACAAGCTCCATAAAATAAAAGTTTACTAAATAGAGCTAAGAAACATTCTAAGCAGTCTTTTTATTTTATTTGTTTTTGTACGAGCCCGAAACCCCGACTTGAGTTGAAAGATACAACATTGCAGCTCCAATAGACAAACGACAGTCGAAAACAAAGTACCTAGAGATGTGATTGCGCGCGAGTCGCTGTATGTCAAAGCTTTTTACTATTGAATGAACACGTACCTTTTTAACAGACTTCAAAAAAAGATTTTTTCTATGTTACTCGATATCTCCCTCAATTTGTTAACCGATTTGTTGATTTTTTGACTGTTGTATAGAAAATGATCCCGCAGATATCCCATATCAATTTAACTGCAGTGGAATTGCTACTTTTTCTACAACTCTAAAAAGACGTCACAATTTCTTGTAAAAAAATGCAGTGGCTAGAGTGTCATGTCAAGTGTCTCGTCGACATTCTAGCTATAAACTCCTTTAATATACTTGTGGTTTTAAAGTTCACAGCACAATAATTACGCTTGAGGTTGTAAGCGCAGGTATTCGCAGTATATTCAAAGTAGGTTTTTAACTTTTTATAAAAAAATAAATTCCCACAACCGAGACATTTTACAAAGACAAGTGGCTACCATTACATAAGGGCGCTTGCAATACCTAAATAACCAATAAATAAAGAGCACATGCGATGCCGAAGGGTCAGAATAAGTGCCCACAGTCCACCCAGGTGAACTTCTCAAGTGGACCACGACCCTCCAAACATAGTTATTTCAACAATTCGCACAGTAATAACACTTGTTCTACCCTTCAACCCTTAACACAGTAGGTAATGCCACTACTGTTTGTAGGCATACTTTTTACGTTTTATTTTCTGCATAAATAAATAGGTTTTGGTGTCAGAATATGTAGAAAGGAAGCTATTACTGCTTTTGTGTCGGTATCGTTTATAATTGCCACTTATCTAGAGTGGTTGGTTCTTTGTAAGGCTGAAGATAGATCGAAAACAGGTAAGTGATTATTCTGTTGAAAGTATGAAAAGTTCCATTCATCCTTTTACAAGAACATCAAAAAGAATATTCTGGGAATATCTCTGGCTTTTTTATCCATTCAACGTCAATCCTATATACTAATTTATAAACGCGAAAGTTTGTAAGAATGTGTGGATGTGTGGATGTATGGATGTATGTGTTACTCTTTCACACTGAAACGGCAGAACGGATCTGGATTAAATTTGGCACAAATATAGATTATGGTTTGGAATAGCACATAGACATAGGCAACTTTTTATCCCGGAAAAGTGTACGGTTCCCGTGGGTAAGATATGTTTTTGTTTTTCAAGGTACCACGGGGGCGAAGCCTTGGGCGGAAGCTTGTACTACATTAAGACTACAATATTCTAGCAAGTATGAGTTAGATAGGTACATAATTACCTATAATAAGTGATTTTTTTTGTAATAATGGGTCATACAAAAAAAAGCTAGAACAGAAATAAGTTTCTTGTCTGTTTTTCTCGAACGTGTTGATATTGGGATGGTCCTTAATTGGGTAAAAATATTTTAAATTGAAATCGTGTTTTTACGTTTTAGATGACTCAGCCTATATTTTCAACTTTCCTTTAAATATTTTATTCAAAACTAAAGTTTTTATACTTTTATTGATGGGTTTGATCTTGTAGCGTAGAACAGTTTTGAGGCAGAGCCAAGGCATAAATCTCAGCACAAAACATAGTGCTTTAATAATTTGAATATGATTTTAGTCCATTCGAAATATTATTAAATTTCAGCAAATCCTTAAAATCCCCGCTTTTATATAAAGAAGCAACAAAACTAATTTATCATTACAGATAGCAAAACCAACAAAGAGAATGAAGTAACCGTAATTAGCGAGATTTCATCTTAATCTGTTCAGCTCAATGTGGTAATTTCCTGTGGAGATAAAACTTAGTATACCTTTAAATCTGATTGTTAGTAGCCGTAGACTTAAATTATGTACCTATTTATGTTTTTACCATTAAATACCTACCAACAATATCATTATGTACCTATTTATGTTTTTACCATTAAATACCTATCTACAACATACGTAGGTACCTACTATATCTGTTTGTTAATACCTACAATATCTTTTTGAAGTTATTTACACAAAGTTTGGCGCGATAATAAATCGGATGGGTGGCCACTATCGACACTTTATCGTGTTTGTAGTATCTACTATTAGGTTTTTCTGTGATATCGATTATCATATTCTAACTTTGTACGCCCCTAAATTAATATTAATTTTCTTTTTTATGGTTTCAAACGACCGTTTTGTTGACAAACAAACATTAATTATTGTGGGCGTATGTAGGTAGGTATGTTTGTAAGTAATGTTTTATCATTATCAATATTTACCTACGTAGGTAACCCACCTATCTTCTTATATCTTCTTTCTTCTATATATATAAAAATGAATTGCTGTTCGTTAGTCTCGCTAAAACTCGAGAACGGCTAAACGGATTTATCTTATCTTGGTCTCGAAATGTTCGTAGAGGTCTAGGGAAGGTTTAAAAGGTAAGAAAAAATCGAATAACTGCCGGGAAAACCCTAAAAAAAGCCCTTTTCTATTTCCCATACAAACGTTTTCTAAATAAGTACGAAGTCTGCCGGGTCAGCTAGTTCCTAATAATAATTGCCTCATTAACCTATACCTACTAGGCGACAAATAAGTTGGCCGTTGGCGAACACGTCACAAAGATATCACATACCTAATTTAATTTTATTTATTGTGCTATCCTTACTTACTGTCCAAGACATCAATATTAATAGTTAATACTTAATTAATATATAATTAAGAATCAAACGAACTTACCTTAGTGATGTTTGATTCCAATTATGTGAGTGTTCCAACCGAAGACGATTACAATATATTACTTGCAGCAGTACATGAGTTGGTGCTATCCTTATCACACATTTAGAGCAATATCTTAAAAAAAACAAAAACATGACTTCCGTCTCCCTCTCATCGTAGCCGGCCTACCCGCGCCAGCGCCTTCCTGACCTCATTATTTTTCAGAGTGGTAGTACTTATTTTGTGTTATAGCCAGACTAGCTTTTTATTTTTTATTTTAACATTTTTGGGTTGGGATGGGATGGGACGATGTAATCGTCTTCGGTTGGAACACTCACATAATTGGAATCAAACATCACTAAGGTAAGTTCGTTTGATTCTTAATTATATTTCGTGTACCAACCGAAGACGATTACAATATATTACTTGCAGATGTTCAGAGCATTGCTATGTAAGTTAATAGTGTAAGAAAATAAAAAATAAAGAACCATGTTTCCAATCACTATAATGCTAATTAGTTACGAAATTAAAGTAAAAAGTAAATGAAAGTACATATACTAATTAACTAATTTAAGGGTCAATTTTTACATTTATCAGATTCTTAACATTTTTATGTTAATGGAATAAGTGCAACTAACCCTAATTATTGAATGTTAAATATGGCATCCGTAAAATCATTGTCGTTTGATTCCAGGATGTCTCTACAATAGTACTTAAGAAATACATTGGATCGATCACTCCAGCCTGCGGCCTTGCGAACCGTCTCCAGATTAACCCCGGCACGGTGCGCGGCAGATGTTGATGCTGACCGTGTACTATGAGCGCCAAAAACGCTTATATCAATGCCACTGTCTCGCAAAACCTTCTTTACCCAGTGTGCTAAAGTCTGAGAGCCGACTTTTTTATATGGTCTTCTAGTTCCGATAAAGAGATGTCCTTCAGTCTGATTACATCGTAACTCTTTTGTTCTACTGATGTAAGTTTGGATTGCGAGTGCAGGACAGATACTTGGATTTTCGCGGATAAAGGGTAACCTGATGAGTGGTTGGCAAGCCCCAGGCTTTGAAGTCTTAATTAAATCAGAAATCATAATTACAATTTTTTCATTATTTATAGTAATATTCTCTAATTTTATCAGACTAATTGTCTGCATCCTTTGCGCAGAAGCAATGGCGACAAGAGCACAAGTCTTATACGATAAATCAACTAATGAGACATTATCGTATGGATAAATATTTGAGAGATGATTTAGCACTACATTTATATCCCACGTGTGTCTATATTTTGGATTTGGGGGTTTTAGTCTGTAGGCGCCCTTAAGAAATCGATTTACAAAATCATTTGAAGTAACATTCGTACCAACAATTAGCGATAAGGCGGACCTGTGTGTGTTCAAACTACTGTAGCTTGCGCCTTCTTCAAATTTTACTGTCAAAAATGTTAATATGTCCGCGACATTAGCCTCATAAACATCAAGGTTTTTTGATTTACAGAAAAGCCACCAGGATTTGATTGAACTATTATACTGATTTAATGTATTTCTTGCTAAAGAGGCCATCATTATGTCTAAGGATCCTTGTGGTAAGCCACGTTTTATCATTGAATTCCTGATAATTCGGCTGCCACCAGGATAATGCTCGCATGGAGCGGATGGCAGGTTCTGAAAGGAGAGAGTAACAAGGATTCGTCAGGACCAAAAAACATTTTTCCCGATATGACAAGACTGGACCACAAGGGATACCATGCTTGTGACGGCCAGTAGGGTACTACTACAATACCTCTAGCTTTATCTGAAATGATTTTTTCTAATACTTTGCTTATTATACTGAATGGGGGAAAGGCATAAAATTTAATATTTTTCCAACTAAAAGTAAAGGCATCAATTATTTCAGAATATGGGTCTAATTTCCAAGACGCATATTTACTGCATTTATAGTTTTGGGCACTGGCAAAAAGGTCAAATTCGGGTGTACCTAATACATCAACAATTTGTGAAAATACATGGCCAGAAATTTCCCATTCAGTGTCTATATTAATTTGCCTAGACTCCCAATCTGCTACTACATTATCGCAAGATCTTATGTAGGAGGCAAATACATAGTTGTTTTTAGACTCACACCACTGCCAAATTTTCCTTGCATATTTATTTAAATGAGGATGTTGCACTCCGCCCATTCTGTTGATATAACATATGGCAGTGGTGTTGTCTATTCTCAATAAAATGTTGCAATCTCTAAGGTTCGCTGTAAATATCTTTAGTCCATAAAATGCGGCCATTAGTTCCAGTGTGTTAATATGAAGTGTCATTTCGCTGGCTGTCCAGTTACCACTGGCACTTTGACCACCGCATGCCACGCCCCAACCAGTCATAGATGCATCACTATAAATTTCCAATACGTAATTATTTTTTCGAATCGGAGAAAATGACGTCATTATGTTATCGATCCACCATGAGAAATCTTGACTCAGATATTTAGCTAGTTTCATGTGTTTATTGTAATTTGTCGAATAGTCCAATGCTAAAAACTTCTCTCGTTCGAATAATTTAGTATACATCCACCCGTAATTAACGGCGGGACATGCAGAGGTCAAAAGTCCAATAAATTCAGCAAGATATCTAATTGTACATTTGTTCTTGCGCATGAGATCTATGGCTCGATTTTTAATACGATGTTTCTTTTCATCGGGTAAAATGATAGTCATATTCATGGTATTAAAGACGAACCCTAAAAATTTGCACATTTTACTTGGCGTCATACTACTTTTATTTTTATTGATGACAAACCCCAACGACTCTAAAAACTCTTTTGTAGTATTTACGTTTGTTAAGCACTCGTCGTAAGATCTACCTATGCATAAAAAATCATCTAAGTAGTTAACTGATAATAGACCCGATGAACGTAGGTATTGTAAAACAGGTTTTAGTAATTTCGTATAAACAAAAGGTGCTGTACAGATGCCGAACGGGAGGACATTGTACTCAAATAATTGTGATCGCCACTTAAAACGTAATCGTTTGCGATCAGCTTTATCTATAGATACCAGGAAATATGCATCTTGTAGGTCTATAGTTGCCATAAAGAAATTATCATCGAGTAATTTTAGCGCAGTGCGATAGTCCTCCATCTTAAAGTGATGAACTCTAATAAATTTATTCAATTCTTTTAAATTTAGTATGAAACGATGGGTTCCGTTGGGCTTAGGTACAGTGAAAATAGGCGAAACAAATTGTCCTTCACAAGGTATACACGGTGATATGAAATTAGAACTCAACAAGTCCGATACACATCCATCAATAATATCTATTTGGGATCGAACATTACATGCGTTATTTTCGGGTTCAATAGTTTGTATGGGTTCATCAATAAAGGGTATTTTATATCCTTTAACCCAATTTAAAATAATCTGATCGTTAGTGAGTTCACACCACTGGTTATAAAAGTTAGACAAGCGACCTGCAATGGGTACCTGCGGTTCTTCTAGTAGCGCCTCCTTGAGGTCGCGGGAGGCCGCGTGTAGCCGGTCGAGCGGCGGCCCCGCGGCGCGTCCGTGCGACGGTCCCGCGGCGGCCGGCGAGGTGCGGGGGGCGGCCGCGGCTCGGCCGCTGCTGCTACTCGTGGCGGCACCCCCCTCGAGTTTAAAGTACCCCGTTGTTGCTGTACTGTTACTGGTGGTTTGTACGCAGGACGCACAACTGTCGATTTCATTTCTGAACCGGTCCTAATGATCGCCTTTGAAGACTTTATATGCTCTGCCAAGTTTGAGCCAAAAAGATGTTCATCAATTTTTGTATTTTTGACGGTATCTCTAATATTTTTATTTAGTGTATTTAGGGCTGCGAAACGACGGGACTGAGATTCTCTGTAATGACTGTCGCATATGAGCCTGCCGGCGTCACTCAAAGTTTTTAATATGTCTTGAGGCACTGCGTTCTTAGATGACAGTGCCCAGTTTAACACTTGTCCTATTGCAGCGAGACTACTGGACAGCTGGCCTTGCTTACTTTGGCTGTATAGATCCTTTTTTAAATTAATTTCTAAAAGTGCTGCTTTTATTTCTAGGTTTAATATAGGCACCCTCATATTTGGACAATTTTCAGGGGGTAAATAACGTTTGACTAGTTCCAGTTGAATATCTTTGGGCAAACCGTTTGTCAAAATATGTGCCCATCTTGTCGCAATATCCTTATGTAGGTTTTCACCGTATTTTTTGTTACTGGTTGGGTCCTCGCCAAGAAGTTCTAATATATCTGATTCCAACGACGGCACAGTTTCCTCATCCAGGGTTTCTGTTGTGAGGGTAGGCAGTGCAGCCTCTGCAGGTGTCGTGGGCGCTTCGATCGGTAGGCCTAACCCTTCCTGTGTCGCAGCACTCAGCGCGAGCGTTGCGCTCGGCGCGGCCGACACAACCGGCACAGTTGTCGAGTTGTCTAGCTCGATCAACTCAGGCTGCGCAGCCTCCAGGTCCTCGTAACTATCAGAGCTATGATTACCTACGAGAAAATTATGTAAAATGAATCATCAAAATTTGAATTTAAAAGCGTGGAGTTTTTGCCAGCACAGTAATGATCCAAATGCGGCCCTCGACACTGTTCAGAGAGGAGCAGATGCTCTGATTAGAAACTATGTATCCTCTACACGATTTACGTGGAGTACCTATGAGACCCTCGACACTGTTAAAGTGGAGTAGATGATCTGATTAGAACCTATGTATCCTCTACACGATTTACGTGGAGTACCTATGAAACCCTCGACACTGTTAAAGTGGAGTAGATGGTCAGATTAGAACCTATGTATCCTCTACACGATTTACGTGGAGTACCTGTGGAACCCTCGACACTGTTAAAGTGGAGTATGTAGACGTAATCATTAAATATATCCTCTACACGACTCGCGTGGAGTATAGAAATGTCAACATTTTGTTTTCGTAATTGCATATAAAACATTACTTTTTACACGTAACTTTAATTTACGTAAAACTAACTATTTTTAATAGTTTTGTAGGTAGGTACTAAGATGCGAACATTTGAAAATACCGTTATTGTAAGTACCTGCACTATTAAACATAACCACAATTACCTTGATAATCCTCGTAATGATGCTCGGTTTCGTAGTACCGTTGATGTTCAAAATTTGATTTATCACTTTCCGACGACGGCGACGTTAAGGAACGCCGTCGCTTTTTTGATAGTTTTTTCAATTTTCGTAATAAGTGGTCATAGTCCCGATCCCTGGACTTAGATCGCTTTCGTTTTCCCATCACACTACACTATACCACACACACAATACACTACACTACACTCCTATTTAATGTTAAAATTTTGTGCGACTCGGATAACACACAAATATGTAATGAGGTCAGGAAGGCGCTGGCGCGGGTAGGCCGGCTACGATGAGAGGGAGACGGAAGTCATGTTTTTGTTTTTTTTAAGATATTGCTCTAAATGTGTGATAAGGATAGCACCAACTCATGTACTGCTGCAAGTAATATATTGTAATCGTCTTCGGTTGGTACACGAAATATAATCAATATCGATTTGTTTCGATTTAATTAAATTTTTGCTTTAAGATAATGTATGTTATAGGTAATTTATTCCATCATAGAAAAAACGGCTCTAAATAGATGGCTTTATAGAATGAAAGTTATGAAACGATTTCCCGTTATACAAACTTTTCATAGGTAATAACTTAATAAGACAGGTACAAAATTACCTGGTACATTCAATCTACCAGCTGTTTGCAAGCACTCTATGTTATTAGGTACCTTGCCAGTAGCATATCGTACGTACCCTTTACTTCTGGCAATAAACTGATTGCACCTACCCGTAACCCATCAAATACTTACAACTTCTGTGTTCACGTCAACATTGTGTTTACTCACTTCAAGGAAAATTATTACCAGTATGTTAAACAAAATACCTGTGTACTTACTCATTTTTTATTACATAACTTACTAACTTAAATATTTTATCTTTATCGCCATTTCTCGTTTTTAGTTCACTGGAATTGTTGTCACTTCGTTTGCTTCATTTTGAAATATAATAAATAGGTTAATAAGGCATTTTGTTACGTTAATTTTAATTTATTTTTCTAAACCATTATTCCTAAGTACCTATTTCAGAACTTTTTCATGAAACTCAAACTAAAATGGAAACTAGCTAGGTACCTATAGTACAAAATGTAGCCATACGCCACCTATTAAAATGCCTTTACCCTTTCGATACGCTTAAAGCTCAATGTAACTAAATATCTGAGGAGATTTATACCAAAACCCTAAGATCTAAGTAATAAGAGTAGACTGACCTGGGTCTTTAACACAAGCTTTTCGGGCTATATTAATATAATGTAACTTTGAGATTTAGTACGTACAATGACCTGTTAAATTTGTATGGAAGTAGTGTTACTTCGAGCTAGAAATTGAAGTTTCTGAAACAAGATGGTTTATAAGAGCTTGTGGTGAGTCCCATGACCTATCGTCATAAAACTTCGTTCGCGCCTCTCGCTGTGACTACCTTTTAAACCAGAATGCCTACGGGTTAAAAAGAGTGGCTCTTTTTTCCGGGCTCTAGAATGGCTTTAGCTTGGCTTTAGATCGAACGTTACACTGCGTCAAAGCTTTTGATGCCACTCGAGGCGGCTACTTTCCTGCATGAGTTTTTTAAATGCTGATTCGGGATTTTTGAATGACCTCGTTCATGTAACGTGCTCGACTGTGAGGATTAAAAGGAGAAAATTGCCACGAATACGTAGTCCTACTTACCTAGCAATTAAGCTCAATAATGACAGAAAATTATAAAATAGGCTCACTATACGTACATAGTAAGTAGGTAAAGTTCTTAAGCTTCTCAGTATTAGGGGATAGTCATAAGCACATCGCGTGTTTAGCCAGGTATAAATTCACAAAGTAATTTTATTATATTACCTACATAATTTCGAGTAGGTAGGTACTTTTGTCTGTTCTCTGTCGACACCTTCATGTTTTAGGTTTAGGGTATGCTGTTTTTCACGATGCTTTCCTTCACCGTTTAAAAGCAATGGCATTGCGCATATACATTTTTGTATTACTAGCTTCAACTGGACTAAATTTAAGTCAAATTAAATTTATTCCCGTTGTCCCTGTCTTATACACCTTTCACCACGAGTATAGATCCAAAGAAATAAATAAAAAAAAATTACATAAATAAGTAGATTTTCAGTTTTCGCAATATAATCTACTAATTATTATTTAAAATGTTGATGGATATTTCACGACATTCCACGCCATCTATCCCCAATTTCTTTATAATTCAAATTAATAAACCACGGTTTGAAAGGCCCGACCAGGACGTGGCGTACATAATTTAGCAGACACAGATTAGCCCTCTCTCTATAGACTTAGTCCCCAGGTTTGTCCACGACTCGGTGAAATTTTAAGAGCAGCGGAAAAACATTATTCAAACCTGAACACCCAAAACTTTAGCGGCGGACATTTTGTTTTTATCATAAATCACGACTACGACAATTTACGCCGATTTAAAAACTACTTTTTACCTAAACCTAAAATAAGACGGTATTTTTTCGAGAAAATTCTTAACAAAATAGTAAAGTTGGTATCTATTCAGAAGAATTTCCCATCAATGATAATAAGGTAGGTATCGAAAAGAAACTTTTCAATTTGCTCAATCGAAAAGTTCGCAACAATTCCTGTAACATCATTAGTGATTCTGTATGTAGGTACCTACTTATCAATACGCTACTTCAGTTTCTCTTCGTCTTTATTTCTGAAGACCGTTGCAGTCACAGTTTCTCAACTCAGCGCCTTGTCTGCTTTTGTTTGGGGTAAGAAAAGGCATTATAGTAGGTAGGAGTTCGTCCAACAGGATCCTCTAACCCGATTCTAGGTAGGTAGGATTCTACGTCGCAAATCTGTTTAATCCATTACGTTTCATTTTAATCCGTTCAACTTCGGATTCGTTTGTTCAGAAAGCGAATCGTCAGCTGTTGTTAGGGCTGCTGCTTTTAGATTGCCTGCAAAATTTTAACGTACTTTTACTTTATTTCCTGCAGCGATTCGTTAAAAGTAGTTTTTTTTTTTAACTTTCAGAGCGCGTAACTTATCTAAAGAGCTGTAAGATTGTTATTTAAATTACTTTATAATGTAAGTTTTTTAAGTTTAATGTGATTTGAAAATTAAATAACTTGTATTTTGATAACAAATACGAGTACCTAGACTTGAATTATTTGCAGTTGCGATTATTTAAAAATTACAGTTCGGTTCTTATGAAAAAATAGATTTTCTTAAATAAATTTAGGGAAGATAAATAGTTTGACTATTGCACCTATTTATAAACTTATAGATAATAAGTATAGTTGCGTTAGTTGATTACTGGGTAAAAATACGCATGACCGAGATAGACGGTAAAAGTCCTTGGATCGATACTGAAGCATTAAAAACTGTTCGTTCTTATCGCGATGACTGCAATAAATATAGTTTTTTTAATGTAGGTATGTGAAATGTAAATTCACATACTTACATTAAAAAAAACTATAATTATTGCGTGGTCTACATACTCCATGACCTAATCTACACGTTCAGTTTGTTTGTAGGTGGTTATATGCGTAGCTACCCCTTCAATTTCAAAATTCTTTTACTTATGTTGAACTTTCAGGATTAATATAAGCTATATAGGTGGAAGCTAGTTTTGTATAGATACAAATGAACCTGCAAAGTAGGAAACTATTATTCGCCGAGCGGCCCTAGCCATTGGCGAGCACGAGAGATCAAAGATTTCCTCAAAAGAAACTTTTGTACATTCCACGCTTTATCTGCACAATAGAACACTAACGACACACAGACGACACAAAATGTTGCGAACTCATATAGATTCAGTAGATTGAAAATACTTTCTGTTAATAAATTTTTTTTCTTTCATTCCTTAGGGAAGACTGGATCTTTTTGGAACAGAAACCAAGTCGACAACACCTAAGGTTATACTTATCATTTTTAATAGCAAGTTTTTTTAGGATAAAAAAAAATAAGTAGGTACAACACTACGAGATTTGCAACACAGGAAATCACCGTGAAGTAGGCATGACCTAAAATCTTTAGCATCGTTAATTATTGACATAAACTCTTATCGAACGCTTATCTCTCCGCTATTTACCTTTCGATTCGTTTGCTTACTTTAATAATATTGATACTGACTTAACATGGAAAAGGCCGTGTCAAATAAAGCTATCGAGCAGCTACTCAGACTTGCTACTAGACGTCCACTTGCGATAACTGCTATATTTTGTATCGCACCTTAGATATACGATGCCATTCTAATAAATTGATATAGACAAATTTATTTTAAACTGTAATCCTTTACAATACAAGAGCAGTTATTGTTTGTATAAATATTATGAGGGTATGTTTTGAATAATAAGGATTTTATTGTGTTTAGATCCCACCATGTACAATAGGCATGTCTAGAGTCCAAGCTCTCAGCTTTGCTGAGATATTTTTATTTTCTTTTATAAAAGTGCGTTTCTACTTCAGTAGAAAAAGTTCTTTTATAAAAGAAACTAAAAATATCAAACCCGTAGTACGAACTTTTCGGAAGCTAAGTAAGACTTTTGAATAAAAGAGATAATGCTTATGTATGAGGATGCGTTGATTTGATGGTTTGGTGTAGGTAGTTTTTGGCCCAGGCCCAAGTGACAGCTCATAAAAGATATGGCTGATTATCGGCTTAAAAGGCGTTCATTCATCTGCATTGTTTCAAAATTGGACGTAACATTGGATTAAGAATTCAGGTCACAAAATGTTATGCGCAGGTTAGGTTAACATCCCGATTTAAGAACATAACAAGAAAAACATGTTATAAATAGAACGGGTGTCATACCTGGGCCTCAAGGCCACTTTGAAGTAGCTACTGATACGTAATATGATAAGAAAAAAGCAAACATTATTTACACAACCAGACTATTCTAGATATTATGAGCAGTGAATAAGCTTTTCTTTATGAGCTGTTCACAAACCGCTTAACTTGGAACGTCAACCAAATTAAGTTACGAGACGAGGCTTCCTTAAATTCGCCTAAAACCAAGTCTCGTCTAGCGCCTGTAAGACCGAAAACTTGACAGTTTGTAAGCTAATTTCAGTACTGAATTTACCAAGAACCAGGATTCCGTAAGTATGTAAAGTTTATGCTAATTTTACAAAAGGTACAGCGTGGTAGCTGCTGGATGGATGTACCTAGCTTTCTCTTATAGCACCAGTTCTTTCAAATTTTCAGACAAATCTCTTCTGCGACAACAACCTTTCACCGCATACATTGCACGAACACTATTCAATTTCACAGTTAATGAAAACAAGTTGTTGTTCGTACCAACTCAATACTCACGAAGCCTTGTAATGGGGTCAAAAGAAAATTAACAATTCATGGAAGAAACGTAATATTCCTCGTAATCTGAATGTAATTACTTGCAGTCAATCACAGCTGTTCTATTCTTAGTTATGCGCGTCATTTTATTAAACTTCTTCGACCTCCATTTATCATGTTGTAGATTCATATCCACCTATATTTTTCTGACATTATTAATTGTTGAAATATGAACCTAACTTTTTAGGTAGTCACCTAAAAATAGTTAAATGTCCAGGACCAATCCAGGTCTTCTACCATCCCAACCACGTAGGTACTTTACTTACATATTTATTGACCCACAAACGAACTCAAAGCACCAAATTAAACTACGTTACTATTTAGTTTAATACATACATACATACATACATACATAAAATCACGCCTGTTTCCCGACGGGGTAGGCAGAGACCACGGATCTCCACTTGCTACGATCCTGACATACTTCTTTTGCTTCATTCACTCTCATTACATTCTTCATACATGCGCGTCGGTTTAGGGTACTCTGGACCTGGCCTTTCTCTAAAACGTCCCCAATTTGATCGAGGTACGTACGCCGAGGTCTTCCCCTTCCAACTGTTCCATTCACACTCTCCTTATACAACTGCTTCGTCAATCTCCTTTCATCCATCCTTTCTACATGCCCAAACCATCTTAACATACCCTTCTCAATTTTCATCACTACGTCTTCTTTCACTCCACAACGTTCTCTTATCACACTGTTCTTCACTCTATCATTCAAAGTTAAACCACACATACTTCTTAGTTTTATACAGCCGGCATAATACAAGAGTGAGTTGTCAAGTCAATTTTAAACAAAAGATGGCTGTTTTGTTGAAATTTCTCGGGATTTCCTCCGATGGAATTTGAAGAGAACTATTCACTCTAATTCACATATTTTACACTCGCGTCAAGAACCCGGGCTTTATTGGCAAAATAACCACCAAAATTACGCAATAAAACTCAAAATAACACGAGAAAAAATATAAAAACCAGAGCGACGTAGTTGTCAGGCAAATGCACCGCAGAAAAAATCCTATCTTCTTCTTTTTCTATTGTATTTATCCGTCTCTTTTGAGATCATTTTTGCCAATGTCAAGTTTTTTATTGAACAGTTATTGTCAACGTCACAGAGTCACCACTCACAGTCATATTGTGAAGTCAATTTAGAATAAAACTTGTTTTATTTAAAATTCTTGGATTTTTTCCGATGGATTTAGAAAAGATCTGTTCACTATAATTCACATACCTACTTCACACCCGTGTCAAGAAGGCTTTAAAAATAAAATAAAAAAAAATAAAATAAATATGATCACGACTGTAATCCCCAGGCTCGGTAGATATCTCCTCAGATCTTTAGTTACTTAGATCTTTGAGGATATCTAAAGGGGGTAGTCAGAGGTAAGTCCAAACATGACATTTGGTACATGCCCACATTTTGCACAGTAGTTAGTATTCCGTACGTGACAGGTTGCAAGCCCATCGCCGCTTATAAGAATACTAACCTATGACACATACCTTCGAATTTTCGGTTCTAAGGTATGCCGGTTTCCTCACGATGTTTTCCTTCACCGTTTAAGAGCACTGGCATTGCGCACATAAATTTTTCGAATGGAAAAACTCATTGGTGCACGACCAGGTTTGAACCCACGACCTTCGGATCGTGAGGCAGGCAGGGGTGCTACCGCTACACCACCAGCGCTCTCTGCTACCGCTACACCACCAGCGCTTTAAAAATAACGACCAAAATTACGTAATAAAACTCAAAATGACACTAAGTACAAAAAATATAATAACTAGAGCGATAATGTTCAGTCGATAGCATCAGAAGCTCATAAAATGTCTCGTACGTGAGTAAAAAAATCCGCTTCTAATCATCACAATAACAGCACCTACCTACATAGAATACAAAAGACTGTTTATGGTATAGTGTGATCTCATTCGTCGAAAATTGACCCAATCAATTCCGGCCAGCAAGGTATGAATGGGCGTAGTGTAGGTTAGGTATGTACCTACACCGAATACCATGTTCTATGACGTCATGCCTCATGATCGCTGCAAGGACTTACCTACTTAGCGTATCTATCCTATCTTTGTTACGTATTCACAATATTATCTGCAAGACGCGATGACCCCACTGACAATCAATGACTGATTTTAAAGGTATGAGGGACTGAGAGTAAATATAGGTAGGTAGGTACATAATTTAAATTTGAATTTTAGTGTTTTGGGGACAACGGCAATTTCCCATGGTCCCCATAGTGGGGACAACGAAATTACACAATCTCAGTTCTTAAATTTTCTAAACAAAACAAGATGAATTCACAAGCTCATTAATATACCAGCTGAACTCTAACACTACACTCAAACAAACACTCATACACATAACTATTTAATCACCTATCAGTAAATGAACACATTGCCTAACAAAAACAGATACTGCTTTTTGTTCAGCTCAAACAGAGATAAAAAATGTCATACATTATGTAAGTTATTATGAGTTTTGATATTGAAAAGTCACTGGCACCAGGAAAACCTTGTTCAGGGTATTATTGGAACAGGATGGGGAAACTGAAATGGAAATGTTTAATGATAAAATGTAATAATGTATACTTAACATAATTTTATTAGTAAGTATTTTAATTCACTTAACCTTTGACATGCCGGAACATGGATCCATGTGAGACATCATTTTCTATTGTGTCTGGCATTCTGTAATCTGTGTTTGAAACCAGGAAAACCACAGATTAAATCTGTCATAATTGTATAATTCATGCATTTAAGGATAATGTGACTGGCATTCTGTAATCTGTGTATTGAGTCCAGAAAAACCATAGAATAAATTTGTCATGAATGTATAATTCATATATAAGGATAATTGACAAAGGAAACTAATTAATGAGTAGGTTTTCCCATTTCAAAAGACCATGGGAAAATTAAAAATACATACAAATTTTGAATGCTTAACATCATATTATAGCACAATTAATAACTGGATAATTAACAACTGAATGATGCTGAAAGCAAATAATGTATTTGTTAACCATGTAGGCTTATTTTTCAATGTTTCAGTATCTCTTACAGCATTAGATAATTATTTATTTAAACAAATTCTACAGATATCTCTTAACTTGTATCATGCTTGAATTCCAGACACAAATTAAATCAATTATGACTCATGTGGATCCAAGTTACGGCATATCAAAGGTTAAGGGTGAATTCGACCAAACTAGTTAGCACTATCTCCAGAATAAATCATAGTTATCAAAAAGTAAACTGACATTTTACTTGCATTTGACATTACATTATTCTGAGAATAGTTATACCACAAGTTGGTCAAATCCACCGAGTCATCTTTTGATAAAATATCAGATCCCTAGGCAGGATAAATTGTGGTTATCTTTGAGTAGGTAACAATATTTTCCTTTCATTTGATACTATTTTATTCCAAGTATGCTACCAACCAGTTATTGTCTAGTCCTTCGTAGAAATAATCTCATATTGCAATATTACCTACATAAACAAGATTTATCTCGAGTTCAGATTGATAAGTCTACATAATTACGTATTTGTCACCTCAATAGACTCATCCTTATATCTCCTGGAGGTCAACCTAATAAGAAAATTGAATTGCCGTTGATAACAATGTAATTTATGTCATGCATGACAGTAGGTTAGGTATGTACCTAGCCTACCTAGACTATAGAATACTTAAGTAATTTTATAATTGATTACAAACGTAAGTACCCATAGAATATAGAATAAAGAACTGAATAATTACTAAATAATTGTTTACAAAATTCTTACTTTGTAAGTAACTATTTACTGAGGGAACAAAGTTATTTAAAACTTTCATATGTAAGTAGGTACCTATATTAATATTACATGGATAGTTTATGTTCTTGTTATGGTAAGAACATCTCGAGTACAGTGTTTACATAAAAAAATATTCATCTTGTATGTAGCACTAAATGCCGAAGACAAGATTCTAAAATTAGAACAAAACGTTTACTTCATAGTTAGACAGAATTTTTCGATTGGTGCCGCTTACAAAACTAGGTTTGCACGCTGTACTAACCTTTTATTCAATAGAAGAAAAATTTCCGATGAAACCACGCTAAAAACAGAGACGAATCGGTACAAAAACAGGTCTCTCCAGATATATACAAACTTTCTATTAAAATTCTGCACTTTTAGTAGTCAAACTCTCTTCAAACACCACGCCGAAATGGTCCTAGCACGTGCTTGTAACTTGTTACACAATAATTATCACTTTATACGTGTGAAAATACGAATATTACAATTATTTTGTAAATGCGAGTATTAGACAGCGCGATCACCACCTGCTGCAGACCGCAATTTTCAACTGACATTTAATTAATTTACTAAGCATAGCATGGCAGATGGCAGGGAAAACCGGTGCTGCCAACAAACAAAAGTAAATATCAACCAAATACCTCAATAATGGTCACTCACTTCTTATTGTTTTCTGGCTGAACATGCTAAATATAATTTACAAAACTTTAAATCTGCATCAGTAAATAAATCTATAGAGTTTATGATCCCTACATATTGGTAGTTATTTTCACACAAAGTTAGCTAACACCAAACTAAGAAAAGCTTGCACCTATGTAATAAATGAGAAACAGATACCTACCTAGCTAACATCAAACTAGGTACTGTTTACTATTTGCTAGGACAGATACGATGCATTATGCAGGCAAGCGCCGTTTATGGTAGGTACCTACCATAACATTATAGTACCTATCTGGAGATGTTTTATTTTTTCCCCGAGTACTGTGGTAATGATTTGTAGCTGGTAGCAATGAAGACAGCGTTCCATTATACGCAGATTTACTTTCAACTAAGGTAAATGTTACCCTTTTCTAATTATTTATAATCAGAGACTACGCGATAATCAGTGCGGCGTAGTTTCAATTTCAACTTTTATGTCATGCCTAATTCTCACGACTCAAAATCGGTTACATCAAAAGCGTCTCCAATCTCCAACCTGAAGCCAATAAGTACTACTTTGACTACCTACATGCTGAGTGACTATCTTTACTCTGAGGCTGAGTGTGGTTTAGTCTTTTCTTCCTCATTATTTATAGCATCTTCTTCTTCTTTTTTGTTTACAGTTTATTTTCCCCTTTGAGATCAATTTAGCCAGTGTCAAGTGATTAAATAATTGTATTGTCAATGTCATAAAGACTGTCACATTACCAAGTCAATTATAAACAAAACATGGTTGTTTTTGATTAAAATTCTCGGGATTTCTTCCGATGGATTTAGGAAGGAAAAGGTAGGTAGGTACACTTTAATTCAAATACTTTAGCGTCTAGAACTCGGGCTTTATTGGAAAAATAACCACCAAAATTACACAAAAAAACTCAAAAATATATAAAAATTAAGCGGTAAAGTTGACAGTCGAATGCATCGCATAAAATTTTTGATCTTAACATAACATAGGTAATCAATCTTATACCTTTAAACGAGCAATTCTTGTTTATTTATATAATCGGAATCTCGAAAACGGCTCCAGCGATTTTCATGAAATTTAATATGCAGGGGGTTTCGGGGGTGATAAATCGATCTAGCTAGGTTTCATTTTTAGAAAACGTCGTTTACCCCAAAAAAACGAGCAAAACTCGGTCACCCAGGTAGGTACTAGGTATCTAAGGCGGGTAATCTTTGACACCAAGGTAGGTAAGTACTATCTTTAACTGGTTTTACATACTCTTTGTTGCGTAATGTTGAAATAAAACTTTTTTTCTCGTAAAACATTGCGTTTCGTTACGTATTCCTTCTGAAGCCAACTTTGGCTGCGCATGATAAGCTTTCTCCAAGAGCTTTTATAAAAGCCGTCTAACTGGACTTTTCTTCTCAAAGGATTGATGTCTACGACGATGCGAGTGTACAAACGCCTGAGTTGGTTGGTGACCACAATGTATTGTAAACTAGACAGTCCGTCTTCTTTGTAACTTTCCGAGTCAGTCTTCAGTATGTGAAATCTAAATAATTATAAAACAAACTCTTACATTAGATACCTACTTTTTTTTTTTACACCACACAAAACATATAAAGGCTTTGTCGCTGAGCGACCACAGATACCTACTTAGACTACTGTTTATTTGACGTAATGAAATCAACGCTCACGTAATCTTTTGTCAGACGGAACTGACATTTGGAGGATAGGTTCATATTTGGGTTTGGAAGGTGCACTAAGAAAGAAATTCCTAAAGCCCAAGAGGTGCAGAGCGGGAGAGGTTGAAGTTTAATCATATATAAATAAAAAAACAGGTAGGTAGGTACGCAAAGATTCCCAGAAATCAATAAAATACCCGTAGGTACCTACCTAATTAGGGAAAAGTAGGTAAACTGACGTTTACTTCGGACTAAAATTCGGAAAAAAATTCATAACTCGAAAAATATAAAAAATCGCGGAACATACAAAGGGGTGATTCGGGTACCTACCCTAAGGAGTGTTCTATCTCTGGACTTTCGCTTGACACTACTTTTTGGGACACCCTGTACAGGTAGTGTATTAGGTAGGTATCTACCGTGCGCGTGTTGCTCGCTATGTTATTGGTAATCTTTCAGAAACAACATTCGAGATAATTCCTGAGTGAGCTATAGAAAATATAATGTTTACAGAATTTGACAATGGCTTTTGTTATTACCTCACAAAACGGCGTAAATTTTCTTTTTTCTCTTTTCAGTTAAAACGTATCTACTTAGGTAGAGAGAGATAGAAAACAGCCTACGAGTCGCACTTTACCTAATTCTTCACCACACTAGTTTAGAAAGACCTGAAGAACCTACTTAGGTAGGTATGTAGGTACTATGACTCACACCTATGTAACAGTAGGTAGACATTTAGCTTAGGTACCTACGTACCTACATTAGTGGCGGATTTACACATTTGCCGCCAGGAGGCAATTAAATTTTACAGCGTTTAGTAATTTTTCATTATCTACAGACGTTGGACTGGTATAGTAATAGTGGTACTGTATGGTACCTACTAAAATATGGTAATTTTGTTGAATTCTCGAGACCTCTTTTCTCCGCGTGTATATTATAATTTTTATTTTTTATTTCTGTTAGACTGTCTGACCAAGGCGGAGGTGTAGGGACGAAATTGATGCCTACTTAAAGGACTGGTCCACAGTAGCCCAAAACCGTGATGATTGGAGAGAAGGAAGGGATGCCTCTGCCCTGCAGTGGGACACTACAGGCTCTTAATAATTAATAATAATAATAATAATAATAATTTCTGTTAGGGAAATTTGCTGCCCTAGACTCCAGACTACTCATCCTGGTGGTAAATTCGCCACTGTACGCACCCAACAAAGAAATAATCGATCTGTTGGTGCACGATGAAAAACATAATTAAGAAACAGCAAGCTACCGACGGCTTATAATATGATCTTCAAGTTTAAATTGAACTTAGGTAAATAAGTAGGTATATTTATTTCCGAAAACCATTGTCGGTCAAACACTCGGAAGTTTGTAATTTCACGTAAATTTCTAAATCAGCAAATCAAACTTAGATTTCTAGCTGCTAAATTTAATTAACTGCATAAATCTATGCAAACCGCGGAATTCCAATAATAGTCTTGATTGGAATTTAATCAGTTATCCCTGATTCAAACCACACGAGTACCTACTATCGACTATTTAGTACCTACCTACGGTTTACTAGAGGAGTTATCTACCTATGACTTCGTTCGTGTAACGTTGTCTCATGTCTCTCTGTTAGCCTCATACAAACCGCAAATCTAGCTTAGTCAAGCCTGCGATTCTACTCAATTTGATATTTTACCGTTATTTGAAAACGTTTTTACTTGTTTTTAAAGCTCGTTTTGACGACCTCTGTGGCGCAGCGGGCGAGAGTCTGCCTGCGACGCAAGAGGTTGCGGGTTCGATTCCCGCCGCAGAACAAATTTGTGTACGATCTGCAGAAATTTATACCGTTGGTCTGGGTGTTTTCTATGTATAATAAAAAATATCTATCTATGTACCTATATCATGTATTAAATATATCAGTTATCTAGTACCCATAACACAAGCTTTGAGTAGCTTACTTTGGGGCTAGATGATGCTGTGTGGATTGTCCAGCATTATTAATTTATTTCAAGCTGATCGCACGAAGATGGAGCAATAAAAGATTGGTTGATAATAATTAAGTTATTTCACAAATGGTACCTACCTACATTTAAAATTAATTTATGTTTTACGAGATAACCAAAATTGTTTGTTGTGAACAAAGACGAAAGTGAGAACAATGATGAACCGTTGAGTAGAAAGGCGAAGCCCCAAAATAGCTGAATTTTAAAAGTTCTTACTTAGTGCTTAGGTAGCCATTTAGTAGGTATCTAGGTACAAGATACCTACTTACATACCTACATACATAGGTAGAGATGATTCAGTCTAAAAATGCACGCCCCTCCACTTGTACTTGTACTGCATGTAGAGGTAAATAGGTACATTGGAAATACATTGGAGGGGCGTGCATTTTTAGACTGAATCATCTCTACACTCCAAATACATTACCCTCCTTCTTCGTTTCGCAGTCGGGTAAAAAGACATAAATACCTACATACCAATTCAAGGACTTACTTGTAATCGCTGAAACGTGTCGAGATGTGTGGTAGAGCAGCATACTTTGCATATTTATAGGAGTACCGAGTAACACCGAGTCCACTCGCATTTAGCCTAGAATAAGAGTTGCCTGTGGTACAAAAAGGTATAAGGTACAGAACAAGGTAAGTACAATCAGTTTCAATCTTAAGAAAAAAAATGGCCCAAATGATATTTGGCACATACCTACTCACATTTTGCACAGTAGTTATTATTCCGTACGTGACAGGTTACAAGCCCATCGCCCCAAAAGAATACTTACTAACTTATGACTAGCTATGCTATGACACACACCTTCGAATTTTGGCGGAAGCTAGTAATAAATAAATAAATAAATAAATAAATAAATATACGAGTAATCTATACTATATTATAATTATAATTATAATAATATTATAAAGAGGAAAACTTTGATTGTTTGTTTGTTTGTTTGTTTGTTTGTTTGTTTGTTTGAAATGAATAGGCTCCGAAACTACTGAACCGATTTGAAAAATTCTTTCACCAATGTGTAGAATGAACTTTCAGGATGAACATAGGCTATATTTTATGTAGGTACTTCGCGGGCGACGCCGCGTGCAGAAGCTAGTAGGTATAATAAAGAGGAAAGTTTTGTATTTTTTTTGTAACGAATAAACTCAAAAACTACTGGTCCGATTTCAATTTTTTTTTTAAATGTTTAGAATGCTACATTATCCCTGAGTAACATAGGCTATACTTTATGGAGGTACCTCGCGAGCAAAGCCGCGAACGGAAGCTAGTAATAAATAAATTGTAAGTACTTATAACCTCCAAAACATGTTGTTGTCTTCGCCTCCCCACCCCCAGTACATGTTAGAATATCCGTTTATTTTCCTGAAGTGGCTCTCCCTCATCGCAGCCACTCCTCCGAACAGCGAGCGGTACGACGGCCTGGGAAGTGAATAAATTGACTTCGTATGTTAATGTTTTAGGTCCAGCCTCCACATCCAATATCCATATTGACATTCAAAATTCCGTAGCGAAATTAGACAGGATAGAAACATAATAATATATAATATTTGTATATTAAATCACTGGCGGTCTTTTCCTGGAAGTAGTAGGAGCCTTTCAAAAAATAAGGTTGTAACCTCAAAGATCTATCTATGTAACTAGAGATAGTCAAAAGTAAGTACCTAGGTAGGTACATAGTTTTTTTTTTTTTTTTTTTTTAGTTTAGTAGTACCTATAATACTCGTATTATCTTTTACTAGGTAAACCTATAATGTTAACCAACTTTTTAAACGACTGCCAGAAGGGTTATATTTTCGCGGGTATTAACCTAGGCTAAGCTCATAAAGTAGGTACCTATGTTAAACCGACGTAGAGCTTATTTATTGGTTTAAATATAGGTATATTTTTTTTCTATTTTCTATCTTCATCCCGTCTTCAAATTTAACTTCCAATGCGGCGAGATGTTGAAGTTTGTATAAAAAAACATTACGCATACAAGTCCACTAGCGTTGTTATACTCACAGCTTCGTCATACCCAGCACAGACGCACACATATGCCGTGGTACTTCAAGACAGGTGTACAGAATCCTGTCGTCTGTGGGCAGTAAGTCTACGTCGTGGAACACAACGCATGGCCAGTGGCCTAGCTTCTGCATCTCGAGAAAGCCGGCATTCAAAAGCCGACCGCGGTTAAATAAATCTGCCCCTGAAGTGATAATAGTCAGGGTAAGGCACAGGAAGAGATAACGTAAAATAAGCCGAAGCAACAGCAATATAATGCGACGGAAGTGGGGAAAACAGTCATGTCAAGAAATCTTATACCGAAAGTCAACTGCAGACTTTTGCTTAGGTACATACGCTCAACATTATCCAGTAGGTACCTATATTGACAGCAATTATGATATTTACGCCTGTTTAGGTAGATTGCAATTCGCCGTGTAACTCACCATATTGTTCCACCACAAATATCCGATACTCCAAGTTCTGGCGGATCAAGAAAGGGTGAATGCTCTTCAGAAATACCTCCAGGTTTTCTTCTCGATCGCTGCAAACAATTTTCTCATCACATTGATATCATTTCGTCAAGCAGCTGTTTCATACATTTTAGCCAAGTAGGTATTTTTTTCACGCTCACGTGTTTGTTTCTTAGAAAAAGTTGTTTATATTGATGGGTACTTTAACCCCATGAATTTTTCGTAAGAAGTCTGTATACGCAGGCAGTTCATCAGCATACCCTACTCGTACAAATAAAAACAAACAGCGTTTTTCAATCAAACCAATCCGTAAAGTGCACGCAGGCAGTTTGAACTGGGAAATTCAAATATCATGAAAATATTTTATTGACTAGTGCTCTCGTAACGGTTTAGCTACAGGTATAACAAACCGATAGGGCACCAGTATGCCGACTTTGTGCTGAGGACGACAATTGTGTGGCCTGTAATGTCCTCCTCGTGCGACTTGGTTGAGAATATACTCCAGGCTATTATTTTTCTTTGTGACTATGGTTGCTGAAACATTAGGATAGGTTCTCATTGGTTCAAAAGAACACGATTAGAAAAAGAACTGATTTTTTTGGAAGTCTATCGAAACCATCAGAAAGTAAGATCATTGAGGATGTAATGGGTAAATGAATCCACTTTATTTACAGAAATATACATCTATCAATATATAAAAATACATGTAAACAGTTGAGCTATACGAGTATAAGGATCGTTACAAACGATCTAGATAGCTCAACTGATCCATAAATATAAAACCTACAAAGAAACAAACATGATCACGACTGTAATCACCAGGCTTGGCCCAGAATATTTCTTCTGTACCCCTAGTATGAGTTTTTGATTTACGAAAACTTTTTTTGAATAGTATCCTTTCATACATTTACCTCCATCGGAAATGTTAAGGAACTAAAATAAGGTCGATAATATCGAAAATATTATGTAATCGGCAGTCCCAGCAATGATTTTTAAATCAAGTTTTCACGATATCGACTTTATTTTAGTACCTTAAAATTTCCGATGGAGGTAAATGTATGAAAGGATACTATTCGAAAAAAGTTTTCGTAAACTATCAAAAACTCATACTAGGGGTACAGAAGTCTTATTAGCTACTTAAATCCTTGAGGATATTCAAACGGGGATAGTTAGAGACACGTCTAGGTTTCATACTTTGCAAAGTAGTTAGTATTCCGCAAGGGTCTATATCTAGAAGTATAAAATTTTTTGTAATAATTAATACAATTTTTGTTTGTCATAACGTTTTTAGGACTAATGATAATTTACCATAACAACTAAACTCATAACAGTTTTCGCATAATTTTTACTAGCATAACCATTTATAGCATAAAGATAACTTAGCATAATGTTTAGAGGCATAACCATTAATAGCATAAAGATAACTTAGCATAATGTTAAAAGGCATAACCATTTATAGCATAAAGATAACTTAGCATAATGTTTAAAGGCACACATTGAGAAAAGCATAACTATTAGGTATTCTAAACATAATGATCAACAATGGGGTAGGGCAATTCGGTTTTTATAATTTTACATAGCAACCTAACGAACCTACTGCTCGGGGTAGGGCCATTCGGTTTTTTATATTTTTACATAACAACCTAACGAACCTACTGCTCGGGGTAAGGCAATCCGGTTTTGTATATTTTTACATACTCGTAGCTACCTAACGAACCTACTACTCGGGGTAAGGCAATTCGGTTTTGTATATTTTTACATAGCAACCTAACGAACCTACTGCTCGGGGTAAGGCAATTCGGTTAATTAGAAAAAATAAAATATGTCTAAAGACTATTATGCATCTCATCAATTAGTCGAATTGAATGTAGTACAAAAGATTGTTATGCTTAAATCACATTAGGTCAAAAAACGATTATGCGAAAGCTACATTATGACACTATATGTTATACTTTATTCATTATGACTAAGTAAATTATGGAAAAAAAATTATACGTTTTAATGTGCTCCCAAAAGATTGTTATGCTTATATCACATTAGGCCAAAAAACGATTATGCGAAAGTTACATTATGACACTAAATGTTATACTTTATTCATTATGACTAAGTAAATTATGGAAAAAAAGTTATATGTTTTAATGTGCTCCCATTCCGCAAATGACATGGCTTAATTGATAATGGCTTTGGTAGTTTACAAAAGTTTATTTAGTTTACTTCCATAAATTTACCTACAGTACCCCTAGAGGAAACTTTAAGGAACATAAATCGCAGGACGGCAGTACCTAGGTATACAGAATTGAAATACAGCGCAGTAGGTGCAGTTTCTTGCCTGTTCTTCTCGGACTTGGGTTAGGATGGAATTGGCATTTAAATTCACCTAGGATGTTAGACGTTTTAAAGTGATAGTTGTGATTTTATTGAATAAATATATTTTGACGTTATAGAAGGAAACTAAACGAAATAAAGTTTTGTAAACTATTAAAACCCCTACTAAGCCCCCAGGTTACTTAAAGAATAATATTGTGTCTCATCTCACCATTTTGTATGTTTGGTGTAAGGCATACAGGAAGCTCCGTTGATAGCCCCATGCCTTTGTCTAAGGCACCATTAGATACCAGATGATCCATATTACCCAATCCCAAGTCTGCTGAAATTGGTTAAGTGTAAAATGCTGAAAGAGTATTTAAATGGCATTTTTCACTTTAAATATATAAATAAATGTTGTTGGACAGTTCACACAACGCTATTTTGTAAAATATACATAGAATAATAATAACACTTGAAACAGAACAAACATCTGAGTTCATCATTACATCTTTATCCTGGGTGGGGATCGAACCCGCAACCTGCAGCGCAGAAGGCAGAGCTACTACCAACTGAGCTGTGAGGCCAGTCGTTGTTTTATATTTATTGAATAAAATGTATTTATAAAAACGGTGCAATATTATTGAATAATTATGTAAATATAATTTAAATCTTTCACCACGTTGCGTTGGTTCGAAACAACTAGGGACACGTTGAAGAAGATTGTAACAATAATAATAATAAATTGTCGGAAAACTACATTTGTACTACCCATTATTACTCAGGGCACGCAAATGAAGCAGCAGGAAGTTCGGGTTCAAAGCTCAGGTAGCCAACTCTGGTTACGAAGTTAATAGGGCGCCCTAAGTACTAATGAAGTAGGTAATCGTAGGGATTAATTATAACATGACATGTGAACGAAGTTATATAATATGCCAAGATCAGTGGAAACACGACCTAACACCTTGTAGGTACTTACCCCAGTGATCTGTTATATATACTCGTAGTTACTAAAGTAACTATTATCTCTATGACTTACCCACCTTATTCATATAGGTATTATGATATATTTTTATTTTGTGTCTATCTTTCCCTGCTATTAACGAGATATAATGATATGTTACAGGCCTTTGTTCGGTGTTGGACAGATTCTGGATTGGACAGATGGCTTTCTTACTAAGTGAAAATGAAATATAAAACGATAAATATTTTATTCAATGGAATAATAAGCTTAAAAGTAGATAGATTACACCAAGGTATAAAACAGGAATTTAACATATTTATTGTTCAGGTAGTTAGGTACATATAAAACAAGTTGAGATGATAATTGATTACAAAATTTGCAAAAAACGTATCGAAGACCGACCAAAATGTTTTTTGAATCAAAACATGTATATAGCAAAACAAGGTAGGTAAATAGCATGTATCAAACATGTTTGTGAATGTTAACGTGGAGTATTATGTATCTATTTACTTTACGAATAATGGAATAAAATCACCTTTATTATTAACATTAGCTTTAGAAGTAACACCTTCTAATTTTCTTTGTACCTGCGCCAAAACCTCGTTGGCCATAAGGAGTTCTTTCTCGTAATAGGACAACTTTTTTGTCATGGGTTTTTCTGTAAATTCACAATAATTTGAATATTCGAGTTCAATTTATTTGTACCTTACTAGTCTCACTAGACATTTGTGTATTTTGTCTGTCTAGTAGGGTACTATCTATTCCAACCTGTTCTACAGTTTTTCAAATCGTTTATCAGATCTTTTAAGCTGAACTTATTTGTGTCTCTAGTACCTACCTAGAGACATACAAATGTCTAGTAGGTAACTCTAGTAAGGTACTAGAGAGAGACACACAAATGAGTGCATCTCGAATGATACTGAAAAATTGGAATAACAGATTGGAATAGACAAACTCGGGGTAATAATTTGAATCTGATCTATTACTAACCTACCAACTAAATACATTATGGAAAATGTATGGCTAACTATATATTAGGGCTAATGGCTAACTATATATACTCGTATTAGGGCTAGTAAACCTATACCTAAAATCTTCTGTATATCTACTATTTCTATCGATTGTAGTCAGTGAAGTAGTTATTACAAAGCAGAATTCTTGGAGAAATAATTTATAATAATTAAAAAAAAGATTGAAAGCATGCGTAGGTACCTGCAAAATCATTAAGGTGAGTCTGTGAAGTTAGATTAAGGTTCCAGAAAGCATAACAGAAAATCACCCCTAAAAAGAGGGCTAAGAAAAATAACTTCCAAGCACTGGTTTTGTTTGGAAAAGTTTTATCTAAGCTGTCTTGTAGAGGACGTGATTTACGGTCTCGTCCTGGAAAATAAACTTGTGTTCAAACTACTTAGTTTAACTCGCCCCTTCTCTTGTTATGATACAACGTGCTCGACAAAATTTTGCGGCGGCTTCCATGTTAGCCTTGCTGGCCGGTTTGAAGACATTTATCTTCAACGTTTAAGAGCACTCATTTAAAAAACACTATCTCAGAATATATTATAAAACACAATGTAAAAACACTAACTTTTCGCTCCATTGCTCTTTAATAAAGTCTTTATTTTTCGTACAGGCAGATAAAGAAACATCGCGTGAAGTGGACGCCGATACAACGTCTCCGATCATATAAATGAAAGTAACTAACAACATAGGATGTTGTACATGTACATGCCTGACCAAATCAACACTTGGAAGGATATGAAATAATAAACAAACACCCAAACAGTCGCTTATATTAAACATATTAGGCCTGATTCTGAGTAGGCGTAGGTAAAGCTAATTTTAAATTTAAGGGCGTAATTAATTTTGATTGATAATTAATTTTGACTGATCCCATGAGAAACGAATACAGCGGAGCGCCCACGCTCATGATTAAAATCACAGGAATCGAGGTACAGTCACCAACAAAGGTCAAGAACATTAAAACTTTCATAATGCCCATCACCTGAGTATCTTATCGTCACAAGCCACAAAATATGCTGAACAATTGAACATCATAAAGTGCTTACGATGTTCGTGTGTAGGAGTAATGGATCTAAAGTATTATTTACTTTTGTTGGTGACTGTAATCTGTGGGTGAAAGAAAACCTTAAAAGTTATCCAAAGTAAAACTTATCTGGTTCTAAAACTTATGTAGTTGTTTCAAACTCTCCTCATTAATTTTATATTCGCCGAAGGGAAGTTCCCCCTTAGCTTCGGAGCTTGCAGAAGCACAAATCGCTTTGTCTTGCACAAGTTATCATGGCATTATGCCGGTCTGATTGTTCCCGGAATTAATTCCGGACATTCAGAACCGGCGCGCTCTCAAGCGCTCCGAAATTCTACGCACTATAAATAAATAAATATAAATATTGATGGACAGTTCACACAACGTTATCAAACCTCAAACTAAGCAAAGCTTGCTTTATGAGAACCAGATAGCTGGTAGATTAATTAAAGAATTATTCGAGCAAAGCCACAGATAAGTGCTACGTAGCGCATGGCACGTAGCAAGCACGTAGCGGAAACGCTACGGCTACAGAAAATTCGTAGCAGCTCGTAGCGAAGACAAAACAAGAGAAGATATTATCTGGCTCTCTATAAATGTTTGTTCATAAATATTTATCAAATGTTTGTGTGTTTGTATCCCACTGCTGGACAAGACTTCGCCCTTTCCTTCTACAAATTATTATAAAGTCCCAGCTTATATAATACGTAATAAAGTTAATCAAGTTTATCTATTTCGTCCCCCCATCTTGATTTCTCACTCATTGTACGCTGACTCATTAATATCATACAAAAAGTATAATTATGTACAGTACTTAACTATGTAAGTATTTACAAAAAATATTCACATTTGATAAAAATATCTTATAAGTGTAAAAAAACATATTTTTGATATAACGTGAATTCAAATATGAACCTGGAACAAAGTAGTGTGGAGATTGGGTATTTGAGAACGGGCCATCTGAAGTAAGAGCCGTATTCCGGAAATAGGGAATTCAAGCGTTTGGAATTCAACACCGTTGTTGCAAGACTATCAGGGCCTTTTCACATGTAAACCTTTTCAATCGCCGTCACGTCATTGTAATGACCGCAAGATTCACAAACAAGAAAATCTCCCAAACTATTTATACCAATTTAATTCAATTCAAATATTTTTCATTCAATAAAATCACAGGGATCATTTTGAATCTTCTTACATCCTAGGTGAGTCTAGGTATCAATTCCAGTCATATTCCCAGTCCAAGAAGAACTGACAAGAAACTCACTGGGCCCTAGCGCTTTTTTTGTATGATCCTTGTTAATTTTGTAAGGGATACCGAGAGTTGGAGCTGATTCGTCTATATTTTATCGTTATTTCTTCATTATACCGACATATTTCGTCCAGTTCTTACCCACCGTTCACCTCCCTGAGACCACCTGGGTGAACCGTTGAAAGTTTTTTTTTACAGCGGCTCATCTTTGTTCACCTGGGTGATCCTTGGGAAATATTTAGTTTCCATCGTCCACCTTGCCCACTGATGGGCAAAAGTTTCTCCCAATGACTCGCCAACCATCTCTATCCTCAGTGATCTCTGACCACGATCTCGCTTTTCTTCTTCTTATTGCCACCAGTTCTTTTAGACCAGTGTGGTGAAAGGATTACAGTGCGCTTTAGAGGCTTTTTTCGTGCACTTGACACATGTCTTTAAACTTTATAGGTTCTACGCCATGCCGATTTCCTCAAGATGTTTTCCTTCACCGTTTGAGAGTACTGGTATATACTGATTCGATCCCATGACCTAAGGTTCGAAAGGTGGGCTACCACTAGACCGCCAGTGCTCTATTACTTTGACTATTAGCTAGAATCAAACCAAAACCGAATGATACACAATAGTTATATTCAAATAATTTATAAAGTAATGAAAAATATGAATAAAGAAAAATTAAAAGAAAACCTTACGAACCTCTTCATTCAAATTGAGCGCTGTGAACTTCTTCGCCTTGTGCAGAAGCTTGCAGACGTTCGGGTCAATGACAAACTTACAAACGTAAATATCACCATTGTCTGTATCAACTTCCAAACGTTTCATCACAGCTGATACTTGGTCTATAAAAGGAGTCACCTTTTCTTCTGGGATCAGGACAAAGTGCCACGGCAGACAGATCTTCAGAACATTCCAAATTACGTTCTGACTGACCGCATAGGCCAGTTCAGGGTCCGCTTGTGGCTCAGTCTTTTGTTCTTCTTCAACTTGCTCTTTCTCTGCAGGCTTTTCTTCTACAACCTCTTCTTCTTCACACGGACGGCAGATAAAAGTGGTCTTAACATCCGTTTCCGATTGGGCTATTTTACTTCTACTTATCAAACTTTTTTGAGATTTAGGCATCCTTGCGCTTTGCGAACTCTCATTTTTCGATTTAGATTTAGATGCTAAGACCCCTTTTCCTTTCTTTCCTTTCTTCTCGTCAGGCAGCGGTTCAACGTACTCTAGCTCGGTGATCAACACACCTTCGCAAGTGTTTATCACATTCACGATAAGCCTATCCAAAAACTGCTGGGTACATTTATTTGCGCATGCCAAACATTCATCCCTGTATTTCTTATCTTTTATCATCTTGCAAACCACTTCCTCACAGTCTTCGAATACGAAACACGTCTTTTTGCCAACTGCGATGGAAAGAGCTGTTGCAAATCCTTCGATAGGATTCACGCTTTTACAGAAAGCGAGCAAAAATGCGGAATAATTCATCATGTCTTCAGATACTTCGTAAAGTTCAAACAAGAAGTTTTTGACTAAGGCCTTTCTAAGCATGGCATATCGATCTTCTGAGTCAAATTCTGAATCAAACCAATACTCTTCATTGATAAAGTCATCTCGAGGAATCAGTTCTGTTGATTCGAGATCGCAGCATCTGAAGTATTTGCGTAACTCTAACAACTCTTCCACCGTCGGAAATCTTAAATTAAGACAGTAAATAAGGAAATCTCTCCAATCGATATACGCCGTCTCTCCGAAAATCAAGAATACCAACTTAGGAATTTGCTCAGGATCCACACGACTCCATAATTCGGGAAATAGCGGTCCTTCACAAGATTCCTTTCCAAAGAAAATAAAATCTTGCAATATGAAAATAAATGACTGCTGCAAAGCAATTCCATCAGGAGCCACGATCTTCAATTGTTCGCGCAATCTGGCCAACTGTCCGATTTTGAACTCTATTTCCGTGGCAACTTCCATAACCTCGCCAGTATCTGCTGGAGGTTCAGGCGGTGCGAATTGTAGAAGGTTAGGATCGATGACAAAAGTGTCATGTTCAAGAATCAAAGTTTCTTGTATCTTTCTACCATCTTCAACAGCCATTTGAAGATACTTACATAGACGATCGACAGACTTTATTTCATTCATATAGTAAGAGTTAATATCATTTTGTACCTCCATAAAAGTTTTATAAATGTGGTCATTGAACAATTTCATGTCATGGTAGCATTTGTACTGCAGTGCAAGCAAACGTAGATTTGCACGGAACATCTCTCCATTAATACCCATTGTCCACTCGTCGATACACTTCAGTGCATTTTCTTTGAAGATTTCTTCAGCATTAATAGATTCCTCCGAGCTGTTCTCCTCTTTCTTTTTAGGTTGTATCACAATCTTAGCTACTTCGCTATATTCGCGACTTATCAGCGATCGATAACTATCGTTTGTATCCTTCACGACTTTCAATGCGAATTTCACGTTATTCTCAATGACAAGATTAAATGGATTATTACTGAAGTCTATCTGAATATTCTTCAGTTGGAGATCTTGAAAAGCAGCCTTCAATTGCCGATAAACTTTATCTTCTCCTCCTTTCTTACTGCCAGATGTTTCATCCGATTCTTTGAATATTTTTGTCAAGTCTTTAGAGGCGAGTCTGTCATTTGGTGGCATCCGTTTGATCATAGCAAAGTAGAAGTCGTGAAAGGATTGGAATGTTAGAATAGACCTGAAACAAATGAGAGCCTTGTTTTTAAAATTCAAAATACTTCATAGATTATGATGGCTACCTGAGCAACTAAATAGTTCACTTGCCTGTTCAGTTCTGTCTGCATGCAGGATATGTATGAGTTTACCATAGTGGTCAGTTCTTCCATAGCCCAATTTTCACAAATAAGAGCCTGTCGCTGTTGCTCTGAAAATAATTTTCTTTCATCACAAATATGGTACAGTCTGTTCTGCAATTCTTTCACGCGACAATGCCATTCATTTTTCGCCAAATTGACATCGCGCCAATCATACTCAAAATCATTGTACTCCTTTTGAAACCGGCTCACTATATCTTGCTTCGGAGAAGGCATAGTAATTATTTGCTCCATTTTGTCCTTGATAAATCTTGCATACGGAATTAAACAATTCATTTGCAATCTCTTAGAAAAAAAGAGTTGCTGCATATCATGGATGTAAGTTCTCTCAATTTCTTCCCAACATGTTGCTAAAGCGACGCCTATTAATTCAGCAATGGGAATTTCTCCATAGTCGTAATCTTCTTCTCCGGCTAATATTTTTATATCTTCACCGCTAACCATTGATTTAGTCATATCTTCTTCCTCAGTTACATTTTCTTCTAAGAGGGGCACCATTTCGTCAACTGCTTCTTCGGAAGATCCAGATTCCTTTACTACTTCTAGTTCAGTGCTCATTGTAGATTTACTTGCTTTAGATCCACGGCGTAATCTCTCCTTTGACTTTCCGTTAGCCACTTCTGGTTTAACTATTTTGGATTTTGTTCGTTTATCGTCAGATGAAGGAAAATCAAGCTGGCTTAATACATTCTCTCCGAATAATCTTTCACATGATTTTAATGGCATTAAATAATCCCCAATAATGTACTTGCATAGTTGTGCCAGAAAGTCCTTTTCAATAATCTCATAATACATGCTATAGTTTATGCCAAGTACTGCATAAAATCTATCTATAAGCTCTGAGTTCTCTTCATCCAAATCCCATATCACAAGTTCTTGGAGAATATCTTCCGTTTCTCTAAGGTGTATATAACATGTAAAATAGCTTTCAAATGGTTTTTCGATACGTTTTTTGTGTGGATCGTTTACAAGTTTTGACACTCGCACCTTTTTGTATTGGTCCTTTTCTTTTTTGCGGTGCTTAGCAATGGTTTCTTCTAAATAAATATCGTCTCTGTCTTCTAATACTTCCTCATCCGGTGGTTCACGGCCTGAAAATGTTTCTTCGAGTATTTGCGCTTCTCTATAAGTATTTGGGTAGTTTATAATACAAAATCCGTTAATGTCATCTTGATCTTTAATGTATTCGACTATCATAGCTGCAAGGAGATGATCAGTCAAAGATTCACCAAAACTCAGTGATTCATACGCATATTTTCCAAGCTCTGCGGAAGTAGAAAGGGTAATTTCTTCTTCTGGTATTGTCTTAGGAGTTTGCGTTTGTTTTGAATTCGGCGGTATAACTCCCAACATAGCTGAAACATTAGCGTCGCTACTTTTGCTGGTAAGTTCGTCTTCTGTTTTCATATTTTTGATAAGTTCTCTTTGTTCTTCTTCTGGAGCTGCGGCCATAAATTTATCAAATGATAATTCAATGTCAGTGCACCCAATCATTTCAGTTTTGAATTTTCTTAAGCAGAAGTTTATTGAAGATTCAAGACGAACAACAAAAACTTTGCGCAAATTCAATAGGACCTGCATCGGAAGTGCTATAGATCGATCTGGAAGACAACGTAACAATACTTTTGCAGGAAAATCTGGGAGATCTGCCGGTGGCCGTGGTGGGGGATAAGGGTACTTAATTTCTAATAGAGTATAAACGACATGGCCAAGCACGCGTGTTCCCAAATATTCATATTTCCTCTCCTCCGACTCACTGTCATAATTTGGAATCAACAAATCTAATGTCCAAGGATGTACATAGTTGTGATACTCTAGGAATTCGCTGTCATTCAATGCTTCTTGGCGATCTAACTCTAGCCTTATGATTTCTTCCTCTTCAGGTGCAGGTTCTTCTTCTATAGGCGTCTCTTTTAGGATGTCTTCCATTGGATCAAGAATATCAAAAATAGGCTGATGTTTGAAATATAAAGCTTTCCACTCATGAATAAAGTGATCCGGTATATCGTCTCCGATTAGTTTCGTGAAATATGCATACCTTGTGGCGTAGTCGACGATAGACAGCATAGTCTCGTAACAAATTTCGTAGTAGTGCTGACGTTTTCTTTTCATCTTCTCTGCGTATAACTTCTTGTGAAGCATGTCCTGTCGTTGCTTCTCGAAATCGATTTCCACCACTTCCAAATGTATTTGTTCTTTAACGTTGTCTAGGAACTGATTGAACTGCTGTGTTCTTTCTTCAGAAAATTCTTTTTCACTTTTAATTCTATTCTGTGCCAGATTGCGGGCTTGTTGTTTAGTTTCCATAATTTGTGTACACATTTGCTTTTCGAATTGCGATAATTTCATGACTTTTTTCGCGAGTCCAGTATCAAACTTGGACTCTTCTTCCCCGACAGAAAGATCCCATAGCGATCCACTCATCACGTTCCTGATTTGTTTTTGAAATTCTTCAGAATCAGTCTTTTTGTGGAGTTTTCGGTAAAGATCGTCCATGTAATTGTTAGCCCAGTCTGTATCGATGATAGATTTCTTTCGCTCTACAGATGCTTCTTCTAAATTAAGCAACTGCTCGTAAGTATAGTTTTTATACTGACAGGGATATCGTAATGAAAATTTCTCCATGTCATCTTTTTCTTTATTCGATAACTTCTTGGGTATAGCGTCTCCAGACTGCGTAGGCATATTCGCATCTTCAATCTTCGCTATCATTTTCGAATACTTATGCCTTACGTAGTCATAAGTAGCTTTAACCTGATCTGATTTCTTCCTCTGCCATTCAATAAAAAGTTTTTCATTAAGTAATGGACGCGAGAGATCTTCAACTATCGATTCTTTTTCCTCTTCCAGTTTATCAACTCTAAATCTGTGTCCTAATTTCTCTACTAATCTTGAAACCATTTTTCTTTCTCGCTTGATGAAATCGGTTCTATCCCTTTTGTCCAAGTGGAGAAAAAGTTGGTAGAATAAGCGTAACAAACTGGATCCCTTGCCTTCCATAACGTTAGTGAGTTCTGTGTCTGGTAGATTAATGTCTAACTCGCGTAGCCATTCCGATAAGTGGCTCCAGTTATTTTTCATATCGTCACGACCAGTACTGGGTTTAATGAGAAAGTGTTTTTCTTCATTTATAACGTTATAGCTTAGAAGCACGTTTGCTATTGTGTATCCATTTTTCATCATTTCTCCAAATTCCTCGGCCTCCCATGATATTGGACGTTGCAAACGCTCAGTGAGCCACTCTTTTAATATTTCTGCCATTTTTTTCAAATCTAAATAAAATTTGAACTTTTGTATCTACCTAACGGTAGATGTCATGATGTAATTATTCAATGAGTAGGTAAGTGCGTACCTTTAATCAAAGAGAATATAATCACTACGTTTCCCTTTAATATTGAATAATCTATGGTATGGTGTGTATACAGCGTATAATAATAATAATCAATAATCTATGGTACCAAGATAATTAACTAGGTATCGTTATGATTTGTCCTATTATGAAAGCTTATTAGAAACACAGAATACCATAATGGTAGGTAGGTACCTAATTCCTAATGTAATAAATATTATGTTCTAAGTTTCTATATAGCTAATTAAGATCCTAAACTAAACTCTATTAAGTAGGTCTAAGGTAAAGCATGGGTACCTACCTTAATTATGAAGGTGAACAAGACCTGTAAGTATAGGTACCTACCTACATGAATAGTAATAAAATCAGTAGGTACCTATTGGTTAGAGGTTGCTTGCGAATAAAGCCAAAATCTCTGTTTTTGAGAAACCTACATACCTGCACAAATATAGTACGCCGCCAAGAAAAAGTACATAACTACCTACCGTCAGTAGATCGTAGATAGAACGTCTTTGCTACCTACCTACCGACTGACTTTGTGTAGTATCATGACACTGACACTGGCAATATTGTTTTTAAAAACAGTGGCATGGAGAGCTGATTTTGCTTGTCCGTTTCTCTCTCTCTCTCTCGCTCGCTCGCTCGTTCGTACTTCATGGTTTACGACTTTTTTTGTAATGTTTATTTTCGCTGTTTCATAAACATATTTCGTGAATTTCGCCTAGAATTAGTCCAGAATGAAATGTAATGAGTTTGAAAATAGTGTATGTAACACGATTGATGTGAAACACGAAAGGAATCAGTGATCGATGCGGCCAGAGTTAATCGGTAATTGCGTTGTTTACAGAAACCTCACCACATGAATCTTGATAATCTGGATAAAGCATTGCACGATCTGGACATGCTAAGTGCAATAACAGAAGCGCGCCGTGAATATCTTTGCGAGACGAAAACTAACTACAGCGTTATGCGGTTCAATTCTCGCTACGTCTCCAACGTGACGGTCGGCTATTGTATGAAAAGAGCGACAAATAAAAACAGACTTTGTCCATACGTACTGCCGATACGACACAGAACTAAGAGCGAAAATTCTGACGCGATCGGTAGTGATGTGAGCAGCGAGTGTGGGAACGAGTCTAAAGTTAAAAATTTACTGGAGCCATCTACTAGCAGTTACTTTCGCGAGAACACCGCTAAGCGGTGCCAATCTCTCGAGAACCTGAACCTATCTGTAGAGGCTCCGATGGGTCCGGAGATATCCCCGGAAATGGACCGGGTGTCAACACAGATTCAGAAGTTACACGTCAATGAGTGACATCGTCCACCAACTAGATCTAGTGACTTCAATTTTACTTTAACTCGGCTTTGTGTTCCAGAATGTATTCCAAAAATGAAAAAACCCAGATTTGGTTAATTGTTGTAGTTCTGGACTACAGACTTGGGTTACTGTGATGCTGGGTAAAAAATAGAATGTAGTATTCAAGTGATTTATTGAATGTTTATTATATTTTTCTGTGTATTTGTAAATGATTGCCAGATTGTAAAGGATTGCTGAATGTCGATGTTCCTATTACCTCAGTGTAGTTGATTTATGCATGTAATTGTCACATTTAGAATAATTTTCTTGCAGCTGATTTCTCATGTTCAAAGTAAATTGCTCAAAAGTTGTTTTGAGATGCAGATGTTTTGGATGATAGGAAAATGATTTGTAAGATAATTAGTAAAATTTTTTGAAGCTAAGGTAATATTAAACTGTGAGAATTTAAGATTTTTATGGTTACCTTATATCAATATGCAATAATTATCTATACACCTAGAGTTAGCAGAGAACAAATTGTTTTGTTATATCTAAGTCACAGGCAAGGTTCATTGTTTATTTCTCACTTATGATTTTAAAAGTTGAAATTTAATATTTAAAATGTGGAAGAAAATACTATAATGATAGTACAGAACTTATGAGTTATAAAAAGACTGCTTGATCTCATTCCTGTTGATAATGTAATTTGAAACTGACTCTTGTGTTTAATATCATGCTTTTGTGACTTAGGAATAGATACTTATGTTTGTTAACATATTTGTTATTTTGTTCATAATAATTTAACAAAAAATATTTTAAATAAATATTGCTTTGATTAAATTATTCTTGTATTTTTTTTTCGTTGTTTCTAGCTTACTTTAGTTAGACCATAACATTACTATTCAATAACTCAAGGGCAGATCCAGCTTTGGTGACAGGGGGGTCACATAGTCACTGCCGTCCTTAAGCTAAAATGCCGTTATCCAGCATTCGGTCAAATTCGACTTTTTTATGCCATCGTAATCAGGAAAAAAAGCTCTATCGACCAATCTTACCAGAACTCAAATAGCTCTTATAGTTTTCGAGTTATGAAAAGTAAAAAAATGCCGTTACCAGAATCAAAATTTACATCACTTCAATGCTTAAATGTTGTTAAGTGTTATGCTAAGCTTAAAAGTGGCTAATGGCTTTTAACTTTATTTTTATGTAAACAAAAATAGTAACTTAACTATTTATAACTTCAATAATACTAGGCTTGATTGCGGCAAAGTGACTTTAACTGCAGTTATATATTAATCGTGCTAAAATATAAATGGTTTTTCCCTTTTAATTCAAAAAGTGGATTTTGTATTTAACGGCATTCTAGCTTTAGGACGGCAGGTCAGGTCAAGTCACAAGTTATATTTTATTTTTTATAATCATAGATACAAGTAAAGAGATATTTTGTTAATGTGTGTAAGTACGTACTGTACATAAAATTACCTATATTTAGATAACAAAAACAATTAATTAAACATTAAAGGTAAGTACCTACTTACCTACATAAAATCTATATTGTGACAAAAAAATATATAAAAACAAGTTAAACAATTTTAATTAGTGGTCCACCTAGGACCTGGACCCAGCCCAGGGGGGGGTCGTTCATTTATTTCACCACAGTACAATGTATTAGTAAACTGTAGTATTAGACACTAGCTTACGCCCACGGTATCGCCTGCGTGGTATCTTAAAAAACAAACAAATCTATCCCGCGGGAACCATACAATTATCAGGGATCAGGTAGCCTATGTGCTATTCCAGTCTATAATCTATATCTGTGCCAAAGTTCATCCAGACCCGTTCAGCCGTTTCAGCGTAAAAGGGTAACTAATATTATAAACTTTCGCGTTTATAATATTAGTAGGATAAAACTATTTCACAAGATGTTTTTAAGGCATCTTAAAAAGCTGTCAGTACCCTTGAAGATTACCTCATGATGCCTGCATTCATATTTACAAACATCAAACCGGTTCCTACTTTGCAATGGTTCCCAACCAGTGGTCCGCAGAAGCCAAAATATGGTCCGCGAATGATTTTAAATTTAGCGGTGAGTCGTTGGTCGCCGTGCAGTGAGTGAGAAACTGCAAAGATGCTTTTGATTCTCTTGATTCGTTTTGGTGTAAGAAAGTAATTTGTTATACTAAACTTTGAGAAATCGCCTTGCGTTATTTTTTTGTTTTTCATAACAACTTATGTGAACAAGGATTTTCGGCTTTGCATTAATACTAAATTACAGAAGTTTATCCTAAAAATATTATTATTTCTTTTTATGTAATTTCCTATTGAGTTTTTAAAGTTTCAGTTTGATTATTAGTTTATTTTTATCATACCTACATAGTGATCCGTGCTAACAAGAATAATATAAATGTGGTCCCTGACCTAGAAAAGGTTGAGAGCCCCTGTACTAAAGTGACGTAACTAAACAACATTGAGGTAACTTAAAATTCATTTATTCGCGTTTCGAGTAACACTTATATGTAAATAACAAAATTAAATATTGCATTGTATATTGTTACTGCACCAACAGATTTCAATCGATAGTTTAGTATGCCAAACAAGTGAAATCTCCAGTGTAGTTTTATAGAGCTTTTACTTTAAGTTGTTTCATTTTGGGAGTCTTTCGTTTTGCTTGACGTTTCTGCTCTTTTAGCTCCCAGCGGCGTTGTTTTTCTGGGTCGTCCTCCTGTGAAAATTTAATAATTATAAAAATAAATTTTACAATTCAATATGGCCGCCCACTTTACTGCGTAGATATTTACTTTAAAATATTAAGTCCTAGACTTACAATAGGGCTTTCGGCACAAACAGTTTTTTAGATCCTATAACCATTATTATGCTATTGCTTTTTTAAACTCTGGGCGTGTTATGCGGCGGGAGGAAAGTCAAGTTACAAGAAGGGTGATGGATTGGAATGTGGATGGATACAAGAGTAGAGGTAGACAAGATAGATGGTAGAAAAGATGGATGGACTGTGTGAAAGGCGATATGTGTAAGAAGGGAGTGACTACTGAGATGACGCATAATAGGGGAGAGTGGAGAAAGAGAACCTGTTGTGCCGGTCCCTATCTAGTGGGATAAGGGCAGGAAGATGATGATGGTGTGGTGTTAGAAAAGATGGATAGACTGTGAAAGACGATATGTGTCAGGAGTACTGAGATGATAGGGGAGAGTGGAGGAAGAGAACCTGTTGTGCCGACCTCACTTGTGGCATAAGGGCAGGAAGATGATGAGTGTAATGTAGTAGAGAGTGTTACCGCCAGGATGCGCTCCTTCTCCTGTTTCCGCTTCTCCTCGCGGCGCGCGGCCGCCTGCTCCTGGCGAGCCACGTGCGCGCCGCGCAGCCACGCCTCCGCCGCCTTCTGGCGCCGCTTCTCGCACTTCACCAGCGCCTGACAAACAAACGTACATCTATATTCTATCTATCTATACTTCTATACTAATATTATAAAGAGGAAAGTTTTGTATTTTTGTTTGTAATGAATAAACTCAAAAACTACTGGTCCGATTTGCAGAATAATTGCTTCCGAATAGCAGAATAACTATTAAAACATTTGAAAATTAAACATTTTTTTACTAATTCTAAGGCGATACTAAAATAGACTGAATAGAGGAAGACTGAAACCAATAATATATTATAATTTTTTTTTTACACAGACCGTAGGATCAGAGTCAACAAAAACATCGGACATGACTCTTCTTTTAGTCTATAATTAAGGGACCCTTGTTGAGTGTCGACCATGTCAGTCCCATAGGTCTTTAGTACAAAGTAAAGTTATTCCTAAACTAGTCTGATTGTTTAGATTGTAGGATCAGGGGCCTTACCACGAAGTCTTTCCAGACCGATTCCGTTTTAGAAACGTCACATTTGAAGCTTGAAGTAACACTACTTCAATACCATTTGCATAGTCATAGTACGAAATAACAATGTTATATTAATTCGGTAATGTATTATGAATTCGTGGTGAGGCCCCAGAATCAGGTACGTAAGCGTACGCAAAATACATCGGACGGACTCTGATCTTTATCATCCAAGTAAAATGAGGAATTTTATAAGGGTCTATTGTCCCGGAACAGGTGATTCCATTGACGTTGATTGGTGGAAATTGCATCTGTTTCTGGGATTAAGGTAAACCTACGTTGATTGGTGGAAATTGGTGCAACTGTGTGTAGGATTAAAGTACTGTGACTAACCTCCTTGCTGAGCCGCATGCGTTTGATCTTATCCATCAGATGGAAGACTAATAGTAGTAGCGGTCGCACTTCCTCACCGCCGCCGTCCGGTCCCAGCGCGAGGCTGACTAGCATCACTTTTTCAGTCTCGGGTGGCTTAGTGGCCGCAGTCTCTCTGTAAGGAACCGCATAATTTGATTCTAGCGGCGTATTCTTGCCAAATAGATAGATAGATAGATAGATAGATAAAAACTTTATTGGTTACTTCAGACACACACATACAGACTTCAGCAGTTATACAAACACTAGTAAAAAAAAAAAAACAATAATAAAATACAGTGGACAAAAAGAAACAGAAACTTAGATAAAAAATCTAAGTAGAATGTCTGTGTGTGCTGCAGTAAGTCAAAAAGGTGCTGGCTCAGCGTGATATTTGCTAAGAAAGCAAAAACACTGATTTTCAGCCATAACCCATTGGGAGTGAGCAGAACGAGTTTCAATTCAAGTGTAATGTGTACCTAGCTACTAGATGTTTGTGTTTGTGTAATCATAATGATGAACTAAAATAGGCGTTTCCTACATTCTTAGTAGTGACATACCTACACAACCAGAGTGCAAACAGATGGTAGTTTTATTTCTGGCATACGAAGCGCTTAGGAATACCGTCAATCGTTTCCGTAACAAAAACTTTTTAAAATGTATTTTAAATGTGTACTTAGTTTTAACATTACGGATTGGGGGAGGAATATTGTTCCAGCACTTCGTTGCCGAGTATCTAAAACTTCCTCTGAAAGCTGCGGTCTTGTGATCGTGATAGAACAGTGCAGATCTGACTGAGCGTAACGTCCTTTTATCAGATACGAAATTAAGTTTCGATTTTAGATACTCAGGCTTTCCAAACTTTACAATATCAAAGACTAGTCCTCCCAGGTGTAGAAGCCGACGTGAATCCATGTTTAACAGGGACATGTTGTTCAAGAACGGAGTTATATGGCTACGAGGCGGAATATTGAAGCAAAAGCGGCAACAAGCATTCTGCACTCTTTGTACAGTTCGCTGCGTTCTTTCAAGTAGCCGAGGTCCAAAACTAATGTCCCCATAATTTAATTTTGCGATAATAAGCGATTCGCAAAGGACGATACGAGATGCTTCAGATAATTGATACCTAATTTTGTACAGTACCTTCAGACGATAAAAACAAGTTTTTACTAAATTAAGAACATGATTCTCAAATCTCAGATGGCTGTCGATAATAATTCCAAGATTCCTTGCTTCTTCCACCCTGTTCACTTTATCATCATTGATCATTACATCAGGATCACCGTTAAGCTTGTTAATTTGGGATTTGGTACCCAAGACCATATACTGTGACTTTGTTGGGTTTAACACGAGAGCATTGCGCGAGGACCAATCTAACCAAATAGTAAATAAGGAACCGCACAATTTGATTCTAGCGGCGTATTCTTGACAAATAGTAAATAAGGAACCGTATAATTTGATTCTAGCGGCGTATTCTTGCCAAATAGTAAATAAGGAACTATGGACTTATGGAATTATGGACTATGAGACTTTGACTCTGTCGAAACCTGGGCTGTTCTGGAATCCTTACAGCGATGCCAAGTAGACTATCGTTATATCGAAGTGTTGAGATGTCTGTACGAAGCCGCCACCATGAGTGTCCGAGTACAGGACCAGCAGTCTAAGCCCATCCAGCTGCGCAGAGGAGTCAGACAGGGAGATGTAATATCTCCGAAACTGTTCACAAGCGCGCTGGAGGATATGTTTAAGACTTTGGACTGGAAAGGCATGGGCATAAACATTAATGGCGAGCACATCTCACACTTACGATTCGCAGATGACATAGTCTTACTGGCGGAGTCACTGGAGGAGCTGCAACAGATGCTGGACGACCTAGCATCAGCCTCGCGGATGATGGGTCTCGGCATGAATTTGGATAAGACCAAAGTCATGGTTAATAACCAAATTGACCCGAGACCTGTCGCTGTTAATGGCAACCTTCTTGAAGTTGTTTCGCAGTACACATACCTTGGACAGATTTTACAGTTAGGTAGAGACAACTTTGAGAAGGAGGCTAAGAGGAGGATTCAGCTGGGTTGGGCAGCTTTTGGAAAGTTACGTCGAGTCTTCTCGTCACCCATACCACAATGTCTGAAAACGAAAGTTTTCAACCAGTGCATCCTACCTGTCATGACATACGGAGCCGAAACGTGGACACTCACGGTACGGCTAGTTCACCAGTTTAAAGTCGCTCAGCGAGCTATGGAACGAGCTATGCTCGGAGTTTCTCTGAAGGATAGAATCCGTAATGAGACTATCCGACACAGAACTAAGGTTGTCGACATAGCTCAGAGAATTAGCAAGCTGAAGTGGCAGTGGGCTGGCCATAGCTGTCGAAGAACCGATAACCGTTGGGGTAAACGAGTTCTCGAGTGGAGACCGCGGCTCGGCAAACGTAGTGTAGGACGCCCTCCGGCTAGGTGGAGTGACGATCTGCGAAAGGCTGCTGGTGGAGGCTGGATGCGTCGAGCTGAAGACAGGGCGCAATGGCGCTCATTAGGGGAGGCCTATGTCCAGCAGTGGACTGCTATAGGCTGATGATGAACAAAGCGGCTCGTATAAATTTTGCCCGGGAGTACTTGAATTTCGATTGGTCTACTACGATATTTACGGACGAAAAAACGTTCAAATCTAGCCAACATGGTCGAATGACTCTCTGGCGTTACAATTATACTATAGATACACTCAAGAACATATTGTGCCGACCACGGAGTCTGGTAGAATCAGTGTAAATATTTGGGGCTGGATGTCGGCAGATGGAGTCGGAGAATTAAGCAGACTACCTACGAAAGCCAACGCTTTAGATTATGTGGATAATTTAGAAAATGCTATGTTGCCAACCGTCCGGAACGTCTACCCGGAAAGCGATCTGCCTCAATTTAATTTTCTACAAGACAACTGCAGATTACACACAGCTAGAGTGACTCGTACCTGGTTTGATCAACATTCATTCATTAACTTGATTCCATGGCCGTCTAAAAGTCCAGATCTTAACCCGATCGAAAACCTTTGGGGACTTATGGTGCAGCGATGGCATCACCGCAATGAGAAAACTCGAGATGCCATCGATAGTCATTGCCATGAAGTTTGGGAGGCTTTGCGCGGGACAGACATTTGTTCACGCCTCGTTGGCTCTATGAGAAGTCGCTTGATATCTGGGATAGCAGTAATCGAAGCTAATGGTGGAAACACGCGTTATTAGGCTGATATTTCCCTATATTTTTTTTTTACAATTATATGTTACTGTTACTGTTTATGAAGGACAATAAATTTATGTCATTTTTAAATGATAAATCATTGTTTATTATTAATCCTAAAACCCTTTACGCTACTTGCAGGAAATGGGACGTTTTTAAATCTATTAAAAAGATATATAGTAAAGTTCAATTCCCTGGATTCAAAATTCAATTATTTTACGTCGAAACTAAACAAAACGTTTTATTGCACATAAAGTAGCAGGAGGTTAAATTGCAAAGCATCAGTTCTGAGTTTAAATAAACAGGAATGACAGATTCTGACGTAGCAGTTATTAATCTGTCAAGCGAAAATAGCCCTTGATGTTTTGTACGTGCAAATGATATTCAGCCTTAGAGTGGTAAACCAGTTTCTTGGTCGCCTATACTATTGCTACTGTAGCAACGTTAGCCGATGTAAATGTGACAACTGAGATGACGAATGACAGTGGGAAATGGAAGATCACATGTGCCGAACCCACATAACATGGGATAAGGGCTGGAAGATCAAGGGCGGATCCAGCTTTGGTGCCAGAGGGGTCACATAGTCGTGGTCAAGTCACAAAAAAATATAATCCGTATTATATATAATTTTAGTGGTCCACCTAGGTCCTGGATCCAGCCCAGGGGAGGGTCATGACCCCATGACCCCCCCTGACCATTGAACAATTCAACAACCCCCATGACCCCCCCTACCTAGGTTCTGGATCCAGCCCAGGGGGGGTCATGACCCCCATGACCCCCCCAGACCATTGAACAATTCAACAACCCCCATGACCCCCCCCCCCCCACCTAGGTCCTGGATCCAGCCCAGGTGGGGTCATGACCCCCATGACCCCCCTGACCATTGAACAATTCAACAACCCCCATGACCCCCCCTCACCTAGGTCCTGGATCCAGCCCAGGTCAGCCAGAGTCATGGGGGTCATGACCCCCCCTGGATCCACCCTTGAGGAAGATGATGATGAGACATCCATGCTGTTCCACTCACTCGAGCTGCTTGACGCCGGCGTAGCGGTCGGAGATGTGGATGTAGTGCACGTGCGCGTGCAGCTGCGCGAGCGCGGCGCAGGCGCGCGCGTCCAGCACGCCGGCCGCCGCCTCCGCGCACTCAGACAGCACGCTGAGCGCGCCCGGCAGCCCGTGCGCCGCGCCCGGCCGCTTCTCCGGGCAGAACACGCTCTGCGGACACCGCGTACCAATTCTATCTAATTATCACCAACTAGCCGACTCTCGCGCAACTTTGTCTGCGTGTTTTAAGTAATATAATTTTACATCTCTCATATTCGGTAATTAGGTCCTTATTACCCCCAAATGGGGCTTGTAGGTGACCAATTAGCACTCTAGGGTAATAATGTAGCTAGAAAAGCCCTAGGGCGGTAAGTAATTTAAAAAAAACTTCACTCTTTCAAAAAGTTCGCCTACATCTAACCATCATACTGGCAATAGACATCATGCATTCAGCCCAATGACAAAAGAGGTCGCTTCGCTATTCAGCCTTGTCTTCGTATGAGTATAATAGTCATCAATTTTAAATATCGAACGGCGAAGCTCAATTTCGTTCTTGAAAAAAATAATTAAAAAAAAGATGAAAAAAGGCGGGAATAGAAAACTTTACTTTAAAATGTTTTATTCTTGTAATGCCGGTTTTTTTCTACTTACCTCACAATCGAGATGTGAAGCAGAGTAGTTAGCTCGGGTGTAAGCATCAATTGCACCCTCGAACTATAGGCGGCCTCGCTGCGCTCGTGCGCCTAAATATCTCGGGCTGCAATTGATGCCTTACAGCCCTTGGCTACTAATCTACTATTATTGATTCCGCTCCTATTGGTCGTAGCGTGATGTTACAAGCCTCGATTGATGGACTATACAACACTACAATAATATTTCATCTCGTAACAGTATTTCCTGAGATTAGCGCGTTCAACAAAACAAAATCTTCAGCTTTATAATATTAATATTATAATAATATTCTATAACAAGATCCCAAGCGACATGCTTGATCTATCGATTGCGAAATTCAAAAATGTAATTAAACAAAACCTGTCTCGTAAAGCTTATTATAGAATATCAGAGTACTTAGATGACAAAAAAGCTTGGGACGAATCAGCTCCAACTCTGCTAGGTGTCCCTAACAATGTTAACAAGGTTCATAATACAAAAAAAGCGCTAGGGCCCAGCGAGTTTCTTGCCAGTTCTTCTCGTACTGGGGATAGGACTGGAATTGGCACCTAGACTCACCTAGTATGTAAGACGATTCAAAATGATCCTTGTGATATTACTGAATAAAGATTATTGACTATTGACTATTGACTATTAGTATGGATTTGCAATTATAGCAAATTTGAAGCCAAATGGCATTCTAAGAAATTCATAGTAACCGCTTTCGGTAATTTCACGCGTCCAATGCAAGAAAAGAGCCTTTGAAGCGCACTTTTATCCTTTCACTACACACGACACGCAAAGAAGAAATGAGGCTCGTCAGAAGGGCTTCGGTCTTCGTGAAAAGAAATATACTCACCAAATCATGCATCTCCTAATCTCCTTACATAAATTTGCATGCAATTAAGTATAGCAGATTTGAAGCGCAAGCGAAAGCCAAATGGCATTCTAAGAAATTCATAGTAACCGCTTTCGGTAATTTCACGCGTCCAATGCAAGAAAAGAGCCTTTGAAGCGCACTTTTATCCTTTCACTACACACGACACGGTAAGAAGAAATGAGGCTCGTCAGAAGGGCTTCGGTCTTCGTGAAAAGAAATATACTCACCAAATCATGCATCTCCTAATCTCCTTACATAAATTTGCATGCAATTAAGTATAGCAGATTTGAAGCGCAAGCTAAAGCCAAATGGCATTCTAAAAAATTCATAGTAACCGCTTTCGGTAATTTCACGCGTCCAATGCAAGAAAAGAGCCTTTGAAGCGCACTTTTATCCTTTCACTACACACGACACGGTAAGAAGAAATGAGGCTCGTCAGAAGGGCTTCGGTCTTCGTGAAAAGAAATATACTCACCAAATCATGCATCTCCTAATCTCCTTACATAAATTTGCATGCAATTAAGTATAGCAGATTTGAAGCGCAAGCGAAAGCCAAATGGCATTCTAAAAAATTCATAGTAACCGCTTTCGGTAATTTCTCGCGTCCAATGCAAGAAAAGAGCCTTTGAAGCGTACTTTTATCTTTTCACTACACACGACACGGTAAGAAGAAAGAGGCATGTCAAATGGGCTTCGGTCTTCGTGAAAAGAAATAAACTCACCAAATCATGCATCTCCTTAGCGAGGCGTGTGGCGTGTTTCTTCTGCGCCACGCACAGCACGAAAGGGTCTCCGTCGTCTTTGCCTAGTTCCACTCGAATTAGAAGCGTGTCTGTCGAAGGGCGTACTGCTCCCAGGATCACGTGAACTAAGTCTTGACGCTGGAAAGATTTAACTTGTTAATTTATCTTTGCTAAAATAATGACTAGCAAACTGCTGTAAACACCGACCCAGATATATATTCAGACTAGCTTCCGCCCACGGCTTCACCTGCGTGGTACCTTGAAGAGCAAAAATAAATCTATCCCGCGGGAGCCGTTTCAGCGTGAAAGAGTAACAAACATACATCCAGACATCCACACATTCTTACAAACTTTCGCGTTTATAATATTAGTATGATAATGTTCAGAAATATTCAGATTTCGAAGTTCAAATTACTTAACATATTTAAAAATTTGATACACAAGATAAGTCTTCCCTAACTTACACACTAGGAATGAAGAATGTTACTAGGTATGCCAAATCGGTTGTAAGTCAATTTCCAACGCTCCGCTTAGGAGTTGTGTTATGCGATGACGTCACACTAGTGTGGATAGTTTGAGCGTATAGTTGGCTCAACGAATCTAGGCATTCGTGTTAGCCGCAAGAGCTGCGCAGTATCGTTTTTCGGGAGCAATTGGAGGTATGAGGAGGGGGGAGGGAACTGTACATGCGCAAACTCGCACCTGTGGCTAACTTCACGAATGCCTAGATCCGTTGGATGACCTATACCTTAATAAGCTTCAAAGTGAGTAGCATGCCCTCACAGCACTGGCGTCCGCTGCACCACATCGTGAAGCAGTGCTCCGCCTCGCGGTGCCATCCGTACTCATCGCTGTTCGCCACCACGTCTGAACCAGAATCACCTGAAAACAAGTTTAGGTAGTTTATTAAATATTTAAAAAATAAAACAAGTATTTTTATTTCAAAAATCAAAAATACCGGTTGTAAGTAGTTAGTTCAAAATGTCTTCTTAATAAACGTGAATATTTATAAGAATATATGGATGTGTGGATGTATGGATGTCTGGACGTCTAGATGTATGTTTGTTACTGTTTCAAGCTGAAACGGCTGAACGGATCTGGATGAAATTTGGCACAGATATAGATTATAGTCTGGAATATCACATAGGCTACTTTTTATCCCGGAAAAATTTACAGTTCCCGTGGTATAGATTTGTTTTTGTTTTTCAAGGAACCACGCGGGCGAAGCGGTGGGCGGTAGCTAGTAAAATATATATAAGATTTCTTGACATTTCATGAGATAGCGCGCACGGGTTACTTTTGTCGCCGTGACTGTTTCGTCACTCTTATCAAGTCCGTGGTTATGTATGGAGATGCGCGCATGTTACGACGTGCGTGACAACTGGGTGACATCTCCATACATAGCCATGGACTTAATTAGAGTGACGAAACAATCACGGCGACAAAGTAACCCGTGCGCGCTATCTCTATGTCAGTTTTTGTAATCCATACAAATCCCACGATCCTTTAAGATTTTTAATCTATACTAATATTAAAAGGAAGAAAGTTTTGTATTTTTGTTTGTAACGAATAAACTCAAAAACTAATGGTCCGATTTCAAAAATTCTTTCACCGTTAGAATGCTACATTATCCCTAGGTAACATAGGCTATATTTTATGTAGGTACCTCGCGAGCAAAGCCGCGAGAGGAAGCTAGTAAAAAATATACTTACCAACTAACGTGAAGTTATCATCCAACAACGGTTTGTGTAGCTTCAAAAAGTTGGTGGCAATAGAGGTGTTTTTCGCGCGTCCTATCGCGTAGGCCAGGGCGTAGGCCGCGAGGAGACAGCACAGAATACCTTCTAGCCAGTACGCATCCCAACGAGGACGTATCATTATAGGAACCTGGAATAATCACGAACAAAAATTAGCATAAAAGTCATCATCATCATCATCTTCCTGCCCTTATCCCACTAGATGGGGTATAGGTCATCCAACGGATCTAGGCATTCATGAAGTTAGCCACAGGTGCGAGTTTGCGCATGTACAGTTCCTTCCCCCCCTCCTCATTGCTCCCGAAAAACGATACTGCGCAGCTCTTGCGGCTAACTTCACGAATGCCTAGATTCGTTGAGCCAACTGTACGGCACAGCAGGTTCTCTTCCTCCACTCTCCCCTATCATCCGTCATCTCAGTAGTCACTCCCTTCTTACACATATCGTCTTTCACACAGTCCATTCATCTTTTCATAAAAGTATCGACCTCAAAGAAAATAACTATATTAAAACTATAAGTAAGCTGTGGAAGTTGATAGTCAACCTTTAACGTCTTAACAAAATTTAGTGGAAACCATTTCTCTTGGTGAAATCGCTCATAGGAAATCTATACTGACAATAGTGCCGTCAAAATATTGAGGTAAATATGTAGTTATTACATTAGAAATAGTGATTTTTGGCTGCTCAGAGGAGCGAGGCGGACTATCCTGAAATCCCTCGAACTCCTCTGGGTCTTGGAAGTGCTCGAATTCATTGTCTTCATCATCCTGAAATAATAAAACGATTACAATTTATTTTTAACATATTTCAATAAATCAAGTCAAAGAACAGTCAATAAAATTTAAAGTCAATACATTCACTTTAACACCAATAATTTCTCGACTACTGTGCAAAATATGGGCATGTACCAAATGTCAAGTTAGGACGTGCCTCTGACTACCCTCTTTAGATATCCTCAAAGATCTAAGTAACTTAAATATCTGAGGAAGATATCTACCGTGCCCGAGGATCACAGTCTTGATTATATTTGGGCATGTACCAAATGTCATGTTTGGACGTGCCTCTGACTGCCCTCTTTAGATATCCTCAAAGATCTAATTAACTAAAGATCTGAGGAAAATATCCGACAAGCCCGGGGATTACAGTCGTGATCATATTTTTATTTTTTTCATCAGCCTAATCGAGTGTCTATAGTTTGTCTAACGAAACTAACTAATAGGGAAATCAAGCGATCAACATCATTGGTTGAAAAAATTATAGAAATGCATTAAGAAACGCCCAGAATTAAACGGCTAAGCGGTAAATCTATACCTATATAAGAGCTTAACCTGACTGACCGACTGACTGACTGATTCATCATCGCCGAGCCGAAACCGCTGAAGATAGAAAGCTGAAATTTGGAAGGTGGTTTTCTTTTATAACAAATCCACCCACTAAGGCGGGATTTTTGGAAATTCCACCTCTAAGAGGGTGAAAACGGGTGAAAACGTTTGTATGAAACTTTTTAACGCGTAGAGCGATTTTCATGAAACTTTGTTTGTGCACTATAAATGCAAAATGAATGGACACGTGTTTCAGGATTTTTCAATATAAGCACAAACCAATGATTCAGCTTTTCCAAGGTTACTCCTAGGCACTGTTAATCAGTGAAACAATATACATTTAGTTTAATTTATGCAAATGTGTGGATGATATGTATCTAACTGTACTTGACCGTACTTACTATAGCCGTACGGCAAAACATTTTTTTAAATGTTTTAATGCAGAAAACTTGTACTACTGTAAAATGTACTAGCCAATATCAACAGGGTTATGGCTTTTCTCTGGGATATGAGATACCATTATTTAATAATACTAATGTATTAGACGGGTATTTATCGCGTTCAAATTACCTTTAATTTTCCCGACGTTTCGACAGGTTTGCACGCTGTCGTGGTCACGGGTAGACTACGTGAGTCTACTAATAATACTAATAATAATGTGTTCAGATCGTGTAAGTTTAAAAGTAGGTACATATGATATACCATGACAAGGTTTGATTACCCAAAAGAATAGTAAAACCTAATAGTAGATACTAAAAACTGTACCACTACCAACGTCTTGTAAGTGATTTAAAAAGTTCCCCTTGACACTGTATAAATCTCTAAAGTAGAAGATAACAAACAAGATCATGATTGTAATTCCCAGGCTCGGTGGATAATCTCCTCGGCTTTCAAGTTACTTAGATCTTTAAGGGTAGTCAGAAGCACGTATTTTACTCAAAGTTATAATTACTCTTATCAGGTACCAAGTATAAATACCTCCACAATTATGTCATCTTCAGTCTCGACATTGGCTTCCGATGAATCTTTGTATGTTGGTTTAGATTTTAATGCAACTTTGACTTCTTCACCGAAATCTGAAATATTGATAAACAATTATGTAAGTACTTAACCTATTCATGCGCATAATATGTAAGCATAGTCATTTAAACACATTATATAAATATAATATAATTATTATAGAATTTAACTCCTGCCTCAATGATTAGATAATTTTGTATTAAATTATATATATTTTGCTTAATATAAGTCATCATCATCATCATCTTCCTGCCCTTTTCCCACGTTATGTGGGGTTGGCACAACATGTGATCTTTTTGCTTAATACTCGTTGAGTCATGAACATTAAAATAATTATGAAATATTATTTTAATTGAGATATGAGCCTTGCTACTTATCAAATTGTTTTTCAATACTAATGAACCTTGCATGAACCCAACAACAACCAATATCAAACTTAAACAAGGAAAATATATTAAATATTGTATTAAATCTGCTATACAAAGTCACATGTCTTAAGCCTACAAAAATGTTGTTGAAATTTATTATTTTTAATATTTTCTTAGTACTTTATTTTGAGAACAATGTCAGAGCTGATTTAAGATTAAAAATGGGTAAGTGATCTACAAGAAGTTCTTTAAGAGTGGAAGAAGGGAAGGGAGGCCTTTGCCCTGCAGTGGGACGATAATGGCTAAATAATAATAATAGTAAATGTTTTACAAAAGATAAGCTGTTAAGTCTTCTTAGGTGTTTATGTGGAATCCCATTTACACTTTGATTATTATTATTCCTAGTTAGCAAGTGCTTCTATTTGGTAGTGAGTGCTTGTTTTGGATTGAGAAATATTGTTTCATCAGACTATAATCCATAGCTAGATATCATTGTAGTTTTAGTATTTAAAAGTGGGCAAGTGAACTTCAAGCTCTATGTTCATAAAGGGATAGGGCTTGAAAATAAGATTAAAAAGGGGGTAAGTTCATTTTATGTTGTAAGTGAACTTTGAATGAAATTCCCGTATCATATGTATGTCCCAAACATTCTAGATTGGGGAATATTATGTGTCTGATGTCATGTATCTATCAGGTTGTACTGCAATTGTTGAAATTTGTAAGGAAATACATAAATGCAAAGCAAATACAGGTATTCTACAAGTACATAACTGCATCATTGTTTTTACAATCTAGTGATAACTAGTGGCTACATACCGATTATAATGCCATCATCATCAACATCAAACTGCTCAAACTCTGCAAAATCATCATCTTCCAAAGTATTGTCTTCAAAAGCATGTGTGAATGCACAACATAGCAGTAGCGCTAGCGGTATTATTAACAGACGCATTGTTCTTCTGGAAAATAATATTTAAATGAAAAAATTGTTAAAGACCGACATATTAAAATTTAATAATAAATAGATAGTTGATCTTGGCGTACATAAATAAAATGTCATACAAAGCTTTTTACTTTTATACCTACATAACGGCTGATTTACCAATGACCTTAGCTAGGATGGGACATATTAAATAAATGAAACGATCTTTTTATTCTATAAGAATTCTAGGTAGGTTCATCAAAAAAAATGATTCTGATATATTATACTACCAATTTGAATTCAGTGACAAGTCTCATAGAGTTGAATTAGTGTACCTCCCTATTAGATAGGTAAAATAAACTTAATCTTATCAACTACAAGGTTGTGTTTGGGTAAATATACTAAGGCTTCCTGAGAATTGACTAGTAAGTAAATAGAAATTCAGATTTATTTCACATCTTTGAGTTTTACTTTGTTTAAGTACCATCTTACAGCTGACCCATTTAAGGTATAGTTTCGTTGCAGGTTATTGTTATATTTTCCCTGTTGCTCATAGTCAAGGCTTTCTATAAATAATTAGGTACGAAAATATTAGATTACCAACGACACACACCTCACTGACACAGCGATTTTGTTCTGTACTAACAAATGTTTTATATGAAAGAATAATACAATAGGTACCTGCGTTTTATAGCTTCTCGTCATTAATATTTATATCACCTCATTCATTTACAAATTACAATAAATCTACGAAAACTAAACGACCTCACTTCACAGTTCACCTACTTTTTTTAGTTAGATTAATGGTGGTTTGTTTTCACAACCTCAACAAAGTTCATGCACTGGTCTTCTATCTGGGATTGGTCAAAAGCTATTGACTTAATTATTTTTCAATATATTCACCAATCGAATCTCGTTTTACATCTGCTGTAAGTCGTTTTGTATCTATGAGCAGAGAACGTATTGGTAGGCCGGGCACGTCATCACATGACGTTTGATGGAATGTGTTGCCAGTGTAATAAATAATTGGTACAAAACTTACGCAGAAAAAAAAGAGGTCGCTACTGTCTCTTTAAATAATCAATCAAATCACTCGTTCATTTTGTATGATTGTTTGATAAATTTTATATGATATCTTTGTATTTTCCGTTTCGATAAAGCATATTTCAAGAGGTTTTGGCGAAGCTATACTTTCCCTGCCTCTAGATTCTTGTTAGTCTGCGAGAAAGCAAGGTTAGACGGGACATGTTTCAATCTAAAAATGCACGCCCCTCCACTTGTACCTGTACCGTATGTAGAGGAAATAGAGTAGCAAATACATTGGAGGGGCGTGCATTTTTAGACTGATCTACCTCTCCATACCTAGGTGGAGATAGGATAGTATATTTTGTTACTTATTTATACCATTTATCATCCCACAGGATTGGTCTTATATAAACAACTAGCTGTCCCGCCCGCGACTTCGTTCACTTAAAGTATCTAAACTGAGTTTCAAACAAATCATACTCATAAAAAAATCATAATACTAACTTTGACACCCCATGCTACCCTTTTTAGAGGGTTCTTTTAAAATATTCAGAAATACGTTCCCATTTATTTTGCATTTAAGTATTCAAACCAAAATTCTGACCAATCGCCCTTTAAAAATAACCCATAGAAACATTGACCCCCATTTAACCATTTTTAGAAGGTTATATTGAAAAATCCTGAAACACGTGTTCATTCATTTTGTATTTACAGTACACAAACAAAGTTTCAGACCAATCTCTCCACCCATTAAAAAATTCCCATACAAACTTTGACCCCCTTTTTAGAGTTATATTGAAAAATCCTCAAACACGTAACAAAGTTTTAGACCAATCGCAACACCCGTTAAAAAGTTCCCATACAAACATTGACACCCCATTTAACCCCTTTTAAAAAATTCTGAAAGTACACAAACAAAATTTCAGATCAATCGCACCACCCGTTAAAAAGTTCCCATACAAACATTGACCCTACATTTGACCCCATTTCGAAGGTTATATTGAAAAATCCTGAAACATGTGTCCATTGATTTTGTATTTACAGTACACAAACAAACTTTCAGACTAATTGCGCCACCCGCCAAAAAGTTCCCATACAAACATTGACCCCACCCCACATTTGACCCCTTTATGAAGGTTATATTGAAAAATCCTTGAACACGTATCCATTCATTTTGCATTTACAGTACACAAACAAAGTTTCAAACCAATCGCACCACCCGTTAAAAAGTTCCCATACAAACATTGACCCCACATTAAACCCCTTTTTGAAGATTATATTGAAAAATCCTGAAACATGTGTCCATCCGTTTTGCATTTACAGTACAAAAATAAAGTTTCAGACCAACCGCACCACCCGCTAAAAAGTTCCCATACAAACATTGACCCCACATTTGACCCCTTTTTGAAGATTATATTGAAAAATCCTGAAACACGTGTCCATCCATTTTACATTTACAGTACACAAACAAAGTTTCAGACCAATCGCACCACTCGTTAAAAAGTTCTCATACAAACATTGACACCCCATTTGACCCCTTTTTGAAGGTTTTATTGAAAAATCCTGAAATACGTGTCCATTCATTTTGCATTTTCAGTACACAGACAAAGTTTCATGAAAATCGCTCCACGCGTTAAAAAGTTTCATACAAATGTTTTCACCCTTTTTCACCCCCTTAGAGGTGGAATTTCCAAAAATCCCGTCTTAGTGGGTGGTTTTGTTATAAAAGGAAACCACCTTCCAAATTTCAGCTTTCTAGCTTCAGCGGTTTCGGCTCGGTGATGATAAATCAGTCAGTCAGTCAGTCAGTCAGGTTAAGCTCTTATATAGGTACTAGCTGTCCCGCCCGCGACTTCGTTCACTTAAAGTAGGTATCTAAACTGAGTTTCAAACAAATTACACTAATAAAAAAATCCCATAAATAACTTTGACACCCAATTTTACCCATATTAGAGGGCTATTTTGAAATATCCAGGAATACGTTTCCATTTATTTTGCATTTAAAGTATCCAAACCAAAACTAAGACCAATCACACCACCCTTTTATAAAGTAAGTAGCCATAAAAACATTGACCCCACATTTGACCCCTTTTTGAAGGTCATATTGAAAAATCCTGTAACACTTGTTCATTCATTTTGTATTTACAGTAAACAAAGTTTCAGACCAATCGCACCACCCGTCAAAAAAAATCCCATACAAACATTGACCCCTTTTTTAGAGTTATATTGAAAAATCCTGAAACAGAAAACAAAGTTTCAGGCCAATCGCACCACCCGTTAAAAAAATCCCATACAAACATTGACCCCCTTTTTTAGAGTTAGGTAGGTATATTGAAAAATCCTTTAACACGAAATTAAGTTTCAGACCAATCGCACCACCCGTTGAAAAGTTCCCATACAAACATTGACCCCCCCCCCCATTTGACCCCCTTTTTTAAGGTTTTATTGAAAAATCCTGAAACATGAAACAAAGTTTCCGACCAATCGCACCAGGTTAAAAAGATCCCATACAAACATTGACCCCATATTTGACCCCTTTTTGAAGGTTATTTTGAAATATCCTGAAACACGTGTCCGATCATTTTGTATTTACAGTACATAAACAAAGTTTCAGACCAATCGCACCACCCGTTAAAAAGTTCACATACAAACATTGACCCCACATTTGACCCTTTTTTGAAGGTTATTTTGAAAAATCCTGAAACACGTGTCCATTCATTTTGCATTTACAGTACACAAACAAAGTTTCAAGCCAATCACACCACCCGTTAAAAAGTTCCCATACAAACATTGACCCCACATTTGACCCTTTTTTGATGGTTATATTGAAAAACCCTGAAACACGTGTCCATTAATTTTGCATTTACAGTGCACAAACAAAGTTTCATGAAAATCGCTCCACGCGTTAAAAAGTTTCATACTAACGTTTTCACCCTTTTTCACCCCCTTAGAGGTGGAATTTCCAAAAATCCCGTCTTAGTGGGTGGTTTTGTTATAAAAGGAACCCACCTATCAAATTTCAGCTTTCTAGCTTCAGCGGTTTCGGCTGTGCGATGATAAATCAGTCAGTCAGTCAGTCAGTCAGTCAGTCAGTCAGTCAGTCAGTCAGTCAGTCAGTCAGTCAGGTTAAGCTCTTATATAGATATAGATTTATCTTCCGCATGACACACAGTAATAAAAAGCCGCATATAACGACAACTATAAGTAGGTACCTACTTAGTACTTACCCAGTATTTCAGCTCGTAGCTGCATACAAAAGATATAAACGCGCGCGCATTGAATTACCGGAAATTGTTAAAAACATGGTGCTCTTCTCAGCATAAAAGTAATTTATCGCTGTCTTATTATTATTTACCTACCTATGTACCTGTGTAAGTATCATAAATACATAATATTATGCTCGTTTAACCTTTGATTTGCCCGAACGTAGATCCACGCGAGACAAGATTTTATATCGAGTCTCTGTAGGTAATCCAGGCAATCCACACAGATTAATTATTCAGGTACCTACTTACTTAAATATTTTATTCACGACATTATTACCAGCCTACCTACCTAAATATGAGAATTTTAATATTTGTGATAAGGCTTAATGCCAACAGGGCATTTTCTGCCAGACAACCCAAAGGATAAATTCAGCTGTGATAGGTTATCAGGTAAATAATTTATAGAGTCTAGGAGCACTTTCGAAGATTAATTCACCTACTAAAACAAAAAATAGGTATTATCGCTGTTTAATTAATAACGGGAAGGAGGAAGTTTACTAATGGTAGGTAGAGTACCTACCTACCTACTTACCTACTTTATTTGTTGTTTATTAGATTTTCGATTAGGGACCACAGAAAAATATAAATTATAAATTATAATTATAAATAAATAAATAAAACGAAATAAATAGACACTAGTTCGGTAAGCCGAATATGCCGTACCGAACATAAAACGAATATTCGGTCCATCTCTACTACACATAGATAGATATTATAGAACTAGGTAGGTAGGTATATACCTAAATGAAAAATGGTTACCCGGATATCCTCTAGAATCTAGAATCAAAATATTGCATCACAGACCGCAACTATCGATAACAAGATAGCATGATTTCAGTGAAAACCAAAACCCCAAGGATCAAGACCTAATTAAACCTTCAGATAAACGCCTTTATCTTCCAATGCGGATCCAAGTGATCAAGATACTCATAAAATACATTACAGTAAATATTCGCAGAACCCTATGATTCAGACAGCGACCATATAAGCAGGTGTAAGGCCATGTTCAATGCCAGTCGAGAGCGGTGCGCGAGTGGAGAAGACGTTTTTTGTTTGTTTGTAAATTTTTAATTGATTTCCGTGGCAATGGCGTCTGTTTTACAGCTCAGTGCGATATTTTTGCTGTTCGCGATGTGTGCTGCTGATGTATGTTAGTATTTTCGTTTTATTTATGTTATAAAGCCGTTACCTGAAGCCTATGTGCTGTATCAGAATCATCCCTTTGTTAGATCTTACCAGACCTTACCGTGTTTTTTTTCTTAGTTTTTTTTTAGTTCTTTCAAACTACTGCAGTGCACTGATAGTATAAAAGTGCATTAGAGTTTCCTTTCGGGGACAAAGATTACAGAGCACCAATACATAAATTATATAAATTGTATGTACGAATTAAGAGCTTGTGGCATACCACAAGCTCTTATAATATCAAGGATTGTTTTGTGTTCTATAGAAGACGATTCTTAATAAAACGGTTTGGTAGAGTCACAAAGCAAACAAAATAATGTCAACTAAAGTTAGCAGAGCGCAGTGGCAGACAAGTTTCTTGCCCCTTTTTCTCGCTTAATTAGGCTTGAACTGGCACATAGCTACCTAGCATTTAAAGTTCAATATGCACATAGGTGGACCACTAATTAAAATTATATATTACTAGCTGTCCCGGCAAACTTCGTACCGCCTATTTTATTTGGAAAACGTTTGTAGGGGAAATAGAAAAGGGCTATTAGGGTTTTCCCGGCAGTTATTCGAATTTTTCTTACCTTTTAAACCTTCCCTAGACCTCCACGAACATTTCAAGACCAAGATAAATCCGTTTAGCCGTTCTCGAGTTTTAGCGAGACTAACGAACAGCAATTCATTTTTATATATATAGATAAGGATTATCACTTTTTGTGACTTGACCACGACTATGTGACCCCCCCTGGCACCAAAGCTGGATCCGTCCTTGCTAGCCGATGCCCGCGGCTTCACCTACGAGAATGTCGGTTATCGCGACTTAAAAACTTGATAAATTATATCTATACTAAAACCTTCCTCGAGAACACTCTATTCATTGGTGAACACGACATGCAAATCGGTACAGTAGTTTTTGAGTTTATTGCGAACAGACAGACAGAGGCGGCGGAGGACTTTTTTTATAATATGTAGTGATAGTGATTTTGACTTTGACTTTGAGTTAGAAGATAGATATTACCTGCGCCCTTCAGCTGACCGCCATTGAAGGACGCTTGTGTGCTTAAGCCACCAACAGGTAAAGAAAAAGCGAACCAAAAACAAAATCCTTGATAACCAGTAATTACAATTGTAGATTTATCGCTAGCTACGTGTTTTGGTAACATCATCCGACATTCATTCAACATTATCCGATCAAGATTATGTAGGTAGGCTATAAGTACCTAGACGTACCTACGATGTAGCTATAAATATTTATATGAAACTGGATTTTTTCTATTATTTCTTTGAGGTCAATTAGATTAAACTAAGTTGGAAAACAAATTCTTTCCACCTATCACTCTTGCGAGAATCAGATTATGACACTCAACCTACCTCAAGGCTTAGTCATTGATATTTTCAATGTTCAATAACTTACATGAAGGTACCTTTAGCACAGGGCAGGACTCTAAATGTCAAGGTTGATGACACAACTTCATTCATTATTCAACATAAGTACTTAAACAATAAAATGCAGCTTATTATCTACTTTTGTCTGCAAATAACTACCACGGGTATTATAGCCACTATCCTACTAATATTATAAATGCGAAATTTGAAAGAATGTGTTGATGTATGGATGTATGTTTGTAACTCTTTCGCGCTGAAACGGCTAAACGGACCTAGATGAAATTTGGCACAGATATAGATTATAGTCTGGAATAGCACATAGGCTACTTTTAACCCGGAAAAATTTAAGGTTCCCGCGGGATAGCTTTGTTTTTGTTTTTCAAGGTGCCATGCGGGCGAAGCCGTGGGCGGAAGCTATTATAAAATAAATTATGGACATGGTCAATGACTCGAATTGAGAGATCTTTGACGCCATAGTGAGACCTGTAGTATAATAATAACTGACTAGATTTTTTTCGCATCTCAAGGTTCACTAAGTAAACATGCCTTTGCATCCGCTTTAGATGATCTAGATAGCGTCCATTGAATTTTTTTACACACAGGACCTTGTAAAATTTGAGCCTCCATGATGGAGTAGGCATGCCCAGAACCAATACTATCTTGCAGCTTAGTCGGTTATATATATCCTCAGGAAAGATAAATATATCTAGTAGTAGATAGATCCACTGGAAGGACGGTATATAAACACATTATCCTAAATCGCGAGTTTCCTCACGATGTTTCTCTCTGAAATGAGCATAACACAAAAAGTGTACTTACAATTTATGCTCAAAAATCGCCCAGGGGCCTTACCACAAGCCCTTAAAAACCATCATGTTCCAGTAACGTCAAATTTCCAGCTTGAAGTAACACTAATTCAATACAATTTTTATAGGCTCTGGTACGAAATATCAAAGTTATAATACTTGGATTTGAAGAGCTTGTGTAAAGGCCCCCAGGGCCTAAGCTACATTATTGCTATTATCTACTTACATATGATTTAAATTACATTATTATACACAATTACAGGCCTCTTATTCTTGTCGTGAGACACAAATCAACGTCTTGGGTGACTTATTTACTATTATGTTGGCAATCGGGTAAAAACCAGTTGTTCTACTCATTACTAAGTAGTTTACTAGACATCATCATTGAAATGCCCTTATAGTTAAAGACCATTGTTCTTCTAGCACAGTGGTTCCCAAACTCTTTTGTTTCATAGACCACTTTCAAAATTTTGCTGGATCTGGTGGACCCCCTGCATCTACATTACTAGGTACCAATTTCTAAATCTTAAAAAAATAAAGTGAAGATTAGATCTATCTATACTAATGGAAACTTGCGTTGTGGCTGAGTTTCAACGACGATTAACGGATTTCGAAAAAAAAAAATCTTTTCCAGTTCCAAATTACCATTTTTTTCTCAATTTATTTATAAATTGTCTTATTGAGTTTTAATTTAGGTATCATATTATTTAAAATAACAAGCCAACATTTTAGTTCTTCACTATCGAAACCAAATTAATTTTCATGCACCCCTGGTTACGATTGTAGACCCCCATTTTTTGTCACGTCCAACGTAGACCCCCGTTGAGTCTCCCATGGACCCCTAGGGGTCCACCTGGACCACTTTGGGAATCACTGTTCTAGCATCTTTAAGATACTAAATACCTACACTTTATTGATTAAAAATTCCAATTAACACGTGTAGGTACGAATAATATCTACTAAATTATGTACCTCTAATGATATAGGGATACATGAATATATGCTTATTTTTTTAATTTATACTGCTTATATATTGTCTCGGCTTAAAATTAATAATGCCGGATAACCCGCTAGTCTTCCTCATTAGGTACATCCCTGTGCTTCTATTTTTATATTTGTCATTTCTTCCGCATATCATGACAATAAATCATAAAATACAAGATAATTACGGCATTCCAAGTGAGTTTAAAGTAAACTATCAAGACAACAAAGATGGCATTGATTGGTAGTGTATTAGAAACTAATTGGAAATGAATGATCATTGTCATTGATATTTTAATTTAATGGCGTTAATTACCATTGACGTTCGCTCGCGTTATTTCTCACAAGTCGTCTTCAAACAGGCTTTTTTAGCTTGGTTGCCTTGCCTACCTAGTTTAGGGTTGCCAGATGACCGGGAATTCCGGGATAGTCACACAATTTCACGTGTGGTCACGAACACTAGTTTTTTATAAAGATTTTATAAAAATAAATGTTTATAAAATCATTTGCATTGTTTTCCTTTTAAAATAAGTACCTTACTAGTAATTTTGTAATATTTTTCTATTGCCCTGCCCCGTCCTTTGCTGTTGGACAGGGCAGGGCATTTGTAGTTGGATTTGAGCTTCAAACTCCAACTCTGTTTGTAACCCCAGTAATGGCCAGAAAATGATAAGCCGTATCTGGCAACCCTAACCTAGTTACCAAGCCCACTAAATAAAACACGTTTAGGTTCAATCACAGACGATGCCTATCTATTCCAAATGTAATCCAAATCAAGCCGTTATTGAACCGTTAGATAATTAAGCCATAAAAAACTTTCATTCCTACTCATAAAATCTAAAGTCTAGTCAAATACTTTCACAGAGCTGAACAGGTTAGGATATTTAGCAGTTAGAAAGATTTTCAAAACTCTGACATACATATTGAAAACTAGATATTTAAATTTACCTACCTATAGGTACCTACTTTTTCTTTGTTTATGGCATCTGTCTCTTCTAAGATCAATTTTACCACTGTCAAGTGTTTAAATTAGTAAGTAGGTATTGTCAGAAAGTCAGTCAAATAGTCAAGTCAATTTCAAACAAAGGATGGCTGTTATGTCCGTAGTGATTATATTCTCTTTGGTTATGTCTATAATATCGGAATTTCCTCCGATGGATTAACAAAGAAACTATTCACATATACACTCGCGTCAAGAAAACGGGCTGTATTGTAATAATAATCACCAAATTTACACAAACTCAAAATTAGACTTTAAAAACTAGAGTTGTCAGTCGAATGCATCGTAGAAAATCCAGAGAGATCCTTTTGAAGACCTAAGCAGTACCATCAAATGTAAAAAATATTAATCAATTAAGAATCAAGTCTCCGATACACAAAGTCGTATAACTAAGTATTTTACCTTAGCTAGGTACCTACTTCAATGTACCTATCTAGATATGCATACCTAGGTAGGTAGGTACTGCAATATTTAGTTAGTCTTTCTGAGACCTGACTTTAGCATTAACATCTTCCCAGTGTCCTTTTATGGTTAGCAAGTAGGTACTTACAAGCAGGTTTTTGATCACTTTTTTATCAAAAACATTTATTTCTGCTACAAATGTCAACTACTTCAGCTACTAATTACAAACATTTTGTGTGGTGAACGCAGATGTTTGTTCTGTGTCTGGGTGTTACTATACTTATACCTAGGTATTCTATGTCAAAAAAAAGTAGGTACCTAAGGTAAGTAGGTATAATTAATCTATCGAGGCAGACCAAATAAAAACTGGTGAAATATGCACGAATATATTAAATTACATAATGACGTTAATTTCAGCTTTTATAACTGTAATTTTGAAATATTACGTTAATTGAGTCTTTCTATTGAATATTAGAAATTTTTATGTTCAATTAGAGACAGAACCTCCGGCCACAAAATAAACTAGCTTTTCCATTCTCAAGACTACAAATGTTACACTCTGGCCCATATGCAATGTCTATCAAAATCTACAATAATATACCTCAATACATTCAAAATGAAAATAAATTACATAGGTTTAAACTGCTTTTAAAAAAATATTTAATTCAAAATAGTTTTTATACAGTAAAAGAATTTTTTGACGAAAATGTAAATAAAATAGTATGCAGATAAATATAATACTTAGGTAAGTACTTGCTATTTTAAGCACCTAATATAATATAGGAATAAGTAAACATAAATTCTACCCTAACTACACTAACACAAAAGAGAACACCTATTTAACTTAAAACTAATACTAGCATAATTATTACCTAGATAGACCTACCTAATAGGTACTTTATTTACCTACATAGCATTATAATGTACTTACAACTGCTAATACTTATTTATCTACCTACCTACATAAAAGTTCCTACATACTACCTTAGAATACTTAATATAATACTATATACTTTATAATAACTACCTAAACCTACCCTAAACTTTATTCACATAGCAATTAAAATGTACTTACTGCTAAGACTTAATTAACCACCTACCTATAAGTTCCCATTCCTACAATACTACCTTATAGTTACTTTTTTGTTATTTTGTAAAGGCATTAAATGCCACAATTATTTTTATATTACTAAGAGGAAACTGTTTATGTTAAAATTCTATATTCTATTGTCTAAGTTTTTCTGTGAATATTGTCTCTATTATTTTATTTTAGTTGCCGTGCCCCACCCGGGCCCATGTTAGATGTATACAATACATGTGTATTGTATATGGCTCATGAATGCAATAAATACTTTGAATTTGAATTTGAATTTGAATTACCCACCAACAATTTGTAGGCCCTTGGCGTGCGTCTACACTTGTGACATTGCTCCGTACCGTGCCTACATCTGTGATACCAAAAATACATATATTAACATAGAAAACTAACAGTAGGTACGTACATACATAGCTAGGGTAGGTACCTACGTCTGTGCCTTGACCCCCCAGTTGCACGCAATACATACCTAAGGACGGTTTGCGTTATTTATTATTTACATAAATTAGTATGAACATGTCAACATTCACAAAACAAAATTGTTGCACAAGAGCCTAAACCACAAAAATATACGTGGGACCGTCGGTATTGAGTCAAAGTCAAAGTAAAGTGTAGGTAGGTACCTAATGATACCAATAAGAAATCAATTTATATATTACCAAAGTACCTCTTTCAGTCAAATCTGTTTTTAATTAAGCACGATGACCTATGATTTGACTTTTGAAGCAATGAAAACTTTAAAAAGAACCGGCCAAGTGCGAGTCAGACTCGCGCACGAAGGCTCCCATACCCTACCATTCTATAAAAACAACAACATCTATAAAATCGGCAAAAAAATTATGTCATGTGTATGCCCTTAAATTTTTATTATACTTAATCTGTTTTTTAGTAGGTATTTGTCGTTATAGCGGCGACAAAAATATCATCTGTGAAAATTTCAACTATCACAGTTTATAAGAGTTTCTTGTCAGTTCTTCTCGCACTGGGGATAGGACTGGAACTGGCACTTAGACTCACCTAGTATGTAAGACGTTTCAAAGTGATCCCTGTGATTCTATTGAAAATAAACATATTTTGAATTGAATTTTTGAATTTGATTTTGATAAAGTCTGGTGACAGACGAACAGACAGACGGACGGACAGCGGAGTCTTAGTAATACACTATAACAATCACAGTAGCAAATAATACACATTTATATCTAGCTGAATGATAGCAGTGAGTGGAAGAAGAAAACATGTTGTGCCGACTCCACTTAGCGTGGGATAAGGGCAGGACTAGCTATATATGTTTAATACACGCATAACTCCGGAAAGGCTAGGTTCCATACATCTAGCTATAGCTATAGCTATAAAACATATATTTTGTTTTCTTTCCAGCGGAACTGCAAGAGGTGAAGAACTCGGCCGCCCCAGTCACAGAAGTGTGCCTTGGCTGCATATGCCAGGCGTCGTCAGGATGCAAGCAGGGCATCCAGTGCGAGGGAGACTTCTGTGGCCTCTTCAGGATCACTTGGGCTTATTGGGCTGACGCTGGCAAACCTACTCTCAATGGACAATCACCTGATGCACCTGACGGTAAGAAAATCTCTAAAACTTGTAAAAACTTAAGGCTGTGGTTGCCTCAGAACGTTCCTTTCATAGGTAGGTACTGTGTCAATAAAAGTATTGAATCAATATATCATCTTCCTGCCTAAAAAAAATAATGATTGATTCAGGCGTAACTACGGAAATCCATTAGGTACAAATACTGAAAAGGACTTTCAAGGGATATAAGGGATTTGAGTTTGTGTTGTGTTAAGCTCGTTAGTTTAAGCGGGAAGGGGAAAGTACTAGATATATCCGTTCTTTTCAGTATCTTCCTGCCTCTTTCACATGTTATGTGGGGTCGACACAACATTATGTGATCTTCTTCCATTTCCCTCTGTCATTCGTCATCTCAATACTCACTCTTTTCTTACTCATATCATCTTTCACACAGTCCATCCATCTTTTCTTTGGCCTACCTCTACCCCTGTATCCAACCACATTCATACCTAACACTCTCTTCGTCACATGACATTCATCCCTCTTGATAACATGCCCATCGCCACTTTCAAACTTTCTCTAAAAAGTATCGAGTCAATAAAAAAATAGTTAAACAAAAGTTGAAAATAAAGACTAAGGAAAACTAGAAAGTAGTTCCGTGAAATGACACGTTGACCGTTGACCCCTTGTAAGTTTCAAAAGTTTTTTACATTTCAAAATGGTCTTTTTTTAATAAACACTGAAAGCTATCTACGGATTATGATAATGCTGGAATGTGTGTTGCGGAAACAAAACCAGATTTATCTTAAAAATGTCGGTCTTGACCTTGATGTTTAAATTTGCATCCAATAACACATGTCCGTAATCCAAGATTAATGATAATGAAGATCCTTTTGCTTACCGTTTGTCTATTTTCCGTTAACTGGTTTGTCTTAAGCCCGGCCGCAGACGAAACGTTTCAAACCCAATAAGCAACGGTTTCAACTCCTTCCACACAATACATAACAGGGGCCTTACCAAAGTCTTCCAGAACGATTCCGTTTAAGAAACGTCACATTTGAAGCTTGAAGTCAATACAATATGCATAGGTCATGGTACGAAATAACAATGCAATACTAATTCGGTAATGTATTACGAATTCGCAGTCAGGCCCCAGAACACAAGCTTACCTGTAAATTGTGTGTGCATGGATGAAAGGAACTTTCAAAAAAATACAAAGGAGAAAAATCTGAAAGAAAAGTTTTTGTTTATGTTTTCAATCTACAATGAAGCAGAAACAAAAATAAATACGAGTAACATGTGATAATACACTTTAATAATAAACTTTTTTTTCCCAGCGTACCCGACCTGCACCAATGACCCCTACTGCGCCGCACTGACTGTCCAAGGTTACATGAAGAGATTTGCTCAGGTATTTTGTTAATTGTTTGGTTTTTATTAATTTATTGAAGAAAAAATAAAGCTTAAGTGTTATGTTATTATGACTTGAGTGACCATGTCTGCCAATCAGTTTTAAAAATTGGACGATAAGATTATTTTTATATTACTTAAAATCAATTCGTAAAAAAAAACTACGTTACTGTCGTCAAAAACATATGGAACATATTATGCAACCACATTATTATTATTCTAATATAGAATCAAGAAATAAAGAAAAAAAGAGTCGTCCAGTGACGTTATGTCAATAACAATGATTCATGTCATGACTTTTATTGAACAGAATATCAAACAAAAATGTTACAAAAGTTTTGTCGACTTTAGGCATCAGTTCGTGGGTGTAACATGTAAATTGTAAGTACTAGATGTAAATGTGACATTGTATTTGCAATTTGCATATCAAGTCCAAAGCAGTGACATCACCCAAATAAATACCAGTCACTTCTGAATAAGTAGGTAGTATAAAATCGTTTACGTGACTGCCTGACTGACCATCAAATCAACGCACTACGTAGAGACATATAAAACCCGACTAAGTTCTACAATACATTAGTAAAGTGTTAGGTTTCTTTCTAAATCCATCGGAGGAAATCCTGAGAATTTTGAACAAAATAGCCATTATGTTTAAAATTGAATTGACACTGGTAAAATTGATCTCAAAAGAGTCTGGCAAACTTTACTTACAGTGTTGATATACAGCTTATGATGCTGTGTGATAGTGTCCAGCATTATTTATTATTATTATTTATTATTAGTGTAGAGGTTCTGTATAAGGTTTCGAAGAGTGTAGGTAGAGTCAATGCTATTATCGCTGCGGCATTGCAAGTAGCTAGACTCTGGCTATGGAAGGCATTCCCATAATTCAATCTTTAGCAGGTGAAACAGGAGCTTGAAATTTCTATGAAAAACTATGCGATCAAGTCGCTGAAGTTCCAAATTTAGTATCTAAATTATTTTTTCAACTTCCAGGACTGCAACGGTGACGGCGCTATCAACTGCTACGATTACATGGCGATCCACAAAAAGGGCGGGTACGGGTGCTCTGGCGAACTTCCCTTCAACTACGCCAACGTGTTCAACCAGTGCATAGCTGCTGTCGCCGCCGCGCAGGGCCCGTACGGGAAGTAGGCTCGGCCGTAGCCGTACAAACAGTAGAGTACTTTTAAGTCTATAGAGGAACCGCTTAGCAAAAAAACTAATTATAATGTATATCACAAGTCTTGTATCCAATTGAACACGATCAGGCGAATGAGCCGCTCATTTGGCAGAGCTGCTCAAGTGGAAACGCCTGAGCATGCTCGGCCCGAGCAAGTCCGAGCACACAGGGCGAGCTTGCATCTTGTCGCTCAAAGAACGCTCAGTATTTGCTCGGAGCTCAATGTGGATGCTTGTTTTTGTGTTCTACAGGCTCGGCAAATGTTAGGCTACACGGACATGTGAATACATGCCGGAGCCGAGCATAAACTGAGCAGTCTGAGCACAGCTTTTGAGGCTAGTTCGACCAAAACTTTAATTTGTTCCTCTGAGCACGCTCAGGCGAATGAGCGGCTCATTCGATGAGCGGGCTCAAGTGTATACAAGGCTTAAGCAGCGGCGCTGAGCTATTTTAGTGGCACTTTTTCGTAGAGCTGACTTCATTATTGTCGTTATTGTCGCATTACCGCTAAAACAAAAATTTTGACATATTTGTGCCGATATAACTGTGAAGAACTAGCTATTTTTAGAAATTAAAGAATGGTCAAGTGGAGTATAGGTAGAACAAAACTGCGCTTCAGAAAAAGTCATCTTCTTCGGAGTCTTTCTTACCCCACCTGACCCGTTTACAATAAGCTAAATACGTAAGGGTAGATTTGACCAACTTCTGGTAGGTAACTATTCTCAGAATAATGTCATTCCAAATGCAAGGAAAATGTCAGTTTACTCTTCGATAATTACGATTTATTCTGGGGATAGTGCTTTATACTAGTTTAGTCGAATTCGCCCTAAATAATACTTAATTAACTCCTAGTCTGTAGGGGAGACCTAGGCATGTCACGCTTTCCAAAGCAAATTATAATCCCATAAAATAATACAATTCTTTCAGGTAAATTGCCGTGGTGGTTTGAACACAAGTAGGTAGGTAACTACAAAAGTGTAACTAAATTTACCTCCCGGTTTTTTTACCTTACTATTGTTTTAGAAAGAGAAGGAAGATGCAGTCTGTTAAATAATAGAAGAGTTGTCCGGTGACATTATGTCAATGACTTGCATAAGACTTGTTGCGTATTCTGTGCACATTTCGACACGACCAAATTATTGTCTGTGGTTGTCGGGGCCGATCTGTTTCCCATCCCTATTTTTTCCATTCCTTGTCCCCTCCCTACACTCACTCACTCTCTTCGAAAAAACTAATTACGATCGTGCGCATGCAAAATCATCGACATTTTCACAAAACAAAATAAATCTAGTAAAATCAGTGTCCTAGACTCCTTGCCCAGCCGCCACAGGTAAGCCCTATAAATCACCGACATAATTGTGGTCCTCCGAGTCGAATATTTTGGGTATTTTGTGATTTTTTCCAAATTCGTAACCAACGCTGCCGGGCGGCGGACATGTTTTGTGTGTAAAATTTTCTAAAATACAAGTTATCAAAGTTAAGCAAGAATGTCTAGAAGTCAAATGAACACGTTAAAGTTTGAGTTTTTATGTGAAAAGGTTAATTCGTTGTACAATACTGCTACTGCATTAGATGTAAGTAAGGAAAGTGAAGTAGGTAAATTCAAAATTCGATGTGGTGAAATTGACGCTTTTCGTGCAGAGTTTGAGGAAGCCTTCCTGACGCTTCAATCCACGTTGAAGGATGAAGACGTATTAATTTCTTATAAGAAAAAGTTCGACTTGTTCGAAGAGCAGTGCCTCGAGGTTAAGTACATCTGCAGCAAGTTTTCAACACATCAAAATGTTAATTTCAAAGAAACCATTCACAAAGACCTGCCAGAATACTGCTCCTCGAACAAACGAAGTGATATCCAGTACAAGTTACCGGACATAGGTTTACCTAGATTCTCAGGTAGTTACCCAGATTTTCCATGTTTCCAAAATATGTTTGACGCACTAGTGCACAACAACGAGCGACTGAGTCTAGTCCAGAAAAAGCATTATCTAATGAGCTGTCTATCGGGCGAACCTGCTAATCTCATAAAGCATCTTTCAAGCAACCCAGATAACTATGAAGTCGCTCGGAAGTTACTTCTAGATAGGTACGATGACAAAAGATTGATTGCAGATGCGCATCTCAGTTCTATATTCGCGTTACCTGCAATCTCACACAAAAACCCGGTACAGCTGCGCAATTTTGTAAACACACTTCAAGAAAACACATGTGGCCTAACTAGTCTAGGGTTTCCGGTAACAGAGTGGTCATTCTTACTTCTGCATATCTTCACCAGAAAACTCGATAGTGAGTTACGATCCCGATTTGAATTAGCGCACCAACAAGTCAAAATACCTACTTTTGATAACCTGATAGTATTCCTAGGCAGTTATTGTAAAACATTAGAAACCACTGGCGTAGTAGGTCAATCAAGTAGCGGCAAGTCAAACAGTACTCAGCCCATAAAAAGTAGTAAACAGTCCTATGCGTCTAGTGTGATATCCGCCGAGCCGATCAAGCAGAGTTCCGAAGAGCAAAAAACAGTTTCATGTACAATCTGTAAGGGCTCCCACTTAATGGGGAAGTGTGAGAAGTTCATAGCCATGGACGTAGCATCTCGACAGGATTTAGTCAAAAAACAAAACCTGTGCTTCAATTGTCTGCGCCCGCACAGAGTGATAAATTGTCATTCACGATTCAGATGTCAAAATTGCTCACGCAAACATAATACATTGCTATGTTCAAACAATCAGCCGCAAGCAAACGTAGGTACAACTAGCAGTAACGAAACGCAATCATCGCCTGACGACAAACAAATCGCTCATTGCACGAGTACATCCGAAGTGTCGTCAGCACCCGCGATAGAGTCCGCGCCGAGCGCACCTCTTCTGTCTCTTTCGCACTCGCATGTTCCGCGTATCAACGACGCCGCAACGCGTCACACATTGCTTGCTACGGCCATAGTCGAAATTTCATGTTCAAAAGACGGCGAATATCATTCGGTTCGCGCGCTTTTAGATCCGGGTAGTATGGCGAATTTCGTAACATCATCTTGTATGCATCGACTAGGGATGTGCTACAACAAAACAAACATAACGATCTCGGGTGTCGGTGAATCGAATCGGGTACATCCTAAAGGTGAACTATACATGTACCTAAATAATAGAACAGGAGATCCGTTATGCGTAGATATGTTAGTTCTTCCGAAGATTACAGCTCCACTACCTACTTCGAACATTGATATCTCGATTTTAGCCAAATACGATCATCTTCGATTGGCCGACCCGCGCTTTCACGAAAGGAATAGTATTGATATGCTGCTAGGTGCGGGTGTATGCGCGAACATTTTCAACGGGCCTAAAATCGAATTAGGGGCAGGATTGCCAATAGCGTTTGAAACAATTTTCGGTTGGGTTTTAATGGGCGACATCAACGGACGTAAATCGGAAATCCAATCATTGCATTGCGTGACATCAATAGATGAGACATTGAAAAAATTTTGGGAAATAGAGGAAGTGAACAAAGTTAGGCAGCCCGATCCTAGCGATGTTATGTGTGAGGATCATTTCAAGCAAACGCATTCACGTACTCCTACGGGGCGTTTCATCGTTCGTTTGCCCTTTCGCCAGGGTGACCATGAAGTAGGACAAAATTTTGGGGATACCTTACACATAGCCATCCGTCGGCTTTTATCATTAGAAAACAAATTCAAACGCGATAAGGTTTTAGAAGCGCGGTATAGGGATTTCATGCGAGAGTACATTGAACTGGGCCACATGCAGCCAATCGATACTTCGATTGCACAACGTTTTCCACAATATTTCATACCTCACCACGGGGTATACAAAAAGGGTACGGAAAAAATTAGGTGCGTTTTTAACGCTTCTTCCAAAGGCCCGGGTGGGAAGTCGTTAAATGATGAGTTATTAGCTGGTCCCAAACTGCAACAGGATATAGTAGACATTATACTCCATTTTAGGTTACATGAGATAGTATTCTCCGCAGATATTCGAATGATGTATCGCCAAGTGATATTACATCCCTTAGACCGCCAATATCAGCTGATCGTATGGCGCGATCACATAAATCAGGGTGACGATCGGGTTCAGCCGGAAATTCAAAAATTTCAGCTGAACACTTTAAGTTATGGCGTCACAACAGCAGCGTTTCTAGCGATGCGTTGTTTACACGAACTGGCCTATCTAGGCAAAAAGACACATCCGCGCGCTTCGCAAATCCTTCTTCACGATATATTCGTAGATGATATCGTAACTGGCGCAAGTTCATTGACCGAAGCTCACAACATAAAGTACGAGTTAATCGATCTGTTAGGTAAAGGAGAATTCGAGCTTCGTAAATGGATGAGCAATGAGCCTCAGTTGCTTACTGACCTGCCAACTGAGCATTGTGAGTTAAAATTCAGTGAAGACGCGGACATGTCGCTTAAGATACTAGGTTTCAAGTATAGTCCGATAACAGATACTTTTTCATATCAAGTGTCATTAGATAGTAATGAGTGCACAAAACGAATCATTTTGTCGAGGGTTAGTTCCATTTATGATCCCAATGGGTGGCTAGCACCCTGCGTTATCTTTGCGAAGATACTGATGCAACGTCTGTGGACGTTAGGTTTAGACTGGGACGAGACACCCCCTCGAGAAATTATAGAAGAATGGCAGCGCTTCTGCAATGATTTACATCATTTGCAAAGCATATCTATAGAACGCAAGGTTTTGTCTAACACGGTTCAACATTTCGATTTACACGGTTTTAGCGATGCCTCTGAGTCCGCCTATTCGGCATGTGTGTATATTCGGTGCGTCCACATAGATAATAGCGTAACTATACACTTGCTCATCTCCAAGACACGCGTCGCTCCGATCAAGCAGAAACTTACAGTTCCAAAACTGGAACTTTCAGGCGCTTTCATTCTAGCTCAGCTTTTAGGTCGTGTTTCTGATTGCCTAAAATTAAGAACAAACCTGCATCGAAACACCTACGCTTGGAGTGACTCATCCATTGTATTGTGTTGGTTACGAACTCCCCCGCACCTCCTCAAGGTATTTGAATCGAATCGTGTCAGTCAAATTCAAAATTTGATTGCACCCGAGTATTGGCGTTACGTACCGACCCATCTGAACCCAGCTGACCCTGCATCGAGAGGTATCACACCACAAGAGTTAGTAATCCATGAACTGTGGTGGGGTCCAGCTTGGCTCACTTGTGATCCGAAATTATGGCCACCGCCATGCAAGCAGCTCGAACGTAACGAGTTACCCGGTCTTAAGAAATCTACTTCCGTTGTAGCTGCCGTCAATCATGAAGATGAAACGTCTCATTTTATTCAAAAGTGTAGTTCATTCAGTAAACTTGTACGAATCACATCTTGGTGCTTTCGATTCGTTAATAACGCTTTAAAATCAAAACAAAGGTTGTCGAAAACTGAGCCACTTTCCGGACCTTTAACTAGTAAGGAGCTTCAACGAGGCATTCATGCGCTCGTTAAATGCGTACAATCCCACTCATTTTGTAATGACATAAACAACCTTCTGTCTAAAAAAGCATGTAGTACCGGGATAATACGCTTGCAACCATTCTTAGACGAGAACGGTCTACTTAGGGTAGGAGGAAGGCTAGTGAACTCTTCGCTAAGCTACTCGTCTAAGCATCCTCTAGTGTTGCCTTCAGTGCATCATTTCACAAATCTCGTAGTAGATTATTATCATATCAAGTACTTGCACGTGGGTCCCAATGCGTTAATGTCTATTCTCCGCGAACAATTTTGGATATTATCGGCACGACGCGTTATACGCAGTAGAATACATAAATGTATCAGCTGTTTTCGATTGAGGTGTCAACCACCTCAGATCAAAATGGGAGACTTACCAGCCAGTCGTGTCACGGAATCTCAGAGACCGTTCATATCTGTAGCTTTAGACTACGCGGGTCCATTTCAGACAAAATCTAGTTTATTGCGGAATTCTAAAATAATCAAGTCGTATTTATGCGTATTTGTTTGTTTCACGACAAAATCTGTCCATTTAGAGGTTGTCAGCGACTTGACCACTGATGCATTCTTAGCTGCCTTCAAAAGATTTATTGCAAGACGCGGCCTACCTAAAGAAATCTGGTCAGATTCCGGCTCTAATTTCAAAGGAGCTTGTAACATTTTAGAAAAGTTCAAACGAGATATCGGCAAGGATCCTGATTTAAATCATTTTTACGCAGAACATTTCATTCGATGGCGCTTCTCGCCTCCTTTAAGTCCCGCTTTCAACGGGTTAGCGGAAGCAGCTGTTAAATCTAGCAAATCTCATCTGAAGCGAGTTGTAGGAGACCGACCTTTAACTTTCGAGGAACTCACGACGCTTTTTACTCAAATCGAAGCTATTTTGAATTCGCGACCGTTGTGCCCTCTATCCAATGACCCCAACGATCTAGCTGTTCTAACTCCGAGTCACTTCATAGTTGGTTCTCCTCTAATATCCTTCCCAGAAACACCTGTATTGGAAACCAAACACACAAATCAGCTTGCTCGGTGGCAGCTTATTAGACAAATGACTTCAAGTGTTTGGAAACGGTGGAGTCACGATTATCTCCACACTTTACAACAGCGTGTTAAATGGCATAAAACTCAATATAACATTAAAATAGGAGATTTAGTCTTAATCAAAGAAGACGGACTTCCGTCGCTTCACTGGCCTCGCGGTAGGGTGACCAAACTCTTTCCAGGTCGAGATTTAGTCGTTCGTGTGGTAGAACTTAAGACTGCTAAGGGACAATTTACTCGATCGGTGGCGAGGTTGGTTCCTTTGCCTTGTAATCAGGACTAAATTCATAGCATTGTCGTTAGTTTTTAAGTTTCGTTCTTTTACCTTGTAATCAAGACTAACTTCTTAGTATTATCTTTAGCTTGTAAGTAGTTTGCAAAATGTATACAGTCCATTTCTTTATTATCTAGTATCAGTATTGTACAACCTAATATCTTTCCGATCAGTATAGGTAGTTAAATGTTTTCAATTTTGAAAAAGGCAAAGCCTTTTTGTGGGGGGCCATGTTGCGTATTCTGTGCACATTTCGACACGACCAAATTATTGTCTGTGGTTGTCGGGGCCGATCTGTTTCCCATCCCTATTTTTTCCATTCCTTGTCCCCTCCCTACACTCACTCACTCTCTTCGAAAAACTAATTACGATCGTGCGCATGCAAAATCATCGACATTTTCACAAAACAAAATAAATCTAGTAAAATCAGTGTCCTAGACTCCTTGCCCAGCCGCCACAGGTAAGCCCTATAAATCACCGACAAGACTTAAACTCACGTCTCCTTGAACAAACTCACGGAACACTTAAAACACCACGGCTTATATTTAATTATATGGTATACCTAATTTTTTAAGTAAATATGAATATATATAATATGAAAATAAAATGAGATTATGACCTGACTGAATAAAATAAATGTTTTTACCTTTATTTGTTGTTTAAATCATCTATAAACATTTACAGTAGATTAGAATGTGCAAATTATTTCACTGCTTGCTTGCTTACCAGATTATCTACTGCGACACTCTACTCAATTTGATATTTTACCGTTATTTTAAAAACTTTTTTAACCTAGATTTTAGAGCTCGTCTGTCAAGCTGATAACATGAAGATGGAGCAATAAAAGATTGGTTGATAATAAGTTATTAAGTCCATAATTTGGCCACAAGGAAAAAGGCAACAAAATGTCTTCCGTTCGCTAAAATTAGGTAGGTACTTAATCTCTTTAGGTACCTAATAAAGGTTATCACTTGTTATTGACTACAATTGTTTACGAACTACAGTATACCTACCTAGGTCTACATAAGTCATCGCAGCATCTCCAGAATCCCACTCTGCAAGTAGCACTGACCACACTCGCACTTTAACTACGAGTATTAACTACCTACTAGTTCCTTATTATTTTCCAAGTGAGTACCTACCTACATTCACAACCCTAAAATTATTTTATATACTTAATTACCTATGTTTTTGTATTTATTTCTTTAGGGCAGTGATCTGGGGCTTTACGACAAGCTCTTACAAACCATATTTCAAGCTTAAAGTAACTCTACTTCAATACAATTTTTATAGGTTACTAGCTTCCGCCCGCGGCTTTGCCCGCGTGGTACCTTGAAAAACATAAACAATCTATCCCGCGGGAACCGTACATTTTTCCGGGATAAAATGTAGCCTATGTGTTATTCCAGACCATAATCTATATCTGTGCCAAATTTCATTCAGACCCGCTGCTCAGTTCTCAGTTCTCAGTTCAGCTGTTTTAGCGTGAAAGAGTAACAAACATCCAGACATCCAGACATCCATACATCCAGACATCTTCACAAACTTTCGCGTATAAAATATTAAGTAGGAAGTAGGATGGTACGAAATGTTAAAGTTTATTTTATAACTTTGATATTGCCCAAAGAGTTTGCTTGTTGGGAGCTTATAGTGAGGCCTCATAACTCTACTTTATAACTGTTACAATTTGTTCCAATTAGAAAATACAGTTAGGAATTTTATTTTAGGATCCTTTAGGTTACCTACTTAGGTATCTACACCGTGTGCATGTTTTTGGCCGTAAGATCAGACATCTATATGAATAAATGAGTCCCTACTTAATTCTCTTGGTCACGGCATGACGCGTTAATTGGTTAATTAATTAATTGGCTGGACCAATTTCGCTAATTCTTTTTTGTTGTGTTTGTTATTGTAAGATAGTTCTTTTTTTTAAGTATCTACTCAGCTCTTGTCTTTGAACCGATGCAGCTCTCTCCACTTCGTCCTTGCCAACGCCATCTTTTTCACCACCTTATACGGCATGACAGCAACCTTCTCTTTTACTTGGCTCATGTAACTTATTCTAGGCCTTCATCTTCCTCTCTTCCCTTTCATTCCTTCAATGATGTGCTTTATAAAGCTGTCATGTCGTATAAGATGTCCAATTATTTTTCCTCTTCGGCTTTCCATCTGCTTTCTATGGTGTTAATAAGAACCCTCTTCTCCTGGACACGTTCCAGTACTACGTCATTTGTGTCCTTTTTTGTCCATATAGATCTTTCCATCCTTCTCCAACATCTCAAACGCTTCCTGCACCTCTCTATCCCTATAAAACTACACTCCAGATATAAGAAATAATCAATATTCATAGTTAAGATAACAACATCGGTCGGGTCTGCTAACCTGCTGTATAGTTTATATTTCTAGCAAATATGAGGGTTCTCTGCCTTCTGGTCCTGCTGGTAGCTGTGCTGGCTGTGGAGGGCCTCCCTTCAGGGCAGATGATGCCTTTATGCGGCCGAAAGCTGTATGAAGCTCTTGCAACAATCTGTGACTTTGACAGTTATGCAGGAGGTAAGTCTGATTCATTTTTGAAGAAAAAAAAAAATGGCGGTTAGGTTAGGTTAGATTTTGTTAGATTTTATAGAAAACGGAAGAAATTAATTTACGTATTGTCTATAGACTTTAGCCTGCTGAGCGAATAATGTAACAAACAACAACAACTGATTCATTTTTATAAATTAGGTACTGGCTATTACCCGCGACTTTGTCCTTAAAAATTCATCATAGTTTGATGTTTTAGTTTGACATATACATTCCTAAATTATTGATAACGGTTTATTAGAAAATTTCTATGGAGTGCAAAAGAGGCGGTCTGAAAAACTGACTGCGCTCAGCGTTGCTTAACCATGCGTTACCCATACAAACTTTCAATCTCTATTTCAGCCCCTTCAAGATTATTTTTTAGACAAAAATAGGCTATCCTATGTCCATCTCCAGAATATAATCTATATCCTTGCCAAATTTCTTTACGATCCGTTCAGCCGTTTAGTCATGTAAAGGTTACAGACGTAAAACAGACAGACAGAGTTACATTCGCACCTATAATATTAGTATGGATAATTAAGTTTCGGTAAGAAATAGATATACTTACTTAGTTTTAACTTTACCTTTTGATATAATCGTCCAGTAAGATAAAATTGACAATTTAATAAATCCACATGGTTAAGCATGTATCTATGAACGTTATCACATCAAAATAACATTGAAAAGTAGTAAATTTAAAGTAAATAAGCAATATAAAAATTGTGAAAATGGAAAAAGTTACATTGGCCCCACTTTGGGGTGAATGTGACTTTTTAGTATAACTTGTTTGTGCTTATTGCTTTAAAGCTTATATTTGTCTAGCACCTACTTTGAACCAATATTTACGCATTAATTATTTCAAACAGTACTAAAACACAGTTATTTAGCCTAAAAAATACTTTTTGTACTTTTTGGGGCGAATGTAACTACGCTCCATACAGTTATCGATGAATGTTGGGACAACATTCATCGATAACTTTTTCTTATGTGATGTGACTGATGAACCGACAACAACGGGTTTCTCGAGACTGTTAATTTAGGTAGGTATATTATGTAAGTAGGTACCTAAACCATAGAATTATTTATTTCTGGATCGAAAAGTAATAACGATTGAGAAAAAGGACACTGATATTTATACTTATTTACACTAGATATATTTATAGTTCCTGTCCCGGTATATGTAGGTACATAATTTTTATGTAGGTAAATTTATACAAATATGATAAATGCGAAAGTAACTCTATTACATAGTAGGATCACTGGTAGGTAGGTACAGTGGGTAGGACAGTGGGAGGTTAAAGTTTTGGAGTCCCTCTAGTACTTAATACGCTATGTAACTTAATAGGCGTTCTTTTTTACTTTAATAAATAATTAAGATTTTTACTTTCGCAGAGTATCCAGATTTCCGTGTGGCCCACAGGAAGATTCGCTCGATAGGCTTAGTAGCCGAATGCTGCGATAGGGTGTGTCCCCTTAGCGAATTAATGGAATATTGTTAGATCTTAACTTACACCGTGGAAGCGCCTTTACATTTACCCAGCTCTCCATATTTGTTTACACCAAATATCAAAATAAAATATTTTTCAAGACTACATTATTTGTATTTCTTGCAAACCTACGAATTACAGGTAGGTACTTAATATCGAGGCTCGATTCAATAAAAGGAGAGTCGACCGGTGAGATTTATGTCGACGACATAAAATACAAAATACTCTGACTGATTATGACTTCTTTTATTGCATAGACTCTAACAAGTACTACTCTATAATAAACAAAACTTTTCGTTCATTAATTCGAAGTCATAGATCATATTCGTGACAAAGACAAGTCATGATGCCTCCACATTCTTTATTGTAAAATTCCCAGTTCGATTCAATCCTATCCACCCTTCTCGACAGAGAATATAGATCGTCATGAACTGAAACAATAATTTAATAACATTAAAACATAGATTACATAATTTATTGTTGTTATAACAAGATTGTGTCACTGTCACTCACTCACTCTCAGTTAGTATATTAGGACTTAGGGTTTGGCTTACAAAATATGTCATTTCCATACATACATTTTGTTAATTTATTTTATAGCCTCAAGCTCCTAACTACAAGTTCTAACAAACCATCATGATTCAGAAACGTCAAAGTTTCAAGCAAGCTTACTTCAATACAACTTATAAAGATCATGGTACGAATTATCAAAGTTTGAAAATATGTATATACTTTGATATTGCCCGAAGAGATTCTGGTAAGGCCCCAGTATTATTATGATCTAAGGCCTCAAGCTATGTAAACATAAAATATTGTAGTACCAAGGTACATAACGTGTACCTTCCTCTAGAGGTCTTTATAGGTCCAAGGAGGTAGTCTAACTCAAGAACTATTTTTATGTAAGTAGGTTAAAAACAAAAAGGGATCAATCAATTCAACGAATAATAGTTAGGTATTATTCATACAGTCTAATTTTGACTGTTTAACAGAAATACTTTGACTTACGCATTTCCGGACAGTGTTCGGTCATGTAGTTATAATAAGGTGTCAGGCAAAAATTACTTGTTGCAAGAGGTGAACTTGAACACAACAGCCCACTTGCAAAAAGCAGGAACACTACAAAGAAGCTCTTCATGTTCAAGTAGGTAATGTAAAAACTTCGTAGGTTTGCTTGTAGTCGATCTCGCTAAATAGATGCAAGTGTTTTGATTTCTCTAAGCATTTATTTATAAGACATATCTTATCTATTGTTTGTTGGTAAATTGACTTTTAACCTTTGATAATCTATTAGAAAGTACAGAAAATACAAGATTTCTGCGAATTTTTGCGCAGGAATTTCCAACGATATTATTGCATGAAAAGTCTTATTAGTTCTGTCCATTCAAAGATGAATTCAAAGCTTGGTAGAGGGAGATAGTTCAGGACCATGGGTGGCAGCACCCACCGACCAACAGAGACGAAACATGTCTCAGGAAATAGATCTTGGAGACATGTTTTTTTTTACTTTATCGACATCCAACCAATGCATGGGGTTTTCTTGAAAAATTTAATTTTATCCCTTTCACTGACCCCACTGAATGCTTTGAAAAACTTTTTTTTTTCAATTATTATCATGTTTTATCAGAGACCCTCGCAGTATCGAGTTAATGCCTACTTGTAAACTTCATTACACTATTATTAGAAGTTAATAAAAGAAAATCTCACGAACATTTTACGTCTGTTGTTGGAACAGCGCCCATACAAATAACCCATCATCCTTTTGATTTTATAGATCAAAATAGAATGTTGTTCACGGATGTAGATAACAAAGTTTCAAATAATATGTATTAGTCATGCATTTATTCATATTTTGTAGGGTTCCGCAATACTTATAAAAAACTACTTACTTAGTACACTCACAGAATAAATCGTGCCTCTGACAATATTTTTTTTAATATTTAGTCTACTTTAGATACATGTACCTAACGGGGAATAATAAACAAAAAGTTCACTAATCCCTTTTAACGGGGTTTGTCAACGGGGATTAGTGTAAGTAATAAATAATCCAAAGGAAATTGGTTTCCTATAGTTCACACCAGTGTAAGGAAATAGTTTTCTTTTGCCTGTCACACTGCTTGACTAACGTGTGGTGGTTTGTAAAATTATTTCCTAACCGTAAAACCAGTGTGACAGTGCGGTGTGAATGTTAGTCGGGCAAGATAGCGCGCACGGGTTACTTTTGTCACCGTGACGGTTTTGTCACTCTTATCAATTCCGTGGTTATGTATGGACATGTCACCAGTTGTCACGTCGTAACATGTGCATAAGCGACGAATAAGTTGTCCACTAGTTCCGTTGAACCACGTGACATAAATGTGTAAAGCGCAATGCGCCTAAGTACAGGTCATCCAACGGATCTAGGCATTCGTGAAATTAGCCACAGGTGCGAGTTTGCGCATGTACAGTTCTTTCCCCCTCTCCTCATACCTCCAATTGCTCCCGAAAAACGATACTGCACAGCTCTTGCGACTAACTTCACGAATGCCTAGATTCGTTGAGCCAACTATACCTATTGCGTTCTACGGCTGCTGACTAACCACTGTAAATATATGCACATCACAGTTCTCAAAACCTTTTTTTTTAATATAGGAAGATACAGTTTGTTCAAAGAGCAGAAGATCGTTTAGTGATATTTTTATACCGATGACATCCTAAAATAAAAAAAAAATAAAAAAAAATATGATCACGACTGCAATCCCCGGGCTCGGTAGATATCTTCCTTAGATCTTTAGTTACTTAGATCTTTGAGGATACCTAAAGAGGGTAGTCAGAGGCACGTCCAAACATGACATTTGGTACATGCCCACATTTTGCACAGTAGTTAGTATTCCTTACGTGACAGGTTGCAAGCCCATCGCCGCTTATAAGAATACTAACCTATGACACACACCTTCGAATTTTTGGTTCTAGGGTATGCCGGTTTCCTCACGATGTTTTCCTTCACCGTTTAAGAGCACTGGCATTGCGCACATAAATTTTTCGAATGGAAAAACTTATTGGTGCACGACCAGGTTTGAACCCACGACCTTCGGATCATGAGGCAGGGGTGCTACCACTACACCACCAGCGCTTTGACATCCTACTAATATTATAAACGTGAAAGTTTGTATGTAGGTATACAAAAAATCCAAAAAAAAATTGGCACAGAGATAGATTATAGTCTGGAATAGCACATAGCCAACTTAATCCCGAAAAGATGTACGATTACCTTGGGATAGATTCACTTTTGTTTTTCAAGGTATCACGCGGGCGAAGCCGCGGGCGGAAGCTAGTATTTAATACTTACGCAATAATTCTCGACTCATCTTTTATTGAACAAACTGGTACCTATAATATCAAAAAATAAAAAAAGGTCTTAAGAACTCGGCTGCTCATAGATTTACTTACAGACGGTCAGCCGGCAGCGTTTCTATCAATTATATACTTAATATAAATATAAATAAAACATCCTATGCTTTTTGTCACGTTTTTTGTTTTCTCGATTCCACCTAGTATGATGTCAATATTGTTCAATGCAATAAATAAACCAGTGTGGAAGCTATTAAAGTCACGATCACTCGTAGTCATGGGTGGATTATTAGATAAATAAATGAGTGTTTAAGTTTTTAGTAGGTTATACAATGATGGAAGAAACGATATGGACCGCTCTTATGTTTATTGGATTATCAGCAAGTGTCTTATCTGGTAAGTGATTAAAAGCAAACGAGCAATTTATTATAGGTACCTACTTACCTTTCATTTATTTATTTATTAGTTGTTGCCCGCGATTTCGTTTTTATAGTTATTCTGCTATTTGGGGCAGAGACAAATCCCACAAATCAAAAATTAAATCACAAATCGAGTTATAAATAACACGACTTTTATATAAATAGATTTCAGGGCATCTAAGAGTACCCAGTTATTTAAAAGATAACTATTGTCTGAAATGTACAGAGCGTAACATTTAGATCAGTCAGTAGGTATAGGAAAGTCTGAAACTATACGAAGATCTGTTCTTAGGAACCGTGTCATCGATTTTATTGAAAAAAATGGTAGTCATTTCGAACACCTACTAAAATAAATTAAAGTATATTAAAACAATGCATTTTATTAACTTTATACATTATCTTTCATTATATCGATATCTAAATAGAAATACCTAGTGTTAGTTTTATTTTTCAAAATGTCCGGGTTCGGTGGAATTTAAAAGCTACAAACTACGGTTGTGAGGATTTTTTTCCATGCTTGGTTTCAGAGATTCACGTAACCAACCTCAACGACTCCTGCCTAAGATGTTTGTGCCATGTCGCTGGCTGCGACACTTCACATGGTTGTGGCGAGGGGTACTGTGGACCGTTCTACATTTCCAGGGTGTACTGGGTGGATGCAGGGAAACCGACATTGCCTGATGATGACCCAGCACGGAAAGAAGGTATAGTTGGCTCAACGAATCTAGGCATTCGTGAAGTTAGCCGCAAGAGTTGCGCAGTATCGTTTTTCGGTAGCAATTAGAGGTATGAGGAGAGAGGGAAGGAACTGTACATGCGCAAACTCGCACCTGTGGCTAACTTCACGAATACCTAGATCCGTGGGATAAACTGTACCTACTTCATTTTTTGTTTTATCTTGACTCAACATTTCATCATCGAATCAAGTGGATGCACGGTCCATCCATGTAGGCCTTGATCACAAATTCTTGCAAAGCAACTTCATGCAACTTTAAAAAAAATATAATAAACTTAGCTAGGTATATTTTTAAACGCTACGCAACATTTTCCATCGAGCTGTTTGCACTCTGGTGCTCTGTTTCTCCTTTGGTCACCAAGATGACCAATCATCTAGTATTTATTGCAAAAACTAAAGATACCCGACTGAACTTAACTGAAAAAAGATTTTAACAGCCGCCATATTAGATTTTTTGACATTTTGTATAGCCTATGTCACTCTTGTGATCCAGGCGAATCCAACGACATCTCATTTGTCATAATCTTCTGACTTCTGTAAAAGAACTCGCATACTACATCCCAAACACATTACCCTCTTTCGTTTCACAATCGGGTAACTAATGACACTGCAATACTTTTTTACAGCGTTCGAAGACTGCGCTCGAGATTATCACTGCTCGATCAGAACAGTCAAAAGCTATATGATAAAGTATGGAAAAGTAAGTAAGAATAAGTATATTTTTTCAACAAAAAAGTCGACCGATTACTTACAATATGTCACGGTCAACTTTTATTTACATCAGTGACGTAAAGCAATGTTTCACTACTCCTTTGCTCGTCATAGCTTGGACCCGACCAAACTATTTTAAGCACTATCCCCAGAATAATTCGTGGTTATCAAAAAGTCAAGCATTTAATATTACATTATTCTAAGAATAGTTATACCAGAAGTCAAATCCAATCATAGAAAGATAAATCTATTTTAGCCTAAACCTTGTCGCGAATTTTGTGAATGTCGCGAAAAATGAGTTATTGCATTGTAGGTAGTTACTAACTCGTACTTCGCAAAACTTATTTCCAGGATTGCAATGGCGATGGTGTGACGGATTGCTTCGACTACATGATGATAAATTACCGCGGCGGGAGAGCTTGCTCCGAACCCCTGTTCCTCACAAACAATGGCCGGAGATGGCTCTCGACTTTCCAACAATGTCGATTATAAGTTATAAGCGAGCGTATACGGGACGAATCCAAGGTGTTATATAACTTCGACTTACCAACAATGTCGATTATAAGTAGGCGACATTGTTGAAAAGTCGAGAATATACGTATTATAAGTTATAACACTTTCTTTGGATTCGTCTCGTACGCACGAGATAGGACAAGAAACAGAATAATATAATGTAATAAATTTATTTTTAATCCGTAACATTAGTTTTAAATCTAGACTAAAACTAATTTACTTATACATTTTAGAAATGATGTGCGCATTTTCAGTGTCCTTAAACGGTGAAGGAAAACATCGTTAGAAAACGCGCTTAGTCAGATTTGCACGTAATATGACCATATTATGTGGATACGGCTGACTAATCTTAGATGGTAGGTAAGTTGTTGAGGTTTCAATTCGCCAACTTTTTTTAACAAAGCATTACCTGATCAACTTTAACAATTAAGTATGTTATAGAATCGATATATTGCACGTCATTTCATTTTACGGAAGATAATCCTTTGTCAGGACATGGTGAAACAAAAAACTAAGTACTTTAACAGGCGATTAAAAGGATAACAAGCTGTTAGTTTAATTAACAGAGCATGGTGAAATTAACCCTAAGCTTACTACGTCTAAAACTATGCCATTTTTTATGCACACCAGTGCCCACTAAGTAAAAAAATTACTTAAACAATATAAACATCTATTTATTTAATTACTTATCAAAATACGAAATTGTTATCATATTAGCGGACGATGACGATTGATGAAGGATGATTCTTCTTATCGTGTAACTATTACTTTCGAACCAGTGTGGTGAAAGGTTTAAAGAGTGCTCCAGAGGCGCCTTGCCCACTTGGCCCTGATTCTAGGTAGCAATCGCCAAAGTTAATTTTAAAGTAAGTAGTTATAAAAGTCTCATTCTTTCGCTTTTTAAAGAAAGGAGAAAGCCGACTGTCAATTAGTTCTATGAGCTGCAAAATCAATCATTTTTGTTCCTTTTAAGATATTTTTTCTTTTTTGTCTTTTTAGATATCAATTTATCAATTTTGTGTCAAGGATTTTAAGTATTGTAATTAATATTAAGTAAAATTAAGTATTGACACAGAGCCACAGTCAACTTTAAACAGAAAATGGCCGCTTTTTTTTCAATTCTCGGGAAAAATTCAGATTTATACAAAACAATCCACCCCAATTCTAAAATCCACACTTGAGCGAGTTCTATAGTGGAAAAATAACCTCCAAGAATACACAACAACACTCGAAAATAAAATTAGCAAAATAGGTCTCTATTCTTTTTGAACGAATGAGACGTGCATATTTTTTATGAAGTTTAAAATTAGCTTAAGCGATTTCTCTACTACTCAGAGTCAAGGCCTCTGTCTGATGAACCGCGCGTGCCTGAAGGCCTAACATAACGAACAGAACTAAAGCTGTCTTCAAGCGAAGGTCACAAGTGGAGCAGGGGACTGCCAGTCCTCTTCAATTTCCTCCTCAGACTCGTCCGGGAACCGAACCTGGTACAAACAATATTTGTTATTATAATAAGACTAACTACTGTGCATATTTTGGCATGTGCAATAATGTTTGGGCGTGCTTTTCTGAGTAGGTATTTCTTGAGATATCCTCAAAGATCTAAGTAACTAGAGATCTGAGGAGGTATCTACCGAGCCTGGGGATTACAGTCGTGATCATGCTGTAAGTTCATAGATCAATTGCAGGCGGAAATACTTTAAATTAAAAATATCACAATAAAAATTACAAAGTAGACCCTCTACGAAACGCGTTGATATCTTTTGTATTGAATTACTGTTTTTTTTTCATGATTGCATTTTAAGTAAGTACTTACTTTTATTATTTTACAGTAATTATTTGTATCACCAAAATTATAAAACTTTATATATACCTATATGTATATCTAGTTACTAGCTGTCCCGCCCGCGACTTCGTTCACTTAAAGTATCGAAACTGAGTTTCAAACAAATCATACTCATAAAAATATCCCATACTAACTTTGACACCCCATGTTACCATTTTTAGAGGGTTCTTATAGGAAATATCCAGAAATACGTTTCCATTTATTTTGCATTTAAGTATCCAAACCAAAATTCTGACCAATCGCACCACCCTTTAAAAAGTAACCATTGAAACATTGACCCCCCATTTAAACATTTTTTGAAGGTTATATTGAGAAATCCTGAAACACGAGTTCATTTATTTTGCATTTAAGTATCCAAACCAAAATTCTGACCAATCGCACCACCCTTTAAAAAGTAACCATTGAAACATTGACCCCCCATTTAAACATTTTTTGAAGGTTATATTGAGAAATCCTGAAACACGAGTTCATTCATTTTGTATTTACAGTACACAAACAAAGTTTCAGACCAATCGCACCACCCGTTAAAAAAATCCCATACAAACATAACAAAAAATTTCAGACCAATCGCACCACCCGTTAAAAAGTTCTCATACAAACATTGACCCCCCCCCCCCATGTGACCCCGTTTTTTAAGTTATATTGAAAAATCGTAAATCACAAAATTAAGTTTCAGACCAATCACACCACCCGTTAAAAAGTTCACATACAAACATTGACCCCACATTTGACCCCTTTTTGAAGGTTTTATTGAAAAATCCTGAAACACGTGTCCATTCATTTTGCATAAAAGAAGTGAGATCTAAACGGGTGCCAAGTACAATGGTCAGTCCTGAAACTTATTTATAACAATATGAAATATTTTTAACAACTTTAAAATATCATTTCATCTCATAATTTAGGATATTATATTGAAGCCTAAGGTCTGACTTGGCTAGTTTTCTTAAGAGTACGAATTATATTAGGTATAGCCTTTGCAAGTTCTTATTTTATTCTTCTAAAAATTTGGCTTGCTGGTAGAAACTAGCGATCGGACATAGTAGGTAAGTAGTTAATCCCATCAAAAACATAAATGTGAAATGAGAGCCAAGTTCAATAAGTATGTTTTACTTAGTCGTTGACTTCAGCGACAAAAGAAGTGAGATCTAAACGGGTGCCAAGTACAATGGTCAGTCCTGAAACTTATTTATAACAATATGAAATATTTTTAACAACTTTAAAATATCATTTCATCTTAAAACTTAGGATATTATATTGAAGCCTAAGGTCTAACTTGGCTAGTTCTCATATAGGAATTAACTACTTACTTACTATGTCCAATCGCTAGTTTCTACCAGCAATCCAAATTTTTAAAAAGAATAAAATAAAAACTTGCAAAGGCTATATATACCTAATATAATTTGTACTCTTAAGAAAACTAGCCAAGTAAGACCTTAGGCTTCAATATAATATCCTAAGTTTTAAAATGAAATGATATTTTAAAGTTGTTAAAAATATTTCATATTGTTATAAATAAGTTTCAGGACTGACCATTGTACTTGGCACCCGTTTAGATCTCACTTCTTTTGTCGCTGAAGTCAACGACTAAGTAAAACATACTTATTGAACTTGGCTCTCATTTCACATTTATGTTTTTGATGGGATATCATTACTTTTTGTACAGAACTTATTAGTAAATAAGTACTTATTCTTATATTATTACACTTATATAATCTACCTGCATAAACGGCTCAAACTATTGGCACATTGTAGGTAGGTACTTGAGTAGGTACTTACTGAATAAGTATACCTACCTACTACCTATCCGACAAGCCGAGACACACTATAATCTAGGCCTGAATAGTTATCTAGCCATATCTACCTACCTGCATAGACTGCTCAAACTATTGGCACATTGTAGGTATACATACCTATAGTCATACTTACCTATCTGTTTAGACGGCTCAACTATTGGCACATTGTATACCTAGGTACCTAAGTAGATAGGTTAACCCGATAATAGTAGGTACTTACCGAGAGTAGATATTAGTCTAAACCTAAATACTTATCTAGTCATACTTACCTATCTACATAGACGGCTCAACTATAAGCACATTGTATACCTAGGTACCTAAGTAGATAGGTTAGCCCGATAATAATAGGTACTTACCGAGAGTACTTTATTAGTCTAAACCTAAATACTTATCTAGTCATACTTACCTATCTACATAGACGGCTCAACTATTAGCACATTGTATACCTAGGTACCTAAGTAGACAGGTAAGCCCGATAATAGTAGGTACTTACCGAGAGTGTACTACTTACCAATCCAAGACACTACTTCCACTCGTTATTATATTCACGTCAAGACCCTATTAAAATCCACATAATGACCGACTGTCATCTATTTAGATTGCTATTCTTATATTACAGGCGCTAGTAAGGGTTCCTAGGATAATCAATTAATTAAAAAAGTACGATAAAAATAAAAAAAATTACAAGTTTCAGATTTTTTCCTTTGTATCCACCCCACTACCTACCTGGATGCCAAATTTGAACGTTCTAGGTCATCTAGAACTGGGTTATAATTAACGTCTATAGATCAGTCAGTGATAAAATTTTCCATAACCAGCCATTTTTGGACGTTAATATCTAAATAACCGTTTGAGGTGTGTTTATGAAATTCGGTGCACATATTTTACTCGCAAGTGGCAATAGATGAGCCAAATTTGACTTGTTTATGTGAAATAGTTTTTGAGTTACGAGGGGGTGAAAAATCACCCAAATGGTTCCTGTAATATTACACTAGGCGCGCATCGCCCGTTCGCTTCGCTTGAACTTGGCTGACACGCTGCCGCGTGTCTAGATAATAGGAAGGTAATTCGTATAATGATAACTAGCCAAGTTAGACCTTAGGCTTCAATATAATATCCTAAATTATGAGATGAAATGATATTTTAAAGTTGTTAAAAATATTTCATATTGTTATAAATAAGTTTCTGGACTGACCATTGTACTTGGCACCCGTTTAGATCTCACTTCTTTTGTCGCTGAAGTCAACGACTAAAGCATACCTACTTACTTATTGAACTTGGCTCTCATTTCACATTTATGTTTTTGATGGGATTTGTATTTACAGTACACAAACAAAGTTTCAGACCAATAGCACAACCCGTTAAAAAGTTCCCATACAAAAATTGAGCCCACATTTGACCCCTTTTTGATAGTTATATTGAAAAATCCTGAAACACGTGTCCATTCATTTTGCATTTACAGTGCACAAACAAAGTTTCATGAAAATCGCTCCACGCGTTAAAAAAAAGGTATTTATATAGTATTTTCAACTCTATTTCAATTTATTAAGAATTATTTTGCTAACTATTGGTAAGCGGTTTCCGCCATAGCTATCACGGTGAGCTGTACGGGATTCAAATATTTTCCCGGTATTTCCGGGACTAGTATCGTGATCCCAGAATCCCGATAATTATTAGTATTTAGCTAATAACTACTTACCCATGGAGCTAACCGCTTTCCTCCTGACGAAAGAGAACTTGGCTGATTTGACTGCCATGCCTGAATCCAAGGAAATATAAAATAAGTTAATGCTAAGTCAATGGTTTATTTAAAACCTTTTTTTTTATTTATTGTCATAGACTGTAAGTGTGAGACTAATTTTGCCACCTGTGAGTTTTGCGTCATGAAATTCACCTGTAATGCATCATGAAATTTACCTGGAATACATCATGAAATTTACCTGGAACACATTAAATTTACCGGGAAAGCATCATGAAATTTACCTGGAACCCATCATGAAATTTACCTGGAACGCATCATGAAATTTACCTGGAACACATCATGATATTTGCCTGGTACACATAATGAAATTTACCTGGAAAGCATCATTGAAGGCGTGTGCCAGAGACAAAGCCAGGGCTCTTGCATGTTTTCGCCTGGAACACACGAACACGTGAACCACGTGTGACTCCAAAGCCAGGCTCTCGCTCTTGCCTTCCACAACTGCGAAAACGCGGGCGGTGGCTGCGTCGGCCGAGCAGTAGGATATCCTGTAAAACCACAGAATATAAAATATTACTGTATAAAGAGGTCATTATAATAGTGTTTTATTATTTGGCGCAGCTCAATAACACCAAGCTTTTCCAAGATCCCCAAAAGTAATGCCTACATTGGTAAGTACCTTTTCCTACTTTTTGTACTGTGCCTAAATCTCCACGTGACGCGACAAGAAAAGTAAAAAAAGACTGGCAAGAAAGAATAAAATCAACGACCATTATAAAACTCTTAAAAGTAAAATTCTATTTGTTTGAAAAACTCCTGAGAAAAATAGATAAAAAACTTTTTGATACTATAATAGTATTTATGTAGTTTAAGGAAATAGTTTTTATTTAGTTCGCATTTAAAATGAGATTTATGGAGTACGAGTATATACCTACTTAGTAATTTTAAGTGAACACTGTTTTAGCTCGAGGTGAACTTGCAGCAAAGCCATAGCCCAAGTTCGCATTGCTGCAATTTTTCAGTTCAAAGACAAGACCAAAGACGTCAGCAGTGAAATTACGATTTATGCCATATTCGTCCCTAGAAAGTTCGGCCCACATGAAAAAATCTTCGTTTGTCCCACATTGTATTCCTTACTCGGCCCATAATATATTTTATATCATAAAATCTTATTTCGTCCCACTTTTCTGCTCCACATTCGGCCCACGTTTTTTTTATAGGCAAATTATCATTGATTTAGTACAGTTGAAGCAATAAGTCTTTACTTGACTTTTATATTGTAAGTATGATATGAACAATGCTCAGAAAGGTAAACTCTATGGGTAAACTCAATTTAAAGCGCACGTTTTGGGGTAGTCGATGCAAAAGAAAGCTGCGGCTAAGATTAAATTAATATTTTTTAGAAATTATGACTTTGGCTGATTAGTGTTTACGGATTCATACTGAATAGGTATATAATTAAACGTTAAATTTTTAACCTACATATTTAATCATCACCTCGGAAGTTCTTTTTTCTATAATACTTTATTAAACGAAATGTAAACGGATGAATATTAATAAAAGTGTTTTATAAGTCTTACCTATAATATATATTAAGGCCCAGCATTTTGAAAATTGGAAGTATTGCAACCCTAATCATTCTATTACCGCTTAATAGATTACATTGAAATTGAACTACACGATACTCAAGGATATAAGTGATAAATTAACCGGAGCCAAAACACGAATTAGTTAGAAAACCTAGGTTAAAAATCATGTCAAAAACACCTCTGAAAATTCAGAAATTCCCTAATTTATCCAGAACAGTAAGGTATTTTGAATTTCTATTTCACATGAATATAAATCAGTTAATTTGAAACAAATCAACCCAGCCCTTTTTTTGAAATAAGCTATTTACTTGAACATATTTATGTTTTTCTTCACCCACCGGTGGGTGTGTAGGGATAATTCCTGTTTACCCGTGTACCCACTACGATATGGTTGGAATTAATTATCGATGAAAAAAATACAATAATAATACGATAAGTTAATTTGTTGAAAAAAATGCATTAACTTCAGGAAACATGTAGAAGTCCAAGTACCAGGAATGCATAAACCATGAAGAGGTTTTCGCTACCCGTGATCTTTTGGCTCTTTGTGATTCTACAGTGAAATACCTCTCTATCGTTTCTGCTATCCTGGTATCTGGTATGTATTAGTTCATTATATGGTTGGAATTAATTATCGATTAAAAAAATAAAATAATAATACGATAAGTCAATTTGTTTATTAAAACTACGAAACTAAAGGAGACTGGGTTACATTTAACATTTAACATTAAGTATACTAAAATAGCAGTAAGGAATAGTGGAAATTTTCTGTGCGCCTATCCCTACCGGTAGAAATAGATCTACACAAAGGTGCACTTATCCCTACCAGTAGGGATAGCTTGGTAGGGATAAGTGTACCAGCCGTTTTGGTCGTGGTGATTACACTTATGACGTTCACTGTAGTTTCAATAATTTTGGTATGAGGGACGAATGTGGACAAATATTATCATGAGGGACAAACAAAGACTTTTTAATGGAGAGGGCCGAACATTAGGGACGAATATGGCATAAATCGAAATTACAACCACATTTGCGACTTTTCATGTTTACTCCCATTACCCTGATGCTGATGTAGTTATCCATACTAATATAATAAATGCGAAAGTAACTCTGTCTGTCTGTTATGCTTTCACGCTTAAACCGCTGAATCTATTTTGATGAAATTTGGTACAAAATAGACTAGAGCTTGAGAAAGGACATATGCTACCTACCTCTTTTATAGCGAAAAAATGCTTGACTTCAAAGGGTTGAAATAAGGGTTGAATGTTTGTATGGGAGTAATATTATAAATGCTAAAGTTTTGATGGATGTATGGATGTTTGTAACTCAATCACGCTGAAACGGCTGAACGGATCTGGATGAAATTTGGTCTCTGTGCCAAATTTCATCTCTGGAATAGCGCATAAACTATAATTTAACAAGGTACCACGCAGGCGAAGCCGCTGGTGGAAGCTAGTATAATTATAACGTACCCAGGTATTATAAGGCTTATCGTAGCCTACTTTTTATATACCTACTGGTAGAGATATAGGAATTGATAGGAGAACGAAAAACTTACTTGGATAGCTTGAATATCTTGAATAGCGGCTGGTTCAACAGAAATCTCACCACAAGTATCGCGCGTAGGCGGGTGTAAGCACTTATTTTGTATTTATATGGAATTCTACCGGTAGATAAGAAAGATTTAGATTGATTTGTATTTTGTAAATTTGAGCACAGTAGGTACGTATATAGTTTTTAAATTTCGATGCGTATTGGCTCGGGTCAGAGGCTGAACTGAGCGATGAGGCGAATGAGTGAGTCTTCAATTATGTTCCTTTGTTCATTCTTGCGTATTCCTGTCTTCTGATTGGTTGCTTGAAGAAGGTTGACAGTTTTTCGTTCAATAAGGAATGAGTGGAAAGGATTGGATGTCACAGATAAATTATAATTTGTGTAGTGTTGACAGATGGCGTAACCATTATTCCCCGGGCTGAAGGGATACCTTCTGAAGAACTACTAAAGTTAATATAAAGTGAGAAGTTAGAATCAAAAATATTAAAAGTTAAAAGTAGAAAGAATTTTAGAAGAATTTGAAGAAGTTAAGATTATTATACTAAATTTAAGGAAAGAGGCGTCAAGAGTTTATTGAAGAGGCAATCTATATAGTTTGATAGTAAAAGCGCCGCGCACAATTCGAGGCGCGGTAATGTAACAATATTATTTGAGGAAGCTACTTTTGATTTTGCGCAGAGCAAAGTGACTTGACCTAAGTCACTTTCACTGTGGCTAACCCGTAGGTAGATAGCGGCACCGTAGCATTTTTCGCTCGCGTCGGCGAAACCGATTAGAGAAATATTTTTTGTATTTTGAAAAATACCTACATGGCGCGGAATTTTTATATTTTCTAAGACACTAAGTTCGTTTTGAAATTGAGACCATTGATCAGCAATGTACGCGGGGACATCGTCATCCCAATCCAAGTCGCGTTTCCAACATTCTTGGACAAGTAGTTTGAGTAGCGCGGTGACCGGCCCGAGCAGAGACAGCGGATCGAAGAGCCGAGCGGCCACCGAAAGTATGGTGCGTTTAGTACATTTTGAATTATTATTTGGGTTGACCTTGAAAAGGAAAGCGTCTTCATGGGTTTTCCACTGAAGACCAATGATTTTAATGTTATTATCTTCATCGAACTTAACTACACCTGGAGCCTGACGATCCATCGGAATGCGTTTCATTAATTCAGTGCTATTCGTAACCCATTTGACAAGATTGAACCCCCCGGATTTAAAGAGCTGCGTTAGTTCGTGAAACAGCTGTTCTGCTTCAGAGACTGAGGATACGGACGAAACATAGTCGTCCATAAAGAAATGGCGCTCAGCCGCCCACGCAGCAGCTGGCCAGCGCGCGCGCTCATCATCAGCGAGCTGTCTTACGACCCGCATTGCCAAGTACGGCGAGCTAGAAACACCGAAAGCGACGCGGGAAAATTCGTATGTAGCGATAGGATCGTCAGAATCAAAGCGATATAGAATGCGTTGGAAGCTATGTTGAGTTTTATTTAAATTCAATTGAAAAAACATTTTTTCAATATCTGCGGAAATAGCAACCGGAAAAAGTCTAAGGTTAATCAATAAATCGAAGATGTTAGTTTGCAGGTTCGGACCTGTATATAGAACGTCATTGAGCGATTTTTTTGAGCTTGTTTTACAACTTGCGTCTAGGACGATTCTTGTTTTAGTGGTTGCCTTGTCCGGGCGATAGATGGCGTGATGCGGAATGTAGTAGCACGGACCGGGCGCGGGTTTATCGATTTTATTGAGATAACCTTTGTCTATGTAATCTTGCAATGTAGCATTATAATCTTTACGTAGTTCGGAATTAGCGTTTAAGCGTTTTTCTAGATTTAGTAAGCGTGTTTTAGCAATATTTTCGGAGCGTCCGAGCTCAGTCGGTTCGTACTTGAACGGAAGCGAGACCGTGTATCGCCCGGTATCGTCGCGAAAGAAAGTGTCTTTGAAAATGCGTTCGCATGCCTCATCGTCCGGACTTAAATGTTTTTTAGTAGGTACACTCTCGAGTTCCCAGAACCGTTGGGTTAAGTCTTCTAAGGTAGGTTCAATGACCGCATGAAATGATTGGTTATTATTACTACGAATAGAGTACGGAATACAATCCGCCCTACCCATCACTACGTAACCCAGTGAAGTCTCGACTCCAACGACGGCGGAGCCTGGAGCGGTTATTTTGCGATTTCCCAACAGGAACGGGAACAACTCGTTGCCGATTAGACAGTCAAAGTCAGCGGGCGAGTGATATTCATCATCTGCCAACGGTATATCTCGTAAATGATTCAGTTCGGACGTGTCTATAAAAGCGTTAGGCATTTTGTCGGTGATCGTATCTATGACTCGAGCATTGATATCGTAACTACAACGCGCGTCGTAGCGGGAGTGAATCGTGAACTTTGCGTAACCCATAACAGGTTTTACTGAAAGACCTATGCCTTTAACAGTAGCGGGAGCGTGCGTTATATTTAGATTTAAGCGATCACAACAAGATTTTGTGATAAAGTGACACATGGAGCCACTATCTAGAAAGATTCTCATTTTAAAGCGTTCACCTGCGTCGTTATATACGAAAACGACTGCGCTAGGCAAAAGTACGGTCGTCGTATTTACGTTACGAGTCGAAGTCGTAAAGGCGACACTGTCGTGCGTGACATGCGTGTGCGGCGGAACACAAGGTTCGGTATTGCGCGCGCCCGCTTGCGGAGGCGCGGGCGGCGCGGGCGCGGGTGCGGATCGCGGCGCGTAGCTATCGTTGCCTGCGCAGGCGGCAGCGGCTGCGAGCGGCTGCGAGCGCGCAGTGGCGGGACGGCCGGCACTCGCGCCGGCGCCGGCGGAGGTAGCGGATTCGGACCGGGTTGAATCATTATGTAATTGCGTGTGATGCATTCGATTGCAAACGGTGCATCTATTGTGTGAGCGGCACGAATTTATATTATGAAAACCTAAACAATTAGTGCATAGATTGTTAGATCGCACGAAGTTATATCGCGCTGGAGCGTTTAGTTTGAGGAAGGCTTCACACCTGTACAACGGGTGTACATTGTCATTTTTGCAGAAGGCACATTTTGGGAAGTTATTATTATTACTATTATCATTTTGAGCGACAAACGCTTGCACGGCCGAGGTACGCGAGTTCGAATTGTTCGTTTGCGTTTTATTATTAGAGTAGGTAGTCGCGGATTTAGTAGGTATCCCGGTACCGCGTAACATGTGAATCTTGCTCTGTTCTTTAATGAATTTAGTTAGCGAATCGAAAGTAGGTAGCTTTTCGTCGCGGTGCGCTTGCTCGAATAAGTTGACGGTTTCTTTATCTAGCTTAGATATAGCGATATGCGTGAATATAAAGTCCGAGAGGTCGTGAATACCTAACTGCTTCAGTGCGCACTGAGCGGCACAAAAGCGCTCGATGAACGCGTCTAATGAGTTACTAGACGGAGATTGGCTACCTTTGAAATTAAGAATTTGTTCTAGGTACATTGTAGCTAGCGTCCTTTTATCTTGGTACTTGTCCTTGAGAGCACTCCACAGAATTTCGTAGTTACTAGCGATCGGAAGAATACCCGCGCAAACGCTGAGCGCTTTGCCGGACAGCCTGCCGATAAGATATTGCACTTTTTCTGCGTCCGATAAACTTGTATTGTTATGTATGAGCGCGGTGAAGTTTTCATAGAACATGACCCATTTATTGGGCGAACCATCAAAGGACACTAACTCCAAAGCAGGCAATTTACGTTTTAGAACATCGAAGTTATTCGAAGTTGGCGTTGGCGGTTTAGATTTACTTGATTGAGTGGCCGTACAGATGAGTTCAGTTTCTACGGCTTTTATGTGACAATAAAGTTCGTCGAAAGCCAGCAACGGCGCGAAATCTATGACAGTTTTTGGATTCAATTCTAACTTTGCCATACTTAGCTCCTCAGTTACACTACTATACTCTTGACGAACCTTTTCCAAGGATTTTATTCGGATAAGAAATGAACTAATCACTTTATCGTCACTGCAACGGGTACTCATGTCATACATATTTTGCACCAATTGGAATAAGCTTTGTTGTTTAGCAGTGAGCATTACGACTTTATTTTCCAAAATGGAAGGTTTTTCTTCCATATTATCATTAGCAGCGGCTTTAGGCATTTTGAAAAATGAATTTTTACGTTCTAATTTTAATAAGTAGACACAGGTAGGTACTTACCCAAGTAAGTAGGTAAATACGCAAAATCGGTGAAAAATACGTATGCACGGGTATGTAACACAAAACACAACAATTGGAAAGGAAATAATATCAGTAAAATGCAAAGTAAAATTATTTAAAATTCTCAACCCGAGAAAATAATGGCGGCGTAGTGTAGGTATAAACAGGTTACAACAGGAAGTATTTGCGTATTGAAAATAAGTGCAAGTTTGGCGTGTGTATGAAATGTAGGTAAGTAAATAGTAAGTTGTATGCGTGTAGCGTAAATATAAATGCGTTTGTAAAGTATTTTAGCGGTGCGGGTGCGTGTCGTAAGTATTTGTGGAATGCGTTATGGCGTAGCGTGTATTGGTAAAATTGTAAGAAAAGCGGTATGTAGCGGTATGTAAGGAAGGCGGGGTTGTATAAATAGGTTTAGAGGATAGAATAAAGGGAATCCGATGACGAAGGACCAGAACTTATGGTAGAGATATAGGAATTGATAGGAGAACGAAAAACTTACTTGGATAGCTTGAATATCTTGAATAGCGGCTGGTTCAACAGAAATCTCACCACAAGTATCGCGCGTAGGCGGGTGTAAGCACTTATTTTGTATTTATATGGAATTCTACCGGTAGATAAGAAAGATTTAGATTGATTTGTATTTTGTAAATTTGAGCACAGTAGGTACGTATATAGTTTTTAAATTTCGATGCGTATTGGCTCGGGTCAGAGGCTGAACTGAGCGATGAGGCGAATGAGTGAGTCTTCAATTATGTTCCTTTGTTCATTCTTGCGTATTCCTGTCTTCTGATTGGTTGCTTGAAGAAGGTTGACAGTTTTTCGTTCAATAAGGAATGAGTGGAAAGGATTGGATGTCACAGATAAATTATAATTTGTGTAGTGTTGACAGATGGCGTAACCACCTACCTAAAGTCTATTCATAAGTTCAAGTCTCCGTTATTTATCGGGAGCCACACAACAATGTAACGGCTGTCACATTAATTGAATATATTGCGAAACATGTTATGAATCTCGTGAAGTCATTGACTGTATTATTTTTTTCTGCAATTTATTAATTGCAATCCAATGTAAAAAGTAAAAACAATGTCCTATTATCGCACATTTTATAGAAGTTAAAAAACGAGGATCATAAAGCGTTTTCTCTATAGTTTCTCTATGGAAGAACTTTACAGATTTGGTAAAATAAAAATGACACTTTTCTACACTAATATTATAAAGAGAAAAGATTTGTTTGTTTCATTGAATAGGCTCCGAAACTACTGGACCGATTTAAAAAACTCTTTCACCAACGTTTAGAATGAACTTTCAGGATGAACATAGGCTATACTTTACGTAGGTAACACGCAGGCGAATTCGCAGGCGGAAGCTAGTGTTAATATAAAATGTTACTTTGAATTCTAACTACCTAGGTCTTTACTTTATCTATCCACCATTTTTTTTTTATCTTTCTTTATACTTTTCGCTTTGCGAACATTTTTCCACCGTTATCTATACTAATATTATAAGGAGGACAGTTTTGTATTTTTGTATTTTTGTTTGTAACGAATAAACTCAAAAACTACTGGTCCGATTTCAAAGATTCTTTCACCGTTAGAATGCTACATTATTCCTGAGTAACATAGGCTATATTTTATACAGGTACCTCGCGAGCTAAGCCGCGAGAGGAAGCTAGTCAACAATAAAAAAGTAAATTCATGCAAGTCTTATCGCTTAGGACTTTAGGAGTGATCTCTTCCAGCCAACTTTGAACTCACTTGTAAATAGATACGCTGAGCACATTTTCCTGTGACTCTGCGTCGGTTACAACGATGCCTTTCGCACTGATGTCCAAATTCACTCGTTGTAGTTTCTTATTCAGGGCTGAAATCGGAATAGTACAAAGTTTAGAGCGAGTGCCCACGAAAGAGGAAAGAGGAGAGTAAATATTCCAAAACCGGCCAATAGAACCATGTAAAATTTTATCTATCTTCACTAAATTTCAACATTACGATTTCGGCATCCATCAAAAACATCAACATCATCATCTCTCTGCCACGTTATGTGGAGCCGGCCCAAATTTTCGTCATCCGTTTCACTAGGGCACGTCAAAAAAAATATTTTGACACTTGAGTCTACGCACAATTCATGCATAGGGACTAGACATTCGCACCATGAGAATAGAAGTGACTCATCTCAAAAAACAGGTAAAATGAGTTAAAATGTAGAAAGACTCAGAAAAAAAAAACTGCATCGCCTAGTGATTAAAAAACTGCCACTTTTTGGTTAGAATGCGTCAAAACATAATAGGTGCGTCTCTTTCATTTCGGCGATCCCTCGTCCGTCACCTCGTGAAAAAGTGATTATATTCAGTATTGCGTCAGCCAGGATTGCTGTGAGACGTCACGTGTAATTAATAATTAATAGTATTAATGTGACCTAAACCTCAATATTACAGTTTTGTATGCAAAAATTAGGTAAGATTTTTTTGTAATTTAGAGTAATAAAGCGACCGATGTTTGTTTTGTGTCATTTTATTGCATTAAGCTGAGTAAATTATTGTGACTTAAATCGAGTTATATCAGTTTATTACTATATTAAGGCTTATTTTAATGACCGTTTAAGGTTTAAGTCATTAGTAAATACTAATAAATTATTGCTATAGTACAAAACCGACTTAAATGTCGGAAGGTTTCTTTGAAGTGGTAAATAGAGTAATTAATTAAATTTATTTTGAATCAGTAATAAATTTAAAATTTAGATAAAACCCTAAAGTATCCCATAATTTGTAAAAAAATATAGATAAGTCGTAATTTGGTTATGTCATAGCACAATTTAGTAGAAAACACGCAATCGTAAAATCTTTAAATCGCATTTCCCAAAAATCATGTTTTCTTAATTGAGTCACTTCTATTCTCACGGTGCGATAAGTGCGCATGTTTGAACGCTACGTCTATTGGCGTACGCAAATGGCCTAATCACATTGACCTATTATCTGTTACCCTAGTACCTACCGCAAAAGATAATAAAGTAGGTACTTAGAGCACAAAGCTACCGGCAAGCCGACGCAACGCGAAAGCGGAGAAAAATTACGATAATGTCAACAAAACTAGATAGCCAATGCAGGTACAGAAGGAATGTACCATGTGTTAATATTTCTGTAAATAAATACTGTTGACCTAATATTGAAGGACTTTCCTTGGCTATCGGTACACAGACCAATTCTAAGGTGTTACAGGAGCGCGCATGTTAAATAGAGTGGATGACATTGACAATAGACGAGCGCCTTCCCACTCCCCTTATGCTTCGCCCTACATAAGTGGCCATTAATTGCTAGATTCCGTTGCAAACTTACTTTTAACCGAGTGCAGAGCGGAGCGGACAGCGATAGCGGTAGCGGGCGCGGAGGCGGCTCTCTCAACGGGCGCGACACCTGCGTACCGCACGTCGATCAGACCGTTGGCGCCTGCCTCTCGCGCCTCTCGCCACCATCCTTCTCCCTCGCACTCTGCCAGCGCCCATTCTTCGCTTAGTTCTGGAATTGAAAAAAGTTAGCTTAAAATGGCGGACTCACACAAACGTAAAGTTATCAAGAAGTAAGCGCAGTTTATTAGAAGCTGGCTTTGCTGCCGTTGCTTCGTCGCGTCGCTGGCGCCATTTTCCGTCCAATAGAAAATTGCCAAATCTGTAACTCATCTCTCCCGCATCTCAGCGTTTATGCCCGCCTTCCACTGCGAGCGGAGTGTTACCCTTAAAGTTACCCTTTTTTAGTGGAAGGCGGGGGCCGCCTTCTACTAAAAAAGGGTACCGAGTCCGTACGGTGCCCGCTTCGCTCGCAGTGGAAGGCGGGCATTACACGCGTCAATTTAAGCGTAGCTTTATTTCATAATAGAAGAAATAGGTTAAAATAAATAAAATAAAATAAATGTTCCAAGAAGAAAAAGTGCATTTCGCTCTTAGCGACCGAGAGGCAATCTGCGGGTATCGACTTATAGTTAGGTACATGGCTACTCGTAAAACGGACGTTGTCACCGTTCACTGATAATTCCATACCTAACTTGGAGAGTAATTTTCTTAGCCCGATGCATTAGAGGCAGGTGTTGTCAACCTGTGGACCTAACGTATTCCTAATGCTGTTAGGTCCGCATTTCGCTGAAGTACAATAAGGTTATTTCACGCGCGGAAAATTGAAAATAACTCCTATTAAGTATGTTGGTGGACCCGAATCTATGTTAGTAAGAAAATTGTAAGAAAATCTTATGTTTGGGAATATTTGGAACAGACTTTGCTTAATTAAGATAAATGCAATGGGCTCTTCCTGTTTTAATTTTGTTGACACTTAAATTTGTTGACACTGTAAGTACATTCATAAGCTTGTCTGTAATTTTATAGCACTACATATTATAAAACAAAGCCCTCCGCCGCGTCTGTTTGTCTGTTCGCAATAAAAGCAAGAACTACTGCACCGATTTCATGCTGTTTTCACCAATGGATAGAGTGGTTCTCGAGGAAGGTTTTAGTATATAATCTGTCAAGTTTTTAAGTCGCAATAATCGACATCTACGGCGGGCATCAATTTTTCTAAATAAGTATTACAAGGCTACATAAAACACTCATTTTTGGAGAGAAAGGTTCGGATAAAAAGGTTGACCACACCCGGATTAGAAGTAGGTACCGCTAATGGGTACCTTCTGTGGCAGACACCAGTTTCGCAACGATCTCGATGAAGGATATCTATCATGCAAATTGCTCCAAATCTAGGAGAAGCTAATTATATCAGAGGAAAGGAAATTGACTGCGATTTTATTGCGATCTACGCAGTACGCACTACGCAGTTCGCATGTAACTGCAGGCATTATAATTATGATTTAGCAATAATCTGATGGCGTGCGATTAGGTGGGTGTTTCTTCTCAATTTATTATTTTTTCGCTATTTTTTTTAATCTTGATTTAGAGCTCGTCTTTCAAGCTGATATGCAGATGAAGCAATAAAAGATTTTTTGATAATAAGTTATTTCACGAAGGGTACATTTAAAACTAACTAATATTTTACGAGATAACCAAAATTGTTTGTTGCGTACAATGATAAATAGTGGGAACAATGATAAAATTGTAGAGGAGAATCGCCCAGGTGGCTAATACGAGGTGCTGGTTTGATTCCCTACTTGCAATCTGACGACACGCAGGGACGAATTTGAAACAGCCCACCAATTAGAACATTGTAAAAATTTACTATGCGAACTTTGTAAAAAATTTTTTACTAATATAATTTCAGTAAGTAGGTACATTTTGGTTAGATCTGAAATATAGAAGAACATTGATGTTTAAAGCAGGGTCTGCTATGAAACACCACCTGAAACTTAGTTGTAACCAAATTTTATACTGTTACTCTGCTCTGTGGCCTAAACTTTTCTTCTTTGTTATGGGTTATGGTTATGTGTTATGGTATCTATGTCTTTTGAAATAAATTTTGCCAGTGGCAAGTGTTGAAATTAGGGGTTTTTGAGTAGTATTGCCATGTCACAAAGTCATAGTCAAATTGTCAAGTCAATTTTAAACAAAAGATGGCTGTTTTGTTCAAAATTCTCAGAATTTCCTCCGATGAGTTAAGAAAGAAAATTTCACTTTAATTCTCATATCTCACACCGGTGTAAAAACTCGGGCTTTATTGCAAAAAATACCACGAAAATCACACAATAAAAGTCAAAATAACACGAGTAAAAATAAAAAAAACTAGAGCGTTAAGTTGTCAATCCAAAACATCAGAAAATTCCTTCAACTCTCTCCAACAAGTCTGAATTATTGGCATAATAATAATAATAAGAAGAAGAAGAAGAAGAGGCTTAACAATCGTGAATCAAACTCAATCTAACTAAGTTTTCATAAACAATGCTTTTGTTTACAACAGTATCTGTGAATTACGTCAAATGCCTACTGTAAGGTCGCGGTGATGACATCTACTATACATATAAAAGGATAAGTCCTGACTGATTTGAATAGATACAACGCACAGCCCAAACCGCCGGTCGTACAGACTTGAGATTTGGAGGGTATGTTCGTCTTGGTATGTGGTCGAGCTAAAGACGGGATTTTTGGAAATTCCACTTTTAAGGGGGTGAAAAGGGCTAAAAACGGTTGTATGAAACTTTTTAACGCGCTGTACGATTTTCATGAAACTTTGTGTGTGTAATGTAAATACAAAACAAATCTATACGTGTTTCGATATTTTTCAATATAACCTTTAAAAAGGGGTAAAATAGGGGCGCAATGTTTATATGGGAACTTTTTAAGGGGTGGTACGATCGGTCTGCATTTTGGTTTGGATACTTTAGATGCAAAACGATGTAAAACGTATATCTTGATTTTACAAAATAACTCTCCCAAAAGGGTTAAATGGGGTGTCAAAGTTTTTTCGAAGAGTGGTGTGATTTGTTTGAAATACTGTTTGTCTTGGTATGTAGGCGCCCACTAAGGCGGGATTTTTGGTAATTCCACTTTTAAGGGGGTGAAAAGGGCTAAAAACGTTTGATTAAATTTTTAACGCGCTGTTCGATTTCCATGAAACTTTGTTTGTGTAATGTAAATACGAAACAAATGTACCTACACGTGTTTCAAGATTTTACAACATAACCTTTAAAAAGGGGTAAAACGGGGGCTAATTGTTTATATGGGAACTTTTTAACGGGTGGTACGATCGGTCTGAATCTTAGTTTGGATACTTTAGATGCAAAATGATGTAAAACGTATATCTTGATTTTACAAAATAACTCTCCAAAAAGGGTTAAATGGGGTGTCAAAGTTTTTTCGACGAGTGGTGTGATTTGTTTAAAACTCGGTTTAAATACTTAATAGGCAAAATAAATGGACACATATTTCTGGATTTTTCAAAATAACCCTTCAAAAAGGGTTAAATGGAGTGTCAAAGTTTATACCTATAGGACTTTTTGACGAGAGGTGTGATAGTAGTTTGAAACACAAATTAGATAAGTTCATGAATTGCAAAATAAATGGACACTATTATTGGTTTAAATACACTACATAGAAAAAAGAAGAAAAAAAAGTGGAACAAGTGAAAGAGTTTATATATTTGGGTACTTACGCTGTTTAACAGAGATAGAATACATGATGACGATATTGAAAGGAGAGTGAATGCTGGAAATAGTATGAATGGGGCACTTCACACATTTATGAGCAGTCGGATCGTGTCCTAAAAGGCAGGTCTGGCTGTGCACGGTGGAGTGTTAGTGCCGACATTGATGTATGGTAGCGAAAGTAGGGTATGGCAGAAGAAGCATCAGAGTAGAATACATGCAGTGGAAATGAGAGCTCTAAGAAGTATGTGTGGTTTAACTTGATGTTTAGCTTCATATTTAGTACTTTATTTTTTTCTTTGTTTATTCTTTATATTAATTGAGTCACGGAAACTACGAGTAGTATTTTTTGTCAGTGGTAGGTATTAATCATTTCATTTATTTTGTTTCGTGGCTCTTAGTTCGCTTTCAGTTGTTTAATGTTTTAGGTACTTACATATTTAAATTTTGTAAATTTTTCTTATATTATATTTTATGTGTCCACCATTTCTTCACGTGTTAGTACTATAAACTAGTGGAAACTTAATTGGATTAAGCTCTATGTTTAGTTATTTTAGTTATAAGATGTATAGTTCTGTTTGTTTTCCTAATAAATAAAAATAAAATAAAATAAAATAAACTTTGAATGATAGAGTGAAGAACAGCGTGATAAGAGAACGTTGTGGAGTGAAAGAAGACGTAGTGATGAAAATTGAGAAGGGTATGTTAATATGGTTTGCGCATGTAGAAACGATAGATGAAAGGAGATTGACGAAACAGTTGTATGAGGAGAGTGTGAATGGGACAGTTGAAAGGGGAAGACCTCGGCGTATGTAGGTACCTCGATCAAATTGGGGACGTTTTAGAGAAAGGCCAGGTACAGAGTACCCTAAACCGACGCGTATGTATTAAGAATTTAATGAGAGTGAATGAAGCAAAAGAAGTACATTATGTCAGGATCGTAGCAAGTGGAGATCCGTGGTCTCTGCCTACCCCGTCGGGAAACAAGAGTGATTTTAGGTATGTATGTATGTACATAGAAAAAGACGGGTTGATTCGATCATATAACTCCAGAACGGTTTTCATGGTTTTTGATTTGTTTTATACAAAACATGAAACGCGGACGAAGTCGCGGGCGACCACCTAGTTGATAATATTAGTTACTAAAGGGTGGTGATAGAAAATCAAATAATAATAAACAAAGTTACTTATAGATCTCTTGCTTCGCTTGAACTTTGCAAGATGAAAAAAGAAGTAAGTATTCACCACGTACCTAGGTAGGTATAACTTTTTACTGAGCCGGATTTTGATTGTTCTTTTTTTATTACCTTGTAGGTACGTTCGTATTTATGTTGTGTGCCAAATATACCTAATGTTTGAACGTGCACTGACTACCCCCTTTTGGATATCCACAAAGATAAAGGTCGGCGGAGATGTCTACCAAACCTGGTGAGTAGGTACAGTCGTGACCATGGGTGGTTTTAACTACTTACCTACTTATTAATTTATTTATTTTAGTTTTGTGATAAGATAAAAAGAGGACTATATAAGCTATTTCCGGACCGTATAATACACAATTTTATTGAATGTCCGAGCTTGGCCGAGATATCTCCCATTTATCTAGGCCAGACAGACCGATAGTCTATCTGGGCCATAGGTCAGTTATTAGGCGCAATAGCGTTGAAAGATTTCGCGATTATGGCCCTTTTGATAAAACACGGCTTATGGCAACATTGAGGCTAGTTACAACTGGAAAATGCAGCCAGTTCATGTAGTCATAAGTAGCACTAGTCATTCAGTGGTGTGATATTCTTCCGATCGTGGATTCAAATCCGTGCAGCAATAGCTTACTAATAGGTAGAATTCAACGTTAAAAAAAATGTATGCGCTATAGATTGAAACAGAGTAATGTCCTTAAATTATGAGAATTAAATGGGAATAACGAACGGGAACGAAACTCAGTAGGGTCATGTGGTCTACAGTGGGTCACTTTTTTTCCTAGATCTGTGATACGGCCCCGGATTATGCTAGGATGCTGCTATTGAGAATGGATATAATGTATTTCAACTAGTTTGACTTGGTATAATTAATTTCTTGATAAATTAAAGTTAAAAGAAAACAAACCAGTTTTTTTTTAATGTCAGAAATGAGCCACTGTGTACCTAGGGGTCGAAACAGTGGCTAGACCCTAAATACACAGTGGTTAGGGGTGGTACACGGTGGATACTATAAGTGCATGCCATTAAAATAAAACAAAGAATTTAGAAATTAATCAGTCGCTTTATTACAATGATTAAGTCTTTCTTATATGGAGATCAGGTAATCACGTATTTACGCTACTATATAAAATATATCAACAAGCAATAAAAAACTTAGATAGCAACATTGACAACGTTGTCAATAAAAGCTGTAACCTATTTGACACATCTTTTACATCTTAAATAATAAATATAATAAACCAAATTACTACCCTAGTCATAAAAATAAACAAAAAAATAACTCTTCTAATAAAATAATACCTAAACGTAAACTATTTTTCTGCTACAGACAATCAATAGAACATAAATTTAATACTGTGAAACAGTTAAACTAACATAATATTTAATTAAAACACTTTAGTGAACATTTAGTTGGGACATATCAGTTGAAAAGCAGTAGTAAGACTGTTGGCGTATAGTACTACCGCCATACACTCATCATGGATCATGATCCACTGTGTATTTTGTTAATACGAGCCACTGTGGACTCTGGCGGCATTTTTTATTTTAGCTATCACACATAAAAAAGTAAGAGAGCTTTGGGGCCAAATCACACATGTAAGCAATCATAAATAATCACGTTATGCAGTCAAAATAGTAACATGGTAATGTCATGTACCATTATGGACTTAGAACAACAGATTTCTTACCTTAAAAGTAAACTTTTGACACCGAAAATCGAAAATCTCCCCTCACACAAGTATGGCGCGCCGTGTGCGCGGGCTGATTAGTTGCGACAAGTTTTCGTCCCAAGCGCTACCATTAGGGAAAAGAGAGAGGTAGATATCTTCGTTTGTTTTTGCTATACTGTTACTGAGCCACTGTATCTGGTATGACCACCGTGGACCACATGACCCTAATGCAAGTGAAACTTTCCCTTGTATTACATAGGTTGGTAACTACTTTTGCTGATAGAAATTAGGGCGTTATCTAGAATTTACTCAATTTGATATTTAACTTTTTTATCCTTGATTTTAGAGGTCGTCTTTCAAGGTGATATCACGAAGATGGAGCAATAAAAGATTGGTTGTTAATAAGTTATTTCACAAAGTGTTTTACGAGATAACCAAAATTGTTTGCGAAAAATGACGAATAGTGAGAATAATGACGAAACCGTTGAGTAGAATGGTCTGCTATGCATGGCTTTCTAAGGCAGTAGGTCCACGGCGTAGCATGGGCATGTAGCGAAAAGCGTAGCAGCACCCTCCATCCTAGGTACATGCGGGACACGGTTTCGCAAGGACACGATTCCAAAATACCTTACGTTACCGTGGTATTGTGGCCGCTGGGACACGCAAGTGTATAATTAGCCCTTTCAGACCTGAATTATTATTTTTTCGAGTTTAACTTTAACAAAAATTGTGTTGATAAGGGGGGTATTAAAGATTAAAAAAACACTGAAAAAAAAATTCTCTCGTGTGTATTTTTCAGGAAATCTTAGTTTTTCATCATGTACACAAATGAGTAAGTTATAATAAAAGTCGTGATTATGGTGATTGACGTAAGATATTTTATATATTTTTTTATAAAATATTAAAAAAAGTAACAAAACTGCACAAACTATCACAGAATTATTGAAATTTACACATAAAAACTCTTTCTCTCTAATCGGAACTCAGTAAAATTTGGTTGACTAGGAGAATCTCCACTATCACCTATGTTTACTTCGTCTAAAAACAAATCTAAATCCGACTAATTTCCATTAGCAAGGCAGCAAAATAATTCGATGCATCTCTCGCGGTAGGTCTCAGGATGAACATGTCCAAGACTAAGGTGATGACACGTACTCCCAGTAGAGGATCTCTACTGGGAGTACCTACTGTTGTTGTAGGAGTGCTACAGCTATCTAGGTCATTGTTTATCTTTTGAACGAGAGCATCGCAATAAGGAAATATCTCGCCTCATTCAACCAGGCTGAGCCGCTTTCCACAAACTCGAAGATAACCTCAAGTCCCTGAAAAAACCGCAGTGCCTGAAGACCAAACTCTTCGACAAATGTGTCTTGCCCACCCTAACGTATGGAGCCGAAACATGGACGCTCACTAGAGAAATTGTACAACGTGTGAAAATTGCACAACGGGCTTTGGAGCGTACCAAAATGTTAGGCACCCATCTCATAGATAACCGAAATTCGGAGACGGACCGAAGTCCAAGACATTGGCATCCGAATATCAAGTCTTAGATGGCGTTGGGCGGGGCACTTGGCAAGACTAGGTGACGGACGGTGGAGTAAGGCCTTGACGGCAAAGTGACCTCGAGAGCGGAAGCAAAGCGCCGGCAGACCACCTGCCAGATGGGTCGATGACGTAGAGAGGATAGGGGGAAAGTCCTGGATGCGATCCGCCGTATCAAGATCTATATGGCACAAGAGGAGACCTATACCCAGCAGTGGGTAGACACAGGATGATGATGATGAAGGCAGCCAATGCATCGGGCATAAGCATTTTGTATTTTTATCTGTAAATAAATTAAAACACGTTCGTATACACCTAATAAAAGTAATTTTGAACAATTATTCTACTCAAAATTTCAAATATCCCGCATTTTATTTGCCGGTCAAAAATTTATAAACCTCGAAAATTTTGTAATATAGGCCTGATGTACACAAACGTGAACATGAATATTATTCAAGATTTCTTTACTAAAACCAACCAAAATCACTGTAAAAATACGTCTCACATGATTTGAATAACTTTATCCATCAGGGAAGATTTTTTTCTAAATCTTCTTCAAACAAAAATTCATAATTTTGAAATGCCAAAAATATCGTACCTGCACACCTTCAAACTTGAGCGACCACTGACACAAATTTGGGAAAAATTGCCAGACTACTGGCAAGAGATGGCGTTACTAGTATTGATTTCGATAGATTATTATGTGGACGAGTGATCGCAACCGTTCTCAAATACCAAAAATTGTTTCAAAAGTGTTTTATAAATTATTTTTTTTAATGTGTACAATTGTGACCGCAGGGTCTGAAAGGGTTAGAAAGAAATTCAGGGGGTTTAGTCAAAATCTCTTTTCTGCTGGAATATCAATTTTTTGGAAAAACGACAAACATGATCACGTCTTTAATCCCCAGGCTCGGTATATATCTCCTCAGATCTCTAGTTACTTAGATCTTTGAAGATTTCTAAAGGGGTAGTCAGAGGACCACATTTTGCACAGTGATTACCTACTTGATTAGTATTCAGTACCTACGTAACAGGTTGCAAGCCCATCGCCGCATAGGAGTACTAATCTATATAATATAAATTATAATCTATGAGACACACCTTAGAATTTTTGGTTCTAGTCTTGGGGAATGCCGGTTTCCTTACAATGTTTTCCTTCACCGTTTAAGAGCACTGGCAAGATTTGGAAATGCTATAACTGCTAATGTCAATTCCATTTAATTTGATTCCGCTGACGTGAAAGTCAACACGCTGCCCGTCTGACCCCTACATTTTGCTTAACCTAGGTACCTACTATTAAACAGAGGTAGGTAGTAGTAGGGTAGGTACGTAGAATGAAGGTAGGGGCTTCTAAGCTGCACCTAAGTAATTAATCTGAGCTATAAACCATAGATGACAACGTTGACTCGCCCAGCAACTTTTTCTACCGTCTGATAGACTTCGCGGGCCGCATTCACGAAAGGAAACAGGTTTTCGGTGCTTACCGGACTTAGCGACATGTAGTTTTTTAATTTGTCGACATTTAACGCAACCATCTAGCCCAAAACTGAAACAGAAACGGCTGAACGGATCTAGGTAAATTAAATTTGGCACAGAAATCGATTATAGTCTGGCATAGCACATTGGTTAGTTTTTATTCGGGAAAAATGAAAAAATTTTACCTACGGTTACCGTGGAATAGATTTGTTTTTGTTTTATAAGGTACCACGCGGGCGAAGCCGTGGGCGGCAGCTGGTACAAAATAGGCAACACAAATGAGATAAGTAGGTATCCAGTAGGTCTACCATGAGTTTTCACGACATAATCTACCTACACTCGCTAGTGACTGTAGTTAAAAAAAAATATGAAAACTTGTACAGCACCTCTAGCGGATAGTTGGGTACTAAAACGTCACGTAGTTCACTATCCTACGTCACAGCGTACTACAGCGACTGGTAGTTTTCGCTTCATTCATTTACTTATAATTTGGTACCATGAGCAACAATTTTGACAGATGTCATAGTAACGTACTATTACTACTGTAGTAACGTCATCCGATCTAAATGTGACAACTCATGGTAGACGTACAGGCTATCACTAGTGTCTCTTATGTGGACTGCCAGACAGATCAGCGCGCTCGCTTTCTATGTGAATGTGGTCAGACAGTCTTAGCAAAGAGGTCTCGGCGAGATCTCCTAATTCCTAAGTAATTATAGAGAAACTTGAAACTAGGTAGCACCCGGACATGTGAACGCGGCCTTATAGGATGTGAACTATACCGAATTGGGAACCTTTAATGACGACACTGCCGGCAAGCGGCGCGACACGCGACAGCGACAAGCGACAAGCGACAAACGACAAACGTTATTTTTCCAATAAAGCCCAAGTATATGACGCAAGTGTAGGATAAAAAAAAACATGGTCACGACTGTAATCCCCAGGCTCTGTAGATATCTCCTCAGATCTCTAGTTACTTAGATCTTTGAGGACATCTAAAGAGGGTAGTCAGAGGCACGTGCGAACATGACATTTGGCACAGTACCTAGTTAGTATTCCGTACGTGACAGGTTGCAAGCCCAGCACCGCTTATAAGACTACTAACCTATGAGACACACCTTCGAATTTTTGGTCCTTTATAAATTCATCAGAGGACATCCCGAGAATTTTGAACAAAAGAGCCATCTTTTGTTTAAAATTTACTTGACATTTGACTGTGACTTTGTGACATTAACAATAATACTAAGTATTTACCTACATCTCTCATATTCGGTAAATAGGTCCTTATTACCCCCAAATGGGGCTTGTAGGTGACCAATTAGCACTCTAGTCTAGGGTAATAATGTAGCTAGAAAAGCCCTAGGGCGGTAAGTAATTAAAAAAAACTGCACTCTTTCAAAAAGTTCGCGTACATCTCTAACCATCATACTGGCAATAGACATCATGCATTCAGCCAAACAACAAAAGAGGTCGTTTCGCTATTCAGCCTTGTCTTCGTATGAGTCAGCCCCGGATCTTCAATTTTTTTTAGGCGGGGCAAAAATTTAAAAATGCCGCCCCTTTCTTCTTCTTCTTCCCGCCTTTTTCCCCACACCATGTGGGGTCGGCACAACACGTTTTCTTCTTCCATTTCCCTCTATCATCCGTCATCTTAGTAGGTACCTTTCTTATTCATATCATCTTCCACACAGTCCATTCATCTTTTCTTTACCTCTACCCCTATATCCATCCAAATTCATACCTAACACTCTCCAAGTTGCATGACATTCATCTCTTATCAGCCCGAACAATTTTGGCCCGAACAAGCTGCAGATACTTCCCTGGTACTCCTTTCTCTTTCATACCCCACCCCAGAACCCCACGGCGTACTAGGTCGTACGCCTTCTCAAGATCGTCGAACTCCATGTACAAGTTTTTGTGTGCACGTCTGTATTTTTCGCACAATTGGTGAAGCGTAAATATGGCGTCCGTTGTCCGTCGTCCTGTCATGAACCCGAACTGGCTCTGTGATCTGGTTCTCTTCTCTCATTCGTCTCGCTATTAATTTCTCCCAAACTTTCATACTGTGCAACATGAGCTTTATCCTCGGTAGTTGTTGCAGTCCTGTACATCACTCTTGTTTTTAAAGATGGGCACTAGCGAACTAATTGCAACATCCGTTCAGGATCGCCTCCTCTTGCAACAACTTTTTAGAGGACAAACTCAGTCATTTGCATCCATCCGCACTTAGTAACTTCACACTTCCACAGGAATGCCATCTGGCCCAACGGCTTTCCCATTCTTCACAATCTTGCACAGCTTTTTTTACTTCGTTCATACTCACATCTTTAACTAAATCCATACTTACTGGCACACTGTCTAACACTCCACTCCAAACATTCTCCTCAATCATCAACTTTTTTAAATACCCTTTCCAGTGCTCGTTTATATCATCATCGTTCGTCAAAACTTTACCTCCGTCATCTTTTATACATTTTATGTGGACAAGATCTCTTGCATTCTTCTCTCTTTCTCTTGCTATTCGATACAGGTTTTTTTGCCCCATGTGGTTGATGTGCTTTGGCTCTTGCATAGCAACTGCCTTCTTGGCTCTCCTTTTACACTCCAAATTTTTATATGTATACTGTTTTTTTATTCTCTCTCATAACGTCATCTTCACTCACATCCCTTTTCTATTCCTTAAACGCATTCTACTTTTCTTTCAAAACTTTTAGTACTTCTTCATAACACCACCAAGTTTCCTTGTCTATTTTACCTTTCCCTTTTGTATCTCCAAAAACTTTCCCTCTTTTCGTTAGAAAATAATAGATCTGTGTCATGTGATTGCCACTTTTTTTATGTTACTACATAGATGTTGATCCAGTTTTTGAAAAAAAGTGTTGGTAATAGCCAAGTCAAAGGCAGAAGCCGTTCCGAAGTTTCCAAAGCCCCACCCTCCATGCACTCTTTCATATCCTTCATTCGTTTTTCCCATAATATGATCATTAAAATCTCCCCCAATATAGATTTCTTCACATTCCGGTAGGTATACCCATTATCATTCAATCATAATCCTTCCAAAACTTATCTTTCACTTCATCGTCACATCCAGTCTGCACACTCACAATGTTTAAAACAAAATCTTCTAATCATAACTTTACAACTATTAATCTATCATTCATCCTTTTAGCATTCGTCACACATTTTTTTAGCTCTCTATCTAGGATAACTTCCACATCATTCCTCTTACCATCGCTTCCACAATAATACAATTTACAATCCACCCCGATTTCTCTAGCTTTCGTCCCCTTCCATTTCGTCTCATGCAAACACGCTACATTTTTTCATCTTCTTTCTAAAACATCCGTCCCCTTCCATTTCGTCTCTTGCAAACACGCTACATTTTTTCATCTTCTTTCTAAAACATCCGCTAGCTCTCTTCCTCTTCCAGTCATCGTTCCTGCATTACAACTAGTAAACCTCATTCGTACTTCCGGACTTGCTTCTTAGGTTGCACCCGTCCCTGGCGCAACAACCCTAGTCCATTTCTCACAGCCGCCGGGTGCTGCGTCTGCGCGTCGCCTCGGGGCATTATCACTATTTCCATTTAGGTATTCCAAAATGCCCCTTTATATTTATTTTTACCTTTAATGTCCACTAATTTTGAAAATTGTCATTTGGACATAGGCCTTCCGGAATTAATGCATTCATCGATGTTCTTTCTGTGTTAAACCTCTTTATTTATAGATATATAGACATGAACGTGTAAGATATATATTTTATATACAGCATAGGATAGGATTAGAAATAAAAAAGTCAAAGTTAAGGCGGTACCCCGAGTCAAACTAGCGCCGCCACCTATTTTATCTAATTATTCTGTAAAACAAAGGAATTTTCAAAAAGTGATTGGGTAATTTGTGATACCTATCATAAGCTTTTTTTTAATACCTCTGTAATAGTTTTATTTTGTTTAATTTAGCAAGAGATACGAAGTTGCACTTGGTGGACACTAAATTCTTTTTTTCGCCTCTCTGCCTAAACTATACAAAATAAAATTGATTGTGCACTGTAAATGCAAAATAAACGGACACGTGTTTCAGGATTTTTCAATATAATCTTTTAAAAGGGGTCAAATGTGGGGTCAATTTTTGGATGGGAACTTTTTAACGGGTAGTGCGATTGGTCTGGAACTTTCAAATGGGGGGTTAAAGTTAGTATGGGATTTTTTATAAGTGTGATTTGTTTGAAACTCAATTTAGATACTTTAAGTGAACAAAGTCGCGGGCGGGGCAGCTAGTAATATATAAATATCTCGGGCTGCAATTGATGCTTTACAGCCCTTGGCTACTAATCTACTAATTAAACACCACTTGACACTGGCAAAATTGATCTCGAAAGAGACAGATGAAATTTTAACTAAACATAATGAATGATAACCTTGGTAATAAAATTATAATTACCATTATGGGTGTGTATGGTTGGTACTTATATACTTATATACGAGTACCTACTATTTAGGTACCTGTATGAACCAGAACCACCTACCTACTACCAAATCGATAATGGTAGGTAGAGTAGGTACTATATTGTTTCCTGTAGGTGGTTGTCGGATAAGCTAAAAATATATAAAATACTAGCTTCCGCCCACGGCTTCGCCCGCGTGGTACCTTGAAAAACAAAAACATCGCTATCCCGCGAGAACCGTACATTTTTTCGGGATAAAATGTAGCCTATGCGTTATTCCAGACCATAATCTATATCTATACCAAATTTCATTCAGATCCGTTCAGCCGTTTTAGCGTGAAAGAGTAACAAATATACATCCATCCATCCATTCTAACAAACTTTCGCGTTTATAATATTACTAGGATTCCTTTGGTACCGGGGGTAAATAAGGCCCAGCGCATAATAAGGACCAGTTTCAAAATTCGCGCGCTCGGTCATTCCACTGTCCACTTCCACATTTTTGAAAAAGTTGTCTCACGACAGTGAGACCAATTGAGGGACACCTCAATGGTGAAAAACGACACAACCATTTTAATCATACCTGTAGGTCTACCATGAGTTGTCACATTTAAATTGGCTGACGTTACTACAGTAGTAATAGTACGTTACTATGACATCTGTCAAAATTGTTACTCATGGTACCAAATTCTAAGCAAATTAATGAGCGCAAACTACAGTCGCTGTAGTACGCTGTGACGTAGGATAGTTAGCTACGTGAGGTTTTAGTACCCAACTATCCGCTAGAGGCGCTGTACCAAGTTTTCATACATTTTTTTAACTACAGTCGCTAGCGAGTGTAGATTGTGAAAACTCATGGTAGACCCTCTGAGCGATTCTCCTCAAACGATTTCATCATTGTCTCACTATTCGTCATTGTTCGCAACAGACAATTTTGGTTATCTCGTAAAATATTAGTTTAATTTTAAATGTACTTCGTGAAACAACTTATTATGAACATCTTTTATTGCTCCATTTTTATGCTATCAGCTTGAAAGACGAGCTCTAAAATCAAGATAAAAAGTTTATAAAATATCAACTAAAATAACAAATTGAGAAGAACCACCCTCCTGCCATACCTCCTACACACATTGATTGTTGGGTAGGTACTTAATTTTTTTAGCCAAAATTATTTTAGCACTATAATAATGCCCACTGCGTAAACCACTGACTTTCGCTAGTCTGGACTCTATTTATAATTATTGTTGGTTTTATCTTTGCAAGGTTTTAATTTGTAGCACTTTTTAAATTCAAATTCAAAATATTTATTGCATTCATGACCTATAAATATAACATGGGCCCGGGTGTGGCACGGCAACTAAAATAAAATAATGGAGAAAAATCAAAAAAATAGAATACTTAGATATTAATTAAATACCCACTTATTTAGGTAATGTTTCCTACTCACAAAATTTAGGTAAATGAATAAAAAAGCTTTTTGCATTTATTTTACCATAGCATTTTAGATTTTTGACAACCTCAAGTGGAACTTTTGAAATACCTAAGTAGGTCACTCACAATGCCTTACCTTCTTTTTAAATAAAAAAATATAAACTTACTTTTATGCTTCGAATGATTCTTCCACATTTTACGCAGCAACGTAGTCATTATGGCTAAACTTTCGAAAATTAAAAAAAAGCGACACAACTTTTCCCGCGCAAAGTTTTCCACGCACTGACAGCCGGCACCCGCCTCTTCAACTTCAATCAACCCTCTGAGTGATTACTTGATCTGCGCCCGAGTTGTGGAGGGAAACAAGATTGGTACAGTCAGCCTAATGTTTGTCGTACCACCTACTTATGTGGTAGGGGAGAGAGGCAGCTCTGTGACTTTAACACAAGTTCTTCGGCAATATTAAAGTAATATTACGTTAGTAGTTATTTTGTACCATGACCTAAAACATTGTATTGATGTAATGTTACTTCAAACTTGAAATGTGATGTTTCTGAAACTTGATGGTTTGAAAAAGCTTTGTGAATATCTAGATCAATACCTTGTTAATAGTTAGTTAGGTAGGTATACGTTGATAAAAAATGAGTAAAGTAGGTGCCTACCTACATGTCAGAGTCTCATACATCATTGTCTACGTAGTGTCTGTGGCTACCAGTACCTACTTAGCTACTAGTAGCCACAGAACGCATCCTATCTAGTCAGATAAAAACATCGTTTTAAAACAAAAGCGATGGTAACTTTTTGGGGCGAGTGTAGAAACTGACCAAGTAGGTAGGTAGGTACATAAAGTAGGAACCTACTGCTTAGGTTCATACAAAACACAGACGTACCTAGGTACTAGGGATAGATTCAGAAGGATAATTTGTACCTATCCATAACTGCTAATAATAATTAAGAAACAAGTAGATAAGTAGGAAATAAAATAATAACACAAATAATACCTACCAGCAGGTTAATTCCTAAATTAATTATAAATCATTTTAATTAGGTACCTACCTAGGTACATAAATTTCACCTGTTACATAAGGGTAATTTGTACCTACCCTTGACCTACCCATAACTGAGCTTATTAATTAAAAAAACAAGTAGTTAGGTACCTACACTAGTAAGTAATAACAGCAGGTTAATTCCTAAATTAATCATAAATCATTTTCATTAGGTAGGTAAGGTACGTAAATTTCACCTGTTATTATTATCCTTGAACCAGTCCTTGATCTAATTTACTAATAGGACACAAGTTCCCTCCATAACTATGTAGGTACCTACTTAATAATTTATACTTATGTGCCTACCAGCTAACTCTACCTTCTAAAATGCTCAATTATCTGCCCATCTGATGCAAGCGCGAAAATTTATCCATCATGTTCTGAGCCTGATGCAATAAGTACAGAGCTTTTCAACCTCAGCCCGAACTATGCAGTATTCTGTGTTGGCTTGAAGAGATGCAAGTTCCTACATCTACTTATGTACGGTAGGTAGGTACCAACGTGTTTCCACTTTTATGGATTTCGCCCTTTTTTAGGGCGAAACTACTTAGTTCATGTAAGACTTTGGGCTATTTTTATTGCGACAAGGATTTTGGGAATTCTAGGGTAAAGATTAGGTACTTTGAGGTGGTAAACCTTTTTATTCTATGCTCAAAAGCTCTACCTATTAAGTGATGGAAGACACGAGTGATAATAGTGAGTTAGTTAACCTTTTTCATCTCAAGATAAAGGAGAGAAGTCAGCGAAAGTCTACAAAAGTAATGCTTCTTCCGAGTCTTCGAATGAATTAGTTTTGTTAAAAATTATCGCATTAAAATGTGCAAAAAGATGTGTTTTTTTTAATCGTCTTCAAACTTTTTTAGGGCCTTTTTTCACCTGTTTAATGTACTTACTGGTACAACGCACATTTTTTTTTTCAACAGAAAAATACAATACCGGTTTCAAACCCACGACCTCAGAATTGAAAGGCGGGGCCACTACCACTGGACCACCAATGTCCATTAGGGCCCATTGAATTTCGTTTGGCTACTTGACTTTTTTATGCGCTAAAAATTCGAGTAGGTATATTTATAGAAATTCGTTAATAATACCTAATAGTACCACCTACTTAATACCTATGTGCGAGAGATTACATTTGTAGGCATATGGTACTTACATAAGTATGATTAAAAAAAAACGTTTTATTTAAGTCATTTATTTTAAATTTGCAACATAAGTTATTATAACGTTACTAGAAATCAACTTACAAAATAATTATTAATAAGTAAGTCTTTTTTTATAAATACATCGTAGTTATTGCTTTCTTTATCTTATTACTAATGATCGCCGAACTATTCGATTCGCAGAAACTTTGTAGTGCATTTACTAGATGGCAGCACTTAAACTTTGTTAGGATGTTCAACAAAAAATTTATTTTACACCATTTTCTCTAACAAAGTCTCATGAATTATTCGATTAAGAACCTTATTATCAATGTCGTAAATGTCATATAGAACTCCGTGAGATAGAACTTGTACATAATAATAAGGCTAGGTATCATTAACAAGGTATTAACAATAACAGTGTTAACTGTTACCATGGACGATACTGGTTGGTATAGCAAAATAAACAAATTTTATTTTATTCTAAACAAAACACAACAAAACTTATTGTAGATATCAGGTTATAAAAAATGCATGTTTATGAACACTCAATATTTTCATTAGTATAAAAATATGAAAGCATAATCAATATGTGATACAAAATCTTAATACTTACTGCATTATTAGTGATTAAAATATATTTAATTCATCCATGACAAGTACATTATTATTTAATATTTACTTTTATATATACTACGAATATAGTTAAAATTCATGTAAAATTCTAACTCAATTATGTTCACGATTATTAGTACACTTTTAATCATAACCAATTTGACAATAAAAACTGTCAAGTTAACATTTTTGGTTTAGAATTTTGAGTATGTACAAAATACTTTTATTTTCATAAAATAAATACAATCCATTTTAGCAATAAACATGCTATTATGCCAATACTTTTAAAACACAATAAAACAACACTTTTCATCCACTTATCCAATGGGATAAGGAGATGAAAAATTTATATACCTATGTAGTATTAGAATTGTGTTTTAAGATTGTTCAAATCAATGGCGTGTAAGACAAAATATATAAATATAAATATATTATCTACATTTTTCAAAAATCACAATAATACTACACTATTAATTGTTACTTCAAAAAACATATATAATGCAAACAAAGAATTTTAATAACAAAATGTTATAATTTCACTTAGTTTTAGTCACCTTACTTATTGAGGTACTAAACTTTTCTATCACTATAATATATTATATTGCATTTAAGACCTTACAAGATTATTAGTACCTACAACAAAATAAGTAATTGTATATACTAGAACTTAAATGCATAAGACTAACATTGGTCAATATAAATTTAGCTTATAAATTATTTATTCTTTTATATTTTTTGCTTATTTACATAGTAGGCCTTTGGTGATGTCACATAAGTACAACCACAGAATTTTTATGTTCCATGCATGCATCTGACAAGTGACTACACTATATAACAATAATAAGTAATAGAAATAAAACAAAAGGTTATGGACAAGCTATTTCTCTCATAGTGCTTATGAGGCTCACAGAATAGTTGGAACCATAACAATTTACAGAGAACAAAGATTTTGGCATATAAAGTGTACTGAATAATAATTAGTGCATTATAGTGATGTTGACCACGCCAATATGAAATAGTTTGTTCTTTTATGGAAATAAATAAATAGAAATATTATGGCTTATGGCCCACCTGATGTAAAGTGGTCAGTCACACGGGCAACATCAGAGCTATTGTAAGCACTTGGGTTATTCTGGAAAACAATTTTAAAGTGGACAGCATGGTAAATTTTCGGAAAAGCCTCAAAATATGAAATAGAAATAAGTAGCTATTTCACACAGCGCCATCTAGCTCCAAACTAAGCAAAGTTGTACTATGGGATTGGAATAACTAATAGAATATAAATACATATTTTTTCACAAATAATAAATATTCTAATGTACACTCAGTCACAGAAGAAACATCAAAGAAAACAAGCGATAATGCAATAGCATTAAATGTCAAATGTCAAGTCAGTCTTAAGTTGTCTAGGATTTAAACTGTGCAGTGTTGAAACATACTATAATGTGTAACTTCAATAATACCTAAGTAATATAGTTACATAATTTTATTTTGATGTCACAATATTTAGTAATTTAGTTACAATACATAACTTACGAGGCACTTGCACAATTTTTGATAAATTTCTGGAGAATATTGTATTGCTCATTAATTATAAGAATAAAAATAATTTGGTAGTGGTAGTGATTCTACATTTATTATTCAAAGTTAAAACTAAAAGTCTTGTGGTCCTGTTCTTTTATTACTAAACAAAAGAGGAGCTCAATACTTTATTTAACTTTTGAGAATGCAATACTTATAGAATTTCAACCATAATATTGTTTTTACAATCCATTCTAAGTACATATTACATTGATTGTAGTCTACAGCTTGATGAATAAAGCATGTGGTAGTTTTTAAGTACAATATCATAATATTTTATCAAACAAGTTTGGCTCGGAAAATCTAACTTATCTAACTTATTAAAATCTTTGCTAACAAATTATTTCCAGCTAATATTATAGTCTAACTGTGCTATTATAAGTATTTATTCACTCTTAGCTAGTTTTTTCTTGCTTTTCATCAAATACATATTGTTTTATAATTCATTTTTAACAATTTCTTATGTTAGTACAGAACTAACATAACAAATACATAATTATAATATCACATTTCAGTATAATATTATCTTTCAATTCACTATTTATTCAAACAATTTATAATGAAGTGTCTATAAACCACTTGACTTTTTCACCGACTTAGTCCTCACAGTTTTAACACGAGGTTTATTTGTGGATCATTTTTTCTTTCTATCTTGTGTACACTTAGGGCAGTACCACTTTCCTTTAGGTTTGATTTTAAGATCGACACACGCAAAGTGGAACCACTCAATAGGACAGTCGGGGTTGTCACAACCTATCATCTCACCGTAAGACACTTGATGGCACAGGCAGTATGTCGGCTCGTTGGGGTCGACTGGCATGTCGAGAACATCGCTGGGATGTGCCATGTTGGAATCCAAGTCACCATTCTCCTCCTGCTCTTTGGATGTGTTGGCAGATGCAGAAGCACCCTTGCGTTGGGTTTTCTTCTTGGCTGCTGATCTGCCGCTCGCGACCGCGTCATCTTCGCTAGAAGCGGCCGCGCGCTTCTTCTTCCCTGTGCTGGCGGCATTTTTCTCAGCGCCTTTGTGCTTTTTCCTTCCTTTCTTGACGACTGTAGTGCTCGGCTCCTGATCAGCCGCGGCTTGCTGCGCGGCGCGAGCATTCATGGCTTTCTCCTGAATTTCTGATTCGAAGCGCGCAAGGTCAGAGTCAAGGCGACGAATGTGCTTATCTACCAATTCATACGTTTGAATGGCGAGCTGAACTTTATCGTCGCCGTATTCTTTCGCTTTGTTGAACAGCCCTTGTATCGTATTTACCTTTTCCTTTTTTGTTTCCTCGTCCATTTTAGGAATATTTGGTAACAATTCGTCGGCCATAAGGTCAATCGTCCTCATTAGACCGTGCGCCCTATCGTCCAAATCTCTCATAAGTTTGAAATTTCTCTGAAGCTCTATCGGTAGATGCTGTAGACTGTCCAAGTAGTGCTCCAGATAGAGAGCTGAAGTCATTTTACAATATTTTCTATCTACGCGAAAATGAAAGTATATACTATGCGTTAGCTTCGCGACGAATTTGGCAATTACTCGGTAACAAAATAACTGTATCCACATATGAGTTACATTAATTAATTTTCGGTTTTTTATTTCATTGAAAATATTGAATAATTCACCTTTTTTCAGTTAGCACTTAGTACAAATTTAATTAAAACACTTCAATCAACACCAACCAAATCAAAATTTCAATTTCATTGCGTGAAAAAATGAATGAACGAAAATGAAAAGAGTGGTAAAACTGACCGAATGAAACCCTTGCTTGATTGTTTGATAATACCCAAAGAGAATATAATCACTACGTTTTATATACTCTGAGTATAATACCAACCAAAATAAAATAACTTTTTTTTTTAAATACAGCTCGCTGTTCGAGTCGACTTAGTCAGTACACCCCGTATGTACCCGTTCCAGAAGTATTGGTGTTCTGTGGAGGATTCTATTCTACCAAGTTTCTTCCCTTTCTCTTCATTCACTACCTACTCATGCTCTAAGAGCCCGCGCCCACAGGCAGCGGTCAGGAGTTCCGAGTTGCGAGTTCCGCGTTCGGCGTTCATTAGAATATACTGAGTCTATAACAACAACGCACACAGCGGGCGGTCTGACCGCGGCGGTCAAAGCGGAACGTCGCGTTCCAAGAGTTCTTTTCCCTCCAAGACAGAGAACGTCGGAACGCCGCGATGTCTGATGAGTTTACTATGTAGTACCTACCTGGATGACCGAGCTTTGCTCGTTTTTTTTTTGAGGTTAAAAGACTTTTTCTAAAAATGAAAATGAAATAATTCTTCATTGGATGACGAACTTTCTAGTGACATGTTGCATGTGCAAAGACCCAAACGAAACTAGAACGCGAGAATTTGCACGCCGTTTGTGTGCGTTGGAACTCTTGGGCGGTCAACGGTCACTAGAACGCAGAACTCTGACCGCTCTCTGTGTGCGCGGGCTCTAATATCCGGGAAAAGCTCGTTAAGGCCGGCCAGAAAAAAAGGCGGGAAACTTCGAGACAGGGCAGCCGCGTTTTTTTCCCACCTAAATTTTAAATTTAATTTATCTTGATAATAGATCAGTAGAGTTAGAATTTAGTGTTTATTTATTATTTAATTGTATTTTTAGTAGTGTGTTGTATATTTATAAGTATCTGGTAAGTTTTTTTTTTACATTTCTCCCATGGAGGAGCCTCCGGACCCCGGAGGCACAGTACCTCCGGCTGGTAATTTTGTTACCATTTCAGACGATGTAGATCTTGTCAACAGCTTTGACAAGTTACAGTCAAACGAGTCTGCAATAGACACAGACACATCAATTTCTAAAGCGAGTTGTCGTAAACGCAGTCGTTTACATAAAATGTGTAAACACTGTAATAAACGGAAGCGTCATGGTTCCAATGAAGGTAAAGGCTGTCGCTGCGAAGAAAATATAAAATCGGCTGATAACGACATGACTATTGATGAACCATCACTAACTCCTACTCTAGCATGCGACCCAGTCGTTACATCCACACCCCTTGCTCCACCGACCCCATCACCAGTCTCATCTCCACCAGTGCAAGTCACCAGAACCCAGTACGACTCTAACGATAATGCTCCGTTTGTTGTGCATGTGCAACGGCTAACCGAGTCACCAAATGATGGCTCTACGCTCCACCCCATTATGTTCGGAAAGTATCTGAAGCGCATAGCTGTCCACAATATTGTTAATGGTAGTGTCAAAAGGATAGGCAGAAACAGAGTTTCCTTAGCATTTAACAGTCACATTGATGCTAATGCATTTATTAACCATGATAGTCTCAAAAGTAACAACATGAAAGCTTTTATACCCACATATAATGTGTCTCGTATGGGTGTAGTCCGTGGAGTACCCATAGAACTCTCCCCTGAAGAGATGATGGATTGCACCACTGTCCCCAATGGTTGTGGCAAGATCTTAAAACTTAGACGTATTAATTATAAAGAAATTATCAATGGAGCTCCAGTGTGGAAACCAACTCAGACGGTGGTTGTAACATTTGATGGTCAAATGCTACCAAACCGTATTTATATGTGCTATCATGCCCTATCAGTCCAACTATACACCTACCCGACCATCCAATGTTACAATTGCTGTCGTTTTGGACACACAAAGTTACAGTGTAGGTCCAAACCTCGCTGTTTTAAATGTGGGAAAGAACACTCAGGTGACTCCTGTAATGTTGATGAGGAGTGTATTTCTTGCTGCTCCTGTGGGGGAATACATTTTGCCACTAGTAAAACATGTCCTGAATACACTAGACAACAAAAAATTAAATTTTCCATGGCAGAAAAGTGTATTTCTTATGCTGAAGCCTCTAGAAACCATCCACCTTTATCAAGGTCGTACGCCGAAACTTTAGCCACCCCAAAAGATCAAACCACCACTTCTGTAACTACCCCCTGGGCCACCCAAGTTCCACATCCTTCTCATAGAAAAACAGTATTTTTGAAACCACGCTCAGCTCCTAAGGTTATTAAGGGTTATGATCAAAAGGCTCACCGTATCATGACCAATGAACCAACACCAACACTATCTAATGGTTGCGCCCTCAATGAGGGTAAGCAGGAAAAGCAACTTAGTATATCAGATGTTATTGCCCTTCTTAATACTTTAATACAGTCCAACATTATTGAACCGTCCAACGCAGCAAAAATAATAGACACAATTAGTATTCTCAACACACACAATAATGGATCACACCAGATCCGCAGTTCAGTGGAACTGCAGAAGTGTAGTTAGTAAAAAAAGCGAAATTATTTATTTAGCTAATAAATTTAACCCATTTATCATAGCTATCACAGAGTCCTGGCTCAAGCCAGGCTCTGTGTTTAAATTGAGCGGCTTCTCCTGCCTGAGGGACGATAGACCTGATGGGTATGGGGGAGCTGCTCTTTTTGTAAAAAATTCATACTCATTTTCACATTTCACTCTACCTACCCATAATGTAAATAATTTCACAGCTGTTTCATGTATTGTAAATAATGTATGCTTTGTATCTGTTTATGTACCTCATCCTTCATCCCAAATTTTCACTGAAATAGAAAACTTGTTGTCACTTATACCTAAGCCATGTGTTGTCATGGGGGATTTTAATGCTCATCATAGGTCATGGGGTAGTTCTGTCTCTAACAGCCATGGTAGAGAACTTTTGGAAATAATTGACAGCCAGAATTTATGCATCCTTAATGATGGTTCTCCAACACGTACCAAACCCTCAGATAACAATAGTGCAATAGATTTATCAATAACCTCTCCTAGTTTAGCTTCTACTGTTTTATGGGAAACACAACCATCTACACATGGTAGTGATCATTTCCCCATAGTTTTAAAGTTTACTCATTTTAATACTTCAGAGATACCCAGAGTTCCACCCAGAATGAAACACAGAATAATTAAAGATAAATGGAGTGATTACAAGAGTCATATTGAAACAAATATTGATGCTTTGCCTTGTATTTCTCATGATATTATTACAGGTTCGGATAGTTTTATTAACTGTCTAACAGATGCTGCAAATTCCACTTTCCCTATAAAAAATTGTGCTTCTGGCAAAATACCATCTCCACCATGGTGGGATACAGATTGTAGTGTGGCTGTTACCGAAAGAAAGAAGGCAGAGTTTAATTATAAATTGGATATGTCTGAAGAAAATTTTAATAAGTTAATTGACATTATAGCTAAGACCAAATCACTATTGAAAGAAAAAAAGTTTCAGGGTTGGAGAAGTTTTTGCTCTACAATATCTCCCAATACAAAACCGTCAGAAATTTGGCAAAATATTAGACGTTATAGAAATGGAGTTAGTTTAACCACTTTTGCAACATTGCCAAGTTCTCTGAGTAACAGTTTCCTGGACCGACTAGCTCCAGCAACTGTTCCACCTAGAGAACTATTTTGTCCTGTGCCTACTCTTCCTACATGCCCTTATGGCCTTGATGCTCCTTTTTCTATAAATGAGCTGAAAGGTATCTTATCAGATATTAAAGATACAGCTCCAGGTAAAGATGGCATTCCATATTCATTTTATTCACATCTGGGCGATAAAGCTCTGCATTATTTACTAGATCTCGTAAATTCTGTCATGTTGACAGGTGTCATTCCGCCAACATGGAAAACACAAATAGTGCTGCCATTTTTAAAACCTGCCAAAAACCCTAATGATTTTACGTCATATCGACCCATAGCCCTATCTCCAGTGATCATAAAAATAGCGGAACATTTAGTAAAAAACAGAATAGAATGGTATATTGAAAGTCGTAATATTTTACCCAATAGCCAATACGGATTTAGAAAGGGCAGATGTTCAATGGACAGTCTGAGTATATTTACTACGGATATTCGTATAGCTTTTTCACAGAATAATTCTGTTGTGGCGACATTTTTAGATATAAAATCTGCTTACGACAATGTTTTAATTGAAATACTGATCAAAAAATTAAACCATTTAAAAATTCCACCTATCCTAACCAACTTTATACAAAATATGTTAGCTGGCAGAGTCATTTTATTGAACTCCACGGATCTCTCGAGAGTTGCGTGGAAAGGATTACCACAGGGTTCTGTTTTAAGCCCTTTGCTCTATAATGTATATACATATGATTTGGAAGCATCTGTGAGTGATACAGTTAGTATCCTACAGTACGCTGATGACTTGCTACTGTACTCTTCTAGTGCAGATATTAATACGGCAGCCTTTAACATAACTTTTGCTCTGAGATTTTTAAAAGCTTGGTTAGACAAACATGGTCTTGAACTGTCGCCTACCAAGAGCATAGTAGTTCCTTTCACGCGTAAAATCAATTGTCCAACGGTTAATATAGATTATGATGCTACTAATATCCCTGTTAAAAGTCATGCAAAATTTCTTGGTGTCATACTAGACTCAAAACTTACCGGCTATCCACACTGTGACTATGTTGTAGAGAAGTGTGAAAGACATCTCAACCTGTTAAGATGTCTCACAGGCGTTTGGTGGGGTGCACATCCTTTTTCTCTAAAATTAGTATATAATGCATTAATTCGAAGTACACTGGATTATGGCACTTTCTTGTTGGAACCTGGAAGAGTGGGGGCTCTCAAGAAGTTAGATGCCATCCAAGCACGAGCAATGCGTATAGTAATGGGAGCAATGAAATCTAGCCCTATCAATGCGCTACAAATAGAATGCGGAGATCCGCCTTTATATTTGAGGCGCCAATATTTAGCCAATAGATTTTACTTTCGCACTGTACAGTTTACAAATCACCAACTTCATACTAAAATTCATCATCTTCTGGACCATATTCATTCATCTTCATATTGGAATCATAAATCACCTCCTCTTTTAATCAATAGTCTTATTAACCACAAAACATTGTCAGCCCCAACTCATCAATCTATTTTTCATCCTATCTTTCATTCCAATTTTAGTTCTTTAATTTTACAACCTGATGTATATTTTGATGTAAATATTGATCGTAGTGACCCATATACAAACATTTATTTTAAATCTATTGTTGATGAGCGATGGCATGGATGGCATCATATTTTTACTGATGCCTCTAAGCACTCTCAAACAGGTAAAGTTGGCGTAGGAATATTTCACAAACAGTATGATATTGTACAGAAGATAAAATTGCCTCAGGAGACTTCTGTTTTTACTGGTGAATGTTTTGGCATCGCAAAAGCATTAGAATACATTTTACTAATGAAACTTAAAAAAACCGTAATTTTTAGTGATTCGATGAGCTCTTTACAATCGCTTATTAAATACCCATTTCGTTCCAGAATGGTATACCCTCTTATAATTGAGGCTAGATCCCGTCTATGCCTCTGTTCAGAGAGGGATCTATCAGTCTGTTTTGTATGGATCCCAAGTCATTGTGGTGTTAAGGGTAATGAGCGCGCAGATAAATTGGCCAATGAAGCTGTGGAGTGTGGAGATCTTTATTCTTACAAAAACTTTTCACATGATATTGTTTCTCTGTCCAGGGTTTATCTCAAGGAATCTTGGGATGAATTTTGGGGAGAGTCCAGTAATGTTAAAGGCAAACACTACAGGTTGATACAAAAGACAATTCCAATAAAACCATGGTTCTTTAATTTAAAACTCAGTAAACGTGCAACTACCGTCTTGATACGAATGCGTCTAGGACACGCTTGTACACCAGCTCATCTAGCGCGAATTAAAATTAAACCTGACCCGTACTGCGCTTGTGGAGATGATTTTGGTGATTTAAATCATATTTTCTTTGCTTGTCCGAACCATGACCGCTTTCAGTTTCTAAATGATCTTATATCCTTACACATTCCTCTTCCTACTAATATTGTTATTCTTCTTTCTTCATTAGATCCTTGTATATATAACAGCTTAGCTTCTTTCATATCTATTAATAATATATTATTATAAATTTGTAAGTATTGTATTTTGTTATACTTATTTAATTAAATTACTTTTGTAAATATTATATAAATTCTTAATAGATATATATTTACTAACTCTCCTGATCCTTCTCCCGTTCCTACATAATCCCGCGCTTTTTTTTAATAATAATTGTTTCCCTAATTTTAGTAAATGGCAAATGCATAAATAATGCGACGCCAAAAAAAAAAAAAAAAAAAAAAAAAAAAAAAAAAAAAAAAAAGGCCGGCCACATACACTCGGAATTCCGTTTCGGAATTTTATCGAACGCAGTAAGTTCATACAAATCTATGAACCTACTATACGTAGTGGTCATATTCTCTTTGGGACCTACCACACACACTAAGTAATTTTCCGTACCTACGGTTTTTTTTTAGATTTGTATGGACTTCTATTTCATTTCGAATTCCGAGTGTATGTGGCCGGCCTAAATTGTTTAAATCATTATGAACCACTAATCCAAGCACCAATCTACTTATTTATTTTTACAACCTGTTTTTTTTTCCTGAGTCATTTTGAATTAGAATTTGAATGTCATTCTTTGGGAATTCGGGGGGTTTTATTTTATTGCTAGTTTTTGATTTTGATAGGATATTAAAAAAAAAACAACATAATTATTTTAACTTATTGTATTAGCAAATAAACAATTCATAAAATATTCTTCATTATACAATAATAATAGACCGGGATACTAAGCATTTTCTTTTTAGATAGTTAATTATAACATGATAGAATAATTTTTTATTTCGCTCTGTTGTGCATTGGATTACTTGTTAGGACCACTTTTAATTTTTGTGTTTTATGATATCACGTCATAATTAATCAATCAAAACACATACCAGGACTATCGAGCGATTACAACAACTTTCATATTCAATAAAAATTAGAAACATTTAAGAAAAATGCAAATAAATAATCAGCTTTTGCCATTTAAGACAAATCATAGAGGCGTTTACATAATCTACATACAATATAAAACATGCTTTTTATGCATTTCCTTACAGCTAATAATTACATTCCTTAGTTCTATTCGTGATCAATACGTACATAGATAGTGTGCTACACCACTACACAACATGACGCTCATATCAAAATGATGCGCAACTAAAAAATACTACACATACGCATAAATATTGGATAAATATAATGCTTTATCTGAATACAAGACGATATATCATTGTTTTAACAAAAAATGCATATTTTTTGATGAAAACAGGTTAAATTTCATGGATATAAAAATCTATACATAGAAAGACCAAAAATCTTGCGCAACATGGAAGAGCATTGCATATTTCCAAAATGATTACCCTATCTATAAAGAAAATCATAATAAATCGGTACGCACAGTGGGCACATAAGAAAATGTAAGCTTATGTCTACCTAGGTACAATACTACATTATTTTAGTTAATTTGGTACACATTCGTTGCTCTTTTTAAACATTAAATAGGTACAGAAGTCTCGTGGGATCACTGAGCAACCAAACATTTCGGAATGTATAGGTATTCTTCGGAAATGTAAACTCAGGTAAATAAGAAAAATTAAAGAAAGAAAGCATTGAGATTCCTTTCCTTCGAAATCTAAGAGTAATACACCAATTACAAACGTACAATATGGAAGTTAGGTACCTTTTTTATTGGAATATGTAGGTAGGTACATGGATTACATTGGCACTACATTAGTTACAGGTCACATGATAATATTACGACAATACAAAACATATACTCATATCAAATTTATTGCAATCTTAGAGTACATTAGTTATCTAAATATTTTTCCTACTAATAAACATTACATCTTGAATTAAATAAATTGTTCATAATTATGAGTGATACAAATAAAGTAGGTATACTAGACATAACATCTCATATTATGTGACACATCTATGATCAAAAATTATACAGACTAGCAACTTTACAATATAATTCTGAATCAAGCATTAAAAAACAATTACAGTGAATCTCAATGTAATTTCACAACCGTTTCTAAAAACAGTTTATTATAAAATCATATTTATGGTTTGTGCAAAATTATATAGCCCATGTCTCATGTGAGTAACCATACAATTTGGTAAAACTATATGGCCAATGTCTCATGCATATGAGTGACCATACAATTTGGCAAAACTATATGGCCCATGTCTCATGCGAGTGACCATACAATTGGTCAAAACTATATGGCCCATGTCTCATGTATATGCGTGACTATACAATTTGGCGAAACCATATTATTTTAACAAGCAAAGCACCATACTATCTGGTTGTGCTTAGGTGGGCCTATCATTACAAAACTTTAATACACAATTTTTATCAGATTACGAAATCTAAATTGTCTGTTAGAATAACATCTATAGACAAACATCCATCAAATTAAAGCGTACTTAAGAAGGTCTACATTCATTTGACGAGAAAATCACTAGATCATCGTGATCGTCACAATATTGATTGCCTATTTTTAATTCGCAGTACACTATCTGATGGAAATTTGTCTACAAGAGCAGATTTAGTTATAATGGTAGATATGAAAGATTAAAAAGGTAATAGTCCTAGACAAGAGGACGACGACGAAACGCCACATGCATTTGTCACGGGAGGTAGACTGCAAGTCAAACCACTTACTAATCTAACTCATTACTTGCACCCATCACATACAAGGTATATTTTTTGGTTTTATATCATAATTTTTTTTAGTACATATTAGTCAAATCTGACTAATGGGACCTCCGTTCACACCACAACGATTACAAAGAATTAAATAATTCTAGTCCTACCAATCAAGTGCATATCTCGATGCAGCTTTCAGCTTTTCAAATAGTAGCGAAGATTTGACAAGACGGCCACAAGACACGCCGAAACCTTGTCTTACATAATTTAGACGCTGATAGTTTTAAAAAAAATGACGAAAATATTCAAATATTCTTTGTATCGGTTGTTTAAAGTTTGAACCGTTGTTTCAATACTGTTACAAGCAAGACAAGGGCATCATCTACTAGACCAGGGTCTCATATTTATCGAGTACATGTGCGTGGTTATTCTCATCGCCGTGGGACCGGGAGCGAGCACGCGGCGGCGCGTTCGAGTCGGCGCTGCGCGCGCGCGTCTTTTTATCATGTCCGCAAGTACACGCCACCGAGGACTGACGCTTTAACGTGTGCGCTCTAGGATTCACGCTAGTCGGCTCTAAAGATTCGCTCCTAGCGTACATTTGTCTACGACCCCGGCCCAAGGTGGCCGCTCCGCTGTTACTCGGCGGTGCGCCCGACCGTCGGAACGAGTCCAGAACACGTTCCTCGATCTCTTCGATATCTTTCTTCTTCACCAGCCAGATCTCCTCAGAGCCGCGGGTGAAGTAGCTAGACCCGCGGCTAACTGAATACTTACCTCTTGTTTTGCAACCTTTGTGATGGTCCTCGGATTCCTCTACCGCGGGCGCGGGCGGGGTCGCAGCAACGTTACGGAACGCGGTGCCGTGCGACGGAAAGCGTTCAGGTATCTTCGCGCCTAAGCTCGGGGAGCGGATCGTGACTTCGGCTGGTGAAGCGAGAGGGCGGAACTCGGGTCGCACGATTCGCTGCGGTTCGGGGCGCGGGCGAGGCGGTTCGATCACGTCGACGTCGTTACGCGGCCAACGAGCGGAGCCGAACTCTGCACGAGTGAGGCTCGGTTGCCGTTCGAAGGCGGACAGGGGCGCGGGGGAGAGGGATAGTTCAGCAGGCGGCGGAGGCGGCGGCAACTCATCGGATGGCAGCCTTTCTGTACGCGGACGTCGCATCGAGCCGGGCCGGGACAAGCGGCCGGCGGTCGCCGCGTTTTCAGCCGCTTTCTCAAATATCTTTATCTTATCTCCGACCCCGTTGTTCTCTTCGCCTTGGATTGCAGGTTTCTCTGGTTCGATTATAGGTGCTGGAAGATCGGAGATTGATGGTTCTTCCACGGGGATTGATGGAAGGGGCATTGTCGGAGCAAACGCTGGTTTTTCAACTCTAGGAGTATCTTGCATTACGATGTCTGGCTTGAACGACTTTTGAATAGGATTCTCTTCTACTATGGAATTTACGCGCGTCAACTTTGATATGAGGACGGGTGGAGAGGTAACCTTTGAAGGTTGGGCTGATTCTTTCGTTATGTTTCGCTGCGGAGGTAATACTATATTCCTCGGGGGAGAAGCTGCTTTAGCTTTAGTAGGTTCTTTTACTTCTGTTTTTACTTTTGGGAATTCGCTCTTCGGGTCCGAATTCTGCCGCGCCGGGGTTTCACATGTTTTTTGGGATTCGTTTGAGCCCTGCCTCGAAGGGTTGACTTTTTGAAAAGATTCATTCGAGCCCTGCCTGGAAGGGTTAACCTTCTGGAACGATTCGTTCGAGCCCTGTCTTGGTGGGTTCACCTTTTGGAACGATTCACTCGAATTTTGCCGTGGAGGGGCCACTTTTTGGAACGATTCGTTCGAGCCCTGCTTCGGAAGGTTCACTTTTTGGAACGATTCGTTCGAGCCCTGCTTCGGAAGGTTCACTTTTTGGAACGATTCGTTCGAACCCTGCTTCGGAAGGTTCACCTTTTGGAACGATTCGCTGGAACTCTGCCGTAACGGGGGCGATTTCACTTTCACGGGTTCAGTTTTGGGGATAAGCACGGTATCGAGCGCAGGTTTGGTGACGATGGCAGTGGTGGACGCGCGGGTGGGGGCTACGGGAGGGGTGTGCGCGGGGTGCGGGGCGTGCGGAGTGTGCCAGGCCGCGGGGTCGCGGCGCGGCGAGGCGCGACGTCACGCACGGGACTCGGTCCACTGATCGGAGTCGTCGGAGTCGGAGTCGGCGGTGCTGCTGTCGGAGAGCTCGACGGCGACGCGGCGCGCGAGGATGGAGGCGACGTCGAGGAATGCGGGCGCGCCGCGGAGTGTGTCGTACCGCCCGGCGCCGTCGTCCGCGCCACGCTTTTCCACCTTGCGGAGTTTTATACCTAGAATGGAATGGTACATTTTATAAATAAATAATGCTGGACAATCCACACAGCATCATCTAGCCCCAAAGTAAGCTACTCAAGGATTGTGTCATGGGTACTAGATAACTGAAATATTTAATACATTATATTTTTTATCATACATAGAAAACACCCAGACCAACGTAACAAATTTCTGCAGATCATACACAAATTTGTTCCGCGGCGGGAATCGAACCCGCAACCTCTTGCGTCGCCGGCGGACTTTCGCCCGCTGCGCCACTGAGGTCGACTGCATTATAACCACGAGTACGTACACACCCGCACGACTTCTTGGAAACAAAAAATGAATAAATACTAGTGACCATTTCACACGCTAGATGGCGCTATATCCAAACTACGCAAAGCTAGTACTATGATTACACTATGACAGTGTTGCACTGACCATCTCGGATCGCCTTCAGCAGGTCGGAGCGCGGGTCGACCTGCGGCTCGGCGGCCGGCCGCGGCGGCTTCAGTTGTTTAGCGCCGCGCAGCAGGGAGCCGGGGGAGGGGGGGCGTGGCCTGTCGTCGTCGGCGGCGGGCGCGGCGGGCGGGGAGGGCGGCAGGGCCGGCGGGGACGGCGGCATCGGCGCCGGCGGGGGAGGAGGCACTACCGCTTCCGGTTCCTCTGACGACATCATACCTGTAAGAGAAATATAGAGGTTGTAGTTATACTTTTTGACAATGAAGCCAAACTCAATGAATACATTAATAGTAAAAAACTTTTTAAAAACAAGCTTCAAATGTGACGTTGTCTTAATTTTCGTGTTTTCCTCAGCAAGCCCTTTCATTTGGTAACCATACTGTGGTAGTGCAGAAAACTTGGATGATTCGCCATATTAGAATTAGAATGACGTCACATAGCTAAGCATGCATTGTAATTCAAAATAGGCGTGTATACCAAATTTCAGCTCAATCGGTTAAACATAACAGAGTTAAAATTCATTTGCAAGATTCCACGCGGACAAACATACATACATTTCTAGTTAAAAAAGGCTTGTAAAAATGTAGAAGAGGCTTGGTTTTTTTGAAAAAAGCCGTATGTATGTAAATGTATTAAGAAACTAGCTTCCGCCGCGGCTTCGCCCGCGTGGTACCTTGAAAAACAAAAACAAATCTATCCCACGGGAACAGTACATTTTTCCGAGATAAAAAGTAGCCTATATACTATTCCAGACTATAATCTATAACTGTGCCAAATTTCATCCAGATCCGTTCAACCGTTTCAGCGTGAAAGAGTAACAAACTTACATCCATACATTCTTACAAACTTTCGCGCTTATAATATTAGTAGGATAGTAGTAATTAAATTACCGATAACAGCGTGCATGTGGTCGAGATGCGCGTCGAGCGCGGTGCGGTGCTGCGGCGAGGCGCCGTTCATCATGGGCGGGGAGCCCGACGCCTCGGGCGGCGGCGGCGGCGGCGGGAGCGACGACCTACAACATACCAACTATTAGAGCGCCTACTTACAAAAACTGACGTAAATTTATCGTGCTGTTGTCAAGTTTTGTGAGGTTTTGTCTTCTTCGATATTGAAGAGGAGAACTAAACGGTTTACATTATTCAAGTTTTTAAAGTGTAACTAGAAAGGCAGGTGCTTAAATACTTTAGTTAGCACAATTACAATTGAATGTTTATATTTCTGCCAGTACTGTCGATGACACGCATATGCCAAGGATAGTAAACCGAGAACTGAGTGGGATGCATTTGATTCAAGTTGAAAGCAAGTACGACGCAAGTAGCGTTTACATTCCAAAGTTAAGCCAATTTATCAGAGTTATTAAAGGCATCCTCCATTTCTACAACTTGAGCCACTCTGACACCAATTAGGTGTTCTGAGTGGTTCAACACATAGGTTTAGTAGGTACGTTCCCGTACCTACTGTAGATATTTACTACCTACCACTCATTATAGTATAATTATTCTCTTCCGTTTTGTTCAATAGTTGATATAATTTAGTAATAAGTTTTTGTAGTTCTGTTCTGTTTTTGCCTTAGCTTAGATGTGCGCACATGTTTTATGTTACAATCAAGTTCACAACTTCTTTGTTTGATACAATATTATATTTTGTGGTTGTAATGTGTTTTGTGCGTCTAAATAAATAAATAAATAAATAAAATAAATTACACGTCTCAACTAAAGCACTTTCCGAAACACTTGAATAATATACTAAACTACTTATTTTAACGAATGGTACTTTGTCTAGGCAAGTTGTCCGTTGGCGAACTGCGTTCTATAGGTCTACCATGAGTTTTCACAATCTACACTCGCTAGCGACTGTAGTTAAAAAAATGTATGAAAACTTGTACAGCGCCTCTAGCGGATAGTTGGGTACTAAAACGTCACGTAGTTAACTATCCTACGTCACAGCGTACTACAGCGACTGTACTCGTAGTTTGCGCTTCATTAATTTGCTTAGAATTTGGTACCATGAGTAACAATTTTGACAGATGTCATAGTAATGTACTTACTACTGTAGTTACGTCAGCCGATCTAAATGTGACAACTCATGGTAGACGAACTGCCTCTGGGAATGAGTTCTGCGCATATTGTGTGTCGCACAGTATTGTCGATGGGGTACCTGGGTGGAGAGACGGCCCCGGACAGCGCGTCGGCGGCGGGCGGCGCGGGCGGCGGCACGGAGGGCCGCGGGCGGCGCGACGGCGTGCCGGCCTGGCTGCCGCCGTAGATGCACTCCTGCACCGACCCGTACGGGGACTCCTCGCCGCTCCGCACTACAACATAACAGCAATGCTTAATAACTAGCTTCCGCCCACGGCTTCGCCCGCGTGGTACCTTGAAAAACAAAAACCAACCTATCCCGCGGGAACCGTAATTTTTTCCGGGATAAAAAGTAGCCGATGTGCTATTCCAGACTATAATCTATATCTGTAGCGAATTTCATCCAGATCCGTTCAGCCGTTTCGGCGTGAAAGAGTAACAAACATCCAGACATCACATCCTCGCAAACTTTCGCGTTTATAATATTAGTAGGATAGAAGCAAATTGTTGATAAAAGAATATTTAAATTAAAAAAACGCATTGAAACCTCTTGCAAATTAAGGAGCTAAATTCGGATTATCGATCTAGCTAGGTTTCATTTTCCAAAAAAACAGATTTACAAAAAAAAACGAGCAAAGCTCGGTCAACCAGGTACTAATAAATAAATAAATAAATTTCACATAATGCATGATTTGCCAAATATCATGTTTGGAGGTGGGGATTACAGTAGTAATCATGTTTGTTTGTTTTTTTTTGTAAATGTAGTGTAACATACCGTGTCCGTTCCCAGTGATCCGTGGTTGCCGTATTTGGTTCTCGATCTCGATAGAGTTGGGGCGAGCGGGCTGCGTCGACGCCGGCCGGTTCAGACCGGCGCGGTACCCGCCGTCCGTCACCGTTGTCTCTGAAACATCACGCTACAACTTGATAACCTGGCCAATAAGAGATTTATGTCATTGATATAAGATACAAATTGCAAATACCTACAGTTAATTTTGTTTTTTTTTTATCTTACGTTATTTAGCTTTTTATTTAACAGGATTAGGAATGAGTATGTTAGAGGAAGTCTGAAAGTGGCGCCTGTTACGGAAAAGATGAGGAGTGCTAGATTAGCATCGTATGGACAACTGATGAGGAGGGATGAAAACCATGTCACCAGAAGAGTTATGAGTATGAGTGTGGATGGGTGCGCAAGAAGAGAAAGACCGAAGAAGAAGTGGTTTGATTGTGTGAAAGATGATATGAATGTAAGAGGAGTTGATTCAGAGTTGACGAATGATAGGGGTGAATGGAAGAAGAAAACATGTTGTGCCGACCCCACTTAGCGTGGGATAAGGGCAGGAGAATGATGATATTTAGCCTTTTATTTGATTATCTCTTATTAGTTTTAAGATTTTTTTTATCTGTTGTCTGTTTTTTATACTATAAGGTAAACGTTGTGCCTGCCTGTAATTCCCACAAATTTAATGGTAAAATTTGTTTTCAAGTTGTTTTTTAATGTTTTGTTGTGCTGTTGGTGCTGCATATTAAATAAATAAACAATTCAGGGAGCAGGGTACTTAATGTGATTACTGATATGACACTTATAATAAGTACTTACTTAAAGTTGAATCATATAATTAAACTGGTTTTATATACAAATACAAACATTTTAATTCCACCATGCATAGGTCCGGTATAAGGCCGGATATCATGTACTACTGACTCACAGCTCAGTTGGTAGTAGCTCTGCCTTCTGCGCTGTAGGTTATGGGTTCGATCCCCACCCAGAACAATCATTTGTGTGATGAACACTATGTTTGTTCTGTATCTGGGCGCTATTATTATATTCTATGTGTATGTATTTACGAAAAAAAATGCATATAATATCCGGCCAGATACAGGATAGCAAACAAATGGCCGGATAGGTCGGATACCGAATAGTAGCCGGATATCCGTTGCATCTCTACTAAAGTATCTACTGCACATCAGAACAGCTAATTTCACGATAGCCTAGAGCCGCTGTGCGTATTGTAAATGTACTCACGGTATAGAGGCTCTGGCTGCCTGGAGTAATGATCGATGTTGTATTGCCTGAGCTGCGCGGGCGCCATGATGTGCTCGCCCTTCCTGACGGCCGCCTCCTTCATGCGGTCGTTGGTGGAGTGCGGGGGCCGCACGCGCCGCGCGCCGCGCCCGTCCGAGTTCGCGTTGCTGCGGGGCTGGCGTACCTGCCATTCAGATCATTGGTTAACACACAGAAGGAAACTTTTATCTAAGAAATATTAATCTATATCTATATAAGAGCTTAACCTGACTGACTGACTGATTTATCATCGCCCAGCCGAAACCGCTGAAGCTAGAAAGCTGAAATTTGAAAGGTGGGTTCCTTTTATAACAAAACCACCCACTAAGACGGGATTTTTGGAAATTCCACCTCTAAGGGGGTGAAAAAGGGTGAAAACGTTAGTATGAAACTTTTTAACGCGTGGAGTGATTTTCATGAAACTTTGTTTGTGCACTGTAAATGCAAAATTAATCAACACGTGTTTCAGGATTTTTCAATATAACTATCAAAAAGGGGTCAAATGTGGGGTCAATTTTTGTATGGGAACTTTTTAACGGGTTGTGCGATTGGTCTGAAACTTTGCTTGTATTTTGTATATGACTAGTTTCCGCTCAAGGCTTCGTCCGCGTGGTACCTTGAAAAACAAAATCAAATCTATCCACGGGAATCGTAATTCTTTCAGTGCCTATGTGCTATTCCAGACTAAAAATCTATAAAATCTGTGCCAAATTTCATCCAGATCCGTTCAGACGTTTCAGCGTGAAAGAGTAACAAACATACATACAGACATTCAGACATCCATACATCCACAGATTCTTACAAATTTTCGCGTTTATAATATTAGTAGGATATTTTAGTATTTTTCTTTGATTGATGAAGCGTTCCTCTAAATAAGTCCATGAGTGTATTTTATATAATTACAAAAAAAAATGTATAAGTACTTACCTATAATTAATTTATCAACTATCTGATTCCCATAGTACAAGCTTTGCTTAGTCTGGGGCTAGATTGCGTTGTGTGAACTGTCCACCAATATTTATTAGTTACGACTCACCTTCTTCCCCCTATCGTGCTGAATCCTCTCGGTATCCTGCAGCATCTCCCGACGCCACAGCTCGAAGAAGTAATCCGGATCTGTGTAGAACTTCCTCGCGTCCCGTCCGTCGTCTCTGAACTCGTTGAGTTTCTCCAGCGGCGGCGGCCGGTCGCATTTCGCGTATGTAGACAACATGGCGGACGGCATGGAGTTGCGTGAGAATAACTGCTGCTGGAATATCCTCGCCGAGCGGAACGCCTTTCGCATTTGAATGTCTTGGAGTGATACTGAAAAACAAAAACAAATTATTGAACTAGTGTTTATTCATCATCTTCCGTCCTTTTCCGGTCGGCACAACATGTGATCTTCCATTTCCCTCTATCATTCGTCATCTATCATCTTCCTGCCCTTTTTCCACGTTATGTGGGGTCGGCACCGCATGTGATCTTCCATTTCTCTCTACCACTCCTTATCTATCATCTTCCTGCCCTTTTCCCACGTTATGTGGAGGCGGCACAACACAGTGATCTTCCATTTCCATACTACAGGTTATAGACCCAGAGATACCTAGCCTTCTTAGCTTGAATACCGTAGACAGCATTTGACCGAAATTTAGCATTATTCTTCTTCTTTTTATCGTGTCAGTTCTTACGAACCAGTGTGGTGAAAGGATTAAGCGCCTCAGAGGTTCTTTTCATGCACAAACAATATGGCTTTGCCTTCTTTCCGTATAGAAAAACGCGATCTACGATGCTAAAGCTAGAGGCTGGACTGTTTAGAAGATCACTTATTCGCGTACCTTCTTCAACTCCTGAATCTAGCTGGGTGACCTTGATCGCGAGCCTGTCTATCCTCGCCTGGAGCATGTTAGTCCTGTCCGCTAAGCCCGTCGCCTCCCGCGTTAGCTCGCCAAACATGTCCTCCGCATGTTTAGACAATGACGACAGCTGTCTGTAAATAGCACAAGGTCAAAGGTTACAGTTGAAGAAATTATTCGTCACTGAATTTATTAAACAATGTATGTTGATAAGTAGTGGGGCCTTTATACCAAATATCGTCATTGTTAGCAACAAACAATTTTGTTTATCTCGTAAAGTATTAGTTAATTTTAAATGTACCTACTCTTCGTGAAATAACTTATTATCAACCAATCTTTTATTGCTTCATCTTCATGCTATCATGAAAGTCGAGCTCTAAAATCAAGGATAAAAGTTTTTAAAATAACGGTAAAATATAGAATAAGCCTTTAGAACGCAGCCCTCAATAAATTACGTTAAATAAATTAATCTCAGCTGTCTCAATAACAAACAGATGACACATTGTAGTAGGTCAGATACTGCAAAGAGCTATTAATTGTTTATTACATTTTCTTATCTAGTTGGTACTACGGTCAATTCGAATAACCGCCATTCGTTGAAAATAATAGAAATATCCCTCTAAGATTTATCAATGACAAATTAGGAAATGTATAGGAAATCTAAAATCAATCCTTTCAACAGCAGAATTTAATTATGATCCGACAATAAGTAAAATAGACAAATATATATATTATACTGTTAATCTACTTTTTCAACAAGGTATTTATTGGCATGATCATGTTTGTTTTTGTTTTTTACGGGTGGTGAGATTGGCTTGAAACTAAGTTTAAATACATTAAATCCTACAAAATAAAATAATGGTAGTAAAAGTGGGTATGGCAGAAGAAGCATGAGAGTAGAATAAATGCAGTGGAAATGAGAGCTTTGAGAAGAATGTGTGGTTTAACTTTGAATGACAGAGTGAAGAACAGTTTGGTAAGAGAACGGTGTGGAGTGAAGGAGACGTACTGATGAAAATTGAGAAGGGTTAACTAAGATGGATTGGGCATGTAGAAAGGATGGATGAAAAGAGCTTGACGAAACAGGTGCATCTCCTCAAGAACGTTGTAGAGTGAAAGAAGACGTAGTGATGGATATTAAGAAGGGTATGCGAATGGTTTGGGCATGTAGAAAGGATTGATGAAAGGAGACCAACGAAACAGTTGCGTCTCCTCAAGAACGTTGTGGAGTGAAAGAAGACGTAGTGATGGATATTAAGAAGGGTATGCTAATGGTTTGGGCATGTAGAAAGGATGGATGAAAGGAGACTGACGAAACAGGTGCATCTCCTCACCTGACAGTGTTGGCGAGCGTGCCATTCGTGACGGCTTCGAGTTCGGAGGGCACGGCCAGCCGCTCGGGCACGGTGCCCCGCGACACGTGCACCGGCTCCACGCACCGCTTCGGCAGCGGCATTGCTGACCGCGTACCAGCTCAGCTACCTCGTAAACATCACTGGAACAACAATCAAATGTCACACAATTGCTAGTCTTATTAGTTTCGTACTGTTGCTTTTGGGTCGTGGAACGTGAGGGTTCCAACCTTACCACAAACTCTTCGGGCAATATAACTTTGATATTTCGTACTCACCAAGAAATTTAAAAATTTAATTGTAGTGTTGCTTCAAGCTTGAAATATGACGTTTCTAATACATAATGGTTTGTAGGAGCTTTTGGTAAGGCCCCTAGTCGTGCGCCATTGGTTTATTTCATTCAAAAATGTATACAGTCGTGGTCAACTAATTAGGGACACTCTTTGGTTAAACCGAATTGTGAATTTATTTTTTATTTTCCAACGAGTCTAAACCATATTCCATATCTCTTACATGTAAGTATAATTAGTCATTTATGTGCCCGATTATACAAACAATAACAACTTCTTAAACATTAAACCTCTTTACAGTATAGCTGATAGATTATCGTAGTGCTATTTGTTCAAATAATGCTGGCTGGCCATTTAATTAGGGACACTGAGATATTGCGTTCTATTTTCAAAATTTGAATCTCAATACTTTTTTACTTCTTCTCTTATTGTTTCGTGGTAGTTTTGGCGGCAATCCCGATATTTATTTTAAGTTTTGAAAAATATTTTGAAGAAAAATGGGTAAAAATAAAAGTTGCGATCCAACACTACGAAAAATTATTATGAAGTTTGTTGTCGAGCATGGTTGGCCATACCGAAGGATAGCAGAACATTTAAATTGTTCAAAAACTATGGTATACAACGCAGTGCAACATGTCAGACGCAATAACACAGATTTAAATGTGCCCAGAACAAAAAGATCGAGAAAAACAACTCCGCAAGAAGATAGAATGATAGCCAGGTTAGCTAAGAAAGATCCGTTTCTAGGCTCTATTTTAATTAAACACGAAGTGTTTGGGACAGACGAAAGAGCTGGTGTCTCAGCTAGGACCGTTCGACGACGTCTGGTAGAAGCAGGGTTGTTCGGAAGAGTGGCTCGCAAAGTACCGTTGTTGAAGAAAGAACATAGAAATGCTCGTTTGGCGTTTGCACGTAAATATGGACATTGGACCTACGCCCAATGGCAACATGTATTATTCTCTGACGAGACCAAGGTTAATTTGATTTCTTCAGATGGAAGGCAATACGTAAGGCGTCCAGTAAAAGCGGAAATGAATCCAAGATTCACAAAAAAGCAGGTGAAACATGGCGGTGGAAACATTAAAATGTGGGGTTCATTTTCTGGACGTGGAGTGGGACCTGTGAGGAAAGTTCAGGGTAACTTAGACCAACATCAATACAAGGCAATATTGGAGGAAACGATGCTTCCCTATGCTGAGGAGCATCTCCCTATTATATGGACGTTTCAGCATGATAACGACCCAAAACATACCGCCCGTTCAGTCAAGTCGTTTCTTACCAGTCAGTCAGTATCGGTGCTAGATTGGCCAGCAAATAGCCCGGACCTTAACCCAATCGAGCACCTTTGGCACGAAATCAAGAAAAAAGTAGCCACTTATCGTACCACAACTTTAGATGAACTTAATGAAGCTTTTTGTGAGGCATGGGCAAACATTCCTGTCGAAACATGCCAGAAACTGATAATGTCTATGCCACATCGGTGTCAAGCGGTAATTACTAACAAAGGTTTTGCTACTGGGTACTGGTTTTACACGTAATAAAATGGAGCTGTTAAAGATATTATAATACTGCAGATTATTAGTTTTGTTTAACTCTATTTTTCATTATAGTTTACTGTCCTTAATTAAATGTCCAGCTACAGAATTATACCTTAAAATTGAATACATGTTCAACCTTTGATATTAAATACTTTTTTCTATTTATTTATTCTTTTATTTACAGCCATTTAAAGCATAATAATCGGACCAAATTATGCAAATAATAGTTACTGAGAAATCAATAGGGTTTTATATTTGTATGTACATAACCGGTTATTGTTCTTCACTATCTTGCATGTCCCTAATTAGTTGACCACGACTGTATATGCTTAAACGATGAAGAAAACCCGTACTATTTTTTACCTAAAGATTCCTAGAGATACCCATTTGACTGAACAAAATTGTATTATCACATCCGAACTCGTGGAGGCAATATTGCTCAGAATATCGTGACGGCAATCTGGCTTAGAAATGGGACCGAAACAATTTCCATAGCCAGGAAGGTCTCTTCCCGTCTACCTCAACAGATGGCGGGGCAAGCTAGTTATGAACAGAGATCATTCACATAGTACTGCTTAGCCTACTCTTAAACGGAAAAGGAAAATATCGTATAAAACGGCATGTCCTAAAACCTAAAAAGTTGGAAGGGACTACAGGGCACTTTCATCATATCACCACATACATTCGAACGAAACAAGATACATGATAACAAGAAATCCTGCTTGAACTATGGGAATCAGATAACTGATAGAATAAACAATATCCAAACATTAGAAGAAAATGCTATCATAACACAAATGTTTGTCTGTATATTAATTGAACCCACAACCGAGCTGCTATCAAATTTAAATTAATTCAATCAACTGATGAGGCCAGTCATATTAACATTTTAGGGGAGAGGAGGCCAGATCTCTTTGTTGTTGCTGGTCCTTGAACTACCTTGTTTAATTTGAATCATTTATACTAGACTAGAGCGAAAGTTTGGATGTGTGTTACTCAATCTATGATGACTATTTATATGCATACATCCTGTTATCTAATTGACAATACACTTATTTTTCACCCGAAAAGCTGCTGTTTAAAGAAATTTAATGGGTCGTCGAAGTTTGTATAAAAAATAATACTATTAATATCATAAACGCGAAAGTCTGTTAGAATGTATGGATGTGTGGATGTAAGGATGTCTAGATGTATGTTTGTTACTCTTTAAAAAACTACTCGGAAAAATTTACGGTTCCCGTGGGATAAATTTGTTTTTGTTTTTCAAGGTACCACGAGAATGAAGCCGTGGGCGGAAGCTAGTATATTATAATATATCGCGAAAGTTGTATTGAGGAGTACCACTGGTAGTATCTTGAAAAAAATACGCATAGTATAAATTTAATGCAATTTTCGCCTTTCCGTCGCCCGATAATTAACGCTTGCTACCAACCCATCCGTCAGAACTGGCGTGAGTCCTCCAAGCGTGAACTGTGGAAGTGAGAACTGGGTTTCAGTTCCGTTAGCAGTTTCTTTGAAAACCTGATTGTTACTTTGTTTTGGCTTTGTATGTGTATCACTAGTGCAGCCTAAAATTAACCAGTAACGATCTAAAATAGGCTATTCTATAATAGGGTTCCATCCAACACGAACCGTCAAGGCAATTTAGGTCAAACATTATAAAGTAATTAACGAGTGAGAGTCACGACGGAGCGACAATGCTTGTTATATTATGCTGGTGTGAATATATCTTTCACCTTGGTAACTACAGACTTTTAAAACTTTTCCTGGCTTTGTTTATGCTCTGACGTATTGACCGTCTTCCTGTGGATACGGCCGATTACGCTGATGATAGCAAAGATTTAAATCTTTGGATGATGGTAGGATGGCGCTGGGCAAGCGCACTTCATCTATAATCTGTTGTAGGCAACGTCCATGAGTAAAAAGTCCCATTTAAGCTATCTTCTGGAATAGATACAAAAGGCCTGTTTAGTTATGCTCTAAGATATTTTTTATAATTTTAATTTTTGTTTATAAGAAGGTGAATAGAAAATGAGACCTGTGTAGATGTTTACCAAGCTTGAGGATTACAATCGTGATCATGTTTTTTATTTGCTGCTCACTTTACACAAGGTAAACTAATGGTATTAACCTCTGTTCTTATCTTTAATGTATTCGTGTCTAGTCAAACAATAAAGACAAACATTTGTGGGCAATTCGGCTTTTGTGTTTTATTTATAGTATTATATAGTATATATAGTTTGATTTAGACATAATCTTTATTGTTTTTTACTTTCGATGTCACCGTGACGGCGATCTGGGACGGGAGACTATCGCGGTAATTTTTAACGTATTCACAATAGGCACAAAAGTCGCTGGAATTTTACAGAAATATATTATTTGCCAAGTATTGCGAAACACAGGGTACTGCGGTATAAAAGTTGCAATAAGAGATAATAAGGCACGCCTGCAATAAGGTTATGAAACCGCCACTCAAATGCCATTTGTCTAACAATACTTCGACTTGTAAGCATCAATCTCGAAAGTTACTAGCATCCTATCCTACTAATATTCTAAATGCTAAAGTTTGTAAGATGTATGTTGATCACACTTAAATTGCATGATTGAAATCGTATGAAAATTACATTAATTTGTGATTTGGCCAATTATTTTTTTTATCGTCACACATGAAGAAGACAGTAATTCTTAGACAAAAAGTTTCAGTAAAAAAATCGCTGTCTGCTAAGGGAGGGAGGGGGGGTTTGAAATAGCATATAGGCTACTAATAATTATTACTTTCATGCTACTAATAATAATTGAAAGCCGAGGAAGGCCAGCTCGCATGTTTTTATCACAGCTATTGTTACGCTTGGCATAATCACGATTTGGTGCTTTAATTTATATTGCGAGTTACGTAACAGTTTTTACTTTCTTAGTCGCGTAGGTTCAACGAAACATGGACCGAGTTTTATAATTTCGTTTAGGTAGGTCATGGCTACATGGCACCATTTTACTTATAACAATAGAAATGCTCGAATGGCATGAAAAATATGAGTAGATGTTTGGATTTTTGTGAAACAATCGCGCGTAAATTGTTGATACGATGGAATTTGTGATTGATATAATCTGGAATAGCATCTATACATAATATGCACATTTTTATGTAGGTACCACAGAAATTATTATTTTGACTTCAGACTCTACATACATCTCAATACTTCTTTTAAGGCCCAGCATTTTGAAAATTGCAAGTATTGCAACCCTAATCATTCTATTACTGCTTAATAGATTACATTGAAATTGAACTACACGATACTCAAGGATATAAGTGATAAATCAACCGGAGCTAAAACACGAATTAGTTAGAAAACCTTGGTTAAAAATCATGTCAAAAACACCTCTGAAATTTCTATTTCACATGAATATAAATCAGTTAATTTGAAACAAATCAACCTAGCCCTTTTTTTGAAATAAGCTATTTACTTGAGCATTTTAATGTTTTTTATAAATTGTCACTTTCGATATGTAATTCAGAGCAGCCATATTATCATGCCACACTCTACTTACTTGTCATTTGGGTATTTCGCTTCGTGCTATGTCTGATTCCGCGGAGATCCGCGTTGCTATACGGGCCTATGTTACTTTTTTTGTAACTTTTACGTAAGGAATAGTGTGACGAGTATTCTGGGCCTTAAACTTTGTTATACTATTGAAGTAGTATAATTTGTATAATGGTGAAGATATTTAAATTTATGGTGATTGTGGCCTGTGAACTTCGTTTCCAGGATCCTCCAAAACTTAAATATGAACAGAATTTACTGCATATACGCATTCAGACGCTAGACTTGGGGTCGATCCCACTAGCATACTTCGCAGTTACGACATTTTGCAGTACACAAGGCCAAACTAAAGCGCATAGTAATCTATGCATCTCAATAAAATGTAAAACATCTTTATATACTTTTCTGGATTATATAAAAAACCTTATGGCGACATTGAAGACGACTAAGTGGGAATAAATATAGTATTAATTTATTTAAGAAGGATCGCGAACAGCAATTCTATCTCTGTTTACTTATCTCTTTTGCTCTTAGGTAATTGTTCTGTCTAATCTAATATGAAAAATACTAAGCTTTTCTAAAAAAACTGTTTTATTATCAAGAGCCGTTATGAGCTCATCATTGTAGTCCATAAAAGACAGGTTTCGCAAAATGCCAACCGAGCAAAACTACGCATACAGAGCGCACAAAGCTAGAGGAGCTATATCAGGAGATGACGACAATAGACGCTTCCGCACGTCTGATAAGATTATCCTGGCTCATGAAAGGCAATATACAAAACATATTATGTAGTATATTGTCAAGATGAGTAGGTAATCGACGACCTCAGTGGCGCATCGGGCGAGAGTCCGCCTGCGACGCAAGAGGTTTCGGGTTCGATTCCCGTCGCGGAACAAATTTGTGTATTTGTGACGATCTGCAGAAATTTGTTCCGTTGGTCTGGGTGTTTTCTATGTATAATAAAAAATATCTATCTATGTATATAATGTATTAATTATTATTTATTAGTTATCTAGTAGTTACCCTTATCACAAGCTTTGAGTAGCTTACTTTGGGGCTAGATGATGCTGTGTGGATCGTCAAGCATTATTTATTAATTATTTTTTATTTATTCATCGATTAAAACTGTTTGGTTTCGGTCAATAAAAACTGATCATCATTGCGTTTATAGAACAGCAAAATCCATTGTTGCATGGCCAGATTCAAACCCACGAAGGCGGCTCTACTACCACTAGACCACCAGTGATCTCTGTATACTTTATTTGTTCTAATACTTTGTTATTATTGATATGTCGATTAGCATCAAACCAGCAATGCAATCAAAACATCCCATTCACAACGGAACTGCAATGACCTCAGCATGCACTGTTACCTTGAGACTAAGCCATGTGCATGCAATTTGATTCGCCTGTTTACGCTAGATTTAGGACTTATTTTCTTTAAGATATTTGAGATTCGCCTTTTTACGCTAGATTTAGACTTAGGTATTTTCTTTAAAACCACAAGGCATGTGAACACGCATACTCAACAGAGCCAAAACGGCTGAACGGATCTGGAATATATGGTTATACTAGCTTCCGCCCACGGCTTCGTCCGCGTGGTACCTTTAAAAACAAAAACAAATCTCTCCCGCTTTTTTAGTTTTGGGATAAAAAGTAGCTTATGTGCCATTCCAGACTATAATCTATGTGCCAAATTTCATCCAGATCAGAAGATTCAGCGTGAAAGAGTACCAAACACACTGTACCTACATACAAACTTTTAATTTTACAATATTAGTAAGATTAATATACCTACCTAGTTGAACATACGTCCTTTTTGCGTGAAGGAGTAACATACATCTACACATTCTTACAAACTTTCGCGTTTATAATATTAGTAGGATACCTAATCGAACACAGAACCTCCTCTTTCTATGAAGACAGTTAAAACACAGCAGAGTGCAGAACCTCCCGCTATTTCGTTGGAGTCGGTTAAAAACATACCCGGCAGTATAGTAACAGAGACAAACAGGCGTCACAACACAACATACATACACTGCCAGCGAGTGGGTGAACACAAATTGACACATCCGGGCGTGCTAATGCATTCGTAATCGAACGATAGCGGTGTCTGCCTACTCCACTCACTACTAGGATTTGCACATTCTATAAAAAAAACATGATCTTATCTGTAATCCCTAGACTCGTGTTTTTTTATCTCCTCAGATCTCTAGTTACTTAGATCTTTTGAGAATATCTAAAGATGTTCTTATGATCTTATGGTTTCTAAAGGTTAGGCACGTCCAAAGATGGCACATACCCACATTTTGCACAGTGATTAGAATTCCGTACGTGACAGGTTGCAAGCCCATCGCCGCTTATAAGAATATTAATCTAATTCCGCTATGATTAAACCCAATGAAATGAGACACATATTTTTAAGCGTGTTATCGAAAGTTATTGTACTTTTATACCACCTAAATTAAGGCTATAAGTCTTTTTTTAAATCGTAATTGACCTAAAAGCATGTTTACAGTCAAAATGATTAAGTTTTATCGATAGAGCACGCAAGGTAGAGTCAATGAACAAGCATAATCGAAGCGCGATTTATAGAATTAAAAGTAATATTATTCATGTTTTCACCTAACGGCTGGAATTCCGTCACAGTTATCCGATCGGCGATTCCGAGCTGGGTGTCTACTCCGCAAAACAAAAACGATATAATCGTAGCCGAATAAAGGTCGATTCACACATATCAGTGAAGTCACAGTTCCGACACAGTACCGGCACAGTGCGAAATATTCTTTCATACATTCTCTAAGGGCACTGTGTCGTCACTGACACTGACAAGTGGGGGTGCGTTCATAGAGAATGTATGAAAGAATATTTCGCACTGTGCCGGTACTGTGCCGGTACTGTGTCGGAACTGTGACTTCACTGATATGTGTGAATCGACCTTTATGGTCAATTTCAGTCGAATTAGAAAATTTCAGTTGTTTTGTTGTCAAACTGGAAATTTCGTGTCGTCCGTAATTGGTGTTACAGCAGGTTTACGAGATCGATTGTCAAAAGTAATGTTGGTCGTACCATCGCTACAATAGCATAAACGATGTTACTTAGAGTAGGTTTTGCACGATTATTGTGCCGATATAACGTTGATCGTTTTCTGGAGTAGACGCCCTGACTCCGTCAGAGATTAACATTCAAGTTTTTATGCATTCTGCATGAGAAGTCTTCGATGTTGTTGCATGCGCTAAATATTCCATTGATGCTACATTTTTAGGGTTCCGTACCCAAAGGGTAAAACGAGACCCTATCTATTACTAAGACTCCACTGACTGTCTGTCTGTCATCACTCATCAGGCTGTATCTCATGAACCGTGACAGTTAGAAAGTTGAAATTTTCAATGATGATGTATTTCTGTTGCCGCTATAACAACAAAAAAAAACTAAAAAACGGAATAAAATATATATTTATTATTACCCATACAACAAACATGATTTTTTGGCTCGTTTTTATAGATAATGGTACGGAACCCTTCGTGCGTAAGACTCGCACTTGGCCGGTTTTTACAAGAACAGGACCACTCAATAGGAGGTATTATAAGAACACTGCTAAGGAAGAATTTGAGGGAGACCTACCTAGCCCAGGACATAAAGTTAAAGGTAGATAGATAACCACAGAATGTAGGTATTTATTGCACATAAGTCTCACTGCTACTAGGCATATAAGGGGCTAGGTTCTTTGTAACTTTTAATCGCGACACTATCTTATGTTTACAAAATGATAATAATTGATATCGAGAATTTGGCTCAATACGAAAATAAATTTATTGGGAATATAAATAATTATTGAATTATTATTGAGGCCTATACCCAGCAGCGGGTGAAGTCGGGTTGCGGATGATGATGATGATGATGATGATAAATTATTATTGTGTCATGCAGGAGAGGATTTCTACAGGTCAGTAATGTCACCAATCTAATGAAAGATGACCAAGAAAATCCAATTAATTAACCTACTTGTACTTAGTTAAAATTACCATTGAAATGAGGAGGATACAGATTTGGTACCTAGTACCTACCTACTTATTTCCGTTTTTGAGTGAGTATTACACTTTGCAGCAATTCCAATGATACAATGACACAGAGGATGTTTGTTGAGGATTCATGATTACTGTAACTCTATCCACAAAACCGACATTCCTAAAAAAATAAGTAACTTGAATTATAAGAAGCATAAAATATCTGTTTTACAGGCTTTTTCATTCTATTATACTAATATTACAGAGGAAAACATTTTTTGTTGGTTTGTTTGTACATAATGTAGGTGGTAATCTCCGAAACTATTCATCTAATTTCAAAAATATATACCTATTCAGAGACCTAAATGGTTCTTTTGAACCAGAGTTGTGAAAATATCAAATTGTACTTAAGGTTCCTTTCATGAACTTCAAAGGCTTTTTAAAGAGTAACCTATTTTCATTAACTATTAAGATCAGAGTTACATGACCTTAACAATGGCAATGGGTTTTGACCTTTACCTGATATCAACAAAACAGCCAGGATTCCTAATGTGTTTATGTGTACCCTTTGATGAGGTAAATGCACTGTTAACAAATTATCAGTGTTAAAGTTCAATGAACTAAAAAATTAATACTTTAGTATTTTTGCATTTTTTCACATATACATAAGTACCTGGGTGACCGAGCTTTGCTCGTTTTTTGGTGGAAACGACGTTTTCTAAAAATAAAACCTAGCTAGATCGATTTATCGCCCCCAAAACACCCTGCATACTAAATTTCATGAAAATCACTGGAGTCGTTTCCGAGATTCCGATTATATATATATATATATACAAGAATTGCTCGTTTAAAGGTATAAGATGGCATTATTGTTTTTTGGATAAAATATGACAATGGATTAAAAAAAATAATGTTTAAGTTTCTGTAGATGTGTGTACTTATGACTGTGGTTTGATCATGCTGTGACAGCTGTACAGCTTTATGTAAGTAATAATAATCAGATCACAACCTGGAAAAGCATTAGTGCTTATGTTAGCTAAGGAGGGATCACATTTGTGTAGCCGCAGACTGAAAGCTAGTCTACTATAAATGGTGTTAGTGTCATAAATAGCTTAATGCAAAGCAAAGTTCATATAGGTAGTAACAATTTTTTTTTTTTTTTTTTTTTTAACAATGAAGATAGAATAGTATCATCCTTCTGGGATTTAGGTGCACTAAGATGAAAAAGATTATGAGTATCATTGGAAAAAAATAAAGTTGGCCAAACCTAGACAGAAAATTCTACATAATATTAAAAATATTTTGACAACTAGGTACCTATTTCATACTATTTTTCATAGATAAGGTAGGTAATAAACCTCATAATAGTTTAGGTAGAAAGTAGCAGTTAAGGATAGGATAGAACATTAAAACTTCTAAATACAACTATTTTACCTCATTTAAAACAAAAAAATACTTTCAGCTATACATTACTGAGCCAAACTAAATGAATAATGTATGTTCACACAAGTGATTTTAACACTTGAGATATGACTGAAATGGGATTGTATAAAATAGGTAGTAAATTATGTGGTAGGCCTTTTTTTTGTAAATCTATTAGTTAGCCTATTCAATAAGCAAATATGGGGCTATAATGTGACCATGTTATTTATGTTATAACTAGTTAAAGGTAAAGCAGTTAGCAGTAAAGTACTTTAGGTATAAATTTAGATGGTAATTATTTTGCTTCACAGGAAAATCTTCCTATTATTTTGATCCAATGGAATCAAGAATAGTGATCTAATAAGAAAAAAATTGACCAATTTTATATTTGTTGGACATAATGAAAGTTTATCAATACAACATTAGTCAGACTAGTTTTGGGTATTTCCAGCATTGACGTAAAATCTGGTAAATATTAGGAGGCACGCAAGTTTTCAGGTCATTACATTAACTTTGATATCAGCTGAAGGATCGGAGAATTCTTGAAAGCAAACAAAATTTCGTCGTCCGGCGAGTCACGACAATAATGACAAATCTTCAATCATGATCACAACGCCCTTTTAATCACTCCATTGCGGTACGGGCAAAAGATCAACACTACTACTTTCTGCGTATTAGGCAGTAAGAACCAATGTCGTAGTGAAAACATACTTCAATTATATTTTATACCAGGATTATCAGTTCAAGAACATAATAAATACTGACATAGATTGAAAACCACTCACCTTCTCCACTTATTGAGAACAACAACTTCAATAGAAGATAACACAGTAACGATAGCTGAATTATTTCACAGTAATGCTAAATACACTTGGAAATATTTCTGGCACTTTGTACGTAAATAAATGCTCGATATTTTAATACAATTCACACTTTCACAGCCGCTTACCGTGCCACAAAACGAAAATGGCAGCGTTGAAATTTGTAAATAATACGAATAACTTACGAATTCTTGTTTTGTCATCAGCATTCTCTTATAGGAGGGGTAATAAAATTTAGCCGGATAATAGCAAATGATTCGACGACGTGAGACGTCATTCCATAGTATATAAATTCCTTTCCTTGCGTCATCCATAAAATTGAGAGTTCATTTTATAATCTATAAAATATTTAAGTTGCGAAGAAAACATACAAAAATAACCTAAGTTTACAGGTACAAGCTTAGATAAATTACACTTACGACACTAATAAAAAATTATGTTGAGTTTTTTGAAGCGGTAAACATACTATAAGCCGCGGCTTATAAGCCGCGACTTATGGACGAGTCCGAGAGGTATCTGGACAATGAAATTTCACTGAGCCTTGCACACTATCGGACGAAGTCGTAAGTCGTGCCCTTGGCTGACCTTGAGCGTTCAGACGTCCGACAACAATCTGGAATCGTCCGCGGACGGTGTTGCCAGCAGTGTTGGATTCAGACCCTTGAAAAATTATTGTCTATGTAACTTAAAATAATACTATTCGACACTCACACTTTCACTACTCGACATGTTTCTTCGTCTACACCAGTGCTACCAGCCGATAGATAGATGAACTTACAGAAATATGAATAATTTAGTAATATTTTCGATTTTTGCTTGGTAATAAAAGTAACCTTCTGGCAACACTGGTCTATGTTTAGTGTAATAGTTGTCTATGGAATGGGCGTGGCCCAAAATCGTCCGAACACCCTTGTTGCACACTCTACGCCGCATCCGTCGGACGCGGCTTATGGACGAGTCCGACCGTATGTTTGACGCTTGAGTTGTCAAGTTGGATCATTGGATTGGGATTGAAGGGATTGGATGAATGGATTCAATTCAATTCAATCAGTCAGATTTCTTTCTATCAGTTTCCCAAAGAAAGCTCTTTGCGCGGGCAGCTCAAACGTTGTTCGAAAAGTTTGCAAAAATTTACGAAATTCTTAAAAATGAGTGAAATAATATCAGTAATCGCGCCTGTAAACATAGCAGTAATTAAATACTGGGGCAAACGCGACGAGGAATTAATTTTACCCCTAAATGATTCCGTTAGTGCTACTCTAGATACTAGTGTGATGTGCGCTAAGACATCGGTCTGTGCTCGTCCAGAGTTCCAGGAGGATGAAATCTGGCTGAACGGTAAAAAAGAGTCGTTTTCAAACAAACGACTACAAAATTGTCTGCAGGGCGTGAAGGCAAGAGCTATCACCGAAAACTCGGTCGACAAAAACTTTCTCTCGTGGAAAGTGCATGTTTGCTCCGAAAATAACTTTCCAACGGCTGCGGGGCTAGCGTCTTCTGCTGCAGGCTACGCTTGCCTGGTCGTCGCCCTCGCTAAGTTGTACAAAGTGAAGAGCGACGTTAGTTCCCTGGCAAGAGTTGGATCAGGCAGTGCATGCCGAAGTGTTTATGGAGGTTTTGTGAGATGGTGTGCTGGTGTTGACCCTCTGGGAGCAGACTCCATAGCCATACAAGTCTCACCGTCATGGCCACAAATGCGGGCTCTTATATTAGTTGTTGGAGAAACAAAAAAGAAAACTAGCTCCACCGATGGAATGAGAATCTCCACTCAAACCTCGGAGTTATTGAAATATAGGATAGAGCATTGCGTTCCTAGAAGGACTGAGGAGATTTGCAGTGCTATAAAACTTAAGGACTTTACAAAGTTTGCAGAAATTACTATGAAAGACAGCAATCAATTCCATGCAGTCTGTCAGGACTCCTATCCACCATTTGTGTACATGAATGATATATCACACAGCATAGTAGAACTGATACACAAGTACAATAAGTACTGTGGCACACCCAAAGTAGCCTATACCTTTGATGCTGGACCGAATGCATGTCTGTATCTCTTAGATGAACAAGTTTCAAAAGTTACATCTCTCATTACATTTGCTTATCCATCATCAAGCAATAACTTTATCAGAGGACTTGATACCTCAGGAGAAGGTCTTGAGACAGAGGTCTTGAAAGCCTTATGTGAACCAAAACCAAAGGATCAACTGAAATATGTAATACATACTAAAGTTGGAGAAGGTCCTGTTGAAATAACTGATGATTCTCATCTATTGAATGAGGCAGGTTTACCGAAGTCTATTGTAGACTGAGTGATGATGTAGATCTGTATATTTGTATTTAATGCTGGCTATTCAGGGTAACATTGTAATGGGTACTTTTTGTAATTTTTTGTTGTGCATGACTTGACTACATAAAGCTATAATATTATAAACTATGCTAGGTATCAAAGTGTAGTCACTAATATGAGTCGGTACCTAACCTACCTAGGTACATAATACTTGTCAAAAATTTTAGCAGTATTTAGGTAGGTACATAAGTTTTCTAATCACATGGTTTTCAAGTACCTACATCATGGGTTATCGTGATCTGTAATAAAAATGTGGCATCGGTGTGGTATTTCTCTTGTAGCACAAAGACAGTAATATTTTTTTTATTCAGTGAAATGAACTCATGCAAATTAATTGGTCTTAGCTTTGTGTACTTGTTTGTATGTATGAGATGAGAAGATGCTAGGTATATTGTATTGTGAACAAAGAAAAGCAGCTATTGAATAGATCCAAGAACTTTATTTACATAGATAAGATACATAAATTATGTACAATATACAAAGCATTTCTGCTACATCTTATCACTAACTTACAAGGAGATCAGACTTAATAAAAATGCTTAAATAAATCATCACACAATTCCATTTATTTTTATCCTTGATATCAAACATAAATGCAGAACAAAAATAAATGAAACCATTTCCCGTTGGTCTTATCGTGCAGATACAGAGACCTGCCAGACACGAATAATGTTGTCAGAATAGCCAGCAAATAGCGTCTGTCCATCAGTAGACCATGCAAGGGAGAGGCACAGCGGCGGGTCGGTCTTTGAAGAAGTCTGTTGTTGGTGGATGATTTCAGGCTTGAGCTCTTCCACCATTTCCTTGCTTTCCAGATCCTGTTAATCAAAGTTTAATATTAATATACTGCCAAATACAGAACCCTATACAGAAAATAATATTTAAGGTTTAAAATACATACCCAAATCTTGATAGAAGGTCCGTATGCTGCACAGAGCCAATATCTATTGGGGGAGAAGCAAAGAGCTGTGATGATATCATTGTGGTCCAGGGTGTGAAGGTGCTTCCCGTCATTCAAGTCCCAAAGCATCGCCTTCATGTCCTTGCCACCAGATGCGCAGAGAGAGCCATCAGGGGAAACTGTGACTGTGTTTAGGTAGCCAGAGTGACCGAGATGGTTGATCTTCAGCTTGCAGTTGGTAAGATGCCAGACCTAATAAAGAAGACAGGTTTTCATTAAATGCCAAATGGACATTGAAACTTTTTAAACATGAAGTAAAATGGCAATTGAGGAGTAAAAGGTTAGCATGGTATGGGCATGTTATGAAAAGAGATGAATGTCATGTGACAAAGAGTGCTGGGTATGAATGTGGATGGATACAGGGGTAGAGGTAGGCCAAAGAAAACATGAATGACAGTAGGAAATGAAGATCACATGTTGGGCTAACCCCACATAACATGGGATTAGGGTAGGAAGATGATGAAGTAAAATGGCAATTCTTTTTTTGTTTTCAATTTTTACCTTGACGGTGCGGTCCCACCCAGCAGAAACAATGATGGGGTTGGCGTGGTTCGGTGAGAAGCGCACGCATGATACCCAGTCACTGTGTCCATCATCCTGGATGGTGTATTTGCACTCAGCAAGTGTGTTCCACAGCTTGATAGTCTTGTCTCGGGAGCCAGACACAATCTGACGATTGTCAACTGAGAACGCCACGGAGAGGACATCCTGCATACATAAAAATAAATCAACATTTCATAAACAAACTCAGTTATGTTGGAATCACAAAATCTAATCTAAAACTATGGTGAATAAGCTTTGAAAGTGATCATTATATCAGACAACTACATACCCAAGGAAGCTACAGAGCTATCCTCTTTGCTGCAGTTTCTTCTGCCTCGCAAAGGCGCAATACACTGGTCTTCTGCCTCGCATAGGCGCTTATAACTAACACAGTATTACCACCATTATCACAATAATCTATCACACCTTGGTATGATCTTCGAAACGCCTAGTTGTCTTTCCCGCCGCAAGATCCCACAGACGCAGGGTCTTGTCCCATGAGCCGGACAGAGCGTAGTTGCCATCGCTGGACAGAACTACGTCTGAGATGAAATGAGAGTGACCGTACAGACGCTTTTGTGGCACGCCGTAGTTAGTCTCGTCCCTTGTTAGTTTCCACACGATAAGAGTTTTGTCTGAAACAGGTAAAACGCTAGATAAAATACTGGAATTAAAAAATAGGGTTAAGAAAATGGCGTAGCTGACATCAGCCCCATATCCGCTTGCCGCTCAGGATTCGCGTGGCAAGTTATGTTTCATCATTGTGCCAGAAATATTAATGAAAATCAAGAGTTTAGATTGAACACATGCCATCGACATTCCGATCTATCATTTAGAAGTCCTTGAATTCAAGATGAATATGGATTTGGGGAAAATTATAACCTTACCTCGGGAAGAAGACAAAATCATGTCAGGGTATTTAGGGTTTGTCGCAATCTGCGTAACCCAGCCATTGTGACCGCAAAGGGTGCCACGGAGTTTTAGTGTTTCAGTCATGACTTCAGTAATGTGCATGAGCAACAAAGCCACGCGACGCGACCCCGACGCAAACCAAACTTGAAAAGAAGGATTTTCGACAATCGACAGCGACACCCACGCGATTGATTACGTCGAACAAAAAATTGACAGCTAAAGCCGACCTGTCAGCTGTCAGAGAGCTTGCTACCAGCAGCAGACCTCTATAACGCGCTAGATTCTAAATAAATAGACAGTCTATCATTATCAACCGAATTACCACAGTTTAGAATTATTCAATCTCAGGTTATCAATAAAAATTACCTTTGTTTCTGACGAAGAAGAATATTTAAATTTGGTCCCGATATAGTACATTAGAGATAGGTATCTTACACAATTTTTATTGGTATTATTATGTTATTACAAACAAGTTATGATCCCGATCACTGCCAGATCGAGAGCTGAAGATGCTGGTTGCATTATCACGTTGATTAGGAATGCTGCTGCTTAGACGTTGAGCCAAAACATAAGCCACGTTTGGTTGGTTGAAGAACTCAGTGAAAAAGAAAAGAAAAGATATATAATTTGGATTAGTGATTTGTTTCATTTTTATAATATATATTGAGCAGGTTTTATAGAGCTCTTCATTTTATAAAATTGAACTATAAAAAAGTACTGCTGCATAAATTAAGGAACACGTAAAAGTGGAAAAAAAATAGTTAAAAACAAGTAAAATAAATTTCACGTTAACTAGGCACGAAAATACGTTACATCCAACGTATTTAACGCAAAGCTGGCAACCGTGGTATGCCATTGACTTTGACAGACAGACAAACGAGGAACAAACACGTCTATTAAATGAGGTTTAGTTCATCTCCATTTTATAATCTGTCTGACTTTTGCCACAGATAAGTAACCTTTTTTCTTACCCATCCTTGATTATTTTTCAAACGTTAACCATAAAATATTTAAAATATTTAAATTATTAGGGTCTCTTTATTTTTTTTCATCCGTGGCTCTTTCTGAGATAAAAATAGCATAGTGATCCCAATGATCATAGGTTAATCCGGTTGGTACAAATAATAGCACTTATTTTCTCGAAAAAACTTTTTGAAACCAAGAAAACCATGGAAATTACAATCCATCAACGGAAATAGAAAAAAAATAAGCAGTCATAATTGACAAAGCAACTGCCATTATTCTTCTCTGTTATTTGTATATAATTTTTGTACTGCGGTCTAGCATTTCCGAAGTTATTTTGTAAATTTTGAAATGGACTATATCACTGAGATTCCTCAAGCAATGGCTAAAGCAAAAATCGTTCCATCTGGATCCATAAAAGTATGTACCTATCTAAAAAAGTTGTGAGAAAAAAAAACATACATAAGTAGGTACATAAGAATTAAAAGTTACCAACGATTACAACTATTAATTTAACTCAATATTATGGATAATAGATGTAGGCGTACAAACTAATATAAATACTCAACGTAAACAGATAAAAATTATCAAAATACCATAAAACCATCAAAAATTTATTTCGTGTGAACGCATCGAAAATTGGCATCATGGTGTAGTTCCTGATGGATCCGCTTGGTGGATTTCCTTTCTTGAAAATTGATTGACGTCACACAAACGCCATTTTGTAAAGTGTTCGCCGTCAGTTTTCTGGGCACAGTGAAAAATAGCTAATTCGTATGGTTTTGTGTATAATTAGAACATAAAAACAATCAAAAACCCAGCTAACGTCTTGTACGTTAATCTACAGACACAAAGCATGGAGGACAAAGCATCGCTAAAGGAACTGGATCAATGGATAGAACAACTAAATGAATGCAAGCAATTGACAGAAAATCAAGTGAAAACGCTTTGCGACAAGGTAATGTACACATCAAATTTTGTTGGCTTTGTAGTTCGTGTAAACAAGTGATGGATTTTGGTAGTTTATTGGTCATTTCCCGTGTATTTAGCAGCTATAGTTGTATGATTCATATACCTACCTAACTACCTACCTACCTGACGAGTCGCAGAACACGATTTTGAATCGGTTATGTTGTAGAAGAGTCTAACATCTTAGCGTGAGTGGCGTTGGTATTAGCTGACCAGAATGATTGCAAGAATAGGTCTTTCTGTTTACCACACCCAGCTACCAAGCTCCCATGTCGATATTTTTCTAGGTACCAACCTAATTGGTGGTTGGGTATTTTTAGCCTAGGCGCGGAAACCATACGAGTCAACTAACTGTAGTTTTGTCTACATCAAATTTATCTATTGACTGTTTATTGAGAATTTATGTAGCATGCATGGCCTATCTCTACTAGGTTGCTAGGCCATCAAAAACGATTTTTGGCGGTAGTTTCGCCAATTCAACATACTCTGTCAATAAAGGTATAAGTACTGTATCTTTTTGAACACATGAAATTCATAATGTTTTGTGGGTAACATTCATTTTTCCTATTAAAAAATAAAAGTATTAATTAAACACCTTGTTTTTGATACATACATTTAACTAATGCTTTCTGGTTTTTCTGATAAACAGAGCTTCAAACTTTAACATAAACACTTCTCTGCTATACACTTGTAAAATTAATAATACCAAAACCTATCTATGGCTTTAAACTGTATACCTAGTATGGTTATAATACTACTATTGTAAACAGTGAAAGTAACTCGGGTTTGTTTGTAACCTTATCACAACATAAACAGCTGAAGGGATATCAATGACATAGGCATGATAAAAAAGATAGGCTACCTTTTGTCCTAAAAAATTAATATGGACAAAGTTGCCGGCAATAGCTAAATATAATTATTTATTAATTCTTGATGAAAGTGAATATGGATAATGTTGTGTAATGCTTTATTTGAACAGTATTATTCATTTAAATATTTCCTAACTCATACAAATATAAATCAACCCATTTGAATTAAATATGATGCATTTTTTTTGTGTTCTGAACAAACATCAAGAAAAGAATGTTCTTTCTATCAATATGACTAGACCAAAAAGTTTCTTTTAAATTAGCTGTTTAACTGAAAAGTTTATTTATAAATGTAATTAAAACTACCCTGTATATGTGTTAATGGCTTATTTATTATGCTATCTGCCTCTGTATTAAGGTTAATGAGTGTATGTTTCATTAGCATTAGCCTACCGAGTGATGCTTATGTTCTTTGAAGTCACTACCATCTGAACTGTGGGGCTAGTCATAATCACTTGTTATTTAAAAACTCATTATTATAAATTATTAGAGTTGTATTTTCAATGTTATTGTATGAATAGTGAGAGATGGGCGCATATTCCTTTTATCACTAGTTCTTTCAAACCACTGTGGTAAAAGGATTGCAGTGCATCTCAAAGGCAGCATTTTAAATAATGATGCTTAAAATATGATTATATGATTATGTATTATGAATTAGGAGGTTTTAGGGCACTGAAAGAATCAAATACTTACATCCAGTCAGAAGAATTCTATAGTGAAAAATCTAAGCTTTTTTCAAAGTTACTTTTAGTCATTTCTATTATTTTAAAGTTTTCTAAACTTGTCAAGGTAATTTAATTCTGAAAATTAACCATTTATTCAATTTGTTACAAAAATATATTGTTAATTGGATATAATTTGAAACGAACCAACTACTTGTACCTACAATTTATTAATAGTCACTGAAAGGAAATTAAAATAGGGTATTTCCTTTATTTATTTATATCTATTGTTCCACTGCATGCAGCATGCATATTGTATCAATTGCTATGTTTGTCAAATGTACGCATGATCTGCAACTATGTCAGCGCCATGATACTTGAAGATGGTATAATGCTGTCAAGATGTGGTTGATTGTTGGGCTGGAAACAGTATTTTGGATATTCAGCATTGACTTTAGCTAGAGTGCTGGATATCAAAGGTTATAACAGATACCAGTATACTTGAAGAGACTGGTAACTGTGGCACTAGGATTGTGACTATGTATGTAATTGATGCATTATAATGTACTAGCTTCCGCCCTCGGCTTCGCCCGCGTGGTACTTTGAAAAACAAAAATAACACTATCCCACCATACATTTTTCTGGGATAAAAAGTAGCCTATGTGCTAATCCAGACGCCAAATTTCATCAAGATCCGTTCATCCGTTTCAGCCTGCAAGAGTAACAAACATATATCCAAACATCAATACATTACTTTCGCGTTTATAATATCAGTAGGATTATCTTTATAATTTGAATCAAAGTCCTGCCTGACTAACACATTCATTCACTCACATACCTTAGACAATGCACAGCCATAACACAGATTTTGGTTATTTGGGCTTTGATATTTGTTTATTTATTTAACAAAATATTTATTTAACAACTTCACACGCTGGGAGAGATTTTACTTATTAGATAAAACAAACTCGCCAAACTAGGTTTGATACTTTTCAAAAGTAAGTACAAACTATCTCATGAAAATAGAAATTAATTGTATTACATAATATTCTTCTAGTACCTGTGTACTTATTATTTCTTGGTGCACTTTCCTTTGCTTGGAGGTCTCAACTCGACTATCATACGACCTCTAAACGAAGAGGCTCATAACGCTATGACCTCATAGTATTTAGTGTTTGCTTACAATTTCAACAAATCGGATTTGACTTCCTTCAGAAATAGCGTGAAGTAATATGATATTTGGATCGGATTCTAGTTCATTATTTGATCGGCGAGGGAAGTAGGGCAGTATTTCTCGTTCTACATTCAGTTAGATTATTTCGTTAGGAAATTTAGGTACCTAGTATACTGACTTGTATGAATTTAATTTAAATAACATATTAAAAAAATGGTATAAGTACCAGGCTAGTATGATCCTAATACTTCATCTCCACTATTCAGACTATCGAATGAACAATTCTTGGTTATTCATGTTCGCCTGGTACTTCAGTTCAATAAAAATCTCTGCATAAAACTTTTTATTTCGACTGTCTTGTCGAAATCGCTTCAAAAAATACAAGATTTTCATTACTAGAGAGTACGAATCGGGCAGATTTAAGACAACCGAAGAGTACATTAAGTTTGGCAAGCGCCGTAACAAGTTGTGAATGATGAGACGTTCAGGCTAGATGGCAGTCTCGCCTCCTGTAATAATTGATTGTTTTCGTAAGATTCTCTGTTGAAGATGTTTTGTAAGATTTTGTCATGGGCTTTGTTTAGCGTCTCTCATTTTAGCATCGTTTCGTCTTCTTCGATTGTTCTCACAGCTATTTAAATTCAAAATGTATTATATATTCATTTTTTTGTTTTCAACAACTAAACTTAGAGAACGTAATTTTTAAAGTTTTATTCCGAATTTAATTCAGAAGTGGAATTTCTACCGAGTCAGGGGATTACAGTCATGTTTTTTTTATTTTTGCATAAAATATGTATGAAATACATACTGATGCGGCGTATCGTCAGCCGAATAGAAAGGGCGTGACGCGCTTCTGGTAGCGCTTCTATACATCTTACTTGCGTCTAAGTTATACTTATTATAACTAGCAGTCGAACAGTAAAAAATGTGAAGGTCAATCGTTTTTATAACGCTCATTATAATCAAATCAAGTACCTACCCATTGCAACGAATGTTTAAGCCGAATGCAGTCAGAAATGTAATCTTGCTATTAAAGATCTTGCTATCTTATCTATTTAAGCCCAGCGCGTACAGATTCAAATGTGATCTATTTATCTTGTGACTGTATTATCATTTTCGTTGACCTGACTACGCAAAAACCAGCTAAGGTATACCTACTTGTCAAATATTAAAAAGAGAAGCCAAAATCAACCCGCTCAAGCAAATTATGGTCAAACTCAAACGTCCACTTAGAAAAAATGAATGCAATACTCTTTACATCTAACATCGTCTTTTACAAAGGAAACTAAAGTAATAAAACCTCTTTGCAGGCAAAGGAGATCCTCACCAAGGAGTCCAACGTTCAAGAGGTGAAATGCCCGGTGACGGTGTGCGGCGATGTCCACGGACAGTTTCACGATCTGATGGAGCTGTTCCGCATCGGCGGACGCTCCCCGGACACCAACTACCTGTTCATGGGGGACTATGTAGACCGTGGATACTACAGCGTTGAGACTGTCACATTGCTAGTCGCCCTCAAGGTAAGTTAACCACATACGGTTGGCCTAACGAGTCGAGGCATTTGTGAAGTTAGCCGCAAGAGCTGCGCAGTATCGTTTTTCGGGAGCAATTAGAGAGGGGCGGTGGGACTAGACATGCTCAAACTCGCACCTGCGGCTAATTTCACGAATGCCTAGATCCGTTGGATGAACTGTACTGTACATTTTTACAATCTTTATCTTTTGTAACTTAGGTATAATATCACACTGCCAAGGTCTCGCCGAATTTTTGCTGTTACTGGGATTATACACAATGTCACTGCAAATCAAATCAAATCAAATGAAAATATATTTATTCAATTAAATCACAGGGATCATTTTGAATCGTCTTACATGCTAGGTGAGTCTAGGTGCCAATTCCAGTCCTATCCCCAGTCCGAAAACTGACAAGAAACTCGCTGGGCGCTAGCGCTTTTTTTTGTATGATCCTTGTTATGTGCTGTATTACTAAAACCTTAAGTACATCAAAATACACTTCTTTCATTGCGATTACTCACTAAATTGAATTTTTTTATCATACCATATCAGCGGTAATGAGATCTGGAGAAACTTTCACATTTGCAATAAATGTAAGGTGCAATTACTAACTCTACAATACTTAAAAATGCTTATCCGACTAATCAGCAATTACTGAAACTAATCAGATACACGGTCATTGACCTCAGTTCCGCCTTATTTCTGTCTCGATACAAACAACGGAGATGAATGAGCCCCGATCAATATTTCCTGCTAGAGAATTACTCTTGTTACTAAACAAAAACTATCATTTTTCAACAGTTTGTGTGAGAGTTCGAGCGTTATCATTAGTTATATCTCGATATCGATGTTTACCTGGTCTTATCAACGCGGCATATATGCCACGTTATAATAATTGGCTATCAAAAATGGGATTATTCCGAAATATTTTTGCCCGTTTAGTTTCTTTGTTACCTTATTGAGACGTAATATAAAGATCCAAAAGCTATTTAGTGAATTCATAAATTGCATATTATGTCCTGAGCGTGGAAGTGGTTATTGTATTCATTCGCTACTCTTACGAAATCGGTGGATCGCCCACACACGAAACATTGATTACTAACATATATGTACATGTTTTATTTATTTATAACATACTAGCTTCCACCCGCGGCTTCGCCCGCATGGCACCTTAAAAAACAAAAACAAATCTATCTCGCGGGAAGCGTACTTTTTTCCGGGATAAAAAGTAATCTATGTGCTATTATATACTATAATCTATCTCTGTACCAAATTTCAACCAGACCCGTTCAGCCGTTTCAGCGTGAAATAGTAACAAACATCCATACATTCAAACTTTAAAGTTTACTAGCTTCCGCTCGCGGCTTTGCTCGCGAAGTACCTACATAAAATATAGCCTATGTTACTCAGGAGTAATGTAGCATTCTAATGGTAAAAGAATTTTTGAAATCGGACCAGTAGTTTTTAGTTAATTCGTTACAAACAAAAATAGAAAAATGCAAATATTTTCCTCTTTCCTCTTTATAATATAAGTATAGATAATATTAGTAGGATAATGAAGGAAAGGAGCCTCTGATACTAGTTGAAAGAATTAGTGACACGATAAAGCGAAGTCTCGAACGATGAACGATGGTCTCTGCCTACCCCGTCGGGAAACAGGCGTGATTTTATGTATGTATAAAGCGAGGACAATAGTTTCTGACAGCGCCATTCTATTTCAGGTCAGATACCGCGAGAGAATAACCATTCTCCGCGGCAACCACGAGTCCCGCCAGATTACGCAAGTCTACGGCTTCTACGACGAATGCCTCCGCAAATACGGCAACGCGTCCGTTTGGAAGCACTTCACGGATCTGTTCGACTTCCTGCCGCTGACGGCGCTCGTCGACGGCCAGATATTCTGCTTGCACGGCGGCCTCAGCCCGTCTATCGATACGCTCGACCACATCCGCGCTCTGGACCGCCTGCAGGAGGTGCCGCATGAAGGGCCCATGTGCGATCTGCTCTGGAGTGATCCTGACGACAGGTATGCTGTAAATCTTATACCTTTAAACGAGCAATTCTTGTACTATACATCATATATACATACTGGTATATCCTACTAATATTATTAACGCGAAAGTTTGTAAGAATGTATGGATGTGTGGATGTGTGTTTGTTACTCTTTCAAGCTGAAACGGCTCTGGATAAAATTTGGCACAAAGATAGATTACGGTCTGGTATAACACGTAGGCTACTTTTATCCCGGAAAAATGTACGGTTCCCGTGGGATAGATTTGTTTTTGTTTTTTAAGGTACCACGCGGACGAAGCCGTGGGCGGAAGCTAGTTACATATATTAGCTGTACCCGCGATTTCGTTCGCCATTGCCGTTATACCTATCCCTACCTTTTTATGGCATATTAGCTTCTGCCCACGGCTTCGCCCGCGTAGTACCTTGAAAAACAAAAACAAACCTATCCCGCGGGAACTGTACATTTTTTCGGGATTAAAAGCAGCCTATGTGCTATTCCAGACTATAATCTAGATCTGTGCCAAATTTTATCCAGATCCGTTCAGCCGTTTCAGTGTGAAAGAGTAACAAACATACATCCAGACATCCTTACAAACTTTCGCGTTTATAATATTAGTAGGATTTCGAAAAAATCTCGGAAACTCTCGGTTTCGGGGGTGATAAATCGATCTAGCTAAATTTCATTTTTATTAAACTTTATAAAAAAAATTAGTCATCCACTTACAAAGTGTTTAAGTGACCGGCCTCACAGCTCAGTTGGTAGGTCTGCTTTCTGCGTTGTTGGTTGTGGGTTCGATCCCCACTCAAGATAAACATTTGTGTGATGAACACAGATGTTACAGAAAAACTATAACACCGCACCGTCAACAATTATTATAGAAAAACTCTGGCTGTAACATTCTTTGATATTTTGTTGGCTTCAAATTCGAAATGTGATATGTAAGGACGTGCTAGGTCTATATCTGCTTTGCACGCTTTTATGTAATACAAAGTGTCGTCATGCTACAAGCTACAACCTAGCGAAGAATAAAACCGCAGACATTATGACGCGGGCAAACGTAGTGTACCTATACTATAATAGATGAACTCAGATGTTTGTTCTGTGTCTATTCAAAAAGTATGTAATTAATCTATGCACTATCTGGTTCACATAGTACAAGCTTTGCTTAGTTTGGGGCCAGATAGCGTTGTGTGAACTGTCCATCCATCAATATTTATAATATACATAAATGTATAGTCGAAAAGTCTGTACATTGCAATTTTGATGGATCTCCAACTTAGTGACTAGGTTTCATTAGCCCCCCCATCCTAAAAAGGGTTCAAAATGTATGGAAAAGTTCTTGAATCGACTTCAAACTTGTCGATTAATACAAAAATATGTAAAAGGTACACAAAGATGTGAGCTAAAACACATAAATAACATCCTAATAATATTATAAACGCGAAAGTTTGTAAGAATGTATAGATGTGTGGATGTACATGGATGTATGTTTGTTACTCTTTCACGCTGAAACGGCGAAACGGATCTGGATGAAATTTGGCACCGATATAGATTATAGTCTGGAATAGCACATAGGCTACTTTTTATCCCGGAAAATGTACGGTTCTCGCGGGATAGATTTGTTCTTCAAGGTACCACGTGCACGAAGCCGCGGGCGGAAGCTAGTATAATATAAAAAACACTTGGTATTATATAATTGCAAACAAAATCATTGCTGTATGACCTCGACCTCGCTGTAACCTTGACCTTAATTAAGACAATTATTCCTGTTACATCACACCACTGTCTTAATTTTCAAACGAGTGATTTTTTGTTCGTGAACTCGTGAACCCGGTAAAATAATGGCGTTGGCGGAATTCGCCACCCGCGTCTTTGTGGGGATTCCCACGAGGCACAAAGTTACCCTTCCGTAAAATAGACGTGGACTTTTGAAATAACTTTAAAAGAGGAAATTCAAGGTGAGGTATATTTTTATTGGTGTTGACTTATATTTTCAAACTAGCTGACTTTCGCGCAACTATGTCTGCGCGTTTTAAGTACCTAATATATTTTTTCCCGTTCTGCAAGTAATTCTTGCTGTTATACCATGGCACTCGTTTCTATTACCCACAATACAGGGACAGTGTAGGGGCCATACCACAAGCTCTTACAAACCATAATTTTTCAGAAACGCTACATTTCAAGCTTGAAGTAGCACTACTACAATACAATTTTGATAGGTACGAAATATCAATATATATTTTCCTTTGAAATTGCTCGAACAGCTTTTGGTAAGGCCCCAGAACTATGTGACATAAACCCAAGTTTATGTGATTATTGGGTGTTATCTATAAATCTGCTAACTGTATGAGCTACATATATTTATAGATACAGTACCTAATATAACATATTCCACGCGCTAGCTAAAGAAGCTGCTTGTAGTTCAATATAATAAAAAAAAATAACCTTTGCCACACTCGCACGCAACACGTTCAAAGTTCGCCTCACTTATCGCCATGCAAATATACACCACAAAAGGATACCCCCCCACCTCTACCGTTGTCATTCGTGAGACAAACTTAGTAATTTTTTATTATATAAGGTATTGGTAATATTGTGATTTTAGTGATTTTATGCTATAACATGACTCAAGGGCTAATTTCACCATGCGCTGATAGTGAAACTAACAGCTCATTAGCATTTTAATCGCCTGTTAAAGTTATTTTGTGTTCCAACATGTCCTGAAAAAGGATTATTTTCCATAAAATGAAATGACTTACAATAGATAACGATACTTTAACATTCTTGTTACTTTTGATGCCCGATCAGGTAATAATTTGTAACCAGTGAACGAAAAAACATAAAGCATTTCTTTAAGAGAAATATCCGCGAAACATGACACCAAATTTTACATCGAAACTCTTTCGTGGATTTGCCGAAAGTTGATTAACTTTATTCCCTCGACGTTTGGGTATAAATTGCCGTGTAACGTGTGATAAAATTCTGTAAATTTCTGATATAATTCTTTGGCAAAACTGATAAGCCACGCCTACCAAGGGCTCAAGAAATACTTCCATATATTGTCCGTTCACTCTTTGTAACCAAAAGTTTGGTGAAATTGAACCTACTCGTACTAAAGTATTTGATCTATTTATTTGAATGTGTTCGTAAGTGTACCCCACATTTGACATAATATCTTTGAATTCACCTATAAAAGTCACGAAATTTAAATAAATTCAGATTAACCCTAACTAATACTATATTTATATTTATATTTATAAAGCATGATTTTGATTAAACACGCTGTCTATTTTAAACGCGGTAAATTATAACCTTGTTTACGGGTTGATGAATCATGCAGTCACGTAGCTTTTCTTAGTTCATGTAAGATAAGCGCCGTACAGTGGGGTCATTTTGGATTAGTGATTTAACCCGTACACTTTTCGCTAAGAGGTACCTGCAAGGGTACTATTAGCTAAAGTAGCCAACAATTGCGTTATTGGTTAGCAGTTTACGATCTAAGCAATTTGAATGTCAGTATGAAAAATGAATATATGTATAACTATAGTATGATAGTACTTATAATATGAATAACTAGTTCTTGCCCGCAGTTTCGTAGCTAGTAAAATGCTCCCTCAACCAGTCTAAGCGTGATAGAGTAACAAACAAACATCTATGCAAACTTTCGATATTATAAAATCAAAGGCCTCATATCAATAACATTACGAACGAATCTAATCTAAACGAGCCACATTTTGTTTGAAAGTTGCGCCAGTGACAACATATGAAGATTAATCGATTAGCGTAGTATGGGCATGTTATGACGGGAAGAAAACAAAGTTACAAGAAGGGTGATGGATTTGAATGTGGATGGATTTTAGGGTAGAGGTAGACCTAAGAAAAGATGGAGTGTGTGAAAGACGGATGTGTGTAAGAAGGGCGTGACTACTGAGATGACGGATGATAGGAGAGAGTGGAGAAAGAGATCCTGTTGTGCCGACCCCACCTAGTGGGTTAGGGCAGATGATGATGATGATGATGATTCTGTCTTCACGTAAAGATTCACCCACACACGCACAGATAACTGGTATCGAATCTTCAAGGACGCTGTACACATGCACGCAATCGCATAAGCCAATTTAACAGCAACCTGTAATTTAAGGCTTAGCCCGGTTACAGTGCTCAACCGATTGTCGGTGCGCACGGTCGGTCCTGACGATATACACGGACCGACCGTCAGTTTGTATCATTCAGTGCTCTCCTGACCAACAAACTGACCAGATGAAAATTGATACAGACATCCGTCGTAGGTCCGTACGGTCGGTCCAACGGTCGGTGCAGCACTGAACGCGTTCATACGTTTCCATAGCGCGTCGGCCGACCGACGGCCGTATGCGGACGCGCTCGACCGACGGTCCTCGTACGCAGTGCGTAGCAATATACGCGTGCGTACGGTCGGTCCAGCACTGTATGATTTTATGGATTTTCATATTAATGACAAGCGCGACCGACATACGCACCGACGGTCAGTGAAGCACTGTAACCAGCCTTACATAAAGATTCACCCACACATGCATAGATTCCGGTTTCGAATCTCTTCCCAAGGACGCTGCACACAATCATCTCTGAGCCAATTATTTACAGATAAGCGGCTACAAATTGATTGTCTTTGTTTTGTCTCGTCTATTATCTCTTGAAGTAGGTTACTATTGATTGGAGCGTGACCACTATTCGCTCATCTATGTTTGTGACGCGGTATTGAGTAGTTGTCATCTTGTTATTTTTTTAAAAACTTTTTTATTCTTGATTTTAGAGCTCGGCTTTTAAGCTGATAGCATGAAGATGGAGCAATAAAAGATTGGTTGATAATAAGTTATTTCACGAAAAGTACATTTCAAATTGACTAATCTTTTACGAGATAACCAAAATTGTTTGTTGTGAACAATGACTCTTGAGAACAATGACGTAACTGTCGAGGAGAATCGTCCTATTATTGAAGGAAATTGGTTATTGCAAGGACGAGCTACGGTTCCTGCTGGTTATTCATGCATTCGATTTCGCTACCTACGTTTTAAACTAGAATTGTGTTGCACTAAAAACCGCGCGCGGCTTCGCTCGCGTGGTACCTACCCGGATAAAATGTAGCCTATGTGCTTTTCCAGACTATAATCTATATCTGTGCCAAATTTCATCCAGATCCGTTCAGCCGTTTCTGCGTGAAATAGTAACAAATATACATCCATAAATTCTTACAAACTTTCGCGTTAATAATATTAGTAGGATATCGTTCTACCGATACAACCTTGACCATCTAAAATTGTCTCAGTTATCCTTAAATTACCTCTATTTTAAACAACGCAACGATTTGTTTGCAATTGGCTGATAAATCGACTATAAGTTGTTACAGCTTTTAAGGTAAGGTGATGTATCGTGACACAGCTCGCTCCGCATTCTGCATTCACACAACACGTTCCTTGTCAGAATCGTGACTTATAAATTACTATGTATAATAAATTAATAATATTACCGTCTTATAATGTTTTTAATATTGAAGAAATGAATGTCATGTGACGAGGAGAGTGTTAGGTATGAATGTGGAATACAGGGGTGGAGGTAGGCCAAAGAAAAGATGGATGGACTGTGTGAAAGATGACATGGGTAAGAAAGGAGTACTGAGATGACGAGTGTTAGAGGGAAATGGAAGAAGATCACATGTGCCGACCCCACAGAACGTGGGAAAAGGGCAGGAAGATATATGATTACAACTGTGATTCCCGGGCTCGGTAGATATCTTCCTCAGATCTTTAGTTACTTAGATCTTTGAGGATATCTAAAGGGGGTAGTCAGAGGCAAGTCCAAACATGTCATTTGACACATGCCCACATTTTGCACAGTAGTTAGTATTCCGTACGTGACAGGTTGCAAGCCCATCGCCGCTTATAAGAATACTAGCCTATGACACACAACTTCGAATTTTTGGTTCTAGGGTATGCCGGTTTCCACACGATGTTTTCCACCACCGTTTAAGAGCACTGGCATTGCGCACATAAATTTTTCGAATGGAAAAACTCATTGGTGCACGACCAGGTTTGAACCCACGACCTTCGGATCGTGAGGCAGGGGTGCTACCACTACACCATTGGTGCAGGAAGATGATGATAATATATCCGTCTCTGATTCCGCATAAGCTATATATCAATAAATCCAAACAATATTGTATTACAGAGGTGGATGGGGCATATCGCCGCGAGGTGCCGGCTACACCTTCGGCCAGGACATCTCGGAGACGTTCAACCACAGCAACGGGCTCACCCTCGTCTCCAGGGCCCACCAGCTCGTCATGGAGGGCTACAACTGGTGCCACGATAGGAACGTCGTCACTATATTCTCCGCTCCTAATTACTGCTATAGGTGAGTTCAGGCAAATTGAAAATTTTCAACAAAAAAGACAGAAAAGCCAGGGGCCTTACCACGAAGTCTTCCAGAACGATTCAGTTTTAGCAACGTCACATTTGAAAGATTGAAGCCAATACAACTTGCATAGGTCATGGTGCGAAATAACATTGTAATATTAATTCGGTAATGTATTATAAATTCGTGGTGAGGCCCCAGGTCAAAAGTACATGTATGAAGAATGTAATGAGAGTGAATGAAGCAAGAGGTATGTCAGGATCGTAGCAAGTGGAGATCCGTGGTCTCTGCCTACCCCGTCGGGAAAAAGGCGTGGATTTTATGTATGTACGTAACAAAAAAGTTATGTAACACTAATTGAAGGCAGATATTTACGTTAAAACGGAAAGTACGAAACTTTTTTTTAAAATTTTTTATTTTGTGAAAACTTACAAGAATAGAAAAATAAACCAAATACATGTTTTAGGTACATGCAGAAGACCAATTACAAGTTCACACTGATAGATGCTTAAGCCAATATGTGATAGCTAATGGCAGTTTTTAATAGCAAGCGCTGTACTTCGGTAGATGTAATATGACTATTGCCTTGTTTATGAAAGGAAATATCAATGGATCCATTCAACTGTAACTGAATCTGAATACTGAGACTAAATCTGTTCCACTATTGAATTCTCCTTCAGTGTTTTGTTCGGATTGTCTTATAAGTCACCTTATAAGGTATGACCATAGGGTCAGAATATGTTACGAGAGTAGTGAAATGGTTGAAAGTACCTCAAAGACTCTTCGGGTACTATGAGGCTTTGAAATGATCTTAGTTACGATAATATTATTGAAATCGGGATGAAAGAAATTATTTTTATACAAAAAAACATAGCCAAAGAAAGAAAAGCTGGTATCCCAGAAGAATACAGTTCTAGTAATGGTCCACTATTTAACCTCTTAATCCAGTAAAAATAAGAGGTATTAGCATGTAAAAGATGTTGTTTTACAATAACAATACAGTTGTTAACTGTATTACATAAACAGTATAGTTGTAAACTGTATTGTATTCCGTATTAATTTTCACAATAAAAATTATAATGTGCACCTGTTTCAGATGTGGAAATCAAGCCGCTATAATGGAATTGGATGATGCTCTCAAGTACTCATTGTAAGTATTGTTTATTTATTTCCTTTTTAATTTAAGAGTTTGACTCTTGTCGGCATAACTGATGAATCTCTCTCCATTTAGTTCTTTCCAGTGCAACCTCTTTGACCTCTTTATACGACATGACAGCTACCTTCTCTTTCACTTGGTTCATATAGCTTATCCTTGGTCTTCCTCTTCCTCTCTTTCCTTCCACTTTTCCTTCTATAATGTTCTTGATTATTTATTTATTTATTTGAAAAAAATACATTTACTTAAATTTTAATATATTCATGTTTAGTAACTAGCTGTACACTATTGAAAGTTATAATTACATTTAATTGAATTAAACAACAATGTAAATTTACATTGTTGTTTAATGTAATTTCTAACATATGGTTAGCAGAACATTCTAAAACAGTTTGTTATTTTTATGGCCTCATTCCCAAAATAATTACAGATAAACTAACTTTCTGTAATATAACTGACGTTTTACAAATGTGTGTAATTATCAAAGTCATAAAATGTTCGTCATGTAGATTAATTATCTACAAAATATAATGTGAACATGCTGATAATAACCATTTAAGAAACTGTGAACATTTCTATATAGTTCCGGAATAATAATGTTTATTGTCCTGAATAGTATGGTATCTAAAAGTTATCAATAATTCACAGCGAATTATGGTTTCTAATGTCTCTGGTAATCCGAAAATAATTTGGCTTTTGAAATTCTTTATGATGTACTCATTCTCCTGCCCTTATCCCACGCGTGGGGTCGGCACATTTTGCCTTTTTCCTCCCACTGACTCCTACCATTCGTCAACTCTGAGGCTACTCTTCTTACATTCATATCATCTTTCACACAAACAAACCATTTATTCTTCGGCCTTCCGCTCACTGAATTTCTAGACCCATAAAGGAACCTACCATTCAAATGTCAGCTCTTTAGGCTAGGACTAATGGTTTAATTTAACGTACGCGTTGATCTGTTAGTCAGTAACTGGTTTTATATTTTAGTTTAGTTATCAAGAAATCAAATGATTAGAAGCGCAAAGTGATGACTCAGAAAATCGATTCACGAATCATTTTCTCTATCTACTAGACTAGATATCTGTGGATATTTAAGTTTAATGACTTTTTTTATATAGTAACTATTACCCGTGTTTCCAATGTGTACTGATGTCTGTCTGTTTGTTTGTAGCCTGCAATTCGACCCCGCCCCGCGACGCGGCGAGCCGCACGTGACCCGGCGGACGCCCGATTACTTTATGTAGATTGCACGTAAGTTTCTTTGGATTATCTATTATTACTAGTGGGACTCCCTGTGCCTTTGTTTTTTTTCATACTAATTTCTACCTTGGATAATGCCACTTAAAGGTTAATTTTCGAGAATGTCTTTCATAACACCTCCAGAGCCCGAAAAGAACCTACCAAATTTCAACCCTCTAGGTCTTGTAGAGCCTAAACCTAGAGTAGTTTTGGACCTTAAATATATAAACTAGAATTAAACAAATCTATTTGTTACGAGGTTCTGCGTTTAACTCTTATTAACATGACCTAAGTATTGACTATACTAGTATTTTATTATCTGGGGTATTGAGTACCAAACTTCTGCTACATTATGTTCTATCACCAAACTGCATTGGGCTTTCAGCATTAAATTCCAAATAATAGGTAATTGATTAGGTAAAATGTTAAGATGAACAATGGTTTAATTGATTTGTGCTTGTTTCAGCGTTGGCGCATATCGAGCGGGAGTCGTAAGGACGCGCGCACACGTGATACAGGCCCGCCGCCTCGCACGTACACTTTACATACAAACCTAACGCTTCTCATTACATCCCTCATCACAGTGGCTAATTCACTTTAATCGACACATTCCTCAAAACTTTCTTGAAAGGGGGGTAGTTAGACACAAACTAGGTACTTAGGAGGTTCGTTTCGCTTGGGCGCGAAATTTTATTTGCTGGTTTTCATCTTTAATATGGCTAATATTACTAAGAAAACGTTGAAAATATGAGAAATTAGAGATAGTTTATCATAAACCATTTTCTATAACTCTATGATTAACAAACTTTGATTTATATGATCAGGTTGGTAATTTATTAGATTGGCACAACACTAAACCACTTTAACTTATCAATAACGTTTCAAATTTTGTAATTAATGATCAAAGTAAGATCGTTTGAGTGCTCTTTTGTAACGGGAGTTAATGCCCAAAGTGTAAAATCTTCTAACAGTCACCCATCCAGTTACTGATTCGCAGAATGTTGCTTATTTGATAACTTGTAAGTTAGTCATGCCACGAGAGATTTTTTCGAGCAAATTCGGCTAGTTTAGTGTCAACTAAAATGGGTTAGCCACTCATCGCTTAGCGTGGCCAAAGCGCGAAACATTGAGAGAAGTTTCATGATCTCGTGAGCTTTCTCAATACTTTATATCATAGGGATACTGTGAGCCCTATGTGAAGGAGATAAGGGTCGGATTAGATTAACTCGGTTCCAAAACTCTGAACTAAAAAATAGCTCCACCAGAACAATATTTTTGCTCGGTATTTTTTTTGTAGAAAGGTTGAAGAATTTGAAATGTAATCGATCTTGTGGGGTCTGATGTAGCGTTTATAGATAAACCTAAGAAAATGATTTCCATTAATAAATTCAGATTTAAGTGAGATATTTGTTTCATTCTTGTTTTGCCGTAGTTTACTGTGTGACGCTCATCCAAATCCCGGCCAATTACATGTTAGTCAATACTAAAGAAATGTGTTGCTCTGTGAAGTGTTTTGTCATGGAATGGTCGGTGTATTGTGTAAATCTTAGCATGGTGATATCACGACGAAAGTTTTTTTGCGGTCTTAATACTTTACAAAACCGCGCGTGATTAAAGGTCGGGCCACATCTGACCGAAGATACGTAACGAAAAAACAGACAAATAATTAATAAAACATTGAACCTTTCACACTCAACCGAAGGTGCGTTGATACGCTCGACGTATTTTTCGTCAGATATGTACCGACCTTAATCTGAGTCTTGTTAAAACAGTACTGTAAAGGTTTACGTAATTTAATAATTCCATCACTGAACATCTTATATCTGAGCTGAATTTATCCGTGTCGTATTAATATATTACGAGATCTGGGCCTCACCACGAAGTCTTCCAGAACGATTCCATTTAGAACGTCACATTTGAAGCTTGAAGTAACACTACTTCAATACAATTTGCATAGGTCATGGTACGAAATAACAATGTAATTTTAATTCGGTATTGTATTATGAATTCGTGGTGAGGCTCCTGTTCACAGTAATTGCATTATTGTGTATGTGTAGATTTGTCCCTGTAGAATGTTGTATTGCGAGGCGGCCGGCAGAGTTCTGGCGTGCATTTAAGTGGTCACAGTTAGGTTCTTGCCCGTTCAGACCACGTCCACGCCTATGCTGGTATGTTCATTAACTGTGGCTCATAATGTATCCATACAATATATTGATGTATCAAAGACACTAGACCTCATTAAAAGCTTACAATTTGCTAACACCGTAGTTTTATTTAAATTCCAGAGTCACCATCGATTTCAATGGACATACCATCATAGTAATTAGCGATGCAACGGATATCCGGTTGCTATTCGGTATCCGGTCGGATATTATATGATTTCGGCCGAATACAGGATAGCATAATGCCAATCACTATCCGTTGTGTCGCTAGTAATAATCCTTGGTGACTAACGCCACACTCAATTATTGTTGCAACACTTCACCATTTGGCACTATAGTTATTTCGACAGTTATAATTTACTTTAGATCAAATCTGTAAAATGTGAGATGAAATTTTAAGTTTCTAGCCAATTTTACGTAGGTACACAATTTAATTCTAATAGCCGCTGTATGTACGGCGAAAAGCATTTAGTTTTATGGCAGAATTTTAATATAACAGACTAAGTCTTAGAAATTTATGTTATTGTACCAGTGCAATGTTTCTGTCATAGAATGTACAATCGTGCATTTGAGATTTTTATCAAAATTGAATTACTTCTTGCCACCCTTTGGTGCACACGATCTGTTTCACAAAGGTGGAGCTTTAACTTTATACATCTTTTTATTTTAGGTAATTGTGTACATACCTAAACTAATATAAAGATCAAGGCATTATAATAGGTTATTTTAAAACTTAGTGCGAATATTTTCCCATACTCACTTTTTTTTGACACTTTATTAAAAGTTAAGTAGGTATGTGAACGTTATTCTAAAGCAAACCCATCTAACGATGGTGACAGTCGATATGTCTGTAAATTCAAGATTTTGAAAGCTGTTGAGATGGGTTATTGTACCTAGTGTAAGAATTTAAGGTTTTTATTGTATATCAAACAGTTTCCTTTTCTATTGATAAAAGTAGTAGATCAGTGTTCTATACAATTTTGCGTTTTTATCTTGTGCGGATTTCCTATCTGCTAGCGTAATATGCACATAAATGCATTCCAGAATAAAGTATTAGGGCTCTACACATCGACCCTTTTACTTCAAAGGTTTACTAATTTTTAAAAATAGCATCGAAAACCGTGCAAGTTAGAAAAGTCGCGATATTAACTTTGAGCAGTGTTATTTTACTTTTGTCAGTCCCATAACCCTGGTAGTATAGCCAGAATAGTTATTTCCAAAATCCATTGTAATTATAAAAACGTGTGTATTACAAGACTTTACCCACCAATAACACCTGAAGCCACACGTTCGTTGATCTAAGTATTAAGTATGTAAGTTATATTATAATAATAAACTGGAAAATGTTAAAAAAAATATATAAAAATATGTATCGAGCCTCGTTCTCGTGAAATAGTAACGTGACAATGCACAAGGTTTTCCAGCATCTGGCGTCATTCATCCGAGCGAGGCTCGCAAGTTAAATTAAAAGTAAGGCTTTCTGCATAGGCGTTATATAGAAATGGACTTTTTTATGCATCGAGTGTTATGTGTAAACTTACTCGATCAAGTGTAAACTTGGGGAAATTATTTCGCCTATTTGATAGTGTTTAAACTTCTGGACTGGACCGCTATGTAATGTCAATAATACGTGTAGGTATTACTACAATACTGATGAAATAATTTATTCTTGCAACCATACCCATGTCTACGCCCGAATAGAATTATTAGATAATAAATAATTTAATTAATACATAGTCGTTTCTTTGTAAATTAGATAACTTTTAGGGTTCCATTACCTGAAGGATGGCCAACAGGACCCTATTACTATTAGCTGGGCTATTACGTCTTTACTCTGAGGCTATTACTAAGCCCCCGCTGTCAGTCCGTCTGTCTGTCAGCGGGCTTATCTCATGGATGACAGTTGAAATATTCACAGAATAAGTTTTTCTGCTGCCAATCTAACAAATAATAAAAATAAATAGTACGTATATAGTATTAAATCTTGTATGATAGTGTGGAACTCTTCATGCGTGAGTCCGAACCGCGCTTTGCCGGTCTTTTTATCCCTGGACGCTTAGCTAGCTAGAAAGTAGAAACCTAGAATAAAAGCTAGCCAAGTTCCATCTTTCACTAGGCTTAAACATGTGTGGGGGTTTTCCTAAATTTTCAAATAAAACAAGTCATTAGAAAAATATTTCATATTTCAATAAATAATTTGATCTTACCATTAATACCTACACATCACCGTTAATCTTATTAGAAGTTCTGTATCTTTGGTGTTTGATACATACTTATTATGACCCTTTCACAATCGATCTTTATAAGAGAGCTAATAAACATACACCAAGTTGACCATACCATTAAGGGGAGTATCTACTAAAGCGGAGAGAAGAGATTTGTAAAGCTCCACTCCGCTTCAATGGAAACACGCCCTAGGGTGAGACCAAGCAAGAGCCATTGATACGAGACGAAATACATTATGTCTTTTATTTTTATGTCACATTCTTATAAATTATCCATTGCTCTAACTATTATTTATTTTAAAGGGAACCACACAACATTACCTACTTCTTAGCATTCAGTTGTATGTAAAGTATAGTAGTAACATGTGTATACTTACTACCCTTGATACATAAAAGCCCAAATTATAATCACATAGTTGGTGCAAATATAATGAAACTTCTAGTTTTATTCAACGACAAAAAATCTTATCACAAGAACAATATAATTTTATTAAATTCGAAATGGAATGAACTAAGTTTTAAAAGATCACTAACTAACAGTAAAATAAAACTATCGGACAGTTTCCTAATAAAAAGTTTTTTCTTGAGCATTATTTATAATTTCAAGTGTTTATTATAATCAAAGTAGACTATTAACTAATAACCAAAAAACAGATATTGACCACACGCTGACAGAGTCAATAACGACTTTTTGTCAAGCAATAAAAAAATACTTGTTTATACTGTTGTTTATCCATTGAATAATAGTTATACCTATCTAAACTTTGTTTGCTATGAGTATTTACAGAAAGCGACGCATGCTACGAAAATAACATCTACACTTGCGTGCAAAAAAATCGACCCACCTCGCATAGTAATTAAAGCCTGGAGTGTGCAAAAAAATAGGCCATTTTTTGCACGCAAGTATAGTTATCAACCACGCGATGGGCCTTCATGACTGTACTAAGTCTGGGGGCTTTACCACAAGCTCTTACAAACTATCATGTTTCAGAAACGTCAAAGTTTCAACCTTGAAGTAACATTACTTCAATACAATTTTTATAGGTCATTAACATAATCTCTTTATCTTACTTATAACTATAAAATTAATTCTTAAGTCGACAGTTTGTGCATTTTATGCTCAATAAATATTGCTATAGCCACTGTTACTACATTTATAGTTACTATAGTTTAAGTGATGTCTGAATACTACACTGCACACAATATCAATTTTAAATCTCTTAGATCTTTTTGTCATTAGAAATTGTACTAAAAGTGGTTTAGAAAGATTTATACCTAGCTTATACATAGTTTTTCTGTAACAGCTCTTAAAGTGAATAAGCAGAGTTGATAATTGTTTAAAATTTTAAGGGTCCCTGTACAGACTAAGTAGAAGTGAAACTCGCGCCGTAATTATCTGAAGGTGTCTCATACCTACAGGTACTGTAGGTCTACCATGAGTTTTCACAATCTAGAGACTGTAGTTATTTTTTTTATGAAAACTTGTACAGCGCCTCTAGCGGATAGTTGGGTACTAAAACGTCACGTAACTATCCTACGTCACAGCGTACTACAGCGACTGTAGTTTGCGCTTCACTACTTGCTTAGAATTTGGTAGCACGAGTAACAATTTCGACAGATGTCATAACGTACTATTGCTACTGTAGCAACGTCAGCCGATCGAAATGTGCCAACTCTTGGTAGACGCTCTTGGTACTGCTTGGCCAGCGAGTTTCGTTTCTACGTTAGTGTTATTGGCTCACGAGACTTTCATACCGGTGTCTAGTTGCAACAATTGTTTCATCAGCTCATAAGTGGAGAAGGAGGTAGCTACCATGGGGATAGCTCGGATGTAGTTGATGCTCATGCCGCGGTAGAGACCTCTCATCACGCCGTTCTCTCGGTAGATGAGAGTCAGGGTTTGCACCATACCCATACTGGAAACAAACGTTGTCAGGTGATTTCTTGTTATTAAACAGTAAAATATTTACAAGCAAGAAAAAATGCATGTACAAAGGCGAGCTTAACCTTAAAAGAGTTTTCTACCAGCAAACCTACACAAACGGTACACTTTAGTGACTGGGGAGAATTTGTTCTCATTGCGTACGGACGGTCAATCCAACATTTATTATTTCCAAATATTTATTCGGGATCCTTTGTACACTAAGATTTAACCTCAAAAGTGCAAGGAAGGGTTGAAATTAGTAGGAAATAAAAAGCGAACGAAGTGGGGAATCCCACTAGCCCATACTAATACTATAAATGCCTTGTTTGTTTTTTACCTTTTTACGACTAAACGGCTGAAAGGATCGGAATGAAATTTGGCAAGGAGATGGATTATATGTCCTGTAGATCTTTTTTTTCAAAAAATAATCTTGAAGGAGATAAAATAGGGGTTGAAAGTATGTATGGGGAACGCATGGTTAAGCATCGATGGGAACAATCAGTTTTTGGATGGGTGACCTCTTTTTGTACTCCATGCAAATTTCCCAACGAAACGATATCAATTCAGAATTAATGTTATATTGATGGAATTTTGCGGACGAAGTCACGGGTACCAGCTAATAAGATTTATAACCAACCTTCTAAAACGTTGCCAACACCACATCAGAGCAATATGCAAAAAGTAAATAGGTTATTAGTACATAGATATATATAGTGCATAGATTATAAAATAGATACATTATTACTAAGCTTGGATTAGACCAAACTAGTAAAAGCACTATGGGCTTGGACACAAAACTGCGAATCGGTGCGACGCGATTTGATTTCTTGTGACAAAAGATAGGGCTATATCGCAGATTTTTGCGATGCGACGTTCGCCTCGCAGTTTTGTGTACAAGCCCTATCCCCAGAATAAATTGTAGTAGTAATCTTACAGTAACTGGCGGTTAAGATGCATTTAATTTTGTCATTTCATTAAATTATTCTGAGAATAGTTAAATCATAAGTTGATCAAATCCAATCTTATTATCTCATAAATAAATATTCGATTTGATTTATTATAGCCAACTTTCAGTGCCACAGAAACACATTGTGCTTATGTGTTAAGAATACATTTGAAGGTAGCCTAAATATATAGCTTGAATAGTTTTATATTATAAGCATAACCATCAAATAGTACGTGTTTTTAAATTTTTTGAATTCTAGGAACGGTGCATTTCTAACGAAGTTTTCCTTCACCGTTTAGTATTATTTTATAATGGGTATATAGAAACAGCGTGGGTACATGCATTAATGGAATATATTAGTATTTAAAATAATAATGTTGATACAGATATAAGTGCATCGAAGTGCATTTATAGTCGTTTTTAAATTGTACCTACTTTTTTTTAAATAACTCATAATTTAAACACCGGCATGGTAGCTCGATCTTAGCATATTTTTAAAGATGTCTAAACGGTAGTCAAGGGCGGGCCATGCTCCTCAATTTGATATTTTAAACACTTTCAAGAACAATGATGAAACCACGATGAAACCGTTGAGGAGAATCGTCGGGCAAGCCTTAACATGATATTTAAAGTACTTACTTACTTACAATATTTTCTTATTGTGAGAGAAAATAAAGATTGATTATGATGTTTATCGCAAGTTTTACCCGAATTTGGCAGTGTTGGGGTCCATGCAGGCGAGCTGCATGCGGCGCCGCGTCACGTCCAGCGGGTAGGACACGGACTGCGCCACGGCGCCTGCCAGCCCGCCGCACGCCAGCTTGCCCGGCACCGTCAGCACCAGCCCGCCTGCAACACGACAAGCACACCATACTCAACACTCAATGATTATTTATTCAGTAACTAGCTGACCCGCGCGCGTTTTAAGTAAGTAATATACGTTTTCTTACATTTTAAACCATCCCTAGACCTCCACGAACATTTCAAGGCCAAGATAAGATAAATCCGTTTAGCCGTTCTCGAGTTTTAGCGAGACTAACGAACAGCAATTCATTTTTATATATAAGGAGAAGAAGATAGACATCACAGGGATAATTTTGAATTGTCTTACATACTAGGTGAGAGGTGCCAATTCCAGTCCTATCCCTTTTTGGGACACCCTGTATATATTCTAATTTCGATTTTTTTGGTGTAGGTACATAGTGTGTTGTGTTTAGCTTAGTCATTTTTAATAATATAAATTTTTAATAATAAGTACTATGTTTATGGGTAGTATCAAGGTGTCCGTGACCTAAATGCAGCCCCTAGCAGAATACCAGCGCTACAGCATGGAGACATGCTGGAGCATCAAGCTGAGCTATGGGCCATTTCTCTGCCACAACAATATATTAGGTATTACTGGGGTATTACTGAAGATTTATATAAGATAGGATAACTTCTATACCTACCTCATTTGTTAAGTGGGTACATAATATTTTTTAAGCAACTTATTTCTATTTTATGTTTGGTTTTGTTGTGGTTTGCAAGAAATAAATATATTTCATTTCATTTTCATTTCATCCCCAGTCCGAGAACTGACAAGAAACTCGCTGGGCAATCAATCTACTAATGCACTTTCTTTTCTATTTTTATTAGTTTTTTGATTCCTAAAGCAAAGATTTATTGCAAAAATTAAAAAACCCGAATTAACGTAGCTGATAATAGATTACGTTCAGTCGGTTTTTTTTCCATAGATATTAGTTTATGTTATAGCAGTTGGGCACTCACCGGTGTTCCGCTCGCACTTGCGGCAGAGCGAGGTGGGCAGGTACTTCATGCAGAAGTACTTCAGGGACTCGAAGCAGTAGAAGCTAAAGCCGGCGTACGGCACCATGCCCACCATGGTCGGCACGAAGCCGCGGTACAGCGCGCGGATACCGCCCTCCTGGAAAAAACATTTAGATTTTGATTTGCTCAGAAAAAAAATTCAAATGTATACATTACTAGCTCCCGTTCGCGGCTTTGCTCGCAAGGTACCTACATAAAATATAGCCTATGTTACTCAGGGATAATGTAGCATTCTAACGGTGAAATAATTTTTGAAATCGGACCCGTGGTTTTTGAGTTTATTCGTTACAAACAAAAATAAAAAGCCTTCCTCTTTATATATTAGTATAGAAGTATAGATAATAAAATCGTTTATTTTAGCATTAATGCAGTTTTCACTAATGTACTGAGGTAAGCTTGAATTAAAACTTTAGGCTTTGTTTCATCGAGATCGGTTAACAAATAAAAAAGTAGCGTGAAACGTTTGTAACTCAAACATACATCCATACATCCACACATTCACAAAAACTTTCGCATTTATAATATTTGTAGGATTGCGCATTATACAGGGTGTCCCAAAAAGTAGTGTCAAGCGAAAGTCCAGAGATAGAACACCCCTTGGGGTACCCGAATCACCCCCATGTATGTTCCGCGATTTTCGATAGTTTTCGAGTTATTAATTTTTTTCCGAATTTTTGAAGTTTTACGATTTGAACAACTTAAAACATTCTTACAAAAAAAGTAGGAAACTTTCTTGAGATTTTTTTTTTGCTACTGAATTTTAATGAGTTGTTCTTTTATGCATAAAATAATCAGCTACGTGACTTTGATGAAAACTATGAAAATGTTGGTGTAAAGTCAAATAATTACATTCGGTGAATTATGACTTAAATTTTCAACTTTAAATTAAAAATCTTAACAAGTGATTTCATGGTTCTTAAATTCTTAAATAAATCTATAGAAATCTCCAGACTCTCAGCTTTCATAATCATTAAAAAAATGTATTACTTAATAGGCTACTTTGGCTAAAATCGGCCTTCAAAGACGGTGAGGTGGAAAATTCTTAAAATTAGCTATCTGATCAAAAAATAGATTTTGTCCATTTTATCATTCCTAAGCTTAATAAGTTTTTTAATTTTTTTTAAATGATTATGAAAGCTGAGAGTCTGGAGAATTCTTTAGACTTTTTTAAGAACCATGAAATCACTTGTTAAGATTTTTAATTTAAAGTTGAAAATTTAGGTCATTATTCACCGAATGTAATTATTTGACTTTACACCAACATATTCATAGTTTTCATCAAATTCACGTAGCTGATTATTTTATGCATAAAAGAACAACTCATTAAAATTCAGTAGCAAAAAAAAAATCTCAAGAAAGTTTTCTACTTCTTTTGTAAGAATGTTTTAAGTTGTTCAAGTCGTAAATTTTCAAAAATTCGGAAAAAAATTAATAACTCGAAAACTATAGAAAATCGCGGAACATACATGGGGGTGATTCGGGTACCCCAAGGGGTGTTCTATCTCTGGACTTTCGCTTGACACTACTTTTTGGGACACCCTGTATATTATATATTTTTTCATTAAAAAATATAGTACGCATTGCGTATGTAATATATTTTTTCCCGTTTTTGCAACATTTTTTTATTGATGCTCCGCTCCTATTGGTCATAGCGTGATGTTATATAACCTATAGCCATTCCTTGATAAATTGACTAAATTCGAACCAGTAGTTCCTGAGACTAGCGCGTTCAAACAAAGAAACTCTTAGCTTTATAATCTCTTCTTCTTTGACGTATCCTCATGACTGAGGGACGTGATTATGGCGCATTTTGGACCCCTGAAACCATCACTCTCCATGCACTCCTGTCTTGCGCCGTCTGTATAGAGGCTTGCAGGGTGGTTTGTGTAATGTCCTGTGTCGTGTGTGTTCAACGTGTAGGCGATCGTCCTCTGCCTCTCTTTCCTTCCACACAGCCAGTAATGATCAGCCTTTCAAGACTGTTAGGATCTCGTCTGACTGCGTGTGACTTTATAATCTACTAGCTTCCGCTCGCGGCGTCGCCCGCGAAGTACCTACTTACATAAAATATAGCCTATGTTCATCCTGAAAGTTTATTCTACACATTGGTGAAAGAATTTTTCAAATCGGTTCAGTAGTTTCGGAGCCTATTCGTTTCAAACAAACAAACAAACAATCAAAGTTTTCCTCTTTATAATATTATTAGTATAGATATATATAAAAATGAATTGCTGTTCGTTAGTCTCGCTAAAACTCGAGAACGACAAAACGGATTTAACTTATCTTGGTCTTGAAATGTTCGTGGAGGTCTAGGGAAGGTTTAAAAGGTAAGAAAAAATCGAATAACTGCCGGGAAAACCCTAAAAATAGCCCTTTTCTATTTCCCATACAAACGTTTTCTAATAAGTACGAAGTCTGCCGGGTCAGCTAGTATTAGTATAGATATAAGATGCAGATAGAATGGTCTCACCGTTTTGAACATGGTGGTGGCGGCGTGCGCGATGCCGTTGTACCGGTGCTCGCCCGTGATCTGGAAGGCGAGGCGCGCCCTGATCGTGTCCAGGGGATACGTCAGCGTGACAGCTGTCAGGCCTGCGCCCGCGCCGGCCACGAACTTGTCGCCGTGCTGGATCCACGGCAAGTGTAGCCCCGCTAGGTACTGAAATAAGATGAAAAAAATCTATCCATATCCTACTAATATTATAAACGCGAATGTTTGTATGGATGTCTGGATGTATGTTTGTTACTCTTTCACGCTGAAACGGCTGAATGGATCTGGATGAAATTTGGCACAGATACAGATTATAGTCTGGAATAGTACATAGGCTACTTTTTATCCCGAAAAAATGTACTGCGGGCGGAAGCTAGTATTAGTATAGACTAGCTTCCGCCCACGGCTACGCCCGCGTGGTACCTTGAAAAACAAAAACAAATCCCGCGGGAACCGTATAGCCGAAATACAATCAGCGTATGGAAACCAAGTTCTCACCAAGATCACCTTTGTTGGGGCGCTGAATTACATCCGCCTGGAAAGCGCTTAAGCTATGATGAGTTCCGCTTACGCACGAGCCTATGACGATATGGGTAGGGCAGAGTACACATACCGCAGCCGCCACGTCAATCTCTCTTTCAATGCCCTGATGCTAGGTCACAGCTGTGTCTGGCACCGGCTTAGACACATCTTCCGGCCGCAGTCGAAATACACGTCAAAGATGTAAAAATAAACTAAGTACATGAATTCGAAGTCTGATAAACTTGTAAATTGGCATTGCAATGTGCATGTATAAGTCTTGTTAAAAAGGTAAATAGGTCTTCGCATCTATTCTAGACTGATTCTAGATAATTTATACGTCGTCAAGTGAAACTTTTTACTAACTGGACGCATGGTTTTAAATGTAACTAGCTGTACCTACCCGTGACTTCGTCCGCGAAACGCGCAAATGTTGTTGATGACTTATATCTTAGATCCTATTTTATAGTATAGGCTAGCATTACGTCAAGTTTCATCAAAATCCATCACGTAGTTTTGACAGTATGCGGCTTCAAAATGACTTACAGACAGACAAAAAAGTGCTTTTTTGGCATCTATATCGTATGTTATGTTATTCCCAATTAAAATTTACTAAAAATATTTCATGCACTTACAGATTTTGCTACGTTTGTTTTATTATAGTAATAAAAATATAGATTAGCTTGCTTAACACCTTTACCATCTTCTCAGCTTAGTATGACGTATCCACAGGAAAGAAATATGTTTAATACGAACAGAGTTCACTAAACCGCGGATTACCTCACGTTGTTTTCTTCAGTTAAGATTCAAATGGTCCTAACGTGTGTTAAAACGTCTGCATCTTACGAAATGCTTAGATAATGCTATGAGCTAATCAATATCTCAAACTCCCTGCAATGTAAAAGAAATTCCGAAATTGGCTTACAAAACCATAAATTATGTGCCACCATGGACAGCTTTTATAATGGAGGTCACAAATGACGAGACGAGAGTGTTGAAAGTTGACCTTTATTCCTCGGTAGTGGAAATATCAGTTGTTTTACAAGATACCCTTGTAGAATCCACTTATACTTGTATAGTCAAAGGGTTTATTATGGGCCAATTTTATCTGAGGAGTCATTCAAGTACTGATACTTGACTACTGATAACTGATAGCGTCTACGAGAGCTGAAAAGCCTGATACTAATATTGATAGTTCAACCGGTATTGGGAAATCAATAGTACTAGACTGACGCACCACATACGAGCCTAAGCACACGGCGTGAAATACGCGTTAACGCGATTAAAACGAGATTCAGTCGCAGCCTTGTAACCCACACTTAAAAAAATCAGTGGTGCTGTAAACGCGCGTCGTCTACGCGTATCTGCCTACCCTACATCACTTTTGTATCGATTCAAAGATATACAAACGTGCGCGAGAAGCGCGTTCGAAACACGTTTGTATCGCTTTTTACGCGCGTTTGAATCGATACAAATGCAACATCTTTCTGGGCATCTATGGGACCGTAAACGCGCGTCGTCTGCGCGCATAAAATACGCCGTGTGGTTAGCCTCTAAACCACTGGTCATAGAATCTTGGCATATGAATGTTTTTTAGCAGGTAGAGGCACAATAACAGAGACATTCCCGAAATTAAATCCTTAATTTGCAACGGGAGGATCTTCTTTTTATTGTTTCACTAGTTCTTTAGACTAGTGTGGTGAAAGGATTAAAGCGTCAGAGGCTCCTTTCGTGTACTTGACACTGTCTCCAAACTTTTTTTAACAACACGCCGGTTTCCTCACAATGTTTTCCTTCACCGTTTGAGAGTACTGGTGTAGCGCACATATTGTTTTCGAATAGAAAAATCCATTGGTGCACGACTGGATTCGAACCGGGAGGCGGGGCCATTACCACTAGACCACCAGTGCTCAAACGAGGATTAATGAATACTTATATCAAAATAACGTACCTACTTATACGTGCGAAGTTGGAGGGATTTTAAATAATAGATGATAAGAAAAAATCCGATAGTAGAGATATGTTTTTTCTCTATTGATAAAAATAGATAGGTTATATCAAATTAATGTTTTTTTCATACAAATTTAAATTAATATCAATATTGTTTCTTTCATAAGAGCCTTCTCGTTACTATAACAAAAAAATAACTGTCTAAAAATAACAAATAGATAATTATCGAAATCGGTCCTGTCACGTACGGAATACTAATCACTGTGCAAAATGTGGTCATGTGCCAAATATCATGTTTGGACGTGCCTCTGACTACCTTTAGAAATCCTTAAAGATCTGAGGAGATATCAGGTTCAGTAGACCTGGGGATTACAGGATATCAGGTCCTGCGTTCACGCGTGATGCCGTGACCCAGTGTTATTAGTTACTAAATAAATAATTTTTTATTTTATTTTTAAATAATGCTGGACAATCCACACAGCTTCATCTAGCCCCAAAGTAAGCTACTCAAAGCTTGTGTTATGGGTACTAGATAACTGATATATTTAATACATGACATAGGTACATAGATAGATATTTTTTATTATACATACACACCCAGACCAACGGAACAAATTTCTGCAGATCGTACACAAATTTGTTCTGAGGCGGGAATCGAACCCGCAACCTCTTGCGTCGCAGGCGGACTCTTGGCCGCTGCGCCACTGAGGTCGTCAAAAGAGAAGAGGAGGAGTTACTAAAGCCGTGACCTAATAATAGGGATTTATTTTTCCATCTGCATTCGATATATTCGACCGTTTTTTGTAAATTTCAAATAATAATTTGTCGATTTCAGATGGGAAGGGATAATTATAATGTGTAAATGAATTTACGTGACCCTGTAATCATTACAGGATTCTAAACATGCGATTGTACAGATTTATATGTTGTATGTACTGTTATTTGCGCCACTTCACGGCCAGTGGTTTTACGCGGGCTTATAGAATAGGTACTAGCTTCCGCCCTCAGCTTCGCCCGCGTGGTACTTTGAAATACAAAACAAATCTATCCCACGGGAACCGTACATTTTTCCGACATAAAAAGTAGCTTATGTGCTATCTCAGACTATAATCTATGTCAGTGCTAAATTTCAGCACAAAACAGCGTGAAAGAGTAACAAACATCCATCCATACATCCTCACAAACTTTCTCGTTAATAATATTAGTAGGATAGATATAAGAGGATTTTGAAAAGCCGATACTTAATTCATGAGTTCATGAGTGATGCTAATGACACACTAACTAAGTGGTTAGTTTCTAACTAACCACAATTCCAAACTCGCGGTAAGGTAGGTATCTGACCTCTATTCGCGGCTTTGTTCACGTAGTGAACCTGGGCACCTAAAACTATTAGTCTACACTAGGTATATTCTAGGTACCTGTATCTATGTATTTCAGATCTTTCGTCCAGCGTCGCAACGCGATTGGCTAACAAACTTTACAACTAACAACATAAGTGTCCTTTGCGCTCACGCATGGGGAACTGCCGTTTATTTCACACTAGCTTCTGCTTGTGTCTGCGCTTGTCTGTAGGTACTACCTACCTACATAAAAAGTAGCATAGATACTATTTAAAATTAGTGGTTATAATATTATATTCCAAATGACATCAATCCGTTCAGCTATTTAGGCGTGATTGAGTCACAAACAAACATCTACACAAAATTTTGCTTTGTAGGATAGGATGTTTCTCGTACCTATGTGAATGTACCCTAACACATAGCAAACTTATATCTGAGTAAATTTAAAATTCTACTCAAGTTCGAGGTCACTACCACAACCTACTAGTGTAATTTATGTAGGTACTAATAGCTATTTACTTGTGTACTTAATGAATAAAATATGTAATTACTAGATGAAAACCCGGCTTCGCTCGGGTGAAATGAGCCTCATCATAATACACAATATGTGTCTCTGAGCACCATTAGAATTTAACATAACATATAATAACGGATATTATACTACCAAGTTTGCGATTACCTAGGTACCTATCTACCAACCTACGTAGTGCAGAAGAACAAAGAGGTTGGTTGCACCGTTGATTGTACCTACTTTGAGTTTTTATTACCCAAGATGTCATCCGGTGTCAGTGACGAATATGGCGACTGCGATTTGTCTCTCAGCACCATTACAATTTTACAAAATACTCGACTTTCCGAATTTTGCGGATATATTATGTTGTCGACTCGAAATCTTTACTTTTTTATGTTTTATTACTCAGGTAAGGTTTCGATCGAGTCTACCGTACCCCTTGACGAAATTATTATATGTAATTATTAAAAGTATTTAATAAACTATTATTTACATAGGGAGGCTTAATAAGGCTGGGAGGCCCAGCAATCCGTGAATCCAAGTTGCAGATCATGATTATGACATAGTTATGTAAAACCTAGCATTGATAAATAGCAGAACTAGGACAGTAAGGTATAGGAAGGCACGCATTAAGTAAATAATTTCCTGAATTAAGTTAATTGTTTCCAATACAGCATTCATTGTTTTACAATTGTTTAGGCAGGTTATGGCTAATGAGCTTATTTTAATTTTGTTTTTAAGCCAAGAAATACATGGTGAGAAAATAATAATGCATTGAATTAAAAAAATTCAAAACCATGTTTGCTATATAAGCACACTACACTCTCGATCAAGGCATTGTTCAAACATCACACCTATCATACTATTGTAACTGATACTTTTGGCTATGAAGATATCTTTTGGTCAAACTGTGTGAGATAAATGGTCCAATAATTTTTCGCACACACCAACCTTCTCCTTCTATTGTGTAATAAAATAGGTATGTATGTACTTTAATAAAACTTACCCTTTTATAAATCTCGAAGCTGGTAAACTGTGTGGCAGCATAAGGGAATATCCTGACCATTTGTGCTCCATTTCCCTTATATAACGCCAGAAGCGATTCCTGCTTCACAATAGCTTGCAGCCCACCGAAGACACCGTGATGTTTGTAATGTACCGACTGAGCTTGCAGCAGGATTTTGATGCGGTCCAGTGGTGCTACTGTGGTCTTGGCACACATGCCTGCTACGCCTGTTGCCAATATAATAGTAAATAATATAAATAAATATATTGGTGGACAATCTAGCCATCTAGCCCCAAACTAAGCAAAGCTTGTACTATGAGAGCCAGATAACTGATAGATTAATAAAATATATTTTTGTACATACATAGAATACATAATAACCCAGACACAGAACAAACATATTATGTGTTCATCACACAAATGTTTATCCTGGGTGGGGATCAAACCCACAGCTTGCAGCGCAGAAGGCAGAGCTACTACCAACTGCGCTGTGAAGCCTGTCATATATTTAGAAATTTATGCGATCTGAACTCATTATTATTAGTATTAAATGGATGGTCATGGGATGACTGTAGTACAGGAGCTACCGTCTCTACAAAGCGGGGGTAGCATTATTTAAAACTAAAATAGGTAAGTAAATAAAATGTGTTAAATACCCATTTCATACTAATAATAATTTAGTAGTATATTTTCTGGATTGGGTTTGTTAGCTAGTATTGCTTGTTGTGTAAGAATAGGAAGTTTGATGGATATATAGGATTAATAACATAATTAAAGCAATGAGCACTCACCACCAGCCAGTAGGTTCTTGAGGATGAAGTCAAGATTGGTGCTCTTCTGTTCCATCTTCAGAGCCATTATAATTATAAAACCAAGTTAAACTATTCTGCCCTAGAATGAAGCAGGAGTTTCACTAAACATTTATTTAGAAATTAGCACGGCACCATGGTTCGCTTTCGAAATTCGATTAATTTATTCAAGGTATAGCAAATAGTGGACAACTATGAAGAAGCACGCGACGCGTTACTTTCACCTGAGAATGCAGGCTACGCGGTGAGTCCGTGGCGATGCACGCCTGTGAGCGCCACGACTCAACTGACTGAACAAATAAAATCACGGACGAAGGCGTAACGGCGTCGCGTCGGTTTCTTCGAGTTAAACTCGTTTTGTTTTGGTGTGGAATGTTATCAGCTGTTCTGAATATTTACATATAAAGCATTATAATATTGGAACGTGTATTGAAAAATAGACGAAGATAGTAGATTTCGTTGTACTTTCATTCATAATTCACGACTTTGTGCTGAATTTAAGAATAAAATAAAATTTTAAATCGTTTTTCTTGAAAAGCAAAGGAGTTTTTCTTCTTCTTCTTCAATTATGGCATCTGTCTCTTAGAGAACAACTTTGCCAGTGTCAAGTGTATTTATTTATAAGTATTGTCAACGTCACAGAGTCATAGTCAAGTAGTCAAGTCAATTTTAAACAAAAGATGGCTGTTTTGTTGAAAATTTTCGGGATTTCCTCCGATGGAATTTGAAGAGAGGAAAGCAAAGGAGTTATGTTGCGTTACATTGACAATCAAATTAACTGACAGTTGACATTGAATTATTATGTTATTAACGTTTGACATTTACAGAAACTTTGAATGTTACAGATAGAAACGAACAAGAAATCTCCCCAAAATATTTTTTATTAATGGCAACTTCTGGTTCGATCGAATTGGCGGGAAAAATAAAAATAAAATAAATATGATCACGACTGTAATCCCCAGGCTCGGTAGATTTCTTCTCAGATTTTTAGTTACTTAGATCTTTGAGGATATCTAAAGAGGGTAGTCAGAGGCAAGTCCAAATATGACATTTGGTACGTGCCCACATTTTGCACAGTAGTTAGTATTCCGTACGTGACAGGTTGCAAGCCCATCGCCGCTTATTAGAATACTAACCTATGACACATACCTTCGAATTTTTGGTTCTAGGGTATGCCGGTTTCGTCACGATGTTTTCCTTCGCCGTTTAAGAGCACTGGCATTGCGCACATAAATTTTTCGAATGGAAAAACTCATTGGTGCACGATCAAGTTTGAACCCACGACCTAGCTAGATCGTTTTATCGCCGCTGAAACCCCCTACATACTAAATTTCATGAAAATCGTTTCCGAGATTCAGAAAATATATACAGTCGTGGTCAACTAATTAGGGACACTCTTTGGTTAAACCGAATTGTGAATTTATTTTTTATTTTCCAACGAGTCTAAACCATATTCCATATCTCTTACATGTAAGTATAATTAGTCATTTATGTGCCCGATTATACAAACAATAACAACTTCTTAAACATTAAACCTCTTTACAGTATAGCTGATAGATTATCGTAGTGCTATTTGTTCAAATAATGCTGGCTGGCCATTTAATTAGGGACACTGAGATATTGCGTTCTATTTTCAAAATTTGAATCTCAATACTTTTTTACTTCTTCTCTTATTGTTTCGTGGTAGTTTTGGCGGCAATCCCGATATTTATTTTAAGTTTTGAAAAATATTTTGAAGAAAAATGGGTAAAAATAAAAGTTGCGATCCAACACTACGAAAAATTATCATGAAGTTTGTTGTCGAGCATGGTTGGCCATACCGAAGGATAGCAGAACATTTAAATTGTTCAAAAACCATGGTATACAATGCAGTGCAACATGTCAGACGCAATAACACAGATTTAAATGTGCCCAGAACAAAAAGATCGAGAAAAACAACTCCGCAAGAAGATAGAATGATAGCCAGGTTAGCTAAGAAAGATCCGTTTCTAGGCTCTATTTTAATTAAACACGAAGTGTTTGGGACAGACGAAAGAGCTGGTGTCTCAGCTAGGACCGTTCGACGACGTCTGGTAGAAGCAGGGTTGTTCGGAAGAGTGGCTCGCAAAGTACCGTTGTTGAAGAAAGAACATAGAAATGCTCGTTTGGCGTTTGCACGTAAATATGGACATTGGACCTACGCCCAATGGCAACATGTATTATTCTCTGACGAGACCAAGGTTAATTTGATTTCTTCAGATGGAAGGCAATACGTACGGCGTCCAGTAAAAGCGGAAATGAATCCAAGATTCACAAAAAAGCAGGTGAAACATGGCGGTGGAAACATTAAAATGTGGGGTTCATTTTCTGGACGTGGAGTGGGACCTGTGAGGAAAGTTCAGGGTAACTTAGACCAACATCAATACAAGGCAATATTGGAGGAAACGATGCTTCCCTATGCTGAGGAGCATCTCCCTATTATATGGACGTTTCAGCATGATAACGACCCAAAACATACCGCCCGTTCAGTCAAGTCGTTTCTTACCAGTCAGTCAGTATCGGTGCTAGATTGGCCAGCAAATAGCCCGGACCTTAACCCAATCGAGCACCTTTGGCACGAAATCAAGAAAAAAGTAGCCACTTATCGTACCACAACTTTAGATGAACTTAATGAAGCTTTTTGTGAGGCATGGGCAAACATTCCTGTCGAAACATGCCAGAAACTGATAATGTCTATGCCACATCGGTGTCAAGCGGTAATTACTAACAAAGGTTTTGCTACTGGGTACTGATTTTACACGTAATAAAATGGAGCTGTTAAAGATATTATAATACTGCAGATTATTAGTTTTGTTTAACTCTATTTTTCATTATAGTTTACTGTCCTTAATTAAATGTCCAGCTACAGAATTATACCTTAAAATTGAATACATGTTCAACCTTTGATATTAAATACTTTTTTCTATTTATTTATTCTTTTATTTACAGCCATTTAAAGCATAATAATCGTACCAAATTATGCAAATAATAGTTACTGAGAAATCAATAGGGTTTTATATTTGTATGTAGGTACATAACCGGTTATTGTTCTTCACTATCTTGCATGTCCCTAATTAGTTGACCACGACTGTATACAGGGTGTCCCAAAAAGTAGTGTCAAGCGAAAGTCCAGAGATAGAACACCCCTTGGGGTACCCGAATCACCCCCATGTATGTTCCGCGATTTTTTATAGTTTTCGAGTTATTAATTTTTTTCCGAATTTTTGAAAATTTACGACTTGAACAACTTAAAAAATTCTCTAAAAAAAAGTAGAAAACTTTCTTGAGATTTTTTTTTGCTACTGAATTGTTATGAGTTGGTCTTTTATGCATAAAATAATCAGCTACGTGACTTCGATGAAAACTATGTAAATGTTGGTGTAAAGTCAAATAATTACATTTGGTGAATTATGACTAAAATTTTCAACTTTAAATTAAAAATCTTAACAAGTGATTTCATGGTTCCTAAATAAGTCTAAAGAATTTTCCAGACTCTCAGCTTTCATAATCATTAAAAAAAAGTAGTACTTAATTGGCTACTTTGGCTAAAATCGGCCGTCAAAGACGGTGAGGTGGAACATTTTTATAATTTGCCTACCTGATTAAAAAATAGATTTTGGCCATTTTATCATTTCTAAGCTTAATTCGTATGTTAACTAACCAAAAATGACTGCAGGAAAGTAAGATTTCATTAATATTTGAAGGTTTTATTTACTTAGTTTAGCTAAATTTATGAAATAAAACAACAAGTAAAATTTATTAATTTTTTACAAAAAGTTTTTAAAATGTCAACTTTCTAGGTCGATACAAATCCTACATTGTCTTGAAAAGGTTTTTTTTAATCGTATGAAAGCTATTTTAAGTGCCTTAATTTTTTCTTCGACCTGTCTTAATTTTGTTCTTAATTCGGCCATATTGCTGATTTTTTTGGCGTAAACTAATTATTTGTAGTCATTTTTGGTTAGTTAACAAACAAATTAAGCTTAGGAATGATAAAATGGCCAAAATCTATTTTTTAATCAGGTAGGCTAATTTTAAGAATTTTCCACCTCACCGTCTTTGAAGGCCGATTTTAGCCAAAGTAGCCAATTAAGTACTACTTTTTTTTAATGATTATGAAAGCTGAGAGTCTGGAAAATTCTTTAGACTTATTTAGGAACCATGAAATCACTTGTTAAGATTTTTAATTTAAAGTTGAAAATTTTAGTCATAATTCACCGAATGTAATTATTTGACTTTACACCAACATTTTCATAGTTTTCATCAAAGTCACGTAGCTGATTATTTCATGCATAAAAGACCAACTCATAACAATTCAGTAGCAAAAAATAATCTCAAGAAAGTTTTCTACTTTTTTTTAGAGAACTTTTTAAGTTGTTCAAGTCGTAAATTTGCAAAAATTCGGAAAAAAATTCATAACTCGAAAACTATAAAAAATCGCGGAACATACATGGGGGTGATTCGGGTACCCCAAGGGGTGTTCTATCTCTGGACTTTCGCTTGACACTACTTTTTGGGACACCCTGTATATGTATATGTATACATAGGGTGTAATCGTTAAGTGTGCACAGGCGATTATTCCGTAACTATTGCAGATATCAAAAAACTTTAAACTGATATCGAAAGTACTTTACCTAATGAGTAAAATGACATTAATAACTTTTTAAAAATAAAACGAGAAATATCCAAAAAAAATACATTAATCACTCCCATACATTTAGTATGAGATAGTAGAAAGGTTTTAGTTTCCTTACCTATTTTAAGTGGAATAGTACCTACTCATTTTACCCTTGTCATTTTATAATTATGTACGATATGAAGGTATTAATGAATTTCAAGTAGATACACGTGTAGATTAATTATCTTACCACTTCAAATTTATAATAAACCTTGTTTCAATATTGTATTGATTTGAACTAGCTGAAAAGCAACATACTAAGTAAAAACAAAAAGAAAGATACTCTTTGGTGTTCGTTCTAAATTCAAATTCTTTATCGCGGGTTCTCGTTCCCGCCAATTTATTGTATTTTTCAATTTGCGTTAATAATCGTGATTGTTGCATTTATTGATTGAAAAATGGCGTATTCCAATACAGAAAAGAGGAACATGTTAAAAATGTACTACAAACATGATTGTAACAATAGGGCGGCCATTATCGCCTACAGAAGAGAGTACCCAGATAGAGAAGTTCCTTCTGGTACGTATTTACGTAAGTTGGATAACAATTTGATAAATTATGGATCTTTTAACAGAAAAAAAGGTTCGAGAACAAGAGCTCCGGAATTTGATAATGACTTAGATAACAATATTATTAACAACGTAGTAGATAATCCACAAGAATCAACGCGTTCAGTGGCCCGATCATTTCCAGTGTCCCACAATTATGTACCTACACAAGTTATTTAAAAAACACAACTTCAAATCATTTAAGATAAAACCTACTCAAACGCTGCACAATGATGATCCTGCTCGTCGGCTGGTCTATTGCAATTGGCTAGTCAATAATTATGTCAATGTAAGGTCAATTTTATGGACCGATGAAAGTAATGTTTCAAACTGCGGCATTTACAATAGAAAAAACTCGCATTATTGGTCAATTGACAATCCTCGCTTAACTACTGAAGTTAGAGCTCAGGTGCGATTCTCAATTAATGTGTGGTGTGGTATTCTTGGAGATCGGATCATTGGGCCATATTTTTACAGTGGAACCTTAAATGGACAGAGATATTTCTCCTTTGTACAAAACGATATGCCAAGTCTCTTAGAACCAATTCCAGACGATGAAAGAAGGTCGATAATTTTTCAACAAGATGGAGCACCTGCACATAATACAAATGTTGTAATGAATTTCTTACGAAACAATTATAATGGCTTAATAGCCAATAATAGTGCAACCCCTTGGCCTGCCAGATCCCCGGATCTCACGCCTTGTGATTTCTTCCTATGGGGATTTGTCAAAGACCACGTGTACGCTGAGAGAGTACACAGCCTAGAAGAGTTACAGAATCGTGTACGTCGTGCAATTGCTTTAATTACTCCGCAAATGTTAAGGAAAGTTCATTTAGAAACTGTAAATAGAGCTCGTCATTGTATTGCACAAGGAGGACGTCACTTCGAACATATGCTTTGAACACAAAATTTTGTACTTACTAAGAAATAAAATGTATGGGAGTGATTAATGTAATTTTTTTGGATATTTCTCGTTTTATTTTTAAAAAGTTATTAATGTCATTTTACTCATTAGGTAAAGTATTTTCGATATCAGTTTAAAGTTTTTTGATATCTGCAATAGTTACGGAATAATCGCCTGTGCACACTTAACGATTACACCCTGTATACAAGAATTGCTCGTTTAAAGGTAAGTATAAGATAATATTGTGAATGAATGATGCGTAACAAAATGGTAAGTTTGTTGAATAATATTTAAATAAATGTAGGTAAGTACAGATCATCCAACGGATCTAGGCATTCGTGGAATTAGCCACAGGTGCGAGTTTGCAGTCCCACCGTCCCTCTTCATATCTCCAATTGCTCCCGAAAAACGATACTGCGCAGCTCCTGCGGCTAACTTCACGAATGCCTCGACTCGTTGGGCCAACTGTAAATTAACCTACCTACTTATCCCATAGAAAATCTTTGACCAAATCTATACATTTTACCGTAGGTGCCCTACATACCTACCTTTACCTCTAGGTAGGTACATATATACATATGTACCTATAGTATTCAATGTATGTAGATAGAAAAGTAGGTTCTCACTACCTAGGTAATTCATGTTAGATTCTAATAAAGTTTTTGGTTCTTGGTTGTGGAAAGATGAAACACCATCAGTCAACAAACGCATTGAACTACAGACAAACCTTTTTGGAAGATAAAAGTGCAGCAAGAACTGCATGCCATTCATCACGTAGCCGTCACGGCTGAAAGTTGCAAAAAGCTATTTTAGTACGGACTGAATCAGATTTCGAATCATTTCACCATATTTTTACCAGTTGCATCTCGGCCAGCTTATTCATTCGACTTCACACTGCGGTAAGGGTTGGTAATGGTAACTTTACTTACTACTTAGTCAGTTGCGTCAGTTGACTACAGTCGTCTGTTGGTGGCGGGTGTTTAGTGGGTTGCGTAAAGACAATTGTTGACGTTGAGATCGTGAATAGTTATTGTAGTGTTTAACTCGAGTATTACCTGTTAAATTAAGACTAATATAATGGATGTTCCGGCCAAAGGAAATGTATTGGGACGTAAGTAAACTTTTTTAAATTATTATAATGAAAGAAAGAAAATGTCCTAGGTTCTTTTATATTTTTTATTAAGTAGGTATTTATATAGTTTCAAAATTGTCTTTAAAGGTTCTGAGTAGGTAGGTAAATAAGTATTATACATTCCAATGAGCATGTGTCCCACAATTGGAAAAAAAAGGTTTTATTATTAATTTTTAATTTCTTAGGTACCTAGGTACTTCATTTTAACTTTAGCAGAACGTATTATTTATTAGTACCTATACGTTAGTATTCTTATAAGCGGCGATGGGCTTGCAACCTGTCACATACGGAATACTAACTAGGTAGGTACCTACCTACCTACTGTGCAAAATGTGGGCATGTACCAAACGTCATGTTTGGATGTGCCTCTGACAACCCTCTTTAGATATCCTCATCTAAGTAACTACAGATCTGAGGAAAATATCTACCGAGCCCGGGGACTAACAGTCGTGATCATTAAAAGTATTTTTTTATTTCACTTTTTAGATAGGTAGTAGGTAAGTAGGTAAGTATATAAAAGTAACACAACAAACTAATTTTACTAAAATGCGTCGCCTCAGATGAGAATTGTTGCACACGTGACGCCTGTCACGTCCCGTATTACAGGGATAAATATCCCTGTAACCTCTAAAGGTCCCAAGGACACTCCCCACCCTACCGAAATAGAATATCCTTGGGAGCTTTGGAGGTCACTGGATGTGCTTGGGCGAATCTCCTCAACCGTTTCGTCACTACGAGTACCTATTCTCAATATTCGTCATTGTTCGCAACAAACAATTTAGATTAGGTATCTCGTAAAATATAAGATAATTTTAAATGTTCGTGAAATAACTTATTATCAACCGATCTTTTATTGGTTCATCATCATGAAGAAAAAGTTATAATGTAACGACAAAAATAACAAATTAAGAAGAACCAACCCCATATCCCCATGGCTTTGTTTTTACCTGACTACCAAGCGGGGTCAACTTCGGTATTTTTTATTATTTATACTTTATTGTACACAATTACAAAAAATGTGTTACAAAAGGAGGGCTTAATGCCTAGCGGCATTTTCTACCAGCCAACCCATTCGGTTTAAAACCAGGTCGGCGCACAATAACAAATGTAAAACTAAAAACTAAGTAGGTGGTAACTTAATTAAATATTCCACAAATAAACAATAAAATATTATAATAGAGACAATTTCATGCTATACATACATACATAGGTACTAATCATATTATAAATATATAATTATACTTACTTACTTAATACACGTAGGTACATATCAATAATATAATAAAATATATATCATAAACATCATGTGAATACTTACTGTTGCTAAGGTACTAGTCGACAATTTTTATTCGTGCGTCATTGCACGTAAGTCACCCAGTGTTCCTAGTAGGTTAGGTACTTTTATTTAATGATTAACTGCTTAGGTACTCATTGTTTACTAAAATCATATTTTTCTTAGGTACCTACCTACCATGTTATTTGTCTCACTATTCGTCATTGTTTGCAACAAACAATTTTTGTTATCTCGTTAATAGTTAATTTTAAATGTACCCTTCGTGAAATAACTTACTTATTATCTTTTATTGCTCCATTCATACGAAAGACGATCTCTAAAATCAAGTTTAAAAAGTTTTAAAAATAACGACAAAAATATAAATTGAGAAGAACCACCATGTGTGTAAACACAGACGTTATACCCATAAAAACATTTTAGGGGAGATAAGTTTCGAGGAACTATAAAACCTTTCGGCGGCGGAATGTGTTATCATTGGGCGGCGCGGGGTGCATGCATGCACCCTATGTATTTTTGGTTGTTTTGGGTACATAAGAATAACACGAGATATTGTAGATGTGTCAAAATAGCATTTCATACAGCTCGAATAGGTACTGATATGCCACTTTCCTGAGGCCTAGGTAGGTACTTTATATGCGTAACTCAATTAGCTTAGTGCCAACTAGCTCAGAACCTATTCGGACTTAAGTAGATTTTAAATATAAGTACCTACCTATCTAGTGTTTAAAACATAATTTTATTGCAAGTGGCATTACTTCTACTTTTGCAATATTCTAGCGAACTTTTTTGCATTTTCGTTTCGAATGTTTTGTCAGTTTTATGTACCTATGTGCATTTCAACCCAGTCAACATACCTATTTATTTGTATGCAACCCATTTTTTAAAGCAAGTAACTTTTTCAAGGTCTAGTTACGTACGTTACATACGTTGTTTGCACAGGTTGCTTGAAATAAAATTAACGCTTACGGCGTATCTAACGCTATCGTTTATTATTAAATAAGCGATGCACGAAAAAGCCTCTGAGTGCACTTAAATCCCTTCAGCACACTGGTTCGAAAGAACTAGTGACATGTTAAGAAGATTTTTTTTTTATATTCGAAGTCCATCTCAATGTTCGAAACACCTAATTCTTTTTTATCTCTTTTGCAATTATTTTTGCCAGTGACGAGTTTTTAAATTACTAGTAGGTAAGTACCTAGGTACCTACTTATTGTCAATATCACAAAGTCACAGTCAAATAAATGTCAAGTCAATTTTAATTAAACAAAAGATGGTTGTTTTGTTTTTAATTTTCGGGATTTTTTTCGATGGATTTAGAAGTATTGTTCGAACTTGGGTTTTATTGGAAAAATGACTAAGTATCAAAATTACACAGTAAAACTCAAATTAGAAAAAATATACAAAACTAAGCGATAAAGTTGACAGTCAGAAATCAGAAAAAAAACCCACCGAAGTACTACTTATCTTATCAATTTTGTTGACAGGATATGTCCCAGCGCGGTACATAATGGCTGTCCTAGGCTCTATAGGCATGGCCATTGTCTATGGATTGAAGGTAAACCTCTCCGTGGCTATGGTCGGAATGCTCAACCACACGGGGATCAAAGAAGCACTTGGTTCTCATGAAGAGTCTAATATAACAGATACCAATGCAGAAGCCGAGTGTGTGCCTACTGGTGGTCCCAGTAATGCAACTGTAAGTGTACCTGTTTTAGAACGTTGCTTGTATGTGTAAAAAAAAAAAATTTTAGCCAAGTAGGTATTGAACTTTTGCTTGGAACAGCTGTTTTTTCGCGCTCACTGTGTTGGTTTCTTATAAAAAGTTGTATATTTATTGATGGTTACTAACTCCCTGAAGTTTTCGGAAGTAGTCTCGTCGTAACACCCTGTATAACTATGGAACGGCTGAACGGATATGGATAATGGGGTGAATATAAGTTATACTTAGATTTCCTGGATCAACAAACAGGCTAATCCTGGAAAATCTCCAAAGTTAAAGTTTGAATTTTAAAATTCAAATTTCTTCATTATTGGCCCCTCAAAACTCTACTTCAGAAATATATGATTGAACTAATAGTTCCTTCAGTTTTTAATCCAGTTAGTTAGGTAGGTACCTACATAGTATAGGTTGACGGCTTTGATGAATAAGTATCGATATACGAACCTACATTTCTGTCGTTTTCCTACATGACTTTCGTGTCCATAATAATTAATAAATAAATCTTTCCTCGATAAATTATTGTTGCCTACAAACATCGAATTTAGCTTTTGAGTAGGATATGACAAATAAAGAATTTGACGAATTACGGAATTAACAAATTAAGCTTATGACTTGTTAAGGATATGGACAAACAAGTATTTGACGACTGCCTGCGTAATCGATGGGAAAACAGCAAATAGGTAACCTACGGTATGTAAAAATCCTCTATACATAAAAAATGTTCTCTTGCAGTACCTACCTACACATTGATTTGAATTTTTAACGGTTGGAACGATCGTCGCTATGTGGAATAAAAAAATACTACACAACCCCTACATTTTGAAGACGGTGTAAAAAAAGGGACAAAAACAACAAACGAATTTAATGGCTTCAGTCTCACTCGTTAAATAAAATGGTGTTTGCCCTTTCATCCCAAAGCATACAGCCACAGACGTCTATTGATCTTGTTCGTAGTCTACGATTACTTGTCTGTAGGTCTACCATGAGTTTTCACAATCTACACACGCTAGCGACTAGTTAAAAAAATGTATGGAAACTTGCCTACAGCTCCTCTAGCGGATAGTTGGGTACTAAAACCTCACGTAGCTAACTATCCTACGTCACAGCGTACTACAGCGACTGTAGTTTGCGCTCATAATTTGCTTACAATTTGATACCATGAGTAACAGTTTTGACAAATGTCATAGTAACATACTATTACTACTGTAGTAACGTCAGCTAATCTAAATGTGACAGACAACTCATGGTAGACCTACTGCTCTGCTCCGAGCCGTACCTAGATCTCGTCGTTTGGGAAAAGAAAGAGAAACAAACAGTCTGGGGCCTTCCCAAAGCTCTTCGGCCAATATCAAAGTAATATCATTTTGATATTTCGTACATAAAAATTGTTTGTAAGAGCTTGTGGTATGGCCCCCTGGTTCTCGTTTTTTTATTACAAATTACTTTGATCAAATTATGGTCTTTTTCTCTACATACTTAGTAGGTATAAAACAAAGTCACTTTCTCTGTACCTACCTACGCTTAGATCTTTTAAAATAGGTAGGTACCTACTTACGCAACGGATTTTATTTTAATGCGGTTTTCACCAATAAAATAAATAGAGTGATTCAAGAAGAAAATTATACTCCACATTAATTTCTACATTGCAGCCGTTAACTTTTAAAAATTATATCAATTGTGTTTATACCTAAGTAACTACTTAGATACTTAATCCAAATAACTTATTACGGAAAAGTGAGATTCTAGATATTTCCATAGATACTTAAACCATCCAAAGATACTTAAAGGACTCAATCTGCTCAAAAATGAAGAAGTTGTATTAAGTACATTGATCATGCGTCAGTTAATTGCAAGACTACTCGTATATTTAATGTCATGTTGTCATCTTGGAACAAAAGAAAATAAAAAGCCGTTGTTTATGTCGTGAAAACATTACAGAGAATGTATTTTTCACGCGCTCATTTCGCTCATAAAATTATACGTAAGCCGTTAATTTAGGATGTTTATTTCTTTCAAAAATAAGTAACCTCATTTTGGTTTCCTCTAATTATTTTAACCAAATATAAAGATTTTCAATTGACTCATTTACTGACACAGTGGCGTCAATTTGTATATCACGCGCTCCCCAAACACGTAATTTTATCGTGATTTTGATGAATGTGTTTATTAAACTGGTGTGTTTAATCTATTAATTTTACACTAGTTTGTAAGTATCTGCGTCAGGTCTGCGTAGATTGTTATTTTCAGTAAGGAAGTCTGTTTTTTTTTGTATAAATGAAGGTATATCAAAACAGACTTAAAATACCATAATGATTATCATAGTCTTGCATACCAAGCAGATGATTAAAATTGCTTACTTACTTACAAACAATTTCGTCTGCTTGGTACTAACTACATACATAATTTTGTAACCTTAATACCTGAAATGCGACTTATAATCCCAATTGCATACTAACTTAGGTATATGATTATCTACTACGATACTAGAGTACTAATGTTTGAAGAAAAGTCAGAGACCTTCAATGTGCCGATTGCCGACAATTAGGTACGGTAATTTTTTTTTCTATAATTTCAGGAAATGGAAGGTCCCTTCACCTGGCCTTCCCAAGTTCAGGGCATTGTCCTAAGCTGCTATTTTTGGGGATACTTCGTCTCTCAGATACCTGGTAAGAAAAGTACAAACAATTTCACTATTGCTCGAGACACTCAAAGCAGTGGCGCCCAACGAGAATGGGCAAATGAGAATTTAGCAAGTCGACCAATCTCGAAGCATTCCAGGCATCTTATTCATTTCATATGAGATTGGAATTGCTATTGCACGAAGGTGCAACTGAAAGGAGTGAGTACTGAGATGACGAATGACAGAGGGAAATGGAAGATCATGTTGTGCCGACCCCACATAAACGTGGGAAAAGGGCAGGAAGACGATGATTGCATGAAGATGCAATGTGAATTGCTTAATTTCATTTTCCGTTTCGCAGGAAGAAATGTAGAAAATGTGGAGGTAGTTTTATTTTTTTATTTTTTTTTAGGTGCTAGAGTAGCAGAGCTGTTCTCAGCTAAATGGGTAATGTTCTTCAGTGTAACTATCAACGTGGTGTGTACCATACTGACACCCGTGATGGCGGAGGCGCATTACATTGCTGCTGTGGTGATGAGGATCGGCGAGGGGATAGGAGGGGTAAGTTATTTAAGTTATAATATATCTATCTATGTAATATAATGTATTAAATATATCAGTTATCTAGTACCCATAACACAAGCTTTGAGTAGCTTACTTTGGGGCTAGATGATGCTGTGTGGATTGTCCAGCATTATTTATTTATTTTATTTTATTTATTTATTAAAATAGACATTGCAGAGACTATGATGGTACTCGCTACCACTACCACTTTAATTATCCTCTATTCAAATACAGGTTTAAACCGAGGTATTAGTTTTACGTAGCTGATGTAGCTCTCTCCCTTTTGTTTCTTTAGGGCTAGTTTCACCATGCTGTGTTAATTTAATTTACAGCTTGTTAGCCTTTTATTAGCCTGTTAAAGTTGTTCTGTTCCACCATGTCCTGACAGAGGATTATCTTCCGTAAAATGAAATGACGTAAAACAAATAACGATACCTACTTTAACATTCTTGTTAATTTTGATGCCCGAACAGGTATGCTTTGTTAACAAATGATTAATTTTGAAATTAGTGACAGAAAGGTTAAACTGAATCTAAAATAAGTATTACAACAATTTAAAAATATTGATAAACTCGAAAATGTGAGGAACAAAAGTAATATTAGACATACATAACTTGTAGGTACTATTCGAATCGCACGCGCCGCCGCGCCGGCCGCCTTCGCGTAGGTATCAGGATTGTCGCTTTCGAATTAAATTTTCAATTTCTATTATATTTTTTGTTGTTTCTAATATTTAATTTGTTTATACAACGATTGTATTACCAAGACCAAACCATTTCGCTGCGGGAAAACAACCATTAAAATTTCACGGTGTATTTACAGGGGGTAACATTACCAAGACCAAACCATTTCGCTGCGGGAAAACAACCATTAAAATTTCACGGTGTATTTACAGGGGGTAACATTCCCCGCTATGCATGTCTTGCTGTCGAAATGGGCGCCCCCGGCTGAACGCAGCGTGATGGCGGCTCTGGTCTACGCCGGGACATCACTGGGCAGTGTGATATCTATGCTGATGGCTGGCGTCCTCACTGCTACCATTGGTAAGTGTAAATAAATAAATAAAAATAAATAATGTTGGACAGTCCACACAGCATCATCTAGCCCCAAAGTAAGCTACTCAAAGCTTGTGTTATGGGTACTAGATAACGGATATATTTAATACATTATACATATACATAGATATATTTTTATTATTACATTACATAGAAAACACCCAGACCAACGGAACAAATTTCTGCAGATCGTACACAAATTTGTTCCGAGGCGGGAATCGAACCCATAACCTCTAGCGTTGCAGACGGACTCCCGCCCGCTGCACCACTGAGGTCGTCAAATGATTGATTCAAGCGTGACTTTCCGGAAATCCATTACATATACTGAAAAGGATGGAAATGTCTAGTACCTATTAGTATTAGTGGCTTATTAGTATTAAAAATATTTCAATAAGGCATGTTGTGGGGCTCATTAATATTAATAATTAATAACCGCATTAGATAATTTTAACGGGAAAGTACTAGACATTTCCGTCCGTTTTCAGTATAGGTAAGTGTCTAAAACTATAGGGTGTCAGTCCTCAAAACAATCAACGATAATATAGGCATAAAAATCGTTCCCTAACAAACTTAGGTAGAAACTCAAACTTACATCATTTCGACTATAATTGAAACGATGTAATGTCGGACATTACTTTTGAGAATCGATCAACCACGAACGGACCATACGATAATTTCAGTTATTGCCCACCGTCCACCTCCTGAGTCCACCTGGGTGAACTTTGGAAAGTTTTTTTTTCCACAGTTCACCTCTGTTCACCTGGGTGAACTGTGGAAAAAAAACTTTCCACAGTTCACCTTAATTTGAATTTGAAAAAACAACTGTAGTTTGAAAGAATTCAATGAACATATCGTTTCAATTATATCGTCGCTTTGCAAAGTAAACAGACACCCGACTCGAATATCTACAGATATATGAATAAAATTACCTTGGTACTAGTTAAGTTGAAACTTGATCGAAACATAACTGCGACTACACCTTACACTTGACTTATTATCGTGTCACCGGTTCTTTAACACCAGTGAGGTGAAAGGATTATGAGCACATCTTTTCGTCCCTCCTTGATTGAAATCTGATTACCTGACTGAGAATAGACAGAAAATAAACCGAAACTAGATTGTTACTACAGTTGTAATAGTACATTACTATGACATCTGTCAAAATTGTTACTCATGGTACCAAATTCTAAGCAAATTAATATAGCGCAAACTACAGTACGCTGTGACGTAGAATAGTTAACTACGTGAGGTTTTAGTACCCAAATATCCGCTAGAGGCGCTGTACAAGTTTTCATACATTTTTTTAACTACAGTCGTTAGCGAGTGTAGATTGTGAAAACTCATGGTAGACCTGCGGATCACCGATTTTGTAATTCAGCCTTTTATATCCAGGATGGGAGAGTGTTTTCTACGTGATGGGCGGCCTCTCCTGCCTCTGGTGTATCCTATGGGTCTTCCTCGTCCAGGACTCTCCTCAACAGCAGCCATTGATCAGTGATGAAGAACGGGTTATGATCATCACTTCTCTTGGAGGAAAAGCTAATGAGCATTCGCATAAGGTAATGATGAAGATTCAAAATGATCCTTGTTTTTCAGGCTACCTTTTATCCCGAAGAAATGTACGGTACTCGTGGGATGTTATAATATTGGATGTTAAAACTCATGGTCATCCCTTTATTTCTGACACTACGTTATTTAGCAAAAAATAATCCTTATGATGAAGCCTTCGATCGGTATGATAAAACTACAGGGTGATTATTTTTCTCGTATAACGGGTTCTACATATATACATACATAAAATCACGCCTGTTTCCCGACGCGCGACGGCTCTATTCCCGGTTCAACCATGTCATTATTTAAATATCAATGAATGCAGTTTAAATTGTTTTTTAAATTCAAATACTTAATGTCTTCTTTCAGTAAAATGTTCCATCTTCAATATTCAAGGTACTTTCCCTTCATGTGGCATAGACGTGGGACGCCCTGTATATATGATCTGAATCTCGGAAACGACTCGAACGATTTTCATGCAATATGCTTGTTCTTGTCTTCAGTCTGCTGTGCCGTGGAAGGCAGTGCTGACTTCCCCAGCGTTCCTGGCGATTCTGGTCTCCCACGCGTGCTCCAACTGGGGCTGGTACATGCTCCTCATAGAACTGCCGTTCTACATGAAGCAAATACTCAAATTCAACATGACCGAGGTGAGTTTATTCGTTCAGTTGGTCTACCATGAGTTTTCACAATATACACTCGCTAGCGACTGTAGTTAAAAAAATGTATGAAAACTTGTACAGCGCTCTATCGGATAGTAGGGTACTAAAACGTCACGTTCATTCATTTGCTTAGAATTTGGTACAATGAGTAACAATTTAGACAGACGTCATAGTAACGTACTATTACTACTGTAGTAACGTCAACCGATCTAAATGTGACAACTCATGGTAGACGTACAGATATAATACTTTATAGTGACCATATAAACCAGTAAATATCCTACTAATATAATAAACGCGAAAGTTTGTAAGTGTATGGATGTATGTTTGTTACTCTTTCACGCTGAAACGGCTGAACGGATTTGGATAAAATTTGGCACAGATATAGATTATAGTCTGGAATAGCACATAGGCTACTTTTTATCCCGGAAAAATGTACGTATCCCGTGGGATAGATTTGTTTTTGTATTTCAAGGTACCACGCGGGCGAAGCCGTGGGCGGAAGCTAGTTTTCAGAATAATGTGATGTCAAACGCAAGTAAAATGTCAGTTTACATTTCGATAACTACGTTTTCTTCTAGAGATTAGTGCTTATATTAATTTGGTCGAATTCGCTCTTACGGTGATTGAGATCTAATGACGCATTCCTTGAAATAATCCTGCTGTTATAAATCGAAAGCTAGTGTTTGTTTATTCGTCTTTATCTCTGTAACGGCTGAACAAATATGGATAAAAATGATTGAAATGGAATTTTAGTCAGAAAATGTTATGAGTATTTTTATCGCATAAATACTCCTACTAATATTATTATTATATCATTGGTAAACCAAAAGCTTACAATTCTTTACATATTTTATACTAGCTTCCGCTGACGGCTTCTCCCACGTGGTATTCAAGATATTCCTATGTGCTATTTCAGACTATACCTAATCTATATTTGTGGCAAATTTCATCCAGATCCGTTCAGCCGTTTCAGCCTGAAAGAGTAACAAACATACATCCAGACATCTATTCATCCACACATCCATACATTCTTACAAACTTTCGCGTTTATAATGTTAGTAGGATGTGAAAAATTGTAAGCTGTTGGTTTTAAAATAAACAAATAAACATACATGAAAAGAGACTCTAGGGCACCATTTTAATCTCTCCACCACACCGGTTCAAAAGAACTAATGACCATATTATATAACTTGCCATCTACAAGGCTTTCAGTTCCAGAGGTACGATTACGGAACTCTGATACAATCAACACTTGTCAAAACTGGCTCAAATTGATTGAATAAACACTCTTATGTCATACCAAATCACTTGATTACAATGAAAACGTATTGACATCGATTGTAAGCAAAGATCCATAATCGCCCCCCAGCTTCATCAATGATAATAAGGATTTGTTCCAGAACGCTGTGACTACAGCCCTACCGTTCCTCTTCCTCTGGATATTCAGTATATCATTAAGCAAGATTTTGGATTGGCTGAGAGGGAAGAAAGTGATCACTACGACCACAGCTAGGAAGATTGGAACTTTATTCGGTAAATTTTTTTTTTTTGTTAAAGCAATAATAGTTTCGTAATGTTGTAAATGTTGTCGAGCTGAATTGAGAGATCCGGCTCGAAGGACCAAGTAATTCTTGAAGTTGTCAGAGTTATAGATCTCAAAGGGAATTATTATTATTATTATTATTTATTATTATTAAGAGCCTGTAGTGTCCATAGGCTCAAAGGGAATAACGTTTAATTTAGTTTTTTTAGGAGTTCTTTGTGAGTTTATCACATAACGATTTGTATACCATATCCGTGCATTTAATCCATACTTAATATACTTTATTACACGTAATAATATTATAAATGCGAAAGTAACTCTGTTACCTATCGCGGCTGATCGTAATGAAATATTAGCAAGTAAATAGATTATATACTGAGGAAGGACAGGCTGCATTATATGCCGACAAAGTCACGGGCAACATCTATTATCCTACTAATATTATAAACAAGTTTGTAAGAATGAGTGGATGTACCTATGAATTAATGGATGTATGTTTGTTACTCTTTCACGCTGAAACAGCTGAGCGAATCTGAATGAAATTTGGCACAGATATAGATTATAGTCTGGAATAGCACATAGACTTTTTATACCGGAAAAATAAACGGTTCCCGTGGGATGGATTTATTTGTTTTTCAAGGCGGAAGCGAGTCTATACTAATATTATAAAGAGGAAAGTTTTGTATTAACTTTATTAAGTTTAGAATTAACTCAAAAACTACTGGTCCGGTTTCAAAAATTCTTTCACCGTTACAATGCTACGTTATCCCTGAGTAACATAGGCTATATTTTATGTAGGTACCTTGCAAGCAAAGCCGCGAACGGAAGCTAGTCTATATACAGTTGTGGTCAACTAATTAGGGACACTCTTTGGTTAAACCGAATTGTGAATTTATTTTTTATTTTCCAACGAGTCTAAACCATATTCCATATCTCTTACATGTAAGTATAATTAGTCATTTATGTGCCCGATTATACAAACAATAACAACTTCTTAAACATTAAACCTCTTTACAGTATAGCTGATAGATTATCGTAGTGCTATTTGTTCAAATAATGCTGGCTGGCCATTTAATTAGGGACACTGAGATATTGCGTTCTATTTTAAAAATTTGAATCTCAATACTTTTTTACTTCTTCTCTTATTGTTTCGTGGTAGTTTTGGCGGCAATCCCGATATTTATTTTAAGTTTTGAAAAATATTTTGAAGAAAAATGGGTAAAAATAAAAGTTGCGATCCAACACTACGAAAAATTATCATGAAGTTTGTTGTCGAGCATGGTTGGCCATACCGAAGGATAGCAGAACATTTAAATTGTTCAAAAACTATGGTATACAATGCAGTGCAACATGTCAGACGCAATAACACAGATTTAAATGTGCCCAGAACAAAAAGATCGAGAAAAACAACTCCGCAAGAAGATAGAATGATAGCCAGGTTAGCTAAGAAAGATCCGTTTCTAGGCTCTATTTTAATTAAACACGAAGTGTTTGGGACAGACGAAAGAGCTGGTGTCTCAGCTAGGACCGTTCGACGACGTCTGGTAGAAGCAGGGTTGTTCGGAAGAGTGGCTCGCAAAGTACCGTTGTTGAAGAAAGAACATAGAAATGCTCGTTTGGCGTTTGCACGTAAATATGGACATTGGACCTACGCCCAATGGCAACATGTATTATTCTCTGACGAGACCAAGGTTAATTTGATTTCTTCAGATGGAAGGCAATACGTACGGCGTCCAGTAAAAGCGGAAATGAATCCAAGATTCACAAAAAAGCAGGTGAAACATGGCGGTGGAAACATTAAAATGTGGGGTTCATTTTCTGGACGTGGAGTGGGACCTGTGAGGAAAGTTCAGGGTAACTTAGACCAACATCAATACAAGGCAATATTGGAGGAAACGATGCTTCCCTATGCTGAGGAGCATCTCCCTATTATATGGACGTTTCAGCATGATAACGACCCAAAACATACCGCCCGTTCAGTCAAGTCGTTTCTTACCAGTCAGTCAGTATCGGTGCTAGATTGGCCAGCAAATAGCCCGGACCTTAACCCAATCGAGCACCTTTGGCACGAAATCAAGAAAAAAGTAGCCACTTATCGTACCACAACTTTAGATGAACTTAATGAAGCTTTTTGTGAGGCATGGGCAAACATTCCTGTCGAAACATGCCAGAAACTGATAATGTCTATGCCACATCGGTGTCAAGCGGTAATTACTAACAAAGGTTTTGCTACTGGGTACTGATTTTACACGTAATAAAATGGAGCTGTTAAAGATATTATAATACTGCAGATTATTAGTTTTGTTTAACTCTATTTTTCATTATAGTTTACTGTCCTTAATTAAATGTCCAGCTACAGAATTATACCTTAAAATTGAATACATGTTCAACCTTTGATATTAAATACTTTTTTCTATTTATTTATTCTTTTATTTACAGCCATTTAAAGCATAATAATCGGACCAAATTATGCAAATAATAGTTACTGAGAAATCAATAGGGTTTTATATTTGTATGTACATAACCGGTTATTGTTCTTCACTATCTTGCATGTCCCTAATTAGTTGACCACGACTGTATATAAAAATGAATTGCTGTTCGTTAGTCTCGCTAAAACTCGAGAACGGCTGAACGGATTTATCTTATCTTGGTCTTGAAATGTTCGTGGAGGTCTAGGGAAGGTTTAAAAGGTAAGAAAAATTCGAATAACTGCCGGGAAAACCCTAAAAATAGCCCTTTTCTATTTCCCATACAAACGTTTTCCAAAGAAAATGTAGAGTCAATTTGAACTTTATTACTATTTGATAAAGTTCATATTAAATTATAATCACTCACCGTTGTCTAAGCAATGTAGAAGGCGGTACGAAGTTTGCCGGGACAGCTAGTAAATAATAGTACCTGGGTGTCCGAGCTTTGCTAGGTTTTTTTTTGGTAAACGACGTTTTCCAAAAATGAAACCTAGCTAGATCAATTTATCGCCCCTGAAACCCCCTGCATACTAAATTTCGTGTAAATCGCTGGAGCCGTTTCCGAGATTCCGATTATATATATATATACATATATACATTGATTGATGTATGGTAGCGAAAGTTGGGTATGGCAGAAGAAGCATCAGAGTAGAATAAATGCAGTGGAAATGAGAGCTTTAAGAAGTATGTGTGGTTTAACTTTGAATGATAGAGTGAAGAACAGTGTGATAAGAGAACGTTGTGGAGTGAAAGAAGACGTAGTGATGAAAATTGAGAAGGGTATGCTAAGATGGTTTGGGCATGTAGAAAGGATGGATGAAAGGAGATTGACGAAACAGTTGTATAAGGAGAGTGTGAATGGGACAGTTGGAAGGGGAAGACCACGGCGTACGTACCTCGATCAAATTGGGGACGTTTTAGAGAAAGGCCAGGTCCAGAGTACCCTAAACCGACGCGCATGTATGAAGAATGTAATGAGAGTAAATGAAGCAAAAGAAGTATGTCAGGATCGTAGCAAGTGGAGATCCGTGGTCTCTGCCTACCCCGTCGGGAAACAGGCGTGATTTTATGTATGTATGTATACATATATACAAGAATTGCTCGTTTAAAGGTATAATATAATGCTCGTATTCCAGCATCTGTAGTACCAGCTGGTTGCCTACTAGCGCTATGTTACATTGGCTGTAACCGCGGCGCTGCGGTGGCCACCATGACGATCGGCGTCACGTGCATCGGCGGCATGTTCTGCGGCTTCCTCTCGAACCACATCGACATAGCTCCGAACTTCGCCGGTACACTAATGGCACTGACGAACACCGTGGCTACAATACCCGGCATTGTCGTGCCTATATTCGTGGGATACCTTACCCATGGCAATGTGAGTATCATCAGCGAACGGAATTGGGTGAGCTACGTAATATACCTAAAGTTCAAAGAAAGACAGAAAAAGTGGAGACTTCCTTACGACTAAATATTTTTTGAGGACATTAAATATATAAAATCAATATCAATACAGAAATGACATTTTGTTTTGTTTTTAAACGATAAAAATGGTGAATTTATTGTTTTTAAGAAACATAATACGACGACCTCAGTGGCGCAGCGGACGAGAGTCCGCTTGCGACGCAAGAGGTTGCGGGTTCGATTCCCGCCTCGGAACAAATTTGTGTACGATCTGCAGAAATTTGTTCCGTTGGTCTGGGTGTTACTATTGGTGTTCTATGATAATGACGGGGAGGAAAATCATGAAATTAGTGTGACGTAATTTATGGATGACCCCTAAATGGTGTTATACTAGACTAGCTTCCGCTCGCGGCGTCGCCCGCGAAGTACCTACTTACATAAAATATAGCCTATGTTCATCCTGAAAGTTTATTCTACACATTGGTGAAAGAATTTTTCAAATCGGTTCAGTAGTTTCGGAGCCTATTCGTTTCAAACAAACAAACAAACAAACAAACAAACAATCAAAGTTTTCCTCTTTATAATATTAGTATAGATTTACGAGATCGAAGAGAAATTTGTTACAAGTAAGTTTTGTTAAAATTTGTTTACTTTATTTCCAGCAAACAATTTCAGCATGGCGTGTTATATTCTTCGTGACGATAGGTTTGTATATCATAGAGGTGATCGTGTACTCTCTCTTCGGATCGGGCGAGGAGCAGCCGTGGAACAAGGTGGAGGACAAGGCAGGGGCTAACGAGACTGAGCTATTGAACAATGGCACTAATGGAGAGAAAACTCACATTTAAATAAATAGTGTTAAATAGTCGCGGCCACAATGTTGCATCTCAACGTTTTGGAACGAAGTTCCTTAACGCGCGTTGCGAAAGGGACACGACACTTTTTGCTATAGTTGTAAGCCGTGCGGCGTGCGCGTGTTTCTCTGTCTGTCTCTCTCTCTCTCATAGAAAGCAAGGAAAGGAACTTCGTTCTCTCCGGGTGTCCCTTGACATCTCTCAAGTTTTTTTATGGAACCAGTTTTCACCCGATATGTGACGTAGATATTATGTCTCTCTCGATGACATTTATTTTATTATAGTTTTAAATAGTTTTACTTAGGTAATTAATTTATAAATTTACATCATAACTACCACATTGTATAGCTCGCTCAACGAATCTAGGCATTCGTGAAGTTAGCCGCAAGAGCTGCGCAGTATCGTTTTTCGGGAGCAATTGGAGGTATGAGGGGGGGGGGGGGGAAGGAACTAAACACGCGCAAACTCGCACCTGTGGCTAATTTCACGAATGCCTAGATCCTTTGGATGACCTGTACGCCCGAAATGGGTAAAACTGTTGATACTTTCTGGGACCAATATCATCTGTACATAACACAGTTTGAACAATTGAATTATTCTTATCAAACGTTTCTGAGGATAAATCTTTAAAGGATCAAGAGTAGATTTGACCAAATTCTAGTACAACTATTCTCAGAATAATGATGTTAAATGCAAGTAAAATGTCAGTTTACTCTTTGATAACTACGATTTATTCGGGGGATAGTACATAATGATATAGTTTATTCGAATCCACCCTAATTAATCTACTTAAATATTAGAATAATTATTAGGCTATAATTATTTTATAAGATATTATAGTGAATTCCGTCTACCTACAATATAAAAAAACGTAAGTGGTTTTAATAAGATTCTCATTTTGAAATGTTACTCAACATTTTATATGAGTAAGTACTTAATTTTTAATATAGCATTTCAGCAATGATTTTCTTTGTAAGTACTCACTTATTATTATTTAATATTAGAAGAAAGGAGGATAGAGGCTTATTATTTTTAATAAATAAATATTTTAATAATATTAAAGATCATTAAATACCAGTTACTATTTTCAAGCATTTATATTTTTGTATTAATATTGATAAACCAAAGTCATATTAAATGTTATCGACTAGCTGAATGATGAAATCACAATAAAAATCAATATACTTACTATTTTTATTAATTGTATTTATACAATAAATAACACTTATGCAAAACTAACTACCACTTTCCCATACGATTTTAATGCAATGCAAGGAATTTCAAAATTGTGTACTCTGGCTCAGTATGAGTTTTGATAGTTCACGAAACTTACATTACGTTTCCTTCACAGTAGAGTAGAGTTCACACCCCGAATCCGTACGAAGGCCCCTGACACATCTTTCACGTTTATTCCTACACTTTGTAGGAACAACAATAGTACTTAGTAAATGGTTATGATTACCTTATTTCACCCTAACTAGTTTAGCGATATAGGAAGGTCCGAAGTTAGCCGATACTGAAGGTAGGACGAGCTGCCCGTACTTCGGCGCCGCACTTCCAGAGCCCAGCTCCAGAGTACTGCTGAAATCAGCCATCCAGCCACTCGTGTCCCTAATAATAAACAAGATAAATAAAAATAAAAATTAAACAACCCCCGACACAAGGTTTGTCCGCCATTTTGTGGCAGCGGCCATCTTGGATGGATTTGAAATTTGTCATAGTATAGTATTCTACTACTCAAGCCCTTTTATTTGATACCTATATTGAGGAAATTGTGAAAAAAAATAGTCGCCATTTTGTGGCGGCGGCCATTTTGGACCGATTTCCATCAAACATAGTTAGGGACACTTCCTACTAGTTCACCTTTTAAAAAAATCAAAATCGTTTCATGCATTCGGAAGCTACGATGCCACAGACAGACAGACACACACACACAGACACGTCAATCTTATAATACCCCGTCGTTTTTGCGTCATCATCTTCCTGCCCTTTTCCCACGTTATGTGTGGTCGGCACAACAAGTGATCTTCTTCCATTTCCCTCTATCATTCGTCATCTCAGTACTCACTCCTTTCTTACCCATGTCATCTTTCACTCAGTCCATCCATCTTTTCTTTGGTCTACCTCTACCCTTGTATCCATCCACATTCATATCTAACACTCCTCGTCACATGACAGTCATCTCTTCTCATAACATGCCCATACCACGCTAACCTATTACTCCTCATCTTTTCTGTTACCGGTGCCACTTTCAGACTTCCTCTAATATACTCATTCCTTATTTTATCCATCCTTGTCACTCCACACATCCATCTCAACATTCGCATCTCCGCCGCATGCACTCTCTTCTCATCCGTTCCCTTGGTGGCCCAACATTCGGGTTAAAAATAGAGCACGGGCAAAATTGAACTCTAAAACCATACGCTTTAAAGAACTTACTTGATAGCTGCCACGACGTTATAGGCCTCAAATGCTTGCTTTAGGGCTGCGTGCACCACACCGTCGTTCTGCACGGGGCTGAGCGAACAGGTCGAGTACACTACTGTACCACCTGGCTTTACCAATCTCAACCCATTTCTGAAAATGCAATAAATTAATGCTATACTTAAATGTTTTTAGGGTTCTGTGTCAAAATGGTAAAAGGGGACCCTATTACTAAAACTCCGCTGTCCGTCCGTCCGTCTGCACCAGGCTGTATCTCATTTAGAAGCAGTGTGGTGCCAAAGGCAGCCATTTGAATGGATTTGATTTAATTTATAAGAATAAGTGACCCGACGATTCTACTCAATTAAAACTTTTTAACTTTGATTTTAGAGCTCTTCTTTCAAGCTGATAGCATGAAGATGGAGCAATAAAAGATTGGTTGATAATAAGTTATTTCACGAAGGGTACATTTAAAATTAACTCATATTTTACGAGATGACCATAATTGTTTGTTGCGAACAATGACAAAAGTGAGAACAATAACGAAAACGTTGAGTAGAATGGTTATATAGTATGAGTATATAGTTATTAGGGCACCCAAAAACGTCCATCACGACCTTAAGTCAGGAAGGACCAAATTAGTGCCCTCCGAAGCACAGAAAAGCCATGAAAATCTGTTAGGAACGTCACCATGTTCAAACTTACGCTAATATCTGTGTCTGCAACTCCGGTATTTTCAATCGCTCCCTGATCCTGTCCGGCCTGAAGATACTGTTCCCGTCCGTCATCACGGAGTGTCTGTCGTTCGTACACGGCACATCCACTAGTACCTAATACGAAGTGCATATGAATGCAGAAACGGAAAAGTAACCGAATATCCGGTTACTATTTCGGCGTCTATACTAATATTATAAACTAGCTTCTGTTGGCGGCTTCGCTCGCGAGGTACCTACATAAAATATAGCCTATGTTACTCAGGGATAACGTAGCATTCTAACGTTGGAAGAATTTTTGAAATCGGACCAGTAGTTTTTGAGTTTATTCGTTACAAACAACAATACAAAACTTTCCTCTTTATAATATTAGTAAGTATAGAAAGGAAAGTTTTTTATTTTTGTATTTTTGTTTATAACGAGTAAAATCAAAAACTACTGGTCCGATTAAAAAAGTTCTTTCACCGTTAGAATGCTACATTATCCCTCAGTAACATAGGCTATGTTTTATGTAGGTATCTCGCGAACAAAGCCGCGAGCGGAAGCTAGTGATATAGTGTTGCAACCATCACTATAGCATAAATAACTGACACAAAAAAGTTTGAAAATGACTTGTTTTGTAGCTCTACAAAATAGGTCCTAACGGAATACCAGCGCGGATCCACACTTCATTCTATCTTTTTTTCTGTTTTCATTATTAAGTAAAAGTTAATTTGTTTGTTGTTACACATATTCTTTACTAAAGCTTAGTTTTAATTCCATGCTTCAACGATATTAAGCAGCGTTCTGTGAGGTCACAAAGTGCCACGATGAGCGGTCTTTCTCCGCCACATACCTTATCAAAACCTTCATCATCAGTGAACGCCCGTGCGTCATGCTTCTGCAGTATAACGCGCTCTCGCCACTTATTACTCGTCTCGAAGTCATAAAAATAATTCTTAAATATCATGTTTATTCTGAAATTATAATAAAAAAAAATGTTAAAAAATATTCTGTGTCAGAAAGATAAAATAATAGTAATAATAATAAATAAATATATATTGGTGGAGATTTCACACAACGCCATCTAGCCCCAAACTAAGCAAAGCTTGTACTATGGGAACCAGATGGTTGATAGATTAATTATACATATATGTTTTTTTTTGTAAATACATACATAGAATACATAATAACACCCAGACACAGAACAAACATCTGTGTTAATCACACAAATGTTAGCCCTGGGTGGGGATCGAACCCACAACCTACAGCGCAGAAGGCAGAGCTACTACCAACTGAGCTGTGAGGCCAGTCAAATCAATCTTACATACCTATTACTCCTAGAAATTGATACGTCATTGCACACAATAACGTCGGGAAGCAAAGTTTGCAACGCGACTAGGGCTTTGCCTCCTGGAGCAGAGCACAGGTCCAGAACGCGATCCCCGGGGCGAAGGCCTAGGGCTAGCACGGCTAGAACGCTACCGCCGTCCATTGGATAGTAGTTATGCATGCCTGGAATTATATAGAAGTTTTCTTCTATTACTCTATTAGAAGTTGGAATTTAACCCTTCATCCACGTTCGTAACTAAGACTTCGTAACTGGTTATGTATGAAGAATTTTTTCACTGTTTCATAACCAGTTATTAAACTTTTTTTCCATTTTCATAATGAGAAACTCTTATTCATGTATAGTATCCTGGTGCTTTTTTCGTAATAATTAATATTGTGAAATTTTAATTGTTTTCATAAAACTACTTTTTAAAGAGGCTATAATAATTATACACCCAAAAACTATTGCTGTGTAAAATTATAGCAAGCTAAACAAATCATAAATTGTATGTGTAAGAGCTCTATACTCTTTAACATAAGAGTAAATTAGTATATAGATTTACAAGATATAGAGAGAGAAATTTTTGTGTCAAACAAACTACATATAATGAACTTTAAATTTTATTGTATAAGAAATTGTATTAAGATATTACCTGTGGTGCCTCTTCTCGGTTCAGGAAAACTTGTCATCTCACTATCCATTTCATATGTGTACACTTTCAAATGCTCCGGGTATGAGAGTTCAGTTTCAGGTTCAATTACCAGAGGAAAATCAGTTCCTTCTGAAATATTAGAAGATATATTTATTGGCGATCTCAGTATTAAGAATGAGTGGTGACAAGTTACTAAGGAGTGGGATGTCTGGATGACAGACCTTTGCCTAGCATGGATATGAAGGGTTAGAAAAAAAAAAATTCTTTGTTCAAAAAGTTGAGATCTTTTTTCATGATAGAATGCCCTTCTTTGTTTTCAGTCCATAATTTACCTATCAGTGGCCAACTTTGGTGTTGGGAGTTGATAAGCTATTTTATTTATTATTATTATTTAGCTATTATCATCCGAATGCAGGGCAAAGGCCTCCTTTCTTTTCTTCCAGTCTTCGTGACTCAATGCAATGACAGGCCAGGTGCTCAGGTGAGAGTCCAGCTCGTCCCATATTTATACAAATTTTTCATGTGCAACTAATATTTTTTTTTTTTTTTTTTTTTTTCCTTTCCCATAATATCTGCAATCGGCTGTATAGCCATAATCAGATCCTTTCTTTGGCGTCTTGTTTTGAGGCGCCCTTCCATTGAGTGGCACCTCACTGGCTATTAGTCAGCTTCTCATGTCCAGGTTTAGCACCTGCCATCTCTTTAGGCGATTTACGCTCTCTCCGTCATTTAGGAGGTTCTGGGCTAGTGTGTTTGAGTGTGTTCTTAGTCTTTCCTTGTACTTTTTGGCATATTTACAGACTTCTTCTTTGACGGTTGGTATTTCCAGGTATTCGTGTATTTCAGTGTTTTTTACAAACCAGTGTGCTTTGGAGATGGTAAGAACCATCCAAGAGCTAGGTTTTGGAACCTTTGGAGGATCTCGATGTTTGAGTTACTGGCTGTTCCCCAGAGTTCAATGCCATACGTCCATATTGGCTTTATTATAGCCTTGTAGACTATCAGTTTGTTGGTGATTGATAGTTGGGACTGGCGGCCAAGTAGCCAGGAGAATCCCTTGAGTTGCATGTTGGCTTCGGTTCTTTTGGCTTTTATATGGTTAGCCCAAGTCAATCTTCTGTCCAGGTGCAATCCCAGGTATTTGACGGTGTTGTTGCTAGGTAACGTTTTGTTGTCCATACACACTGGTGGACAGTCCCCTTTCCGGAGCGTGTATGTAACTTGTGTTGATTTTGTCACATTAGGTTTGATTCTCCACTTTTTTAGCCACAGGTCTATTTTGTGAAGCTGTTCCTGCAGGCTCTGCGAGGCTTTATTTGGGTCCTTGTCACTAGCAAGACATGCGGTATCGTCTGCATATGTTGCCGTTACGACGTTGTCTGTCTCTGGTAGGTCTGCAGTGAATATGGAGTAAAGTACCGGGCCAAGTACCGATCCCTGTGGGACTGAGGCCGTTATATCGTACAGGTTCGAGTAGTCTTCCTCAAACTTGACTTGGAATTTTCTCTGGGTCAAGTAAGATTTTATAATCATATAAAATGAGTTCGGTAGTTTAGTTTTTATTTTGTAAATGAGTCCTTTATGCCAGACTTTATCAAACGCCTGTTGGATGTCTAAGAACACTGCTGAGCAGTATTCTTTCTTCTCTAATGACTGTCTGATTTTGTGGACCACACGGTGTACTTGTTCTACAGTTGCATGTTTTTCTCTGAATCCGAACTGATGATCAGGTATGATTTTAGATTCCTCCAGTACTGGTTTAAGCCTAGTCAGTAAAATTTTTTCAAATACCTTTGACAGTAATGGTAGAAGACTGATAGGTCTATAAGAGCCGGGTTCCGTAGGTGGTTTCCCAGGTTTAGCTATCATACAAATTTGCGATACTTTCCAGAGTTTTGGGAAGTAGTGTGTTCTGAGGATGGCGTTCAAGAGCATTGTCAGGAAGACTATGGCTTTTCTTGGAAGTTGTTTGAGGACTTCAGCTGTTATTAAGTCGAATCCTGGGGCTTTTTTGTTTTTGAGGCTTCGTATTGTCTTTGTAAGTTCCTTAGGGGTGACAAGTGTCAACAATGGTGATAGCTGTTGGTCACTATTGATGATTCGATCCACTTCTTCTTCAAACTCTACCATTGGGGACTGATTAGGAGTGAAGACGTCGCTGAGGTGGTTGGCAAATAGCTCTGCTTTTTCATTTCCCGTTCTAGCCCAACGGTCTTCGGGCGACTTCCTAATAGGTGGAACGTGGACATTTGGCCTTTTGAAGTTCTTAGTTATTTTCCATAGCGAGTAGTTATCTCTTTTATATGTTGACAATGTTGATAATTTCTGCTGGAACGATGTGTTATTGTTCTCTGCAATCATCTCTTTAAGCTCCCTACATATTTTGTTGTACGCCGTCCTATCAGCGTCAGACCTACTTTCATGCAGTCTTCTTCGTGTTTTACGTTTTTCTTCTAGCTTGTAGCGTATGTCCATTGGTATATTATTATTTTGTGTTAAGCGGCCTATCGAGGGAGTAGAGCGCCACGTAGCAACTTGTATAAGGTTTGTGATGTAGAAGGTTGCTTCATCTATATCTTCTTCTGTCTTAAGTTTAATCTTCAGGTTTGTTTCTTCTTCTAGGTATTCAGCAAAAGATTCCCAGTCTGTTTTTCGATTATATAGTGTAGCTCTTTGTGTTCGGTGTATTGCCGTCACGCTAAATGTAGCTATGATCGGTGTGTGGTCGGAGATACTGTCAAGTGATGATTCGATGTCAAAGTATATCTCGGATAAGCCTTTTATAATGAAAAAATCTAGGAGATCGGGTATTCTGTTAACATCGGTTGGCCAATAGGTGGGTTTGTTGGTTCCTAGAGTAGTGAGTTTGAATTTGTCAACGCTTTTCTTGAGTTCCCTTCCCTTTGTGGTGGTTAGTCGTGATCCCCAGTGAGTATGTTTGCAGTTCCAGTCGCCACCACTTATAAATCTGTTTCCCAGGTTGTGGAAGTAGTGATCGAACATATGTTGCTTCAGATTATGTCTTGGTGGGCAATAAATGGCGCTTATGTTAATAGGCCCCATATTGTGCTCATTTATGGTGATCGTAGTGGCCTGCATCCAGTCTTCCTGGAGCACGCTATGTAAATGATGTTTGATATTGTTCTTAATTACTATCGCAGACCCTCCATGTGATGTGCTGTCTGGGTGGTTGGCATTATAAAAGCAATAGTTATCGAATCTGATACCAGTTCGATCGTTGAGGTGAGTTTCCGAAATTAGTGCAATATCCACTTTGTTGGCCTTTAGTAGTACTTCGAGCTCTTGTTTATTTGGCGTAAGGCCATTGATATTCCAGGTAGCGATACGTAAAGACATCATTGAGATAGTTTGCTGATGAGTGTCATGATGAGGTTCATCATTGTACTGAACTGTGAAATAAGTTGGTCCATTCTCTCAGTCTGTTTTGTTATGAGTTCTTCTAGGTAGTAGTACCGATTTTCTTGTGTCTGGCTATAAATTCTATCATTTCTCAAATGATGTGTTCTCTCTGACTCTCGGTCAGCGTGATTTTTTATATTTGTTCTCTGTGACTCTGGATCGTCAGCGTGTCTTTGTGGTAAAGGTCTTTGTGTTTCTCTCGGTTTATCTCTTGGGTGTTTTTCTTGTGGTTTTTCGGTGTGCTCGGTGTTTTCTGAGTTATAAGGCTTTGGCCAGTTTTTAACTACTTCACTGTATCGTTGTAGGCTTTCCATAACAGTTGGGTTTTTTCTTTTAGGTTGGGAAGCCCCAGTTTTCTTTGTTTTTTCCTCAGAAGTGTTAGTCTGTTCTTTTTCGGCACCCAATCCTTTTTCTCTTTCTCTAGAGGCGGTTCTTGGCTTTGACTGTGATTGTCTGTGTCCTGCCAGCTTTCTGGCCATAACCTCTTTGTATACCTGGCATCCTTTATAACTAGCAGGATGGCTTCCTGAGCATAGAGAGCAAACTGCCGGTGTGTTTTCATCTATTGTACACTGGGTTGTCTTATGAGCACCAGCACATTTCACACATCTGTGTGGCCGCATACAGTTATTTTTAGTGTGCCCATACTGCTGGCATCTTTTGCATTGTACCACTGAGTTTTCTCTAACTGGGTCTTCTATTTTAACTTTTTGGTTGAATATAACTTTGATATCTTTCACCAGTTTGTTTTTATCACCAGGGGCAATATTAACAAAGAAGGTGTTTAGGGGTTCTTTGGTTCCTCGCCTGCGGGCTGTTATTATTTCACCTTGGACCCTATTACCTGTTTGCTCTATTGCTTCTATAATAGCTTCTTTAGGAGTGCTAAAATGCAGATGTTTGATAACAATCCTCATACATTTCTGGTCTTTTCGGGTAAAGGTGTGCCCTATTAATCCCTTACTTCTTATATGCTCTATTAAGATCTTGTATTTCTCAACTGAATTAGAGGAAATAATTAATTGATTTTTTGATACAACTTTTAAAGTGTAGTCATTCTTTTCTATGACATCTTCTATAAGTTGTGCTAATTTCGCCAGATCATCGACTCCATATAGGATTATAGGTGGTGGTTTATTTGTCTTTTTGGTTGTCTTTTCTTTTTCTACCTCCTCTATTTCTAGTAGTGAGAAGCTGTTGCTTGTTTCTATATCTGGGGCGTTATCATGATCAGTGCTATGTATTCCTCTGTGTTTGTTTAAGTCTCTTTCTCTTCGTTGTGTTCTTTTGGCTTGGCTCAGTTTTTGTTCTTTGTCGTCCTCAGGTGATCGGTTTCTTTTTTGGTGCGGTACTCGTTGCCATGGTACACTTGTGTTGTACTGGTTTGTTGGGTTTTTTCCTGCTAATTCAGTGCTATCTTTTCTTAGGGTTCTTTCTGTGGCATCGCTAAGAGAAGCTGATCTTTGCCGGTTGAACAGTCCTGGGTGGAATAGCTGTTGCGTTAACACTTTAGGCCTGTGTGGCCCTGTTCCTTCGTCCGTCTGAGTAAGCAATCCTTTGCCCCCCCCAGAATACGTGGGGCAGCCCGAGCTAAGCTCAGGGAGGGATTCTCCGACATCGCCGGTACCCTCCTGGGGTAGATTTTCTTTAAGTCTTGCTTCCATCTTCGGTGTAATTTTTCCGTTCGGGGTTGTCTTCCCCTAGTCAGTTTGTCCGGTTATAGCGCCAGATACTCGCTTTCGCTCTATATACTTAGCTGCTGCAGTCCCGAGGTAGATGTTATGTGCGGGACTCGTATTAGACTGCAGCATTGCCCAGGGAGGACGACCCACAGAGGTGTAACTTGTGGGCCCATCAGTATACCGCGGCGGCAGTATAAGGATGGCGTGGACGTGTATATAGAGCTTTTGGTGCGCGCCTAATAGTCTAGCCTGCACTCCTAGACGTACGCTACGGCATTCTTAGCATTTTTTAAAGAACATGTTCCTGACATGAATATGCTCCACTAAGGCCTACACCAACCCTCCCAACTAATATTTAAAAATATTTCAAGATATTAGTAATCAATATTTAAGCTTGTAGCATACTTACTTGAATAATATGAATAATGCAGTGACTCAGATACCCATTCGTCCATTCCCTTGATCTTAGTGGCCGGTATGAACTGATATAGAGCTTCAGATGTAATTCCCATAGATGGGTCAATAATACGAGATTCATCTATGGTAGCTTGTGATAAGGACTCGTCCAGTGTTTTATTTGATACCTGTCTGTTTGAAAAACTCATTTAAACTAAGACATTTCTAAATTTGAAATGAAAGTTGGCAATACTTTGGAATACTTACATATCTTTTACTTTTACTGGTTTTTTGAAATCTTCTTCACCTACAGTAAAGTCTATTTTATCCGGCATGTTATCACTTTTTGGGTAAAGTTGAGTGATTTCATCCGAGTGTAATTTTTCAGCAAACTCTGCCAGTCTATTGACTAGTTCAGTGTCTGTGGTCACTTTAGGTTTTGGTGGAGAATACTGTTTGTTAAACTCTCTTTGTACGGAAATCAACTTTTTTAGGCAGTGTGCTCCTAAAAACACAATAAGTATTCATAAGTAGGTTTACAGTACCAACATTACTTACATACATAGGTAGGTAGAGGTAGATCAGTCTAAAAATGCACGCCCCTCCAATGTATTTCCAATGTATTTACCTCTACATGCGGTACAATTACAAGTGGAGGGGCGTGCATTTTTAGGCTGAATCATCTACCTAACCTAATCAGTAGGTAATGAAAATTTGAATAATGATTATAAATAAGGAAGGTATAGGTACCTACTTACCATTTTTTTCGAGAAACTCTACAGTTTCTTCAGTGTCTCCATAGTTGTTTACCACTGCAACGTATTTATTTCTTCGCAGCAGCGCATCCCGGATTGGCGCCCATTTATCTCCGAAAACCGATCCATAGAAATCATCAAAGTGGTTCAATGCTTTATATTTGGGTCCGTCTTTCTTTTTTAATTTAGCCTGTATCAAAAATTAGAGTAGTAAAACAGACATTTGAAATGAAAATATATGAGTAGATAGATTAGTAGATAAAAACTCACCCAGTGCGTTTTAGTTTTATTTCTAGCTTGTATAACAATGCAAGTAGGTATATATGCATTTTTGCAAATAGTAGAGACAGCCAACATTTTAAAAACTTAGTTATTAAACTGTTTGACAAGTTTGTTAAATTAAGAAATGAAACCAAAACAAATCCTCATCCATCCAGCCAGATGAATTTCAGTTTTTTTTTTGAGGTTAGGTAAACAAAACAAACAATCCACCGTCTGTCATCCGCCGTTGACATTTGACGTTTCGTTTTACTGACATATAGTAGTTGTCTCGTTCGCACACACACAACCCGCGAATCCAAATCCGATTCCGACCGAGTATTGATTTGTTTACAAAAAGCAAAACCCTGAGATTTTTCAAGAGGTCTTCGTGAAAATAGTTATGTTGTTGGCTAGCTATAGCCCGTAGCCTTGCGAGAACGATTGAGAGATAATACCTATGCTTAATTACTGATTCCCGTGTCTGTGCTTATCAGTGGTTCGTGCCAGCAACGGCGCCGCGCGCGTACTTCAGAACAGCTAAAAGCTTAATTGCCAGAGTTGGGCGAGTTGTTTTATCGATTGAATACCTTTCCGTGCCCGGGTGCCCATAGACGGACCTCGATAAGGATCTAAAAATGCGCGATGTTATGTGTGTCACTCGAATTGAAAAATTGGGTCACAACCGGTAAGTTTTTATCGAACTATCAGTGCCCGCGCCTAGATGAAGCGAAGCGCTCGTCGCAATGACTTCGCTAACATCTGTTTATTTATTCAAGGTCCGGCATCGACGCTGCAAATGGAAAGATTGTAAACTGAGCTGTATTTGAAAAACAATAGTCATGTATGGGATGAATGTTGGATTAAAGGCTGGCAATAAGGTGGAATGGATAGTGGGAGACTGGAGGCGGTCCCGAACGGGACTGTGCACTTGGACACAGTGAGGGCTCTACACCAGACTGTAGTATCCCTCAGAACTGCTTTGGAAGTATCCAAAAACTCATTGAAGGAGCTGAAGGAAAAGTTTGAGAAGCATTCTCACTGCCTGGAGTATGCTGATGTTATTGAGAAGTTGACTATTGAAAATCATGTATTAAGGCGTAGGGTTATAGACTTAGGGTTGGAGGAGCGAGACCCTGTGGCACAGAATATCAAGTTAGAAGTCACATATAGTCCTCAGTCGCAAACTACGAATCCAACTAGTGAAGTTTTGATACAGACGGCTACGGAAGCTCTAAGTGCCTGTAGTGAAACATCAGAGTCCCCCAAAGCACAGAGTGCTAGCCCTCCATCAGATAGCCCTTTCCTTGAGGAGAACAGTAATATCTGTTTGACAGAAAACTTGAATAAAACCTTGGAAGTAGAAGACATAATCTCAGAACCACCTGAATCAAATGCTACAGCAGACACTGCTGAATTTGGTCTTGAAGACACACATACAGATTCTGATGACATAAGCCAACTCCTTAGTCATTCAGAAAAATACCAGCCAAGTTATAAAACAAAACTTGAGCTACTCTCAAAATTCGATGTCAGAATAAAAGTACGGACGCTCAAAGAAGGCACAATTGTATCTAGCAGCACATCTGATACTGATTCTAGTTTTGAAAAGGCTAGAAAGGATTCAGATACTAGCTTCCATAGCTTCCAGTTTGAGGAAAAGTTTAAACAGTTTGATACCAAAGAGGATTTACAAGGAAACCAGATAAGTGTAAAGAAGGTGGCCACTGAGAACGTTAAAATGGCCTTACCTAGTGAAGCAGATGCTAAATCGAAAAAAGATAAATTTGATGTTCAAGTGTGCATCACTTCTGAGGAGAATCTGGTGGTGAAGGAGAACTTGGAGCGAAAACGAAGAAAAGATACCCTGAACCTAGATGTAGATGACCTGAGTCTTAGGTAAAATATTTTTTTAATCTTTCTACCAAGAAAAAAATGTTTTGTTGTTTGTTGTGTCACATAATATCATATAGCCTTTTTTAAATTATAGTTACGTAGCTCTTTGAGGATAACTAAAGGGGATGGTTAGTTATAGACACATCCAAATATGAATAATTATAGCTTTTGCTTGCAACTTCGTCTGCATAGAAAAAACGAAGTATCCAGGTTATAAACTATGCCAAATTTAATCTGTTCAGCCGTTTTTAAGTAATTGAGTAAAACATCCATATTTTCATCATCATCATCATCATCCGCAACCCGACTTCACCCACTGTTCACTTCACCCTCTCTTTGCACATGCCATTTTCCATGGCCTGCTGTTTACCTCATCCAAACTTTTACATTTATAAATTAGTAGGATCTATATGAGAAGAGTAGCTATTACGGAACTCTAGTTGCAATCCATTACAATGAATTTCTATCAGCAACAGTGCTGTGATTACGTAATTCTGATACTTACCAACAATATACCCAAAAAGAAATAAAAAATATATAATAATAAGGTATAATTTTATGACAAAAACTTTCCATAAAACAATTCACCGCTAGTAACTAGACTAGAAGCTGTTAGTAATAATGTTTTGTTAGTATCGTTAGTTAGTTATTGTTAGTTATAAATTACGTAATCGCAGCCCTGTACGTCTACCATGAGTTATCACATTTAGATCGACTGATGTTACTTCAGTAGTAATAGTACGTTACTATGAAATCTGTCAAAATTGTTACTCATGGTACCAAATTCTAAGCAAATGAATGAAGCGCATACTACAGTCGCTGCAGTACGCTGTGACGTAGGATAGTTAGTACGAGACGTTTTGGTACCCAACTATCAGCTAGAGGCGCTGTTGAGAGTTTTCATACATTTTTTTAACTACAGTCGCTAACGAGTGTAGATTGTGAAAACTCATGGTAGACCTACTGGTAAAAGAAATGTGTCTTCACTATAGTTCTTGTGTATCCGCAGATCACTGTCTGAAGGTGACAACTCGGTCTTCTCCGAGGGTGGTGTGACCCCGGTGGAACCGGCCGTGGAGGACAAGCAGGACGGAAGCGGAAACGAGTCTGAGGAGGTCGATGACATTGAACTGATCTTCACTACGCACGAGTCTAAGGACATGAGCATGAATTTGCAGGTAAATATCTTTCGACCTAGTGTGGTGAAAGGATTAAAGTGCTGCTCAAGGTCAACAAATATGTCTTCGATTTTTCTTTTACGACATACTGGTGCCATCACGATGTTTTCTTTCACCGTTTGAGAGTATGGTAAGCGCATATTCATTTTTGGAACAGAAAATCCAGGTTTGTACCCACGACCCTATGATCGGAAGACTATCACTATCACTAGACCATTACTGCTCAACAGCGTAGGCTATAAATGAATTTCTCTGATGAACAGATTTTAAAAAGATTCATGATTGTTGACCTGTTTCGCTCTCCAAACCAAAAATTTTGACGTCAATTCTTAATAACCAATAAGCGTTTTATACACTCAAAAATCTAAGTTCGTATTCACAGCTATCTCGAAACAGTGAAATAAAACATCTGAGCATACCAGCATGTCTATCAATTTGAAATTTGAGAAACATGTTATCTATGAACATGAAACTTAAATTAAAATTGAAACTTCATTTTTTTCCACAGGAGGACCTGGTCTCCATCCGTGAGACAGACACCTCAGACACGTGGGCACCCAACTCCGCATCGACAACCCACTCCACACCAGTCCTGATCAAGTTCCACACGTTGGACCCCGACTACCAGACCAACGAACCAGATCCGCAGACCGGCACACTAAAAAAACGAGTCTCCCTCCCAAACGACAAGGAAATAAGACACGTAGCGTTCAACAAAGAGAAAGATAGCTTAGACTTACCTGGGCGGGGTATTCTCAAAGCATGCGATAATAGATCCGACAACATGTTGTATAGAAAAGGCGTGAATCGACTTAACAGTGTCGACAGTCTCACTGGGGAGTATAACAGGCTGAGTTTCGACAATACAAAGTCGTGTAGTTTCGAAATGGGGTCCAGTATGGATATTTTGACGGATCAACATTTGGGGCATAGGTTTTCGGTGTTCGCTGAAAGGGATATATCCAAGTGCGGCACGTCTGAAGACGATCTGGCTCTCAGTTTGAATATGAGGAGGAATACTTGTCCGAATCCCTTTCAATACAGGTGAGATATTATATATTTAGTTAGATGACCAATTTGGTTTAAGATCAACCAATAATATTTTGACTACCTACATTATACATTACAACTAAAATTCTAGGTAGTGATATTTTAGTTTTTTAGGTTTCTCAATTAGAGATATTGAAGGCATCTTGTTTCCAGGCCGCCCCCCCGTGGGGTCTCCCGACCCCCCGGGCCCTTCAAAGCTCCTCTGCCGTCGTCGAGGATGCGACCAGTACTGCGGGATCCAGGGTACTCCCGCAGAGAGAACGCCGCGCAAACAGACCTCTCAGCTTTGCCGAACAGATGGAGCTCGGACGGCTACTTGGCTCATAATCAGGTTGGCATGGCTCATAATTCTTCTTTGAAGAATGTTAACTAATTTTGAATATTAGCTCTCCATATTCTCGGTCAAAAATATAAAATACAAGTGAAAGAATTACTTCGATACGTCAATTAGTTTCCGAGTTATAGAAGTAAACGTACGATGCGGACTCGTACTCGATGCGTGCGACGGTGTGACGTCATCGCACAACACAAATAGTAAGCGAAGCGTTGGAAATTGACGTCACATGCTGTCACGTGACTGTAAGCGTGACTCGATATTTATCGAAGTTTAAATGCCTGTAAAATCAAAACTAGTAAGTATTTTTGACTACAACAAAAACTAGTGTATTTGTATACGTACAAGCTTTACTGTAACAACATTCAACCGATTTGGCATACCTACCTATTCATCATCATCTTCCTGCCCTTATCCCAAGTTATGTGGGGTCGGCACAACATGTGATCTTCTTCCATTTCTCTCTGTCATTCGTCATTTCAGTACTCACTCCTTTCTTACCCATGTCATCTTTCACACAGTCCATCCATCTTTTCTTTGGCCTACCTCTACCCCTGTATCCATCTACATTCATACCTAACACTCTCCTTGTCACATGGCATTCATCTCTTCTCATAACATGTCCATACCACGCTAACCTATTACTCCTCATCTTTTCTGTCACCGGTGCCACTTTCAGACTTCCTCTGATATACTCATTCCTTATTTTATCCATCCTTGTCACTCCACACATCCATCTCAACATTCGCATCTCCGCCGCATGCACTCTTTTCTCGTCCGTTCCCTTGGTGGCCCAACATTCAGACCCATACAATACGACAGGTCTTATGATCGTTTTGTAGATTTGCCCCTTAAGTTTAAGGGGCATTCTCGGATCACACGTGGTGCATACCTACCTAGTAACATTCTTAATTAACGTCTTTTAATAAACATGATCACGACTGCAATCCCCAAGCTCGGTAGATATCTCCTCAGACCTCTAGTGACTTAGATCTTTGAGAATATCTATTATAGTCAGAGGCACGTCCGAGAATGACATTTGGCACAAGTCCACATTTTGCACAGTGGTTACTGGTTAGTATTCCGTACGTGACAGGTTGCAAGCCCACCGCTGCTTATAGGAATACTAACCTATGACACACACCTTCGAAGTTTTAGTTCTAAGATATGCCGGTTCCCTCTAATACTTCGATGTTTTCCTTCACCGTTTAAGAGTACTGGCATTCAGTCCTGGATTTATAAATAGGCCGTATCGGCCGCGGCCTAGGGGCGGCAGCGTCCTAGGGGCGGCAGATTTCAGAGGATGGTTACTTGATTTCATTCGTTTATTTAAATAATAATTTTCCATTTGTAGAAAGGCCCCTTTACGACTAAAATAAAATGGAAATTATTATTTTAGAAAGGTATGTTCATGGGGCGGCAGAAATAAAGTGGCCTACACTCATAAAAAAATATAAATCCGGCACTGCTGGCATTGCGCACATAATTTTTTCGCATAGAAAAACTCATTGGAGTACGACCAGGTTTGAACCCACGACCTTCGAATCGTGAGGCAGAGGTGCTGCCACTACACCACCAGTGCTCTGTTAACAGCCATGTTTAATTATATTAGGACTTGAAAGAGTCGATAGTTAAAGTCAAAATATTTTTTACTAGCTTCCGCCCACGGCTTCGCTCGCGTGGTATCTTGAAAAAAAAAACAAATCTATCCTACGGGAACAGTAACATTTTCCGGAATAAAAAGTAGCCTATGTGCTATTCCAGACTATAATATATAACTATGCCAAATTTCATCCAGATCCGTTTTCCCGTTTCAGTGAGAACAAACATACATCCATACATTCTTACAAACTTTCGCGTTTATAATATTAGTAGGATATCTAAATATACACCGAGAAATTTTAATGGCTGTTTTCCCGCAGCGAAATCGTTTTGTCATGGTAATACAATCGTTGTATAAACAAATTAAATACTAGAAACCAAAAATACAGATATACCATTGTGAAAATTTAATTCGAAAGCGACCACGCACCAATAGTAATTCATCCCGATACCTACGCGAAGGCAGCCGGCAGCGCGTGCGATTCGAATAGTACCTACAAGTTACGTCTAATGCTACTATCGTTCCTCACGTTTTCGAGTTGATGAATATATTTTAAAAATATTTTAAAACAAAAACATCTTTATTTCTTTACTTTTACTATATGTTTCAAAAGTTAATAAGAAAAACTTATGGCGAGTTGTTCTGCCGCGGGAAAACAACCATTAAAATTTCACGGTGTATTATTTTGTGCGCAGATGTCGGTGGGTCAGGGCGCAGGCGCGGGCGCGGCGCCCACGCTGCCCGTGCGCGCGGGCCGCGGGCTGCGCGCGCGCCCGCCGCCGCCGCCGCTGCGCCGTACGGACGAGACGCGCCGCGTGCTGCTCAGCGATATTGGTACTTATTGCCTTCCTAATTATAAGCGATTGAGTCACGATTAAGCTTCTTTATAAATAAACGTCACACGAAAGTGTTATGACGCTGGTTTGTGTTTATTGTAGGTCTAAGTTGTCTTTCTTTGCAGTAATAGTTATGATAAAGTATCTGTAGGTCTACCATGAGTTTTCACAATCTACACTCGCTAGGGACTGTAGTTAAAATATGTACGAAAACTTGTACAGCGCCTCGAGCGGATAGTTGGGTACTAAAACGTCTCGTAGTTAACTATCCTACGTCACAGCGTTGCGCTTCATTCATTTGCTTAGAATTTGGTACCACGAGTAACAATTTTGACGGATGTGATAGTAACCAAAGACATAAATCGTAGATATGCCCGGACGCCAAAAACTGTGGCACTGTTTTTACTTGTGTGTTAACAAAATGCCGATGCACGCACACTAATAATTAGTAAAAAATGAACCAAACAGTTATTTCACCATTTATTGTGCAACTATATTGCACGATCTTTCGTAAAAAAAAAATCGTTTGTACCCTGAAATTAAAAATATTTGGTTTGCTAAATGAGCGAGCTATCTCATTTCGTGTGGCAGTGTGGCGCGGTCTTATTACCGTACGGGCATTTCTACGATTTAAATCTTTGATAGTAACGTACTATTACTGCTGTAGTAACGTATCTAAATGTGACAACTCATGGTCGACGTACTGAAGACATTTTAACTGATCCAGATTACTGCCAGAGGACATTAAATCCAACTAATCTCCTCACAACATATAAGACAAATTACTTCGACCAGCCGGGCTAACATGGCAGTCGTGATAAAATTTTGTCTCGTATTCGCACGAGAAAGAGCGAGACAAAACAGTAGTTAAAATTATGTCTTAGCCTGGCAGTTTTACTCTTGTATAGTGACTATTCTATGGTAATATAGTGACTATTTTTGCATGCAGGTTTCACGTCGATGGTCCCCGAGTTGTCCCGCTCCGCAGACCCGGTGTGGGCGCTCGCCAAGAAACAACTATCCGACGAAACCATCACCAACTCCACCTCCAAGTGAGTCAAAAGCACATGATGTGGTTAAAGAAATTTATAAAAAAAAAACAAAAAAAAAATATGTTCACGACTGTAATCCCCAGGCTCGGTAGATATCTCCTCAGATCTTTAGTTGCTTAGATCTTTGAGGATATCTAAAGAGGGTAGTCAGAGGCAAGTCCAAACATGACATTTGGTACATGCCCACATTTTGCACAATAGTTAGTATTCCGTACGTGACAGGTTGCAAGCCCATCGCCGCTTATAAGAATACTAACCTATGACACATACCTTCGAATTTTTGGTTCTAGGGCATGTCGGTTTCCTCACGATGTTTTCCTTCACCGTTTAAGAGCACTGGCATTTATTAAAATGATAATAATGGCAAAGAAATTTATTCTCAAAAGATATGAAAATTTGATGAACTTAATGAGAATCACTATTTTGAACTTTAGTTATAGATAACAGTGAGCGTACAGCACGTAAACTGGTTTAGGTTATTTCACACCTTTCAATTAGGCATGCAATTTGTCAATGGTAAGTATTCGTAGATTGAAAGAAGTCTTAAGAACTATTAATTTGGGTACCTAGTCATTTTATAGAAAGAGAAAAAAAAACAAAACAAACCAGGGTACTTAATTAAAAGTTACTAGGTAATCTATTATAATTTATAACCCAGTGAACGGACAATACATGGAAGCGTTCCTTAAGCTAAAAAATTACCCACGAAAATATAGCTCTGGTAGGCGGGGCTTGTAAATCATGCCAAAGAATTATATCATACATTTAGATAAGCTTATTACACGTTACACGGCAACTTAAACCCAAACGTCGAGGAAATAATGTCGTTCTTAACCTGTGGTATGCCGGGATTCCAGACACAATAGGAAATCTATTATGTCTCGCGTGAATCTGCGTTCCGGCATGTCACGGTTAATCAATTTTTGACAAATCCACGAAGGAGTTTCGATGTGTGAAATTTAGTGTTATTCGTGGATATTTCCTTTGAAGAAATGCATCCATGTTTTTTTCGGTTCACTGATTATAATCGTAGTATACAACTGCCTTCAGATTCTTGTCCCGCGGCTCGTCGTACCGCTCGCCGTGCCCCAGCCTGGACCGCAGCTCAGACTGGACGCCGCACCACGTCTACGTGCCGCCACTGCTCAAAGGTACCTACACCATGGACCTAAGTGGAGATCATTATAAAGTTACTAGCTTCCGCCCGCGGCTTCACTCGCGTGGTACCTACTTAAATTTTTGCTTATGTGCTATTCCAGGCTATAATCTATCTATGTACCAAATTTCATCCGTATCTGGAAGAGTAAAAAAAGCTTGGGATGAATCAGCTCCAACTCTGCTAGGTATTCTTTACAAAATTAACAAGGATCATACAAAAAAAGCGCTAGGGCCCAGCGAGTTTCTTGTCAGTTCTTCTCGCACTGGGGATAGGACTGGAACTGGCACTTAGACTCACCTAGTATGTAAGACGTTTCAAAGTGATCCCTGTGATTCTATTGAAAATAAACATATTTTGACTTGACTTTTGAAACACTCATACAAACTTTCACGTTTATAATATTAGTTGGATAGAATTTTTGGTACAAAAATTCGAAGGTGTGTGTTTTCTTACCATGTCATACCAGTGTGGTGAAAGGATTTAAGTGCGTCTCAGAGTTTCTTGGCACATGTCTATGAACTTTTTTTTAGGTTCTATGACATCCGGTATTCTCACGATGTTTTCCTTCACCATTTGAGAGTACCCTTACAGACATCCTCAAAGGTCTAAGTAACTAAAGATCTGAGAAGATATCTACCGAGCCTGGGAATTAAGTCGTGATAATGTTTTTTTTTATTTTTAGTTCAATTTAAACGATTGGAATCATTGGATAATGATTTTAAACATCCTTTCATTTCCGCTTTGCTAGATCAAAATTAGCTTTGTAATTGATTTTGCAAATTGAACAGTAAGAGTTGCTGCAGGGTCACGCTAGATGGCGCTAATTTCAATCACAGTAGATTAATTTATTTCCAGTGGAAAACCGTGCATGGCGCAGTTCCCTCCCGGACGTGCGACGTGACGACACCGACGAATTGCTCGAAGAAGCGGAGATCTTCGTGCGACGGTCTATTGACAACTTACATATGGCTGAAACTGAAGGTAAGCAGTTGTACATACCCCCCCATACCATACATACATGCACACACAGACATACATATCGACATACATAATAGGTTTAAAGAACCTTGTTTCTCATACAAACACAGGGTTTACTTAAAATGAGATACATCTATACTAATATTATAAAGAAGAAAGTTTTGTATTTTTGTATATTTGTTTGTAACGAATAAACTCAAAAACTACTGGTTCGATTTCTAAAATTCTTTCACCGTTAGAATGCTACGTTATCCCTGAGTAACATAGGCTATGTTTTATGTAGGTATTACGCGAGAAAAGCCGCGAGAGGAAGCTAGTAGTAAATAAATTAATCTAGGTTTATAATGACGCTGGTGTCCTAAGGCGGCGTCCTAAATGTGGCAGAGTGGCAGAAAGTATCTGGCAATTCTAGTAATTGGCAACGATCGTACGATCAAACCATGCGATTTCGTCGCGCGTTTAACATTTGCAAGCTTCAATTTGGACAATAAAGAAATGTGTGTGTTTAATCTCGTCGTGCGACGAAAACGACGATGACGGGGTAGGCAAAGACTTTTGCTGTGTCTCAAACACTCATTACATGACATACTCCATTTTTCCTAGGCGTATTTTTAAATATTCAACAAATTATTATTATTTTTTCTAGTAAGTGACAATCTTGTTCATACCGGGCAACCCTACATACCAGCTGGGCCGAAACAACTCCGCCTAGGTCATACAGTGAAAATAATCACACCGCACGGCCGAATCGCAGTGGGGCGAGTTAGGTAAGTTTAAATATACCGCCATCTAACGGCAATTGGCTCAACCACGTCGCAAATCAAAATGTATTTAATTTATCTATATAATACAGTGGATTTAATTTATCTATATAATAATATACACGAAGTATTCCTTGAGCTAAAATATGACCCCATAAAAATAGAGCTTTGGTAGGCGGGGCTTGTCAATTATGCCAAAGAATTGTATTAAAAATGTACACGGCAATTTAAATCCAAACGTCAATAGAATAAAGTCGCCATTAATCAATTTTTGGCAAATCCACGAAGGAGTTTCAAGAATTTTTAAAAGTTTGTAAGAATGTATGGATGTGTGGATGTATGTTTGTAACTCTTTCACCCTGAAACGGCTGAACGGATCTGTATGAAATTTGGCACAGATATAGATAACAGTCTGGAATAACACAAAGGCTACTTTTTCCCGGAAAAATGTACTGTTAGTGCTAGTGATGATGTTTTGATATTAGTTGTTCTCTTAAACGGTGAAGGAAAACATCGTGAGGAAACCGGCACACCCTAGAACGAAAAATTCGAAGGTATGTGTCATCGGTTCTTATAAGCGGCGATGGGCTTGCAACCTGTCACGTACGGAATACTAACTACTGTGCAAAATGTGGGCATGTACCAAATGTCATGTTTCGACTTGCCTCTGACTACCCCCTTTAGATATCCTCAAAGATCTAAGTAACTAAAGATCTGAGGAGATATCTACCGAGCCCGGGGATTACAGTCGTGATCATTTTTTTTTTTATTTTTTTTTATTCAACCTATTTTGTCCCACTGATGGGCAAAGGTCTCGCCCAAATCCCTCCAGTCATCCCTGTTCTTGGCTGCATCCCACCATTCTTTCGTAAAAGCTGCAAGGTCATCCCGCCAACGCTTTCTCGGCCGTCCTCGACGTGGCACTCCCTCAGGTATCCGGGGTGTGCAGATGTTCGCCCACCTGTCAGGAGGCATTCGGCCCTGCCCCGCCCACTCCCATTTGAGTCTGGCTCATATTTATTTTATTTTATTATTTGTTCCAGGTATGTCGGCCTCGCTGGTGGTACCGCCGCGTCTAGCAGCGTGGTGATCGGCGCCGAGTTCTCTCTTCAGCAGCATCCCACTCTCTCCAAGAACGACGGCACCCACCGCGGCAGGAGATACTTCCTGACCCCGCCACAGTACACCGCTCTGTTCGTACCATTCTCTAAAGTCGTCATGGCGTGGGCTAACTAAATGGTGAGGAAACTAAATGGAGTATATGGAAACTAAATGGAGGCAACCAGTGGTGGATTTATCACCAGGCTGAGTAGGCTGGAGCCTAGGGCGGCAAATTTTAGGGGGCGGCAAATTTGGCTTATTACCTTACACAAAATAATAAATAAAAATTATAATATACACGGAGAAAAAATTTAACAAAATTGCAATATTTTAATACTATACACCTATACCAAATAATCCAACGATTTTACGTGATAAATTACTAAACGCTAAATTTAATAGCCTACTGGCGGCAAATGTGTAAATCCGCCACTGGAGGCAACTAATACAACGTGACGTGACGAGAAACTGGTCAATTCTAACGTAAATTGATGTTAAGTGTCGGAGTATAGGCTTGGCTTAAGGCGCGGCAGCTAGCTAGTGGCCAGCCATACTGTCCGTTGCATGAAAAGTCTAAGTTTTATCCCTTCGAATTGTAATAATTTGAAATAATAATTTGTGTTAAATTTAAATAATCAAAATGAAACACATTTTACTTATAAATAAATTATCTACCCGTTGGTGTACAAAAAATGACCTCAACTTTACATGGAGAAACAGATTGTTTTTTATTATTTGAGGTTTTTTTGAGAATTAATATTAAAGTTAGTACGACGTTTAAACAAAATTTCAAACTCAGACTTTAGAGATAAAATATTGATTATTTTCAGTGACCTTTTAGTTGTTTTCCACTACCCTTATTTACCGAGGGTAAAGCATCTGAAAAACAGCAAAACTCCGCGATCAGCTGACCACCGCGCCTTATAGACATTTTAAAGCCGGGATAGCTAAACGTACCTTGCAACTGCATTTGGAGTTGATTCGATAATGTGTTTTAAATTAAAACTAGCTACGCTACGAATACTAATAGAACCAATATCACCATGACTGTAATCTCTAGGCTTGGTAATACCACAGCTCTACAAACTATGTTTTAGAAACGTCAAAGCTCAAACTTGAAGTAACACAACTTAAATTCAATATTTATAAGTCGTGGTACGAAATATCAAAGTAATATTACTTTGATATTGCCTGATGAGCTTGTGAGAAGGCCAGATTTTTGAGGACACCTAAAAGGGGGTAGACAGAAGTACGTCCAAACATTATTTTTGGCACATGCCCAATGCCCATGTCTTGCATGGATGGTAATCTATACGTAACAAGGTTGCAATCGTATCGTTGCGTAGGCGCACCCGCAGGGTTATTATGTTAAACTTTGCAGTAGCAACAGCAGAGCGACAGCATCAGCAAAGCGACAGCGACCGCTACGCGATCGGTTGCAAGTTGTTACCATAAACGGTATCACGGAAGGCAGTCACCCGCCTATCGCTAAGTTGTTGCTGAATGCACATTGCCTTTGAACACTAGCGCCACTAGCGACAGAACAGCAATTGGTGGAAAAAAATATTGTTCACCGATTGTCCGGCAGAGGGAGACATAGTGTTCGGTTGCTGTTACCTGTTAGCTAATACAAAATTGACGTTTGACAGCGATAATTGCGTGATTTACGCCTGTTGCAAAGTGGTCGTTTTTTTGCTGTAACCATTTTTATTTTATTTGTTGCAAACCTGTCGCGAGTATCGTAATCACCCTGCGGATTCGCCCCTCGTCTTTTCTGACTTGCGTCTAAGTCTGTCGAGATATTGACACCAAGAAGAAGACACTTCTAGGAAAATATAACTTGAATAAATATAATTCTAGTATAATATATAGTATAATATCTGTATATAAGGAGTGGCGCAAAAATAAGTACTCGTTAATTTAGGTTTAAAAGTAAACTATATATTATAGTCGGATTCATAAATCAGAGAACAAAAATGTAAACAAAGACATTTTTTTTCTCTAATTATGAATCACACTATAGGGTCATTAATTACTTTTCCGCCACCCTGTATATACAGCTTGGCTACCTAAACGATGAGATGTTGAGTGCATTAAGGACTGCTTAGTTCCGAGAATATTCTAGAAAGTTCTTGATAGGTATTTTGAGATAATTGATTGTTAGATGTCGTAGTTTTTAAATAAGTGTTTTAAATCAATGTAATATAATGTTGGTTCCTATGATCTTATAATAACGTAAGGCCTAACTAATTTAACTCTTAGGTTCCAAGCTTATACATATTCTCGTTAGTGGCCTACTCTGATGATTGGCATGACGGCATGACTGGAGTCTTAGGGCGGCCTAATACCACATTAGGCCGCCCTAAGACTCCCGCTATGCCCTAACAAATTTAATAGCCAAAGTTAAGCTTAACTTGCTTTTCGTAGCACAAATGCGCTTAGATCAAAATGTCATTGCAGTCACCCATCCAAGCATTGACATTGCAGAATGTTGCTTAAAAAATATTTAAAATTACATTCTTAGTTTATCATAATTCTAGTCAAATCAGTATGATAATGTGATTTCAACCTAACTGCTTAGAAATTAAGGTGTGTATTGAACTGTTTACTATCTTAGGCTAATTTTATGCATTTTTGTGTAAAAATTTATGCCTAAACTCTGCTATCGTATGTTTAGTGATGAGTCAAATTAGAAAGTTGTTAAATATTGAATCCTAAGTGTTTGGAATAAGGTAGCTTTCTATTTGACTGTTGCTCCCTAACCTTCATATTTTTGATATAAAGGGTCTAGGGTTAAATGTTAGAGAAAATATTTGTAAATACTGTGATGTTGAGAATTTTAACCAAAGAATACAAGACCTGAAGATTTACACCTGATTTAACTAAAATGTATGATTCCCATAGCTTTGCCTAGTTTGAGGCTAGATGGCGCTGTGTGAATTATCAACTAATATTTATTTATTCATAATTATTTATTTGTTTTGACTTATATTTGCATAAAAACTTAAAATACTCAGAAATATCCTCAAATTTATAGTTGCTTAGATCTTTGAGTATATCTAAGCGGGTAGTCAGAGGCACGTACAAATGTAAATACACAAAATAATATTAGAACATTATACCTAGCCTTTTCTACTTATTGCTTAAATGTGTATTTAATGTGATTCGATAGTATAAACATAGCTTTCGTGTACAGTTGGGGAAAAAATACTTTAGCCGTCATTTTGCTGCCCCTCTAGCAAGAGCGTCGTAGACAGTGTTTTTATCTACAGAAGAAAAGACTAAATAACATTTGTGGCGTCAAAGCTAAAATTTTGCTTGACTCAATTTTCTTTTCTGTAAAGATAAATGCTGTCCTTTTTTCCACGTCATGTGGTTGGCACAACACGTGTTAAGAACACGTGTTGTGTCAACTGCCTTTCTGGCGACCATCCGTCATTTACTCATTCCTTACTCAAATCATCTTTTATACAGATATTCAAGTATTTTATAAATCACTTCTAAGTATAAACAGAAAAGAATTTTAATAAATAAAACCAAAATATAAGACTAAATATCTTTATTAATAAGTTTTTCCTTATTTAAAGACAAAATAGATCCCTGTTAAATGTTTGTACTCTTTGGTTACATAAAATATTTGCTCCTTTCGAAATACCTACTTGATTATATTTTATGTTAAAATTATTGGGAAAAACTAATGGGAAATGGGAAATACATGGCCCTAAATGTCGGTGTGGTTATTTTTTCCCTCATTGTACTCTGCTTCCCATCATATCACTTACCATAGACAAGAAATAGCTGTGTATTTTCTGATATTGTATTGTTATTAACATAAAAGTTTTGAAAATGTATTTGATGTAACTTGAATGTAAAATACAATTAAAGTATTCTAAGTCATTATTCCATGTCTGTAAGAGACTTCATAACGAAAATAAGCTATTGATTTAAAAAAACTACTTATTATGTTACATGCTTTCGCTTTTGGATTTTCCTTAACTGATACCCCATAAGCCCCCCTTGGGGCAAGATTTATAGGGTAAAATGTAAGTGATGTGAAAGTTAATATTATACGGGCTTGTACTAAATGTGAGTACTTAAATATTTACTGAGTAACTTACTTAACTACGAAGTTATGACTTTTTGTCCCCAGGCTCGGTAAAAATCTCAGATCTTTGAGAAGGGGATAGTCAGAGGCACGTCCAAACATTACCTATACGAGTATGTGTTGTCAAATATCTTGTGTGTATGAGTGTTTGATGGAATTGAAGTTGTGATTGTATGACAGTGTCTTATTAGTCTATGCTTGCGATAATTCGCAGTCCTTTCTTAAATATACGTTGAGTTTCATGTTGTATGAGGTATATTTTGAGCCTGATAAGAGTTAAGTCATACCGCACACCGGCGACTCGCGACAGCGACTTGCCATTCTTAATTTTGTAAAGTCGCTTTTAATAATTTCGATTGGTCGCCTCCGAAATGGAGTAAATGAGCCTTATTAAGTAAAATAGTGGTTCCTCTCAATTTATTATTTTGACGTTATTTTTAAAAACATATTTTAACCTTGTTTTTAGACCTCGTCTTTAGCTTATACCATGAAGATGGAGCAATAAAAGATTGGTTGATAAAAAATATTTCCTGAAAGGTACATTTAAAATTAACTTATATTTTACGAGGTATCCAAAATTGTTTGTCGCGAATATTGACGAAAGTGAGAACAATGAAAAAAACCGTTGAGTAGAAAGATAGTTGGATCTTTCTACTCAACGGTAAACTATGAAGCAATCTTTGTATTATTTACAGATATATTTTATTTTGTAGTGTATATATTTAGCTCAATTTGCACGTACAATTATTTCTACATTCTCGATAATTTATATTATTTTTAAGTCAAAACTGTGATTTATTTTCTCTGATCTAGAGTTTAACTCTTCAGTATTATGGTTCACTTATTATATTTATCTTGTAGTCTTTAAGTATGTTGGTATATCTGTTAGTATTAGATTATGCTGGCACTAAATAATTTTAAGAATTAAATTTTTTTAGGAATCATTTTTTTATTTTTATGGTAACAACTAAAAAAATATTGAAAAGGTCAGCGCACAATGAACGACTTAATTCTATAATCATGGAAAAAATTAAGATGTTGCTGACGGATTAGGTGTAAATAATTATTTAATCTGTTTATTGGCAACACTTTTTATTTCAGACTCTCATATTATCTGTAAGTGTGCGCAGAGCCTTAACGCTTTAAATATTAAATGGAGTTGAAATCGATGTTAAGTAAGTTTGCTCTATAGAATGTTTGGTTGTCTGTACTTATTGGAAATTATATTCTAAATGTAAACAAACAGTGTTCAAATTGATATGTGCCAAATGATTGGCTATTAAATGGTGTATTCAAAGGAAATTTCTAAATTGTACCGAAATTATCGTCTACCACAATAGAAGCTTCTATTTATTATAGTGGTGTTATATTTATAATTCATTTTAATCTATAGACACGCTGAGATATCATAGGACATAGGTATGCATCTGATAAAGTTAAGCTAATCAAATACCCGCCTATCGCTAATCGGTCCGCCTCTACTCCAAACTGTTGCTGTACCCTTAATGAACCCTTCATATGTTCCTAAACTAACACCCAACCATGTAACATATGACTGCAATAAATAAACAAATACAAATACAAATACCCGGTTGAATCAAATGATGGAGTTTAAGACGCGCGACAAAAATAACCGGCCAAGTGCGAGACTGACTCACGCACGAAGGGTTCCGTATCATTATGTATAAAAACGGCAAAAAAAATATACGTTTGTTGTATGAGAGAATAAAATAAATAATTATGTTGTTATAGCAGCAACAGAAATACATCATTTGTGAAAATTTCAACTGTCTAACTATCACGGTTCATGAGATACAGTCTGGTGACAGACGGACGGACGGACAGCGGAGTCTTAGTAAAAGGGATCCGTTTTACCCTTTGGGTACGGAACCCTAAAAACGCTATGACTCATACCTAAGCTTGGTAAACTTCTCATAAATATGAAGTTGAAAATTGCAATGATAAAACAAGGATCGTAATAATTATGATTCATATAAAGTGGCTTAGGGCTATATTCACCATGCTCTGTTAATTAAACTAACAGTTTGTTAGCCTTCTAATCGCTTGTCAAAGTTGTTTTGTGTTCCACCATGTTCGGATAAAGGATTATCTTCCGTAAAATTAAATGACGTAAAATAGATAACGATACTTTAACATTCTTGTTAATTTTGATGCTCGATCAGCTAATGCTTTGTTAACAAAAGTTTAGTAAAATTGGACCTTAGACCAGCGGTCGGCAACCTTTTGGCAGGCAAGGGCTGCATGGTGGTAAAATATACTAAAGGCGGGCTGGGCAACACTTATGATATTAACCCTAGAAGCTCAATATATACCTACGTATAATTGGTCAATATCATATCCCACACATTCATGAGCCGCACGCAAGTGAGACGTACGCAGGCCGTGTGCGGCCCGCGGGCCGCACGTTGCCGACCGCTGCCTTAGACCCTTGTTACTTAGATCTTTGAGAATCTAACCGGGAGTAGTCAGAGGCATGTCCAAACATAGTTGGCACATGCTCAACTTTTGCATACCCAAAAACTATCGATACGTCATACTGATTTCTTAGCGTGCTACTATTCTGTAATCAAAGTCATAATTCGTAACAGTTTTTTTGTTATGATTTTTTACTGAAATATCGTATTCAAAGCAATTTCTCTCTTTATTCTTATAGATACAGATGTAGCATTTTATTGGTATTATTATAATATTGTTTGTGTAAGTATTTGTATAGTTAGTAATTTTTAAACTTTCGCGATTATCACACCATATTTTTATGAAACTACTAGCGGTCCGTCCCGGCTTCACACTCCACCCGTGTGAAGCCGTTTATTTTTTAAACATTTGGAATAAACGTAGAGTAAATTTATCTTTACACCTTGGGTTACATTATTGAAGTTATAGTAGGGATCCCTAATTTTTCTAGTAATTAATATAGCCTATGTTACTCAGGGATAATGTAGCACTTTAATGGTGAAAGAATTTTTGAAATCGGTCCAGTAGTTTTTGTGTTTATTGGTTACAAACATACAAAAATACAAATATTTTTTATATTATGAGTATATTTGTGTAGGTAACCTTTTTGTTTTCCCGACGTTTCGACCGTATCCGTTAGACCCGGTGTTTGCAATAAAAAAGATACGTTACACTCGTAGTTTCATAAAAATATATTTGTATACTTGACTGTTCATAATGTAGTATGGTATGAAAGTATTAAAGTTTCTATATTATCTAGGGGTCACGCAATATATTACGCGACTAAATATTATATAGAGGTACCTATATCTGTCACCCTTTAATTAAGGTTGGCACTAAGCGGTTCTACCCGCGCGAAGAAGTTGGTATTGCATCTTTTAAAGGTCGTAGCACACATATCATATCAGAAAGGGATCGTCACCGTATCGCCTCGGCGTCAACCAGGCGTCAACCGTAACGTAAGCGTTACCAAGCGATCAGCAGCTCCGAGTCGACTCGGCTACGGCTAGGCGACGCCGCGCTTACGGCTCGCCGGCCTCTGGTTGACGGCTAGGCAAGGTGCCTTGTGAATGACAGCACGTTCGTCAAAGCAGCGCAGATTAAACCCCGGGGCGTAGGCGTACGGTGAGACGTAAGCGCGGGAACGGCAAGTCGACCACGCACCGTTCCGCGGTTCGTGAGCTTGTCCCGAGGCGAGGCGATTATCTAAGTTACGGTTCCGATTAGCGTGCGTTGCAGAAGGGAGTTTCATACAAAGAATACAGAAATGCTAGAGTTCATACGTTTACGAGTTGACATGTGTGCTATGACCTTTACTCTTTGCATTGCGTGAACGCATTCCACATGACACTAACACTCTAATGGAAGCGAAGGTATGCCTTTGTTCAAATATAAAGTCCTAAACTATTGCGCGACCTAACGCTAGTCTGTTAGATCTAAACATCTATTCTTACTATAACCAGCTGTTGATATAATCAAAGAAATCTATTTTAAATATCAATGTATGAGATTATATGTTAATTGTATGAAATAAACATTTAAAATATTAATATCTTTATCTCTGTTAAGTACCAACTCATATGCACTTTTAGTTCTATAAATGGGAGGTCCAACCTTTTTTAAAACTATAAATAATAATAAATAAATAAATTTATGTTGTGTCTATACACATATCTACCATACAAAATTCCTGATATCTACGTGATTTGATACATTGAAATTCAGATTCAATTAGATTACCCACCTATTAATAAAATCACAAAAATGATTTTGATAAAAATGTATCCTACGTGTAGGTATTTAGGGAAAATAAAACAATAAAATAACAAACAACAATGTTTAATAACAATAGAAACAAAAATATCAACGTGCCTCTTACTATTCTAAATCACGCTTGGTAGTTCCTGAACAGGAAAGAAGAACAGCTTAGAAAAAAGTGGAGATGTAGAAGTAGAAAAATGAGCTAGAAAGTATTTACTTAGGGTAATACGAAATAGAGTACCTAGGTAATAGATTAAATTAAGGATGAAAAGAATAATAGATGATCTACTGTAGCAAGAAACATGCATTAGAGAAAGAAAGAAAATCTTACATTCTAAAAATGATAAAAAAGAAAGAAGAATAGAAATAAATAGAAGAAAATAGTAAGTAAGTACACTTAAGTAATAAATTGAAATAAGTATAAAAAAGAAAGAAAGGGTAGAAAAGTGCATGCAAAATGTAGATGAGAAAAAAAAGAAAGATCATAAAAGTATCGCGAGTAAGTTTGAAGATAAAAGGAAGGAAAGAGAAATAAGAAAAGGGAAGTCAAGAGGCTGCCGTAAAAGACTCCAAAGAAAGAAGGTCTACTAGCATAGTGATAATAGAGAGCCAAGATGGTGAGGAAAAAGAGCGAAGAAATAAAGTTAAGAGATAGAAATGTCAACCAGTATAAATATAAATGAAGAAATAGTAAGGAAATATACGTTGCTACAAGTGTATCAACTTTAATTTGTTATAACTAATAAAAAGTTAATGTATTTTACGTGAACAAGATGTAACTCCATCGCACCTTACTGTGGCAGATCGCGAGGACATAATACACCAACAATCAAATTCATGATGTCGAGTTAATCATAACATAACAATTATTGTAATAAAATGGTGTGTGTTCCAACGTTATTTTGATTAATTTTACCACTTAGCATAGAAGGTAACTAGATAACTTACGTAAAAGGTCCATGAAATATTTTAAAGGTAGGTATAATAAAAGACAAGACGAAAGTAAGAAATAGTTATGATATATAACTTATATAAGTAGAAGTTTTGTAAGGAAATAATAAGAGTAGGTAGGTACCTATTTACTAAATTAAGAAAAGTAGCTTGAAGTAAAATTGTAAGAGACAGTAAGAATGAAGAGTAGATAATATGAAACATACAGACCTTTTTTGTAAATAAAAGAATAGAAGAATAAGAGGAAGAATAAGGAAAAGATATTTTTCAGATTAGCATTAAAAGATAAGGCAGATGGAATGAAACAAATACAAATAAATAAGAGTTTGATAGAAAAGTAAAAAGAAAATAGATTTTCAAAAATAAATATGAAAAGATGATGGAGGTAAAGTTGTAATTGATTGTAAGGTAAGATAATGAAAAATATCATAAATTTTACTGAATGAATAAATCCGCATCAATCGAAAACATAGTGTAGATAAGGTAATAAAAGGAGAAGAAACGGAATAATGAAAAATAAAGAATAATAAGTACTTACACCTAGTTTTTTAATAGAATGGAACGATAAGATTTGATAGAGTGGCTAGACCAGTAGGTATGCAAAGAAACAAGATAGGATAGTAAAAGACAGTTCATTTTGAAATGTAAGTAGTATAAGTAAGAAGGTTGTAAGAGTAGGTAAGTACAATGATAGAAAAGAAAATGATATTAAATATAAAAGTATGTAAGTAAAATAAAAAAGGGTAAGAAATAGAAAAGTTTTAGGATGAAGATTAGCAAAGTAAGAAAGAAAACAAGTAGGAACAGTAACGAATACTTAAATAAAAAAGAGATTGAAAATATGAAATGAAAAGAGACGAAATAAGCCAAACAAAGAGAGTAAATATAAATTGAAGGTGTCTTATTGAGATACAATACAGTTAGGTATAAAAAATAGTAAGTAGGCATAATAGGAATAGTTTTAAAAAAAAATAGGTAAGTAGATATAAATATTGAAAAGTAAAATAATAAGATAGACAGTAACAGTTCAAAGATAAAAGAGGAAAAGTAGATTTGTGTAAGTACTGTCGATTACATTAGGTGCTGCGTCTCGCTCGGGCGCAAAATTCCGAAAATTTTAAGCTGTTAATATTTTCTGGGCTACCAGTCAAACAAATATGGTTTTGCGACAATGAAAGCCATTTTTATGACTTCGTGTTTAATAACTTTGACTTATTCGTTAAATTTGGTAATTTTCTCTATAGTTATTTAATTAAAACAGCAAAGTTATAGTACGACAGCTTTTAAGAAGAGCATAAGGTAGGTATAAGAGTTTTAGAAGATATTGAGAAAAAAGTAAGATAGAAAGAAGATAAAATCTAGATTAAAGTAAGAGATGAATTAAGTAAGAGTAAAAAGAAGTGTCAAAGCATAGTAGATATAGATAGGTATAGAAGTAGATATAAAATTCACGTGTAACTAACAATATGAACAGTAGAAGAACTAAGTACGTAGAAGAAACAGGCTAAGGAGCTTAATAGACCAGTAAAAAAATACATAAGTAGGAAAATAGACGAGAAATTGCCTAAAAGTTATGGCTAATTTGAAGTAATTCATAATATAAATAGATTGGAAATATAGGATTGTATAGATTGTGAAAGCATGCATAGATTATCGAATGAAGAATAGTCATATGATGCGTTATATAAAAAGTTGAAAAATATAATATTAATAGAGAAAAAAAATACATACAGTCGAAGATGTAGATGTAAATAAAATAAATAAGAAATAAACGTAAATGAAACGGGTAAAGTATTTAAATATAAGAAAATTGAAAAATAGAAAGGAATATTAGCAGATAAAAAAGGCGTGCATGAAGATGATTCAGTCATAAAAATCTAAAATAAAGTTGAAAGAGTAGGTACAGTAGAATAGAAGAATTCAATAACAGCAATATAAATCTTGATATCGAAACATGGATGAAATATAAATGTAGCGGTGCTGTGAAATGAAACGAAGCATTTAAATAACTAAATATCTATATTTCTAAACTACATAATGATATTATACTTACTACTTAATGATAGAAAATGAAGAATAAAAATGATCAGTGAAATTATGGAGATGTTAAGAAAGATGGTAAACATGAAAAAAGTTGAAGAATGTAGTAATTATAACAGTGAAGTGAAGGAAACATAAAACTAAGGTTCGAGTGCGCAAAGATGAAATATCTACTAATAAATAGACAAAGCAGCGTGAAAACTGTCATGCAAGAAGAAGAAAATGTTCTAGGTAAATAAGAATATAAAACAAAAGTATCGTGACAAGTTAAAATGGTTCAAAAAAGTTAATCACAAGGACTAAAAGGCATAAGAATAATTGAAAAGCAAACAAGGTAAGACATAATAAAAGATTTAGTAGGTATATAAATAAATGAAACAGTAGAAAATAAAGAAAATAATAGTACCTATATACTATAGGAAAAGGCATGCGTGCATCACAGTTGCTTAGTAAAAGATATTAAAAAAAGGATAAAGTTATAGGTACTTATGTAACTATCTACTCAAGATAAAGAGTAAGGATGTGGAAAGGATAACAACTAAACAAAGAATATAGTACCTACCTACGGTAGTGGTATTTTTAAGGAGATAAGAAAAGGCATGATAAAGTGGCAAGCAAGCATGAAATTGATGAAAAAGCAGAGGTTGGAAACTACCATAGCGCGTATCACAGTGTACTTGGAACATCTAAAAACTAAATAAAGGAACTTTGTTTTCAAAAAGTGCATTTTGAATTGACCGTTTTGAACAAATGTGCGGCAATTCTGTAAACTTACGACACTTTTACTGTCTTTGGTAAGATTTTGTGCGGCATTTCGCTTCTTTATCGAAGCATTTATCATCCACAACCTTAACTATAGCATAACATTTCTTAATTTTTTGTTTAATATCCAGTATTGTCATGGTTATTTATCGGATAGTCAGCGTACCAACCAAAAGCTCCGTTGTCACCGGTATGCGCTCCAAAATCAACATATTCACCGAAGTCCGGGGGTCTTTCTGCGTATTGTGAGGTGGTTCCTACGGTAGAGGCCCCTGAGGCATCATGGGGTTGGATCCGAGCTAGTCTAACTGGGGCTTCTGGCTCTGGATGTGCTAAGGCTATGGCTGTAACAAAGGAATATGACAAATGAATTGCTGTTAAAGAATGAGCCTAAAAGAGTCAAAAAATGTTTGCAACAATAATCTAGATTTATGAAAGACCATCTTAATATCCTGATATCGACAATATTGTCACATTTACAATAGGTCGATCGATCATCTATAAAATTCATGTTTTCTATGTTGATCTACAATACGATAAATTGCAACATACTGAAACATACGAATTTCAATGTGAACCTCAACCGCCGTGTAAACTTTTACGATTATCGCGAAATCGTTGCAATTTCCACGTGTTGATAATATAATAACATCAAACACCCATTCATTAAGCAATATGTTGCAACATTACCTACCGTTTTGTATGCTAAATGAATGTTTGTGAATGCATCCAATTATACATATGAATTTAATTTAAATAGATTATTTTGCACAGGCAAATAGATGATAGACGTAAGTAAATACTATCTCTAAATGCATTATAATTTTGTACAATGTGTTTGCATTCATTGGTTCATTCTCATTCGTTTGATTCATCATGATTGTATGATTTACAATTTGTAAGTTTGTAAAAGGTGTTAACTTATGGCAAATCTAATAATACTAGGTAAGTATTCAATTCGGTATCTTGATAAGTATAGATAAAATACAACGCTTTCAACTAGAGTTCCTCATGGGAAAGTGGAAAGATTTTGGTCATTATTCGATTCTCTAATAACAGACAAAACATGTCTTGCTCTAAGTCACGAGAACAGCATTATTGATAACAACCATTTCTTGACGTAACGAAGTGGAAAGTAGTTAGCTGTATTACAACTGCGGAAACATTCGCAATTACACGAACCGTTTAGATAAACCCCGAGATAAGTGATATGTTCTCTTGCGCAAGAGTTTGATGGGGTAACAATAGCAGAAAGCTGTAACGGAAATAACTTGACTGTTAATTAAATACCTACAAAGTAAGTTAAAGCTTCGTTACAGCAGAATTTGTAGGTAATAACCGGTTCGCAATATAATCATAGGTAGGTTATTGAAAATTTACGTTGAGTAGGTATATTTAGACGACCTAGTACAGCTACCAATGTTCCATTGTTATTGTACTCGTAGAAAAAAATAATTCTCAAATGCTGAATCGTCTGTCACATTTGCTTGCAACACTTTATGTTTTCTGTCATTAGTCTGTCTTGTACCCTGTCTGTTACATCGGTAACATGGCGTAAAATAAATGATTTTTATTTCTTTAATTTAGGTACTCATACGATTTGTGTAGAAAGTCAAATAAATCTTCTGTCTGACCTATGAACAATAAAAATACCTGCGGAATTAAGTTTTAACAACCGTAGAAAATGATAGTCACGCTGGCTTCCGCCATCAGCCGACAGACTGAAAGTGAGAAATCGATTTAACGATTTCTTTTTCTATCGCAATTCATCAAGATAAGTTTATAATTTTTAGAGATTATATAATTGTAACATACAGTCTCACCCCACGTTTACCTAAACCGTGGTATGAAGCGTATTAAACATGTAGGTATCAAACTGTTTCCATGTGTCGATTAGGTACATATAAAACGAGTGGTGAAAATAATTTTTTTTTGTACTTACGGTACCTATGTATACGTACACAACTTGCAGTCAAAGACTGACAAAAAAGGGTTTTTTATTTAGGACATAAAACTGTAAAAAACTTTTTTGTTGATAGAGTGTTCCTATTAAACATTTTCGTACTCGTAAAAATGTAAACGAGAGTTTCAGACTGCATAATTTTCTGCAAATTTTTCGCGCATTGAAAAAACATTTGACTCATTTGCCATTAGACATGATTTGAACTCCATTGTTTGATAAACAGCGGTAATGTAAAAGGTAATTGTGAAAGGCAAAGAACCAGTTGCTCTTAAATATGCAGCGATAACATTTGTATTGAATGTTAAGCAGACCCGTTACGGACGTAAGAAAGTGAGATCCTTTGTCCGAACGCATTGCTTAGAAAGTTGATTTACCGTGAGGAATGGTATAGTTCTGTCGATATTATGTTCTTCAATTGGCGTAGGTACTGCACAATAGAGACAGATTAATACAAATTACCAGCAAATTAGGCAATAAAGGCTGAACGAGACTCAAAGCTGCGTTTTTGCCTAGGCCCAAAACATCCCATTAGTAATGCTTAGCTACATTATGTTGCTACGCCATTATCATTATCTTTAAAGGAAATCTATCTATTCTAACTACAGTTCAAGACTCAGAAATTTCAAATGAGATGAGCAAGCTGCTTTGGGAAGATGTTATTAACTTCAGCTGTCTCTTGAGAGTACAGAGAAAGTGAAAGCATGAAAAGGTCAAGGCATTTCGGCCGCAGTACAGCAGTTAATCTTGATTGATCAAGAATAAAAAACAAAAAAAAAATATGACAATGACATTAAATGTCATTGTCATATTTTTTTTTTGTACTTACCAGAGAAATTTTCTCTGGTAAGTAGGTACTATAATTTATCCAACTCTGTTGTGCAATACCTTGGCAATGCAGATATCTCATCAAAAAGTTTTAGCTAAGGTGATGAAATTGTCCTAAGTGTTTGCAGTTGTTTTTGCAGTTGCTAATTAGTAGGTTCTTAGCAAATGTTTTCTCTATGTCGTGTACCACAAGCTCTTCGGGCAATATCAAAATAAGGGCTTGCACTTACACTTACTACATCCGTCATTGACGAATCGTTATAATTTTTTAAAGCTAAATTCTCATTTTTTGGACGTATTCGTGATATTTCACTTCGGTAGAAATAACAACGTCAATGACGGTTGTAGTGTGAACAAGCCGTAATATAACTTTCATATTTCGTATTTATGTATAAAAATTGTAATGAAGTACTTTTGTAGTGTTACTTCAAGCTTGAAATTTGACGTTTATAAAACATGATGGTTTGTAACTTGTGGTAGGACCACTGGTGAGCTTGCAGAAATATCGAGCTACAAATAAAAAAACTTACGTTGCCTCTGGTACTGTTGCAATATAGGCTGGAAGTCCTGGTTATAGAGTTGAGGCAAGTGGTGGTTCGGCGGCGGCGGCGGTGTCAGGGTCTGTCTTGGCACCCTGATCTTCAAATCCCGAAGATCCACGAAGGCTATCTGGTCAGCAGGAACTGCTATATAAGAAGGCATCGCTGAGGCGACCGCAGCTAGTGTGGCAAGGATTATTAAGTGCTGTAACAAAGAACAAAAAATGAAGATAAAATTTAGCACAGCTAAAGAATATAGTCTGGAATAGCACATAGGCTAATTTTTATCCCGGAAAAATGTACGGTTCCCGTGGAATAGATTTATTTTTGTTTTTCAAGGTACCACGCGGGCAAAGCCATGTGCAGGAGCTAGTTAGAAGATAAGTTAGAAAAACGATGTGCCTCCGTTTGCGTGCAAGACAATGGGGCTGAGCAATTGGGGCTTTGTTTAATCAGTTGCTACAAATTAAACTCACTTTGAAAATGTTCAAAGCGTTTTAAGGCAAACATTTCGTCATACCTATTTAGTTTCCATCTGTTATAACAAGGTGTGTAGGTATTTAAATATTAGCTCGCATTCAAAGTTATCGGGAACAACTTAGGCGTGCTTTATTTTGTACCAGAATATTAATCAGCTGTTTCCACATAAAACCAGAATTTCGAATCAAACAAAGTTGCGTCACGCGCCATAATAATTCTGCGTAGTACAATCTATCTGAGTAAGGTAATTAGATATCTGTTAAATCCACTTTCCCAGCTATTTCATCATTGCTAGTAGGTACGCGGACGGCAAACTGATTGTAGGTTCTACCACAAATAGGTATGTTAAGAGAACAATGCAACAATCATACAAACTCAACTCATCAGGGTTTTCAGAAAAAAAGGAGTTTCAAAATTCGAAAGAACTAGTTAGCGACACGTTAGGAACTCGGCGTTTGACCGCAAAAAAAATTAAAAGTAGGTAGGTAGTTACAGAACAAAACAATGAAGACAATAAACCGTAGTAAAGTGGTTAGGTATTATTTGCAGAAATAAGCAAATAATCTCTTTCGTAAACTTGCTGACGGCAATGATTTAAAATGAAAGCCTATTCCAGCATTATCAGGAATTACTAGACTATAAGATTCATAAATCCACAGTTGGTTCAGAAGTCATAGTCGATCGACTTCGGCGACCTCACCATCGTTCAGTAGGAACATTGCTGCAATAAAACGGTAGCTCTACTTACGTGCCTACGGGTGCGTTTGCGCAAGTCCCTAATTGGAACTGTTGGAAACTTCTTGCGCAATACCAAGACATGCGCGCTGGACCGTGAAATATCACTATTATTGTGTTACTTTGAGTCTAAGCACGATTACAATTATAGCCTATTGTGGGCATGTACATATGCTTCCCACAATATCTTAAAGATTTAAGTAAAGATAGCGGACTGTTGCATCTAACAACTACGGACCTACATTTATCTATTTTACTTTGTATTTTGTGCGCGTAAATCGTAATACGTTATGGGAATATAGACAAAAACAATGAATTACGTAAGGACAAACACTGGAATAAAAGTGGGTATCTAAACTATGTAGGTATAAGATAGCTGATATGTCAGTTTATTAGAACACCTTACCTATCAACATCAAAACAAAATAAAACTCATTGGATATTATTCAATTAAAAATCATTTATACAGAGATTTACAGCTATAAATGTACTGCTACCAGATGAATTAATAGGTAAGTAAAGTACCAAACTAATGTATGAAAGATGCAAATCTATGTAAAAATTGTTTATCTACATGTTTTATTAACTTCTCTAGAATTAGATAATAGCGTGGGTTGATTTATAAAGCTACTTGGGTAAATATCGACTTTAAACTACACCAAACTGTTTCTGTGTATAGTGTATAACAGACAATAGTCTCTTGATTCGGCTGGAAGGACCATTTTCTGTTGCATACAATGTGCAGAAACAGATATAGTTAGATTTTTATTAAATCTAAATATACGTTCGGTGACTCATTGACTAACTGCAATGGCAACGCACAGCCTACATTAGGACCAAGAAAACTGACATTTGGAGAAGACTTTTCTTTCAGGGTCTAGAAGTGCACTAAGAAGGGATACCCTGAATGCGATCCTTAAGGATTTAATTGTGAGTTTTTGCTCAAGTTACCCTTTCAGTGTTGCTAGTTTAGGCACAGTTTAGGTACTAAACTGAGTTGTACATTAGTAATCTCAGCGCAGATAATAAAATTGTTTTAAAAATATCCAAAGGTTTTTTAAGGCGTTTGAAACTACCACCCACGCAAATTAAACTTTCCCAATAACTTGAGAAGATCGTGCAACAATGTGGGAGTTTCCGAAAATGTGTGGTTTGTTATTTACGTTTCAAAATATCAAATCGTGGGAAGATCATAAGTTATTTGACATTTGCGACACAAAAAGAATTCTTAAAAATGTTAGAGCGACCGTGTAGGTTGAGTGAGGTCAATAGGTATGAAAATTTAGATATGCGTATTCGTTTTTGGTTGTCTTGTGTTTGACTGAATCTGTTCACCGTTAGACCCTTTTCTAAACTATTATTACCTAATTAGATACAAAATAAATAATTTCAACATTTCAAGCTACCTACGTCCTTTTAGAAAGTGGAGTTAAATGCAGTCACAGCCTTATCGAGATCAGCCGTATTACACAATCGACTGAATTTGTATCGATTTGGTGTGCGTTTGCGTTTTACTTTTTTTGCAATTTATTAACTTGGTTACCTAATGTTAATTATGCAAGCTGTTCGTTCTGTAGATGTTTAAGATAAGACTATAGGTACTCTATGAATATATTTTTTTATATGGATTTAATAATTTACAGGAAGGAAGACTCATGAAACTTTGAAGAGAATAAGCAAAGTATAATGCATATATAATGCGACGCAAAAAAAAGCTTAGTCTTTGGTATAAACATTCTTGTCACACTTGAAACAACATTTTGAGACAGTCAAAGTGTAATTTATAAAAATACCAAAGCGACATTTTGAGACAACAAAAGTTACAAATTTACAGACGACATGCTGTTAGTCGTTTTTCTATGATATTTTACGTACTTTCTTGATCTAAAAAGCCCGACTACACAATTGTCAATGTTGTGTTGCGTGTTAGGTAAGGTAACCTTCGGAGTACAAACCTACCTACACGGTCCTTTTCATTTCATTCGGGTAGTGAAAGGTATAATATAAGCAGGCACTTACCTACGAAATACGAATGCCGTTCGCTTTGTGTTAAATACAACAAAAAGCAATGACTTTGTATCTGTCACATTATCAAGGTTAACTTTAGGAGTGGCGTAAGCGCTTTGTTAGTAGGCAGTTTCTTACATCCGCCATATTGAATATTTTGTAGTCATAGTCACTTTCGTGATTCAGACAAATCTAACGATATTTCAAAATACGTTCAGCCGTTTGGGCTACAGCGAAAGAAAAAGAAACTCACATGTACCTCTAGGTACATAATATATAATATATTATGTATTTATACTCCATAGAATGTAGTAGCATTCTATAGATTACCCTCCTTCGCAGACGAGTAAAAAAGCGCTAGGATCGAGACGAGATTTTTTCCGTTTTCTCCCTTAGATACTATAGAAAAAAAATATATTGAATATAAATTAAACTGATTGTTTGCAGATTTTTTGGGTTTCTTAAACCAGGTGAATGAGCTGGTCACCCATCCATTTATAGTGTAAAGTTGCAAGTTACTTAAGATACGAATTATTTTATTTTTATTAGCTTTTATTTCGATGATAATTGTGCGAAATAATTATCTACTCAAGGAGGATGGCTAATTTATTGTTTTAATTATGGTTAGGTAAATACCGTAATTTGGCACAAGGCTAGAATATTTCAAACGGGTTATGAAGGTAAGTTAGAAAATGTTAAATATACAATTGTTTTTAAAATGTATCAATCAATTTACACAAACCACATGTAAAATGATTTAAATATTTTTTAATATTTTTTTTTGTAAATAAATAATTGTGATTTCACCAATTCCTACTTGAATTATATGGTTGGTAAGTAGGTACTTACCTAACTTATAGACGCAACACCATGTTTCAAAAACTACTCAGGTAGATATTATCTATGTACTTTCCTAAATTTGATATTTACTTAGATAACCCATCTGAGAAAATGTTTATCTCATTAGGTAGGTACGTGCAATATCACCATTCAACCTACTTTAAAGTACCTACCTACATAATTAGGTAAATAGGTAAATGCAATCGTAATTGTATTTGTTACTCAATTAGAATTTATAATTGCATGAAAATGAAAATTAATTATGGATTGGCCTTGTGCGAACCGGCCCGCGGTTTGCTCTGATAAGTTTATGCTAATTGAAAAACCTGAAATATTCAAGTAACTTGGTACTACAAAGATACTCATTTCAGTGAATTACTTCATTCACTTATATAGTTTATATACCTACGTTTTTAAATTCTAATTTCTAAGTAGCGAGGAGAAAATATACTACTAAAAATAATCAACTATTTAAATATAGTAGGTACATACATATATGTAGGTACTTACCTACATTAAAAAAGTAGAATATTATTTTATTGTATTGATTGTGGGGTCTACGCAAGGTCTACGCAAGCGCGTTGAAGTCTTTTGTTCGGATATCTTTCTGTCTGTGTGAATAATTCCTTTCTCCCAAAAATGCAATTTATTTATAATCTGTTTTTGGAACATTCAAACTTGCAAAATAAATAATGTTTAATATGGCACCTATCCCTTCTGGCAAGTATTTAGCAGGTATCTAGTATGGTATGTTATCGAAAGATAAGAATATAATAATAAAATACTTTATAGAAAATATTAAACTGGATCAAGGCAAGTTATGCGTAGATTAGCTTCACAAAAATAAGTTATATCACCAAGAATTCTAATTTCAAAAACAAACAAAGAAAGTGAAATGAATCGTCACTGACCATTGCTGACATGTTGGTAGCACTGACTGTCACCGGTCCCGCGTTCGCGCCAACTGAGCTCGACGTAACGGCCACTACAATTTTTATAGCATTTCGACAACAGTTTCACTTTCTACGGGCCGGTCTGACTTGATCTACTTTTCACGGAGGCCACGGAGTGGTAACAAAGGGTTCGGGATTGGGGTTTTGTGTGCTGTTTCCAGATGGCAGTCCTTGGCTCCCTGACATCTGGCAAGCGAACTGATCTGATCACCTATATAATTATATTTTATGACCTACCTGTCTGCCTATACCTACCTACTTGAGTAGTAGGTAGATATAATATTATGTGGGAATGAGTGCCTACTTTGTAAAAAAAAAGATTGTCGTGTTTTTTTCGGTGTCGTATTAATTATGCATTTGCCATTTTATTCTTTTTATTTTTCAAAAAAAAAATATGGAAACAATAAATTATAAAATATACCTACTTACGAGGATTTATTTTTTAGATAAATTTGAGGCTAAGGTGCTAGTATTATTTTTGTCAAAACACCTTTTTGCTTTGCCTTTTTACAAAAATAGTATTAGCCCACCTACCTTTATATAATGGGTGGATAATATTGTTTATAATGTTATTTTTTTTTAGATATGAAATGATTTTAATTTGTTTAGTTGTATAATGCCTATTAATAAAATTGAAAAACAAAATATCATGATTCTATTAAGTATTTAAAGGTACTTATCTATTTATTTCGGTATTGTTTTAGTTTAACTTATTTTACTCATAAGTGAAATTACTTTTCGGAACATTAAGTACGCTACATAAAGAAGAGTGGACGTTTCATCAAATAGTTAAGTACGTACTACATATGTTTTGAGTACTCCTACGTAATGGAATGCATTAGAATGGTCTGAATTGATTTTTGATTTGATAAATACTGCCCACACAGCACTAAAGGTACCCAAGTCGTGACTAGGAGAAACTCGTTGCCCAGGGTCTTACCGATCACGATAATTTCCGCTTTGAAATGTAACATAAGCTCATTGAGTCAATTTATGATTTTTTTGGTGCCTATAAAGTCGTCATCACCAGTAACTAACGATTTTGGTGGAATAGCTAAATCATAGGTACAGCTAAGTTCATGGTCCTTCTGACAGAAATCTTAAATTATAATTTCTGTGGTCCTTCCAATGTGCAACAGTGCATTTCAATGCAATTTATTATATGAAATTATGGTCAAGGCTTTGAAGAATTATTACACTCTGATTTGTTAATAATTTTAATTACTTAAAAGTATAATTCAAATGTAAGTATTTAACCTAATTGGTTCTAATGTTTGCTGGATCAAATTAATTCTAAAATATATACTTACTAGCTGACCCGGCAGACTTCGTACTTATTTAGAAAACGTTTGTATGGGAAATAGAAAAGGGCTATTTTTAGGGTTTTCCCGGCAGTTATTCGAATTTTTCTTACCTTTTAAACCTTCCCTAGACCTCCACGAACATTTCAAGACCAAGATAAGATAAATCCGTTTAGCCGTTCTCGTGTTTTAGCGAGACTAACGAACAGCAATTCATTTTTATATATAAGAAGAAGAAGAAGAAGAAGAGAAAATTGAATCTTAAAGCGTTTCTCGATGACTTTTCAATTCAACGCATTAAATACAAGATTGAGATTCAATTCATTTTTTTTTAATTTTATCTCTCTCCTCATCCCAATCTAAAGTATACGTCAGAGTACCTACCTATAGTTGATACAGTATAATATTTGTTTACTAAAGTATGTAGGTGTGTACGCATCTACGTACCCAACCTCAATACGGTATTAATTTACACAAAAAGTGGATCAGGTTTACTTCCTTTCATATTGAAATCTGGATGGCCTTGCCAGACCAACTGCACTGTGACATTTTTGTTTAATTTATGAAGGAAACACCTTGTGCCTGTGGTATATTATACCTATCTATTTGTTAATTAATTTGTTGCGTGCAAAACGACATTGACAGCATATGTATTAGGATGCTTCTTTAGTTCGACTTATAACTTAGTAATAACTTATTCCCCGATCGATGGTAACGAAGTAAAATCGATAATCTCGAACTCGATTATATATATATATAATCTGAATCTCGAAAACGGCTCCAGCGATTTTCATTAAATTTAGTATGCAGAGGGTTTCGGAGGCGATAAATCGATCTAGCTAGGTTTCATTATTAGAAAACGTCGTTTACCCCAAAAAAAACGAGCGAAGCTCGGTCACCCAGGTAAGGTACTTAGTATTAAACGGGTATTTATCGCGTTTTCAAACTGTCTCCTGTACTCTAGTCGAAACGTCGGGAAAAATAGCTGAATAAAACGCGATAAATACCTGTTTAATACTAATAATAATGTGTTCAGATCGCGTAAGTTTAAAAACATACCTACTTATATAACTTTGTTGGTAAATAACTGACGGCCGATATATGTTTACTTTAGCACTGGGGCCTTACCACAAGCTCTTCGAGCAATATTAAAGTAATATCTGGGTAAGCTCGCTCCATCGTAGACCTCATCCTTGCCTGTGCAGCTTACCCATTACAAGTAAAAAAACAACTTTGATATTTCTTACCATGGACATAGAAAAATTAGATTAAATTAGTGTTTCTTTAAGCTTGAAACTTGAAGTTTCTGACACATGACGATTTGTAGAACCACAAGCTCTTACAAACTATAAAATTGTATACGTCATGGTACGAATTATAAAAATTAAAAAAAAATAAAGTAATATTGCTTTGATATTGCACCATGAGCTTGTAGTAAGGCCCTAGAATCTCTGAAATTTCGTGAGACAGCAAAAAAAAATGTGAGACACACGAGGTACGACTAATTTCACGGAAGCCTATCCGTATAATAGTTAGGTACCTACTTTATGACTAGCACGCGTGGTTGCGGATGGTTTGACTTGATAACGGTTCCATCATGAGTTGTGATTTGAATACTGATTTTTCTCACGTAAATTTTGCTAACATACTTTAGCGGAAACGTTACGCATGTAATGCACTTAATTCGGCTAACTGCGGTAGAAGAGCTATCTTAAGTTACACATCTTTGTCGACTCTTACCTACTTAGGTTATTTAATAACCAATTCATCAAAGGTTTACGTACAACCAATCAAAAATCTAGAAAAGCGATACTTGTGTTTTCCTCTTTTTGTTTTTGCACTCTGTGTTACATTTAACTAGTTGTGCAATTAGTTTAAACATTCATTAATTAAATACGATCGTTAATAAACCGTAATAAATAAAAATAAATAGACTTAATATAAAAAAAAACGGTAAAGCCTACCGAGTGTTAGAATTTAGACTACTTATTTGTATAAAATATGTGTATACTTAATTTATCCTATTTTAGAATAGTATCTTAAAAATAATTTATTTAATTGACATCATTTGTGAATTTAATGTCTACCGCCATTCTGGCATCGGCGGTAGACGGAGACGGACGTGCGCGGCCGTTCGTTGTAAGATTGTGGGCTTTGGATTAAATCATTGAGCTGGAAACCTGTTACGAGTATTATTTCGGTTTGTATCCAGAGGATTCTTAATAATTCAGAAGTGGGATACGACCGTTGGTGAAGACTTATTGTGGCGCAGCGGGCGAGAGTTCGCCTGCGACGCAAGAGGTTGCGGGTTCGATTCCCGCCGCGGAACAAATTTGTGTACGGTCTGCAGAAATTTGTTCCGTTGGTCTGGGTGTTTTCTATGTATAATAAAAAAAATATATATCTATGTATCTAATGTATTAAATATATCAGTTATCTAGTACCCATAACACAAGCTTTGAGTAGCTTACTTTGGGGCTAGATGATGCTGTGTGGATTGTCCAGCATTATTTATTTATTTTATTTTATTTAATAACCATGTAGGTATAGGGTTTACTTGATTCATTTAACAGTACCTACCTAACCTAGTAGAAGCTAACATTAGATCTTATAAAGTTTCAAAATAGATATAACCTACCTGTTCAAACCTACATCTACTTACGTAGTCATGTGCACAGGGCAATATCTAAACAGTAATTTATATCTACATCTGAGATAATTGGTAATAATGATGAATACCTAAGTATGAAAAACGGTTTAATATTAGATAAATGTACTGCTTGTTATTAAAGGTAGGTAGTGTTAATGTACCTACCAATAATTTTAGTTTACCCACTTGACGAATAACCACTTATAATAATAGGTAACTCATGATCTATTACTTATGTTTATTCTTTGTTGGCTTGTTTCTTCCCTACTAACAAATTTTACTATCTAATTATATCCGTTACACAATGCAACTATCACACACAACAACATTGGTCCATGCATAACAGGCTCCACACTTGACCCATTTCTGATACTATGTCTTCTTCGGAGAGATCACATTATACACCGCCACTTGATAGACAAAGCAACAAGAGGCGGTCCCGTAGTAAACGTCGTCATGGGCACCCTATACGTAGATCTAAACCTAGCCCGATGGACAGACAGCGACGCAAACGTGAGACGTATCGTAGTAGATCGCGTCGTCGTCAGCCTTCCATTGGAAATAGTTCGTCACGAACAATGACACGCAGACGACGGCGATGTACTAATCACCATCGATACTCTTCTTCTTCTCTTACCTCAACGGAAGGTAGCGATTACTCTAGTGATAGTATGTGCTCTCGAATTAAGAGTAGGAAACGCCAGCGATCTAGTTCTGAAATCACTTCTGACTCGCTATCGTCCGAATCAGACATAAATAAAACAAGACGATCACGCGAAAGGTCTCGTCAGAGAAAATACGGAAAAAGACGACGTTATTCCAAATCAAAGACGAATCGAGACTATGACGTTCTAAAGAAGTTCGCACGATTATTCGGTAAAACGGATCATCACTTTGAAGGGGCACAACATGTGATTCCTGAATTCAACCCAGATGCAAATGACCAGTCGGCTGTAAATTGGATACGCAAAGTCAACGAAACTGCCAGAATCTATAAATGGAGTGACAGACAAATTATTTTCTACGCCATCCCCAAATTAGCTGGGCATGCTAAAAAATGGTACCAAGGTCGGAGTACGATAAATTTGAGCTGGCGAGAATGGCAAAGGAAAATAATTAAAGCATTTCCAGATGATACAAATTATGCCGATCGATTATCAGAAATGCTAGAAAGAAGAAGTAGAAGAGAAGAAACGTTGGAAGATTATTATCATGATAAAGCAAGATTGGTAAAGACATGCGGTATAACAGGACGTAATGCAGTGGATTGTATTATTAATGGAATATTCGATTTTAATATACGTCTTAATGCACAAGGTTCTAGTTTCAAGAAACCTTCTCAATTGCTAAAGTACCTTCGTCGAATCTCCAAGAAAAGTAACACACTCGGACGCAAAGTTAATCAAGGTAGCAGATATGAACCCAGCACGAAGGCCGGTGAAAAACCCCCGAATATGAGAAGTACAGGATCTCAAAAAGTATCTTCTACTATACCTCGTGAGGGAACTAGGCAAATACAATGTTATAATTGTCTTGAGGTAGGCCACACGTCTCGCACTTGTTCGAAACCGATAAAACGATGTGATAAATGTTCTCGTCTTGGACATGACAGTCAAAAATGCGAAATAATCAGCAATTTTCGAGGAAAATCTAATCTGAATATCAAGGAGAATCAAAGCAATAAAACGGAGTCAGCGCAGAAAGTTTTAAAAATAACACCTGACGACCAAGCAAATGGCAAGTATTTAAAATCTATAACCCTAAATAATACCAAACGTTCTGCATACATCGACTTCGGTAGTCAATGTACATTAGTTCGCAAAAGCGTAGCAGACGAATTTCAGATACCTTTTCTCAAGTCTGGGTTACCCATCCTTAAGGGTTTTGCTTTAGGAAGTGTTGTCCCTTTGGGCAAAATTGTTGTAAGTATTGTAGTTGACGCAGTGGAAGCAGACGTAGAAGCTTTTGTCGTTGAGGATCATCTATTAGATACGGAGGTCTTGATAGGGCAATCCCTGACCGAATTGCCAACGGTTATAGCTCATAAAACGAACTCTACTCTGATATTGTATTGCGACGATTCGGAAGCGGAGAGAGTAAATCTTCACTGCTTAAACGATGTCACAATGCAGGTAGGATTAAACAGTGTAGACGTACGGATAGACGATGAATATTCGGGACCGTTATTTGTACCAGGTAGTATTTGCATGAAACCTAACAATCAGTATGTTCTTTTACAAGGTGTATATCAGGTTCAAAATAATCGGGGTCAAATTTTAATAATTAATTCATCAAATAAAGCGTTGTGCTTCAAAAGAAACAAACTAATAGCTCGTGCTATAAAATTACCACAAAATAGTGCATTTCTTCCCTGTGCCGGATCTTATCACATCAATGAAATCAATGTAAGCAACGAACCGACTACATTACTCCCCGAAGCAAAATGCCCAATTACGATGAACATGATAAATGTTGGCCCAAAAATTGGCCAGCCTGACAAAGAACGACTAATTCGGTTGATTAATGAATTTAGAGACTGTTTCGCGTTACACACGCGTGAACTCGGTCTTACCAATATAACGGAGATGAACATAAGACTAAACGATACTAAACCTGTCATCTATAAGCCGTACAGACTTCCGTTTAGCGAACGGGCCAAGGTAAGGGAAATGATTGGTGACCTATTATCAAATGGTATCATCCGAGAATCACAATCAGCATACTCCAGCCCAATTGTCCTAGTACGCAAAAAGAATGGTGAATGTCGCCTATGTGTTGATTATCGAGCACTAAACAAGAAAACTGAGAAGGACAGTTACCCTATGCCTGTCATAGAAGATCAACTGGACCAACTAAGTGGGAAGTCATTGTTCACGAGTTTGGATCTTGCCTCGGGTTATCATCAGATACCAGTGGCCGAAGACTCGAGACACGTCACAGGCTTCGTAACTCCCGATGGACATTACGAGTATACTCGCATGCCCTTCGGCCTTGTCAATGCCCCTGCTGTTTTCCAGAGTATGATCAATAAGGCACTTGGTGCGAAGCGTTTCGATTTGGCTATACCATACTTGGATGACCTATTATGCACGGGTAGTACCACCGATGAAATGTTCAACAAACTAGAGTCAATTTTCAAATTATTGAAGAAAGCTAATCTTACCTTAAATCTAAAGAAATGTTTCTTCTTCCAATCTGAAATCGATTATTTAGGATTCGAGATATCGGAAGAGGGCCTTAAACCTGGCAGTAAGAAGATACAGGCTGTACAGGAATTCCCCTGCCCCACCAATGTCCATCAAGTTAGACAATTCGTCGGTCTGGCGAGTTTCTTTCGGCGTTTTGTATATAATTTTGCATGCATTGCCAGACCTCTAACCAAACTGACTAAAACAGATGTGACTTGGACATGGGGTGAAGAACAAGAAGCAGCATTTCGCGATATAAAATCAAAACTTATAACGAGACCGATACTGGCATTATATAACGCTGAGTTCATTACAGAAGTGCATTGTGATGCCAGTTAAGTAGGCATAGGTGGAATTCTCCTACAGAAACGTAATGAAGAAGCGCCATTGCAACCAGTCGCTTACTTTAGTCGCCAAACTACTCGGGAAGAAGAGTTCTGGCACTCTTACGAACTCGAAACCATGGCCGTCGTCATGTCACTGAAAAAGTTTCGCGTGTATCTCATTGGCATAGAATTCAAAGTCATCACAGACTGTAGTGCATTACGTGCGACCCTGACGAAGCGGGACCTGTTACCAAAAGTCGCAAGATGGTGGCTTATACTTCAAGAGTATAACTTTTCTATAGAATATAGGCCGGGACATAATATGCAGCACGTGGATGCACTCAGTCGAAACCCAATCCAGATTTCAAACCAAGAAGAATTGGAAATTCTTAATATTACAACCAACGATTGGCTTCAGACAGTTCAGATGACAGATCCTTATTTGAAAGGCATTAAGACCATCTTACAGACAAACGAAAATGAGCTTAAAGACATTACAATGAATTACATCCTCCGCGACGACAAAATTTATAGGAAGGTTGGGAATAAGCTTAGATGGGTAGTACCAAACTCTGCACGTTGGAGGATTTGTCAGATGAACCACGATGAAGCGGGCCACTTTTCGATCGAAAAGACTTTAGAAAAGATAGCTTCTGACTATTGGTTTCCAAAGATGAATCGCTTTATCAAGAAGTATGTCAAAGCGTGTATAAATTGCGCGTACAATAAAGAGTTGGCGGGAAAGAAAAGCGGATTTCTACATCCTATTCCGAAAATTAATGCCATCTTCCATACCGTCCATATGGATCACCTAGGTCCGTTTATAAAAAGCAAACGCGGCAATTGCTATATTCTTGGCGTTATTGACGCATTTAGTAAGTTCATTTTTATAAAGGGTGTGAGGAACACAAAATCGAAAAGCACAATTAAGGTCTTAGAAGAAATTTTCTCTGTATTTGGTCAACCTCAAGTAATCATCTCGGATCAGGGTACCAGTTTTACCTCCAGTGAGTTCAAAAACTTTACCGGCTCGATTGGTACCAAACATGTATGCAACGCGGTGGCAACACCACGAGCAAACGGGCAGATTGAACGGTACAATCGGACTATTTTGAACTCACTAGCGGCGATGAATCACAGCCGAGATGAAAAAGATTGGGACAGTAATCTAGGCAAATTGCAGTGGAGTCTAAATAATACGGTCAATAAGGGTACGGGAAAGTCTCCTGCTGAAATTGTATTTGGTCAGAAAACAATAGGACAATCAGAGGGAATAATAAAAGGAGCTTTAGAGCAACCAGAGCAGATGACAACTGAAGAAAGAGAGGAACTTAGACGAACGGTACAGGAAAGCATAGATGACAATCAGACAAAAATGAAACAATTATTTGACAAGAGTAGGGCACCTTCAAAAACATTTCAAGAAGGCGATCTGGTAATGATACCTAATCATAACCCCGATAAAGGTAAAAGTAAAAAGTTAGCCCCTAAATTTAAAGGCCCTTTTAAAGTTACAGGTGTTTTAGGAAAAGATAGATACGAAGTTTCAAGTATTCAGGGACATTCAAATCGTATGTACAAAAATATATTTCCAGCTGATCATTTAAAATCATGGATCACAGTTGACACGCTTCACTCGGGCAGTGATGCGGGTTCCAACAGTGACGAGTCAACTTCGGAATAGATTATTATTACTGATATTATGACTAAGCAGCACACTAACACCCACCTTTCCTGTCCTGACATTTACAGCCTAGGTGCTGACCGGAACAGATCAAGGCGACCAAAATAAAACAAATGATGGTCGTTGACCTATCCAGGCCCTCTCCTAGTGTAGAGGGCACGTTGTTGTCGCCTATTGTATGAAAATCGAATATCTGCATCAACCATAATTCCCTAGTGTGAATAAGTATCATTTTATGATTAAGTGAGAATGTATCCCCTAGTGTGGTGCATGTGTGAAGTGAAGCCCCCAGTGCGGCTTGTTACTGTGTTCATATTTTGTGAAGCCCCCAGTGCGGCAGGTTACTGTGTTCATATTTTAAGCACCCCTAGTGTGGTCACCTGTAATGAATAATTTGAAATGATTTAAGTATATATTTTTAAATTAAATGAATAGATTTATGTAATTACAAATTACAGTTGATTTTATTAAAATAATAAGCAGTTTAATTATTATTTATGCAATGTTATTCAACAAAATGAACGTTAAGACTTTATTCATAAGTACGTTGTACAACGTACAGTTTAATCGCATCATTACCAAACTCAGTCATTTATAATAACTAGCAATAACTATAAAAGTTGTGATGTTATAAAAAGAAAAACAACCAACTTAATTAGAATGTATGAGAAACTTTAGACTTTTACTATAGATCGTAACAGTAAAGATTACGTTCTATATACTGAAACAATCTAAGACTGATTCTTATTATATACCTTCTTATATGTATAAGTATTACTACGAGTACTAACATTTTTTTTGTTATAATTAATTATTTTTAATTGTTATTATTTTTTATTTTGTTTTTTTTTCTTTCTTTATCAGACGATGTACTTGTTCTTAATTCACGTTTGTTAAACTTACTTAAAGTTATAGTGTGAGGACACACCCACTTATACGAATGGCCGAGCTGAATTCGGGAATGGGGACATCCCTGCAGCAGAATGGCCGACTGTTAGAATTTAGACTACTTATTTGTATAAAATATGTGTATACTTAATTTATCCTATTTTAGAATAGTATCTTAAAAATAATTTATTTAATTGACATCATTTGTGAATTTAATGTCTACCGCCATTCTGGCATCGGCGGTAGACGGAGACGGACGTGCGCGGCCGTTCGTTGTAAGATTGTGGGCTTTGGATTAAATCATTGAGCTGGAAACCTGTTACGAGTATTATTTCGGTTTGTATCCAGAGGATTCTTAATACGAGGGTGATATTTTTTTAAATATTATTTTATAATCTATTAACTAATCAATCACTCGTAGGTTGCTAACTACTACCAACCAAACAAAAAACAGACAAAATGCTGCAAATAGATTGCTGAGTGGTAATTCCAACCGTTTTAATTTAATTTGTATCATTTTAATTTTCATAGAATTAAGATAGTAACCCGATTTCTATAATAACTTACCTCATAATCAAGATTAGTAGGTATAATCAAGTTTCTATCTGGGTCGGTATTACGGCCTATTTCACCTATTTTCTATATAGTTACCAGCATAGAAAGGTACACCTAGCCATCTAGGTCTTGTGAAAGTAACTAGACCTGAAAACCCTGCATTAAACCGACCGTTAGGAGCACTGATAATCGCCGCTTATTCTCGTGGAAAGCTTAAAGAAATTGCACATAATGAAGAAAGTGAAGTGATGAGAAATTTGCGAAGGGATAGTGTGTGCTATCTTTTAAAACGAATAAAGTACCTAAATCCTTTGGTTTTTACGATACTTTATTAAACCCACAAAACTAAAGAGTTTAACCGACTTAAGAATAAGAATTAAGAATAAGAATTTATTTGTCCAAAAAACGCACACAGGGAAAAAAAATAATTAAGTAAGTACCTAATACAAAATCAGCTAAAGAAAATAATAATACTAATACCTAATGACATCTTAAATAATTAAATAAAAAATTAGGAAGATAATATAAGTACTAACATGCAAATAAAATTTAAAAATAGAACTACCCACCTACAATCCTTCCCTGCATGTGCAGTTGAACGGGTCCAGCCTCAGCTGAATGCCACTACCGCGCGTCGCACAGTAGTGACGCTGTTTTTCAGTCTGAACCACAGTAACAACACGAGACGAGAAAAAACACATATACATTATCCTATTGTGTACATATAAACAAATAAAGCAGATAAAAAAAAAAAAAAAAAAAAAAAAAAAAAAACTAAATATAGTGTGTAATGTAAATATTATAATAAATATAATAAGATAAATAAATAAATACTTCTAAAAATCTCGCTTGTAATTTTCTACTTAGGTAGGTACTTAGTGCAACATAGAAGTCTATTTTTTTAATTTTAGTTTGACTTTTTGTTTTAATTGTAAAAATAAGGATTCGTTTATTTTGGGTCACACACGTGATACTTACCTCCATTACAAAAATAGCTACGGAACACATTCATTCCTTCGCGCAATGTAATTTTCTAACATTTTAATCTTTTGCATCTCTTAATGCCCTAGTGGTGTCTGCTGTTGATTGAAATTGTAAAATTAATATGATATACTTTTTGCAGCTATGGTTAAGTTAGGTTGTTAATTGGCCCTGACGAGATTGCGGAACTAAGCAACAGCGTTCCCGCGATCTCGTCCCGGAAGCGCAAAGCGGAACACCCCAGAGGTTTTAGTCAGTATCAGGAGTCTGACATAACCTTCTGGCTCCCCCCGGGGCCGTTGGTATCCTTATAGGATTTCCTCTGGGTTAAAAAAAAAAAAAGGTTGTTAATTGGCCAATCACTATCGATTTCAATATTTCAAATCGAACAGTAGGTACCTAAGTTTATAGGTAGATACAATCAACTCCATGAAAATCATCTAGTTACCTATAAGCAGATAAATTTGGCAATTTAATTTTGGCAATTAATTATGGCAATCAAATTACATTTTGTGGTTGTTCTCGTACTTTATGGTAAGGCAGCCGAACCGTGTGGTGTAGAATCAGGGGTAGGACTTTTCTACTCAACGTTTTCGTCATTGTTCACAACAATTTCGTTTCCTATCTCGTAAAATATTAGTTAATTTTATATGTACCTACCTACCCTTCGTGAAATAACTCATTATCAAGCGATCTTTTATTACTCCATCTTCATGCTATCTTGAAAGACGAGCTCTAAAATCAAGGTTAACAAAGTTTTTTAAAAACGGTAAAATATCAAATTGAATAGAAATGTCCGATAAGGCACAGATTTATATATACGATACGACATAGATTTCCTAACGTCTTATTGCCGTCTACAACGCGATATTTTTTCGACCGTCTGAAAGTTGGATTGCACTTTCCAGACTAAGACTAAGTATTTTAGACTATAATGGCGTTGGTTAGGTACCGTATCGGTTGCACTGATAGCTTTTACGTAACTTTGCATAACACTGCCGTGACAAATTACTATAGTGCCGTTCGTAATTAGCTGTAAATAGGTACTTTGGTAAAAGTTGTTATAAATATTATGCCGACCGTGTCTAAGTTTAAAATAAACGTTAAAAAGTAGATTTGAAATAGTTTTTGCAGATGACTAGTAGGTGAGCTATGCTTAGCTCTTGGGATACTGTGTTATAGCCTATAAAAGCTACCCAAAAGATAGGTACCTATAACTTATAGGTACCTATCTTTTGGGTAGCTTTTATGTCCATATTGGCCCAGATATATTGGAATGATTGTACTGAAAGAAACCTATGAAAAAAGCCTAATTGCGGTTACGCAGTGCGTAAACTACCAACTACTCCGGATCATATTTTCACAGATACCTACCTACGGATCGGATACGGATCGGACGCAGTGCGTAACCGCTCTTAATCTGCACAATTTACTTTTTGATCTTATCATCTCGCCAAAAAAAGTATGCTTATTATGTAGGTACCTACCTACATCGCGGGTGAAGCCGCGGGCGGATGCTGGTAATTTATAAATCCCGTAGCTACATAAATTCCCTGGTAGGTTTTTTTACTATAGGTACGATAGGCCAAGGAAATGGTGTACCAGTTTTGATTTAGTTTCCTAGTCATCGAAAATTACAACAAGGTTCAGTTCGTGCTAAAAAAATAGAAGTTGTCAGATAGATCTGCAAGCGAAACTAATCTTTATCACCTATGAATCTGCAAGCGGCATTCAACCTTAGGGTGGTAAACCAATTTTTTGGTCGACCGTACCTACTTACAAAGTAGGTAGGGTACACTTGTAGGTACCTATATAGGTACAACTGATTGTGGTTCTTGGTAGATTTCACGTGAATATAATTTTAGTCAATAAAGTCGGTTCGAAACCGTTTCAAAAGGCAAATAAATAACAATTTGTACGGAGAGAGTCTCACTTTCTGTAACGCATTGTTTGTTGTGTAAAACAATAGCTTGCAATATCGACCCTACGGCTAACGACATAGGGTTCACGGAACAGAATCTACAAAATACAGGTAACCTACCTACGTACGCACTTCGCCGGGAGGTAATTAAAGGGATATTTAATGGTATGATGATTCGAAACGACCATTTAAATGCTGTGCTGCAGATCGTATGGTAAAATCACGATTTCATACAAAACTAGTAAGTATTTATGGTAAAAATTAAAAAACACCCGACTGAACGTAACTGAAAATAGATTTTTACAGCCACCTTATTAAATTTTATTACATTTTGTCTTTGCTACTCTTGTAATACAGACGAATCCAATGACACCTCATTTGTCAAAATCTGTCCAGCCGTAAGGACTCTAGCGACAGCCAACAGGAACTCGCATAGATACACCCCAAACACATAACCCTCTTTCGCTTTACAGACGGGTAATAAATAAACATGATATCGATTGTAATATCCAGGCTTGGTAGTCCGATCTAGCCACTTATCTTTGAGGATATCTAACTAAATCTTGTACCTACTTACCATAACCTAACAAAAAAAAACTAGAAAAGTATTTTCCTAACAAAGGTGGTAATTACCTACGTCATGTTGATAAATAAAAATATACCTATTTTTCAAAATACAGATTTATTTCTAAGAAATAAAAATACAACAGTCTATCGGAGTTCACAAATCGGATAGTTACAGCAAAAACATAAAAAAGAAACAAAATGTAACAAACAGGTAGGTTATTAAAGTAAGGGAGAATAGTACCTGAAATAACTACATTTTACCATCTAAAAAATCAGATACTTAACGATATCAATATCCACTGTAATCTATTATTATTTGTATTAAACGGGTATTTATCGCGTTTTATTTAACTATTTTTACCGACGTTTCAACAGGTTTACACACTCTTTGATGGATCAGTCAACCCGTGACCACAACAGTGTTTAAACCTGTTAAAACGTCGGGAAAAATAGGTAAATAAAACGCGATAAATACCTGTTTAATACTAATAATAATGTGTTCAGATCGCGTAAGTTTAAAAATATACACAGTAATCAGATATGAAGCCAAAACATACACATAAAATACGGCTGGCTGATCTAAGTTACTGTGAAGTTAGCCGTTTATGCGCAGTGCAGCTTTTTCATACTAAATTGTCTTCTGCGCATCGAAACAGCTAACTTCACGGTTGACTAAACCCGCTAGCCGTATCTCAACTCGTTTATCGTAACTAAAGTAATTTGTACTTTCGATACTATGGCACAATTTTAAGAAATATTTTTTCGAGACAAAGTTTCGTACAATACTGAAGTATTATTATGAAATTATGTATTTAATTAAACCTATTGACCTTCACTTCAAGATAATAACAAACATAACTTTCGAAGTAGTCTGATAACACCCTTTTTCTTTCAACTTTGAAGTGAATTCGTAAGTACAACCAAAATTGAGCGTCATATGCAATTAGTATTACCCGTAATTGCAAAAATTAAAAAACTTTAATATTCTTAATTCTTTCACCATATTGATTTTAGTCACTCTTTTAATCCAGTCGAATTCGGCGACACTTTATTTGTCAAAATCCTTCCAGCAGTTTGGGCTTATGACAGCCAAAAGAACTCGCATACATAAACCCCTAAAGGGCTTCACACACAGCAGTAATGTAAAGATGTACATTATAGCACGATACATCTCATTACATCATTCCATAGAAATCGTCACGAGACCACACACGACAGCTATAATGTATGGCATAATATCTATGGGATGTAATGTACATTAATATACATTATAGCTGCTGTGTGTGAAGCGCTTTACACATTAGAGCATATATTCAACCTTCCTTCGCAGTCGGTTAAAAAGGACCCTGTCCTGTGACGTCAGATTTTTAAGGTCTATTTATTATGCACCAATAATTATTTAGCACCTACCAATAAACCAAAGATCGGGTTACAACGGCGTTTAGTTAGTTATGAAATGCAAAAATACTACTAATTAACACAACCTTACATACACAGCTACATAGCAGAGAAATTAACCCTAAAAACAATACCTCATCTTAACACTTACACTATAAAACCATGGCCTTACAAGTTAACCAAAAAAATGTAATAATATACTTAGACAAATTAAATATTTTCATAAAATACCTGTGAAAGAGTTGTTCTGTTTCATCATCATCTTCCTGCCCTTATCCCACGCTATGTGGTAATAGAGTTATAGAGTTGGTCTGTTTATAGGCCTTAAAACAATTTATATTCTAGTTAGAAGTTTGATTTATAGTTGCAAAATTTTGTTTTTATATGGAACACTAATTCGATTTCGGAAATAAAATTAGCCTAAGTTGTTCTTTATAACATCGGCTGCCAGTAAAAGTCCCGTCAAAATAGGACAATCGTTTCGGAGATTAGCCGGTACAAAAAAAGCGCTAGGGCCCAGCGAGTTTCTTGTCAGTTCTTCTCGCACTGGGGATAGGACTGGAACTGGCACTTAGACTCACCTAGTATGTAAGACGTTTCAAAGTGATCCCTGTGATTCTATTGAAAATAAACATATTTTGAATTTGATTTTGAACAAACAGAAAGACAGTTTTTATAAGTTTAGTTTACACTTTCATATAATATAACCGCTGTTACTTTGACATTACAAAAACATATTTCAACTTTATTTGTATCGATTTTAAGCTTATTTTTTTTTAAATATATGTAGGTAGGTACATATGTTTATAATGAAAGAATTTAAGGCTAAATTATTCCTTATGGTGAATTATGGACAAGAAACGAAATAAGGTTTAGTAAACTATCAAAACCCGTACTAAGCACCTAATATAAGGTTAACTAATATAATACTATTATATATATTTACATAAAAATATATTATAATACATACGTTACACATAATAAGTTAATTTGCAAGGCCTACAGCCACACGCATCTATGTATAAACCAAGTGATATTATCATAAGTTTTGCTTACCTCATTAATTCTTACAAAATCTAATGTTATTGACAATCACAGACTAGAGTTAGATATTTTTTTTTTTTTTATACTAGCTTTTGCCTGCCACCTCGCCTGCTCGATCTTTTTTAGCATACGATTTTGATGAGAGCTTATATTCTGCTCTCAATTATGCTGTCTACCTGTGAAAACTATATGAAAATTTGTTCAGTAGTTTTGGAGATGTACGCGTACATTCAAATAAACAGACAGACAGACAGACGAAAACTTTAAGATAATGCTTTGATTCATAATCTCTGGGTATTTTTTTTCAATGAAAGCAATGAAAAAATCTAATATCCATCTTACCTCAGGTTTACAACATGATTTCATAATCATGTAAAGTGTAAAACTTATATTCACCAAAACATGTGAAGTGAACCTAGGCCTGTGTATCGATTCTTTAGCGATTTTCACACATTAGCTGCTTAGCCAATGGTTTATGATAATCACTGGTTATTGTGTCGGTGAACATCACGGTGACTAATTTATTAATACTTAAAATCAAACACGCTTAAAAAACCTTTTTAATTTTTGAAACGATTTTATAAACTATAGAATATTTGCTATTGAAAAAAAATGTTTAAAATGGTTTAAAGGGCTCCTCAGAGGCTTCTATCGTGTTTTAAAATGAAAACACGTATCATTAGTCCGAAGCTAAACACTAATTTACAATTATGGTTGTATAATTTTTTTTTGAGACTCATATTATATAAAGTACTTCAGCCATCAATAAGAAATTCAGTGTTACACACATTCAAATACTATACAAAAGATGTTATAACTTATGTCAAAATTATAGTATCAACTATGAATTATAAAAACCTCATCAAAATTAATCCTAACCGTTGGAAAATTGAGAGGTTTCGTATTCTTGTAAAAAAGTTATTAATTACTAGCTTCTGCACGCGGCGTCGCCCGCGAAGTACCTACATAAATTATAGCCTATGTTCATCCTGAAAGTTCATTCTACACATTGGTGAAAGAATTTTTCAAATCGGTTCCGTAGTTTCGGAGCCTATTCAATTCAAACAAACAAACAAACAATCAAATCTTTCCTCTTTATAATATTAGTATAGATAACTGTAACTTGAATTTCTGTTATATAACTGTGTATTATTATTATTGTCTATCTTCAATTAAATTCTTAAATATTTACGGATAAAAATAATCTTTAATAATAATGACAGTTCGACTACAATTTTCACTGTACTAATCTATACTAATATTATAAAGAGGAAAACTTTGATTGTTTGTTTGTTTGAAATGAATAGGCTCCGAAACTACTGAACCGATTTGAAAAATTCTTTCAGGACTAATATTTAAACATTAAATATTAAATATTAATTTTATTAATGCAGAAATGAAGTTTTGCTTTTTTTTTAAACAATAAAAATAGTGAATATAGTCGTATTTTTTTAAGAAACCATATTAATGAAATCGATAGTTCTTTTACTGTATTAATTTTAGTTAAGTCCACTTAGGTAATATTTCGAACCCGGAAAAAGAAATTGTTATAGGAAGTCACCACTTTTGTCACTGTTCTTTGAAGTTTAAGTATATTAGCTCACCCAATTCAGTTCACTGGTTATAAGACAGTCTACACTATAATTTTGACAGAACTTATCTTAGAACTAAATGCAGGAACACACATGTTTATCGACCGGCACCAACAGCCTAATATAGGAAACACAGAAGCACATAAGCGCTCAATTAAATGCCGCTAGCGTTCGCTCGCATGCTGTCAATACTGAACGTGTATTTTATACGTAAGTATTAGATATAAGTAAGTTAATTAAGTTAGTTTATATGCGAAAAACTGTCAGTTTTATTTTATGGCGAAATCAACTGACTGACGAATGAGCAAGCTATTTTATCGCGCTCAGTGTTGGTTTCTTAGAAAAAGTAGTTTATATTGATGGTTACTTTAACCCGCGGAAGTTTTGGGAAGTAGTCTGGGGCCTTATCACGAAGTCTTCCAGAACGATTCCGTAACGATTCCATTATAGAAACGTCACTACTTCCATACAATTTACATAGGTCATGGTACAAAATAACAATGTAATACTAATTCGGTAATGTATAATGAATTCGTGGTTAGGCCCCCGGTCCCTGTATACAAGAATGTGTGTTCCCACTATAAAAAATGTTTCCAGCTCAATGCAGTTCGTGAGTCGATCGCCCCAACGCCTCCAAATTACTATGATGCGAATCAATCCTATTCATATTAGCTTTGCACTCTTCCCTTTGTATCTTAGTTAGTGCTTCGCTTTTAGGGGTCAAAGTTTCTGATGATGCGTTTTGTGCGTCCATGTTCAGTCGCTCAGAGGTGAGGAAGTCAGATCCGTTCACGTGGGGTTTCGTTTCGGAGAGGTCCAAATTTGATATGCTTAGAGGCCTGTCGGAATTTTCCAGGCCGGACGCCAGGGACTTGGAAGCGGCCATTACTTCAGTTTCTGAAAAGTTTCGTCAGATTTCATACGATTCGTTATAGCATGCAATCTTGTATTATTTACCCAAACAAAATTAACAAGGATCATACAAAATAAGCGCTGGGGCCCAGCGAGTTTCTTGTCAGTTCTTCTGGGACTGGGGATAGGACTAGTATGTTAGACGATTCAAAATTATCCCTGTGATTTAATTGAATATATATTTTTGATTTTATTTGATTTGATATACTTATTCAAATTTTCAATAATTAAAATAAAATAAAATAAATATGATCACGACTGTAATCCCCGGGCTCAATAGGTATCTCCTCAGATCTTTAGACACTTAGATCTATGAGGATATCTAAAGGGGGTAGTCAGAGGCAAGTCCAAACATGACATTTGGTACATGCCCACATTTTGCACAGTAGTTAGTATTCCGTACGTGACAGGTTGCAAGCCCATCGCCGCTTATAAGAATACTAACCTATGACACACACCTTCGAATTTTTGGTTCTAGGGTATGCCGGTTTCCTCACGATGTTTTCCTTCACCGTTTAAGAGCACTGGCATTGCGCACATAAATTTTTCGAATGGAAAAACTCATTGGTGCACGACCAGGTTTGAACCCACGACCTACGGATCGTGAGGCAGGGGTGCTACCACTACCACCACCAGCGCTCAAATTTTCAATACCTTAACATAATATAATAAATAAATATTGGTGGACATTTCACACAACGCCATCTAGCCTCAAACTAAACAAAGCTTGTACTATGGGAACTAGATGGTTGGTAGATTAATTATACACCTTTTTTTGTAAATACATAGGTACATAGAATACATAATAACACCCCGACACAGAACAAACATCTGCGTTCATCGCACAAATGTTGCCAACTGAGCTGTGAGGACAGTCAAATATATGAAATGTCACTATTTTTCAGTTACTTTGAGCAAAGAGGTATTAAAAATTTACGATTTGAGCATTAAAAGTGTCTTTAAAGTAATGGTGCATAGGAGTTATGGAAGTTTGAAAGTGTTCAGCAACTTTTGTTGGTGACTGTATCTACAACCGGTATCTTAAGTAGACAAAGTTGTATACAGATGGTATGACTATAAGAATAAGTACCTACCTTTGGTAAATTCGTCGTTTTTCTTTAGCGTTTGTGCGTTTCTGTCGTCTTTGTGGTCCTTCGGGAGAGATGAGGATCTCGCGCCGCCCCCCATTAGCATGCCTAGTACTCTGTTAACAAAAAACCTCGTATAAAAACTATTCTCAAACTAGCTTCCGCCCACGGCTTACCCCGTGGGACCCGTACAACCGTTATTTTCGGGGATAAAAATTAGCCTACGTGCTATTCCAGACTATAAACTATCTCTGTGCCAAATTTCATCCAGATCCGTTCAGGCGTTTTGGCGTGAAAGAGTAACAAACATCCACACATTGAAAGTTTCGGGTTTATAATATTAATAGGATATTCTTTCGAAATTCATCAAAACATTAACCCCTAATTTATATTAAAAAAATATTTACTCACCTTTACAGCTTTCGGTCTAAGTTTAGTTTGCATGGATCAAAAAAATTACATGTTATCATAATATTATGTACCCTACTTAACACAGTTCGAATAAAAATTTGAACACTAAAATTATTCTTATTCTTTTTCTATTTCTATTTAATTTCGCCTTTTTGCAGTAACAATATAACCTTGGATGCACTATCTAGGAGCTTATGAAGTAATATAATATGCTCTGATTGTTTAAATTACTTAATCAAACCACTGTTTTTTGAATTGATTGAATGAATTTTAATGCACTCATACATAAAAATTTACGACGACCTCAGTGGCGCAGTGGGCGAGAGTCCGCCTGCGACGCAAGAGGTTGCGGGTTCGATTCCCGCCGCGGAACAAATTTGTGTACGATCTGCAGAATTTTGTTCTGTTGGTCTGGGTGTTTTCTATGTATAATAAAAAATATCTGTCTATGTAATAATGTATTAAATAAATCAGTTATCTAGTACCCATAACACAAGCTTTGAGTAGCTTACTTTGGGGCTCGATGATGCTGTGTGGATTGTCCAGCATTATTTATTTATTATTATTATTTATTATGTTCTGTAACGTGACACAAAATAAACCTCTTTTAATTTTGTTTTATTTTTTACTAGCTTCCTCTAGCGGCTTTGCTCGCGAGGTACCTATAAAAACTATAGCCTATGTTACTCAGGGATAATGTAGAATTCTAATGATAAAATAAAAAAAAAATAGTAGCAAACAAAAATACAAAAATACAAAACTTTCCTCTTTATAATATTAGTATAGAAGTATAGATTTACAAGCTACGAAATAACTGTTTATTGTTCGAGCTACAGACTGACCTCGAGTTGCCGAGGTCTCCGAAGGGCGTGCCGGGCGCCGAGGGGTGCGCGTGCTCCGTGTGCCCGCCCTCCGCAGCCAAGCCCTCCGCGATCAGAACGGCACCGATATCCAGCTCCCCTTCTATAACAATACATACACTTCACTATATAGGATAAAACAAAGTCGCTTCCCGCTGTCTGTCTGTCCCTATATGCTTAAATCTTTAAAACTACGCAATGGATTTTGATCCGGTTTTTTAATAGATAGAGTGATTCAAGAGGAAGATTTATGTGTCGAACGAGCTGATGCCCGCAGCTTCGCCCGCGTGAATGTCGATTATCGCGACTTTTCATACAAACTTTCATCCCCTATTTTATCCCCTTGGGGGTAGAGTTAATGAAAATCCTTTCTTAGCGGATGCCTACATCATAACATCTACATACCTGCATGCCAAATTTCAGCCCGATCCGTCCAGTGGTTTGGGCTGTGCGTTGATAGATCACTATCTCAGTCAGTCACCTTTGAGTTATATATATTTAGATATATCCTACTAATATTATAAACGCGAAAGTTTGTAAGGATGTCTGGATGTATGTTTGTTACTCTTTCACGCTGAAACGGCTGAACGGATCAGGATGAAATTTGGTACAGATATAGATTATATTCTGGAATAGCACATAGGCTACTTTTTATCCCGGAAAAATGTACGGTTCCCGCGGGATAGATTCGTTTTTGTTTTTCAAGGTACCACTCGGGCGAAGCCGTGGGCGGAAGCTAGTGCATAATATAGTAGAGAAACACTGATAATTTAGAGGTGTTTAAAGTGAGGTCGTAAATAAACACATTTCAGTATATTTAGTATCAGCATTGCAGCCGGTGCGGGTCGCTAGTATTATATAAATTACCATCAGTGACTTCGTATAACTTGATCCCGGGTATTTCTTTCTCTTTCTCTCCTTCAGCAGAGGGCGTTTTCTTGTAAGTACACGTTCTGGACACAAGAGGCTTCCAACGGGCTACCTATATAACAAAAATATAATGGTAAGTTACAATAACAGTTTCAAAGGGTGGTAAAGCTAACTTAGTCATTACTAAATGAACAAACTTTCAAACTTAAACTAGTATTAATTTTAATTAAAAAACCCGGCTGAGAGTAATTGAAAACAGCTTATTACAGTCGCCATTTTATATATTATGTCACTCCTAAGGCGGAAACATACTATTAACACGCTACGCGACCCGATGAAACGCGACGCGTGTCGACTCGAATCAAATGAGACACGTCGGATGTTCATAGTATGATTCTAGTCATAGAAAATAGTACAATTTGATTCGAGTCGACACGCGTCGCGTTTCATCGGGTCGCGTAGCGTGTTAATAGTATGTTTTCGCCTTTATTGATCGAGACGAACCCAACACCTCATTTGTCAAAATTCGTCCAGCCATTTCGCATCCAGATAGGGGCAAATTGACTGACTCACATTAGGCAGCCGTCTCTTCCCTACTTGTTATGTGTCATCACATCACCACTTCAGTAGGTCTACCATGAGTTTTCACAATCTACACTCGCTAGCGACTGTAGTTAAAAAAATGCATGAAAACTTGTACAGCGCCTCTAGCGGATAGTTGGGTACTAAAATGTCACGTAGTTAACTATCCTACGTCACAGCGTACTACAGCGACTGTAATTTGCGCTTCACTACTTGCTTAGAATTTGGTAGCATAACAACTTAGACAGATGTTATAGTAACGTACTATTACTACTGTAGTAACGTCAGCCGATCTAAATGTGACAACTCATGGTAGACGTACAGGTACGCTCAGCCTAAAATAGTAAGTTTCACCTGCGCCAGTTCTTCGAACCTCTCCACCGCAGGCGATGACCACTTGTCCCATCGGTTCTCTCCGTCCGGGCTGTCCGCCGGACGCACTCCGGCCAGGAAACACTCCATCGCCTGATTTTATTGAAATCATCAGAGATGAAATGAAATTAAATGATCATGACTGAAAATCACCTTTGAAGATCTCTAGTTCTTAAATTTTTGAGGATATCTAAAAAGTCAGTGGCACGTTCAAATGATATACTCATTATTACCTATACACACCGAACTAAAAGTACTTTTAGTTCGGAACCTATTCAATTTTGTTTTATTTAATCCTACTAATATTATAAACGCGAAAGTTTGTAAGAATGTATGGATGGATGGATGGATGGATGGATGGATGGATGGATGTTTGTTACTCTTTCACGCTAAAACGGCTAAACAGATCTGAATAAAATTTGGCACAGATATAAATTATGGTCTGGAATAACACATAGGCTACATTTTATCCCGAAAAAATGTACGGTTCCCGTGGGATAGCGATGTTTTTGTTTTTTGAGGTATCACGTGGGCGAAGCCGCGGGCGGAAGCTGATAAAATATATGTGTAAACTAAGACTACTCTACCGACTCCGCTAATTTTGAGTTCAACACAATCTAACTCAACTGAGCACAGAAATTTAATGAGGAAGTTTGTTCTTAAGTGTATATCACACATGGCATCATTTTGCACAGTCGTTAGTATTCCGTACGTGACATATTACTGGCCTATCGCCGCTTATATGGATACTAATATAAATTTAATTAGAAAGTGTGTGTCGTACATGCACTACACACACTATTTACATAATTTTTGGTTCCAGGGTATTCCGGTTTCGTCGTGATGTTTTTTTAACCATTTAAAAGCACTGGCATTGCGCACTTAAGTTTTCCGAATAGAAAAACCAACCGATAACTAAGATATCGCTACAATATAATGCAGTAAGTACCCAGAAGTGTCGAGTGAAAGTATCCAAACGTTTAAAGTGTTTTTTATTCTGCCTGTATAGAAGTCACAGTGGAAATAAGAAGAGTAAGACCAACCTGAAATCGTAGCCTCAGCAGATCAGCTCGCAGTTCGCATAGCTCGTGAGTAGCCACGTACTCACTGTCGCCGTAGTCGAGGAAGAATACATCGGCTACCTGTATAACATTACTATAGATTAACCTGGGGCCTACCACAAGATCTTACAAACATCATGATTCAGAAATTTTGAAACTTGAACTTTGAAGTAACACTCCGAGCAATTCTTGTAATATAACCGGGGTATTGGTCGGGGGGCGTACGCAGCGCTCGCGCGTGCGCTCAATCGGCTTATAATTAAAATTTTTCAAAAATGGTAACGATTCATTTTTAAAAAGTTATTGATTCGTAATCCCAGTGAAATTTTCAGTAAGACTGTATTATTTCTAGTCGCATTTTCTTTGATATATAATTAAAAATAGCGAGTTGAAGTTACATACAAGGAAATATTTCACCATTTTTTTTGTTAAAACATGTGATAATACTAATAAATAAACATTTATTTAATATAAATTTATTTTTTATATATACATACTTTATAATGTTAAGGATAAAAGAAAAAAATGAATTTCGGAAACGACTCCCAACTATTTTCATGAAGTTTAGTATGCAGAGGGTTTCGGGGGCGATAAATCTAGCTAGGTTTCATTTTTAGAAAACGTGGTTTACCAAAAAAAAACCGAGCAAAGCTTGGTCACCCAGGTACTAAAAAAATACATGTCATGGTACGAAAAAAGCAATGTGAAGGTTAGACCATATCAATGGTAGGAACGTTTGTAAAAAGACCCTTAAATCCAAACCGTGTTAAGGTGAGGAAATCGTACTTTTATATAGTGTGGTGGTTAGTGTAATTATTTCCTAAGCGGAACCTCAATGTGACAGCAGTGTAGGTCAGTCGGGCGTGATCTATCATAGTTATATTACTTTGATATTGCCTAAAGATCATTATGATAAGGTGAGGGCTTTGCAGTCTTTGCGCAATACCAAAGCGCTCTACTGCTCACCAAAGTTATATTAAATAAATAAATAAATATTGGTGGAAATTTCACACAACGCCATCTAGCCCCAAACTAAGCAAAGCTTGTACTGTGGGAACCAGATAGCTGATAGATTAATTATATACTTAGAATACATAATAACACCAGAACAAACATCTGCGTTCAACATACAAATATTAGTCCAGGGTGGGGTTCGAACCCACAACTTACAGCGCAGAAGGTACAGCTACTACCAACTGAGCTGTAAGGACAGTCAATCCTACTAATATTACAAACGCGAAAGTTTGTAAAGATGTATGGATGTATGTTTGTTACTCTTTCGCGCTGAAACGGCTGAACGGATCTGGATGAAATTTGGCACAGATATATATTACAGTCTGGAATAGCACATAGGCTACTTTTTATCCCGGAAAAATGCACGGTTCCCGCGGGATAGATTTGTTTTTGTTTTTCAAGGTACCACGCGGGCGGAAACTAGTACTATATTACTTTGATATTACTCGAAGACTTTTTACCTCGAAAAGTATTAAGGTGGGGAAACTTGGTGGGGATTTACCTCCTGCGTAGGGTCGAACTCGTTAGGTCTGATGTCGTGGACACGCGCGCGGTACCACTTGCCGTCGTGGCGGAACACCGCCGCCACCACTTGCCCCACTGACACGTGGGTCAACTGTAACAACGATATATATTTTTAAATTACGCAGAACTTATTATTATGAGTATTAAACGATGCTCAAATAATGCTGTCCCCTCTTCGCAGAGGCGGTAGCTTCTGTACTCCAGTCTACCCGTGACCACGACAGTGTGTAAACCTGTCGAAACGTCGGGAAAAATAGGTAAATAAAACTCGATAAATGCCCGTTTAATATGTAACAACGATCACTCTATTAATAATAGTTTTAAGGAAGTATAGGAAGTTTGAAAGTGGCGCCGGTGACGGAAAAGATAAGGAGTAAGAGGTTAGCGTGGTATGATGTAAGGAGGGACGGATGTCATGTGAGGAGAGTGTTAGGTATGAATGTGGATGGATACAGGGGTAGAGGTAGACCAAAGAAGAAATGGATGGACTGTGTGAAAGATGACATGGGTAGAAAAGGTGTTGTGCCGACCCCACATAACGTGGGAAAAGGTCAGGAAGATGATGATAATCATGACGGTGGGTATATGCATACAAAAAGAAGTCATTCTTACAGCATGAGCGGCTCTGTTCTCCTTGTTTCCGTAATATTCCGTCATGTGTGTGACGAGTTCATCCAACTGCGTCACTTGAGGTCCCACGAACTGCACCCAGAAGCGAGACGGCGAAGATACCGCCGACACGTACACTTCGATAGATGGCGTTGTGGACTCTGTGGAATGGACACTTATGGAAACTTTGGTGTAAGACAAGGGCAGTTATGATTCGTCACGCGTTAGACGGAGATGACAAGAGTTTTCACCGTACCCCGAAAATATGGTAGTTCCAATTTTGAATCATCAAATTCTGGCATAAGTCACCTCACCGACTGTCACAGGGCCTAGGCAAAATAACATTCGAACATATTATCTTTCCATTTTTTACTCACTCATCATTATTAATCTGCAGAATACATCAGAATATCATGTTTCACAGAAACTGTAATGAAGTTAGTGTCCCATGTTCAAGTAGGTAGAGGTGGATCAGTCTAAAAATGCACGCCCCTCCAATGTATTTACCTCTACATGCGGTACAAGTACAAGTGGAGGGGCGTGCATTTTTAGACTGAATCATCTCTACCTTCAAGTAACATACTTTTTATCATAAAGTACCTATATCAAAGTTTCGTCTATAATTTTGTAGTAAAGAACATTAAAAAAGATAAACTTGAATTCACAACCACCCCATACCCAAAACCATCCCAATAATAATGTACTATGCATAACAAAAAAGTAGCACAGCGATAAAATACTACATACCACGCAGGAATGGACATTACAAGGAAACAACGTACAGAGCAACACATAATAAAAAAACATTTAGGTTGGATTAGACCAACTTCAGTACCCCTAGTATGAGTTTTTGATAGTTTACGAAAACTTTTTTCGAATAGTATCCTTTCATACATTTACCTCCATCGGAAATTTTAAGGTACTAAAATAAAGTCGATATCGTGAAAACTTGATTTAAAAATCATTGCTGGGACTGCCGATTACATAATATTTTCGATATTATCGACCTTATTTTAGTTCCTTAACATTTCCGATGGAGGTAAATGTATGAAAGGATACTATTCGAAAAAAGTTTTCGTAAATCAAAAACTCATACTAGGGGTACAGGTAACTATTCTCAGATTAATGTTATGTCAAATGCAAGTAAAATGTCAGTTTACTCTTCGATAACTACGAATGTTTGGTCGAATCCGCCCTTAATATACAACACACATGGATTTGGGTATCTTTCAACATAATATTATCATACTGAACTACAAAACACTCACTAACAACATAATACATATAAATAAATATTGTTGGACATTTCACACAACGCCATCTAGCCCCAAACTAAACAAACTTTGTACTATGCGAACCAGATAGCTGCTAAAATACTTTTTTACATTATGTGCTGCAAAATGATAGTGAACACCTTAGTTCACAACCTAATATAAATAATATAGTTTTTAACCCATTAGATGAATCAAACCCAATTTCTAGTCAATCACTAACCATGTGCATATACAGGGTGTTACCAGACTACTTCCGAAAACTTCAGGGGGTTAAAGTACCAGTCAATTTAAACAACTCTTTCTAAGAAACCAACACTGTGAGCGCGAAAAAAGCCAAATAGGTATTGGATGGAACAGCTGTTTTATTTTCACGTGTTGGTCTCATAGAAAAAGTTGTTTATATTGATGCGTACCTTAACCCCCTGTAGTTTTCGGAAGTAGTCTGGTAACATCCTGTAATTGTGAAGTCTCCAATATCTTACCACCATCATCTGTATGTTGGTGTCCATTTAAATTGCCAATAACTGGTTTAAACTCTTGCAGATGCCGCATCTCCGATCCTAATTTATTACCATTAAGTTATTATAACAAAATACCTGCATTATACTAATGTCATAAGATTTATGTATTGTCAATCCTTACTAATATTATAAATGCCAAAGTAACTCTGTGTGTTACTCAATCACGCCTAAACTACTGAACCGATTTAAAAGAAATTTGGTACAGAAATAGTCTAGAGCTTGAGAAAGGACATACTATGTCCTATTAGGCTACTTTTTAATGCGAAAAAAGGGCTGTAAGGCATTGAAATAGGGGGTGAAAGTTTGTATAGAAATTACGTCATTTTTAAAGCTTGAGCTTCCACTTATTTTTTACACGCTTTTTATTAGCTTCACCTGTATGTTTGTATGTTTGTTTGTAACCGACTTCTTTGGGCGCGATTTTGACCCACTTTAAACGGCCAGATTTCGTTCAAACTTTGTAGATTTATCGAGGACCGATGACAATAGACTATTTTGATAAAAAAAATCCATTTTTTCAATTTGAAAAAAAAAATTTCGATCGTAAAGCACTCTCTGATGCTTCGCATCATGAGTCGTGCAATAGTTTAAAATTAAAAAAACACGCTATTATAAATAAACCAAACTAAAAAATAGAAAATAAATAATAGTTTAAAAAAACTAAAAAACACGCTTTTTATAGAAACCGAACTAAAAAATAGAAAATTAATTTAAAAAAAATATATTTTAAAAAAAGCGTGGAGTGCTTTTTAAGATATTATCGAAATGATAATCACTCTACTCATATCTGTCAATAAAATATTTGTACCTATTGACACCATGCACCCCACACTTTTTTTTAAATATTTTTTTTTTTAAATTAATTTTCTATTTTTTAGTTCGGTTTCTATAAAAAGCGTGTTTTTTAGTTTTTTTAAACTATTATTTATTAGGCTTTTGATTAGATATAAATAATAGGGAGTAAAAATAGAGGATGAAAGTTTTTATGTCATGACGTCGGCAAAAAAGTTATCCTAAAAAATTAAAAATGCTACCGAAGTCACTGTTCCACGCGGACGAAGTCGCGAATACAGTATGCAATATGTGAATTGTACAAAATTGTATTCTAATCCTCACGTCTACGCTACGCGCCTTTATACTAGGCCAGGGGTCGGCAACCTTTTGGCAGGCAAGGGCCGCAAGGTGGCAAAATAAAATAAAGGCGGGCCGGGCCGCACTTGTGATATTAACCCTAGAAGCTCAAAATATGGCTCTCAAATGCCCGTCTCCGAGACAAGAAGCATATTTATTTTTTCTATAATTAACAATTGAAAAAGTTTGTTCGCAAAAATTATAAGTGCTGCCAAAAATTGTAATGAACTCTTAAGTCTGGGTCCACACTATACGATCGATCGTGGTTCGTTCATGCATTTATCTTGATATTTAACTTATATAAAAAACATTCACGGGCCGCCAGCAAGACGTCCGCGGGCCGCGTGTTGCCGACCGCTGCACTAGGCTGTATATTAAGTAGTAATAAAACAACACAACATGCAGTTAGCAAATCTTACCAGGCCGTTTATACTTGGCATGCGGGCGATCACCTGTCTCGTCGGCCGGCTCGCTGCGCTCACCGCGCTCGCTGACCGCCGGGGAGCGCGGGGGCGAGCGGGCCACGTGACGGGGGATCTTTGCCTGCTCGATCTCACGCCTACATTTCGCTTGAGATACCTGGACACAAATAATCAGGGGCCTCACCACGAAGCCTTCCGGAACGATTCCGTTTTAGAAACGACACATTTGAAGCTTGAAGTCAATACAATTTACTTTACTTTACTTTTACTTTGAATTCGTGGTAAGGCGAATGTGAAAATATATAAAAAAAAAAAAAAAATTTATAAAATAAATGTAAGTTACACAATTTAGCAACGACCCCCACACTAGGCAAAGCCTGAGGTTACAGGGTGTTACCAGAATACTTCCGAAAACTTGGGGGTTAAAGTACCCATCTATACTCGTATAAACAACTTTTTCTAAGAAACCAACACTGTGAGCGCGAAAAAAATAACAGCTGTTTCAAACAAAAGTTCAATACCTACCTACTTGGCAAAATGTATGAAACAGCTGTTTTTTTTCGCGCTCACAGTGTTGGTTTCTTAGAAAAAGTTGTTTATATTGATGGGTACTTTAACCCCCTGAAGTTTTTAGAAGTATTCTGGTAACACCCTGTAACCTCAGGCTTTGCCTAGTGTGGGGGTCGTTGCTAAATTTGTGTAACCTACATTTATTTTATAAAATAAATATATTTTTTTAACACCCTGTATAGTTAGATCTTTGAGGATATTTAAACAAATTGTGTAACCTATATTTATTTTAGTAAGATATTTTTTTTTCATATTTTCAGTCACGTCTGAAAATGACATGGCCCATGTCCATATTTTGCACAGTACGTCTACCATGAGTTGTCACATTTAGATCGGCCTTCGTTACTACAGTAGTACTCGTAATAGTACGTTACTATGACATCTGTCAAAATTGTTACTCGTGGTACCAAATTCTAAGCAAATTAATGAAGCGCAAACTACAGTCGCTGTAGTACGCTGTGACGTAGAATAGTTAACTACGTGACGTTATAGTACCCAACTATCTGCTAGAGGCGCTGTACAAGTTTTCATACATTTTTTAACTAGTCGCTAGTGAGTCATCATCATCATCATCTTCCTGCCCTTATCCCACTAGGTGGGGTCGGCACAACAGGTTCTCTTCCTCCACTCTCCCCTATCATCCGTCATCTCAGTAGTCACTCCCTTCCTCTCGCAGCCGCCGGGTGCTGCGCCTGCGCGTCGCCTCGGGGGTACGCCCTAACATTATCGCTATTTCCTTGTATACCTTGAACCATGTTGTAAAAGTTTTGGCTTTATGTTTTATGACCGGCCGCCTGCCTGACGCCCTCTTTGGGAACACTCCTTGTTGGTTGTGTCTAGCCGACGATGACTAAATGGCCCCCATCGTCGCCTTTAAGGCCATCTACATTGCCTCGCTAGCGAGTGTAGATTGTGAAAACTCATGGTAGACCTACAGTAGTTGGTAGATGAGGAAAGTCAGTCTCTAATATTCTTACATGTTTTTCGATGAGTTGTTTAGCTTGTTCGATCTGTTCTTTGGTGCCGCGGATGTTGATGACGCGCTCGCTAGTTTTGTCTGTCGCTAGGCCTTCGAGCTTCACTCGGGCGCCGCTGCGGTGGCATATTTCACTGATGTTAGCACCAGCAGCACCTGTAAACATATTAAGTATTCTTACCTGACATCTATACTAATATTATAAAGAGGAAAACTTTGATTGTTTGTTTGTTTGAAATGAATAGGCTCCGAAACTACTGAACCGATTTGAAAAATTCTTTCACCAATGTGTAGAATGAACTTTCAGGATGAACATAGGCTATATTTTATGTAGGTACTTCGCGGGCGACGCCGCGTGCAGAAGCTAGTACTTTATAACATGTTAGTGGATCTCCAAGTTTATTGAATCAATTCTTCTTCATAGAAGCCGTCGATTAGCATTTTTAAAACGCGAAAGTTTGTAAGAATGTATGGATGTGTGGATGTCTGGATGTATGTTTGATACTCTTTCACGCTGAAACGGCTGAACGGATCTAGATGAAATTTGGCACAGATATAGATTATAGTCTGGAATAGCATAGGCTACTTTTTATCCCGGAAAAATGTAAGGTTCTCGTGGGATAGATTTGTTTTTGTTTTTCAGGGTACCTACCTCGATTTCTTTTGTTTTCCAAGGTGCCACGCGGACAAAGCCGTGGGCGAAAGTTAGTATAAAATCTTTTTGATAAAAAAAAATAAATAAATAAATATGATCACGACTGTAATCCTCAGGCTCGGTAGATATCTCCTCAGATCTTTAGTTTCTTAGATCTTTGAGGATATCTAAAGAGGGTAGTCAGAGGCAAGTCCAAACATGACATTTGGTACATGCCCACATTTTGCACAATAGTTACAAGAATACTAACCAATGACACATACCTTCGAATTTTTAGTTCTAGGGTATGCCGGTTTCCTCACGATGTTTTCCTTCACCGTTTAAGAGCACTAGCATTGCGCACATAAATTTTTCGAATGGAAAAACTCATTGGTGCACGACCAGGTTTGAACCCACGACCTTCGGATCGTGAGGCAGGGGTGCTACCACTACACCACCAGCGCTCGTTCAGCATTTTTTTTTTTTTTTTTTTTATCAAAATCTTTTTGATAAAAAGTGTGTTATGGGTACTAGATAACTGATATATTTAATACATTATATACATAGATAGATATTTTTTATTATACATAGAAAACACCTAGATCAACGGAACAAATTTCTGCAAATCTTACACAAATTTGTTCCGCGGCGGGAATCGAACCCGCAACCTCTTGCGTCGCAGGCGGATAATTTCAGCTCCCTACCAATAATCTGTCCGGCCGCCCAATTAGGCACAGTGAGGTTTTCATCTAGTAACTCCGGCTGCTGCTTGATGAACTCTTGCACCAGCATCTCAGCTAGCTGCGTCGCCTGACTCCGCCCGCGGATCATGCACACGTCGTAGTCGGCGTCAGTAAACTTTTTGAAGTTGATCATAGCGCCGGATTTTTTTTCAATGTCTTTTATGTTGCTTCCATTGCGACCTGGAACGTGAATCTTTAATCAAGTGAGATCTAAGGTTTTCTTTGCTCGATTTTTCATTGCCTGAAAACACGGATAAGACGACGATTTCTAAAAATGAAACCTAGCTAAATCGATTTATCGCCCCCGAAACCTGCTGCATACTCATCATCATCATCATCATCCGCGCCCGACTTCACCCACTGCTGGGTATAGGCCTCCTTTGCATATGCCATTGTCCACGGTCTGCTGCTAGCCTCATCCAGGTCCGGCCGCGACGGATGCTGTCGTCAGCCCATCTCGCTACCGGACGACCGACACACCTATACCCGGTTCTTGGACGCCATTCAGTTGACGCCTTACTCCACCTGTCATCGCCTCTACTGCTATACTATACTATACTAAATTTATATAATTTTATTTCTAAACCCGCTGCATACTAAATTTCATGAAAAACATTGAGTAAGTTTATGGTGTTGTCTGTTTTTTTTTTATAACTTTATTGATAATGTTGTGCATGGCTGTAATCATTGTTTTTTAATGTTTGTTGAGTGTACGTTTGGTGTTGCCTAATAAAAAAATTAATACTAAACTACTACAGTGTAAACCCCTAATTGTTAGCTGGGTTAAGACGTCAGCCGTGACACAATGCTTTTATCATACATTTGTCTTATATTCGCCCAGGAAAGAGCAAGATACTCTACCGATTTTCTGCGGTGTATTTGCCTGACAACTACGTCGCTCTGGTTTTTATATGTTTTCTCGTGTTATTTTGAGTTTTATTGCGTAATTTTGGTGGTTATTTTGCCAATAAAGCCTGGGTTCTTGACGCGAGTGTAAAGTATGTGAATTAGAGTGAATAGTTCTCTTCAAATTGCATCGGAGGAAATCCGGAAAATTTTCAACAAAACAGCCATCTTTTGTTTAAAATTGACTTGACTACTTGACTATGACTCTGTGATGTTGACAATACTTATAAATAAATACACTTGACACTGGCAAAATTGTTCTCTAAGAGACAGATGCCATAATTGAAGAAGAAGAAGAAGATACTCTACATGTTAGATTGGCTGATTCAATACAATTTGTTTTGTAAATATTTAAGAGCTAAATACATACAAAATAAGATTGAGATTAACTTCAAAGCCCACCTCCTGACAATCAAAAATGTCAAGCCTAATTTCCTTAAGTATGATCTCACAATGCCAAGCTTTGTTTGTTTTAACAATGTTGCAGAATTATGATGTCATGAATATTTAGAAATGTAATATCAAAACAAAACAGTTTATATTCAAGACTTTTATCTTTTTGGGATCTTCTTTATACATGTATCTTGTTCTTTCAAACCAGTCTGGTAGATAGATTAAAGTGTGACTCTTAGGGCCACCATACACGAATTGCTCGTCACTTGTTCTTTCAAACAAGTGACATGAATGAATTTAAGTGTGCCCCTTAGGGTCGCCATACACAGACTGCTCGAGTAGTTAGCCATTGATCACCATACACAGTGCACTCAAGCAGTCATTGTATGCCTGGTGACAGCTTGACTGCCAGAAGCAGTAGCAACTGCTTGAGTGGTCTTGTGTATGTGTGCATGCACAAGAATAGAATGGAGTAGAAAATATTTTATTTGACACACACACATATAGTAAAGAATCAGTTGAGAAAAAAGAGTAGACAAGACAGTAGTTTGGTAAGCAGTTCCAGTGTCAAGGGCTGCTCCAAGTCGTCCGTCTATGCTGTCTCGTCTCTTTTTGTAAGTGGGGTGAACTCTTACCGATCAAAGCAGGAACTATGCTCTTGGACACCTTGATTTCAATTATATTAACTCTTGATGACTTGATGCTAGTGTTTCCTGAATCTATTTCATCTTCATCTTTTTTAAACACATAGTACAGAACAAAGGCTGTGACTGTTACTAGCGATAGCCCTAAGGCAACGGGTAGAATTAGCCTTGAATTCAAAGGCATTGTTCTGCAAATATAATTTATTGTTGTTATTTCTATGTTTTATGTAATCATCTAATTATATAGTACGGGTACCAAACATAGAAGTTGAGGATATGAAATTTGAAATTAATAAATTTCCGATGGCTACCTACTTTTATAGAAACTCTTTATGGAGGCTCAGCCAGTTGTTAAAGTGAGAATTACGGGGTGTTCGTCCCGGTTTCAGAGATGTATCTATTAGCAGCTATGACATAATAACGAGAACAAAATTACTTCACAAGTAATATGATAGCTCCGGTTTAGCTATCATATATATCTTTGTTTCTACGCTATAATATATGCAATAAGCTTCAAACAGTAGCGGTAAATTTATAACTTTCTAACCTGTTGTTATATTTACTTGTTTCACAACAAAACAATACTTTAAATTGTGTAATTCAATTCAAAACTTTTTTTAGGAAAATTTGTGTGTGCGTTAACGAGCGAGAACTCGAGTTTCGATTCGATTTGACTGATGGATGACTGACTGATGGATGAGTTGATGAGTGATGCTGTGAAGCTGTGAAGACTAACCGTATCCAACCGAAATCCAAAAATATATCGACACTTTATTTCGGAATAATCGGAACTTCAGATAATGAAATCTACCATAATTTTATCCGATATTTAGCTATTATGCTCCTCAATAACTATGGTCAGAACTTATCGCCTTCTGAGAAACTTTGCTATTGAGCAAAGGACGAATTTTATGAACTTTTTTAAGACTGCAAATGTGCAGTCTTTTATTCGATTGGACACATACTGTGTGTCACGCATGTGTCTTGAATTTTCTTTCTGTGAAATTTCATGCCCTCCACTATTTCATTTGTTTTTTTTTTTTCGTTCCATCAATCAATAATAATTATGATTATGAAAATATCGATATGTTTGTTCGTTAGTAACATAAGTACCAAATTTATCGAAATTTGTACAAGAACATCACTCAATATGACTGACATTGATACTTGTTGACAGATAATTTGCCAAAATTTCACAGATTGTCTAAAATTTATCTTACTCTGTACTTTAAAGTGTAGGTAAAGTCTGTAGACTGTAGAGGTAAATGGGCTATGTATGAAAGAAACGGAAGCTTTCTTCTAAATTATTTTAGTTCAGCGGGAGATTTAAAGATAATGGATATGAATACAATTTTCTTATTCTGAATTAATTACTTTAAGACCTTTGCCGTACCTATGCCATATTAAACTTGGGGAAAATCTCTATTCACTCTTTTCAAATTTTCCGTTCACTACATTGGACACTCTTTCTTCTTCTTTTAATGGCATCTGTCTCATAAAGATCATTTTTGCCAGTGTCAAGTGTTTATAGTATTAGTAGTATTGTCACAAAGTCAGTCAAATTGTCAAGTCAATTTCAAACAAAAGATGGCTGTTTTGTTCAAAATTCTCGAGATTTCTTCCGATAGATTTAGAAAAGAACTCTTCATTGGACACTCATCATGAGATTTTAGATCTAGAAAAACTTTCATAAAAAGGTTCTATATACCTAAATGTCAATAACGTAATGTCAATCAGTTTAATAAAATTGAAAAAATATTTTTTACGTTGTTTACAAGTACCTACACTACAATAATATCTACTTACCTGTACCTACATTCAAATCTGTTTGAGAAAAATATTAAATCTAAAGCGGGCTCTCTGCTTCCGATTTGAAAACAAGCTGATGTACGCAAGCGGTCTATGTGCAAGTGCTCAGTGGGTAATCTTTTAGCACAGCACAGAATTCAGTAGGTCATTGAAAATGACCTGGGATGTTACACTAGGTAAGTTACTAAAATGCATCATAATCATAAGTAGTATAGGTATTAAATCAATGCAATGTGAAAATGGATAATCCACAGAAAAGATATAGTGATGAGAAGGCCAAAAGAAGGCAGAATCTAGGACTGTTAAAAAAATGAAAATGGTGTGGTAGACAGGTATCTTTTTGTATGTTATGGTAAATTTATAAGGATCAATGATACATAAATGAAGTAATAGGTCATAAGGTATGATTAGTTGGTGTAATAAGAAGTAGGTAGGTAGGTACTTAGACGAAGTCGAAGTTAGTTAAGAACTTATTAGTAGGTAGGTACTCGTTAGTTCCTATACCTTACACCGTAGGTAGGTACCACTTTTTTAGTAAGGCATTTTAACTCACGTACCTACCTACAGAAATTTCTGGAACATTGAAAACCTAGCGTGTATCTACCTACTTAGTAAACGAAAAACAAATTATGGTGAGCTAGGCAGGTAACCATTACTACCTACCTACCTAACTATAATGATAGGGTTATAAAGAACACAAATCGAAAAGACCCGACCTTCGCAAATTTTTTCGTGTCATCTAGTTTCATGTCGACAAATAATTCCATCCTACGGATTACCACATTGTGGTGACCACGGTTCATGCTTTTAGCAGGACATTACTTTTTTGTGTAGTACGTAGGTCGTCAGGTATTTATGCAATAAACACAAACATATTAAATTTTAATACACACATAGTTACATAAAATCACGCCTTTTTCCCGACGGGGTAGGCAGAGACCAGAGACCGCGGATCTCCACTTGCTACGATCCTGGCATATATACCTACCTATTTTGCTTCATTCACTCTTACTACGTTCTTCATACATAATCCTATTATTAAAGTATTATGGTAGGGAGTCTCAAATGACTGCATTAAGGAATCCCTCACGAATTGTTTACTAACTTAAACAAAATTAAGGCTATCGCTAAATACCTTGGGGATTATTAAGTTTATAGGTAGGTACCTACTTATAAGCAGCGATGGGCTAGCAACTTGTCACGTACGGAATACTAACTACTGTGCAAAATGTGGGCATGGGCCAAATACTACGTTTGGATGTGCCTCTGCCTACCCTTTAGATATCCTCAAAGATCTAAGTGACTAGAGTTCTGAGGAGACGAGCCTTGGGATTAGGATTACAGTAGTGATGATCAATAATGTAATGTGTAATGTACCTAACCTTGGATATTACGAGTATTATGACGTTGCATTCATCCACATGATGATCAATCTCAATCTCAAGTAAGCTAGCTGGTTGCTGAAAATTATATCCCCACAAACCTTAAATCATACTGGCCTTACGCTACCGTGCGCCTGAAATGCCCCAATAAACGTAATGGTTCGTATTCGTCATGTTTTTTTATTGTCTCCGACAATCGCAAAAGCTTTCACGGTAACATTTACTTTCCCACGGCATCAGTCTGTTTACAAAGCGACCATGCAGCGGCCGTATGCGCGGCGGTATCTGCAGCCGAATAATATGCAGGATGCGTTTTATGGTGGTAATAAGTGCTATAATATTTTATATTTTATTAACTACTTCACTTTCTTACACGTATCTATTTAAGTTTGTAGGTATTTAAATTTTTCTTTTTATTTGGTTCATTAGGACGTACTTACCTATACCTACTTCGATGTTTTTGTTTTTCAATTTCAACGAATTGGACATGCAATGTCTGTAATGTTATATTGAGTGTCAATAATTTTAATTAAAACACCCAAGAGAAGTATTTTTTTTAGTTTTATTTCAATGATAACTAATGTTGTTTTGTTTTTTAAACCGCGGTGTGGTACTGGGGTACCTATATACCTACTAAATGCTGTTTCTTCTCTTCAGACTTTGAATACGTCGTCACAAAGAAGACGCAGCCAAAAGTTTGTTTTGGTACAGCGTTGGAGCGAGAAGTTCTGCCTACTGAGGGAAAATGCATGAGTCCATTTATGAGACGGATCGCACCTGAAGTGAAGCCCAACTTAGGTCCTGGAACATATGATAATGATAGAGACGCTTTCTATGAGTTAACACATAGGGTAAGTTTGCGCCAAGTACCTAGGTAGGTACATAGTGTGCAATAAGTATTACTGGATCTGATTTGCATTAGAAGTGTTTAACTTGGGTTTTTTAAAATAAGGAAGTCTTGAAGAGAGACTCACGCGACCAAGTCCGTGATCTTCATGTTTCATAGAGGTGTGACGACTATCATAACACCAATAGTGTAGTGATGTCAGTGATGTCACGATAGTCGCTTTATAGGTAGGTAGGTACACGTCATAACACAACAATTATAATTATAAACTATTCGCTATCGTTATTTTCATACTTAGTATTTTTCACCGTGAACATTTAGGTTCATCATCGTAGGTAAATTGAATGGGGTATTAAAGTTTGTTTCATCTAAGTAGTTGATATATTTATCGAAGATATTGTTTGTCTTTTGCTCCAGTAAATATGACATAATTATGAAGTGGTTGCCTACCTAAGTAATTTAAGGTTTTGGTATCTTACAACGCAAAACCACTCGTTGGCAGATACTACACTACCTACACACTTATAGTAATCTTTTACGTATTACAGCACTATAGTACGGTCGGTATAGGTCCAAGAACGCCTCGGTGGATAGTCAAACATGAATATCAGCCTCCTCTAAAGGAACTACCACCGCCGCCAAAAGCTAAACAAAACTGCGCTCCTTTTAACCAAACTTCCAAGAGGAAAGGAATATTCAAAGCGAGCGACTATCCTGCGTAAGTTCCTAAATTTTTTGCTATTATTATTTTAGCTGGCGTTGTCCCAAAGCAGGGCAAAGGCCTTCTCTCTTCTTTCCAGCTTTTTCTATTTTCGGTCGCAATTTGGAACGATCAGGAAAATGCACATCTAGCTCTTCCCGCTATCTCCATGGTGGTCTCCCGCGCGGTCGTTTTGCGTTGGGCACCCATTCAGTTGTGGTCTTTCCCTCAAGTCGTCCGACGTGGCAGGCCCAATCCCATTTAAGCTGGGCAGATTTTATGCTGACTTGACGTTAGATAGGTACTTACATGTATCTTCTTCAGGTCGTAATCAACGCATTCACTAATATATTTTTTCCTAGGCCATGTGACTACTGCCCGGAGTACAAGAAACTGGAGATGAAATTCGCACATTGCTTTTCAAGCAAAAAGGTGCTAAAGTGTGCTGTTCAGGTACTGGGATCATATTTATTACCTAATAGCTTCCGTTCGCGGCTTTGCTCGCAAGGTACCTACATAAATATAGCCTATGTTACTCAGGCATAACGTAGCATTCTAACGGTGAAAGAATTTTTGAAATCAGAACAGTAGTTTTTATGTTTATTTGTTGTCGTTACAAACAAAAATACAAACATACAAAACTTTCCTCTATCTATAGAATGATAGTAGGTATTACATAGATTTAACCCACTTCAAAACAAGACAGCAGGTGACAAGACAAACCAGTGTTGCGTGCGTTACCTCCACGTTGCCACAGATTATTACTATCCTACATTAATGCAAAACTATGGTCACATGAAAAATAGTACCTACCTAATTAATTAGATGGAGAAATAAGTACCTATCTACTATTAAATTTTAAAAACACTTCACATGAGCAACTAACTAGCTCAATATTCGCATAGCAAATGCTTTTACTTTGAGAATTAGAAAAAAGATATATGTTAGGTGTAGGTACATTACCTATCATTATCTACCTAAATATTTTTTTAGATACAATGCGTGCCGTACAATTTGGATACTTGCGGAGCGTGCGGATGCTCATGTTCAGCGCAAGGAGACTACTGGCAGTTTGAGAATAGAATATTCCTCTGCAGAAAACACTATTCGAGATTGTTCAAGCACTGCTTAGCCAAGTTCCAGGGAGCCAAGTTGGCAGAGTTTAAAGTGAGATTTTGATCTCTTATGTATTTTTTTTCGAGGTTCACGGGTTGGATTCCCGCGACGGAAGTTTAATTGCTATTGTTCGTTCAGAGACTGGTGCTCGTAGCAGTAAATTACCTATTATTATTCGCATGAACGTAATACAATGTCATGCTTTTATAATCCATATCTTCCTCCAAAAAAAATATAGACATTTGAACGTTAGAAAATTCCCATTATACTTTATGTGATATTATTAATTAATAGCATGCGTCTCACATTAGAATAATTATTTACAGTCGGTGCGGGACTGTTTCTTCGCTCATGCGCATAACAGTTGCAAGGCTGCTCTAAAGATTATGAAGATGGAAGAAATTGTGAAGAAACTAAGAAAAGAAGCTTATTTAGATTTATATTTCCCACAACGTCGTTTTTGCAATAATTGAGTTATTTTTTATTATTGTTACTATTTTAACAGCAATGTTACAGGCTAAATTATCAGTAGCAGCATGGTAACACTTTATTGTAAAAGGAAAGATTTTTCCCATGGCAGCACCGAAACTAATCAGTCAGTCAACCAACTCACTCAAACTCACTCGCTCGATTCGATCATCCTAAAAAAAAAACTCTATCATCTGACTTCTGTTGTGTACATTGCTCTTTATTTATTTTGGTAGAAATCGATATTTGGGGCGAGTTTGTGTTTAGAATGAAGCTTGATTCGAACAATAAAATGGTGAACAGTGATAGTGGCGCTGATACGCCCGAAGAAGTGGTGGATCCGAGGCAGAACGCCGAAGATATTATCGATGAAATCCTGGCCGAGTTTACGGAATCCAGATCGCCACCAACAAGAAACGGCATTAGCATTCCAGAAAGTTTGTTCAGTATGATACAGCCTCCGCGCACGCGAACTCCCGCCAATTCGTTCTCCGAGAACGCTACCATTGACGATATTGATCCCGCGTCGGACCTCGGCACGTCGATCAGGAACAAATGTGCAGAGCTTGAGGAGATTCTACAAAGTTTGAAGTCGCGGCTTAATCACGTCGTTCTTGATGAAAACATCGTTTTGAGCCCGGACGCCAACTCTGCGGAGGCTCAATTAGAACATGACCTGGACACCGATTGCCAAGAGGACCTGTCACTGCAAGAGTTCTTGGAGCTGCTCCATTCGCAGAACAAAATTACACACAATACCATCCCATGATCATCCACCGCAGACATTTAGTTATAAGGCGAAATTATACCAAGAATTTATTGTGCGCAGAATAAAATGGATTAGAAAATATAAAAAATATTACAAACATTTCTGGCCTAAATTCAGTGTTTTAATCTTTACTAATATTGTATTGAAGAGTTAGTTTGTCTGTAAGTACTACTGATTTGAATTGAAATAGGTGTGTGAAATTCATGTGTTTTACATTTATAATCCATTTATAGAGGAAGGCTTTGCTATATAACATCACACTACGACCAATAGGAGCGGAGCATCAATGAAAAATGTTGCAATAATGGGAAAAATATTTTACTTAAAACACTCAAAGTTGGGCAAGAATGAGATAAGAAATAATAAAACAACAATTACTTATTTTCAAAATAATCACTATAATTGCATATCTCTTAATATTCGGAATGTATAATTACTTTTTAAAAATCTGCAAACATATCATCTTCTGTCTGCAGAGTAAGTTCAATAGAATTAGGTATGGTGTCATTTTCATATAATTGCGAATCATTGTGGCTGTCTTCAGTATCGTATTTGCTCAAGTTGTTCTCAGATTTCAAAATGACACCAGCATTTTTATCATGAATCATGCCAATTATATCATGTTTCTTACGATAATTCAATGTTTCCTTGAATGTTTGTAACCAAGTGTTGTAGTATGAAGGATCTGTATCTACACATTCTTTTCTGAAGAACAGCAATGCATCAAATGCTTTGGTGTAATTGCCATCTAAGTTACCATTGATCATACTTTCTACAGCAGCAGTCATTTGCTGAGCAAGATCGGCCATAGGCTTTTCATTACCTTTTAATGCTACATAATCTCCTATTGGATCTATTGTTCTTATCCGATTTATCTCATTTTGAGCTTTTATTGGAAGATCAATCTTGGACATTTCTATTTCCACATCATCTGGAGCATCATTACCTTGAGATGCCTGGATGATATTAGATGGTTCAGGCAAAAATCTGACTTTCCTCTTTCTTTCCTTTTTCTCCACCTTTATCAGCTCAAATAAGCTCTTTAACTTTTCCATTGGGTCTCTGGATCTCTTTTCTATTTCAATTGGCATTTTGAATAAGCTCATTATTTCATCTCGTGGTGGTGGCAACGGTTTACCTGGGTTCATCGCCCTAAACGCAATACAGTCCAGCATATGCTGAGCAAATGGGCTGACAGTCTCGCCGATAGGCAACGCTTCCGCTTTATCAAATGTCTCATCATAAGCTCTAGTGAGATCCATTGATTTGATGAGATCTACAAAGCCTTTTACTTGCTCATCTGAACACTGATATTTCTTGAAACTGGTTGATGGGAATGACATGAATTTGATATCTTCTTTGAAACATAAACCAGCAATAGAGAGGCATATATAATTGTTTGTGTCTATGACTGGGAATAGAGCAAACATTTTTGGTGCATAATTTTTGCAGTAGACTCTCCTTACTATGCCAACTAGCTTCATCTCATGTAGGCATTCTACGAGGCATGTTACAGCTTGCTGAGCTTTCTTATCACCTTTTCTTCCAAACAGATACTGGAGTCCATCTCCAGTAAGATTTTGCCAGGTTATGTTACTAGCGTGTGTGAAGCCATACACCGACAAACACTTTTCACCACTTTCATACAACATTGATTTGTCGAGTTCTGTAAATGGAATCACACGTTGTCCGTATTGGTATCCTTTGATAGTTTCTGTGCTTTCGACTGTTTTTTGATTTTCAGCATTGACAAAAACTTTATTTCTCATTACTCCTTCTGTGGTACTTGATGAGTTTGTTATGGGATCTTTGATGGCTTTTTTCCAGCTCTTGATGACAGGCTCATCTCTCAATCTTATGTATGTTGAGACTGGAATCTTGATGTTAGGACCAATGCTCAAATCTGTGTTCCAGGGGTTAGAGCAGACTCCCTTTTTCTTGTGGAAGAGCAGGTATCTCATGGTGTATTCAAAGGTGGCTGTTGCCCCATTTGTGACTTCAACAAATTGCTGAGCTAGTGAGATGTCTCCTTTAGCTATCTCATCAAAAACGTCAAGGCCTATCACATCAATTTCAAAGTTATCTTCTTTCAATCCATCTAAGATCTATAAAGAATAAAGAAAAGTATGTATAAGTACAGGTACCTACTACACATTTTTAAGTTTTAGGTACTGTAAAAAATATACTAAGGCTGGATTTGACCAACACTTGGCATAACTATTCTCAGGAAATTGTAATTCCAAATATCAGTTAACTCTGCATTAATTAGTTTATTCTAGTAGGGATAGTGCTTAAACTATGTTGATCAATTCCAAGCTAAGTAAAGTACAAAGAGGACATAAGTACTTACAACTTGCACATCTTTGTGTTCATTTGCTGTGGGTACTTTGAAATTGGTCATAAGAATGATTTTCTTATTTTTAATGGTCACTCCCCCTTGGTTCTTGAAATGGTCTGCGGCAACTATGATAGCATCTACCCAGTCTCCTTTGCTTCCTGATGGCTGAAATAGTGAAACCATCATCATCATCTTCATGCCCTTTTCCCATATTATGTGGGGTAGACACAACATGACTGTGATCTTCCATTTCCCTCTATCATTCGTCATCTCGGTACTCACTTTTTTCTTAATTTACCTCTACCCCTGTATTCATCCACATTCATAACAGCTACTCTACTCGTCACATGACATTCATCTCATATCATTATACAATCAGGCTGAAATAGTGAAAGTAATTAGAAAATAGTCTGAATTTTCTTTAGGTATAACCAAAAGGTGATGAAAATAGCGAGCCAAAGGATTATAACTGCAAAATACTTACTGTATCCGGCAACTCCCGAATCATTTTCCAAGTAGGCGTTACAAGTTCAGAAAACATCTCAATATGCCTGAAAGCGCCCTCGACTTGTTCAGCCATATCGTTCTTAGTTTTCTTCGAACCCATTAGCATGATTCCAACTAGATTATTGCCTTGACTTATAATTTTTCGCTCTATCAGTCGCGAAGCGCATTCTCGGGCTTGTTCGAAAAAACTCTTCTCGCCTTTTTCTTCTGGGGTTGAGACGTTTCGTCCAACATCCAGAATGATTAACGCACCCTGGTCCACTTTCTTTGGAGCCATTGTAAATTTGATAAATACCGGTGTTTTCAGCAGTTCCTGGGCTGTTTATTTTACGCAGGCCAACACACACACCTGTGGCACACACTGGCCGACTACGTAAAAACGTTGCCGTCTAGCCAGGTAAACTCAACAATAAGTATATAAAAAGAAAAATTTAAATAAACAGAGCAGGAAGTTTGTAAACAAAACAACTCAAATGCGGCAAACTCTCCTTTTTTCGCAGACTTACTTTGGGATCGCTCGCTGGAGAGGGCAGTGTTGCCACTTGCCAACTCGGATTTTGAAAAAGGCGTAGACCTCATTAGAAATTTACGTAGAATTAGTAAAGTTCGTAGATCTACGAACTTTTTTTCAGAGTGAAATGAAGAGGGTAGGGTAGGTAAAACTGAACAAAATGAGTGTTTTGTTATACAATTTATTCATAGTACCTGGGTGACCGAGCTTTGCTCGGTTTTTTTTTGTAAATGGTGTATTTGGAAAATGTATTTAGATACGAACTAAAAAATAAAATAGTATTACTATATTCAGATTATGTATGTTACCTACATATATACATAATCTGAATCTCAGAAACAGCTCTATAGCAGCCTATACTATATAGAATTGCTCGTTTTTTTCGTATATCGAGTTTTTTGTAAATTATAATATTTAGATACAAATTACTCAATGAAATATGATTATCCCATCAAAAACATAAATGTGAAATGAGAGCCAAGTTCAATAAGTAGGTATGCTTTAGTCGTTGACTTCAGCGACAAAAGAAGTGAGATCTAAACGGGTGCCAAGTACAATGGTCAGTCCTAAAACTTATTTATAACAATATGAAATATTTTTAACAACTTTAAAATATCATTTCATCTCATAATTTGGGATATTATATTGAAGCCTAAGGTCTAACTTGGCTAGCTAGTTATCATTATACGAATTACCTTCCTATTATTAACTACTTACCTACTATGTCCGATCGCTAGTTTCTACCAGCAAGCCAAATTTTTAGAAGAATAAAATAAGAACGTGCAAGCTATACCTAATATAATTCGTACTCTTAAGAAGACTAGCCAAGTTAGACCTAAGGCTTCAATATAATATCCTAAATTATGAGATGAAATGATATTTTAAAGTTGTTAAAAATATTTAATATTGTTATAAATAAGTTTTAGGACTGACCATTGTACTTGGCACCCGTTTAGATCTCACTTCTTTTGTCGCTGAAGTCAACGACTAAAGCATACCTACTTATTGAACTTGGCTCTCATTTCACATTTATGTTTTTGATGGGATATCATTACTTTTTGTACAGAACTTATTAGTTAGTAGGTACTTGTTCTTATATTATTACACTTATATAATCCTGCATAAACGGCTCAAACTATTGGCACATTGTAGGTATAGGTACATACTAAGCAGGTAGGTAGATACTTGAGTACTTACTGAATAAGTATACCTACCTACTACCTATCCGACAAGCCGAGACACACTATAATCTAGGCCTGAATAGTTATCTAGCCATATCTATCTACCTGCATAGACTGCTCAAACTATTGGCACATTGTAGGTATACATACCTATAGTCATACTTACCTATCTGCATAGACGGCTCAACTATTGGCACATTGTATACCTAGGTAAGAGTGTACTACTTACCAATCCAAGACACTACTTCCACTCGTTATTATATTCACGTCAAGACCCTATTAAAATCCACATAATGACTGACTGTCATCTATTTAGATTGCTATTCTTATATTACAGGCGCTAGTAAGGGTTCCTAGGAGAATCAATTAATTGAAAAAGTACGTTAAAAATATAAAAATTTGCAAGTTTCAGATTTTTTCCTTTGTATCCACCCCACTACCTACCTGGATGCCAAATTTGAACGTTCTAGGTCATCTGGAACTGGGTTATAATTAACGTCTATAGGTCAGTCAGTGATAAAATTTTCCATAACCAGGCATTTTTGGACGTTAATATCTAAATAACCGTTTGAGGTGTGTTTATGAAATTCGGTGCACATATTTTACTCGCAAGTGGCAATAGATGAGCCAAATTTGACTTGTTTATGTGAAATAGTTTTTGAGTTACGAGGGGGTGAAAAATCACCCAAATGGTTCCTGTAATATTACACTAGGCGCGCATCGCCCGTTCGCTTCGCTTGAACTTGGCTTGACACGCTGCCGCGTGTCTAGATTATAAAATATTACAAAGTATTTTTCGATCTTAACGCCATCTACTGTCAAGTTGTTGTTTAAGCTGATCGCTAGACCTGTGCTGGTTACGATTTTTATTCGATCGCAGCCCATCCGCGATTGATTCGATTATGAATCTATATGTGATTTCTATAACTCTCTAGTTAAACCACACCTAATTTATTTAATTGAAGTCTGGGGTAGTGCAGCGAAAACAAAATTAGCCGATCTTCAAATTTTACAAAACAAAATTATTAAATTATTATTTCAGTATCCACGCTTAACTCCAACAATCCAAATATACAAAGAAACTAAATTATTAAATATTAAACAACTATATACCTATATACAGCACCTGCATACTTATTCGTAAAATTCTGAAAAGCTCACTCCATATCAACTTATCTTTTGTCAAACAGCGTGATATATCTAAGCGCAATACACGCAGAGCCAGTTTTTTAGTTCTACCCAAAACGCGTACTAATTATGGAAAAAAAATGTTTACCTTTGAAGGTGCACAGCTTTACAATGACATACCCTCTAACATAAAAAATGTAAACTCATTCAATGCATTTAAAACAAAACTAGTACAATTTATTTCTGAAAATTACTTCTAAATGCATCGAATGGGTACCTACCTACCTGTCTGTTTTACCTGTTTATAATTAACACTACTTAGATATACGAAAACGACCTACCGAATCTTTTTACTAACAGATGTTTCTCATGTAAGTGACATATTGTGTCTTTTTGAGAATAAATTTCTTTAAACCGATTTGCTGCCGAGTTCCGTGTGACGCGTTGTTCGGAGATGCTATGCCGGCCGGTATGCTCCGTATGTAACGTAAAGATTACTCGTAAGTAAATTTGACCTTATATACTCTTCGAGCTAATTCGTTTCAAAGACTGCGTAACCAACTAAGTACTAATCTTTTTCTTTCGCATTCAGTCAGACACGGTCTTTAATTTCATTTCAATAGGGGGAAACCTTTAAAAACCCGTTTGTTTTGGGCTATTAGTTTGTTTGTCACGATTAACCCAAGTCGTACTAAATAATCGATTGATAAAGGTCTAGATGGTCAGCCCTAGTTGTCAAAGTTGTAAAAAATAAAATAGTATTACTACTCGTCAATAGATGTCAGTGTTTTTCAATGCCTAAAAACACTGATAAAACGATGTTTTCTAAAAATGAAACCTAGATAGATCGATTTATCGCCCCCGAAACCCCCTGCATACTAAATTTCATGTAAATCGCTGGAGCCGTTTCTGAGATTCCGATCATAATAATATACCTCTATAGAATTCATTTTTTTAGTAAATCTTTTTTTAGGGTTCTGTAGCCAAATGGCAAAAAACGCAACCCTTATGGATTCGTCATGTCTGTCTGTCCGTCCGTATGTCACAGCCACTTTTTTCCGAAACTATAAGAACTATGCTGTTGAAAATTAGTAAGTAGAGTTCTGTGAACCACATTAAGATTTTCACGCAAAGGTAGAAAAAAAACTCAACCTTTTTTTTTTCATCAAACCCATACCTACTTGTATTTATCTGTCTTCAAAAATGATATTGAGGTTTCTAATATATTTTTTTCTAAACTGAATAGTTGTGAGAGACACTTCCAAAGTGGTAAAACGTGTCCCCCTCCCCCTGTTACTTCTCAAATAAGAGAATGTAAAACTTAAAAAAAAAATATGATGTAAGTATAATTATTACCATGTAAACTTCCACCGAAAATGGGTTTGAATGAGGTCTAGTGTCATAAATCGTAAACCGCAATTTACCTTTCATTCAATCAACTTAAATAAAAAAAAAACATTAAATTTAATAAACATAAACCTTGGAAATATTTCTTGTCAAACAGAAATATTTAAATGGGCTCGCATATAGTTAAATCTAAATCTCATCAGTTATCAATAACTTAATTTAAAAAGTAATACTTACACTATTATTATAAACTTGATCAAAGTTTACGAAAAGAACTTTTATTTATGTTACTTGCTGCTACGGAACCCTTCATGGGCGAATCCGACTCGCATTTGGCCGCACCCTAGTTGTCAAAGTTTTTTAAAAATTGTCAGTGTACTACTCGCCAATAGATGTCAGTATTAGGTTTTTCATTGCCTAAAAACACTGATAAAACGATGTTTTTTAAAAATGAAACCTAGCTAGATCGATTTATCGCCCCCGAAACCCCCTACATACAAAATTTCATGAAAATCGCTGGAGCCGTTTCCGAGATCCCGATTATATATATATAAAATCGGGATGTACATATATATATATATATATTATGTATATATAAACACCATCCTGCACACTTAGTTGATCCAGCAGTGAGTCAATGCATAACTGACTCCACCTTTCGGGCGGAATAACTTTGCTCTGGTTTAATATTTTTCCATCGGAGTGGCAACGTCGCTTTTCACTCGGCGACGTTGCCAGACATATCCGTTAAAAAACCGTGTATTCCATGTTTTTTTTCATCTTAAGTTCCTCACAAAATGGATCCGTAACGGCCAAATGTTTTATACTCAACCATACTTATTGGGTCCATATATTCTCTCAATCCGTATAAGTAACAGGTACATTATGTGGCTCCACTGTAGGTACATATATACTTATAGGGTTATGTGAATGCATACCTACCTTGATCCAACATATATTATAAGCCTAGGCAAATGTTTCAAGCATTGTGAGATCTAGCATTAAAGACTTTTTGGCTCCTTTGGTATATACTTATTGGGTTATGTGAATGCATACCAACCTTGATCCAACAGATATTATAAGCGTAGGTAAATGTTTCAAGCATTTTGAGATCTAGCATTGAAGACTTTTTGCCTCTTTTGACATCGGAACCTGAACTTATGTGGTTCCATTACGGTTTTAATTTAGATACGTACCGATTTCTAAACACTATGTGGTTCCGAATATACTCTTCTTTTATCCGTCTTCTTGATTGCTCAACACTCTGATCCATACATTGCGACAGGTCTGTTACCGTCTTGTATATTTTACCCTTAATCTTAAGGGGCATTCGAGGGTCACTATCGTACCTGAGACCTGTCGCCACTTCATCCATCCCGCATTCATCCTATTATTAACGTCTCGGTCAATATTGCTGTCGTTTTGGATAAGTGAACCAAGGTACTTAAATCGGAGTAGGCTGGTAGGGTTACACCATCTAAGGCAATTTGAGAGATACTAGAGGAGCCACTGAAGTTGCAGAACAGATGTTTTGTTTTAGTGCGGCTGATCTTAACGCCTACTCTCTCTAGTTTCTCTTGCCATTTTCCCGGTCTGCTATGCACCTCGCCTGCTTCCCGTCCGACGAGAACAATGTCATCGGCGAACAGCATGCACCAGGGTGCCTCCTCCTGTATATCCTGATGTCAGTCAGAGCATCCATTACCAGAAGGAATAAATAAGGGCTTAAAGCCGATCCCTGGTGCAGGCCTACAGCCACATAGAACTCGTCAGTGACGCCGGCTTTGGACCAGACATTTCTTTCAAAACCTTTTGCACATTCTCATTCCACCACCATGTATCCTTATCAATTTTACCTTTGCCTTTCGTCTCACCAAAAACATCCTTAGCCACACTCCCTAGACATGCAGCCATTTAATTCCAGCAATCATTCACCGTCTTTTCTTCAATTTTATCATCCATCTCATTCATTTTTGTCCACCGCTGTCTTTAAAAATTCTTCCGCACTAATTTCATTTCCTAGCATTATACCACCTAACGTTCGAGGAGGGCTTAGGCTTACATGTGGCTGTTTGCATGGTCATCTTTACTCCTAAGAGCAGTCGATGTTGAGACGCAAGTGGTTCACCCGGTATGACTTTACTAGTTCTCTACTGCGCAAACGTTACTTTTTCGTGTTATAAAATAATCGATTTGGGTGTTGTGGCTGCCACTTTTGTACGTTATAAGATGTTGGTCTCGTTTTTTGAAGTAAGTGTTAGCGATTGCCAAATCAAAAGCAGTGGTAGCCTGCGGTAATGTCTCGCCTTCCGGGTTCCGACTCCCAAAGCCCCACCCCCCGTGCACACTATCATACCCTCCTTTCATTTTCTCTACATGTCCATTAAAATCGCCTCCAATATAGATATCCTCCCTCTGTGGGATACGAGTACCCATCAAAACCGCATCAAAGTCCTCCCAAAACTTCTCTTTCACTACATCCTTACATCCAGCCTGCGGCGCATACACACTCATTATGTTTAAAGTTAAATCATCCATCAATGTCTTTACTACTATAATTCGATCATTCACTCTCTTTACATCCGTCACACATTTTTTAAAATCTTAATCTAAAACAACTCAGTCACTTCAATAAAATAACTTATACCCCATCCCTATTTCCCTAGCTCTCGTACCCTTTCATCTCGTCTCTTGCAAACATGCAACATTTATCCGTCTTCTTTCTAATACATCTATTAACTCCCTTCCTCTTCCATTCATCGTTCCTATATTCCAAGTAGCCATCCTCAATCTTACTTCCCGGACTCCATCTTACGTCGCACCCGTCCCTAATGCGACAACCCTTGTCCACTTCTCACATGCGCCGGTTGCTGCGCCTGCGCGTCGCCTGGGGGATGCGCCCTAACATTATTGCGCATTCCGCATTTATTCCTATTCATGTTGTAGAGGTGTTGGCTAGTAGATTTACGACCGGCCGCCTGCCTGACTTAAAGGGTTGACATCAGGCATACTTGTCAAAGTAGTAGTCGACGATCCCTGTAGACCCTATCGCCGATTTGCCTCGCCACCGTGGATGGATTGCCAAAGGCCAAGGTTAATTGCACTGTACGGGGGTCAGCCGTCAGGACTTAATGCCAAAGCAGTTAGTCCCTCTTCACCAAGTTTAGCCCACAAGCCGATGTGGTTACCGGGATGTGGCCGCTGCATACAGGGCAGCTGCTGGGAGCCACTGGTGGGAGTTTGTGGGTTGTCAACGCATTTAAATTCTATTCCACCTCCTGTCAGACAAGCCGGCTGGTAGAATAGGTCGCATTACATCCCAGAGTAATTCTAAACCTTAAATTCAAGTTTCAGGGGTCTTTTACCAACTGTTATGGTTTGGTATGGATGGCAAACTAATATTTTCTAGTGATGAAGAAAATTTAGCGAATAGGTGATTCGGGTGCTTTTAAATTTTTGTGAAATTAACTTTTAGATTACAATGATAATAATCAATACTCGATACATTTATTAATTTAACATGATGCATACATAAATCTTTTCTACTAATCAGTTCGAAACACAACAGTCTATCTCTATTAATGTATAGTACAGAAAGACCTAGCCAATGACAAAGGCCGTCACAAATGGTACGCTCTCATTGGCTCATTTGAATTGGATCAACTTGTGCTAAAACGCAAAAAAGGTGGATTTGTATAAAAACACCTTAATTATTATTATTACTCATGATTACACTTCTGACTCCAATCAGAGTCACATATGTATGGTGAACTACAAATTGGATCAACAAATACTACCCGGATCAACAAGTGAAAACGGATCAACAAAATACTACTTATATGGCACGATGGAGCCACTAAGTGGGCGTAGGGATATCTATATATATATGTACATATATATATATATTATACAAGAATTGCTCGTTTAAAGGTATAAGATTCAGGCATATTAAATTAATACTTACATTTATTAAAAATTTTCATAATATTATTATGTTCTTGTAAAGGTTCGCGGTTTTTTTTAAGCCACTTTTCGTGAAAAGTAAGCCTGTTAGCGTTTCAGTAGAAAGTCTATTTCTGATATTAGTTTTCATCAAATTGATCGCAGAAAACAGCCGCTCGACATTGGCTGCATGTTAACAAATTTCGTGCAAATAGGGCCAATAAAGGAAACATTTGAGACGAATCGCCTTTTTTTATAAAATGACTGAATGACGCAACGCAAGTGTTGGCGAAGCGAGTTTGCGCTAGTATAGAACGTCCACTAACTTTTTTTTTGCGAATGAAAGGGAAATTATGCCCATTCAGCATAATGAATGTTATTTTACAAAATTGTACAATTTTATAGAAAACTAGCTGTTCCGCCCGCGACTTCGTTCACATAAAATATCTAAACTGAGTTTTAAACACATCAAGCAACTCATAAAAATCCCATACTACTTTGACCCCTATTTGAAGGTTATATTGAAAAATACTGAAATACGTGTCTATTCATTTTGCATTTACAATACACAAACAAAGTTTCAAACCAATCGCACCACCCGTCAAAAAGTTCCCATACAAACATTGACCCAACATTTGACCCCTTTTTGAAGATTATATTGAAAAATCCTGAAACAAGTGTCCATTTATTTTGCATTTACAGTACACAAACAAAGTTTCAAACCAATTGCACCACCCGTTAAAAAGTTTCCATACAAACATTGACCCCACATTTGACCCCTTTTTTAAGATTATATTGGAAAATCCTGAAACAGGTGTCCATTTATTTTGCATTTACAGTACACAAACAAAGTTTCAAACCAATTGCACCACCCGTTAAAAAAATTCCATACAAACATTGACTCCCCATTTGACCCCTTTTTTAGAGTTATATTGAAAAATCCTGAAACAGGTGTCCGTTCATTTTACATTTACAGCACACAAACAAAGTTTCAGACCAATCGCACTACCCGTTAAAAAGTTCCCATACTAACGTTGACACCCCATTTTACCCCTTTTTAAAGGTTATATTGAAAAATCCTGAAACACGTATTCATTTATTTTGCATTTAAAGTACACAAACAAAATTTCAGACCAATCGCACCACCCGTTAAAAAGTTCCCATACAAACATTGACCCCACATTTGACCCCTTTTTGAAGATTATATTGAAAAATCCTGAAACACGTGTTCATTCATTTTGTATTTACAGTGCACAAACAAAGTTTCATGAAAATCGCTCCACGCGTTAAAAAGTTTCATACTAACGTTTTCACCCTTTTTCACCCTCTTAGAGGTGGAATTTCCAAAAATCCCGCCTTAGTGGGTGCTTTTGTTATAAAAGGAAGCCACCTTCTAAATTTCAGCTTTCTATCTTCAGCGGTTTCGGCTCGGCGATGATCAATCAGTCAGTCAGTCAGTCAGTCAGTCAGTCAGTCAGGTTAAGCTCTTATATAGATATAGATACGTAGATTCTGGGACTGAAGTTCGTAGGTTTGCAGGAAAGGCCTAAAGTACGTAGATCTACGTAAAAAGACGTAGAGTTGGCAACGCTGGGAGAGGGACAAATTCACGTCACGGCTTTTGTGTGGCTTGTTGAGCAAGTTGAAACAAGAAAGAACAAGTCTTGTCAAGTCTACCAAAGCTTCAAAGTAGAAAACTTAAAAACTGTCAATGTCAACTTTGTTGACTTTGATTTTTTAAAACACTTGATAACGTCACGTTTTATCAAATCACGTCACGTCAAATCAACATTCGTTCACTCTATACCGATCGAAAGACCGACCGACCTCTGACTGACTGACAGTTTAAAATTAAATTATTATTATTTCTGTGGACACCGATTACGATCGATAGGAGGGATTATTTGTTTGTGTTTTGTTTACAATACAAAAATATGGTTTTCTGATTTTTTGAATTTGGATATAGGTACCGTGCGATTGGTGAATTATAATATAAAATGCCGTAGGTATTTTCGAATAGCAAGCGATGTATTCTAAAATTATTAGCTAGTTTAGTGAAACTAAGCTAGCTAATGTCTTCGTAATGCAGTAACACACTGCGCCTAAAGTCTAAATAATCATTTGAATTATATAGAAAATGTGCACGACAAGTAAAAGTAAAGTCGTCGCTGAAATGATGAAGTTTTCGTTCCACCACAGGGCTTTTTACTGCTACCTTGGCATGAGTATATGGATATTTTTTCTCATAACTGGTAAGGGCATTCTATTTCACTTTTTTCTGCTGATAACAAAACTTTATGATCGTCCTGGAGAAAGATAATTCAAGATTTGTGCATACTTGACATCAACACATGTTTTGAAGTTATCAAGTTAAAATTATGATGTTATTAGAATATATAATATGCCAGTCGCAATTTGCCGTCACCTGGCTGCATATATTGGATAATATCAAATAGAAATAAAGTACCTGGGTGACCGAGCTTTGCTCGTTTTTTGGGGTAAACTAAAAATTTCTAAAATTGAAACCTAGCTAGATCGATTTATCGCCCCCGAAACCCCCTACATACTAAATTTCATGTAAATCGCTGGAGCCGTTTCCGAGATTCCGATTATATACATATATATATATACAAGAATTGCTCGTTTAAAGGTATAAGATTTAATGTCTGATATGAGTAAAGATGTATGGAAAAAGTCCTATATAATAAAGCAATAATTATATCTTACGCTATACCTATCTTAGAAAATTAATTTTGCTTGTTTGCTGGCGTTATAGCTAAGAAATATTTAATGAATAGTATGTAATGAATGAGGTAGGTAGGATTATACACTAAAATTAACTATGATTCTTGCAGTAATGTACAAATACATGTCTGTGGGTGAAGAAATGCCGATAAAAAAAGTTGTTCAAACTGAATACATATCCAAAAGTGATGCTAAGTTTCGACGAATTTATATGAGATCTTGCAATCCAGCTGATAATATCATACGAGAGGCAGAAGGTATGTTACAAAAAATTATAATAATGTAATTAGGTATTTATTACAATATTAAATATCAAAGCGAGAAAATATTAACAAAGCAAAACAAAAAAAAGAATATACTATAACCTATTGAAAATGGAATTGAAGTAGTGTTACATATACAACCCGGTCACATTATCTCGAGACCTCGCTGGAATGCGAACCTCCCGCCTCGTTGTCCTTTCACCTCCCCGCGCCTCGCCCTTTCTCGCTTTTGCGCACCATATCAGAGCGCCGACGCGACGTGACGTCATCGACGCCAGGTCTCGAGATAATGTGACCGGGTTGTAGCTTGAAATTTGATGTTTCGCTAACATGAAGGTTGTACGAGCTGTTTTTGAAAATTGATGCAGGACAAACAATCTGGTCAACTATTCCAGGTCTAGTAGATACAGACGCATGGGTCCTCCACGGAGTGCTAGTAGTAACCAGGCATGGAGACAGAGGACCTCTCACCCACCTCCGGGGCGGAGACAAGCTGCCCTGTGATGCTGCTCCTGTCTCACCTTTGTTGAAAAGGTTTGTTATTATGTAGGATCATACAAAAAGTGTTTGGTCCGCGACGAGTTTCTCGCCTGTTCTTCTCGTACTTGGGTTAGGCTGGATTTGTCACATAAATTCACTTAAGACATTTCAAGGTATTTTTTTAGACTTTCTTCAAAGTTATAACATGCATTAAATAAGTGTTTAATTAGGTTTATCTTATTATCATTTTTTTTTTTATCTTTTTATCTATCGATGGATATTTCATACAACGCCATCTAGCCCTAAACAGAGCAAGCTTGTATTACTGGAACCAGTTATCTGATAGATAAATTATATTGTTGTTTTTTTATTTAACACTAGCTGTTACCCGCGACTTCGTACGCGTTGATTACCTACTTTTTATGTAAAAAAATTACACCTTGTGTTACATTATTGAAAGTTTAAGTGAAAAATCCAATTTTTTATGTAATAAATATAGCCTATGTTTCTCAGGGATAATGTAGCATCGTAAAATAGAATTTTTGAAATCGGACCAGTAGTTTTTGAGTTTATTAGTTACAACCAAAAATACAAAAATGCAAAACTTTCCATAATATTAAGTATAGATTTTGTGATTACAGCTATGAAGAATTTGTACATAACGCGAGCGGGTCAGGTCGGGCTTGGTGGGTGAGTGGGCCCGGTCCATTTCACAACTTCCCGTCTCTCCCCCCGCGGACTGTTGGCACGCACTGCGCGCTGGGCCAGCTCACTCCACGAGGACTGCTGCAAATGATAACAGTTGGTAAGGAAACCTTTGGAAGGCGGTCAAATTTCTGCAACATGGAAGCTGCTAACACAATTCTGCTGAATAGATTAGGCTGTTGGCATATGACGGATGAAAAGGCCTTACGACTCGCAGCTGGAAGTTGCGGGTTTAATTCCCTGGCAAGACAAATGTGATAAACTTAATTTTCTCTGTTTGGGCACAGAATAACTAGTGTTTGGGTGACAGGGTGGGAAGTAATAGGATTTTCGAATTTATTAATGTCTGAGTATTTTCTCTCTACAATATATTTTTTTTAACATTTCAGGAAATATACTGAGAGATGCCTATGGAGATATACTTGGTTTGGATACGCCAGAAGTGCAAGGGAAAAAAGATACAGGTAATTATAGAAAGCACCCATGTGAACATATAATTAAGATATTACATTATTAAATACTAGCTTCCGCCCACGGCTTCGCCCGCGTGGCACCTTGAAAAACAAAAAAAATCTATCCCACGGGAACCGTACATTTTTCCGGGATCAAAAGTAGTATGCTATTCCAGACTATAATCTATATCTGTGCCAAATTTCATCCAGATCCGTCCAGCCGTTTCAGCGTGAACAGTAACAAACATCCATACAGAAAAACTTTCACGTTTATATTATTAGGATTGAGACTAGTGTGCTTAAAACAAAGCGTTCTGTCTGCATGAAAAAAAACAAACTGACATTAAAAAAAAATATGAAAAATCAAAAAAAATCTAAAGTTAATTTCTTCTTCTGCTTCTGAGGCGCATTTCTTTCATCACACTGGTTCAAAAAACTAGTGACTTGATAAGAACAAGGATACCACTGAGTGGTTTATTTTCCAGGAGATGTGGTCGCCTATAGCACCAGATACCGCCGCACCTACCAATCCTTAGTTGGTTTGTTATGGGGCTCTTCAAGGAACTTGGCCGGCGCGCGCGCCGCCGCCGCTAGAGAGAGCCACTCCGTCGCCTTCTGCTTCAGCGATTGCGCTTGCGCACACCACCATGCGCTAAATAAGTATGTGTTACGTGGTTATAGTACTATCGATATTATGTAAGGCTATTTTACCCGACTGAGAAGCGAAGAAGAAGGTAGGAGGTAAAGACTGGCCTCACAGCTCAGTAACACAGTTGGTATTAGCTCTGCCTTTTGCGCTGCAGGTTGTGGGTTCGATCCCAAGGAAAAGTATATACTTTTCTTACTTTTTTTGATAGATTAATTAGTTAAGTATATACTTAACTAATTAATCTATCAAAAAAAGTAAGAATTATATTTAATAGATTAATTAGTTAAGTATATACTTAACTAATTAATCTATTAAATTATTCATTATATTATATTATTATTCAAAAAAAGTAAGAATTATATTTAATAGATTAATTAGTTAAGTATATACTTAACTAATTAATCTATCAAAAAAAGTAAGAATTATATTTAATAGATTAATTAGTTAAGTATATACTTAACTAATTAATTAATTAATGATAGATTAATTAGTTAAGTATATACTTAACTAATTAATCTATCAGCTATCTGGTTCCCATAGTACAAGCTTTGCTTAGTTTGGGCTAGAGGGTGTTGTGTGAACTGCCACACATGTTAATTTATTTATTTAATGTGTTTAGTGTATAATAATTATGTATGTATGTAAGGGTGTATATTATGTATGTATGCAAGTTCCTTTGTCGCTGTAGCCCAAACGGCTGGACAGATTTCGATAAATGAGGTTTCGTTGAATTTGTCTGGGTTACAAAAGTGAGATAAACTATACAAAATGTCAAAAAATCCAATATGGCAGCTGTAATAACCTATTTTCAGTTACTTTCAGTCGGGGTTTTTAATTTTTGCACTAAATCCTATTTTTTATCATTACAGGAAAATAAACTCTCAATCGAAGAACCGTCTAGAATCTCATCCGGCCATCAAAGACCTAGTCATCAAACTATCCAAAGTTCTCTTCGAATCTCAAGAACACCCCGACGCAGATGTGATAAGGGATGCTGTTCTAGCCCACATGTGCCATGATGAACCTTTTCCTTGTACAGATAAAAGCACAAAGAGCAAACTATCCATCGACAAACGACGTAAGAGATATCACGGCAACATAAGAGGAATACTAGATGTGGATATCGACGCTCTAAACATGGAGTTAGACTATATAAATAGTCAACTAGATTTCAATAACGAAATAGGAAGGAAGGCCCGTGATATTATAGGCAATGATGATAACAAAATAAAGCAGCCGTTAGATTTTGATGCGCAAATGGAGAGAGAAAAACTCCTGTATTACCAACAAAGGTATTTCGATAATGCAGAGGCGTATGACGACGTTGTGATTGTAAAGAAGAATTTAGACGCTGATTTTAATTTCCCCAATGATGCTAGAATGGACACTGATTTCGAAGATGATTACAAAGAGCCAACGCCGGAGAGCACAGAAAATATATGCATCAGAAAAGAACATGTGACCTCCTTGTTCGCCTACCTAGAATGGACGTATAGACAAGAAATTAAAAACGTGAATAATAGAAAAAGAGGTTTGTTGGTAGCTTACGGTTTGATACACAATTTAGTACAGAATATGATTCGGATGATCTCTGAAAATAAACCTAAGTTCGTTGTATACTCCGGTCACGATAAGACCTTGCAAGCCTTAATATTAGCCCTAGGTCTTAGCAATTACCAACATTATACAATACAGTATGCTTCTAGAATGATCTTCGAAGTGTACAGAAAGAAGGATTTATTAGACGAATTTAAGTTTACGAAAAGAAAAGCTGTAGCACAAGATTTTTACTTCCGCGTAGTATATAATGGGGAAGATGTCACAAATATGTTGAGTTTCTGCCGGAAAAGAACGAATATAGCTATGAAAGTCGTCCATCCGATAGATGATATGAAGATTTACAACACATATCTATGCTCTATAGAGAATATAGTTAGATTTATACATGATGATTATTTTTCTAGTTTTAACGCGAGTAATTTCAAAGACGCGTGTTCTACTGGGAGTGGAAAGCACGACTGATTGACTTTATATCGATTTGCGAATGTCTGAATTTACAATCTGATGGTAGAGAAAGAGAAGCTTTGGAGAAGCTAAAGTGGATATTACGGAAATCTTGCTACAATCAGTTACAGTGAATGTCTATAGGGGCGTCTAAACGGGCTATATTTTACGTCAATTTGTGGCTGCAATACTGTGGCCGGCAACATTGCTAGCAATACCAGCCACAGTATGCAATATTTTAAGGATGGCCGGCATTATAGCCACATATTTTAGGCTAGGCTTAGGTAGGGTCGAATCCACATTCGTGTCCTTTTTTTTTCGTTTTTCTGCCAAAACAATGTAAGCGGCTGCGATGAGCGTCATTTCGTCGGCCATTGTTGCTGGATTGTGTGGCTCATTAAAGGGTTCTGAATCAAAGGCCATACTATTGCAGCCATAATGCAACATGTTGCCTGCAATTGATTGCTCAGCCATAAAATGCACTAAAATGTTTTTTTGATGGCTGGGCAATGTTTGCCAATAAGCCAATATAGCCCGTTTAGACGCCCCTTTAGCAATAGTGCAATACACAAAAAAAAAAAAAAAAACTATGATTCTATGGTTAACAAAACTTGATAGTCTTATCTGGCAATGTGTTTCCAACATTAATAAAATGTTTAGTTTAGTTAAGTACATATCATGAAAATAGTTTTTACTTAAAACGGGATATTAACATGATAATGGGCCACTCTACTCAACTGTTTCGTCATTATTTTCACTTTCGTGTTGTTCCCAACAAACAATTTTGGTTATCATAAAATATTCGTTAATTTCAAATGTATCCTTCGTGAAATAACTTATTTTCAACCAATCTTCTGTTGCTCCATCTTCATGCTATCAGCTTGAAAGACGAGCTCTAAAATCAACGTTAGGAAAGTTTTTGATTAACTGTAAAATATCAAATTGAGTAGAAGGCCCTAATTTGAGTTTTATTTATTCCCAATTTCTCGTAATCATGGCTATAACCGTGCCGAAATATAAGGATAAAATGAACTTATCATGGTAAATATCCCGTTTTAAGTGAACATTATAATAAAAACTATGATAGTTTCAAAAGTTATATCATGAAAACCCACGCATTAAATAAAGACTAGATAAGTTAAACAGTGTAAGTACAATCTTAATGCACAATATGTGATATTTTAAAGGCTATGTTTAGGTATACCCTGGTTTACCCCTTTTACTAAAAAATATTCTGATAAATAATAATTATGCACAAAGAATATATCCCATGTTACCAATTGTACCCTCCAAAGCAGAGATAACGTGTAAAATGAATAGTAGTCTCAAAATTTCGCGAAATAAAAGTCACTAATTTATAATACTATTCTCCAATGAGCTAAAAACCCCAAAATATCGGCACATGTTTTTCTCTGAGATGCAAATTGGAAACTTAATTAGCGGAATTGTACTAACATGTGTTCCAACATTACATAAATAAAGTTATATTTAAACAATGAATAAGTACCTATATGAAAAGACCAGTAAATGTTTTTTCGTAAAAGGGATGCATTTTAAATAGTTTTATAAAAAAAGATTAACTTATTAATTTGAAGTCACTGACAGCACTAATTTAGGTGAGATTATTAGCATTGTAAAAGTACTTAAAAGGATCTCGTTTTAAATATTTGTCATAAGTTATATTACTATTTATTTATTAGTGTAAGTATAATATATTATTATAAAACCTGACTACATTTAGCACAATAAGAAATCGCCATATCTTAATATACCTATTTAAATTTGATCTGGTTTTTTATACAATCATCTTGATATACCACAATTCCCTAAATATTACTCTTATATTTTTCCCCGTCTGCAAAGGAAGGTAATGTATTTGGGATGTATGCGAGTTCCTTTGGGTGTTGCTGTAGCCAAAACGGCTGAACGGATTTTGACAAATGAGGTGTCGTTGGGTTCGCCTGGATCGCAAGAGTAGAGTAACGCAGTTTTTATTATACTAGCTTCCGTTCGCGGCTTGCTCGCGAGGTACCTACATAAAATATAGCCTATGTTACTCAGGGATAACGTAGCATTCTAACGGTGAAAGAATTTTTGAAATCGGACCATTAGTTTTTGAGTTAATTCGTTACAAACAAAAATACAAAACTTTCCTCTTTATAATATTATAGTAAGTATAGATTTACGAAATGTTAAAAATCCAAAATGGCTGCTCTGTAAGAAGCTATGTTTTAGATTAAAGAAAGTTTTGCTTAAATACTTAAGTCTATTTCTTTTTATTACTTTCAGTCTGCTTTTTCTCGTTGCTCGTTATCATTTTATTAGCTTCGCAAATAAAATATTGCATTGTCTGCAGCACTTTGAATTCGTATAAAAGTATCTGCATTTCGTACACACTTGTGTACATATTGCTACAAGTGTACCTACCTACTTTCCTTCTGTGTAATTCTAGCGATTGTACGCGGCCCGAGTGTAGGTAGGTATGTATAGTTGTATGTAATACGATTGAAACGTCGGGAAAATAATAAAGGTAGGTACCTACATACCTAAACATGATCTATTTAACACTCAGGTAGGTAGGTAGGTACTTAGTTTATAAATATCAATAAATTAAGTGCCTACAATATAGGTACCTAATTATAATTATATTATATAGGTATGCTACCTTAGAATATCTTTTCTACAAAAGTCCTAGGTAGTTCTAATAAACCTACCTACCTATTACTATATGAGTAAGTAGGTAAAAGTATTAGGATTTTCAGAGCTTTAATGTGTTTACATATATGTAGGTAGGTGTATATTTCGCTGTATACCTACGTAAGTTCTATTTCCTACATCCACTAAAAATAAATAGGTAGATACATAAGTAAAAACATGTCATAATTCACTAATAAGATGTACGGATGATGCAAATTCAACAAAACTTTCATAATCTCCAATCAAATGACGCAAACGAATATCAACGCGTGCATTGCGGCTTTAATGCGATCAAGACTTATATTGCTCTTAACAGAGCTGCAATGTGTTTGAAATAGTTGAGAATAATCATATGTAAAACGAACATAATAATTAGAGTGATCTGCGAATATTTGTGTATTCTACGCACGTTCAAAACCAAGGCCATAGATCTTGACATTTAACAGATTGTTTAACACAACCACTCTTTCCCCGCTTCTTTGGAAAATGATTTTTGAAAAATTTGTGGTAGTACCTACTCGAAACAAATTAATCCCAAGGCGTAGGGAGAGCCTAAAGTTGAACCGTTAGGCAGGTACAACCTAGATTTTTTACCTATTAACCTAATTGAAAACCTTTTACCTATCTACTATCCAAGAATTTGATACCTCGTGGTATCACCTCGTGGTAGACCGCGTGGTACATTGAAAAACAAAAACAAATCTATGCCATGGGAACCGTACATTTTTCCTTGATAAAAAATAGCCAATGTGCTATTCCAGACTCTGTGTCTGTGTCATCTGTGTCGAATTTCATCCAGATCCGTTCAGCCGTTTCAGCGTGATAGACTAACAAACATACATCCAAACATCCATACATACCTACAAACTTTCGCGTTTATAATATTAAGTAGTAGGATATAATCAAAGGTATCTTAGTAGGTAAAGTTTCTGGTTATTAATAGAACTAGGTGAACCCTGATACGTTAATAATAAAGTCTGATACTTATAGTATCTAGATTATCTAATAAACTAGTGTTATTTTATCTGGTAAAGTGCTTGATAAACCTGTATAGTATGAGTTTTTGATAGTTTACGAAAACTTTTTTCGAATAGTATTCTTTCATACATTTACCTCCATCGGAAATGCTAAGGAACTAAAATAAGGTCGATAATATCGAAAATATCTAATCGGCAGTCCCAGCAATGATTTTCAAACCTAGTTTTCACGATATCGACCTTATTTTAGTAGTGGTTAATGTATGAAAGGATAGATACTATTCGAAAAAAGTTTACGCTATCTATCAAAAACTCATACTAGGGGTACACTGGCCCATGTTATCATGTAAGATTAGGTACATAACCTGGATTACCTGATGGGTCTGAAAACCTTTAGGTATTTATAATCTCAGAATAATTTATGTAACTTGAATTGCTGATAACGACCAAATTACCTACGTCTCGTAGACTTCTTGTAGAGCTTAGCTACGGAATTGCTTTATTGAACCATAATTTTATATGAAATGATAGTATAGTAGGTAGTCTCCTGGCATCGCACAAGCTAATTTAATTTCCATACAATTTGATCTTTTCGCGGCATGAATTGGCCAACAGAAAACGGATCTTTGTAGTCAAAATAGAAACGACATAGGTATAAAATCACCGATAGAAAACAAAACAAAAATGTATGAGGTAGGTAAAGTAGGTAAGTTAAATGATTTGAAATCTAGGCAAAATCTTCATTCACATCCAAAAAAACTTGCGTTCCTAGACTTACTTATTCTATGACCTACCTATAAATTTTTATAGTCAAACTGCGAAGGAAATATTTTTTTCTCGATTTTAAAGTCAAGAGTGAAATAAATGAAATACCTACGAGTTAGTGACTAACCACATTTTGTATACAATTTCAAGCCTTGCTTATACAGTCAAGGTTATCGATATTGTTTTTCGAACATGTTTGTTCAAGAGCTGGTTTACACTTATGGCATGGTTCAGCACTGCGCGGAAGTTAAAAAAATTGTATGTAGGTGCTGTGAGGGTAGCTGGTAACAATAGACTAGTGGTGGAATTTTTGAAAAAACTGTTTTGGGGTTCTAAATACGGCCAGGTATTTTCATCTATCCACTAATAATAGAATTAGGTACCTACCTATCTATACTTATCTTCTCGTTGTAAGTTTTAGTGACCAATTAAAATTTGCCTGAATTATGCAATATTTTAGTGGTTTTATTTATGTTTTTATAGTTCTGTTAGTTTTTATAAATATGCTTTTTTTTTCATTGATTTCTGTAAATATAAACTTTAAAAATTTAAGTAATACAAATTTAATTGGATAGGATTATACCAAACTAGTATAAAGGTTATCCTCAGAATAAATCATAGAATTATCGAAGAGTAAACTGACATTTTACTTGCATTTTATATTTATTTATTTAGTACCTAGACCGAGAATCCTGCTAATATTTATAAACGCGAAAGTTTGTAAGAATGTGCGGATGTCTGGATGGCTGGATGTCTGGATGTAAGTATGTTTCTTACTCTTTCACGCTGAAACGGCTGAACGGATCTGAATGAAATTTGGCACAGATATAGATTATGGCCTGGAATAACACATAGGCTACATTTTATCCCGGAAAAATGTACGGTTCCCGTGGGATAGATTTGTTTTGGTTTTTCAAGGTGCCACACGGGCGAAGCCGTGGGCGGAAGCTAGTAGTTAATAGTTATACCAGATGGTCAAATCCAACCTTAGTAAAGTAAATAGGTATTCTAACTAGGTAGTTAGAATACCTATTTACTTTATGACATTATACATTTACTACATGAGCTGAATAATGGCAACACTATGTAGGTACATAGTGTTGCCATTATTCAGCTCATGTTGAATGGTTGCCTGTTTCATTGTCACCTTAGCAACGCTTTATAATTAAACCTAAGTTATCTGTAACGTGACGTAAAATAAATGATTTCTATTCTATTCTACTCTATTCTATTCTATTATGCTGAAGTTTACAAGAAGTAGGTTACATCCATTTAAGGTCTTTCGTGACCTTGGCCATAACCTAGGTTATTATAATTTCTCTATGGTCCGCGCATGTTCCACTGATCAATCCATTCGAATCGCATTCTTCCATTGTCACGCTGCCGCCGAAAACATCGCGGAAACCGCCAAGATAAGGCTGTGTGTAAGTTGGTACCACTTACTAGGTGTCACCCGCAACTTCATCTGAAAAAATTCATCAATACTTATTAACATACTAGCAACACGCCTCGGCTTCACACGGCAAAAGTATCTCTATTTTTTGAAATAAGTATAAAATATAGCCTATATCACCCGGGAATAGTGTAGCTTTCCAGCTTCCAGTGATAGAATTTTTGAAATCGGTTCAGTAGTTTCGGAGCCTGTTCAATGCAAACAAACAATTAAATCTTTCCTCTTCATAATATACTAGCTTCCGCTCGCGGCTTTGCTCGCGAGGTACCTACATAAAATATAGCCTATGCTACTCAGGGATAATGTAGCATTCTAATGGTGAAAGAATTTTTGAAATCGGTCCAGTAGTTTTTGAGTTTATTCGTTACAAACAAAAATACAAAACTTTCCTCTTTACCTATAATTTTAGTTAGATATACGAGTACTTAGTAGGGATTAGGTATAGATTAATTCTGAAATTATTGATATCGGTTAGATAATTGAGAAATTTCTATGGAGTGTCAAAAGTTTCGGCTCCAACGGAACCAATGGAATGTTTTATTTCCACTTCTCCCGGAAGGGGCCAGCGGGAAGTTTACGTCAACCAATATGTTACATTGTTTTATCATTGTTTTCTTTTTGATCCTCAGAGCCATTTTATTGCCCACTAACTTGTTAATTCGATGCTTTATAATTATAAATGTTTATATACTTACGCGATTTGAACACATTATTATTAGTACTTGGTATGTACTTGGTGAACGGACTGGTTTCCGCAATTTGGCCGCAATTATTGATCGAGCGAGCGAAGCGAGCGAAGATCTCAGAGGCAGCTATGCGATTTGGCGTTGTATGTTTGCGTGTATGTTTGTTAGAGCATAACTTAAGAACCGTACATCCAATCTGCATGAAACTTGGAGGGTTTAGAGATACTGCTAATCAAATTTACTGGAAAGCATATGAGCTTAATCGGTGTAGTATTACTATTTATTTCTATTTATAAATAAAAACTTATTATATTAAAACCTTTTTACGAACTAAAAAGCCAAAGAAAAAATGTCATATTTGATGGAAGGAGCAGAAAAAGTATAATATTTACAACGATGGAAAAAATGGAAGCTAAACATATAAAAAATCGGACGCTGGTCTGATCTCAAGGTCTAAGTGAAGAAACCATCCTACGAGGAATCGCTGAAAAATGTCTTCCGAAGATTTCTTTATCTCAACAACTCAAGTCCTGGAAAATATTTTAAAACCTTGACCAGTCCAGTGCTAATCCCGTTAAGTTTCAGATACCTACTGTAATACTATAAAGCATAACTAATCCTTGAACCAATGTCTTGAACAAAGCCTGGGGCCTCAGCCCTGAGGACGAAGCTTGGAAAGCTTGAGGAACGAACCACAGTAAATTGGGTTAGTTTCTACCAGCGCGACCAACAGAGTCATACAGAATCTTAAGGGGGACTCTCGCGGGTGAAATTATCTACCCCGAGTTTCTTCTGGAGACAGATAAAGTCCACTCCGCTCATATTCTGTGGTTCAGTGGCGTGAGACCTTGAAGCAACAGCTATCCTAGATGCTCCTGTTAGACAGTCCTGGACTCTAAATAACATTTAAAACAGAAGACTAAGTAGGTACCTAAATATTGTCCTCAATCGTTTATCTGTATTTTATATCTAAACTCTTTAATTTCTATTAGCCTCAGTTTCATAAATAGTATAGGTAGGGACTAATTTGTAATTACATACATATATCTTTATACTCTACATTTTCTTTTCTTTGTTAGGTAAGATATTCAAATATTTGTTTGTGAATAAGTTACGTGGCATAGTACATAAAGCGTATCCAAAAACTTTAGGGCATGAGTACCTACCTACAAATAAGGATTGTGGACATCGCGCGCGAGATCTCAGTTCGGGGCGAACTACTAGTTATTAGTATTAGACGGGTATTTATCGCGTTTTATTTACCTATTTTTACCGACGTTTTGACAGGTTTACACACTAAATTCGATGCTAACTATTGATGTATTTTAACTGCTAACTAACGATGATAGTAGATACTTACTCGTTGGTACTTACAGAAAGCAATGTTTAAAAAATGTTTGCAAATTGCCGCATTTTTTAGATTTTTATAAAAACTTTGACGCTTTTCCGTTTCACGTCAAAGGCCACGTGTTGTTTTTTGTACTGTAATTGTTTAGCTGTTTGTAAATAGGGAGGTGTGTCTACTGCGTAGACAATGATTCATAAAATAAGTAGGTAAGTAGTTATGTAGGTACCTAGGTGCTTATAAAGAGCAAAACAGTAAACACGTTCAAGGCCGACATGGTTCGTTTTAATTTTAACTAACTTGAAATGGCTTTAGTTGCAAGCGGATTAATTAATGCTTTATTAGAATGTGTGTGTGTGTAGAGTAGAATTTAGATACCTACTTCTTATAAGTAAGCACATAACTACATAGTTCAGCATGAAAGATTTTTTATGGTTTATCAACTATTGTTACAACATTACCTACGTTAAAAATAAAAACAATATCTAATGATTAATGAATGTTTTAACTCATTGCACAGCCAGTTATCTAAAGATTATAATTTTACGTCAGGAAAAGACGAGGAAGGAAGGTGTTAGGGTAAATATGTTTCAAAATTACGCTATTTCATATCAAAACATCGTTTTGGTTGAAGATTTTTTTTAAAAAAAAACATCAATTTTTCAACATAAACTGGTATTTCACTACACGGTATTCAGGGCCCGGTAGTTAGGGAGGGCTTGGCCTGGCTTGGCTTGGTTTACGCTCTAACTCCTATTACACCACTCTTAGTTAGGGTAAGGGTCCCTTAAATTTGGGTAGTGTAATACCCGCTTCTAGAAGTTCTACCTAATACGATTAGGTATAAGGTTTTAATAAAGATTTAAAAAAAGTTTGACCTGCTAGTATCAATTTAATTTAAAAACAAGTAAAAACAGTAGTTTCTCTACGCAACTATTTATATCGCTCTATCATTATAATTATAACTAAAACAAATTGTAGCACGAGAGATCTAAGAGTAGGTACCTACCTACAAAAAAAGGCCCGTCCACAAAAGGGCCATACAATTAAATAAAATGCGACGCATATAAACAGAAAAATAAGTAACACAACATTCGTTTTCATTAACAAAATTAAATGTTATGGCTGTTGAGGCCTTGACCGTGTCTGCTGTGGGTATTACGTGACAATCCTACCTAGCCTACGTTTCCTAAGAAGCCGTTGCTGCTCGACTTGAGTCACACCCACCCTGTCTTTAGGTTCTGAAAGGAGAGACAATTTCCCACGTATTTAAGTAACATTAACTTTCTTTTGGAACGAAGTTTCTTATCGCGCGTTGTGAAAGGGGGCTAGACGGAAAAAATTCTCACGAAAAGTTGTAACGACACTTTTTGCTATAGCTGTAAGCCGTGCGGCGTGCGCGTGTTTCTCTGTCTGTCTCTCTCTCTCATAGAAAGTCGTTCCAACCGGGTGTCCCTTGACACCTCTCAAGTTTTTTTTTTAATTTAAGAGCTCAGCTCTTGCCATTGAACCGATGCAGTCTCCACTTCGTCCTTGCCAACGCCATCTCTTTCACTTCCTTATACGGCATGACAGCAACCTTCTCTTTTACTTGGCATGTAACCTTATTACACTGTAAACTTATTCTAAGCCTTCTTCTTCCTATCCCCTATTCCCTTTATCGAAACGGCTAACTTCACGATGGCCTATACCCGTATTGTACATACGAGCTATACGCCACATGTTTCCGGTATGGTTTTGGATTTACCAACTTTAGCGTCTTTTAGGCATCAATCTTGTATTCATATTTTGAATACAAATTTGTGCTGCCATTTTGGCGTGATTGAGCAACCAAAAAATGATCGTCCAAACATTAGTACCAACCTATACCAACATTGTTAGTAGGATTACAGTCACCGTTTTTACGAAACTACGGCTTTAAACGGCGTGGGTAGTGCTATCCCCATTGAGCCACAACCACATCGCACATTGCTATTTAAATAAAATTTAATTGATAAATTAGGTTACGATTTGCGTATTAAAATTATGAACAATGAGACCAATCCCTGGGATAACAGGAAGAGGAGTAGGTACCTAAATTATGTAATGTAGGAACTGAGTAGGAAATGATAACTCAACTGTAGGTACGTCTACCATGAGTTGTCACATATAGATCGGCTGACGTTACTACCTGTAGTAATAGTACGTTACTATGACATCTGTCTAAATTGTTACTCATGGTACCAAATTCTAAGCAAATTATGAAGCGCAAACTACAGTCACTATAGTACGCTGTGACGTAGGATAGTTAACTACGTGGCGTTTTAGTACCCAACTAACTATCCGCTAGAGGCGCTGTACAAGTTTTCATACAATTTTTTAACTACAGTCGCTAGCGAGTGTAGTTTGTGAAAACTCATGGTAGACCTACTGTTTTACATGTAGGTACCGTTATACTACTATTATGACGAGTTTTATTAAGTTCACCGAGCACTGGTGGTGTAGTGGTAGCGAACCTGCCTCACGATCGGACCTGTCAAGTTCGGACGTGCCTTTGACTAAGTACCCTCATTAGATATCCTCAAAAGATCTAAAATAACTTTAGATCTGAGGAGATATTACCGAGCCTGAGGGATTAAAGTCGTGACCACGTTTTTTTAATTTCATTCTTGTAACTAGTGGAGTATGCGCAAGGAGGATTAGTTTTTACGTTAGAAAAACACGGATTTCAATATAATAAGTGAAAATAGAATAGGTAGGTACCTACCTACGAGAGTAAAATGACAGGAACAAGAATGCCGACATTTCAAGGTCCTAAACGATAAACAGAAAGATATTCGCGATATTTTTGTACCTACCTAACTACTTACCACATGGGATAAACATCTTTACCTACGTTGTTTTGTTTTGTGGTTAGTGTATCTAGTGTTTTTTGCATGTTTTATTTATAGTACCTGGGTGACCGAGCTTTGCTATATATATACATATATACATATATACAAGAATTGCTCGTTTAAAGGTATAAGATTATTTAGTACCTACTATAAAGCGTTTTGAATAACAATATTTCAGTATTTCTCTTACAAAATACACGACTATGAATAAATAGTTGTTTTATAATGATCGTAAGTAGAAAAGTTTAAGTGTCTCGACAATAAATGTACGATGCACTATTTAGCGAGATAGAGATTAGAAGTAGGTAACAAAAGTAAATCACGGAGTTACTATACCTACATAATTATAAACGACCGTATTTGATTACCTAGGTATATTTATTTATGTAGGTACATATACCAAATTTTTAATGTAAGAATGAATGAATGAAAAATAAGTGCCTAGGTTACACATTCTTAGATTATCCTACCTACCAACTAAAATTATATTAGAATGTTTTTTATGTTTCCTGTTAATAAGTTCGCTGTTCAAATAGGGCTTGACTTTCCATTACCGCTGACTCTGAAAATTCTTTCCACTGACCCCAAAGATTTATAGACGACCTCAGTGGCGCAGCGGGCGAGAGTCCACCTGCGACGCAAGAGGTTGCGGGTTCGATTCCCGCCTCGGAACAAATTTGTGTATTATCTGCAGAAATTTGTTCCATTGTTCTGGGTGTTTTCTATGTATGATAAAAAATATCTATCTATGTATATTAATGTATTAAATATATCAGTTATCTAGTACCCATAACACAAGCTTTGAGTAGGTAGCTTACTTTGGGGCTAGATGATGCTGTGTGGATTATCCAGCATTATTTATTATTTATTTGTTTATATTTGGCTGGAATAGACTATTCGAATCGACTATATCGATCTACCTAGAGATTTGAATTAGAATTTAGTAGGTACTTGTGTTAGATTTCCATTTGCTAAAATTGTTGATTTTATCTGTCATTTATTGTTCTAAAGATTAGCTATACTCGTACTACTGAGCCAATTCTAAAAATTATTTCACTGATAGATTATCGCTAGTCTATGTTTTTATTGTGATAGTTTTTGAGGATAGGTAGTGAGATTAATATCGGTTCTAATTTAAGTAGTAGAGCTCTATGTAGAGCTACTAAATACAACTTAGGTTTTAAAAAAAAGTGGCTAGGGAGGTATTTACATAGTTCCCATCTTGCTTCATTCTCATTCAGCCTTCTTTTACGTAATGATTGAATAATTACTGCAATTGTTACTGAAAAAAATTGTTACTGTGATATAAAAAAAGTCTGTGTCCACCTATAGGTAAGTTAAAAAAAAAATAGATTTTTGGGAGATTAAAGCTATGGCTCCAAAATATATTTTTAGGTTAAAAAAACCTGTTTTCTCTACCACATGTTATTATATCCCACACTTATGCTTACTGGCAATCTGCCAATTCGTCATCAATTCGCAATACTATAAAAACAATAGGTAATAATAGGATTCGCTCTGTGATTATCAACATTAGCTATTAAACTCTATAATGTAGCCATGCGGTGTTAAGTCACAGTGCAAGCTGTAGTTACTACGGGCATGTTTAGCGAACTACGCAGTACCATACCTTGTGATTGTACAGTGTGTGTGTGTGTGTGTACGACATGCGATAACACTGTCCTTGTGTGCGTGGCCAAAGATTATGTAATGTGATTGAGTGGGCATTTCGCTGTATTTACTACGTAGGTACCGTAGATCAGATACTAATTCATCAAAGGTACCCACTTACATAAACAAAACATTAATAGATAGGAAAATAGGTTACCTACTCACCTACTTGTTTACAAAAATGTACCTACTAGGCCAACCTTTTGAACTTTTGAAAATATTATGAACTTTATAAAGAATATGAAAATATGATCGTCATTTACAGCGGAAAACGTGACTTTAAAGAGTACCTACGACTTTGGTAACTTGTAATTGAAAATAAAACAATGTGCTTTTAAAAACACCCGAAGTTTGCTTACGCAAACAGATCACGTTTTCAACGCACATTTGTATGTACCTACCGAAAATCATGCCCCTAAAAACGTGCCATAGCATAGCGTCATAGTGTGCGGATAGAGTTACCTAATATTGTTGGCTGGCACAATGCAAACTGAAAAGGTAAGTATCTACTCTAGCAAGTAGCAACTCTGGGTAATTTTTATTGTAGGTATTATTAGTAATCTAAAAAGGAGAAATAGTCGAGTCTGTCTAACTAATCTATGGTTGTTTTGATGAAGATCGCTGATGTGTTGAATGTTTACATCGCCAGCGCGCTTGTGTGCGTGCGTAGCATCTAGCGTATTTATTTTAGGCACCACTAGCACTCGGCTCAGTCCTCCTTGTCTTTTTGAGCTACCAACAGTGTCAGTGGTTTTGTGAATTTGAACTTTATTTTAATTAAAAAGGGTTGAAAATGTCGGCGTCTCCTATCGCAAGAGCGGCTACGATCAGTCAAAGCATTCCTTCAAGGAGAGTACTAATTACGGATCCCTCCCAGATGCCCGATGTGTATTCCAGCACACCTGGAGGCACCCTGTACTCCACGACACCAGGAGGTAATTGAAAATACGGTCAATTGGCTTAAATTGAACGATGAATTGACCTCAATAATTTATCTGAGTAGGTAACATCAAGTGATAAGGTAATGTGATGTTAGATAAGGCATATCAAAAGCACGTGGATATATTTATGAAAAAAAAACATTGAAATCATGCGGTCTACATTTATTAGAACTTTAATGTAATCAATATTTAAATCTGCGATCGTAATAAACTAGGCATGTACCTAGTTACAAATAAGTAAAAAAAACAGGACTCGAACCAGAGGAAATGGTGTGAAAAAGGCTGACAATCTCATTGGGAAGTACCTAGGTATGATCCTCAATGCAACGAAAATAGTCTTTAGATCATAGTTATCATAGTAGGAAAGGGAGATATCTGAAACTAAAAAAAAAATCAGAGGTAAGTCAAGACGCATGTGTAAAGACACAGCAGTTATAAAAAGCAATATTGACATTGCGGCTAGCAACAGATTATATGAACATGGTACTTAGTAAAGAGTTATTTATACCTACATTTAACGTAAGGCTGTCTTTCTGGAATCTTTGCTTGAACTTTTACATTAGTTTTGTTTGTAATTCTCTTGGTTGGGTAACATAGTTCAATCCCGCCTGGATACGTGATTGGTGGAGTTAAACCAATCTAAAAAATCACCAACATTGTCAACACAAGAAAGTATTAAAAAAGGTAGAAAGCAAAGTTCAAAACACCTGTCACACAACCGGTTAAAAGCCATTTAGAGCAGCTCAATAATACAATACAGAATAACATTCGAGCATCGCTATGAAATATTAAATATCTACGAAAATACGTTTACTAAATTAATTAATTAGTCCACAACTTTTAACTAAGTATTGCAATAATTCCCTTTGGAAATTTATTTATTTTAAATCTCCTTGATATTACATTAAAGCTAACAAAATTACCTTTCAAATGATATACCACAATTCATAGTTGACTGCATAGAAATTATAAAAATTAGTCTTGAACAACCGGCATGAAGCGGTTCCAGTTTAAAGCTCGCAAGTGTATATGAGAATGACATTTTGAAACACATGGTAGACACCTTGGATCATGGACAAGTTCAAAATCAGGGCATGTAACGAAGACCGGCGTAAGTCGCGTTGTTTCTTTAACTATAGCACTTATTACACTACCCTGAATTCAGGGACCCTTACCCTGAATAAGGGTGGTGTAATAAGAGTTGGGGCGTAAGGCGTAGAGACTAGGCGTTAGGCTCCTTTACTACAGAGCCCTGAATAGGTACCGTGTAGTGTAATACCCGTTTAAGATATTTCAATGACGTGGTGCGGTGGTTCAGTCTAACGCGCCGTGAAGCCAGGAATATAAACTATATTTAGCCCTGACAATGACCTCTGGAGCGCCACTAGTTATGTTTACTTTTTACCCGACTGCAAAGCAAAAAAGAAGGGTAATGGGGTGTATGTATGTATGTATGTTTGTACGTCGAGTTCCTTTGGCAGTTGCTCTAGTCCAAAGGGCTGGACGTTTGACAAATAAGGTGTCGTTGGATTCTCCTGGATCACAAGAGTGACGTAGGCTAGGCAAAATGTCAAAAAAACGAATATGGCGGCTGTAAAAATATTTTCGCTTATGTTCACTTAGGTTTTTAATTTTTGCAATAAATGGTACTTACTTGTTTACAAACGTACTTTGTGACAACAGAGAATATTTAACACTTCTTATATCACAGTCCTTTCAATCCAACCAGTGTGGTGAAAGTATTAAAGTGCGCCTCAGAGTCTCCCTTCGTGCACTTGACAGATGTGCTCATGTACTACAATTTACTGGTTTTCTCATGATGTTTTCCTTCATCGTTTGAGAGTTACTTAAATACTTACTGTAGAGACAGTGATACATTGACAGAGATAAAGATATATAGATTGGGACTATTTTTCGGATTCTCCCGCACTGGGAATCGAAAACCTCCACTAAGATGCGTCAAGAATAATAAAAACTACACTATCTATGCTGGCGATTAGATTAGCATAAATAAATAATGTAGAATCGACGACTCGACCAGCAATGTTGCACACACACAATCACACTGCTATCTTATACAAACATCTTACAAACACACTCGCATTGAGTTATGTAATAATAAACCACATGGTATGATTATGCTATTTTTTTTGAGTTATTATTGACTTTTCTGAGTTCGCGTAATTTTCTCAAACATTTTAACTTTCAGCTGCTTGAAACTCGTTGCATTGAGTAAGTAAAATGGTATCGGAAACAAATCTTCCTATTTTTATAACCCACTAGCTTCCGTCCGCGGCTTTGTCCCACATAAAATTTAGCCTATGTTGAGTTGTAGGTTTGCGATTTTTTTTAATATACTTACAAAAATGTTAGAGAAATAATTCTGAGTGCCCAAGGTAGCTTACAGGCCAAGCTATCCAACAAAAAAAACTCCTATTCAATAATATTATTTTAAGGTAGACTTCTTCACTCGGACACGTAATTTTATTGTTTTGGAGATTGAACCAGATGCTAAATACATTAGAATGTTTGCGCGTGTAACCTACGCAAAACTTGGTTCAATAGTGCGATCGTTCACAGCTTAAGTAGGTTAAGGTGGTTAAAATACACCATAACGAATTGATTAGTATTGGTTGTATGATTTTTTTCCAACTGCATTAAAAATTACATAGTCATCTGGTCACTGAGCTAGCGCTGTGACCAACAATGAACCATTCACAAAATAAAGGATTGTTGACACAATTTCAGAATCGCTCCATCTATGACTCAATAAAGATATCAAAGAATATTATCTGGTACTACAGATGTCATTCTGCTTCTATACGCCCTCAAAATATCTTTCTTTACCGTATAGGTAGTTGTGGTTCTAACCGGTAACAAATACAATAGTAGTTTATCTGCTAGTTAAATTATGCAATAAGCAAAAACGTGTTTTCTGGATAAGAATAGATCTGGCTAAAGTATTTAGGGTAACGACTGGTATTACATTGGAAACTTGCCTGCGCCTGCGAACGTACTCCTAGTAAATTTATCTCTATGGTACTCCACCTACGAATATTTAACCATGCTGTTGTTTACTTGCTGTTATCAGCTTTTAGGGTTTTGATGAGTTTTGTTATCGATATAAATTATTTTGTTTGAGGACTGGTTGGCATGAGAATAATAATTAGTCGTTTTATTCTCGCAATGAGAACTAATTCTTTAATTCTATATCTAATTAACAATATTAGAATATTTAGTAGTTGTGCAAATTTTTGTTTTTCAATTATTTTACCTCTAATGACGTAGTTTCTTACACCTCATAATCTAGACTATTATATACAGTTTTTTTAGTGTTTCAGAGCATAATTTAGTAGGTAGATAGTATATAATATACTATATACGACCTCCATTTATTCATATTAGATTTAGAACAAGGATGTTTACCAAGTCTGGGATAACTGTCTTGAGATTATTCTTATTTCTTCTTTCTCTTTTTTCAGGTACCAGAATAGTTTACGAACGCTCCTTCATGATGTCACTGAGCAAGTCACCAATCTCGCAGACTCCTCCAAAGTGCGCCCTCCCGGCAGCAATGCTGAAAAACCCCTCAGGATCTATTCCAGTTTTACCTTCATCTCAGAAGAACAGATCGAACTCGATTTCGTTCGATGAGAGCCAGGAGACTTTTAGTATGGATCTCTAAGATTAATTATGTTAAATGGGTGCTATTGCTTATTCAGATTGTGAATTGGGACATATCTGTTCGTTATGAGTTTATCATCAAACCAATAAGTAGTCATCGTACTCAGCCCGTATATTGCAGGGCATGATAGGGCTCCAAAATTGTATCTATCTCGGATCATCTCAAATTGAATCCACATAGAGCAACCGCAATGATGTTATAGTATAAGATGGTATTAGGGTCAAAAGTTGCTAAGATCCTACAGGTTGTTATGATAAATCCTGCGTATGAGACTTTAAATGTCGTAAAACTTAGCTGCTAACCATCTCCTGTATTACGCGTCAATTTATGTATGTGGATGATTTGTTAACATAGCATTGTCTTGATAATTTCCAACTACGATTTATTTGAGTGTGCTTCCGTTCACACAGCTAGCATTCAAGACCCTCACTGCCTCTGATATTAACAGCAAACACATCACATTCAATCTGAATAAGTTGATATTAAATACACCTTTTAAAATTGAAATACCTAGGTCAAATAATTTGGCCTAGTTTTTAACTTAGTTTATAAATAACGTGACTGAGTTATGTCGGTGCGTTTTAAACGCGATCCCTTACTACGAAAAAATCGAATAAAAACATGTAAATCAGTAAATAACAAATAAAAAATAATGAAAAGTCAATTTTAATGGAGTGGTTTGCGGTAAAATTGTTATGCATTGTTACTTATAAAAATCGTAGTACGGGATATTGTAAATAGCATAGTAAATAGTTTTAAGGTTTAAGTCAAGCGTGTGACGCACATTAAGGTGCCTAGTATTTTTATTGCAAGTGCCATTTTCATGAAAGAATTTCATTTTTAAATTCTTTCCCTATTGGTCTTTGCTAGAAGAAATCTCAAACTAGAGTTATTAAAATAATCTCGAGTCTTGATATTTAGGATGTTTAGAGTAGGTCACAGATATTATCATTAAAATCGTTTGCTAGTTGATAAAAATGTATTTGTATTGTTACTTCATGTTCTTAGGTATACCGACCTCTAGCCATGAGTGGAGTAGTGAGCACGAATATGACCTACGCAGAAGTATATTTGCTCCACATGCATATTATGCAAACTACCCTCATTCCTTTATTTCTTACCTCTTACTCTAAACTTGTGGCGCGAAGTAGGTAGGTACATACATACACAATTATTTGTAACTTTCTTTGTATTCGTTGTATTAAGGGGTAAACAACCACTTCTGCAAATCGCTAGCAAGATCGCCCCGCTTTCGTTATTTTTTGGTTTTATTACCTCTGTTATTAGTAATTGAATAATATTGGCCAATATTTCTCAAGTCCATAAAGAAATTCAAATGATCTTGCACTTATCTACATAGTTACCTTATAAAAAATAAGTTTGCTGTTTTCATTACTTATTCAAAAACTTTCAACTATTGTTAAAATATCATAAGTAGGTTGTTCCGAAGCATTTACTTTTAAAATGTCTTGCGATTTCACTCGATTCTATAAAAAAATGTCTGAAGCTAAATCAATTACCTAATTATTTATAAGATTTCCTTTATAAAGACTCTCTTTGTTAGTTTGAGCGTGATTTTGAAATCATGGATACATGTTAAGCTTTTGATAGGTACAATATCACTTTGACTGCCAGTTATTAAAGTATGTAAAATTATACAATGGTTTTTTATTTTGTGTATGTGTCTGTGTATGGTATTTTTATTGCATAACCTACGTAACCTACCTACTCAATAATAGCTAATTTCAAAACGGTACCTACGTAACAAATTGAATCAGCATTTTTGTACACCGTTTTGCATTTGAATTTTTTGCCAAGCCAATCAACGAAAAAGTGAGTATGTTTTTAATATTATTATTATAAAAAGAGATGATGTTTTTTAGTAATTATTACGTGCGGAAAGAATGATAGCGCCATCTGTGTATTTAATAGAGAACTTTGAAGACCTTTAGCTGCCTTTAGGCACCTCTATAATCCAACTCTACTAATGACTAATTTCAAACATCTAATGATCCAAACTCTTGCATTTGGTCCTTCTCTTTTGTGTTCGTTATTTTATTATTTTTCTGCATAATTCTTTTTTTTTAATATTCCTGCACCTATATGTGTCCGTGAATCAAATTATTTTCTTTTCTATTATATTTATATTGCGAGCTGATACCCGCGATTTCGTACGCATTAGTTTACTTTTATCAGTAGTAGGTACCTACCAATTGATTAAGTAAAATTATCATATCTTTTTTATTTGTCAACCGATCTCGATGAAACAAAGCTTAAGAGAGAGTTTGCGGAGATTAGCGTGCACAAACGCACAAATAAACAGACAAACAGATATTTTTTTCAGGACGCACTAATTCTTATTTGAAAATATCAATAGTAAAGACACAGCTTCTCAAACATTTTATTATATGTATAGATTGTACAAGTCAATGATTGTAGTTGCGTGGTTATAATTACAGATACCTACGAGTACCTACATCACCCTTTTGGGTCAACGAACTCTTGCACTATACCTCACTGCAAAATCTAACATGCGTGCTGGATAGCTCCTTCAAGTTTAAATCTAGACCCTTTGGTTATAGGGTTTAAATTTATTTATTTGTGAGATATGCGGCCCTCACCCTCTCCCTACGACGACGCTACGTCATAATCAGTCTGGCTTTAATCACTCGATGTATTTGTTCTTGTGTAAATATTAATAGGATCTTGCTTTTCGATGAATAGCAAACGATTTTTGCATATAAGATTTGTTTGCGGTCTGTTTGGAGTGAAATTCATAAAGTAGGTACTAATCTCGTTTAGTAAAAATCAAAAGAAGACTTTGTCTGTAGTTGCTGTCTGTGTTTGAAACAGAATTGGTTAGAATAACAGCTAATATGGCTGGTGTAGGTAGACACTAGAAAAATACAAAATAAATCAAAAACTGCTGGATTCATAAAATTACTAACAATGAACATCCCAATTTAAACCGACTGAAAGTAATTTAAAATAGCTTCTTGCAGTCGTTATTATAGGTTGACATTTTCTATAGTCTATTGTAATTCAAACAAATCCAACGACACTAAATTTGTCAAAATCTGTCCAGCCATTTGGGCTCCAGCGACCAAAGAAACTCGCATAAATACTTAGGTACCTACATATATTACACAACACAACACCACAATATACATTACCATCCTCTTCGCAGTCGGGTAAAAAATATAGGAGAAACATTTTGAAATAATCTGTGTGAAACCATTGAAATATTTGCCAAACTTTTTATTAATACAACAAAGGGATCTTTCAAAGAAAATTTTCGCTATTGTTTGGTTTTCGACGAAAATTAATGAGAAAAACGTGACGTACGGCCGAATACCACAAAATAGTCTGTATCGAACAACGTGACATAGAATTATGACAAATGCTGAAATGCAAAAGATTTAAATACGAAGGTAGTTTAAGAAATTTTCTGCGGTGCTTTTGACTGTCAACTTTGTCGCCCTTCTTTTTATATTTTCTCGTGTAAAGTTCTCTATTTTGAGTTTTAGTGTGTAATTTTGGTGGTTATTTTTCCAATAAGGCCCGAGTTATTGACGCGAGTGTAAAATACAGGCTATGTGAATAAAAATGAATAAGTAGTTCCTTTCTAAATTCATCCCAATTCCCAAAAATCTTTCGTTTAAAATTAAATTGACAATTTGACTGACTTTGTAACATTGACAATACTATTAATTTAAAGACTTGACACTGGCAAAATTTATCTCAAAAGAATCATAAGCCATAACCAAAGAAGAAGAGGGAGTTTACAAAACATTCATGCAATAAACTGGTATAATGAAGATACTAAGCGCAGAGACAACCCTAAAAGCGTCTGTAAACAATAGCTTAGTCTACGAGAGTATGGTGTAGGGCTTCCACTAAACACATTAGTGGCAACCTCGCCTCCGGCCAAGGCCATCTCTCGTGATATTACATTGATTTGCCGTCTTTACTAGAGGCTTCCTTCGAATCCATGCGAATATCTTTCACGAGTGTGCTTTAATGACACGAATGTCATAAAATGTCGCCTGTTTTATTATCCGACTGCAAAGCGAAAAATAATGTGTTTGGGATGTATATATTATGTTTGTAGCCCAATGACAATCTGGATCCATATAGCGGTTTTCGGCCTCTGTGGTTCTAACTCTGAAAAGTGATAAATTTCACCGTGTGAGGTGATGAAAAGTGACATCAAATTTTTTTAAAGTTCTCGTCTTTTAATTTCAAATATTTTATTTTCATAAAGAAAATTAATTTAAAACACTAAAAAAAATTACTGGTGTTAATCAAAGTCAACCGTCTGATTTGAACAATGACTAAGTATTATCTCACTTGGCCCTTGGTCGTGTGAATCTTGTAGGCTCCACATAAAAGAGTCGATCGAACGACTTTGAAAGTTGAACAAAGTTTTTCAATTTCGCCAAGATCGATCTACAACCTTTGTCATAATTTATTTACTGCTCCAAGCCTTCGAGATAATGAAAAAGATTCTGATTTCTAAGAATTTCTCCCCCAATACCTATTTAAAAGGACTTCAATATCCGAGCGGTGAGTACGACAAAGAACAGCAATCACGCATCACGTACAGACTCTGTCTTTGAGAGCGCCTCTATATTCTCAAATATTCGACGTCTAGACGAGTTACGATGATGTCTGGTACTCTTAGCACCCGGCTAACGATTCCAAAATGGCTTCACCCACCCAGTACTACACTTAGAACAGTTTTTACGGTATGTTAACGATTTTACATCGTCAAATACTGGTCCTAAGCAACATTACCAAGCTTCAAGTCTACGTAAATATACATAGATATTATAAGCTGTAAATAAATTATAGGACTCAACTTTTAAACGCTTGGCAAACGAGGCAGAAAGCATATTAGGTAAAAAAAGTTATAAGTACCTACTATACTATTTGGCATTATGTCGTGGACTTGAACGCGCATTCAATGACAACAAAAGTTCTGATAATTGGTTTGCAGCTTTACACTCAACACGTTCTTGAAAGTTCACACGCACGCGGGCGGCTTATACCTAGGTAAATGAAAAAGGATATAATTGAAAATTCTGAGAACGGTTATTTGTATGAAAAAAATATAGATACCTAGATAGACTCACGTCATGATTCAAGTCGTGAATATTAAAAAAATCTACGATTAAAAATGTTTTTCGATTCAGTGCGTATTTTTTTAAAATTTTTAAGTAAGTTATATAACGTTTTTTAAAAAAACTTAATCCTCTGTGAATAAGACATACCCTATAACGGCATTCTTACTTTCAACTGATTTAAAAAAACTTATCTAAGTCAGCTTTTTCAACTATGTCGCTTGTGTGCGTAAGTTAGCTCTTCCTACTGAATACCATAAAAATGAGCCGTTTTTTCATGGACCTACTATTTTCTCCTATTAGTAGGACCACGAGGGAGACCTATTTCTGTCTTTCCTATTCTAGGGTGAATCAAAAATCTACCTCCTGTATAAGTTTCTCGTTACTCCTATGATAATAATATAGAACATTCAAGTAGTACCTACATAAATGCAATAAGGATAAGAAGTTTAATATAAGTGGCCACTTTAACCTCTTTTCCATTTAAAGGCTGATGTCAGTCAATAATGTCATCCTTCATATTTTGTGTTTCAAGTGCATTCATTAGCGCAGTTCATTTATTCTATATTTGACTTTCCATTATTTCTTTGGCTTTCTTCGAAAATGATGGGTGCTCTTAGTTCGATAACAAGCTATTGTTTAGCACGGAGACCAGCATCGATCCCATAACGGTGGGGCTTAATGAAAATTGTATTCAGGTAAGCGGGTCACCTATTTCCGGAGCGAAACGATGGAACCTCCAGGTGAATGTTGGGAATTTGACGTGATGAGACTGAAAAGAAATGGCGGTGTCATCGGGAACGAAGTTTTGCAAATAGTTTTGCGTTTCCGATTTATTATTTACTAGCTGTCCCGCCAGCGACTTCATTCACTTAAAGTATCTAAACTGAGTTTCAAGCACATCACACAACTCATAAAAATCCCATACTAACTTTGACACCCCATTTGACCCCTTTATGAAGGTTATATTGAAAAATCCTGAAACAAGTGTCCATTTGTTTTGCATTTAGAGTACACAAACAAAGTTTCAGACCAATCGCACGACCCGTTAAAAAGTTCCCATACAAACATTGACCCCACATTTGACCCCTTTTTGAAGGTTATATTGAAAAATCTTGAAACATGTGTCCGTTCATTTTGCATTTACAGTGTACAATCAAAGTTTCATGAAAATCGCTCCACGCGTTAAAAAGTTTCATACAAACGTTTTCACCCTTTTTCACCCCCTTAAAGGTGGAATTTCCAAAAACCCCGCCTTAGTGGGTGGTTTTGTTATAAAAGGAAACCACCTTCCGAATTTCAGCTTTCTAGCTTCAGCGGTTTCGGCTCGGCGATGATCAATCAGTCAGTCAGTCAGTCAGTCAGGTTAAGCTCTTATATAGATATAGATTTATCTAACTAGTAAGCAACACCAACAGCACTCACAATAAAACAATATATACAAATTTTACCTGTGTCATTGGGAACGAAGTTTTGCAAAATGCTTTGCGTTTCCGATTACCTATTCATTTATTTATCTAGTAAGCAACACACAGTAAAACAACATGTATTACAAATTTTTTCATGAATAGTGTGCCAATTACAGGCATACACAACATTTGCCATACACGATCAATCAAAAAATCTTCAGCCAGACCAGTAGGTAATAAATATTTACGGAATACAAACATGTCTCCAACAAGGTACAAACCGGCACTTCTAATCGTCACAGTCAGCCTCAGCTACTGCGCGTCTAAATTATTGGTGTATTCCCGTTGTCCCCGAAGCCCTGTCCCCTATTCGGGGACAGCGGGACGTGAAAAAAAATCTTTCCCGTTGTCCCCGAAACGTCGATTCGGGGTCGGGGACAACGGGAAGTCAAAATTTCACGTGCCGTTGTCCCCTTCAATCTGTTTTCCTGTTAAAAGCTTAGTTTTTAGCGTGGGAAAAAGAAAAGTGAGATAAAACAAAATTTATTTATAATTATGTATTAAAACTTTCACGAGTTATTACAAATTATTACGAGTTCAAGAACTCGTAATAATTTGTGTGAGTGGAGACCGCGGTTCGGCAAACGTAATGTAGGACGGCCTCCGGCAAGGTAGAGTGACGGTCTGCGAAAAGTTGCTGGTGAAGGCTGAATGCGTCGAACAGAAGACAGGGCGCAATGGCGCTCATTAGGGGAGGCCTATATCCAGCAGTGGACTGCTATAGGCTGATGATGATGATGATGATGATTACAATTTTAATTAAGGTAAAAAAAATAATTATTGATTTATTTATTTATACTTTGTACACAGATTAATACATTTTAAAACTTAAAACTAGTGGCATGTACATAGGCGAGCTAATAATTGTTGTGTTATTTCTGTAAGTTTTATAAAATTAATTGTAATTATTATTAAACTTACATAAACCACAACTTACATTATTTATAATATGTACTATAAATCAACAAAAATATTACAATAATTACCTAAAAAAATTATCATCATGATATTCTGATCTCCTTTCGAAATTACTTAAATACTTCAATCTTTATTGTACCAGGACACTTGTTTTTTTTCACAAGTGACATTCCCACACTGCTGCAACACTTTAACAAGTAGACTTTTTAGTAAATTGGTATCCAGCATGTAAATAAATAAATAAATTTTACACTTTGACCAACATCACCAGTTGTCAATGTAAAGTTCACTAGTAGCAATGACTAAGTAGATCCTTTTGTCAAATTTTGGAGTGGGACTTTGCATGAGCCTATGAAAGCACTGCAAAAACAAACGCCCTAGCGCATCCTTTTCAAGGTCGCTCCGTTTATCATAATTACTAGAAAACTTAACTTTAATTATAAACTAACTATAATACATAAAAAAAAATTGAAATTGAAATTGAAAAGTAATTTCAATAATTTACTATTTCGATCAAATACAGTAGTATATAAAAATCCAATTAAGAACTTAATAACAAAGTCAAAATTCTTTTTTATTAATCTACCGCGTACCAAGACTAATCCACTTTGTTGGTTAAAAAAGAAGATGCAGTCTCATAATACTAATGAAAAATGAAAAATCGGGGACAGCGGGCATAATTTTTGAATATTTTATTCAACTATATTATCGGGGACAGGACTCGGGGACAACGGGAAGTCATTTTAAATATTTAATTAAAGTACCGCTGTCCCCGATAGTCGGGGACACGGAATTCGGGGACAACGGGAATACACGAAATTATTTTGCCATACCGTGTGGTATGGCAAAATAATATAATAATATAAAAAACACCTACGCCACGGTGTCGTGGCGTAGGTGTTTTATCTCCAGAGAACAAAATTATTGCGGATTTTGCGGAGGTTGCGTAATAATGCGACGCCGAGCCTTCTCCAGAGCTTACCGGGAGCATAATCGAATTTAAACTCACCTCTGTAAAATGTAGGTACAGTCACCAATAAAAGTCAATGAACACCTTAAATCTTCCATCATTTCTATACACCTTAAACATCTAAAGCTGATAACGAGCCACAAAATATGTTGAACATGATATTTTTTACGATGTTCAGCACGTTTTGTGGAGGTTTTGAAGTGTTCATCGACTTCTGTTGGCAACTGTACCGCCCTAAAGGACAGGCCTTACCACAAGGTCTTAAAAACCACCATGTTTCATTCAAGCCTGAAGTAACATTACTTCAATACAATTTTTACAGAATTTTTAGAGGCACCTTGGTGTATGCTGTTCGCCGACGACATTGTTCTCGTCGGAGAGGAAGCAGGCGACATGGTACAATATTTTAAAGTTATATTACTTTGCTAGATGATGCTGTGTGGATTGTCCAGCATTATTTATTTATTTATTTGATATGAAGACCTTGTGGTAAGACCCCTGTTTGCACTCACAGCACGCGTCCGACACTAAAGATTGCAACAGCCAAACTTGTTAGAAAGTACTCATCTGCAATAATCCCTCACAAAAGTCACTAAGCACTAATCACTCGTACTGATCAAAGTGCAAACACTGATTGAGGTTCATCCAGCATTGGTTTTGTTGATTTAGGGAAATGGAATTATGGCGACGAGCGAGTTTGATGAGATTGTGGAGAAGTAGAGTCACGTTAACTAACTTACTTAGTTGCACCCCATGGTTTCGACCGAAGACTTTTTCTTCCTCTCTTCTAAACATATAAAACTCTTAAATGACTGACTGACATTCACGGCCGAGCCAAAACAGCTGTGGTGCGATTACGTAATTCTGATACTATCAAAACATTGTTACTAACAGCTTCTAGTTACTAGCAGTGAATTGTTTTATGGAAAGTTAATTGCCATAAAATCCTACTAATACTCGTATTATAAACGCAAAAGTTTGTATGGATGTCTAGATGTCTGGATATCTGTATGTATGTTTGTTACTCTTTCAAAAACAGCTGAACGGATCTTTGGAACGGATCTCTTAATTAAAATTGGCACAGATATACATATATAATAACATATAGGCTACATTTTATCCCGAAAAAATGTACGGTTCCCGTGGTAGATTTGTTTTTGTTTTTCAAGGTACCACGCGGGCGAAGCCGTGGGTGGAAGCTAGTATATCATTATATATGTATAATGAGGTAGATTTCATCTGTAGGGATTTGGGCAGACATTATAGCCGTTCGAGCTAAGGGCCTTACTCGTAATTCCATTTGATCGATGGGAAAACTGTTTCAGAGCACCAAATGTAGAACACCTACAACACCTGACGGGCAATATCAAAGTAATATTACTTTGATATTTCGTACTACTTATATAAATTGACTTATATAAATTGTATTACTTTGGGGCTAGATGATGCTGTGTGGATTGTCCAGCATTATTTATTATTATTTTATTATTATTTATTGTGTTACTTCAAGCTTGAAACTTGACGTGTCTGAAACATAATGGTTTGTAAGAGCTTGTGGTAAGGCTGCTTAGATTTTACGCAATTATGTAAAGAATGCATAATATGGGTATGTCAAGTATAATTTGGTCATGACTTATACTCGTAAATATAAGTACCTGGGTAACCGAGCTTTGATCGGGTTTTTTTTGGTAATTTGTGTTTTTTTGAAAATGAAACCTGGCTAAATCGATTTATCGCCCCCAAAACCCTCTGCATACTAAATTTCATGAAAATCGTTGGAGCCGTTTCCGAGATTCAGATTATATATATATATATACATATATACAAGAATTGCTCGTTTAAAGGTATAATAAGATAACCTCTATAGTTATCTTCAAAGTTATAAGTAAATAGAGATCTAAGGAGATGTCTACCAAAGCGGGGGCTAATTTTGTGATTGCATTTTGTTTGTTTGTTTTGAATTTAAATAGGTCGCACGCAAATAAGGACGGTATCCACTATAGCGGAGAAGGGAGATGTTTAATATAAGGCCTATTTGTAAGTTTATAAACTTATTTGAAAAATAATCGATACGAGATAGCAAATTCTGACTTGATTGAAAATTTGTGCTCGACTTCGCAATATATTTCAGTCGAGTAAAGAATCGGTATGACTTTAATATATGTAGTCTGGTTAGACTTGTACCAAGGTTTATGAAAAATAACGTCATGGATTTAATTAATTAAAAAAATAGACCATTTAGTCTGAGGATAGATGAGGATATTTTTATAGATAACGTTGTAAATTGCAATAAATTAGCCAAATATTTTTATCCAATTTTACCGCTCTTATGGATCCTTGCCCTTAACCTCGCTGAGATCTGCAAAACTCGTTATCTTGACATCTTGACTCAGGTCAAATCCTAATTAAAATGATTACTAAATGTATTCCTCGATTTATAGGCGAGGGTATAGAATGGCGAGGGTTTGTTTACGGATTTTGAGTAGAGAAACCGGGAAAAACCGGAAGAATTAAAAGTCCAAACATTGTTTAAATACCTCTTGGACGTATGACCAATAATGTGGGGCTTTTGGGGTACCTTTCATAAACTTAACTACCTTATAACCATACTCTACAACCTTATTTAGGATACAAATGTACCCACCAATAAAACATTGAATGAAAATGCGTAGAATATCCTTATGAATTCAGCAACATGCTGGATTTTTTGAAGTTGGATGAATCGACTTAGTGTCTTCGTTATTTCCGGTCAAACAGAAACATAACAACCCTAGCGACGAGGGGAGGGGTGCGACGGGGGCCGGCGGCCGGGCAGGGCGGCGTCAGCTGGCGGGGTCGATAGCGGCGGCGGCGGGCGCATGCGGCCGGCGCGCCGCACTCGCCGTGGAGCCGCCGCGCGCCGCGCACGTCATGCATGCGGGGACCTAGCGGCTCGTGCGCGCCGCTCATGGGCACCGTGCTCAGCTTCAGCCCGCGCGAGCGGCGCCTGCCGCCCGCCGCGCCGCCGCCCGCCGCGCACCTCGCCTACTCCTACGAGCGGCTCAACAACGCCAAGAACCGCGAGAACCGCGACCTGCCGCGCGACGAGCGCCGCGCCACGCTCGACGACGCCGCCAAGATCATCTCCGAGAAGACGGCGCTCGAGAAGAACTTGAAGAAGCACTCGCTGTTCATAAACGCTCTCTCTTGGAAGAGGTTTTCTACGGCGAACAACAACAAGAAGAAGCTAGAATGCAAGAGCAAGAGCGTGGCGACTTTCCGTCCGCCGCTGACGGACAACGGTCCGTTGGACCGCAACAAGAACGTGAGCGGCGCGGCGGGCGGCTACGTGCCGAGCTCGGTGCGGCCCGCGCCCGCGCTGACGCCGCGCCCGCAGCCCGCGGACGTGGCGCGCGCCAACGCGCTCAACAACAACGTGTGCTGCGACAAGCCCCCGTCGGCCGCGGGGCCACCCGTGCAGCCGCGCAAGACGGTCATCCAGGCCTCCACGTCGGAGCTGCTCAAGTGCTTGGGCCTGTTCCTGCACTCGCGCTGCCACCGCCTGCGGGACTTCCAGGCGGGGGACGCCGTCATGTGGCTGAGGACGGTGGACCGCTCGCTGCTGCTGCAAGGATGGCAGGTAAACATACCTCACACTGCATTTACACTCTTACATAACTACATATACATCATATTTTCAGTTACTAGCAATATACTAACTTTCAATCAAAGTTGGCCTGTATAAGTAAAACGTCTTCATTTCAAAGCAATAGGTTCGTAGAAGTGGAAAACTAACATAAGCCAATGGTAAAAACAGTATCCTATATCTCGCTCCCTCGATTCGCGAACTCTTTCGCACCGTCGCGTGTTCGTAAGTACCGTATCGGTAGGTGCTCGATGAGCAGGCGCTCTAACGCGTTGGGGTGTTGAGATTATGAAATGGTTACCTACAGCTTTTCATTCACATTCATGCTGCTGAACTCAACTTTAGGACCATCGAGTGATAATCTAAGTAAAGTAGAGTATATTCGTCAATATTTTAAAGACATTTAGATAATCTCAAAGTGTCTCACATATACAAAAATACATCCCTAAAATATAAGGGTCAAATCACACAACCTGCAAAAAGGTCTAATCGATCGATTATTATCGAATGGCCCAAAAGTGCATTGATGAATGAATTACTTAAATTAATTAAAAATAAATTTAGTGAATGATTCACTAAATCGATTTGAAAGCGTAGCCTGTTGTAGCACTGGCTACGGTGTAGCTACATTTCGCTACGAGCTGCTACGCCCTACAAAAAGACGATGGTATTAGGAAGTATTTGAGTTTTGTTGATAATAATAATAAAAACTTTGTAGTTAAATAATAAAAAAACTTTATTTGACAACATAAATCCATAGTTTATCCATAGTTGATAATAATAAAAGGATTATATTGACTACTCAATTATAATCAAAGTAATTGCATTGATTGGCATGAGTAAATAAGCTCATTTTCAAACGTCTATTTCGTTTATTATTAAAAAAATAAAGACAGGACGCTTGTTATTTTAACGGTTCAACTTATAGTTTTCTTTTAACTGTAGTTTTTTGGGCTACATGTTTACGCAACACAAAATGGTATCGCGAAAAGGAGCAAAAAATACTAATTTGACAAAGGTCTTCTTACCATGTCAGTAGTTCTATCGAACTAGTGTGGTGAAAGAATTAAAGTGCGCCTCGAAGGCTCCTTACGCGCACATCTGTCGTCTCTTTTACTATAAGAATAAACAAAAGAGACAGCTATAAGTACTATAAGATTAGCTATAGCAACTAAAAGTTCCACCAGCAATAATGCGACATGAAAAGGCTTGTCACGTCATGTGTTATGAATCCATGACAAGGTTTTATACTTGACATATTATTTTCTGCTCGATGACTCATTCAAGAGCGAAGATTCTTTTGTAGAATCATATAGGATTCAAACTAGCAATCACAAAATTGACTCACGAATTCAACGTAATATGATTTACGTTACGATAAGTTAATTCATCCCTGGGGTCTTACTCGCAAAAACGAGAAACGATGTATCGGGACAATTGGGTGTCAGTTTTGTTTTTATTTTTTTTTTGTTTCAGCAGTTTTCCACGGAAATTCGTAAAACTACCCAAAATATGTATCGCCTAATAACAAAAAATACAAATTTAAAAACCATATAATCACTAAATGAATATCTTTCGGAGGAATTGTTCAAAGTAGGCTGACCTAAGTTGAGGTACCTGTATAGTACCTATATTTAACCTGTGGTTAGGGATTTGTAACTACTGAAAACAGACACATTAGTGTCCATTGTGTGTTGCTTAGATAAATTTATGTTTTGATCTTGTCTGGTTTCAAATTAACAGAATAAGTACCTACAACCTTGCAAAGGTTACGAAGGCTTTGACGGCAGAAATCATATTAAACAATAGACACAGCGAGACATAAGCCAAATTATCGAGTCAACAGTCGTAGTTGACCCCAACTACTTCTTTCTTTTTTGTTTATGGCATCTGCCTCTTTCGAGATTATTTTTTCCAGTGTCAGTGTTTAAATTAGTAGTATTGTTACAAAGTCAGTCAAATTGTCAAGTCAATTTTAAACAAAAGATGGTTATTTTGTTTAAAGTTCTCGGGATTTCCTCCGATGGATTTAGAAAGGAACTATTCACTTTACACTTGCTTCAAGAACTCGGGCTTTATTAGAAATACTAGCTTATGCCCGCGACTTCGTCCGCGTAGAAATCGAAAATGATGAATTTAAATAAAATACGAAACACGTCTTCCATCATATATATATTAAACGGGTATTGAGTATTGCGTTTTATTTGCCTATTTTTCCCTATTTTTAACGTTGGGAAAAATAGGTACTTAAATAAAACGCGATATATACCCGTTTCATTTCGGTTTTGCCTATTTTTACAGAGCAACATAACGAACCTACTGCTCGGGGTAAGGCAATTCGGTTTTTATATATTTACATAGCAACCTAACGAACCTACTGCTCGGGGTAAGGCAATTCGGTTTTATATATTTTTACATAGCAACCTAACGAACCTATTGCTCGGGGTAAGGCAATTCGGTTTTGTATATTTTTACATAGCAACCTAACAAACCTACTGCTCGAGGTAGGGCAATTCGGATTTTTATATTTTCACATAGCGACCTAACGAACCTACTGCTCGGGGTAGGGAAATTCGGATTTGTATATTTTTACATAGCAACCTAACGAACCTACTGCTCGGGGTAAGGCAATTCGGTTTTGTATATTTTTACATAGCAACCTAACAAACCTACTGCTCGAGGTAGGGCAATTCGGATTTTTATATTTTCACATAGCGACCTAACGAACTTACTGCTCGGGGTAGGGAAATTCGGATTTGTATACTTTTACATAGCAACCTAACGAACCTACTGCTCGGGGTAGGGGTAGGACATAGTGGAACTGAGCATCGCAAACATTGACAGCCTCTTTTATTTTGTACATAACATACCATACATACATAAAATAACGCCTGATTCCCAACGGAGTAAGCAGAGACCATAGAACTCCACTTGCTACGTTCCTGACATACATTTTTTGCTTCATTCGTTCTCATTACATTCTTCATACATGAGCGTTGGTTTAGGGTAGGTACTCTTGACCTAGCTATTCTCTAAAACGCGCCAATTTAATCGAGGTACGTACGCAGAGGTTTTCTCCTTCCAACTATCCCATTCACACTCTCCTTATAAATTGAGAAGGGTAAGTTAAGATGGTTTGGGTATGTAGAAAGGATGGAGCAAAATAGACTGACGAAACAGGTGCATGCACTCATCATGTACCTGTCAATCTCCTATCATACATCCTTTTTACATGCCCAAACCATCGGAACATACCCTTCTCAATATTCATCACTACGTCTTCTTTCACACCACAACGTTAATTCATCACATTGTTCTTCACTCTATCATTTAAAATTAAACCACACATACTTCTCATACCTCTCATTTCCACTGCATTTATTCATTTCTAATGCTTTTTCTGCCATACCTAACTTTTAGTAGGTACCATTATTTCATTTTGTAAAAAGATTTAATGTACTTACCTATTTGAACTAAGTTTCAAGCCAATCACGCCACCCTTAGCTATAAGAAACATGCTACATAGGTACACATACTTTCCGAAGATAGAACTAAAAACATACTAAAATTAATAAAAAGACGAATTGTTTATCTATCCATAGAAAATCGACATAAAATGACATTGTCAATAGACGTAGTGTAGTGTCACTGTTATATGAACAAAAAAGGTTGGTTGCACTGATTAATTTGTACTGGGCTTAGATTCAAATCAAATTAATGTAAAATAATAATGTAAAATAATAATGTAAAATAATAATGTAAAATAATAATGTAAAATAATAGAGTAAAATAACATAATATGAAATAGTTAGTACCACTAACTATTTCATATTATGTGACTCTTTATTATTTTACATTATGTCTAACTACTTATTATAGTTATGCCACAATAGTGTTCTTTAGTATACGCTGTCGCGACATTTTTTGTAAACAATGATGTGTTCTAAAAAGTCCTAGTACATTATTTTATTCTATCATCAATAGTTTTCGCAGCGATTATCTTTTATATTTGTCAACCGATTTCGATGAAACTTTGTTTCATTCCTATGTTTTAATCTAAGCTTATCTCAATACATTAGTGAAAACTGAATTCGATTCGGTTCAGTCGTTGCGGAGATTATCGTTCACAAACGCACAGATAAACATAAAAACAAACAAAATTTTTTTTTTTCATAAACTTTTAGGCTACGTAGCGTGTCTTCTTTAGGTAGCACTAATTTTTATTTGAAAATATCAAAAGTACAGACACGACTTCTCTACGATTTTATTAATATGTATAGACTTGCATAAGTTTTTAAGTGAGTTCAACCTTTTTGAATGAAATCGAAGTAAGTTTCAATCATGGCATGTGTCAAAATAAAATGTTGTTTCAATCAAAAGCACTAAGGAGTATCGATATCAACTTCGAAGCAAATCACCACCAAAATAACTTTCTACCCCATTTTAGTTAGGGGATGAGTTTCAATAAAATGCTATATAGGTCTTTCATCAATTCTGTTAAAAAAGGTTTATGCAAAATTTCAAGTAGATTGGACCAAGGAATCACGTTGTCCCATACAAATTTTGCCCCCTTTTTTCACCCCCTTAGAGGTGGAATTTCGGAAAATCCCTTCTTATCGGATGCCTACGTCATACAAAGAACACACCCTTCAAGTTTCAGGTCTATACGATCAGCGGTTTAGGCTGTGCGTTGATTCCTAAGTCATTCAGGACAAAGTTTTTTATGAGTCTTTCTACCCCTTTTTAACCCCGTTAGGGGATGAGATTAAAAAAAATGCTATATAGGTCTTTCTTTAATTCTGTTAAAAAAGGTTTATGCAAAATTTCAAGTAGATCGGACCAAGGAATCAGGTTTTGCATACAAACTTTGCCCCCCTTTTTCACCCTCTTAGAGGTGGAATTTCGGAAAATCCCTTCTTATCGGATGCCTCCGTCATACAAACAACACACCCTCCAAGTTTCAGATCTCTACGATCAGCGGTTTAGGCTGTGCGTTGATACCTCAGTCATTCAGGACAAAGCCTTTTATATGTATAGATAACCACCAAAATTACACGAGAAAAAATATGAAAACTAGAGCGATAAAGTTGACAGTCAAATGCACCGCAGAAAATCCGACCCCAACTTATCAAACGTTACATAAATCCAACGATGCTTTCAGGATTTTCATCTGCATTGCGTGTTTTGTTCACACATTGTGCGTACAGTACCAATGCAAACTTTCAATGTCCTTCACTCAAAAAGGAAATTGCGTGTCACACATATTTTATGTGTTCTAAAAGTTTCGACCAAGGTTTTACTTGATTGCCCGTTTAACATCAAGGTCGGAGTTTTGATAAAATGAGAATGCGATTTATGCCCTCTTGAAGGCATTCTTCATACGTTAACGAAAGGAAATCTATCGAGAAATCCTTCAAAAATGAGTTAGTGATTACATAACTTTCCGAGACGTTTGTCAAGGTTTCTCAACCAAACTCAGTTTAAGGTTAAATACCATCCCCAGAATAATGGTATCGAAGAGTTAACCGGCATTTTACTTGCATTTGGCATTGCTTTATTATGAGAATACTACCAGATATAATATAATAATAGTTATACCAGAAGTTAGCCAACTCTATTCAGTGGTTTTAGAATGTTACTTGGTTAGTGAGATCGGTATGAATGCATAGCATCAAGAATCGGATTTTAATGTTTGCATGCAAGCAAAATGGCGCTACCATTTAGTTCAAACTAGTGGTCGCCCGCGACTTCGTCCGCGTTTCATTCGTAAATATTTTGTTTAATACAAATACCTACAACAAATCCAGCAGGACCGATTTTCATGGTTTTTGATTCTGGAGTTATAAGTGCTCGAACAAACCCGTCTTTTTGTATGTGTTTCGTATGTAGTGTATTTAAACCAATAAGTGCACATTTATTTTGCAATTCATGTATCTAAATTGTGTTTCCAACTAATCACTCTTCTCGTCAAAAATACCATACAAACTTTGACACCCCTTTTTTCCCTTTGTGAGGGTAATTTTTGAAAACCCTTAAATATGTGTCCATTTATTTCGCCTATTAAGTATTTAAACCGAGTTTCAAACAAATCGCACCACTCGTCGAAAAAACTTTAACACCCCATTTCAACCTTTTTGGAGGGTTTACATAATTTTGCATCTAAAGTATCCAAACCAAGATTCAGACCGATCGTACCACCCCTTAAAAAGTTCTCATATAAACATTGAGCCCCCATTTTACCCCTTTTTAAAGGTTATTTTGAAAAATCTTGAAACCTATGTACATTTGTTTTGTATTTACATTACACAAACAAAGTTTCATGAAAATCGTACAACGCGTTAAAAAGTTTCATACAAACGTTTTTAGCACTTTTAACCCCCTTTAAAGTGGAATTTCCAAAAATCCCGTCTTAGTGAGCGCCTGCATACCAAGACAAACAGTATTTCAACCGAGTTTCAAACAAATTACACCATTCGTCGAAAAAACTTTAACACCCCATTTAACCCTCTTTGGATGGTTATTTTGTAAAATCAAGATATACGTTTTAAATTATTTCGTATTCAAAGTATCCAAACCAAGATTCAGACCGATCGTACCACCCCTTAAAAAGTTCCCATATAAACATTGAGCCCCCATTTTACCCCTTTTTAAAGGTTATATTGAAAAATCTTGAAACACGTATACATTTGTTTTGTGTTTACATTACACAAACAAAGTTTCATGAAAATCGTACAACGCGTTCAAAAGTTTCATACAAACTTTTGTAGTCCTTTTCACCCCCTTAAAAGTGGAATTTTCAAAAATACCGTCTTAGTGGGCGCCTACATACCAAGACAAACAGTATTTCAAACAAATCACACCACTCGTCGAAAAAACTTTGACACCCCATTTAACCTTTTTGAGAGGGTTATTTTGTAAAATCAAGATATACGTTTTACATCATTTTGCATTTAAAGTATCCCAACCAAGATTCAGAGCGATCGTACCATCCCTTAAAAAGTTCCCATATAAACATTGAGCCCCCATTTTACCCCTTTTTAAAGATTATATTGAAAAATCTCGAAACACGTATACATTTGTTGTATTTACATTACGCACACAAAGTTTCATGAAAATCGTACAGCGCGTTAAAAAGTTTCATACAACCGTTTTTAGCCCTTTTCACCCCCTTAAAAGTGGAATTTCCAAAAACCCCGTCTTATTGCTCGCCTACATACCAGAAGAACATACCCTCCAAATCTCAAGTCTGTACGACTGGCGGTTTGGGCTGTGCGTTGTATCTATTCAAATCAGTCAGGACTTATCCTTTTATATAGTAGATTGAAAGAAATTGAAAAGCATTTGGCGACCTTCTCATTATTCCAAAAGTTCAGCGTATATATTATTTTTTTTGTAACTAGGTATGTTAGTTTAGGTTCTATGTCCTTCACTTTCTTATCTTTTGTCTGGAAATGTTTTATATATTCGTATTCCACTATAACGCATCGGAAAGTAATTAAGAAGTCGATAACACGGACACTTACAGTAAAAATAACAATTTTTGCGCTAACATTTCGATCCTTTGTTCGGTGTAGGAGAGATTCGTAATTCGGCAGATTCGTTACTCGACAAATTCTGGATTAGACAGATTCATAATTCGGCATATTCGCTACTCGAAAGAAGTACAGGCGTGAATAGCAAGTGGAACCAAAAAATGTATTTATCTACTCACGCACTAGTGCTAGAGGTACTGAGGCTCTTCCTCATCCCCTTCAACATAACTCACAGCACGAGATACTTACGAGGCAATCCTGTAAAAGGTTAGGTCATTCGTATTGCTACGCGTGGCGCGCTCATTCAAAAATGCAAAATCTTATCTGCACATACTACCTACAGTACTTATAGGGTGTCCACAAGATTGCTTTTACTTCTTACTAGCTTCCGCACACGGCTTCACCCGCGTGTTACCTTGAAAAACTGAAACACGAATATTGCGGTTGTTAAAATATTTTCAGTTACGTTTATTCGAGTTTTAAAATTATTTGCAATAAATACTAGTCTTTATAATATTCGTAATTGCGATATGAGGGCTGGAAACACTGCGTTTTTACATACAACTTGTGTTCTCACCATGACGACAACATTTGTAACATTGAAAAAAAATCATATGTAGTAATTTTTTTGTGCGCACAGTCATAGAGTAAATTATATTTATATATTAAGTTCCAATTATAAATTACTAATTTACGGTTTGAAAAAAATAATGATACTCAAGATTCTCGCAATTTTACTTCGTACGGCGACGCTATTGAGAAGGGTTGTCACTTTCAGAAAGGGTGATGGACTCACACCCTTATCCGCAAGGTACTAACAAGGTGTCAGCAGCTAGGTAGGTACATACGTTGTACGTTTTAATTTTTAATTTGATCATTCCGTTCTACATACTCGGCTAAGTTGTTTGTGTCTCATTCCAACCTTTCGGAATGATAGAGCCAGATAAAAAAATTATAAAAATATTATGTTGTGGTTCCTTTCTTATTGGTTCGGATGACGTTGTTACTTGATAATACTTGCAAAAAAAGATGATATTTTTTTAATTTTAATTAAGAGGTTAGAGTGGTCTAGGCATCTAAAAATGATTCCAGGCACTTCAGCGTTCTGAAAATGAGTAAAAAGCTGCATCTGACGCTATAAATAACTTAATATTCAATGGCATATTTTTTTATTTTTATATGAAGGGTACTATGCCTTTGAAAAAGCACTTGTACTTACTTCCAACAATGCCTGGGCACAATTGAGTACATACATAAATAAAATCTTGATGGGGTAGGCAGAGACCACGGATCTCCACTTGCTACGATCCAGGTACCTGTTTTCCTTCATTCACTCTCATTACATTTTTCATACATGCGCATTCGTTTAGGGTACTTTAGAACTGGCCTTCTCTATTGTGTATTCAATTGTATACCTACACTTTAAGGAATTGGGTGAACTTTTAGAACAGAATATTAAATTTGTTTTCCTATTTTCTCGTTCCGTTCTATTATAGCAGTAGCTACGGCAAAATAAATAGTTGATTGTTTTACATAAAGGATGAAGAAAGTGAAAAAAAAACAAACCTCGCGAAACCTACAAAAGCATTTTATAGTCACGGCTTGTGGAAATTCTGATCTAAATGTTAAAATTAAGATAGTCTTATTCAATAGAATAACAAAAACCATTTTGAAATGTGCTAGGTGAATAAAATTTGGGTGATGAATCTATTTTAAACCAAGTCCGAGAAGTTAGCTAGTTGTTGTATGATCCTTTTTACACATATTAGATACTAAGTCTTACAACTACGCCACGGTATGAGAGTTTTCCATTGAGAAATTGAGAGTGCTGTTGGCTTAGTGGTTCCGCGCCTTCCGATCATAAGGTTGTGACTCATAAGGAATAATATACGGTTCCCGCGAGATAGATTTGTTTTTGTTTTTCAAGGTACCACGCGGGCGGAGCCATGGGCGGAAGCTATAAACATTATATGTGCCCGTCGACTTGAGAACCTCCTTTATTGTCAAAGACACACTGTCAAAGAACTGATATGACTAGCAGTAGTATTGAGAACTGGCGATCAAGCCTTCTTGGCAACCCTACTTCATTCATTATAGATGGGGGACCGTACCCCGCGATCGATAGCACGGCGACGTTTCGCCATGAGCGAGACGATGTTTGTTTTGATGATGGGGCAGATTTGCTTCTGTACAACTTTATAGGATTTCGATTAATGACCTTTTACCCTTTGAGAAGGGCTAGCGAGCTTTCATTATGCGATGCCAGAATCACTTATCACTCTCACCTTTCGATACATATACGGGGTGTAAAAAGACGACTACCGAAATCTTTAGAGAGTTAAAGTACCCATCACGATAAGCAACTTTTTCTGAAACCAACACTCTGAGTGCGAAAAAAAACAGCCGTTCCATACAATAGTTCAATACCTACTTCGCCAAAATGTATGAAACAGCTGTTTTTTTCGCGCTCACAGTGTTGGTTTCTTAGAAAAACTTGTTTATATTGATGAGTACCTTAACCCCCTGATGTTTTCAGTAGTCTTCTTTTTACACCCTGTATAATTTACCAATCTAGAAAAGAGCAAGTCGCTGACCGTAGGTAATGTACTCAGAAGGCTGGTAACGGTAGCTATACTAATTCTCTGACCGAGGTAAACACCAATATTTTGATCTTTGGTCTCATCTACCAGTCTTTTGGATAATTCTTTGAATAGGAGCCATGCCTCTGGTCCACGGACCTATTATTATTTATATTAATTTCTATTTTAAGCATCTTTATAAACATCTTTGAAGGCCTCGTAGCTCAGTTGGTAGCTCTACCTTCAGCGCTGCAGGTTGTGGCTTCGATCCCCACCCATGATAAACATTTGTGTGATGAACTCAGATGTTTGTTCTGAGTCTGGGTGTTACTATGTATTCTATGTAGGTATTTCAAAAAAAAAATTTAATTAATCTATCAGGTATCTAGTTCCCATAGTAGAAGATTTGCTTAGGTTGGGGCTAATCGTGTGTAAAATATCCACGATTATTTATTTATTTATTTGTCGATAAGCTTTTTAATTCATTGGCAAATCGAATGGGATCTCTGCCAACTTTATTAATTCTTCTTTGATTAGGTTTATTGGCAGCTTTGTGACAAGGGTGTTACGTTGTTATATTGTTGGCTATGTGCCCAATGGCCCTGTAGACTGCTACATCTACTTAATACCTACTAAGTATAACAAACGGCTTTCAATTATTGTTGATGGTGATAGCTGACGGTCGTATCAATACTGTTCAATAAATATTAATTTCTGTGTTTTATTTAATCGTGGAAAATACCATTCAGTCGTTTCTGTTAATCACTTTACTTATAAATAAACTTGGCTATTTAAAGCTTGACTTTCTGTACTGAATCAATAGTAATGAAGACGAACTTCAAGGTTATTTATAATCCTACTTAGACATCGGAAATAATCGTTTTCTTTGTCTTATGTGCGGATATAGATTACTATAGTAAGTTGGTAGCAGCTCTGCATTCTGCGCTGTAGGTTCAATCCCCACTAAGGACAGACATTTAAGCTAGCCTAACAACAAAATATTTATTTTAATTTTGCACCCGAGCTAGACAAACCACCTCGAACCATGATGAACCAAAATTAAATGACATTCACGACGCAGGTTGGCTAAGCTATTACTTTGTAGCAGGTAACTAAATAAATTCATGAGCGGATCAATATCGATGACTAAGCTAATAACGGGCTGAAAAGGGGTTAAGCTCGTAAACTTTATGGTAATTTCCATGGGGCATCGTTTAGGTACAGGTTTTGGTGTTTCTGTGTCAAGCCAACACTGAAAATAATGATCCGAATCTTTCTTTGTGTACCGAAAAGGTTATCGTCTTATGTCGCGTGGTGCCATCAACCCGCATTTGTCCTAAAAATAATAATGCCTAAAATAAAATGGGAGATCTCTCAAAGATAATATGAGCTGAAATTCGAAAGGTCTAGAGGTGTTATGAAAGGGATTCCCAAAGTTCAATGCAGCGGGGGTTTGAAGTGTATAAAAAAGAGATTACGCGTGCAAAGTCACGGGCCTATTCGCAATACGTTTTTGGTAATAACCTGTCTTCATAAGTAACTTGTTCCTTTGTTTCAGGACGTGGCATTCATTAACCCCGCAAACGTGGTTTTCGTGTACATGCTAGTCCGGGAGCTGGTCGACGGTGAGCGGATAGGCCGCCCACAGGAGCTCCAAGCCGTCGTCCTCACCTGCCTCTACCTCTCCTACTCCTACATGGGCAACGAGATCTCCTACCCGCTCAAACCCTTCCTCGTCGAAGACTCTAAAGATAAGTTCTGGGACCGATGCCTCCTCATTGTCGATCGTCTCTCATTCAACATGCTGAGAATCAATTCGGAACCGGGTTTCTTCACTGAAGTGTTCACAGAGTTGAAGGCGTGCGGGGTGGAGAGCTCCCTCCCCCCGCCTGCGCCGTCTCACCCCGCGCCTGCCCCCCCTCACGCGATCACGGCTGCCTGACATACGGAGGTGGCCGTTCTTCGGCTGGCGTTGACTGACCGCCCCAGCCGAGTCTGATGTCGGCTTTTGACGTTTGAAAGGCTTGGTCAATCTGTTCATCATGAGTGGGTTACGAAATACAATCAAAAGGATATGTGATTATTTTCACATTATAAATGATACATGTTTGCAGGCGCTAGTTAGAAGTAAAGGGTGCATACATGGCTACAGATTTCTTGTTGCTTGTTTGGCCATTAGGAAGAGTTTGTACGGGGTACCTACTAACAAGTTTTAACGATACTCGACTTTACTCGACTTTGCTGATTTTTTCACATTTATAGATAAGATTTTGGGTTTTTGAACCTAAAGCCTCCACAAGTTCTTCGGGCAATATCAATGTAATATAACTTTGATACTTCGTACCTATAAAAAATGTAAAAAAACTTGACGTTTCTGTAACATGATGATTTGTAAAGAGCCTTTGAAAACTTTTGTCAAACGCGTAACGCACGAAGCAGATGACCAATGATTGCTCAATACCTAAAAAGATTGACCAATGCTTTCAAATAGGTCACATTCTCTAAACACTATGACAAGTTCACACACTGAACTGTCGTCCAGTAATTAATTAGTCTGCAAAACGTCCTGGAATGAAGGATATGAAAGGTAGACCAACCGCCTTCTAGTGAATTAAAGAATTGACGGTAAAATTGTCTAGCCAAATTGAAAAGCCGCTATACAGCCAAGAAACTACAGTGAAATTGCTGACTCGTGGAACTATTCAATTTTGTCCGATGACACCGAGAACTCATCGAATGAAGTTAGATCCTGTTCCGTTTTGCACTGCCGAGTAGATTATGTACCTAAGGTATTTTTTACAAAATTAAATACACCACAAAGACTTATAATAATAGATGGTAAAACTACACTTACCAATCAATGTACCACGCTGTTTCGGCTATTTCAAATTGGTTACGACACAAGCATTGCACGGGTCGAATGTCCAAATTATGGAATGGTTACACCTTTGTAAATGTGTTTCCGCACATATTTACCATTCAATGCCAATTTTCATACAAAGACTTATCATAAATGAGTGATCAGTTACTCAGAACTTGGATCTGAAGAGGTTTCGTATAGTTGGTTGCAGAGCTATAGGATGCTAGGACATGGGAACAAGCAAGTTGCCCAACAGCATGTCAGCTGCTCTGTACAAGCCCGTACTTTAAAAAGCCCAAAAAATCTAGCAAAAGACGTGTCTAGTTGTAATTATTGCGAAAAGTATTGAGTGGTTTTTTTGAGTGTGGGCTGGTTTAAGTTTGCACCGTATTATCTCGTGGTAGGTATGTAATGTTTTCGTAGGTAATTGTCTGATATTGTTAGGTACTTTCATCCGTTCCACGGTGTTAGTCCAGATAGAGCGGTTAGATAGTAAGTTATTTCTTATAGTAGTGAATCGTATGCCATTATAGTTAGAGGGTATTTAGTGGAATGCGGGCGGGAGGGTGCAATAAACGGTGACTCCGGAGTAAAGAGGTTCGGAGAGGGTCAATTATTACGTGATTTTGATGAATGAACCTTTTTCACATGCTTTAGTTGCCATAATTTGCCCATATATTTCGTCCAGTTACTGGCAACAGGATTGCGTGAAGGGCACCTAGGCTATAGCTGTCGAATGAAAGAAGTTTGCGGTCTGTTTGGACTGAAATTCATAAAGTAATAATCTCGTTTGGTACAAATCCCAAAATGACAGTACTAGGTGATGTTACATCATTACTGTGGGGCGATTATGGATCTCCACTTGTCAATGTCAATCCGTTTTCATTGTAATCAAGTGATTTTTTATTACGTAAGGCTCCAATGTCAATCAAAAGTTTGATTGGCATTGGAGCGAGTTTTGACAGGTGTAAACATCGAGGTAAACCATAGTAACTATTTATATCGATGGGTGTAAATCCGATCGGTTGTAAGAATTTGGTGTTATTGATGTGAAATCGTCACAGTTATTGACCTTCTTCGGCTTTCTTGTTTGAAGTATCTGGTAATCCCTTCTTCGAAGTGTACGTAAAAGCCGGCTCAAAGCGGGAATGTCTTCATTGGGGCGTTGATTTAAAATAGGTCAAATTTTGCGGTCAAGTGCGCATTTTGTACAGTAAGTACTAATGACGTCTTATGTCTTTGACGTTAGGATATGTTAGAAAAGGTTTTTGGAACGTTTAAGAGGGTAGGCACTCGGTTATTTTAAAAACTAAAATTGTAATTTTAGTTTTAAGACTACGATATTGTACAAAGGCGAGTTCACTTTGTCAGACATAGGTACTAAAATTCGCCGCAATTGCATGAAAGTTTAAGCTGCTATAATCTAGTCGTTGCCAAAATTATGAATACAAAATTGTGATGAGTCATTTGATTTTTGTTATTGTTGGTATCATGTTCTGTCTACTAGATAAACAATTCACGCACCTAAATTTATTTAGAATTACACAGCTAAATAAAGTTACGTTCGTGGATTACTCTTGGAGATAGTTATGAGTATAGTTGACTAAAAGGTTGGTCTGAACAACATTCGCCAATGTCTAATGACTTGTTTAGATAGTTTTGCATTCAAGGACGCCGCAATAGAGCGACTGTCATCTAAAAAAGCCTTTTTCTTTGATGACAATCACCTAACAGGCAACCTCTAATGCAATACTCGAATATTCAATGAGCAAATGCAATAGCTTTGAACTTTTTGAATGTTGCAAACGCCACTTGTAATATGAATCTCAGTTGCTTTAATTTCACTTAGTGTAACTATTTTATTCTGTGGATATAAGTATAAAGGCGGAAACATACTACGCGTTTCATCGGGTCGCGTAGCGTGTTAATTAATAGTATGTTTCCGCCTTAACCGAGTGCCGTAGCTAAGATCGTTGACTTTGACTGTCGTATGGTGTATTTTATGGTGTGATGACATTCTCATTCATATTATAGGTAAAGTAGATGTCTGTGATGTTTTAAAGTTATTTTTGTGATTAATCGTGTTTATGTGATAAGTTTGCTTTATTTGTTGACGCTTTGGATCGATAAGGACATGGCAACTGACTCCAAAAAGCGGTGGCCGTTACAAGTTGGCTGCCATAGAGCGGAGAAACGACTGTAAGGTTGTAAGGTCTGGGGTTTCCGTGTTTCCGAGAACATGTGTAGCTGCCCAGGTTTTGATTCTACAGTCACCTAGCTATATCTAGGCTAGGCCATAAATTCCGACACTATTATTGATCACTGCTTTCATAAATTTCCCGTATGATTCTGTATGAGCATCGATATTCAGAAAATCTCATGTTGTAAAGGAACGAAAAATAAACTCTGGTGAAAAATCAAAATATCAGCATGTAAAATATGATAAACTAGCTGACTCTCGCGCAACTTTGCGCGTTTTAAGTAATACAAATATTTTTTCCCGTTTTTGCAACATTTTTTATTGATCCTCCGCTCCTATTAAATAATGCTGGACAAATAAATAAACAAATAAATAAATAAATAATTGGTCGTAGCGTGATGTTATATAGCCTTCCTTGATAAATGGACTATACAACACAACAATAATATTTCAATTCGAATTCCTGAGATTAGCGCATTAAACAAACAAACTCTTCAGCTTTATAATATTATTATAATAATATAATAATAATATTATTAGTATAGATTATTTATCAGTCTTGTACTCGTACTTATTGATCTGAAGTTAAAGTTGTTTTAGTGATTGTTTAATTTTAAGTTACATAACTCATAATTTATTTTACTTGTAAGTTAATACTAAATTTATTTATTGTTTAAGATTTACCAGTCGGGTATACTGAACATAGAATACGGCTTTTGGATTAGATTAAGTAAAATAAAAATAGAGCTATTATTCTGTTTACAGTCAAATGTTACGGCACCTAGGTAGACCACATTTGTAACACTGGTTCTTCATGGTCTCCCAGCAATTGGTCACTGACCTTATTAACCACATAACATAACCACGCTTTGATAACTAAACAATTGTAACTGAAACATGCCATAAAGGAGCGTATCTACTAAAGCGGAAGTAAATTTTCTATCAAGAAATGATTGAAAAAACATTAAGGTATTGTTTGTGGTATCATGTCAAAGCATCATGCCATGTATCGGCTTTGAACTGTAGCATTGATTGATTGACTGGGCACTTTAGTGGATACTGCCTTTATGCCATTACAATGTTGTAGACCTTCGTGTCTCACGATTGGTAGGTACTGATTATAATCTACCTTTCGGTGCCGAATATTCTCCTTGAACAGAGTAATGTTATCGTAAGTTTATTTACTTAAGTGAGTACTTACCTTAAATATCGGTAGTGAAGGTTGATCTCAATAAGATAATTAATGCACGTATAAAATAGTCATGTAAACATTCCAATTACTAAAATAAGTGAAGTAAGTTCAGACTGTGAAGCATTTACGTGGAAAACCGGTTGCTAAACCCAGCGTTTATCGGCATAAGCTTGTTATATGCAAATAAATTGCACATAACTAAAGTCTTGTTTGACACCAACAAAAATTTGACCTCATGTATCTTGCATAATACATGGGGAACAGAAAGATGCCTATCTGTTCCGTTCTAGTGAATCCAGTTTCAGAAGTTGATACATTTCAGATATCGGTTGCTCAAACACTAAGCTTGAACAAACCTTGAACCGATAATAGGCGCAGGTTCCCTGCTTTCTACGTAAATGTTCTAAACCTCCCCACCAAACGAGGTCTACGCTGATATGGATGGAATGAAACGGTAGTCGTCACACCAATCATGATCAGATGCGGTGTAATGGCTATAATTTCATTTTCAAATAACCTCGCCAAGGTTTGTATCGCGGCAAAAGTTTGTACACATTGACTTGACTATCGGCTATATTCAGCTGCCGTTGAGTGACAAAGACAACACTCTATAAACCGACTTGTTTCGAGAGGTCGGCTTGTCACATTGCAATGTGTTTGATACTTTCTACCAGAGTCGTACAGCGTCCGCGTTCGGTGTACCGGAGCCCTATGTCGAATTCGATGATCTCTATAAGATATTATTTAGCGTAAAGAGTGTGATGTCCGGTATCAATATCCATTATTGGAAGGTTTTCTGTCAAAACCTCTTCTAGTATTCATGTAACTCGCGTTTGTTAATTAATCTATTGTAAATATACCCAATTATTAAAAAAACTTTCGTATAACACACTGTGTTGTTTTATTTATATTACCTACCTACCTACCTTAGTTATTTGGAAATACCTAGTTACTTTGATAAATAAATAAAATTAGTACCTACCCATGTACATACCTACATAATAACATACCTACCTACATTTTTGTTCATACTAAAAAGATAACGTTATAGCAGTATGTAGCAGTGCTACGTCGTAGCAAGAGAAAATTACTAGCACTCGTAGCATTCCGTAACTCGTAGGACACCTACCTACCGACCCTCGTAGCCCGTAGCACTTGCTAGGCAATGAATAATTTATCGGCAGGCAAGTTTAGTGATCTCATATTCGCACGAGAAAGAGAGAGACAAAACTAGCGGCTGGTTAGAAAGAGTGTAGTTTTAACATGAGCCCGTATAGGGCAAAGAACTAAAAAACTTTGCGTCACAGGTATTATTATTATTTTTTTTTTATAATAATATGAAGTAATGGTATCTACCACAAAACGTAGTGATTATATTCACTTTGTCTACCACATACCTTTACAATAGAAAATAGGTAGGATGCCTACCTACCTATTTTCTCTTTAGATTTAAATGGGTACTGCTTTGTGCAATATTATTACTTGCTAGTGTCAAGTTTGCGTACGCGAACGTCAGTTTTAACAGTTGAATGACACTGACAGTGACATAAACTAAATAACACATCCCGTTCATTCATTTATTGAACATTCAACTGACTGACTTGCTTGACTGATGAGATGAACTGAACAGGCCGGCCAAACAAAACCAAAACCAAACAAAACAGTGTTTTGAATATTAATTGCCTTACTTTTTACAAGTTTATATTTATTCCCCATAGCGCCCTAGTACTTATTTGCAATACTACTAGGGAGTATCATTTACGAAAACTGTACTTTGATTGGTAAAATATAAATACCTAGTTGGCACTATGAGTGATTTTCCTGATCCTGATGAGGAGTACGAGCTCATGTATGCCGAAGAGCTGGAGATGATGCGGGAGCAAGAAGACAATGATGGTAACTTAAATAAAAAACTTGTCTGCTGTAATTTTTTGCTAAACTCTGTCTTTGATCTTCCGGTTTTCATTTCCAGATCCGAACATAGCTAGGCCGAAATCTTTACCCGCCAAACGAAGCCTCAACTTCTCCAGTCCAGCCTCAACAAAAACCACAAAACAGAAAAACAAAACAGACGAAATATCACTTTCACAAAGCATACAACCCCTTCCCAGCAGCCAAGATTTAGCTTCTATTGATAAACCAATAACTCCTACCTTTGTAAGAGAAAACTCACCAATCCAAATTGTCGAAGAGTTCACCAGTAACACAACAAATAAAAGAACAGCAACAGACCTCTTTGGTGACATTGGTGATATTGACTTTGATGATATACAGTTGCCAAGTAAACGGCCCAAGACGGAGGAAGAGAATGATATAGAATTGATAGACAAAATCATTCAAAGTAGGAGGTTACGGCAAATTTTAGCGGAGCCAACAAAATTGCAGAATGAAAAGAACTCTGGTTATAAGGCAAAGGAGAATTTATCTCTAGATATACCAAGGTGTTTACAATTATTGTTTTATAAGTTCATGCATTATGTTAAGAATTGTACACCCAGTATATAGCTAGTTTGTTATTGGCAGCATGGTGCTTGATGTGTTTATGGTGTAGGTACTCTTAGTTTTAGTAAATCATCATCATCATCTTCCTGCCCTTTTCCCCACATTATGTGGGGTCGGCACAACATGTGATCTCCTTCCATTTCCCTCTATCATTCATTATCTTAGTACTCACTACTTTCTTACCCATGTCATCTTTCACACAGTCCATCCATCTTTTTTTGGCCTACCTCTACCCCTGTATTCATCCACATTCATACCTAATACTCTCTGTCACTTTTATCTCTTTTCATAACATGCATAGTTTTAGTAAGTGTTCACAGTTTAATTTCTAATCTGCTTTATTAGTGAAGACTGTTAATTGGCTAGCTATTTCTATTCATTCTTTTTTAATGTCTTGTATAATAGCTGTTACTTTTCCGAATTTAAATAAATAAATAAATTGGACTGTTTGACAATAGTCACTTAATAAAATATTTTAACTTTTTAGCTGGGCCTTTATGCCTGTGACCAATTCAGATGGGGACCGCATCTATGTGAAACTCGACTCTGAGGAGACCTGGGAACGGTCAATAGACAGTACAACAGGACAAGTTTCTCTACTGTCTATGTACTCAAAGACTTGGGAAGAAGCTAGGAAAATTGTATGTAGAAGTATTAATACCCAAAACTGTATATTAAACTAGCTTCCACCCACGGCTTCGCCCGTGTAGTACCTTGAAAAACAAAAACAAATCTATCCCACAGGAACCATATATTTTTCTGGGATAAAAAGTAGCCTATGTGCTAGTCCAAACTTTAATCTATATCTGTGCCAAATTTCATCCAGATCCTTTCAGCTGTTTCAGTGTGAAAGAGTAACACATACATCCAGACATCCATACATTTTTACAAACTTAGCGTTTATAATATTAGTAGGATATAAAATTTGGCTAGATTAATTCTGTCAATACTGAACCTTCGAGTAAAGTTATACCAACCTAAATGTTTTTATCCATCATCATCTGCAAGACTCCACCATTGCGGAGTATAGTATAGGCCTCTCTTTGTGTGTGCTTTTGTTTTTAATACTTGTCTTTCTTTTTTCAGCTAGAAGCTAAAAAAGAGCCAACTTTCCTTGAAGTTCTGCCCTCACCCATCCCCACAATACAACATGACTCACTATGGGTGGATAAATACAGACCGGATTCATATCTTGATCTACTGTCAGATGAGCCAGTCAACCGGGCATTGTTGCATTGGCTTCATCTGTGGGACAAGGTATTTTGTTAAAGTAAAAATCCTATTAATCAAAGTGATCTGGATCAGTTAAGCTATCTATAGGTCATTTATAACTCAACTGGATAACTCAACTGTTTTACCTTTATTTTATTACAAAGTGTGTATGTTATACCTTTAAACAAGCAATTCTTCTGAATCTCAGAAACGGCTCCAACGATTTTCATTAAATTTAGTATGCAGGGAGTTTTGGGGGACGATAAATCAATCTAGCTAGGTTTCATTTTCCAAAAAACACGATTTACTAAAAAAACCGGTCGTCCAGGTACTTAAGATTAATCTGTATATTTCTGTAAATAAATACAATATTATTTAATACATAATTGTTTAGAACATAGGTATAACTTCGTAAATATTAATTTATTTTAAAAACTTCATGCTGGACTGGATCACATAATGACTGCATCACTGGATCATAAATGTGTTTCTTAGGATTTATGTAAGTAATCCATAATTTTCCCATAATTATAAAAACAAAACAAACAAATGTGCGTTTGCGTGTTTGTGATCTTGATTATGTAAATTTATTAAAATCTTGGGATAAAGTTTTTATGAAAGGATTACTTAATTAGCACTAGCGTTTCTTCTTAGCATGCGACTAGAAGTAGTAGAAGAAGCAGGGCAGAAGACAAATTTGGAAGTGAAGAGAATGTTTTGTCTTTCTTCAGAAGAGTAGACAAAAAATCGCCATGCTAAGGGGGCAGTGTGATAAAAGTAAATATTGATCAAAACATTTAAAAACATGTTATGGATTATAAATTCTTACACTTTCAGGTAGTCTTCAAAAAAGAAGTCAAAATGAAAGAGCCACAGCAGCGGACTAGCTTTGTGAAGCGGACTGGCCAGTTCCAGCTTACCAACAAATGGAAGGGCAAGAGAGAAGCGGAACCGGAAATGGACGAAGATGGCAGGCCACACCATAAAGTGGCTCTTTTGTGTGGTCCACCTGGGGTCGGGAAGACCACTCTGGCCCATTTACTGGCAAAATTGGCTGGTAAGTTGTCTTTGTTTACACCAAAGTCGATAATTTTACTGGATATTGTGTATGAATTATCTTGGAAACTGACATTTGCATTAGATTAACTGATAGATTTAGGTACTTATAATATTGTTATGAATTTAAATATTGGACAGAAATTGGACTGGCCACACCGCTCGGTAAGTAATAGGTCTGCCTTCTACACTACAGGTTGTGGGTTCAATCCCCACCCAGGATAAACATTTGTGTGATGAACTCAGACGTTTGTTCAGTGTCTGGGTGTATGATGCAAAAAAAATGTATATAATTAATCTATCAGCTATCAGTTCCCATAATAGAAGCTTTGCTTAGTTTGGGGCTAGATGACGTGTGAGTTGTCCACTAATATTTATTTAATAAAAATCTTATTATTGTGTCAATAATTATGATATCTTTAGGTTACAGACCAGTAGAACTGAATGCGTCCGATGAGAGAAGCACAGAAGCGTTCAGCACGGCTCTGAAAAGCGCAACGCTCATGCGATCAGTGCTGGATGTCGACAGGAGACCGAACTGTTTAATTTTAGGTATGTGTACTTTTAAACTTACGCGATCTGAACACATTATTATTAGTATTAAACGGGTATTTATCGCGTTCTAATTACCAGCGTGTAAACCTGTCGAAACGTCGGGAAAATAAATAGGTAATTAGAACGCGATAAATACCCGTTTAGGTATGTGGTACTACTTCTTGCAACTTACGTTATTGATGATCCATGTCAGTGCATGATAAGTCCGGAAACTTTACTGGGATCTTAAACTTTATTTGTATGCTGGTAAAGCTGAATATCGCTAATTTTATGTACTTACATTATTATTAGTATTAAACGGGATGTGTCGTCATGTGTGGTTGTGGGATGTGAAACGTCGGTAAAAATAGGTAAATAAAACGTGTACCGATGATACCCGTTTAATACTACTAATAATGTGTTCAGATCGCGTAAGTTTACAAATACGTATGTATATTTGTTTGGAGACGAGCTGGCTGGGGCGAGAAACCAAATACCAATTTTCAGCTCAATTGTCGTAAAAAAGTTCAAATTCCAAACTTTACTAAATAAACGTAAATCTACACTTATATTAACTATATTTTTTTGTAAGGGCAATACTAAGATGTGATGTGATGAATGATGTGGGTACTGAGATGCCGGATGAATGAGGGAAATATAGGGGTATATTAGCAGCTCGTTATACGTGTTTCAGATGAGATAGATGGCGCTCCGTTGGCGACAGTGGAACTGCTGGTGAGGTGGTGCAGCGCCACGGCGGAGGCAGGGAAGAAGAAGGCTAAGTCGCAGCCGCTACGGAGGCCCGTCATTGCCATTTGCAACGATCTATACGCCACTTCGTTGAGACCTCTAAGGTACTTCTCTATTATATTAGCTACAGATAGTAATTAGTATTTAATTTAAAAATCATTAACCCGACTGAAAGTAATTGAAAATGCTCCATATTCGATTTTATGACATTTTGTATACTTAGCCTATGTCACTTGTTATCCAGATAAATCCAAGGACACTCTTTTTGTTTTAAAATCCGTCCAGCCGTTTGGGCTACAAAGAAAGCAAAAAAAACTCATATAGATACTGTAAAGAAAGAGGGTAATGTGTGTGAGGTGTAGAATGTGCTTGTCTGGATCACAAGACTGACATAGGCTATAAAATGACAAAAAATCCAATATGGGAGCGATGATATTATGAGTAAAACAGGCGTGAATACTGAGATGACGGATGATAGAGAGACATGGAAGAAGAAAACGCGTTGTGCCGACCAAACATTGCATGGGATAAGGGCAGGAAGAAGAAGAAGAAGAAAGAAGCTATTTTGAATTACTTCCAGTTGTATTAATTTAGAAATAAGTAATTATTATTATTAAGACCCTGTAGTGTCCCACTGCAGGGCAAAGGCCTCCCTTCCTTCTCTACAATCATCACTGTTTTAAAAAAATATTATTATTAAAAATAAATAGTTGTTATATTTTTCTAGGGCAGGGGCTTTAGTGGTCCATGTCGGCGGGGTCCCCGCGAGCCGGCTGGCGGGCCGGCTGGCGCGCGTGGCGCGGGCCGAGGGGCTGGCGGTGGCGCCGCACGCGTGCGCGGCGCTGGCTGCGCGCGCGGCCGGCGACGTGCGCGCCGCCATCCAGGTGCTCAGCTTCATCAAGGCGAAGGCGAAGGCGCAGGTGGGTTGTGCCATAGTGTTCGTCCATAACTGACAAGTAAGCTATAGCACCTTCTTGCGCACGCGCGGTCTGAAGTTAGCAAGTTAAATTAAATTAAAAAAAACTTGAGAGATGTCAAGAGACACCCGGGTGAAACGAAGTTGCTTTCTATGAGAGAGAGAGAGAGAGAGAGAGAGAGAGAGAGAGAGAGAGAGAGAGAGAGAGAGAGAGAAACAGAGAAACACGCGCACGCCGCACGGCTTACAACTATAGCAAAAAGTGTCGTTGGTCTTAATTTTTTTCCGTCTAGCCCCCTTTCGCAACGCGCGATAAGGAACTTCGTTCCAATTTAAAAAACCCCTGACACCAACTTTGCCCGCCATTTTGTAGCGGCGGCCATCTTGGATTTGAAATTTGTCATAGTCTATAGTATTCTACTATTCAAGCCCTTTCATTTGATACCTATATTGAGGGAGTTGTGAAAAAAAAAGTTATTCGCCATTTTCGGCGGCGGCCATCTTGGACCGATTTCCATTAAACATACTTATCTATGAACACTCCCGATTAGTCCACCGTTCAAACAAAAAATCTAAATTTAAATTATTACCTATCTAAATTTTAATTATTGTATTCTAATTATCACCCGTTAGATACCAACATAGATCTAAATAACTAGAAATATGAGATTTCTACTAACCTCGAGATTACAGTCATCATTATATTTATTTTCTTTAATAAAACTGTATATTTCCAGTTGAATATGGAGGATGTGGAAAATGCAGCGATCGGGACAAAAGACTGCAATAAGACTATGATGCAAGCGCTTCAAGCGGTGTTTGTGATCAACGATAAACAGCCGAATATACTGCGGATTATACAGTCGGCGGGAGACTATGATAGGTAATACTACTCATTCTTAAGATGAATGAACGAATTAATGAACGAGTGAAGGAGTAAAAAGATTGTAGTATAGGGCAGTGTTGCCAGACGAGACAAATTATATTACAGTGTTTGGTGCTCAAAATTACAGTGTTTGATACAAAATTACAGTAAAAGTAAATAAATTGGTCCCAATAGGCTTGAAAATTACTTATCAAATTGATATCTGCCCGTTGAAAACTTACAGTGTTCCCATACACTGTAATTTTTTTTTTTTAGTATTACATTGTACAGTGGATCGTGTAAAATATAATAGTAGATCTGCTGTAATTACAGTGTATCTGGCAGCACTGGTATAGGGTAACTTACGCGTGTCTAACAGATCAACGTTCTAAAAAATTTTTCCCTAATAGCATTATTTGTTCATGGTGTGTGTTTATATTGATACGGACGATAAAGGGAAATGGAGGAAGAAAACATGTTGTGCCGACCCCACCTAGAGTGGGAAAAGGGCAGGAAGAAGAAGAAGGTGTGTGTATATATTATTGTGATGAAATTTGTTTCGTGGGATAGTATTGTGAAATTGATATCATTCACTCAATGCGGATTTGCAACAAAATACCAAAGTTTTTAAAAGACTGACTTTATGATTCCAATGTATCATCATCATCATCATCATCTTCCTGCCCTTTTCCCATTGTCATTCGTCATCTCAGTACTCACTCCTTTCTTACCCATGTCATCTTTCACACAGTTCATCCATCTCTTCTTTGGCCTACCTCTACCCTTGTATCCATCCACATTCATATCTAACACTCTCCTCGTCACATGACATTCATCTCTTCTCATAACATGGCCATAACACGCTCCACAATAATAAATGTATATTGTTTTTTTAGGTTAGCAGATGGAATATTCGAGAACTATCTCGCAGTAAGGGTGGACGCCCGCCTTCTGATAGCCTGCGAGACGCTATCCTGGCTGAGATTGCACGACGCCATTCATTCGTGGACGCTGCGCAATCAGAACTACTCGCTCTACGGCGCGCTACCGATGTGCATCGCTCGCTGCCACCAACTATTAGCGACCAGAGCCCCGTACAGGACCAAGTTCCCTATGCAGGCTCAGGAGGTAAGTAGAGCGAAGCGAGACATATATTAGAGCGAAACGACTCAACGAGTTTTGAAATTTAAATGACAAAAACATTATTTAACTTTGTTTACCATTTCCGGCCCATACCGGTTGGTTAGCAATATATATATATGTATTTAAATTTACGCGATCTGAACACATTATTATCAGTCCACCAGTGACCACGATAGTGTGTGAACCTGTCGGAACGTCGGCAAAATAGGTAAATAAAACGCAATAAATACCCGTTTAATACTCATAATAATGTGTTTAGATCGCGTAAGAACATTATCCATCATCATCATCTTCCTGCCCTTTTCCCACTTTATGTGGGGTCGGCACAACATGTGATCTTCTCCCATTTCCCCTCTATCATTCGTCATCTCAGTACTCACTCCTTTCTTACCCATGTCATCTTTCACACAGTCCATCTTTTCTTTGTCCTACCTCTACCCCTGTATCCATCCACATTCATACCTAACACTCTCCTCGTCACATGGCTTTATTTGTCATCTCAGTACTCACACTTTTCTTACCCATGTCATCTTTCACACAGTCCATCTTTTCTTTGTCCTACCTCTACCCCTGGATCCATCCACATTCATACCTAACACTCTCCTCGTCACATGGCTTTATTTGTCATCTCAGTACTCACACCTTTCTTACCCATGTCATCTTTCACACAGTCCATCTTTTCTTTGCCCTGCCCCTGTATCCATCCACATTAATACCTAACACTCTCGTCACATGACATTAATATCTCATAACATAATCCGGGCCTAAGAGTGTTTGACGTTAATAGGTGTACAGAAAGAGGGTGGAGTGCGAGAGTATAGTGGCGAGCGTGGTGCGCGGGAGTGCGGCCGGCGTGACGCGCGCGCGCGCGGCGCTGGCACTAGACGTGCTGCCGCTCCTACCGCATATCTTGAGGGTACAACTGCGCTCTGCCAACGTACAGGTATACAATAGAATAGAATAGAAATAATTTATTATACGCCACGTTACAGATAACTTATGGTACGATAAAACGGCGTGCAAACACGCAAGCCGAGCCTGGCTCCGCTCATGATTGAGCGATTGAGGATGTAGGTTTGTTACTCTTTTACGCTGAAACGGCTGAACGGATCTGGATGAAATTTGGCACAGATATAAATTATAGTCAGGAATAGCACATATGCTACTTTTTATCCTGGAAAATTGTACGGTTCCCGTGGGATAGATTTGTTTTTGTTTTTCAATGTACCACACGGGCGAAGCCGTGGGCGGAAGCTAGTTGAATATAATCTTGCAAGGTGAATTAGACCAAATGAGTTTAACCACTATCCCCAGAATAATTCATAGTTTTCGCAAAGTAAAATGACATTTTACTTCCATTTGAGCCTATGTCACTCTTGTGATCCAGACGAATGCAACGAGACCTCATTTGTCAAAATCTGTCTAGCCGTTTGGACTACAGCGACAGCTAAAGAAACTCGCATACATGCAAATATACATACAAACTCCCCAAATTCATTACCCCCTTTCGCTTCGCAGTCGGGTAAAAACCTAGGAATTACATGTTTGTTTTTGTTATTTTATGTACGACTGTTCAATTGCTTGTGGTTTATTGATGAATTGATTTTTGACGAAAGTTTTACAAAACCTACTAATTGTCACACCAAAATTTTAATTTTATGTTTTCGCAGTTGTGCAGTGAAAATGAACGGAAAGCGTTGAAGGCGTGCGCGGGCGCAATGTGCGACTACGGATTGCAGTACGTGCAGCAACGCACGCCGGAAGGAGTGTACGCGTTTGTCCTTGAACCAGATATCTATCGGCCGGCCTTCTTTGGTGAGAAGAGTAGAAGCATAATTAAGCTTAATATAACTAAAATATTAAAATATTAAAACATGTCACAAGAAGGGTGATGGATTTGAATGTGGATGGATACAAGAGAAGAGAAGAAGAGGTAGACCCAAGAAAAGATGGATGGACTGTGTGAAAGACGATATGTGTAAGAAGCGAGTGACTACTGAGATGACGGATGATAGGGGAGAGTGGAGGAAGAGAACCTGTTGTGCCGACCCCACCTAGTGGGATAAGGGCAAGAAGATAATGATAACTAAAATATTAAAAATCCAATATGGCCGCCATATTGCATATTTTGTATAGCCTATGAATGTGGATAGGCTGACGACATAGCATTCGTCGCGGGACCTGGATGAGGCTAGCAGCAGACCGTGGACAATGGCATATGCAAAGAGAGGCCTATACCCAGCAGTGGGTGAAGTCGGGCGCGGATGATGATGATGATGATGATGAATGTGGATGGATACAGGGGTAAAGGTAGGCCAAAGAAAAGATGGATGGACTTGCGAAAGATGATATTAGTAAGAAAGAAGTGAGTACTTAGATGACGGATGATAGAGGGAGGTGGAGGAAGAAAACATGTTGTGCCGACCCCACTTAGCGTGGTAAAAGGGCAGGAAGAAGAAGAAGAAGCATAGCCTATGTCACTCTTGTGATCTCTTGATCTCACTCTTGTATTATGCCGGCTGTATAAAACTAAGAAGTATGTGTGGTTTAACTTTGAATGATAGAGTGAAGAACAGTGTGATAAGAGAACGTTGTGGAGTGAAAGAAGACGTAGTGATGAAAATTGAGAAGGGTATGTTAAGATGGTTTGGGCATGTAGAAAGGATGGATGAAAGGAGATTGACGAAACAGTTGTATAAGGAGAGTGTGAATGGGACAGTTGGAAGGGGAAGACCTCGGCGTACGTACCTCGATCAAATTGGGGACGTTTTAGAGAAAGGCCAGGTCCAGAGTACCCTAAACCGACGCGCATGTATGAAGAATGTAATGAGAGTAAATGAAGCAAAAGAAGTACATATGTCAGGATCGTAGCAAGTGGAGATCCGTGGTCTCTGCCTACCCCGTCGGGAAACAGGCGTGATTTTATGTATGTATGTATGTATGTATAAAACTATTTTCAGTTACGTTTATTCTGGTTTCATATTTTTTGCTATAAATACTAGTTTTAATATCATATTATTGTCCAGGGAATGATGAAAAATTACGGCCGCCGCCCGCCATCAGGCAAGCCATCTCAAGGGAGCAACAGTTAGAAATGATAAGGCGCAATGAAGAAATGGTATGTATATTGAACTTGACGACCTCTGTGGCGCAGCGGGCGAGAGTTCACCTGCGACGCAGAGGTTGCGGGTTCGATTCCCGCCTCGGAACAAATTTGTGTATTATCTGCAGAAATTTGTTCCGTTGCTCTGGGTGTTTCTATGTATAATAAAAAATATCTATCTATGTATATTAATGTATTAGATATATCAGTTATCTAGTACCCATAACACAAGCTTTGAGTAGCTTACTTTGGGGCTAGATGCTGTGTGGATTGTCCAGCATTATTTATTTTATTATTATTTATTTATTTATTGAAATGTTAAAGAGCTTGTAACGCGTGATGCCTCTGGTGTTGCAAACGTCTGTAGACTATGGTAGCGACTTACCAACAGGTCCATTCTACTCAATTTGATATTTTATTTATGTTATTTCAAAAACTTTTTTATACTTGAATTTAGAGCTCGTCTTTCAAGCTGATACCATGAAGATGGTGCAGTAAAAGATTGTTTTAAAATCAACTAATATTTTACATTTAGATAACCAAAATTGTTTGCTGCGAACAATGACGAAACCGCGAGTAGAAAAGCCCAGACACAGAACAAACATCTGTGTTCATCATATAATTGTTAGTCCTGGGTGGGGATCGAACCCACAACTTACAGCGCAGAAGAATGAGCTGCATGTATTAAAAAAAAGGATTATAATTAGTCTATCTGGTTCCCATAGTACAAGCTTTGCTTAATTTGCCGCTAGATGGCGTTGTGTAAAATGTCCAACAATTTTTTTTTATCTATTTATTTTTCTAGTTTTTTCAAACGAGTGGGATATATTTGCTATCATACTAACACTATGTGTTATTTCAGACGAGTAGAGTCAGCGGCACAAGTAAGTCCGTAAAACCGAAAGCGGACAAGAAGAGTACAGACAGCAAAGAATGCACAGACATGAGAGTGAGCGAGACGCGTATACCCAACCACTTGCAGCGACTGAAGCCGAAAGAAGTGGAGAAGATTATTCCTCAGGTATGATTATTTATGATTACATGATTATTTATCAGGTAGGTATGTACGGTAGGCCAAGGAAGTGGTGTACCAGTTTTGATTTAGCTTCCTTGTCATGGAAGTGGTGTACCAGTTTTGATTTAGCTTCCTTGTCATGGAAGTGGTGTACCAGTTTTGATTTAGTTTCCTTGTCATCGAAAATGACAACAAGGTTCAGTTCATACATACATACATACATAAAATCACGCCTGTTTCCCAACGGGGTAGGCAGAGACCACGGATCTCCACTTGCTACGATCCTGACATACTTCTTTTGCTTTATTCACTCTCATTACATTCTTCATACATGCGCGTCGGTTAAGGGTACTCTGGACCTGGCCTTTCTCTAGTACGTCCCCAATTTGATCGAGGTACGTACGCCGTGGTCTTCCCCTTCCAACTGTCCCATTCACACTCTCCTTATACAACTGTTTCGTCATTCTCCTTTCATCCATCCTTTCTACATGCCCAAACCATCTTAACATACTCTTCTCAATTTTCATCACTACGTCTTCTTTCACTCCACAACGTTCTCTTATCACAGCTATATTTATTATCTTATTTCAGTTCATACTAAAAAAAATTAAGTTGTCAGATAGATCTGCAAGCGAAACTAATCTTTATCACCTATGAATCTGCAAGCGGCATTCAACCATAGGGTGGTAAACCAATTTTTTGGTCGACCGTAACCTAATCCCATAAAAAAACAATAAGTATTTATTGGCCTTGACTGGCCTCACAGCTCAGTTGGTAGTAGCCCTGCCTTCTGCGCTGTAGGTTGTAGGTTCGATCCCCACTCAGGTTAGATTTGTGTGATGAACGCAGATGTTTTTTCTGTGTCAGGGTGTTAATATCTATTCTATGTATGTACATATGTATCTACTAAAAAAAAAGTACATAATTATAATCTTAATCTATCAGTTATCTGATTCCCGTAGTTAACTTTGCTTATCTGTGTGAATTGTCCACCAATATTTATTTTATAGAGAGAGCGCTGGTGGTGTAGTAGAGAGCGCTGGTGGTGTAGTGGTAGCACCCCGGCCTCACGATCCGAAGGTCGTGGGTTCAAACCTGGTCGTGCACCAATGAGTTTTTCCATTCGAAAAATTTATGTGCGCAATGCCAGTGCTCTTAAACGGTGAAGGAAAACATCGTGAGGAAACCGGCATGCCCTAGAACCAAAAATTCGAAGGTATGTGTCATAGGTTAGTATTCTTATAAGGCGATGGGCTTGCAACCTGTCACGTACGGAATACTAACTATTGTGCAAAATGTGGGCATGTACCAAATGTCATGTTTGGACTTGCCTCTGACTACCCTCTTTAGATATCCTCAAAGATCTAAGTAACTAAAGATCTGAGGAGATATCTACCGAGCCTGGGGATTACAGTCGTGATTATATTTATTTTTTTTATTTTTTATTTATTATTTATTTTATTGGAAAAAAAAACATCACGACTGTAATCCCCGGGCTCGGTAGATATATCCTCAGATCTTTAGTTACATAAATCTTTGAAGATATCTAAAGAGTAACTAGAGATAACTAGAGATCTGAGGAGATATCTACCGAGCCTGGGGATTGCAGTCGTGATCATGTGTTTGTTTTACCTTTGAGGGGGGTACATAAGAGGGGGTTGGTAGTATCTCCTCAAATACGAGAAGCGTTAATATATTCCATCAACGCGTGCAAAGGTCGTCCATTCATCTCTTGATCTAGACACGCGGCAGCGTGTCAGAAAGGTTCAAGCGAACGGGCGAAGCGCGCACAGTGTGTAATATTACAGGAACCATTTGGGTCATTTTTCACCCCCTCGTAACTCAAAAACTATTTCACATAAACAAGCCAAGTTAGACCTTAGGCTTCAATATAATATCCTAAGTTTTAAGATGAAATTATATTTTAAAGTTGTTAAAAATATTTCATATTGTTATAAATAAGTTTTAGGACTGACCATTGTACTTGGCACCCGTTTAGATGTCACTTCTTTTGTCGCTGAAGTCAACGACTAAAGCATACCTACTTATTGAACTTGGCTCTCATTTCACATTTATGTTTTTGATGGGATAGTCGTTTACACGCGTCAACGCGTTTGTATCTACGATCTAGAATCTAGATTCTAGATTCATTACTACAGATTGCTTTTTACATTGAACACTTTGAAGAGAAAAAAAAATTATATAGCCATACTGTAACCCCCAGTCTTTGAATACATCTCAGATTTGTAGTTTCTTTTTAATCTTTTTATTTGAAACTTTTTTCTGACGTATTTATGCTTCATATTTTTTTTTTTTTTTTTTTTTTTTCTAATAGGATTTATTTCTAGTGGGACGATATAGGTATCGTCCCACTGCTGGGCAAAGGTCTCCCCCAAATCACGCCAACCATCTCTATCCTTCGAGGTCCCCCACCATCTGCCCTCGAAGGTATCGAGATCATCCCTCCAACGCTTGCGTGGCCGGCCACGACCTCGCTTTGCTCATATTAACTTTAAAAAATAAATAAAGAAAACAACAAACATACTATCCAAAGAGAGTAGTCAGAGACACGTCTAAATATTATAATTGATGTCAGGTGAAGAGAAACACTAGGTACCTAAAACCATTCTTGATTAAAGGAATTCTCAGATTTATTTTTAAGATATCTATAAGGAGATAGACAGAGGCACGTCCAAATTTTATAATGGAATTTGTTCACATTTTTGCAAGCCTATCGGTGGTTTTAAGAACGATACACACCTTCGTATTCGGTTACAGGATGTGCCTGATTTGTTTACGATGTTTTCCTTCACCGTTTAATAGCCATAAATATGATCACGACTGTAATCCCCGGGCTCGGTAGATATCTTCCTCAGATCTTTAGTTACTTAGATCTTTGAGGATATCTAAAGAGGGTAGTCAGAGGATGTCCAAACATGACATTTGGTACATGCCCACATTTTGCACAGTAGTTAGTATTCCATACGTGACAGGTTGCAAGCCCATCGTCGCTTATAAGAATACTAACCTATGACAGACACCTTCGAATTTTTGGTTCTAGGGTGTGCCGGTTTCCTCACGATGTTTTCCTTCACCGTTTAAGAGCACTGGCATTGCGCACATAAATTTTTCGAATGGAAAAACTCATTGGTGCACGACCAGGTTTGAACCCACGCCCTTCGGATCGTGAGGCAGGGGTGCTACCACTACAACACCAGCGCTCTTAATATAAATTTTCGCTGTTAGGACTCAAAATTGATTTAAAAAACATACCCAAGGTCTAAGAATATATGAAATCATATTTTCCCAACACGAAATGGAAACTTGCATTTTAAAAGACGCCTCAATCGAAACCGACTTTCGCCTCTCAAAATGCACGTTTCTTAAGGCAAACCCATTCCGTGTTGCTTGTTAAGAGGCAAAGCGTTGACAAGTGCGGCTCGCGCGGATGGGTTAATTATTTCTTTTTGTGCGCACACTTGTCGCGAGATTGCCGTGATTACGTGACTTCGCCGCGCGAACCGTGTTTAGTGACATAGATAAAGATACAGACTGGTCAGTATGATGAGTGGAAAAGTACCCTCTGAAGAGCGTAAAGGTAGCTGAAGTACAAAAGAGACTCTAAAGTGCGCAAAAACAGCCTCGTGAAGTACGTGAAAGGAGCCTTTAAAGTGCGCACATGAATCCTTTCACCACATTGATACAAAATAACTAGCGATACGTTTAGCAAAAAAACAGATTCTTGTCGCGTCACTTGTTGTTTTTGACGTGACAACGTCTTATAATTCGATGGAGCCGGATGCACGCACGAAAAAACATGACTCATGCGGCGTTACCTCGCTCTGAGGCGTTCCATTTTATAACGTTGTCACGTTCAACTATCGTCAGTAAACCGACTTTACAGACAACCGATTTTTCTGTATAAAATATCATTTTAAATAGATGCAAAAGTGGTGTTTAAACGTCGCACGTCCAAACATTATATTTGACACATGTCCATGTTTTGCATAATAGTAGTATAAATACATGACAGGTTGCAAGCCCGCCGCTGCTATGATAAAGATGCCAAGTCACGTACGGTGAAATTACGGTAGTATGGTATAAGTATAACGCAGTGACTGAGGTATAATAAATATTCATGGTCAATCTTTTGAATAGAATAGAATAGATAATGGACGTAAGTCATTGTGAGTGTTTCAAATAGGAAAAACCTTGAAACTCCATCTAAAAACCTGTTTCCACGACAGAATCAAAAGATCAGTAAGCACAGGTGCTACCACTATAGCACCCTTAAAAAATCAACATAAAAAATAGTTACAATTTTAGAGACCAATAACACCATGCACATTTGAAGGTAGGCAGATTTTTGTATTGTCCTATCTGTCATAGAAACATAGCTGCTCTATGTTTTCTCTCGAACGCTTTCACGCTCTCACAATATGATGCGAATTTAGCAAACACAGTTTTAATTAGAGCCAGTCGTGCTATTCTGTATGCATTGTGTGTTGATACACCATTGCAAGCTCTAGAGCCATTGATGTATTATACTCACTATAGTTTACTCTAGAACTAAAGTCTAGATAATATCTAACCAATCTCCCTTTTCATAATCACTTTTCATTTTAAAGAGTTTGATAAAGATCAGTCATTGTCTATTGCTTGCTAATACTAGTCGTGACACCAATCCTTTCGGGCTAGCTTAGTGAAAGGATTTTGTCATTTAAACAGTACCTGGATGACAGAGCTTTGCTTGGTTTTTTTTAATTAGTAATCGACGTTTTCTAAAAATGAAACCTAGCTAGATCGATTTATCGCCCCCGAAACCTACTAGCATAAAGCATAAGTGTAAGCATAAGACGACCTCTGTGGCGCAGCGGGCTAGAGTCCGCCTGCGACGCAATAGGTTGCGGGTTCGATTCCCGCCGCGGAACAAATTTGTGTACGATCTGCAGAAATTTGTTCCGTTGGTCTGGGTGTTTTCTATGTATAATAAAAAAATATCTATCTATGTATATAATATGTATTAAATATATCAGTTATCTAGTACCCATAACACAAGCTTTGAGTAGCTTACTTTGGGACTAGATGATGCTGTGTGGATTGTCCAGCATTATTTATTTATTTATTTATTTATAAGTAACTAAATATCATGAAAATCGTTTCCGAGATTCAGATTATATATATACATATGTTTATACAAGAATTGCTCGTTTAAAGATATTAGATAGATAGATAATAGATATGCGAATAATACAACTGTTATATCAACCGACCGGTGTCCTGGGCACAGTCATTAATATATTTTGAAAATAAGTCAATCCATCTGATAAATAATTATTATATTTCACTTTTTACCCTTCAAAGTCTTCAAACCCAATATTCTTTTAAACTCACTTCCCTAATTACAGCGTCCATTATTTAAAAAGCCCACCGAGGCTTGGGTTGTACCTGAATACAAAATAACCGGACAATCAGTTTACCTCTAAAAAGCCGGTCACCAAAAACCAGGCTATCACGAATTACGTTATTAATTTATGTTTTTGAATTTATTTGTATTTTAATTACTTTCATAAACGCGAAAGTTTTTAAGAATGTATAGATGTATGTTTGTTACTCTTTCACGCTGAAACGTCTGAACGGCTCTGGATGAAATTTGGCACAGAGATAAATTATAGTCTGGAATAGCTACTTTTTATCCCGAAAAAATGTACGGGATAGTTTTTTTTTCAAGGTACCAAGCGGGCGAAACCGTAGGCGGAAGCTAGTTATATAATAATTTTAACATGGTAATTGATAATAATACTATTTAAGGTGAATTCGACCTAACTACTCGTAGTATAAAAGTACTATCCCCAGAATAAATCAATTTTACATTTCATTATTCTGAGAATAGTTTTACCAAAAGTTGGTAAAATCCATTCTAAGTAATAAAATACACTAATAATATATGTATAACCGGTTAAATTTACCACAACACTAGATAAAATAAATAAATCGGGAATACTTTCAAAAATGATCAGTGTCAGTGAGGTTGCGATTTTTAATTCCCATTAAGTATCTGGAATACGGCCCGGCAGGCGGTAAGCCCCTCGCAAACACAATAACTAATCACAATAAAAGGGTTGCGGTTCTATTAAAGTCGGGAAAAATTCCTAAAGAGGGTTGGTTAGAGACGGCGCACATTGAATTTTATTTTTCTTTGATAGCAAGCATTTTTCAGAGTTTTTCACATTTTAATAAACTAAGGGTGGATTCTACTAAACTAGTATGAGGACTATCCTCAGAATAAATCGTAGTTATCGAAGATTAAACTGACATTTTACTTGCAGATTAGTTATATCGATGTTGATTAAATCCACTATTGCTAATACGTCAAAAAAAAGGCTCATCTAGGATTTTCTTATCAAGATGTTTTGACATAAACGGTTTTACTTTATGCAATCGTTTTAATCTTCTGTAAAAATCTATTTTCAGTTACGTTCATTCGCACTTTTTTTTTATTTTGCAATAAATACTAATTTGTTTTTGTAGCTAAGAGCATAATTTTATCTCTTAGTGTGCGCCGCCCTTACAATATTTTTTCTTGCAACTTTTCCATCCGCTAATGGCGGCTGAGTAGGTGGTCTTCGATTCATTGCCTTATTTAAACAATACCAAGCTAATGGCGTAGTGGTAGAATCGCTGCCTTTCGATCCTAAAGTCGTAGTTTCGAATCCGGTCGTACCCATTTTAAAAATGAATTTACATGCCTGAGCTCAAAACGGAAAATGAAAATATCGTATGGAAAACAGCATACCTACTAAAAAATCTAAAATATCATAGATATGGTAATGGGCTTGCAACCTGTCACGTACAGAATACCTAAACACTGCAAAAATGAAAACATGTGCCAAACAATGATTTGAATTGTGCACTTAAATTTTTCGAATAAAAAATCTAGTACTGTACGACCTTCCACCACAAGCTCTTCTCGCAATATCAAAGTAATATAACATTAATATATCGTACCATGATATAAAAAAAATGTATTGAAGTACATGATTTGTAAGAGCTTGTGGTTAGGTCCAGGTTTGAACCTACAACCTTACAATCGCAAGACAGAAGTGTATAGTGAGTAAGTACCAACACACCACAGCGCAGTAACACAACATGATAAAAACGAATTTCTTGAAGTCGCTTAAACAGCAAAACTCGAGTTTAAAATCCCACACTGAAAATAATGTTAAGAGAGGAAACATTTAAGTCAGAGCACTTAATAAGTAGCATTAAAAGCTACAATTTTGGCAATCCTCCATTAAGTGCTCTAGTAATTACGTAGCAGATAGTTTTGTCTATGCTACAGTATTGCATCACTCCTTAATCGCGGAACATAAAATCACAACGAATCACTTAGGTCCATCCCACTAAACTACCACTTAAACGGATAAAGGTGGGGTGCGAGTTCTAGCGAGAAGCTTGTACGCGCACGTTGCTTATCACAAGCTCTTCGGACATAACATTGATATTTCGTACCATGACATATAAAACTTGTACTGAAGTAGTGTTAATTCAAGCTTGTAACTTTGACGTTTGAAGGGGAGCAGCGCCCTAAAGGGACACTCTATGTATCTCCTTGCCAAGATTAATTGAGATCTGTTCAGCCGTTTAGTCGTGAAAAGGTAACAGAGTTACTTTCGCATTTATAAACTATTATCTAATGAGCTTTAACATAAACTCAAATAGAAATTCGACACGTGTTTCGCTTCTCCACGAAGCATCCTCGACCATAGACTCGCTCCGCACTGGCGTAACTGGTGGACTTTTACACACGTTAGTAGGTATAGATTTAAGTATGGATTGTGATAATCGCTATACGCTATCTCTCGGAACCCACCCCCCAGGGCGCGTGCACACAACGGGCGGCAAGTTAACAGCGAGTAAATTTATTACGTGGGCGTGAACACACATTTTTGCGCTCCGCCGGCGTAATGGACCGCTCGCCCGCCTAATATCTGTTAATAAACTGACCAACCCTTTTATTGTGGGGGTATGTTATTGAGAAACCATTTTTGAAAAGGTTTTAACTTCACTACTCATTTGTCTAGAAGTCATGGATGTGCGGATATATGCTTTTCCAAAAAATAAATTTTCTAAAACTCTGATAGCTCATCGATCTAATATCAAAAAAACACAAATAAGAAACTTTTTGCGTGACCTCTTTTGGTAAAAATATTTTTTTCTGTTTTTCTTTTTTTATTATCATGAAAGAAATTGACATACTCAACAACTAGAAATAAACTAGAAATATTCCGAAGTGTCACGCACAAAATATTAACCACTGTGCAAAAGGGCATGCACCAAAATAATGTCAAAACCTCCAAATGATGATCCTCATAGAATTAAATGAGACGTCAAACTTCATGTGCAAAACACGCGAAAGTCCCGCGCTCTTCCACTAGTGTGTTACAAAGTTGGACGCCTCCGTGTTCCCATCTATAACAGTCTTAACAAACTTTCACTCATGACAGCGATAGGTTAAAGAAGAATTAAGTAAAACAATCCACAGCCAAATCTACTTCATTAGACAGTTGAGCGCATGATTTACCCCACTCGCAATTACCGGGATAACCCTTAAGGCCGAGGGCGTCTCGTGCCTTCGCGAGCTGGCTTCCGATTGGCCGGTGGCCCGGAAGGATACAACCTATAGTTTTTCTTCTTAAGAACTTCCTGCGGCCATTGTACGCGTGATTTACGAGCGGGCCACGCGAGGGGGTAGATTGATGATTGCGCGCATCCGCTAGGGATGCGGTACCTACGCTGAAAGTTAGATCGACAATAGTCCTTTTTTTAGAGTCCTGTTTTATTGGTATGCGACTGATTTAACGTACGCTTCGGAGCATTAGGTCTTCTTCTTCTTCTTCTTCTTCTTTATCTATTGCATCTGTCTCTTTGTCGAGATCAATTTTGTCAGTGTCAAGTACTCGTATGCTCAAACACGCAATGACAAATGGATTGTATATCCATGTCAAATGAGCCGAATGTCATAAGCTAAAAATATAAAAAAATCTACATAACGAGTAATTTTTTAGTAAGTTTGACTCACACTCGCAGAGGGAAAAAACATAAATATTAGTAGGCATTTCACACAACGCCATCTAGCCCCAAACTAAGTAAGCTTGTATCATGGAAATCAGATATCCTTTTTAAATAAATAAAAAAATATATATGATCACGACTGTAATCCCCAGGCTCGTAAAATCATTTTTTACGGTCCCATAATAGCTTAACTGTTTCACATTTTATAGTAGCGTGTATTATCTGTATATTTCTATAAATAAAAACTTTGTAAATTCGTACATAGGGCAATGGACTATTCTACTCAACGGTTTAGTAATTGTTCGCAACAAACATATTTGGTTATCTCCTAAAATACTAGTTAATTTTAAATGTACCCTTTGTGAAATAACTTATTAACAACCAATCTTTTACTGCTCCATCTTCATGCTATCAGCTTGAAAGACGAGCTAGAAAATATTTTTAAAATAACGTTTATTATCAAATTAAGTAGACTAGTCCTCACCCCTATCTCGTAAAATATTAGTTAATTTTAAATGTATGTAAGTACCCTTTGTGAAATAACATTATCAACCAATCTTTTATTGCTCCATCTTCATGCTTCAGCTTGAAAGACGAACTCTAAAATTAAGGTTAAAAATATTTTTAAAATAACGTTAAAATATCAAATTGAATCGTAATCGTGGATCGTAAGTAGGCACATCACTAGGACCCGTTCCAGCAATCGCATCTGCGCGGCCCGAAGGCAATTTCCCCGCATATTCGTTTACCAGAAGCATTATAGAGGGCGCTTTCCGCGTTACACTGTTATTGCCATTATGAGAGCGAGTCTGTTCAGAATAACTTATTCGAGTATTATATGCGATGTTTTTCATGCGCCCAAATTATTGGTGTTCATCAGTTAGAGAGGAATTATATTATTCTAGATTTGTTTATGGTATTTATTTAAGTTGTTGGTTAAGAAAGCATATTATAATATAAATGAATATATTGATGATAGGAACTCATGGCCCGATGTCGCTCCGCCCTCCGACAGCTAACCAATTTGCAATGTAAACGCTGTCCTTTTGTTTTATGTATTTATGTTCTGTTTTGTCTTTTGTTTTTATGTTATTATTATGAGATAATCTTGATTACATTTTTTTGTAAGAAGGATCATACAAAAAAGCGCTAGGACCGAGACGAGTTTCTTGCCTGTTCTTCTCGTACTTGGGTTAGGTTGGAATTGGCACATAGATTCACCTAGCATGTAAGACGTTTCAAAGTGATCCTTGTGATTGTACTGAATAAATATTTTTCAATTTCAATTTCAATTAAGCATTGCAAAATATGACTTATCGTTATGTTATTTGAAGTATTTTTACCAAATCAAATTAATCAGCGAATACTTTGCATAATACATTATAATGTAGGTCTAATTAAAGACCTAATTAAATTGTAAGTTTGAAATAAAAATATTTCAGAAGAGTTAAGTACATTTTAAAATATGATGTATCAAAATTTATCGGCGATGGGCTTGCAACCTGTCACGAACGGAATACTAACTACTCTGTAAATGTGGGCATGTGTCAAAAATCATGTTTGGACGGGCCTCTGACTGAAAAGAGTCTTTAGATATCTTCAAAGATCTAAGTAACTAGGGGCCTAGGGTTTTTTTTTGTTTAATTTATCTAAAGTACCTGGGTGACCGAGCTTCGCTCGGTTTTTTTTCCAAAAAATTGAAACCTAGCTAGATCGATTTATCGCCCCCGAAACACCTTGCATACAAAATTTCATGAAAATCGTTGAAGCCGTTTCCAAGATTCAGATTATATAAGATAAAGAAATTACTCTAAATCTTTTTTTATTAAAAAAGTTTAATAAATATGAACCCGTGATGTTTTCATGATACGTTTCGAAAAGCCGCAAAATGAAAGGCGACGGGTACATCCGACCGCTATCAGTGCGCGAGGATTACGCTAATCCCATCGGATGACGAACGCATTCGCGCCGGTCGCTCGACGTGGAAAAATCACCTGTAACCGAATCACCCCTACGTTATCAAGTAATGGGACTCTCTCCTCTTATTTACGAACCACATTCGCGCATTGCATGTACAGAATTTGTCTTTCCTATGTATATCACTTTACGAGCCATGCTTTTTACATTCAAATTTAAAAAATAAAATGTATCTAAACCCCGCCAAAAAACCACAAGCAAATTCCACATTCAAACAATTTCTTTTCCGAATCCATTTGGTAACTGGCAACACGGTGAAAATTTGAATTTAGAATGCGCTCCCCGGGCGCGGGCGGGCGCGGCAAATTGTGAATTAGACCGCGCCGCGGGCGCACGCTCCCGCGCTTGTTAGCTAGTTTTTACGCTGGCAACCCCTTTGTCAGTGGGATTGCATCAATGCAGTTGGTTATTTAGACGAACCGTACAGATTGGACGCGGATTGTTTCGTTTCTGCTCGTAGTTCATAGAAGCGCCGTTTCTGCTGTTTTATTTTGCTCCGTAGTTTGGCTCATCAATGTTTGCGCTAACTAACACTGCCATGCTAAAGTGCACCAATACAAAACCATTGGTCTGGCTAAACTAGTTTAAACGGACAGTTAGTGTAAATTCCACTTAGAAAGAAAGCAATTAAGCTTTTTATAAGCAATGCCTGTGACTCCTCTTTTACACCAAAGTATAAAACAGGTATTCTACATGTAGTATCAAACTGTTTTCATATATGTATATACCTAAAACAAGTGACGATAGTTGTATACAAACTGAAAACGTGTCAAAAATGTTTTCTTGTTTAAAACATAACATGTCTTAAATCCTTTTATGCTTGGTTTATAAGTATCAAACAATTTAGTTAATGTAAACGAGGGTTAACATGACTTTTTAGTAAGAAATAAAACTTGTCATTTTAAATTCTCTATTGTTTTTGTAGTCCTCAGATTTTCTTTTAATGTTTTGAGTATCATACATACATACATAAAATCACGCTTGTTTCCCGAAGGGGTAGGCAGAGATCACGGATCTCCACTTGCTACGATCCTGACACACCTCTTTTGCTTCATTCACTCTCATTACATTCTTCATACATGCGCGTCGGTTTAGGGTACTATTGACCTGGCCTTTCTCTAAAACGTCCCGAATTTGATTTTTTTGAGTATTTTTTTAAGTTTATAATTTTGAGTAAGTATCAAATCTCTCAAAAACTGTACATGTACCTAGTTACCAACAAAATTCTGAATAATAATTCTCAAATTCCGATTGCCACATAACAATGTGACGAAAATAATAAACAGTGATTACAATAAAAAAATCCACAGCAAATACCCCCCGGTGTTTGAGGGCTGTTCGTTGTCATATGTTCAAACGTATCGTATATTGGCACTGTATTTTAATAACAATGTTGATTACACAGAAGTAAATGTTTCATTTAGGAGTATGTTTCTTTTTCTTTGTTTATGGTTGTCATTTGAGATCAATATGCCAGTGTCAAGTGTTTAAATTAGTAGTACTGTCAATGTCAGAAAGTCATAAATTGTCAAGTCAATTTTAAACAAAAGATGGCTGTTTTGTTCAAAATTCTGAGAATTTCCTTCGATGGATTTTTAAAGGATTTTTTTATGATTCACATAGTTTACACTCGCGTCTAGAACTCTTGACAGTAGGTAGTCAGAGACACGTCCAAACATAACATTTGGCACAGTGGCTAGTATTTCGTACGTGACAGCTTGCAAGCCCATCGCCGCTTATAAGAATACTAACCACACACCTTCGAAAAAACTCATTGGAGGCAGGGGTGCTACCACTACACCACCTCTATAAAACTACCAAACAAAGCAAATATCAAACACTCATAGCACCCTAAACCGCAATGACGTCACAACTCTTTTAAACTGCTTCCATAATAGCTGCATAAAAGAAAGCTATCCTCAAACAAATTGCTATTAACCCTTACATTATGTGCTTTTTGCCCGGAGCGGGCGCTGTACGGCCATCAAAGCCGGCCTGCGGTCGCCTTTCCGAAATTGTTTGCGTTAATCAGATAGGGTTTCGCAATATGCCGCATGTTTGCATAGTGCACAAAAGATGATTACTTTTCAGCGCAAATGACGCTTTAGAGCCGCAAGCGCTCATTGCGCTTGAGCGAGTATAACCTGCGCACAGTATTGGACTGTTATAAAGAAAGAAAATGGTACAGTAGGTCTACCATGAGTTGTCACATTTAGATCGGCTGACGTTACTACAGTAGTACCTAATAGTACATTACTATGACATCTGTCTAAATTGTTACTCATGGTACCAAATTCTAAACAAATTAATGAAGCGCAAACTACAGTCGCTGTAGTACGCTGTGACATAGGATAGTTAACTACGTGACGTTTTAGTACCCAAAACTACAGTCGCTAGCGAGTGTAGATTGTGAAAACTCATGGTAGACCTATAGTATACAAAAATTGCGCACAATATTCGAGTGTTTTCTAGAAAAAAACTAGTATTTGTTGCAAAAACTGAAAAACGTGACTGAACGTAACTGAAAACAGATTTTTACAGCCGCAATACCAATTTTGTGACATTTTGTATAGCCTATGTCACTCTTGTGATCCAGACGAATTTCAACGACATCTTCTTTGTCAAAATGCGTCCAGGCGTTTGGGCTACAGCGACAGCCAAAGGAACTCGCATACATACATACATACATCCATACACCCCAAACACATTACCCTCCTTCTTCGCTTCGCAGTTGGGAAAAAGAAGAAATAAATTATTTTGGACTTACGCAGACAGCTCAAACTAAATATTACCCCAAATAAATCATTAAACATGTTACGCTAATTTGGACTTTGAACAAAATGAAATCGTTCCTTTTTAATAACAATAAAATAACGCTAGCATACATCTTATTAACAACTTCTTCACTCAGCGCAGCATTGACCCGCACAAGAATTGTCAAAACATCTACAGAAAAACGAAAATGATTTGAATAACGATACTGGTAACACTAGAGAGTTATACAAGTCCCTGTCATCCGCTTTTGAGCTGCTAATGAATCGTAAATAAGTACATTCAAATGAAACGAGAATTAGATATTCAAATGAAAACGGATTTATCGGCTTACTTAGGTACAGATGAGAAGGCGAGTTTGAGATGAAACGGCGCTTTATCAAAGAAAATTTTGCCTAATAAAATATTCAAATTTATTTACCAAGAAAGAAAGCGTAGCATTGTTGGCTCACACTCATGCAACGGAGCAAAGCCAATAAAACAGTTTATTATCCGTTCACCCCGCTTCTGAATATCTCTTTGTTAATGCTCGTTTAGAGTCGAACAACGACCTAACCTAACCGAGCGACTTTGTGGCGCCAAAAAACATCGCCGCGAGCGCTGCATATGGCGAGAACTTCCAATTTCAAAATTATACGCGCGTTTAAATTTGGTAGCGCGTTATTTAAGCCTATTTGAATTTGGAACCGCGTTCGGATACATAATCGGACTACGATTTAGTGACAAGATTAGTTACAATAATAGAGTGAGGGGGTCGGAAAATTGGGCGCGTAATCCTTATAATGCAGAGTGAAATGAAAATTACGGTGTATAAAGTCTTGTGAATATTTGAACGGGGGAATTACTATTAGACGCGTAATATGTGGTAAGTAGGTTATTATTGAAACTCTGCTCGAACTGTTATACGTAATTTGGGATAAAAGCTGTTGGATTAATGACGTTAATTTTGATAAGCTCTTCATACATTGAATTATAATTTTAATTGAACTTAGGTAATTTACTATTTTACGTGCACGAAAGGAGAGTCTGAGGCAGACTTTGATCCCACTCCACACTGGTTCGGAAGAATTAGTGACACGCTAAGGTGGATTTGACTTTTTGAATAACTATTCTCAGAATAATGTAATGTCACATGCATGTAAAATGTCGCATTTCCTTCCCAAGCTACCATCATCCATAAGATCAAAATGGTATCGGCCTTAGTCGAAATTGCTTTAAATAATAGGTAGGTAGGTAATGTTATGGGTTTTTATTTTTACTCAGTGATTTTAATTAATGATTCGCATAAAATAGGCTAACAATAAAGATTACAAAAATTAAGTGTCAGTTTACTCTTTGATACCTTAAATTTATTCTAAGGATATTAGACTAATTTGGTTAAAACCAAGCAAGGAAGATTAAGAAGAAACCAAGATATCAATTTTGAAAATGCGTGATTTTGGATAGTACCCACATTTTTTCATTGTGAAGTTCAAAACTATTATGTAGGTAAGTACTTACCCAATATTCCTAAAAAATAAAAAATACCCAATGTTCCTAAACAACCTTTTTCATAATTAAAATATAATAAAATATATGATCACGACTGTAATCCCCGGGCTCGGTAGCTCCTCAGACCTTAAGTTACTTAGATATTTGAGGATATCTAAAGGGGGTAGTCAGAGGCAAGTCCAAACATGACATTTGGTACATGCCCACATTTTGCACAGTAGTTAGTATTCCGTACGTGACAGGTTGCACAAGCCCATCGCCGCTTATAAGAATACTAACCTATGACACATACCTTCGAATTTTTGGTTCTAGGGTATGCCGGTTTCCTCACGATGTTTTCCTTCACCGTTTAAGAGCATTGGCATTGCGCACATAAATTTTTCGAATGGAAAAACTCATTGGTGCACGACCAGGTTTGAACCCACGACCTACGGATCGTGAGGCAGGGGTGCTACTACTACACCACCAGCGCTCTTTTCATAATTGAAATGAGACACAAAAAACGGCTCAATAAAAAAATTAACAACAAAGAAGTAAGTTCTTAACTTAATGTTTAGTAGAATAAATTTTAAGTAAGTTAGTAATTTAGTGGAAGTAGTTGAAGCCATAATTGACGTTATTGACGCGGATGCGAGATTGATCATCCGCGCCCGTCGACACCCGGTAATATTCAATTTTCTTCAGTAACAAATCGTTCTCATGTAACAATGGAACGTAATTTACTTGAGAGCATTTTCTTTAGTAATTTTCATCATATCTAAGTAGGTATACTTTTAATTTATTATTTGAAAAACCAACATATCAGAGCGCTGGTGGTGTAGAGAGCGCTGGTGGTGTAGTGGTAGCACCCCTGCCTCACGATCCGAAGGTCGTGGGTTCAAACCTGGTCGTGCACCAATGAGTTTTTCCATTCGAAAAATTTATGTGCGCAATACCAGTGCTCTTAAACGGTGAAGGAAAACATCGTGAGGAAACCGGCATACCCTAGAACCAAAAATTCGAAGGTATGTGTCATAGGTTAGTATTCTTATAAGCGGCGATGGGCTTGCAACCTGTCACGTACGGAATACTAACTACTGTGCAAAATGTGGGCATGTACCAAATGTCATGTTTGGACTTGCCTCTGACTACCCCCTTTAGATATCCTCAAAGATCTAAGTAACTAAAGATCTGAGGAGATATCTACCGAGCCTGGGGATTACAGTCGTGATCATATTTTTTTTTTATTTTTTTTTACCAACATATTACAAGTTGTTTTTAAAAACATTATAGAAATACCCAGTTGGCCAATTATAGGTCTTCGCTAATAGCATCAAAATCCATACTAATATTTTAAAGAGGAAAGATTTGATTATTTGTTGGTTTGCATTGAATAAGTTCCGAAACTACTGGACCGATGTTGAAAATTATTTCATCAATGTGTTGGATGAACATAGGCTATATTTGAGCTATAGGTAACTACTTCGCGGGCGACGCCGCGAGCGGAAGCTAGTAGTTGATAAATAATGTAAACACTAAGGTCAAAAAAGATACAAGTTTGACTGTCCTCACAGCCCAGTTGGTAGTAGCTCTGCCTTCTGCGCTGTAGGTTGTGGGTTCGATCCCCTCCCAGGATAAACATTGTTATGATTAACACAAATGTTTTTTTATGTGTCTGGGTGTTAACTATGTATGTAACAAAAAAAGAGTATAGTCAGTCTATCAGTTATCGGGTTCCCATAGTACAAGCTTTGCTTAGTTTGGGGCTAGATGGCGTTGTGTGAAATGTCCAACAATATTTATTTATTCATTGATACAATTTATTTATCTTTCCTTATGGGTAAGGTAATATTTTCCACAAAACGATAAATTCCCTATTTGTACCCACAGAAAAACTATCTATTATTGAGAATATAATCTATAAAAATAAATCACCCAAAGACAATAGTAGAAGTAATAGGAAAATGGAAATATCAGTTTTTCCTCCCACAGACCTCTTGAATTGTTTATGGCTACTTATTGTCCGGCATCGATACATTAGTGCCGTACCAAATGTACCGTTCTTTGTTATCATTAATAGTTGTTCAATATGTAACGACTAGTGAAATCCCCGCGACTTTGATCGTGTAATGTTTTTTTCATACATTTGTTTGAACTTTTTCAACCTTCCGCTGCACCCCTTAGAGATTGAATATAATAATAATAATAATTCTAAGTGCACCTTTTGAAACTGAAAGAACCCTTCCTTCCTTATTTGAAGAGTAGTTTTGATAATAATTTGTCATAGACTTAAACTATCAAAATTTTTATTTTTACCCTCTTTCACCCTTAAAGGTAACATTTTCAAAAATCCTTTCTTAGCGTATGTTTGCTTGTATAAGGAACGCATCCTCCATATTTCAAGTTACTAGGACCAGCGGGTCTCTTGGACCACCAGTTTAGCTCTGAGTTGTCTGTCATTATTGGTCAGTCAGTCGACAAAGCCTGTTATAATAGAACTGTGATATAGAGCAGGGATGGCCAAAACGTTCTCCGCAATAACATAGTAGTAGCCCTTGAAAGTAAATCACATTTCACACTTCCCACTATAATAAATGCGAAAGTTTGAATAGATATATGAAGGTTTGTTACTCAACTGAAACGGCTGAGTGGATCCAGATAAAACTAGGAATAAGTGTTGTTTATGACCTAGAATAACACATTGGCTACTTTTTATTCGGATAGGTTCCACGCGAGCGGAACCGCGCGTGGTTGCTAGTATCTTATAAATGCCAAAGCTTGTTTGTTTGTGCGAGTGTGTGTTACTTTGTTACTTCTTCACGCTCAACCAGATGGACGGATTTTGATGAAATTTGGTATGAATGTAGAGTGTAACCTAGATTAAGACATAGGCTACTTTTATGCCAAAAAAAATGGCAAGGGGATGAATAGGAGATTAAAACTGCATAATCGCGGATGAAATTGCGGCGCGCCGTATAATAATTTTATTTGTTGACCAATAGTTTGCCAACTGTTTACTTGCTCTCTGTAAGGTACTGCCTAAAGCAGGGTTCCAAACCGTTTACGTGTATTTGGAGCATTAAATAAATATCGTGCAAGGTAGAGAGTTCGCGCTACGATCTATGGCGCATATTTACGGTACAAATGGGCAATTTGCCGGTAAATATATTTCTCGGAGAAGTATTTATATGGTTGGAGTGGAATATGTATGAGGGCATTAGGAGAGAAATTGGATATGTTAGATTGGAGATGGTCTGTTATAGTTAAGTGTATCGTTTCAATCGATGTCTTAATGACATTTATATTGATTGTTAAGTAACTATTACAGATCACTGGTTCAAGAATAAAAAATACTTATACTTTTGTATTAAGTAATATCGTTCTTGTCTTTTATAATAGCCGAACATTTTCCTAAAATTGAAGAAATGGAACAAACTATATTTTACTATAAAATGGTTTGTCTCTATCATCATCTTCCTGCCCTTTTCCCACGTTATGTGGGGTCGGCAATTATGGTTTGTCTCTATATGATTGGTAATAATGAACGTATGCTACTTAACGGTTACTATAATATTTTTTCTAAAAGTAATATTGTTACCTGTACCCAGGTTAGCAGTACGATTTATTGTAACGTGTTAAATACCCGAATAAAAAGTAGCCTATGTAGCCTTTAATTTTTTTAGTTTTTAACACATGTTATTCCAAGTCAAAAACAAAGTGTATTCAGTAGCGATATTAAGCTGATGTATGGACCTGTTTTGCCGAACACACACCAATGTCGAATTTTATACATAATAATAAATAATAAATAAATAAATAATGCTGGACAATCCACACAGCATCATCTAACCCCAAAGTAAGCTACTCAAAGCTTGTGTTATGGGTACTTAGATAACTGATATATTTAATACATGATGTAGGTACATAGATAGATATTTTTTATTATATGTACATACACACCCAGACCAACGGAACAAATTTCTGCAGATCGTACACAAATTTGTTCCGAGGCGGGAATCGAACCCGCAACCTCTTGCGTCGCAGGCGGACTCTTGCCCGCTGCGCCACTGAGGTCGTCAGAGTTTTACTATATGTAGAGTTTTACTTAAGTTTAGTTTTAAAACCCTTAGATATCTTGTGTTATTGTCGCTACTTTCCCCTTGTCATCTGTGTGTGTGCTACAAAATAAAATATTTATTCTTTCTGTTTCATCCAGATCCGTTCAACCGTTTCAGCGTGATTGAGTAACAAACATCCTATTTTGTTATGTATTATCGACTCTTTAGTTAACTGAGGCCGCTGACAACTTATCCCGCGGGATAAGTTGACCTAATGCATATTTTGAATCGGTCAACTCATCCCGCTTTAAAAAAAAGACGAAAAGGAATGTATTATTATCCTATGATTCATCTAAAGTGGCAGTTTAAGACCCGCAGTACGACAATTTTTGATCTTACAAGATTCTCCCAAAATGTATTGCTTCAATATCACACAAATAAAACATCGCTCCCAAACTCGAACAAAATGAGAACCCTTTCAAACGAATTCGCCGGTGGCTCCGCACCCTATTTACAGTTGCCAACAAATAAGTATCAGATAGACTTCTCGGCTAGAAACAATGAAAAATGACCGGTGGAAAATTGCGGGATTGCGCGCCAATCCGACCGAGAGACGACGCGATCTCTGCTTAAGGCGAACAGGCACGGACTAAGGATCTATTACTAAGGGCGGATTCGACCAAGATAGTATAAGCATTATCCCCAAAATAAATCGTAGTTATCGAAGAGTAAACTGACATTTTACTTGAATTTGACAATACAATATTGAGAGAGTACCCAACTGGAGGCTTAACACGGGTTTTGTTAGTTTACGAAACATTTCGTTTCGTTTCCTTTCCCACCTTTCTTTCCTTTCCTTTATCTGGAAACTTACGAACACAGCCATAAGATATAGAAGGAAACGAAAAAAGGCGAGCTACAGCCCACCGTCCCAGAGAGGTCCATATTTTTCTCCGCTCCACTTAGCTTCTTATGCTTCGAAGCTTTGACTTACAGCTTAAAGTCTATTAAGCAACAGGAAGCTTGTTCTGAGGCGGCCCTGCCTAAGCCAAGGCACTCTATTTTCTTATTTGCGCGGCAGATTGACTCTGATTGTATTGTTTGCTGCGGGGCGGGGCGTATCGATGCCTAGCTACCCCCCCTTCACCCCTCCTGGGTGCATCCGAGTGGAAAAATGTCTACTAAAATATTGTATGATTCTCGATAAATATTTGAACGAGTGTATAACTTTTTTGGTGCATTGCCTGTGGTCGGTGGATTTTTAATGGCATATGTCGGTATTGGATTATATTTGTCGAGTAATTGAATATTGGATAGCTTTCAGATTTTGACTGATGAGGCAAACAAAATGATTGAAATACTTATTGTGGAAGCAGTTATAGAAAATACCCTATAAATAATCAATAATAAGAATAAATATTAAACAATAAAGCCAACAAAAATTATTTATACCACTAGGATTTTGCGCTGATGTTAGCTAATAAAAAATGCCATGATTGAAACTATTATAACATTGAAAAAAGACTCTATTACAAGTTGTGGAGAACAGAAGAGGAAAGATGATTGGTCATCTTATACGACATAACAGTTTATCAAGAACTTTATTGAAGGAAAAGTGGAAGAAAAGAGAGGAAGAGAAAGACTGAGGACAAGCTATATGAGCCGAGTGAAAGAGAAGGTTGCTGTCATGTTGTATAAAGAAGTTAAGGAGGTTTCCCTGGAAAAAACTAAGTAGAGAAAGATTCATCAGTTATGCTGACAAGAGTCAAACTCTTAAATTAAAAAGAACATTTAAAAGTGCTACGAGAATGGCTACGCTCGTAGCCGCGTAGCACTGCTACGGATTAACTTTGTTTATTTTTAATTGTTTCATAACCCGGTTACAAAATAGCTTACCTAGGGTCAAACCAGGGTCAGTTGACCATCGGCTCCTGCCATCAGGGTGTCTCCGCAAAACGAAAACGATAAAACGAGAAAACCTTCGATAAGCTTTCTAGTATTAAAATTATATATAAAATTGTAACATTAAGTTGTTATTATAAGCCTCTGGTTTTCCTTGAAATAATTGTAAATATAAATAAATAAAATCGGTACCGAATATTCGTTGATTTCAGTCAAATAAACAGTTGTTTCGTTGTCAAATGTAAATTATCTTGTAGTCTGTAACTGGTGTTATAGTAAGCTAGAGAGATCGTTTATAAAAAGTAATGTCTGTTGTCCCATCATTGAAATGACATAGCAATACGATATCCAAACGATGTAGCTTAGATTAGGTTTTACACGATTATTGTGCAGAAAATATCGTGGACAGTTTTGCGCAGTAGACACTATAGGATAACCTCTTGATCTTTGAATATTCCTTACCCAATTATAAATATACGAAATTGAAATCTATTTACATTAAGTACACATAAATCGTTTACAATAATGCCCATATTCCCCAATCATTTGACCGCAAAACAAAACAAATACTATTGAACCGGATAGTCAACAGTAAAGCCAATAGCAAACCAATTACCAGTTTGTTACCCGCGACTCCACCGGATCGGGATCCACAATAAAGCTAGTTGAGAATAGATGTGTGGTGCAAGTGGGGAACTTACGCGTACAAAAAACTATCGTCGTATCATCTATACTTATAATAAAACGTAACAGGTCAAATTCTGTACATTGAAGATATTTTGAAAATGTCTACGCACTCTATAATCGATATTGAAGCCAAAACTGTATTTATTTTAGTTTTTGTCTGTCTGTATTTGGGCTGAGCATAACGTTGAAACTACTGAATGAATTCAAATGAAACTTGGTACGGTTTGAGTTCATACTACGAGGTAGGACATAGGATACTTTTTACACCGAAACTCAGCACGGTTCCCTTGGGGAAGGGATGAAAGTCAAAATGTGTATTTAGCTGTAATTCATCAACGCGTAGTCCGCTTTCATTATATTTTTTTAGAAAGGAGGTACTTTAAGGATTGTCCCGTAAAAACTACAAGGCAGGTCTTGTAGTTTAAAAATTACAGACATAACAACCTTCAATATAAGGTCGAAATAATTTGAAGCCCTTCACTGATGAGATAGGTAGTATTAAGTTGTATTTAATAATCGAACAAACGAAGTCACAATTTCTTTATGTTGTATTGAAGCAGTGTTACTTCAAGCTTGAAACTTAACGTTTCTGAAACATGATAGTTTGTAAAAGCTTGCGGTAAGACCCCAGTGCTCTACCACTCCACTCGCCGCTACCTCCTGCAATCTGTAACACATCGCCGTATTCTTCCGCAATATTTCCTATACGCGCTCGCGACAGCGCGAGCTACCGCGCATAAACACAATTTCGCACTCATAAAAGTTATCGCGGGGATGACGCTAGCTTCCAACCATATAGCCCTCTTATAGGGATATTGGATAAAGACGCATTCACACAAATAGTTCATTTCTTACTATAAGTATAAGCTATCCAAAAAGCCCCGGTAATCTGTTGGGCAATCGCGGTAATTTAACGTATTTTCCAAAGCCAAACGTCTCTGAAATGTTGGTTTGTCAGTGTTTGAAGCATTCCGAACTGAACAGTTTGGTTTATAGACGCTATCGAAAATACAGCGATACGAAATGTCCTTAACAATAATGTCTGTTTACAAATAAATTATTTTAAAAATTACCCCGATTGCCGATTGACGTACAGTGTGACATGTAGAGTTTAGTCGTGCCTCTGACTACCCTTTAAATATCCTCAAAGTCATTTTAATATTCCCAAAGATCTACGACATCGATAAAACAAAGATTTACATTATGTTTTGTTTTTAACGGATCCCAAAAAAAGAAAAAGTTCGACTGTATGTATGTTTTTTTATTATTTACACAGAATAATCAGATGTAACTTTAATGAAATTAGTCATAATGACCCTTTAGTCAACTGAGGCCGCTGTCAATTTATCCCGCGGGATCAGTTGACCTAATGCATTTTTGAATCGGTCAACTCATCCCGCTGTCAAAATGACAAAAAAGAATGTATTATTTGAAATTTATGTACACACGTAAACAAAAATCTTTGGGGGAAAAAAGACACTAGAATTGTTTGGTTATACAGATCCTAGCTTCCGCCCGCGAGGTACCTACATGCTAGTCTATACCATAGCATAGGTTTTAGGATATTTGTTACGCTAAAAAAAAATTATAGATAATACTTTGACGACCTCTGTAGCGCAGCGGGCGATAGTCCGCCTGCAACGCAAGAGGTTGCGGGTTCGATTCCCGCCACGGAACAAATTTGTGTACGATCTGCAGAAATTTGTTCCGTTGTTCTGGGTGTTTTCTATGTATAATAAAAAATTATCTATCTATGTATATAATGTATTAAATATATCAGTAATCTAGTACCCCTAACACAAGCTTTGAGTAGCTTACTTTGGGGCTAGATGATGCTGTGTGGATTGTCCAGCATTATTTATTTGTCACGATTAAAAAAACTTTATAGTTAATATTTTGGCATCTAAACGCGCCCTTACAGCAGCGGTGTCTTGAGTAAACCTTATGGCGGTGTATCGGTTATAATGTCAATTACGGGAGAACATCGTGAGTGAAAAAAGGTTATTTCGGCTAATATGTTTTGATTTATGGGGGCTTATCGCACGGGGGCTGACTGGAAGATTTTTACGATGATCCTTGTACTCTCATTGCGTCTATTGAAGCTGTTTTTACTTCGTCTTTTTTTACATGTAGACATAGACATAGAGACACATGCATGCATATTTATTCTGATTCCAATTAAATTAAAAAATCTGTAAATTTAAAAATCAGTTATCCGTATTAGCCGAGATTGTAACAATAACATTTACTAGTTCAAAAAATATGCACGTGCTGCGTGGTGGTGCCCGAGTTGTATTAAGCTTATTGAATAGTTAAACGAAGTAGTACTACTTATTCGTTATCCTTTTTAATATTTAGTAATTCCACAGAGTCTCGCCCAAATCAATTACCTCATCATCATCATCATCCGCAGCCTAATTTCATCCACTGCTGGGTATAGGCCTCTCTTTGCATACGCCACTGTCCACGGTCTGCTGCTAGCCTCATCCAGGGGCCTTACCACGAAGTCTTCCAGAGCGATTCCGTAACGATTCCATTATAGAAACGTCACTACTTTAATACAATTTGCATAGGTCATGGTACGAAATAACAATGTAATATTAATTCGGTAATGTATTATGAATTCGTGGTGAGGCCCCAGGTCCGGCACGCGACAGATGCTATGTCGTCAGCCCATCTCGCTACAGTAGGTACCCCTAGTATGAGTTTTTGATAGTTTACGAAAACTTTTTTCGAATAGTATCCTATCATACATTTACCTCCATCAGAAATGTTAAGGAACTAAAATATCTTATCTTAATCTTATTAATATGGTCGATAATATAGAAATTATCTAATCGGCAGTCCCAGCAATGATTTTCAAACCAAGTTTTCGACCTTATTTTAGTTCCTTAACATTTCTGATGGAGGTAAATGTATGAAAGGATACTATTCGAAAAAAGTTTTCGTAAACTATCAAAAATTTATACTAGAAGTACAGGACGACCAACGCACCTATACCCGGTTCTTGGGTACCTACTATTTAGAATTTCAAATGACTTTGTCGTCTTAGCCTCGTAAATTCAAAGTATGCTTTCAGTAGGCTTCAAGCTACACACGTCATTACCACGAATGCGGTGACGATACGTCATTAGTCGCCGTCTACGAGTGTACTACACACTCCTCAACCCGACACTTGGAAATAACCTGCCTGTGAGATTATAAGAGGTACATTCAGCTACAAAGGTTGAGTAACAAATTGGTGTCTTTGTTACAGGTGCATAAAGATTTCTTCGGGAGGATAGTGCCTCTGTCGCAAATGCAACGGACCGGTATGTATTACAAGCTGACCCGACAAATCATCATCATCTTCCTGCCCTTATCCCACGTTATGTGGGGTCGGCACAACATGTGATCTTCTTCCATTTCTCTCTGTCATTCGTCATTTCAGTACTCACTCCTTTCTTACCCATGTCATCTTTCACACAGTCCATCCATCTTTTCTTTGGCCTACCTCTACCCCTGTAACCATCTACATTCATACCTAACACTCTCCTTGTCACATGGCATTCATCTCTTCTCATAACATGCCCATACCACGCTAACCTATTACTCCTCATCTTTTCTGTCACCGGTGCCACTTTCAGACTTCCTCTGATATACTCATTCCTTATTTTATCCATCCTTGTCACTCCACACATCCATCTCAACATTCGCATTTCCGCCGCATGCACTCTTTTTTCGTCCGTTCCCTTGGTGGCCCAACATTCAGACCCATACAATACGACAGGTCTTATAATCGTTTAAAGCTGACCCGACAAATGTCCTCTCTTAACTATGATATTGATTTTTTCTTTCATACGACCCTTCTTACAATTAAAAACACAACAAAAAAAGAATTGGCAAATTTGGTCAGCCGTTCTCAAGTTAAAGCGTGACCAGGAGAAATAGGAATTCATTTTTACATAATATATAGATATACAGTCGTGGTCAACTAATTAGGGACACTCTTTGGTTAAACCGAATTGTGAATTTATTTTTTATTTTCCAACGAGTCTAAACCATATTCCATATCTCTTACATGTAAGTATAATTAGTCATTTATGTGCCCGATTATACAAACAATAACAACTTCTTAAACATTAAACCTCTTTACAGTATAGCTGATAGATTATCGTAGTGCTATTTGTTCAAATAATGCTGGCTGGCCATTTAATTAGGGACACTGAGATATTGCGTTCTATTTTCAAAATTTGAATCTCAATACTTTTTTACTTCTTCTCTTATTGTTTCGTGGTAGTTTTGGCGGCAATCCCGATATTTATTTTAAGTTTTGAAAAATATTTTGAAGAAAAATGGGTAAAAATAAAAGTTGCGATCCAACACTACGAAAAATTATCATGAAGTTTGTTGTCGAGCATGGTTGGCCATACCGAAGGATAGCAGAACATTTAAATTGTTCAAAAACTATGGTATACAATGCAGTGCAACATGTCAGACGCAATAACACAGATTTAAATGTGCCCAGAACAAAAAGATCGAGAAAAACAACTCCGCAAGAAGATAGAATGATAGCCAGGTTAGCTAAGAAAGATCCGTTTCTAGGCTCTATTTTAATTAAACACGAAGTGTTTGGGACAGACGAAAGAGCTGGTGTCTCAGCTAGGACCGTTCGACGACGTCTGGTAGAAGCAGGGTTGTTCGGAAGAGTGGCTCGCAAAGTACCGTTGTTGAAGAAAGAACATAGAAATGCTCGTTTGGCGTTTGCACGTAAATATGGACATTGGACCTACGCCCAATGGCAACATGTATTATTCTCTGACGAGACCAAGGTTAATTTGATTTCTTCAGATGGAAGGCAATACGTACGGCGTCCAGTAAAAGCGGAAATGAATCCAAGATTCACAAAAAAGCAGGTGAAACATGGCGGTGGAAACATTAAAATGTGGGGTTCATTTTCTGGACGTGGAGTGGGACGTGTGAGGAAAGTTCAGGGTAACTTAGACCAACATCAATACAAGGCAATATTGGAGGAAACGATGCTTCCCTATGCTGAGGAGCATCTCCCTATTATATGGACGTTTCAGCATGATAACGACCCAAAACATACCGCCCGTTCAGTCAAGTCGTTTCTTACCAGTCAGTCAGTATCGGTGCTAGATTGGCCAGCAAATAGCCCGGACCTTAACCCAATCGAGCACCTTTGGCACGAAATCAAGAAAAAAGTAGCCACTTATCGTACCACAACTTTAGATGAACTTAATGAAGCTTTTTGTGAGGCATGGGCAAACATTCCTGTCGAAACATGCCAGAAACTGATAATGTCTATGCCACATCGGTGTCAAGCGGTAATTACTAACAAAGGTTTTGCTACTGGGTACTGATTTTACACGTAATAAAATGGAGCTGTTAAAGATATTATAATACTGCAGATTATTAGTTTTGTTTAACTCTATTTTTCATTATAGTTTACTGTCCTTAATTAAATGTCCAGCTACAGAATTATACCTTAAAATTGAATACATGTTCAACCTTTGATATTAAATACTTTTTTCTATTTATTTATTCTTTTATTTACAGCCATTTAAAGCATAATAATCGGAACAAATTATGCAAATAATAGTTACTGAGAAATCAATAGGGTTTTATATTTGTATGTACATAACCGGTTATTGTTCTTCACTATCTTGCATGTCCCTAATTAGTTGACCACGACTGTATATTATATAGTTATATAACTAGACAATGTCCGTGATTCTAGGTACCTCCAATTAAAGCCAATTTGATACTTAACAAGTATTTATTTTAATAAAATTATCTGACGTTCTCGCCTGTGTTTTTTACACGATTGATTCAGACGAATCCAACACTTTATTGGTCAAAATCCGTACAGCCGTTTGGGCTACAGAAACTTACATTCATACATCCCAAACACATTATTTTCCTTCGTAGTTGGGTAAATTAATAGAGAAAGGACATTGTCAGTTAGATTTGGAGGTGGCAAAATAATTTAATAATTCGCCTGTGATAGTTTTATTTTCACTAAAACAGTGATATAAATAATAATTCTAAAGACGAAAATTTGGATGTTTGTATGTTTGTTTGTGGTTCAATCTTATTTGACGGATTTCTATGCTTTGGAACAGATATAGTCTTTGACCCAGAATAGCATGGCTACTTTCTGAGCGGTACGAAGCCACAGGCAAAAGCTAGTAAAATAATAATGATGTAATATTATTTCGGTCGTTTCAACTGCTTTATTCTGTATCCATCCTCCAATCATATTAAACTTTTGCGATTAATATCGAAATGGCGGGATCAGGTGCGGCCGATACGGCAATGAATATAAATAACCCTTCCGCGTCCTAATAGAGAGTAATAGCCGCATCGGGACACCTGATTAGAGTTATCAAGTAATACAATGGATTTGAGAGCTGCTACAGGATTACGGGAACAGTGCCTTTACTACTCTGGTAGATGGTCGATTCTACTCAATTTAATATTTTACAGTTATTTTAAAAACTTTTAAAACCTTGATTTTAAAGCTCGTCTTATAAGCTGATAGCATGCAGATGGAGCAATAAAAAATTTGTTAATAATAACTTATTTCACGAAGGGTACATTTAAAAGTAACTAATATTTTACGAATTAACTAAAATTGTTTGTGAATGACGAAAGTGAGAACAATGACGAAACCGCTTAGTAGAATGGCCCTGCTTCTTTTTATAATGTCACTAGTTCAGCTGACCAGTGTGGTGAGAGGATTAGGTTCAACGACGTGCCGATGTTTTCCATCACCGTTTGAGAGTACTGCGCTGTAGCGCATATAAAGCTTTCGAACCCACGATCTTAGGATCAAAAGGCGGGGTACCACTAGATCACCAATGCTTTACCAGTGTGGTGGAAGGTTCTTACTAGGTTATTAATTGTTTGTAATATGTAGAGTTTCTCGGAGTTTCTCTGAAGGATAGAATCCGTATTGAGACTATCCGACACAGAACTAAGGTTGTCGACATAGCTCATAGAATTAGCAAGCTGAAGTGGCAGTGGGCTGGCCATATCTGTGGAAGAACCGATAACCGTTGGGGTAAACGAGTTCTCGAGTGGAGACCGCGGCTCGGCAAACGTAGTGTAGGACTCCACCTAGCCCTCCGGCTAGGTGGAGTGACGATCTGCGAAAGGCTGCTGGTGGAGGCTGGATGCGTCGAGCTGAAGACAGGGCGCAATGGCGCTCATTAGGGGAGGCCTATGTCCAGCAGTGGACTGCTATAGGCTGATGATGATGATGATGATGATGTAATATGTAAATGTACTGCCTCCGGCGTGGTGAGGGCGTAGACGACAATGTGGCAATTTACGATCGCAAATACCTCCCCTCTTAGTAATTACACCCATTTGGCGACAGCTTAGTACCAACCGTTTGAGTTTAGCTATTGTCGCGTCTTTGTTTCCAATTCGCATACTATACTCCATCTTATAAAATGTTAGTCTTACCAGGGCTTGGAACTTGTTAACAATTTACCAGAAAAGAAACGGTATTAACTGGTATTTCGATTCGGAGCGCAACCTCTTTCAAATACTTAACTAGGAACTTTAATTAACCGGCTAAAGCGAGCGAACACGCAACGAACGCATTTCGAATACCGCGGCGCTGCAAACTAATATGGAAAAGAAAGAAATAATTTCGTTCTAACCAGTTGATGAGCGAAACCCTTTTGAATTTATCGTTCTTGACTAACCGTTTTAATAGAGGTTACGGTAGAATGTAACCGAAAAGAAAAGATTGTAGGTATTTAGAGCGATACCGGTTTGAAAATTTTTCGGGTCTCTAAGCCCTATGTCTTATCATAAGTCCTACCAAACGCCATCTTCTGAAGACTCCGAATAAACAAAACAAAACATACATGATCATACTTTATTCCCCGTTTGGTAGAGTCTTCTTAGATCTCTAGTTCGATCTTTGAGGATATCTAAAGAGGGTAGTCAGAGGCACGTTCAAACATGACATTTGGCACATGCCCACATTTTGCACAGTAGTTAGTATTCCGTACGTGACAGGTTGCAAGCCAATCGCAGTAACTTACGACACACACCTTTGAATTTTTGGTTCTAGGGTAGTCCGGTTTCCTTACGATGTTTTCCTCCACCGTTTAAGAGCACTGGCATTGCGCACATACATTTTTCAAATAGAAAAAACCCATTGGTGCATGACAAGGTTTGAACGCCGACCTTATAACCGTGAGGCAGGGGTGCTACCACTACACCACCAGTGTTTTTATATAAAAACAAACACCAACAATACAACATTGTTTAAAAAAAAACTAAAAACTGTCTTTAAATACAACCCTGAATATATACAACCTCAATTGTAACGTTTTGTGCTGTAACAAAAAAAAGTAAAATTATGTACTTTTAAACTTACGCGATCTGAACACATTATTATTAGTATTAGACGGGTATTTATCGCTTTTAAATTACCTTATATTTTCCCGACGTTTCGACAGGTTTGCACGCTGTCGTGGTCACGGGTAGACATACTACCGTATATATATATACGACTATAGTCTACCCGAGACCACGACAGCGTGCAAACCTGTCGAAACGTCGGGAAAATATAAGGTAATTTAAACGCGATAAATACCCGTCTAATACTAATGATAAAAAGTAAAATTGTCCCGATGTGATATTTTATTTCAAGAGATGACGTTTATTGTTACATTTTACTTTACTGAGAGAAATAAAGCGTCCTGTAAAAAAAAAGTTCAACCAGACTGTAAAAATTACTATAAAATATATAAAACAGTCATACTTCGGATTCTTCAATCATAAAATCGACTATCCTCAAATTACAACTGGAAAATGAGTTTCCATAGCCGCTAACCGCATTGGTCGTTATGAACGAATCAAGCTTTCCATTATCTGTGTAAGCAGCTAAATCAAACAATAAGTCCATTCTATTCCGCCCCGGGCGATGGAAACAATTAAATATCAAACCCCCTCGTTATAACTTACACTGTGAGTGGATGATAGTAATCTGAATGTTGGCTCACGACAAGTATGGAGATTGCCTTCCAAGCTGATGTGAAATTACAAGGAATACAGAGTAAACAGAGCGCTGGTGGTGTAGTGGTAGCACCCCTGCCTCACGATCTGAAGGTCGTGGGTTCAAACCTGGTCGTGCACGAATGAGTTTTTCCATTCGAAAAATTTATGTGCGCAATACCAGTGCTCTTAAACGGTGAAGGAAAACATCGTGAGGAAACCGGCAAACCTTAGAACCAAAAATTCGAAGGTATGTGTCATAAGTTAGTATTCTTATAAGCGGCGATGGGCTTGCAACCTGTCACGTACGGAATACTAACTACTGTGCAAAATGTGGGCATGTACCAAATGTCATGTTTGGACTTGCCTCTGACTACTCTCTTTAGATATCATCAAGGATCTAAGTAACTAAAAGATCTGAGGAGATATCTACCGAGCCTGGGGATTACAGTCGTGATCATAATTATGCTATGCTATGCTACAGAGTAAAAAATAAGTAAGAAAAAGATGACAGACTGTGGTCTCTGCCTACCCTTGAAACGTGATTTTATGTATGTATGTATGAAGAATCAAGCATGAAAAAAACATTCTGGTTTTGTACGTTTTTGGACGGGCCTTTTTTGCACTATTTCCCAATTAACCGATATCTATATATTTCAGAATAATCCTATAAACGCGAAAGTTTGTAAGAATGTATGGATGTGTGGATGTGTGGATGTATGTTTGTTACTCTTTCACGCTGAAACGGCTGAACGGATCTGAATGAAATTTGGCACAGGTATAGATTACGAGTATAGTCTGGAATAGCACATAGGCTACTTTTTATTCCGGAAAAATGTACGGTTCCCACGGGTTAGATTTGTTTTTGTTTTTCAAGGTACCACGCGATCATCATGTATTTTTCATGTACCTTTGTGGCTTTTTTGGTGTTACAATTATTTTAATCTCTTGTAAACTTTTTAAATGATAAATAAATAAAAAAATGTTATATTGATGAATTTTTGCGGGTGAAATCGTGAACAACAGCTAGTTTGCAATAAATTCAAAAGTTAAAAAGGTTCCCTTTGAAAGTTGATCCCTACTCTACTAACATTATTTTAACAATAAAAGCTTACACTTTTCCCGTACATTTAAAATCTGAATGAACTTCCCAACGGTACTCAAAAATTATAGAAACAAGATATTCGCAGACATCTCAATCCCATTAGAAATCGCGTTGAGATTATTAAACAGTCACCTTAACGAGAATTGTGTGGGGGCAGACCACCCCCTTCCATCCCCCCAGCAAGGGTGTGCCAGACTATTGTCTTGTGAGCCAATGATGGAGCCAGTAATTAATTGAATGTATAAACGCTTGTTTTAAGCGTAGGTGTAGAGATAATAGTCCATGATTATCATGAGAAAATGTACACTTATTTAATAAGCAGTACCTGGATGGACCTGGATTTTTTTTTGGAAAATGAAACCTAGGTAGATCGTTCTATCGCCCCCGAAACCCCCTGAATTCTACATTTCATGAAAATCGTTGGAGCTGTTTCCGAGATTCAGATTATATATACATATATACATACTTAATATACATAATTGCTCGTTTAAAGGTATAAAATGTACACGAAACAAACATGGTCACGACTGTAAACCCCAGGCTCGTATCCTCAGATATCAAGTAACTTAGATTTTTTTGGATATCTAAAAAGGGTAGTCAAAGGCACGTCAAACATGATATTTGGCACTTGCCCTAATTTTGCAGAAGTTAGTATTCCGTAGTACAAAATAGAGTTTCGTTTTTTCAGACAGATCTCTAGTTAGGTCTTTTAGGATAATCAAGATAGTAGTCAGAGGAACGTCCAAACCATTTTTTACGGATTAGAATCATACGTAACAACAAGCTGCGGTGTACAGTGTACGTGTCGGTTCTAACATTCTAGAATAGGCTTATTGTAAATTCAGTTATAATATTCTAAAATAAGCTTATTTGCCAGCAGTTCCAATATCTGAGAACAAGCTTATTAATCGATTCGGTTTTAATATTCTAGAATATGTTTATTTTCCTAGTCGGTTCTTATAAAGAATAGGCTTATATACCGGCTCGGTTAAAGTATTCTAGAACTAAGGTTTGTAATATTGTTTCAGATAACGTTGCCGATGTGATCTCATCGAGCGGTGTCTTCTACCAGTACAGAGAAGGTTTTAACAACGCCGTCAGAAGAAACGTTCGAACTAAAGACTTATTATAGCATCAGTAATCGTGATAGTTTTAAGAAAAACTTGTGTATAAAATGTAGGGAATTTGTCAATAAAACTGTGTAAAAATGTCTTTATTTTTTATTGATGAGTGGAAGAGAAAGTCCGAGTATCTTTAGTCGTGATCATCCGCACCTCATAAACTGGTAACTTAGAGTAGTGGTCAACACAACACTAGCAAAATTATTGAAAGTCCGAGCTATAGGCTTATACATTGACTGATTATATTGCTAATATTGGATGTACAAAAGCGCCTTGATAGTCTCATAATTTCTTTTTCTTCTTTTATGACATCTGTCTCTTTTGAGATTAATTTTGCCAGTGTCAGTGTTTAATTAGTAGTATTGTCAATGTTACAAAGTCATAGTCAAATTGTCATGTCAATTTTAATCAAAAGATGTCTGTTTTGTTCAAAACTCTCGGAACTTCCTCCGATGTAAAGGAACTATTTATTATTAGTATGAGACGGGTATTTATCGCGTTTACTAATAATGTGTTCAGATCGCGTAAGTTTAAAAGTACGTAAAGGAACTATTAATGAAACACTATAATTCACATAAGTATTTTATTTTCGCATCAAAACTATGGCTTTATTGGAAAAATAATCACCAATATTACACAATAAAACTCATAGGTAGGTAATAGAGAAAAAATATAAAAACTAGAGCGACAAAGTTGACAGACGAATGCGTCGCGAATCCTTTCATAATCTCATCTAGTCACAGCATTGGCTAAGCAAGTTATGTCTAGCAACTCAAATGCCACTTAAAACAGCAAAATTTAACATCATGCAGTATGTCAACATACAAAACAGTAGAATAATCGCATAAGTAAACAAAGTAGGGACCACAGTGTAACAAATGTTTATTGCCCACTAAATTGCAAAGTTGTACCGTCTGTCTGTCTCAACACCTGAGCGCGAACTTTGAGTATAAATCCGCTAGAATATTAAATGCTGTATTAGAAATTGTTTTGTCTTTGTTATTGGTGTAGACAGGAAACGGGTATAGAACAGTTTGTTTCAAGAATTTGCATTTTAGTTCAGGGATATAGAGCCCAAATTTAAGAAAGAAAGTTGTCTATCTTTCTGTCCTGTCCTCTGTAAAAACTGCTGAAGCTACTTTAATAGGTATTTAATTATATATCTAGGTACACTATATACTCCAACTGAGTGACTCGGGTTGTTATCATTTCACCCCAACATCAAAAAGGGACAAAAAATGTTTTTTTTTTGAAAATTTCGGTATAATGCGCAAATCGAGTTAAACGTTCTTTTTTAAAAACATCAATAAAAAACATGATCACGACTAATCTTGGGCTTCGTATACATCTCCTCAGATCTCTAGTTACTTCGATCTTGAAAGATATCTAAAGAGGGTAGTCAGAAGCTCATCCAAACATGATATTTGGCACATGACAACATTTTGCAGTGGTTAGTATTCCGTACGTGATAGGTTGCAAGCCCATAGCCGAAATTAATTTAAAAACAGTGAAATACGATGTCTAACTTCAAACACTGTTCATATAATGTTGGAAACATATCGATAAACAAGTGAAAGACCAGTTTTCAAAAGAAATATCAATATTAAATACGAAAATTGTACATCCAAACAATTTTCGCGCCGCTCCGTGTAAGTTTTATAGGTACTTATATTTTTTACAACGCAAGACAAATTCGCCAACCAGTCGACTATGTAGTACGAGTATATTATATACCTTATATTAATCATTCAGTAAATACTTCTACCAAAATTGTTTCTAATAAAGCGTGCATAAACAGAGAATGGTTTTTAAAGTAATAGGTACCATAAATAAGTCAAGATTTTGCAAACTTAGTAGATAAATCAGATGATATTTTATGATTGTTTCTTGTTTAAATTCTGCTATTATTTGTTAAACTTGCGACTATAAAATATGATGGTTGACAGCTGTAACATGTAATCAAAAAGGCGGCGGTGGCCTCATTACGTTTTTCTAAGAACAAACGGAACGTAGTCATATCGAAATTTAGTCTTAAGGCAATTCGTAGCGTTCTGACGCGAAGTTCGAATATTTAGAAATCATTTCTTACGGCTACGCTTTACGAAAACTTCGATTTATGAGATCAGTTTGGTAATGATGTTGGTTTTACCTAGAGAATGCAGGACATTTAAAAACAGCAAATCACTTGAATGACGTCCGAGCGAGACCTTATAGGAATATAGTCACTGCTATTTATTAAAAATGAGATGTACCTAGTCATAAATCTCCCTTATTACCGATATCGTAGAGATTAAAATCTTTTGAAACTCACTAGTGTAACAAAACAGTGTCGAACGTGAAATAGTTCTGTTTAGTCTCTAGGTTTTCCTTGTTTAGTTATGGCATCCTGTCTAGAGATCAATTTTGCCCTCAATTCTAAACTGATTTTACAAGAGCTCGGGGTGTAATTATGCGGGGAGATAAGTTGCATTTTTGATCTATGAATGTATTTGCTAGCCAGGATTCTGTCTTCAGATATTTTAAAACAGTGTGTTGCATAAAAAAATCACCTCGCCCGCGCATTTTAGATCGCTATAGTTAAAAGGGAAAAGGGCAGGAAGATGATGATAGTTAGGTGTTAGCAAATTATCAAGGATTTCCCGACGCACATGGACGAAAGTCCGGCGTATGCGCAGCGCCGGCGCCGAACCGACTCAAATAAAAAAATTGCGTGAATGCGGGAATCGAACCCGCAGCCTCACGCGCCCTCCGTAAGTCCGTGGCAGGTTCTTCCCATCATGCCACTAATTCTTTTGAACCAGTGTGGTAAAAGGATTAAGGAGCCTCAGAGGTTTCTTTCGTGCACTTGACACTTTCCTCGCGATGTTTTTTTAACCGTTTGTTACTGTTATTAATAAATTTGTGCACGACTGGATTCGAACCCTCGAGCTTAGGATCGGAAGGTGGGGCCACTTCCGCTAATCCACTAGTGCTCTGTATAGTATCTTTTAAAATAGTAATAATAATCGATGTTTTTAGTGTATTTTTTTGAATGGATTTTAATAGTCCGTATCAGTATGGCACTTCTGTGACATCTTTATTGGCCAGTAGGAAAATCGCAGTCTACAGTGTTCCTAAGAAGGAAGAGAGGGGGGGGGGTGCAGTTCATCTTTGGGGTAAATAAAAGAAGTAAAACTTCAAAAATACTTACACATCGTATATTTCAGAATAGTCATAACAACTAATAAGTCTAGGCTACTGTACTATCTCACAATTTTAAGTAAGTAAACAACTATATAATAATATTACTGATAATTATTTTAATAATATTTATACAAGCCACCCGCGAAACCAATTCCACCCAGTTGTGCATTCAGCAGTTGTTTATTGAACAGTACGCGGCCTTTTTGCATGCGAGTGAGAATCACTTCCATTTATACAAATACATTCATTTATTTATTTATTTATTTAATTTTCGGAAAACCAACAGCTGACATAAAATGACATTAAAAAAGAAAAATTAGAAACATCAAGCCAATTAAAGGTCTTCACAAATAGAAACGGGATAGAAATGAAATGTGAACACTTACTAAAACTACGCGTACCAACGTATACAAGCTGTTCATAAATTGTGACCATTATACAAAACAAAAGCCCTTGAACTTGTCCCTTTTTTATAGTATTTTACTTGTACATAGCGCGTACTGTAACACGGTATCAAAGCTTGGATCTTAAACAATTTTAGTGTTTAAACAGTTAAAATTTTGTTTTTATTTTCCGTGTGCTTTCTTACATAGGTATGTTTGTTATATGTAAATATAATATTGCTTTTATATGTTACTGTCAAAAAAAAGATGAAAACCAGTATTGACTGAAGACATCGGTCAAAACTAACTTTGACTAAAAGTTGGGTAATAATGGTTTGAACGTTTGTGAGTTTTTTGTGACATCTTTATTGTTTCAGACAACAATTACATTTTCATGAGCTTATAGCGATATATAAATATAACGTTTTTAATATAACTAAAAAAAACAATAAAAGGTAACTAAATAAAATTTTTAAATCAATTTATTTTTGAAAAACAATTTCACATTGCTTGCTACGCGCCTACGCAGGCGTAGCGGCGTAGCACTTACGTGGTCAGATACTGAATGAATTATTATAATAATTAAAAACTATTCTAATTTAATTACATAACCAGTTTCTAAATAGATAAGTGATATTTACAGTTTATATTAATGACTAAGACGAACATCGAACTATTTATTTATTCACATTCATGATTTATTGCTAGAATATTCATAAATTGACAATGACACAACTTTTTGGTTGAATACTGAAATGGTGATTATTTTTATTTACAAAGTTTAACTTATAATCTACAAGTACCTACTCAAAATCTCAAAAGGTTGTTAAGTTTAACAACTTATTTCATACATAATTTATAGTTCTCGGAAGCATTTTTAAGTATTAAAAACTTTTAGGTAATGTAAAAAAATTGTTTGTTTTGAGACTGTTAACGGAAAAGTAAAAAATTCACATTTATTGAGCTTCGTATACTTTTAAGGGCCAGAATACTCTGATTCCCATACAATCGAAGTTAAAAGAATAAATTTAAATTGAAAATGTTGAGAAAACCTTTTGAAGTAATCGTAAGATTTGTAGTTACCCCAATGCGGAATTCATGAACAATTTAAAATTACATATTATAGCTACTTACATAGTGTCTTAATACTGGAATGTTAAAAATATATAGGTACTTATTTCCAAAATATGGCACGGTAATATTTTCTGGCATGCCGCGTAGTATTTAGCATGAAACTGGCACATAATGAATATACAACTCAATCCTAAACCTGCGGATTAAATTTTTCTTGATTTTCTACAATTTGTAGGATATTGACATAGCTGCATGGTATTGAAACTAAAGAGCTTGTTAAAAAAAAGGGTAAAATTTATATAAGCGTGTAGTAGGGGTAATAAGGGGTAACATCATCATCAGCGGCGAGTGAGGAGATAACGCGGCAGATGAACGGGTAAGGTGATAATTGAAGATGTAAGAGATGTAGCGCTTTCTCTTCTTGATATTTGGCTGACTTTTGCGTATGGGGAGAGGTGAAGATGTAAGAGATGTAGTGCTTTCTCTTGATATTTGGCCGAATTTAGCGTCTCAAGTGGGGGGGAGTCATAGGGTGACAGATGCTGGGGTAAATTTAGTAGCTTTCCTTAATCATGATTGGGGTAACGGTGACAGAAACAGGGGTAAATTCAGCAGCGTTCCTTAATCATGATGTTTCGACTGCTCCGTCGAAGCGGACGCGGGGGTAGTGGTATGCGACGAGTCGTGGGGTAACAAGTGAAGGGGTAACGGAGGCAGGTGCAGGGGTAGAGGTAACAGCGCTCGGGACTGGAAGCTGGCGAGGGAGTGGAGCAAGGCGGCGGAGTGCTCGTGTGCTTTGCGGCGGAGCTCGGCCACGCTGGTCGACCGGGCTTCTTCTTTAGGGCAGCAAGGGCACGGGGCGCCCCAACCTGAGAGTAAAACAAAGAATTTGAGAGTGGCATTATAGGTAGTTACAAGAAAAATAAATTAACAAGAGGATACATTTAAGAAGTAAATAATGTACCTAACTACAAAAAGCACAAAAGAGATAAAAAAAACTATAAAGGATTTATATTGCCCTTTCTGTATACATGTCGCATGGACCAATATTTCTCTATTCTTTCTTTCGTAGCTACCTCCAGACGTAGAGGGAAATATTTAGATTGGACCTAGACTGTGACATCACAGCGTGGTCTGATAAGTAATCGAATGATCTACACCATAAAGTTACTTTAAATGGTGCTAGTGGCAAGTTACGTGCCAAATCACTTGTGATCTCGTTGCTAGTGCTAAAATTATGTGATTGGAAAAGAAGAAGGTATTGTCCCCATCCTACATGAAGTGGGATAAGGACAGAGAGATAATGACGGTGGCAAACTGCGGATATCACTTGTTTGAAGATGCTGGACAGTATATAAGAAGCTTTTACCTTTGAGGGAAGGGAAGAAAGGCTGCGACAAGTGGTTCAGATGCTGCGACAGATGAGACAGGTGCGGGGGGAGGAACAGCGGCGGCGGCGCGGAGTGAGGCTCGTTGGTGGTGCCCCCTGGCGACGACCGGTAGCCTCCAGAACTGCAACAAGGGAAATAATATTATTTTAAGTCTGAGAACTAGCATAATTCAGATAAATCTGATACAATTAGCCTAATGAAGGCCGAAAATTGAATGGTCCAGGTTAAAAATTCAAAGTGATCCTTGTGATTTGATTTATTATTTTGTAAGTACCTACGTGTCTGAGAACAAGCATAATTACGATATTTGATATTTGATATACAATTAGAATCTTATGAAGGCCGAAAATTGAATGGTCTAAGTTAAAAATTCAAAGTGATGCTTGTGATAAATAAATGTTGACTTTGATTTTTCACAGGTGATATCAGAAATTACCAATATCATAATTTGTACCATAACAGACTAACCAAAAAGAAAAAAATCTTTTGAAGATCGTGCGAGCAAATATAGACAAATAGCAGTGTACGTCCTCTGAGCTATAAATCCTTTCAGCACACCGGTTCCAAAAAAACTAGTGACTCGATAAGAAGAAGAAGAAGCAGTTACTCTGTGAGACATCGCTTGCAACCAAAATATATCGAACATAGTACCTATCCATAGTACTCGTTACTCGTTAGTAAGTGTAAAATGTGTAAAGTAGGTGTAAAGTTTCCGTAAGTCGATTCATATCTAAATTATTCCGTGTACTTTCCCAAATCTCCATAAAATGTTTTATTTAAATCAGTTTGTCTCGGAAGTGGGTGCATATCGATGTCCTTTGATCGCGCTAACCTCGTTTGTGACCAACCAACCGTCGGGAGGCTACAAGACGCCTCTCAAATCATTGAAACTTCGCTAATACAATCAATTTGGTATTCTGTTACGAACTTGCCCATTTGATTTTTGTTGGCTGATTTTATTTAGTAATGAGATGGATTTTGATGTGATATAAATTTGACTGGGACAAATTTCGTCGCTTAAAAGAGTAGGCACTAATAGAGGACTTATTGGAAAGAAATGTTTTTAGTTCGGATCATTTTCATTTACGTTTGTTCATATCTCCGCCTCGGCCTTTGTTACAATATTATTGATTATCTATTATACTAGTGGTCGCCTGCGACTTCGTCCGCGTTTCTTTCGTAAATATTTTGTTTAATACAAATACAACAAATCAAAAACCATGAAAATCGGTCCAGCAGTTCTGGAGTTATAAGTGCTCGAAAAAACCCGTCTTTTATGTAGTGTATTTAAACCAATAAGTGCCCATTTATTTTGCAATTCATGTATCTAAATTGTGTTTCAAACTAATCACTCTTCTCGTCAAAAAGACCATACAAACTTTGACACCCCTTTTTTCCCTTTGTGAGGGTTATTTTTGAAAACCCTTAAATATGTGTCCATTTATTTCGCCTATTAAGTATTTAAACCGAGTTTAAAACAAATCGCACCACTCGTCGAAAAAACTTTAACACCCCATTTCAACCTTTTTGGAGGGTTATTTTGAAAAATCCAGATATACGAGTACGTTTTAAATTATTTCGTATTCAAGGTATCCAAACCAAGATTCAGACCAATCGTACCACCTGTTAAAAATTTCCCATATAAACATGGAGCCCTCATTTTACCCCTTTTTAAAGTTTATATTGAAAAATCTTGGAACACGTGTACATTTGTTTTATAGTTACATTACACAAACAAAGTTTCATGAAAATCGTACAACGTGTTAAAAAGTTTCATACGACCGTTTTTAGCCCTTTTCACCCCTTTAAAAGTGGAATTTCCAAAAATCCCGTCTTATTGCTCGCCTACATACCAAGACGAACATACCCTCCAAATCTCAATTCTGTACGACCGGCGGTTTGGGCTGTGCGTTGTATCTATTCAAATCAGTCAGGACTTATCCTTTTATATAGTAGATTATAAGAGTAGGCACTAACAGACTACTTAAAAGGAAGGATTTAGTTCGGATGTATTTTCATTTTTGTGTGGATATTGTCGATAACTCAAGTAGTTAACAACCTATTTTCATTATTCTTTTACTGTTAAATAGACAATGATCCTGATCCCAAGGTAATCCTACTAATATTATAAACGCAAAAGTTTGTAAGAATGTATGGATGTATGTTTGTTACTCTTTCACGCTGAAACGGCTGAACGAATCTGGATGAAATTTGGCACAGATATAGATTGTAGTCTAGAATAGTACATAGCTACTTTTTATCCCGGAAAAATGTACGGTTCCCGCGGTATAGATTTGTTTTTGTTTTTCAAGGTACCATGCGGACGAAGCCGTGGGCGGAAGCTAATGTAATATATAAATCTAAAAAAACGTCATTATCTCTTGAAATGACGACTTACCAAATCATCATGTGGACGATATTTAATGTGAAGTGAGATCTAGCTCGGAACTAAGCATTAGATGAAGTCTAAACTACATCGTCAAACGTCGGTACCATTATGCCTTTGTCTACAAGACGTCAGATTTACAAGCTTACAAAGACAGCATTACGAAGCTTACGAGACAGTACTTGCTAAACTAGTGTAAAATTCAAATAGGCTATATCGCATCTCAGCTGACTGGCAGGGTCGAAGTTAAAGAACTTTGAAATTCAGCAGGTTTAAAAAAAAATCAGACAGTTCACGCAACGCCATCTAGCCCCAAACTAAGCAAAGCTTGTGCTATGGGAACCAGATAGCTGATTGACTAATTATATACTTTTTTTATAAATACATAAATAGATAAATAATAACACTAGACACAGAACAAACAGATATTTGTTACTCTTTCAAGCTGAAACTACATAATATATAGATTATAGTCTGAAATAGCACTTTGACTACTTTTTACAGTTCCCGTGGGATATATTTGTTTTTGTTTTTCAAGATACAACGCGGGTGAAACCATGGGCGGAAGCTAGTATGTCTAATGAATCCAATGATTTTGCTACTTCCGCGTGGGATTCATGGAAGTCTAGAATCCTCAATACAGCCCTGGGCGGGATGCTGGGACAATGAAATGAACGGCCGAGGTGTCGCGCCACTCCAGCATTCCCTCAGTGAATACTTGATGCGAGCCGAGAGCCGGGGCAGGGTACAAGAGGCAGCGGGAATTATTCATTCTATTTGGAACAATTGAATGTCATTGCCGTATTAAAAAGTAAAAAGTAAAAAAGTAAAAATCTTTTTATTTTAGTTACATAGTAAATCAATTGTAGGGTTGGGATCTCTTCTGTTAAGTTTTACACCTGTGTTAGAAGAGTCCCCTCTTTTCCGTGGTTCTTCAAGTAGGTACATAATATACTTGTAACACAACAAAGATAGGAAGACAAAAAATAAAGTTACTTAAACTAAACAAGAGGGTAGATAAAAAAAATAATTATTCCATTTTACAGTAGGAGGCACACACACAATTCACATTCGCCATTCGTATTAATATTGCCAGTTATGCAATTGTTCCATTCAAAAGACTTCAACGCGTTAGATTCAAAAGGTTTGTTGGGTAGAAGTGTCTGGCACACATTCTTGCGTTATCGAATCAATTCTCATAGAATCGGAAGGCAGGAAGGATCATACCAGAATAGCATTAGTCAGTGATCTCAGTGCAGTCAAAATAGTATCAAGTACTAGTGATTTCCTTCAAGTACCTGGATAAAAAGTAGCCTATGTATTATTTCCGATCATAAACTAACGCGTATTTCAAGTTTCATCCAGATCCGTTCAGTAGTTTCAGCGTGAAAGAGTAGCAAACATCCTTACAAACTTTCACGTTTATAATATTAGTAGAAATTTAATTGACTTTGCTAAGTTCTTCGTTTTTACTAATACGTAATGAAAGCCTGGGGTCTTACCACAAGCTCTTCGGGCAATATCAAAGTAATATAACTGTGGTATTTCGTACCTTGACCTAAAAATTGTATTGAAGTAGTGTTACTTCAAGCTCGAAACTTTGACGTTTCTTAAACTTGATGGTTTGTAAAAGTTTGTAAAGCCCCTGCTTGCAAGCGCTGGCATGAAGTATTTTTGAAAAATCTCAGTTGCTCATTCCCCTTTCACCCGTTCAATGGAATCAAAGGATTTGTGTTCATTACGATCCGTAATAATTGATGTGTCGCGCGGTCGAGTCACGCTTTTAGTGACGCTCGCCGGCGAGTTCACTCGCGGGCTAAAGCGGAGTGCTACAAATTGGTTGATAACTTTCTACTGTGTACTTTTAACCAGTTTTTGTGTGACACTGTTTTAATTTTTGTGCTCGAAAAAGGCTTTTAAGGCGCACTTTGATCCTTTCGACACACTTGTTCCTAATACTACTGTGCAAAATGTGGGTATTTAACAAATGTCATGTTCGGACGTGGCTCTGAATAGATATCCTCAGAGATCTAAGTCACTAGAGGTCTGAGAAGATATCTACTGATACTGGGGATTACAGTCATGTGATCATGAGTGATCATGTTTTTCTTGTTTCAAATAATTAGTGACATGATGAGATGAAGAATTTCGGTGTGTTAGGGAAAACAAATTATTCAGCAGTTAAGAGGTTATTATTATTAAAAATGTATTCAGCAGTTTTTTTACTCAAATCACCCCGCTTTAGTCATCCTATTCAATATGAGCGAAAGTGAAATTATTTTTTATCATTATAGAAGTATATTTGTGACTCAATCACTACTTCTTCTTCTTCGTGTATCACTAGTTCATACGAACGAGGGTAGATAAAGGATTAAATGCAACGACTAGGCGGATTTTAAATTAATTTGGTAGATAAATAGCGACTTTCTGAGTACGAGTACAGCATAAATGCTATTTTTTTTGTAAAACCTACTTATAAAGTGAAGCCGTAGGCAGAAGCGGGTATACAGTTCATCCAACGGATCTAGGCATTCGTGAAATTAGCCACAGGTGCGAGTTTGCGCATGTACAGTTCCTTCCCCCCCTCCTCATACCTCCAATTGCTCCCGAAAAACGATACTGCGCAGCTCTTGCGGCTAACTTCACGAATGCCTAGATTCGTTGAGCCAACTACCTCAAAGCATCCATCGCGATAGTTCTACTAAGCATCATTGTACATCGATATAAATATTACTAAAGTAACATTGCATCACAAATTCCATGACGAAAGGGTCAAGAGTTAGCAGGTAACCAACCGTATCTCTATTAATTGATTTTCAGAGGGACATGGTCCTTGGCTGAATATTCAAGTTGGCAACAAAGAGAATTATTACGCAGATAATAATATTAATGCTTTGATTAAGACGCGCTGAAATTGAGTGCTCATTTACTATTCATTGAGTTGTAGTTATATTTGATAAACAAATCAAGAGGTATTAGTGATCAATTAATATAAACTAGGTATTGGTTTACTTTTGATGTGGATTAATGACTTTAACTTGCTGAAAAAACCACCAAGTAACAGTAAAACTCATCAGTATTATTAACAGTTAAATAATATTCCACGACTGTAATCCCCAGGCTCGATAGATATCTCCTCAGATCTCTAGTTACTTAGATCTTTGAGGATACCTTCAGAGGGTAGTCAGAGACACGCTCAAACGTGAAAGTGGGCACATGCCCACTTTTTGTACAGTATATTCCGTACGTGACAGGTTGCTAGCCCATCGCTGCTTATAAGAGAATACTGATTTTAGATTTTTTGGTTCTAAAATTTTCGCATAAAAAATCTCATTGATGCACGGCCGGGTTTGAACCCACTACCTTCCCATTGTGTGGCAAGGGTACCACTACATCACCAGTGTTATTGTGTGATAAACATGGATGTTTGTTCTGTGTCTGAGTGTTCTCTTTGAATAAAATTTATTAAAATTTATTATGACCTATGAAAATTGTATTGAAATAGTGTTACTTTGAGCTGGAAATGCAGTGATCTGTTATAAGTAATATTTTCTCTATGTGGAAATTTGACGTTTCTGAAACATGAAGGTTTGTAAGAGCTTGTGGTAAGGCCCCAGACCGTGTTTGCTTAATAAATCTAAACTAATATTATAAAGAGGAAAACTTTGATTGTTTGTTTGTTTGTTTGTTTGTTTGAAATGAATAGGCTCCGAAACTACTGAACCGATTTAAAAAATTCTTTCACTGTTGGGAAGCTACACTATCAGCGGGTGACATAGGCTATATTATGTTTTCAAAAAAATTAGGGATCCTTACTAAAACTTCAATAATGTAACCCAAGGTGTAAAAAAATTACCTAAAATATTCTTTACATCGCGTGCGCTGCGAAAACTATTGACGATAGAATAAAATAATGTACTACGACTTTGTAGAACATATCATTATTTCCAAAAAGTGTCGCGACAGCATATGTCTAACTATTATGGTTTTGCCACAATAAGAGTTCTTTTATTTTAAAATTGTAATTAAAAGGCCGCTGTTAAAAAACGCTCTTAATTTGTGTCTTAGTATTAATCCTTATCAAAATAAATTACATCATATCCTAAACTGTTTCAATACCTATAAATAACTTTTTGAATTACTCAATTTGGACATTCCATTCGAAAGAAATCACGAAATTAAGAATGTAAGTATTAGAAAAAAGTTGCGTGGTAGCCGCTCACCCTGCTCGGCTAGCTAGACAGCACCCGACAGCACCAATAGTGTACGTACGTACGTACGTACGGGACGGGAGGGGAGTAAATTTCAAATAATAACAAAAAAATCTTTTAAATAAAAATAAAATCATAAAAAAAAAAAAATCTTTATAATTTTCTTCTTTTAGTAACCTGACGCAAATAGAAGGGTTGGTTATGTGTGTGTATTATAATTTTGAATTTTGAAATTTTTGTTAAATTTGAGAGCATTGGTGGTGTAGTGGTAGTACCCCTGCCTCACGATCCGAAGGTCGTGGGTTCAAACCTGGTCGTGCACCAATGAATTTTTGCATTTGAGAAAATTATGTGCGCAATGCCTGTGTTCTTAAACGGTGAAGGAAAACATCTTGAAGAAACCGGCATACATTAGAACCAAAAATTCGAAGGTGTGTGTCATAGGTTAGTATTCTTTTAAGCGGCAATGGGCTTGCAACCTGTCACGTACGAATACTAAGTACTGTGCAAAATGTGGGCATGTGTCAAATATCATGTTTGGACGTGCCTCTGAGTACCCTCTTTAGATATCCTCAAAGATCTAAGTAACTAGAGATCTGAGGAGATATCTACCGAGCCTGGGTATTACAGTCGTGCCCATGTATAGGTAATAAATACCCGTGCGAAGCCGGGGCGGACTGCTAGTCCTTATATAAAATCATGGTCCTTTTGATGATTTTATTAAATAAAAATATTTTAATTTTGAATTTGAATAAATGAAGACTGCTTCTGTATTTCGCCTGATCTGACTAGACATACCTACATGTTATGAGCAGCGCGTTAGGGCGGGACGGGTAATGACTGCGTTCAATTATGCATGCAATTAACTGATTATAACGACACTACACACCGTAGGACCCCTTGTCTATATGGTTGTCACTTTGTAGTTTAAGTGAATTAGAGTTACGTCAGTAATATTACGAAACTAACATATTAATTTGTACTATCGATCCGTTAATTTGTAACCATATTTTTATACGATGAACAAAAAAATATCTTAAGAAAAATATACTTACGTATTTTTGTAACTACTTAAAGTCTTGACTGAAAAATTTATTTAAACTAATTCATTGAAACTAATTCATTTGAGCAATTCATTTTTTTGACAATTTTATGATTAGTTAGTATTCATAAAGATGAAAATACCGTGTGCTCTAAATCTAAATCCAGCTCTTTTAAACCAGTGTGGTGAAAGGATCAAAGTGCACCACAAAAGCTCCTTTCGTGCACTTACGATCCGTATCTATTTTATCAATAATATTTTTTAATTAGCTCAGATAAATAACGAAACTATTGACATATATATATGTATATTACAAAATGGCCGCTAGATATTTCCACCTTTGATATTCACCGTCATGAAATAGCTGACTGTTGAACTATGAATAAATGATCATAGACGGTATATGCGCCTTACCTTAATTATGCACTATCATAAATTGACAGTAATTACTTGATGTGATGTTTACGTGTTGATAGATTATGGTTGGTTTCACTGCGGAATAATAAACAGTCTTCCTATACATTACTATTAGAATCCCCCGCGACATTGTTCACCTCTTATGAGGTTGAATTTGTTTTTAGTTCTCCTCTACACCCCGAAAAGGACATACACGCATATTTCAGCTTAGTCTGCAGTAACGCAAGAGGTTTTTAGAGAATTTTCTGCGATGCATTTCGACTGTCAACTTTGTCGCTCTAGTTTTTATATTTTTTCTCGTGTTATTTTGAATTTTATTGTGTAATATTTACAATAAAACCCGAGTTCTTGACGCGAGTGAAATATATGTGAATTATCTACTAATACACTTGACACTGGCAAAAATGATCTCTAAGAGACAGATGCCATTAAAAGAAGAAGAAGAAGAGGTTTATATATTTAGATAATACACACAAATCAGCTTATTACATCATTACTCGCAAAGAAGAAATGCTAAAGCATCCCAACATTCAATTTGTGTACTTCTTTAAGATATAAATTTAATTTCTGTAGGTAAGCGAGCTCGCCTCGCGCGTAATTGCCAATTTTCTTTTTTACGCCATTTTTTTAGCTTTTAAGGAGAAAAATTCGTTAATGCATATTTAATAGCTGTAATCGTCTCCCTCTCACGATATTACCTGCCGACGCCCACGACTCTTTTATTTAATACGTATTTTAATGTAGACTTTTCATTTGAAAAGTTGATGTTATCTCGTTACTAAATGAGTAGGTATTAGGTAAATGGTTTTCAACAATCGCGTCGACAAGGTTTACGTAGAATATAAAGCTGTGTTTACTCCATTTTCGAAAAAGTATTAGGAATAAAATTTTCCGATGCACTTTATGATTCATATGGGGTAACAAATGAACTGTAATTTTATGTATTTCTGTATTTAACAAAGATATGAGCATATTTCAATTTATTGCTTAGATGGCCGAAGAAATAGCCATCTCAAAATGCACAAGATATAAATTCGATTTAAAATGTATGAGTAACGACCAACGTCCTGGACTTATTCTTAAAACTATCGTGTCTCCTGGGCAAGGGGCTACGATCATTTCTCTTATAATCCTTCTCATACATAATGCGCGCATATAAATTTCAATTTTAAACCCGCGCGTTTCAGGTTACACCCATTTACGGGATTAGGAGGGTACAAACCCGCCTCTATTCCCGCAGAAGTAAGGTTGAAAATACAATTGTTTTGAGGGTACGCTAATCGCGTAATGCGTTTGCGACGCGAGTATAAATAAACAAGTTTACTTGCATGATCTTGCGTACAGTACAGCAAAGTACAGTCGCCAGCAGAAGTAGCTTGACTACTACAAAGAACGTGACCAAGTAGATAACTTCTATAAATACTATGAAAATCATCGATTGTCAATATTAACGTGAGTGACACTGATGCGATTATTAATCATTTACTTTAGGTATTTATGTAATTAAAGTGATTGGCATGAACTAAACGATCAATATTTGCATCAATATGTGTTGAAATTGAAATTGAAAAAATATTTATTCAATACAATTGCAAGGATCACTTTGAATCGTCTTACATGCTAGGTGAATCTGTGTGTAAATCTGTGTGTCATTTGCGTATTGTCAATCGCAAATGGCTCTTTGCAAGAAATTTTACATAATATTGTATTTACAACACAATTAACATTGAATGTTGCTTGTGAATGTCGATTCTACTATACATTTATTTCAAAATAATAATAAGAATATAATAGTCGCAGAATAAAATCTTGATACCTGCTGTGATTTATTAAATATAGTGACAAAAATTTAGTAGTCATAGTAATTTTTAACCCAAAACCAGAACAGATAAGTTCAGTAGGTTGTCACTAAAATACCAAAATATGAATATTTACGTCAAGTTTCTGATGCCTGCGACTGTACCAAGTATTCCACGATGTTGTTCCATCTTGCACACACTCGTTAGAAATGTTATTTTTTACTTGTTACGTGATCGGTGTTTTGAGTGTGTGCATTTTTCAGTGTCTCCAGTCGAGTGCTACAAATAAATATTTGACGTAACCCTATTTTTCAGCGGGAAAGAGAAAAACTATTTTACCCGTGACTGAACTTTTGAAAATAAATAGAAAGATATAGCTCAGCACCTACACTCAAGGTCTCGTCTATAATCGATGGTACGTTTAAATTTCTTCTTTTGTGCCTAAACAAAACTGGCGATGCAAAATCGCCCTGGGGTAGTCAATGAATAAGGGTTGTCAAACAGCAGTATATCATAATGACCCTACTAGCTGTCGAAACAAAATAAACACATTTAGTAACAGTTGCTGGTTACCACAACCCTACACCCCCGAGGTCATATCAAAAGTCGATACGTGAGTTAATGCGAGGGGCTTGGGAATAAATAGTACCTACCTACTCACTTGACGGAAAAATACCTACAGCTAACACGGGACGATTTTTAAAGTATTTTAAATGTTTTGCCTTTAGGTTATCGGTATTAGGCTAAAATAAATAAATACTTGTTTAGGTATTTGGTGTAAGGAACGATATGTGACCCCCGAATGCCCCTTACGCTTTAGAGGAAAATTTACAAGACGGTTATCAGACCTGTCACGATGTATGGATCAGAGTGTTGAGCAATGAAGAAGACGGATGAAAGAAGAGTGCATGCTACTGAGATGCGTATGTTAAGATAGATGTGTGGGATGACACGGTTGGACAGGATTAAGAATGAGTATGTTAGAGGAAGTCTGAAAGTGGCGCCTGCTACTGAAAAGATGAGGAGTGCTAGATTAGCATGGTATGGACAGTGATGAGGAGGGATGAAAACCATGTCACCAAAAGAGTTATGAGTAGGTATGAGTGAAGCTGGGTGCGCAAGTAGAGGAAGAAAGAAGTGGTTTGATTGTGTTGAAATTGAAATTGAAAAATATTTTATTCAATAAAATCACAAGGGTTACTTTGAAACTTCTAACATGCTTGGTGAATCTATATGCCAATTCCAACCTAACCCAAGTACGAGAAGATCAGGCAAGAAACTCGTCTCGGTCCTAGCGCTTTTTTGTATGATCCTTCTTGTGTGAAAGAAATGAATGTAAGAGGAGTTGATTCAGAGTTGACGAATGATAGGAGTGAGTGGAGGAAGAAAACATATTGGGCAGGAGAATGATGAAATAAATACTTGTTTGCAACAAATACTAGTGGTTAGTTATGTGTTGTTGTGATTATCGATAGACCGCATACCCGCACAGGCGAGGCCGTCACTCGTCAATCATCAGTTGGCGGTAATCCGGCTCGAAATAATAACATTTGCGCAAATCCACCACCGCTAATGTACCGCGTATCCCAATGGGCTTTAAACTGCTTACATTAGATTTTAATACTATTCTTTAAAATTAATGTTTCTTGAAATCGAATAGCTCAAAATAGGTACTTATAGCTTGCTTATAATTTCGTATTAAGCGGCTTTTGCTAGTTTTAGAAACGTATTCCGTTTCGTTTCCTTCCATACATTTATCTGCACTGCCGTAAGATTCCGCTGCAGATAAGAAGTATGCCGGTTCCCTCACGATGTTTTCCTTCACCGTTTAAGAGTGTGTTTAAGTGTGCATTGCGCACATAAATTTTTTGAATAGAAAAACTCATTGGTGCACCACCAGATTTGAACCCCACGACCTTCAGATTGTGAGGCAAGGGTGCTACCACTACAAACTCAAACTCAAATAACTTTATTCAGAGAAATCACAGGGATAATTTTGAAACGTCTTACATACTAGGTGAGTCTAGGTGCCAATTCCAGTCCTATCCCCAGTCCGAGAAGAACTGCCAAGAAACTCGCTGGGCCATAGCACTTTTTGTATAATCCTTGTTAACATTGTTAGGGATACCTAGCAGAGTTGAAGCTGATTCGTCCCAAGCGTCCAATTTTTTTGTCATTTATGTACTTTGATATTCTATAATAAGCTTTTCGAAACAGTTTTTTTCTGTTTAATTATATTTTTAAATTTCCCAATCGATGAATCAAGCATGTCGCAAGCGACATCCCAAGGGATCTTGTTATAGAAACGTACACATTGCCCTATAAAGGATTTACCTACTTTAGTGAGCCTAAACGTGTGACTACACCACCAGCGCTCTTGGACTATATTATTATGTATTTTATCGAGTTCACCTCTGTTTTGTAATGGGAAATAACCCAAATCCACGACCGCTAATGTACCGACTCCCAGCGGACTTTAAACTGCTTATATTGCTTTAAAAATCCGACTCGCCGCTCATAAGCCGTTCGGTAAGAGGTTCAACAATAAGTACCTACGAAAGAAAGCTGAATCTTTTATGATATTTTTCTGTATTTATGTGAGTTATAAAATGAAACTTGAACGTTAAAATGGGATGTTTATATTGTGACTGCATGCGACATTGTTTGCAAATTATTTTTGAGCTGTGGTATTTTATTTTACTATTTTGCTATTCTGTATTTTTGTCGTTTTGTGTGGTTTATTTATTGAGTCAGAATCTTTGTATTCAAAATCCATCGATATAAAGGTACTCGTGGTTAAACTATCGTGTATACCAAATCTATCTAAACATATTTGATACCCTTTTATTCTGATCCTATTGCCTACATCAAAACTTAAAACCATATCAATATCCATAAGATAATCAAATTAAAGCCATCACTTCTCATAGAAGCATATTTGTTCAAAAGCCATTTGTTCAAATTACGCATTCAAATAGAGACAGTATCATTTACCCGCGTCTGAGCGCATCGTAAATTATAATAAAGGCGAATGATCAAATTAGAAAAATTAAAAGTGATAAATAAAGGGCAATTAAGTATTATTGCGTAAAAAAGGCATAAGTTAATGTGATGATGGGATGCGCGACGCAATTCCAGTAATTGTTGAACTGTTTCATAGTAGGGATGGGAAAAAATTAACACCTAAAAGTAAATTAATTAATTTTGTAATGATTTATGTAATGTATTTAAAAAAGGAATAATAAAGATACTTATACTAAGCTGATTGATTATCTTGTAAGCTAAAACTTGCTTGTCTGTATTTAACAAATTTGCTAGATAAATGGACCACAATAAATAGTATTTCTTTTAACCTAACTCGTCTCACTGTTGGGCAAAGGTCTCCCCCAAATCACGCCAACCATTCTTCGAGTAAATAGTATTTATTTTACAGAAATTAAAGTTAAATGCTTAAGTGCATTTTAGCAACTCGGCGTGCAGACTATTTGAAGTGATAACATTTTTTTGTATAAGCTAAGAAGTTTTATATCAGTTTTCGTTCAACGTTTGTGCAAATCCCAACACTAAAAACTGAGTCACGCGTATTCTCTAATTACCCGCTTTATTGCATTAATTAAAATGCGTCTAAAAGGGTTCCGTCTATTGAATGGAACTTTATATGCCTACGGAACTCCATTTGTAGTTCTCAGTTACCGTATGAGGGTCATTACCATGTATAATTGTGTTATTAATTAACTTCATAATTAATAAACCAAACTTCGTATTTGATTAGTCTCGATTGAAATTTCAATATTAATTTAAATATTATAAAACAAATTTATGTTTGTAAACAAAAATATACGTCTAAATATTAAAAACTCTTACTTTATTAACTGAATAACATATCTTTATGTTTTCATTCACCGTTTGAGAGTACTGGTTATAAAGCAAGTTATATGGCACATAAATGTTTTCCAATAGAATAATCCATTGATGCGCGACCGGATTTCAACCCACGACCTTAGGATAAGAAGACGGGGGTCTCCCCACTAGGCCACCAGTGCTTCATCTTTAAATAAAGTATAAGCAGTCTCTAAAGAATATATTATTGAGTTCAATTGCTACTGAATCCATTTACCGCTAGTTCTATGTAGGAAATAAATAAAACGGAACCTCTAGTGGAAATATTATAAAAGAAAACTGCTTCATAAAAAGGTAAAAATAACTCCAAGGCGGGAGCATCAAAGTGAGCTATTATGAAAAATCGTAACGCGTTTACTGGGCGGACTGCGCTGCATTATTCATGAATGTACCTGTACCGTTATTTATATCGTTTCGGTACGATACCGCTATTGGGGTGCACGCCCCGCCCTAGTCGTGAGTAGGTTTTCTTAATACATGATTTACTTTTAAATTATGTAGTTGGTATCTATATATTTATACTCGTATTCGGTTAAGAAATAAATTTCAAACAAAAGACAGTCGCAGACAATTTTAAACAAAAGACATACACTTGACACTAGCATTTTTTGGCGGTTTAACAGAGATAATAATGATTATTGATATTGAAGCGATGAAGAATAAAATCGATGGTATGCGTGCTGGGCAAGACTCCATCCACAATCTGATTCAAGCACTCGTCCTGAAGTGAATAAGTAGATACAAGTGACGCTATCAATAATTTAAAATAAATACTAAGGCCTAGTTACCATTAGATAATGATTAAAAACAGCCGTGAATATAATGAGCTCATTTCTATTCTGAATAAATTGACAAACTCAAATCATTGAAGTTACACTTAAGCGAAAAACAGAATATAAGTTTACATTCGTGCTTGTTAAAACATAAATGAGAATATTCGCGTCGGGCCGGGCAGAGACGTATTCGCGAATCCAATCTTGCGCTTCCCCGGGCGCCGCGGTAATTGCTTAAGAGAAAAATCCAAATGAAAAATGAAAAGGGATTCCCTTTTCAGAGGAAAAATTATATAATTGAATATCTTTTCCCTAAGTATTATGAGGTATAAAATATGATAATTGAGTTTTTGCTCACGGCGAATGCGGCCTGTTATTTTCATCTTTACGCCGGGCTCGGTTTGAATAACGTTAATGAACACGCTGCGGTTTTCAACTACGATATTGTGTTACTCATTTTTGAATTTAAACTGCACACGTTTTGGGTTGAAAATAAATAAGCTTCACATACTCTACTTATTATTTTATAGAGCTTGGCGGTTTGTACGTATTGTGGATATGTTTAGCCGAACAAATAACTTATTATACACTTTCTTGCTTGAATATCTTATACCTTTAAACGAGCAATTCTTGTATATATATAATTATATAATCGGAATCTCGGAAACGGCTCCAACGATTTTCATGAAATTTAGTATGCAGAGGGTTTCAGGGGCGATAAATCGATCTAGATAGGTTTCATTCTTAGAAAACGTCGTTTACTTCCAAAAAAAACGAGCAAAGCTCGGTCATCCAGGTACTTATATAACTAAATGATTACTTTCTTAATCTGTGAAGGAAACAACATGAGAAAAACGGCTTAGCATACAAGCTACACCAAAAATGTGTGTCATAGAATAGTAACTGTAGGTATTACTCGTACCTAAGCGGCAATAGGTTTGCAACTTACGGAATACCAATACTGTACCAAAAAGGGTTTGCTTGCCAAATAATAATGATTGGACATGCCTCTGACTACCCGCGTTAGATACAAAATATCTAAGGATCTAGTATAATCTAAAAAAAAATCAAAACTCAAGAATTCTCTTTATCATTTGATCATAACTTGCTCTAATCTCCTAAAAACCGTGCAAAGTGCCGATCGTTGCGAATGCCCACATCTTGGGAATCCCAAAATGTAATTTCCCGTGTCGCCGCCGCGTCGTAGTCGTTAGCAATCAGTATTTGCGCCGTAACGACGTTAGTCGCGACGGTGCCGGGTCGTGACCGGCTTGCTTATTCGTCTCTTTGTAAGAAGACACGAATCCTCTGGGACTTAAAGTGTTTGAATCAATATTGCGGCTTATTCTTAAGACTTCGTATTCGATTTTAATAAAGTTATACTTAATGGTAAACAAGCATTTGCATATTTAAAATGTATACATTTTGTGTGTATGTATGTTTGTATAATATACCTTAAATGATAAATGAGATTAAATACAATACAAATAAAGAAAGTTCTAAGAAAATACATAAAGGTACAAATATTTTTCAAAATATATCCTTACCATCATTATTATACTTAGGACCATCATTATATCATGTGTTTTAGTCCAAATAAATGTAATTTATCAAATATTATCAATATTCAAATTTGTTTTTTCAAATTATCGTAGCAAAAGAGGTATGTCAGGATCGTAGCAAGTGAAGATCCGTGGTCTCTGCCTACCCCGTCGGGAAACAGGTGTGATTTCATGTATGTATGTAAATCATCATGAATTATGCACATAACTTCCACTAAACTAAATAATTCGACCAAAAGTTAAATCCAAATACATAATTCGTGCGAAAGTTTGAGTTAAATTAGTCTCATTATAATCGAACGAGTGAAGTTTGCGCCGGCTCGCTCAAGCGGCTCTGAAATTCGATTCGTCGGATCGGATTGTGAACTCAGTAACAAGATCGCGGCGCGGGAGCGGCGGGCGCTCGCGGAACACAAATTATTCCTACCGAAACTCTGTAACTTCGTCAACCCTATAAAGGAGATAGAACAAAGCGGAACCACAATTGGCCGTATCGTCTACCTGACTCGATGGAACTTTTAAAAACGGCTGCTCTTTGATAGCAAACTCGATAAGGCCTCGCCCGCGGGACACGTAAATTTAATTTTGTCGAAATCGGTCGTGCTTTTGACGTTGCGCTTCAAGATTTGCCTGTTCGTCCGATTTGATATGTCTCAAGCAAATGAACGCCTGTAATAATACATATCTCTATCTTATTGTACCTATTATTCTGCTAAGCAATTTTCAGCGCGGTTATTTAGCATAGACGTTTCAACGATCTTGTGTTTTTATTCAATAAAATTGTTTTGATCTTGTTTTTTATCCTTATTATTTTTCATGAGTATAACCTCTTTCTTGGGATTTCTTTTTGACGGGAGTCGAAATCAAAATTCACTAAGGAGTATGTTTACGTAAGTAAAATAAATAAATCAAAATTAAATAAGGAGTATTTACGTTTAAGTACACAGGTTTTTGTGTTTTTATTCATTTTGAACCTTATTTTTTCATAAATGCATTTATATAGACTCTGTGTTCAGAACATAGCGTTGAGAAGATTCAATCACAAAGCCACCCCACAGCATCGCGATGCAAATTGTACGGAATGAAATGATAGCGTCTCTTGCAAATTACTCGGCGAAATTTTAATTTGTATCCGCTGCAATTTGTTCTACGAAACTCTACAACGTAGCAATGACGTAGCGAATTGCTATGAGAACATCGGACGCGACTTTATTGTTATCAAATACATTAACGCAATATAACTTAAACTAGTACTTATTGCAAAAAAAACAAAACCTTCGACTGAAAATAATTAAAAATAGCTTCTTACAGGCGCCATAATCGATTTTTTGTCATTTTGAATAGACTATGTTATTGGAACGAAGTTCCTTATCGCGCGTTGTGAAAGGGGGCTAGACGGAAAAAAATCTCACGAAAAGTTGTCACGACACTTTTTGCTATAGTAAGCTATTGTTAGCTGTGCGGCGTGCGCATGTTTCTCTGTCTGTCTCTTTCTCTCTCTCTCTCTCTCTCTCTCTCTCTCTCTATCATAGAAAGCAAGGAAAGGAACTTCGTTCCATCCAGGTGTCCCTTGACACCTCTCAAGTTTTTTTGTAATCCAGACAAATCCAATGACAGCTCATTTGTCGAAATCTGTCCAGCCATTTGAGCTCTAGCGACAGCTAAAGGAACTCGCATACATATTTTCATACTTACATACGAGTTGTACATACAAAAAATATTATTTACTAGCTTCCACCCACGGCTTCACGTGGTAAAAGAAGCCTATGTACTATTCTAGAATATCTATCTCTGTGTCAAATTTCATCCAGATCAAATCAGCCGTTTCAGCATCATTGATTAACAAAAATCACGGGTAGACAGTCTACCCGTGACCACGACAGCGTGCAAACCTGTCGAAACGTCGGGAAAATATAAGGTAATTTAAACGCGATAAATACCCGTCTAATACTAATAATAATGTGTTCAGATCGCGTAAGTTTAAAAGTACATATAAACATCCATACATTTAGATTTTCTCGTTCATATTAGTGAATACAATTTATAAATCAAAAACGCGACAAAAACAGCCAATAGCGACTAAAAGTCTCGCCGTACACAAAGCCTTGATAGAATAAGCTCTTAATTTCCGAGATTCACAGATAGCGCAGAGATAATGGCTTTCGTTAATATTAATGAATATAAACAATGTTCAATTTCTGAAAGTCGGCCCGAGGTATTTTAATTTTCAGTTAAAAACTTTTTGCATTTTCATAATCTACTCATTTATTTTACACGAATATAAATTATTTTGCTTTTATGAATTTTTAGTTTCAAATTGTTACCATTAATAAACGATTATAAAGTAAATACCTATTCAATTACTGAATACCCTCTGGCAGTGATCTGGATCATTTAATCTACCTAGAGATCATGTGTAAAAAAAACGTCGATCAAATTGGGGACGTTCTGAGTGCCCTCAACCGACGCTCATGTAAGTGAAGAATGAAATGAGAAGGAATGAAGCAAAAAAGGTATGTCTGGATCTTAGCAAGTGGAGATCCGTAGTCTCTGCCTACCCCGTCGGCAAACAGACGTGATTTTATGTATGTATGTATACTATGATAATGTGTTTAGTTATTTTTATATATAAATACTATTAACAAAACAAAATTAACCCATTCAACCCGCATGGTGGCCAGTGGCCAAACATAAAGGCCCCGTCACACTTGTTGTTTCCGCGCCGATGACGATCAGCGTTCACTTGATTTATTTTTTATAGCCACTGTATGCAGGCGTAACACACTTAAATACCCAATGGGTTAAATCGCGGTTGCTACGCCTGATTAGAGGCAATAGATTAAAAGCGTATAGTAAGTGAAGTTTTAAAGTGCAGTGTTCGATTCTTTGTATTTACAATTATATCAAAAGTATTGATAACGATCCTACTAATATTATAAACGCGAAAATTTGTAAGAATGTATGGATGGATGGATGGATGTATGTTTGTTACTCTTTCACGCTAAAACGGCTGAACGGATCTGAATGAAATTTGGCACAGATATAGATTATGGTCTGGAATAACACATAGGCTACACTTTATCGCGAAAAAATGTACGGTTCCCACGGGATAGACGGTTTTTGATTTTCACGCGGGCAAAGCCGCGGGCAGAAGCTAGCAGAAAATAATAATAGGACTTATACTAATTATTGACTAAGTTAAACCACATTATTGATTATAATGTGGTTTATTATTGCCATAAACAATATTAGCAATTATTAAACATTATCTAGAATGGTCAAATTGAATACTTACTTGTTTTGTTTTGAACAAAATATCAAATTGCATGATAATAAACGACTTTTTTATTAAAACACTAGAGGGACTTCCCTTGTTCGCGTAATGTTTTTCATACAAACTGATTCAATAAAAAATCCTTCTTACAGCCTTCCTCTTCAAATTTAAAGTCTACAACCAGCGGTTTAGGCTGTGCCTTGTCTATGTGTGTGTCAGTCAGGACTTTGATTTTTATGATGGATTATAATATAACCAATACAAACATAAATCGTGTTTTTTTGCTATTATTAGGTCTTTAGGCAGAAGTCACACTCTCGAAATCGCAGCGGCACGTGCGCGGCGTATTATCGCACAATATTGCGAGGCGCCCGCGGCGGCGCGGCGGGCGGTCACTATTCCACGCACGCTCTGTTGACCGTGGTTAGTGTAAAAATAACGTAAATGAATCGAAAATGATAGCCCCTATGTTATTTACGCCTAATAGGCGATAAAAGTCACTGCGATAACGGTTAAAAACACGACTTTTTAATGGTTTTGTGGTTCCGTGGCGTGAAAAATACTCGCTAAAATTTTACATCCTTTATAATAATGTAAATGTATATATTATTGAATTATATATTATTGTAATAATACTGGAGTTCTTAGTGATTTTATATATTTTATTAGTTTCTAATGTTTTATGAAATGAAAATTATTAAGAACAAATCAATTTACACTAACTACTTTGCAAAATGTGAGCATGTGTCAAATATCACGTTTGGACATGCCTCTCTACTCTCTTTAGATATCCTCAAACATCTAAGATCTAAGTAACTAGAGATCTCAGGAGATATCTACCAAGCCTGGGGATTACAGTCGTATCTTGTTTATTTTGTGTTTTCAAATCAATCTATCCCAACATAAAGCTGTGTTCAATGAGTCATCAAACGTAATTCAGCAACAAAATCAAGATCCAATTACGGTACATTTAGCATCAATAGCTGCACTTGAGCCCACGCCCGCGTCGCGTGTCGCGTCACTCGCTTTGTTTATCCAGATTCGAGGCAATTCAGCGTTAAGCGATCGCCTGTTCCGACTTAGGGTTAGGGTAACACACCCTAAGTACAGAATAAATAAATAGTTGCTTAGCCCTGCGGCTATTAAGTTTTTTCTTTTTAATCGCGACGGGTCGTCGGCGTGTCGCGCGATTCTTTACGGACAGTGTGTAAGCACCCTACTGTTTGGATTCTTGATTGGAATAAGTTCCGCTTTAACGCGAGCAACAATATTTGGAGACATTTAATTTTATATTTTATTTTTATGGCTGGGCTATGGCGTTTTGATTTACTGGCGATGACGTTTATGTAATGGCTTGAATTGTGGCCGTCAACTAACCGATGATAATTGAGATAAAAACTTTTTATTATTATGACAGTAGTATACACTTGGTGACGTGTATTTTATCTATTTCATTCGTACACATACACTAGCGAATGTTTAAAAAAAAGCAAGTAAATGTAAAGTTGTATTGAAATAATAATTAAATAATATTAATTAGCTTGAAACTTGACGTGTCTAAAATATGATGGTTTGTAAAAGCTTGTGGTATGGCCCTTATTTGCTTATTTGTTGCTTATTATTGAAATAAACGTTTATTGTATCAAAAAGTGGTGTTTTCGTGAAAATTCCAAACATCGCAACCTATTTATTAATTTGAGATGAAATTGATCTCTTTTTAAAACTACTATTGTCCTATATATATATATAGTGCGCTCGATTAGTGACGTCACGTAGAGCGTTGAGTCACACGACCGGCTCATACGGCTCGGTGTTCATTAATGACATTAATTAATGTTTAATTGAGCCAAATAGAGTATCAATTTAGCGGACGCCAATTGGATCATGTAGCCGCGGCCGCGTTCTCGTTGGCTCGGCACTCGTGCGCTGGTATTTTCCATCTAGATAATCGAAAACATCCGAAACTGGCATGTCGTAACCTAAAATTAAGAAGACAAATGCACAAAAGAAGCCTCTGACTTGCCCGTTTACTCTTTCACCACACTGGTTTAAAATACTAGTGACATGTTATGATAAATGACGTGGTTATGGCGTCAAAGCCTATGTAGAGTTTAGGTTGTAAGCCCATCGCCACTTATAGCATAACATTTTTACCAACCAATAAAATGACATACTTTCGAATTAAATACAAAAAAATCATTTAAATTCAATAACATAATATAGCTTTTCTAGAACTGGTTGTGATGTTTTGTTAGCGCCCCCTAATTATAAGTAGTTAATAGTTGTCTATGACCAATAAGATTGTCTATTGATATTCTATGATATAGATTGTCTATAGATTGTCTATGTAAAACTTCCGCCTCCGTATTCTCAATGAAAACTTCCTTCCTCTTCTTCTGACAACACTCTCTCGACCACGGAGGCGGAAGCACGCTTTTGGGATATATATGATTAAATACTTATTACATGTCTAAAAACAACAAGGAGGTTTCTATTTTCCTTTACCCCGACGATGGACCCTCCAAATACTCATTAAATTAATATGTTACTTATACAGTTTTGATAAGATTTTTACCCGTTAATCCTTTCCTCACTGGTTAAAAAGAACTGAGATGTGATGTTCCAATGTTGATCAACAGGAAGTCGCGATGGCCGAGCGTCTCACAGTTCCATTAACCACATTAATTAGCGCTGAATTGACTTAAATAGCGCAATTAGTTATGCGAGTGTACACCGCAAGTTGCTAGTGGACAAGTGCCTTTATAATTGGCCGTAATTTAATTCGACATACGCAACAATAGTTCCAAGAAATCGTGGTTTTGCGTGGTGTTGATATAATCATTATGTGTTGAAAGAATTATTTTTGATGTGAAACGTCTATAGCCGCACGTAAAACCGATTTATGGCGTGGCGACGCATGCCGTGGCGACGCGTCGCCACGCTATACGATGGTATATATACAGGGTGTCCCAAAAAGTAGTGTCAAGCGAAAGTCCAGAGATAGAACACCCCTTGGGGTACCCGAATCACCCCCATGTATGTTCCGCGATTTTCTATAGTTTTCGAGTTATAATTTTTTTTTCGAATTTTTGAAAATTTACGACTTGAACAACTTAAAACATTCTTACAAAAAAAGTAAAAAACTTTCTTGAGATTTTTTTTTTGCTACTGAATTGTTATGAGTTGTTCTTTTATGCATAAAATAATCAGCTACGTGACTTTGATGAAAACTATGAAAATGTTGGTGTAAAGTCAAATAATTACATTCGGTGAATTACGACAAAAATTTTCAACTTTAAATTAAAAATCTTAACAAGTGATTTCATGGTTCCTAAATAAAATGTGGTCTAAAAAATTCTCCAGACTCTCAGCTTTCATAATCATTAAAAAAAGTAGTACTTAATTGGCTACTTTGGCTAAAATTGGCCTTCAAAGACGGTGAGGTGGAAAATTCTTAAAATTAGCTACCTGATTAAAAAATAGATTTTGGCCATTTTATCATTCCTAATCTGAATTAGTTGTTAACTAACCAAAAATTACTACAAAGAATTAATTTATGCCAAAGAAATCAGCAATATGGCCAAATTAAGAACAAAATTAAGACAGGCCGAAGAAAAAAATTAAGGCACTTAAAATAGCTTTATACGATTAAAGGAAATCTTTTTAAGACGATGTAGGATTTGTATCGACCTAGAAGGTTGACATTTTGAAATCTTTTTGTAAAAAATTAATAAATTTTACTTGTTGTTTTATTTCATAAATTTAGCTGATTTAGCTAATTTGAATTTAATTTTTAATGAAATCTTACTTTCCAGCAGTCAGTTTTGGTTAGTTAACAAACGAATTAAGCTTAGGAATAATAAAATGGCCAAAATCTATTTTTTAATCAGGTAGATAATTTTAAAAAATTTCCAAATCACCGTCTTTGAAGGCCGATTTTTAGCCAAAGTAGCCTATTAAGTACTACTTTTTTTTAATGATTATGAAAGCTGAGAGTCTGGAGAATTCTTTAGACTTATTAAGAACCATGAAATCAATTTTTAAGATTTTTAATTTGAAGTTGAAAATTTTAGTCATAATTCACCGAATGTAATTATTTGACTTTACACCAACATTTTCACAGTTTTCATCAAAGTCACGTAGCTGATTATTTTATGCACAAAAGAACAACTCATAACTATTCAGTAGCAAAAAAAAAAATCTCAAGAAAGTTTTCTACTTTTTTTGTAAGAATGTTTTAAGTTGTTCAAGTCGTAAATTTTCAAAAATTCGGAAAAAAAATCATAACTCGAAAACTATAGAAAATCGCGGAACATACATGGGGGTGATTCGGGTACCCCAAGGGCTGTTCTATCTCTGGACTTTCGCTTGACACTACTTTTTGGGACACCCTGTATATACAGTCTATATGCAGTAGTGTGTACGGTGTGGCGACGCGTCACCATGCGCAATCGAATTAAGTAGTCACGATTTGAAATAAATTCGTAAATTTTTGTATTTAATGAAAATAAATGTTTATTCAATAAATAGTCATCGTTATCTGGAAAAAAATCGTAATATTTTATTTTATCATTATGACATACATATTTAGTTCCTATCACAATATGTTCATTTCTGCATATTACTTTTACAAAATAATGTCGATGTTTCACATCTGCCAGGCGTCCCGTGACGGCTCACATTTTTTTTTTAACTAAATTTGTTTTTTATATATATGGATATGTAGGTGGTGAAAACTTTTTACTGTTATTAAACAATAGATAGAATAATAGATGACATTAACATAAGATTAAAAATCCAACAATACACAGGCCTTCGCATAATTGAAGAAGAAGAAGAAGAAGAAGAAGAAGAAGAAGAATAGAATAATTGTCAGAGAAACATTTGTAATTGGATTTTTCTGCGGTGTATTTGCCTGACAACTACGTCGCTCTGGTTTTTATATGTTTTCTCGTGTTATTTTGAGTTTTATTGCGTAATTTTGGTGGTTATTTTGCCAATAAAGCCCGGGTTCTTGACGCGAGTGTAAAGTATGTAAATTAGAGTGAATAGTTCTCTACAAATTCCATCGGAGGAAATCCCGAAAATTTTCAACAAAACAGCCATCTTTTGTTTAAAATTGACTTGACTACTTGACTATGACTCTGTGACGTTGACAATACTTATAAATAAATACACTTGACACTGGCAAAATTGTTCTCTATGAGACAGATGCCATAATTCAAGAAGAAGAAGAACATTTGAATTAACTTGAAAAACCGTTTGTCGTTGAAATCGTGATTATTGATAGACAAAATCTAATCATGAAAAAAATCCTGACGCTTAGACATTCGAACAAAACAACGCTCGGCAAGATGGCGGCGCCTCCGGTCCGGCCGGAAGTGCCTCTAATGCGATATACGGCTTATCGCGCAGACACGTGCGATGAGCCAGGATTGTGTGCTTTTAGATAATCAGAGGAAAGTCAGAATTTACTGTCCTTGTGTTTTTACTAATGTTTTCTGATTTTCTTATTACCCGACTGCGAAGCGGAAAGTAATGTGTTTTGGGTGTATGTATGCGAGTTCCTTCAGCTTCCGTTGTAACCGAAACGGCTAGACGGATTTTGATAACTGAGCTGTCATTGGATTCGTCTGAATCACAAGATCATAGACATAGGCTAAATAAAATGTAAAAAATTCTGTGTGTGAAAAAAGTGATGGCTGTAAAAGTCTATTTTCAGTTGCGTTCAGTTGGGTTTTATTTTAATTTTTGCTAATAAAAACTATTTTCTAATGTTTTCTGATTTTATTTTTTCGAAAACTAGAATGAACAAAGTCAAAGTTAAAATTTTTCACTATTTTGTATGATCCTTCCGAACTGCCGTGAGCGTGTATCTCCGTATCGTCAAAAAAACACGTGATAATTTGACAGATTTTTAGAAAAAGTGGGCGTGTTTCAGAATAAACAGTCACGGTAAAGTATCACAAGTGTGGACGGACACCAACATTCCGATATGCTTATTGAATAAGGTATACCCAGGCAGGTGACCCCAGTGCCATCACCCCAATAACAATAGATTCTCGTCAGCGCCACCATTACGGCAATCGTTTAATTTGTGAAGACGTAAATAGTTTAAATACGACAATTCACGCGTGCGCTTGTCTTCATAGTTTGAGAAATAAACGCGTTGGACCAACGTTCTATGCTTTTTAGTAACTCTTCAGCAAGAATCAGAATAAACAAGAATAGATAGAAGAAATCGAAGAGACATATTCTGTCAAGCAGTAGATTGTATGCAAGCAACTGTGTGCTACTAGAGCTATAAGGGCACAATGCTGATTGGACGCCATTTTTGTTTCCATTTTTATTTAGATTTTAGTCTTAGTATATATCTCTGTGGTAACGAAATGAACATTTATTATTATTATTGACTAGCTGACCCGGCAGACTTCGTACTTATTTAGAAAACGTTTGTATGGGAAATAGAAAAGGGCTATTTTTAGGGTTTTCCCCGCAGTTATTCGAATTATTCTCACCGTTTAAAACCTTCCCTAGACCTCCACGAACATTTCAAGACCAAGATAAGATAAATCCGTTTAGCCGTTCTCGAGTTTTAGCGAGACTAACGAACAGCAATTCATTTTTATATATAAAGAGAAGATAATACTGATAGTCATACCTACTTTATAGTTAACACAGAGCCTAATGTGCTGGGCCTAGAGAGCTGAAATTTGGAGGATAGAATCCTCTCGAGACCTAGAGATGAACTAAGAGAGGAGTTCCAAAAAGTTCAACCTCTAGACGTGGTGAAGTTTGTGTGAAAAAACACAGTCGCGGGGTGTTTACTAGTCTTCTAAAATGATGCACATAATTTACATAAAGGTAATTAATTAGGTAATTTACATAAAATAATATTGGTAGACATTTCACACAACGCCATCTAGCTTCAAACTAAGAAAGAGATGAGTCAAAATAAAACCATCACAGTTAATATTACTGATAATTCACGCCGCAATGTCTTGTAATGGCACCTTAATAGAATATTCACATTAAATAACATCAGCATTAGCTTATGAAAATTCCACTGAAATTAACACGAATTTAATTTGTAAAGTAGGAAATTCATTTGAAGCGGCTGTTGTGGAGTGGTTTTACTCCGCGTCTTCAATTACACAGCTCTACATATTCGGCACACGAGTAAAGAGCGAACAGAGAAGTAACTACACTGAGGGTCTAGTTAACACTAAAAAATCTGATAGCTTCAATTTTATATGAGTACAGTACAGTATCATATACACCGTGAAATTTTAATGGTTGTTTTCCCGCAGCAAAATGGTTTTGTCTTGCTAATACATCATCATATCAGCCGCATAACGTCCACTGCTGAACATAGGCCTCCCCCATAGATTTCCAGAGTGATCTATCTTGCGCAGTCTGCACCCAACGGCTCCCAGCAACATTCACTAGGTCGTCTTTCCATCTAGTGGGGGGCCGTCCTCTACTGCGACTTCCGGTGCGTGGTCTCCACTTGAGAACCTTTCTGCCCCAACGGCCGTCAGTTCTACGAGCTATGTGCCCCGCCCACTGCCACTTCAACTTAAATATGGTAATACAATCGTTGTATAAACAAATTAAATATTAGAAACAAAAAATACAGATATACATACCATTGTTAAAATTTAATTCGAAAGCGACCACGAACCAATAGTAATTCATCCCGATACCTACGCGAAGGCGGCCGGCGCGGCGGCGCGTGCGATTCGAATAGTATCTACAAGTTACGTCTAATATTACTATTGTTCCTCACGTTTTCGAGTTGATGAATATTTTTTAAATTATTTTGAAACAAAAACATCTTTATTTTTTTACTTTTACTCTATGTTTCGAAAGTACTCCTTATGGCAAGTTGTTGTGCCGCGGGAAAACAACCATTAAAATTTCACGGTGTATAGATAAAATCACGCTTGTTGTTTGGGGTAGGCAGAATCCACGGATCACCACTTGCTACGATCACGACATACCACATTTGCTTAAATCAATCTCATTACATTTTTTATACATGGGCGTCGGTTTATGGTACTCATGACCTGGCCTTTCTTTAAAACGTCCCCAATTCGAAGTACATACGCCAAGGTATCATATTTGATAGCTTTTATAGTATTACTTACCATTTTATACAGATGATAGTACACAAAAACAAGAATTTGTCAATAATTAGAACACTATTTTGAGCAATAAAAATTACAAAAAAACCTAGTTTTTTTATACATTTTTGGTAAGTAAACATTTCTTCAGCTCTAAAGGGGTAGTCAGAAGTACTCCAAACACGTTTGGACACGTTTTGCATTCTATTAGGTATAAATTATTATGAATTTACTCAGATGCGACCCCAGCAATAAGGTACGGGTATATTGTATAAAGCTTCTACTCTGTTTATTAATTACTCATGTGGCCTACGTATTCGTGAGCAATGAATTATCATATTAAATGTATTCAACTGTCTAGAGTCGCGACGGCAATTTGTATTCTGAATTGTTATTGAATTACGCGCTAACTGAATTGAGCGACTGAAAAAATGTTGAGTCATTGATGTGCGTCATTTAGCACAAAAAACTCATATACATAGGTCGTTTTTTTGATACTTACTTCTTTGCTTTTCGAAGGTTCGAAAAGCTTTAATAATAGACAGTGTTTATTTTTATAATTTTATTTTTTTAAGATAATTTTTTTGTAAGGTGTTTTTATTTATTTTTAAAAAAGGTTTGATAAATAATTGAGGAATTTTTAACCATGTCAGTTTTATTATTTAGACGAATTCAACGTATATTTCATCAAAATCTTTCAAGCCGTTAAGGTACAGTGACAAATGCGCAGAACGCAATCCTTAGGCAAATTTCGTTCTGCGCAACTTTATTCGTCGCATATTATAAATCATGTCAATCTTGTGACATTCCCCAAAATAACGTGTGCTGTAAAACTTAATTTACACAATTCATCAATTAAGTCGTACTCTCATTACGGCTATTAATTCAACACCATTTTGGAATCGCTATCGGAGAATCAAATTAAAGCGTCGATTAAAACCACATTAAGCCTGTTTTGGGTACAGTCAGCTACATTTCGAAATTAACAACAGTAAAACAAATATTACAGGCTGATAATTATTACAAGCTTTTTAGAATAATGTAATGTTAAATGCAAGAAAATGTCAGTTTACTCTTCGATAACTATGATTTATTCTGGGGATAATGCTTAACCTTAAATTTACTTTGGTCGAATCAATCCTAAGGGTTTAATTTGCGATTAGAATTTAAAAATTAATAAAAACTTTCATAAGCTTAAAATTAACACCTCTAACTTGGAACTCTATAATAATCAAAGGATTAAAGTTACAAAAATATTAATGTCATCAATTTTTTTAGCTGATATTAGAACAATATAAAATGAATATTAAGCTGAGGCTGGACCTGTTTAGACGCATAGGGCCAATAAGGACCAATGTTCAATTTTATATGACGTAGAGTTTTACTTAAGTTTAGTTTTTAAAACCCTTGGATATCTCGTGTTGTTGTTTCGATACATTCCCCTTGTCATCTGTGTGTGCTATAAAATGAAATCTTTATTCTTTATCCTCTTTATATTATTAAAAACATGCGCGGGCTCAGAACGGTTAAGAGATGTCATGTATTTATTAATTTAACATGTTTATTGAGTTCTCACTGTAACAGTACCTCTGTACAGTCGTGCGAGTAATTGGTCGGTGTAACGAACCCGAGTTTCGCGTCAACCCTTGCGCCCGCATGCCGGCCTAATTGTCCGCATTAATATGACAAATAGATTACGGGCCTGTTGTACCCGCGATGTGATACTGAAGGGTTATTTGCGATTCGCGTGCCGTATTTGATGCTCAAGCGTAGACTGGTAATGTTAATTATTTATTTTGTAATTATAAACTGTTTGTAAGGCGCAATGTACTTTATATCTAATGTCAAGGAAATAAATGTCATCGTGCTAATCTTTTATCAAACAGTTTTTTTTCATATTTTAATTTGACTTTAATGAACAATTAACATTTTCTCTTCTGTTATATATAATTCTGTTCTAGCTTTACAGTCATTGTTTTGCCTACAATATTAACATGACCATAATTTGCTTGCTTGCGAAAAATACTTTTAAAAAATCCAGTAACGTCAATTTACCTAATCAATTTTTAGTTTATTTTAGTCTGTAGTCAATTTTATTCCATCATTCATAGAATTTAGGAATTCTTTGGTATTATTTTATTAAAATTAAATTAAATTAAATTAATTTATTAATTAATTTGTGAAAGATGATTTACTGTGTAAGAAGTGACAACTGAGATGACGGATGATAAAGAAGAGTGGAGGAAGAGAATCTGTTGTACCGACATCACCTAGTGCCTAAGGGCAGAAAGATGATGATGATATTAATAACTGTGACAATTTCCAAAAAGCAAGTAATAGCGCGCACGAGTTGCTTTTGTCGCCGTGACTGTTCCGTCACTCTTAGGTTATGTATGGAAATGTCACCCAGTGTCACGTCGTAAAATCCGCGCATCTTACATAACCACGGACTTGATAAGAGTCACGAAACAGTCACGGCGACAAAAGTAACCCGTGCGCGCTATGGCTAGTCTAATCCCGTGACATTAACCCGAGTACACACAGTCGACTGTGACGTCGACACATAAATTCGCTACGCGACCATTTGTCGACGCGCGCGCTAATCCACAGTGTGACTTAATCCTTACAGCAAATTGTATTGTCAGCTGTTTGTTCTGGCTGTTACTATTTCATTGAACTATTTGGTTGAATCAATTAGGATTATTTTTAACAAGTTTTTTACACGAAACATAGTTAATAGAAGTTTACTTTATTTGAAAAAGTTTTTTACTAAGTACGACATATTTCAGGATATATTTCCCACTTACGTAAATTTATAAAAAAATAATGATAGTTGACTGTGGCGTCAAGTGAATTTTTTTACACACTTCATCATCATCTTCCTGCCCTTTTCCCACGTTATGTGGGGTCGGCACAACATGTGATCTTCTTCCATTTCCCTCTATCATTCGTCATTTTTTTAATTTATTTTTTTACACACTTAATCAAAGTAAATGCTTTTAGTCGTCTATTGGGTTTTACTTTCTTGAACGAAATATCTTCAATTCTTTGTAAAAATATATAGGTAAGTAGCCTACGTTTTGCGAAAAGTGCATTTTTTTAAAAGTGCACCTCGAGAAAGGGACATTTTAAAATCGTACGTTTTGCGCATATGTGATTGACATAAGTCAGTCAGTAACATAAGAAATTTATATATATAAATTATTACAAAAAAGTAGGTAGGTATATTTCAATCACAAGAAGAGAAAACACCATCCTAATTATATAATTACAACGGCTTAAACTCAATTTAAATTAAACTATAATTAATTAGTCAAAGTCAAGCAAGACGAATCTCAATCATAATAAAGTGGATCGATACTTAACAAGTTAAAGTTTAAAGTTAATTTACGAAGTGGGTTTAACCTCGGTATCGGTATTGACAATTAAACTCCGCTTGATTCGATTAAACAGAATCTTGAGACTTGACTTGACTCAACAGTTTGTTGAGCTTGCGACGAAATTGATCAGTAGGTCTACCATGAGTTTTCACAATCTACAAACGCTAGCGACTGTAGTTAAAAAAATGTATGAAAACTTGCCTACAGCGCCTTTAGCGGATAGTTTGGTACTAAAACCTCACGTAGCTAACTATCCTACGTCACAGCGTACTACAGCGACTGTAGTTTGCGCCTCATTCATTTGCTTAGAATTTGGTACCATGAGTAACAATTGTGACAGATGTCATAGTAACGTACTATTACTACTGTAGTAACGTCAGCCGACCTAAATGTGAAAACTCATGGTAGACGTACAGTAGGTCGTACAGTCGCTGTAGTACGCTGTGACGTAGGATAGTCAACTATGTGACGTTCAAGTACCCAACTATCCGCTAGAGGCGCTGTACAAGTTTTCATAATTTTTTTTAACTACAGTCGCTAGCGAGTGTAGAATGTGAAAACTCATGGTAGACCTACTGATGCTTTTAGTTTGCCTTGGTTCAACTTACTCGAGACGGGGTTCAGTTGAGAGGTTACCTACCTACTTCTTGGCTGTTTCTAACCTGGGGCCTTACCACAAGGTTTTCGGGCAATATTAAAGTAATACCTACTTATGATATTTCGTATAAACATAATGGTTTGTAAGAGCTTGTGGTGAGGCCCCAGGATATTAATGGCGTGCCGTGAAATAGAGATTTACCAGCTAAAACAATCCTAGGCACTACATCGTCCGCTAAGTAAAAAGTTCCACTTCACCCTATAAACTGTCGTAGGTACTAAGTTATAATTTATTGAAACAAATCGGTCGAGTATCGCGCCCGGCATTGATTGACAATGATTTAATGATTTCAATTTAACATAATTTACCAGCGCTGAAGTATTTAGGCCAGCATTTATTTGTTACTCGTAAACTTTTATTGAATAATATTTTAATGCACACCTACCACACAAACCTACTTCGTAAGGCCGATTTTTGTGTGGTAGACGTTGGTTATTGCGGAGTGTTATGGTTAACGAAGCTTTATTTCTCATAAAAAACTATACTAGTTCACTTACAATGAGAATATGTAATTATAAAAATCTAACTTATATTATTATTATTACCTCTAGGACCTACTTTTAGGTACTTAATCGATGTTCTTATTATAAAAGTGTTGATAAATAAGCAGATGTAACAACAATCCAACAAAACAAAATCAAAATAGGGTAGATAGAAAAAATTAGCAGTATGACTTTGACGAAGTATTATTATGGTGTATGGTACAAGTGATGAGAGAAAAGGAATTATGCTACAGTTCGCTATTTGTTAATGCTTCTTACGTATTTCAGTACACTATTTTTAAATATTTTAATATTTTCACATTCTTTCACATTATTAGGTAAATTGTTATAAAGACGGACTCCCTCTGATATTATCATTCTCTTACCATAATTAGTTCTACTCTTTGATTCCTTTAATTTAAATTTATTCCTTTAACTGTATTTATTTTCTCTTGGATGTAATTGTATGTGTTAGCGCTGACCACCTTCTTCTTTTTATTAGGTCACCAGTTTTTTCAGACTATTGTGGTGAAAAGAGTATGAAAAGATATTATGTCTGTGCTTTTGTCCTAGTGAGGAAGCTCAGGACTCAGGACCGTGGACTCGCTCCGCACTGGTGTTGCTCCACAGAGCTGTTGTTAAGCCCACCGAGCGAGTCAATAGTCCTGAGGATGCTTCGTGGAGAAGCGAAACACGTGTCGAATTTCTATTTGAGTTTGTGTTGTGTTAAGCTCATTAAATAATAGTTTAGCGGGAAAGTAGGTACTTCCGTCCTTTTCAGTATTTGAAATGGATTTCCAAGTCACGCCTAAATTTACCACCCTATCAGTTTTTCGACATCCGCATAATTCGCAGGTTAATAAAGTAAATAATTCGTTCAAACATCGCTAATATTTGACTCGGCTGTACCGGTCTCATGATCCGAGAGAGCGCAATATGATTACCTACTGCTGATAAGTCAGGGGCTCAAATGGCCTAATCGAGTAATTGCTATGAACTCGCATCTTCGTTACTGCTCTTATGACGACACACTAATAAACTTCATAACGATTAGGGATGCTACTGGCCGGCTTTTATAAACGCCGGTCCGGCTAAATGTAACTTGGGGCCTTATAACTAGCTATTTGGGCAATATTCAAGTGATATAACTTTGATATGGACACACAGCGTAACTAACGGATTACCTCTATTCCCCCTATTCCCCCCCCCCTCCCCCGTCCTTCACGAGGCATGCAGGTTCAAACCTTCGTGTGAAGGGGGTAGCCCGTTAGTGACGCTGTGTATACCAATATCTATAAAAATAGTATTGAAGTAGTGTTACTTCAAGGTTGAAATTTGACGTTTCTGAAACATAATGGTTTGTAAGAGCTTGTGGTAAGCAGGCAATTATATTGTGAATGAAGAGATTTAGATGTCCATTATTGTTATAAATAAATAAGAAACACCGTCATCTAGATGAAAATGTTTTTTTATTTATATAGAACATGCAGTAAAATGTACAGCTAGGTAAAGTGTAAAATAAATAAAAATAAATATGATCACGACTGTAATCCCCAGGCTTGGTAGATATCTCCTCAGATCTTTAGTTACTTAGATCTTTGAGGATATCTAAAGAGGGTAGTCAGAGGCAAGTCCAAACATGACATTTGGTACATGCCCACATTTTGCACAGTAGTTAGTATTCCGTACGTGACAGGTTGCAAGCCCATCGCCGCTTATAAGAATACTAACCTATGACACATACCTTCGAATTTTTGGTTCTAGGGTATGCCGGTTTCCTCACGATGTTTTCCTTCGGCGTTTAAGAGCACTGGCATTGCGCACATAAATTTTTCGAGTGGAAAAACTCATTGGTGCACGACCAGGTTTGAACCCACGACCTTCGGATCGTGAGGCAGGGGCTACCACTACACCACCAGCGCTTTTTGTAATACCTACCAGATTTGTAATACCTACTATATAATACCTGCTAATACCTATATACCTACTCGAATGTCTCTAAAGAAAGTATTCCTTACCGCTACAGTAACTTCACTAATAATTTGTTTACAAAAATTATAAAGAGAGCCAATAATATGAATGCTTTCTTAAGTAGTTTTTTTACATTATAAAAAGTAAAGGTAAGAATAATTTTCTTTTTTTGTAGCCATAAATTCTCACCGGCTTTTTGGAGTCCGGCTAATCACACCATCTAAACTATTCGCTAGTTAATGCGCGACTGTTTGTGGTAAGAATTAGAGTAGAGGCCTATTAATTAGAGAAGATATGGTGTGTGTGGTTTTGTAGTCTTGTGGGTGGTATTTTAACACCAATAACGAGTTAGTAACCAATCTACCAATCAACGTTTAGAGTAATTACATTTTTAATGCGTATGATTTTGTTATTTTTTCTGGATGCAGACGATTCTCTTTTACAGTTTTATCATTATTCTCATTATTCGTCATTGTTCGCTTCAAACAATTTTGGTTATTTCGTAAATATTAGTTAATTGTAAATATACCCTCCGCGAAAAAGTTAATATCAACCAATTTTTGATTGTTTCATCTTACTAACAGCTTGAAAGACATGCTCTGAAATATAAATTGAAAAGAACTATATACGTAATGAAACTTATATAGAGTCGTTTTAGCTAAAATTGTTTATGCCATGTCACAACAAGAAATATAATTGAAATACAAGTGAGGTAAAATAGTGGAAAACTGTAGATTGACCAAAAACAGATATCCTTAGCCTCTATGTCTAGTCTTTTTTGTAAGAAGTATAAGCTCTATCAGACTATGTCAATGGTGTCATTGTATTGTAGGTAGGTACTCACTGGTCAAAAGGAGAGAAGATATTGTGAGCTGGCCGCTGCTCTTGGCCTGCGTCTCTGGAGCCAACGCTGCCGACAGAGGGCGCTGGCGATGCGCAACTCGTCTCGGACCTGCTGGTAACATACAAATATAAATACACAAGTTTTCTTTAAAATACATTTAATTATGTTAGAAAGTATTTTTTATATAGGTAATTACAGAGAAAAATAATTAATAATACACCAACAACAAATTAATTATAGATACGAGTAGACTAGCTTCCACCAGCGGCTACGTCCGCATGTTATCTTAAAAGATCAAGACATATCTATCCCACGAGAATCGTACATTTTTCGGCATAAAAGGTAACCTATGTCCCTTCTCAAGCTCTAAGCTCTATCTAGTTATCAAATTTCATCAAAATGGGTTCAGCAGATTGGGCGTGATTGCGTAACACACAGAGTTACTTTCGCAATAATAATATTAGTTAGGAAAACAGAGTTCTGTCCGCAGGTAATGTACCCAAAAGGCTTGCAACGCTACCTCGTTGGATAGCTATACTGATTCTCCGACAGATTTTTTTCAAAGGCTACCAAAATTCTTACACTCCTTATAACTAATACCTCTCGTGCCTAGGTGAGCGGGTAGGAGAACGATTGGGAGAGCGGTGCGGTGACCGGCGCGGCGAACCCGGCGTGACGGGTGGCGAGCCCCGAGGGGACCCGCCGCCCGACACGGGCGACGCCTCCGCGGAGCCCCGAGACATTCCACATTCAGATGATCCCTGTTAATATTAAGATACGTTATTGGTGCTAAGTCCTGACCAAAGGAGATTTTATGTTCAGCAAAGAGGCCGAGCTTGAGACCATTCTACACGGAGAAAGATATAAACTTGAACTAGTTGATTGGACCTCTGTCTCATTTGATTAGGACCTCAATAGAGTCATCAACAGTGGCTGATTTATCTGAGTAGGCTGAAGCCTAGGGCGGCAAATTTTAGGGGGCGGCAAATTTGGTTCCATACTTTAGTTTGCCTTACAGAAGTAAACATAAATGATAATATACACGGAGTCTAGTCTCGAAAACTTCACAATATTACAATATTTTAGTAGATACAACAGCATACCAAATACTCCAACGACTGTACATGAAAAATTACTAAACGCTAAAAATTTAATAGTCTACTGGCGTAAATGTGTAAATCCGCCACTGGTCTTCAAAGAGGATTTATTTATTTTAAAAGAGGCTATACAATATGAACTTACTTTATCATCAGATGGGTCTCTTTTAGTCACGATGTCAGACCCTTCTCTCTTCCTCTGCTCCTCTTTTAACCTCTCCGCTTTTCTCCATTTCGCTCGACGATTTTGAAACCAGACCTGTGGAGAAAGAAATATACTTACAAATATCATTCAAATGTAAGTATTTTCAAGAGTATGAACCGTGAAAATGGTCGGTATTAAAAACCTAACAGATGATTATTTAAAGAAAAAATCTACTTAAGGCAGTCCCATTTGACTTTTGATAAAAAAAAAGATTTAAAACCTAAAACAAAAAACCACGGAGCATTAATTATATTTGTCTACTAGCTATTTAGGTATAGTTAATTTTTCTAATCTTTCTGTCGTACAGTTTTAAACACAACAGATAATTTATTAATTTTAATAAATTCAAATGCTTATTAAGACTCAATGACAAGAATATCTTTCAACGAACATGCCTGGCAACACCATCATCAAATATTAAAACCATAACTACAGTAATCCTTACACGAGCTGTCAACACCGCTGGTCGTAATATCCCATCATTAGCCCCCTTGTCGTTATAACTCCAAGATCACAAATCATTCACCACACTAAGGGTGAGCATTCCAGACATCCCTGACCTGCCTCTCAGACTAATTAACTCTACGCCCCGGATCAACTTACACTGGCTTGATCACGCCAATAACCAGAAACTGAAGAGCTGATGAGCAGAAATGAGTGCAAGGTGCGAGCGGTCTCGTGAAATTGGATGGTAGTAAGCCGGTTAGCCAAGTACAGGGCCACATTTGCACTGCAATTTTCGCAATTTGGTTTTAATAAGCCCTCTGGTAGAGAGAGTGCTTCGAAATGTTTGTGACATAGATTAGAAAGTTAGAAAAGGTACAGATACGACATTGGATAAATATATACCTACCTATTTAATTACACAGTTTGTTATTATTGAAAGTTGTGCGCTGTATTTATCGTTTTCAATTTCAAGTTTGAATGTACCTTTGCTAATCACAAAGTAATAGGAACAATCAGCATAACACAACAATAGACAGCACCTAAGTATTATTTAAAGTAATTTTCAGGTTAGGTAAAAGTATGTAAATCTATAAACACTATCGTAGCTTTAAAGCTTATAATTCCCAATGAAATTTAGAGGTTAGAACATTTAGTCTGATCTGTTCTATGAATCTTTGACCTCAGTCCACCCGGTCCCTCGCCGGCGCTAAGCTAATTTAGTTAAAATAATAATCCACCGTAATCCAACCCTAATAGTTTTTATCTTACAAGGGTAGAATTAATATTTGAACACGTTGAGAGGATCGCTCCCCTATCTGTCCCGGTGACTTAACGATGGTTTTATTCTTTGCTTTTTTTGGGACTGAGATGTACCTAATTGTAGCAAATTTTCTTCATAAAAAATAGAAATACCTACCTCCAAAAATAAATACAAACATGATCCCGACTGTAATCCCCAGGCTCAGTAGATATTTCCACAGATATCTACTTAGATCTTTGAGGTTAATATCTAAAGAGGGTAGTCAGAGCCACGTCCAAACATGATATTTGGCACATGCCCACATTTTACACAGTAGTTTGTATTCCGTACGGGACAGGTTGTAAGCCCATCGCGGCATATAAGTATATAGTACCTGGGTGACCGAGCTTTGCTCGTTTTTTTTTGGGTAAACGACGTTTTCTAAAAATGAAACCTTGCTAGATCGATTTATCGCCCCCGAAACCCCTTGCATACTAAATTTCATGAAAATCGTTGGAGCCGTTTCCGAGATTCCGATTATATATTGTTAGCAATATCGTCCGACGATGAGTCATAGGGGACAGCGCGCCTATAAAAGCGGGCGCAAAGCGAGCTGCAGGCCAGTTGCGCACGAGCCTTCGACGAGTGAACATCTAAGTAGTTACGATTATCGGCGATTGTGAGCTACCTACCTACTTACCTATGTGGTTAGATTACGAGTAAGTTACTCTGAGTTCATGTTAAATTTAACTGTGGTTTGTTGTAAGTTTGATTTGATTCCTTTTGGTTATCTTTATGTTTAATTTTTATTAAATTGTAAAGGATTAAAGTTAATCCGCCGTCCGTCTGTATTTTTTTTTATTTGAATCATTACTTGGTTCCTAAAATCAGAAGTGGGATAGGTCTGTGTCCACATACAGCTTTCTCTTTCTTTGCTCGATAAAACGTTACCTTTGCACTGATAAACAACCAGACAAAGGCCTATAAACCAGAAAGGAAGCAAATATACAACTACCCACAGTTAGTAATTTTTGTGTTTTGTTGTTTAAATTGATGAATTGAGAACTTGTGTAAGTTCTAGACATTGTTTACGAGGTAGCTCACATAACCGTACACGTAGTCCTCGTTAACATCACAGATGTCACATGTCTCGCATATCGAGGCAGTTCTCGTCCTATTAATTAGATAACGATCCCGTTCCCGATGTGTCACATCGTCGAACGCCGTGGCGCACATATAGGGCTCCACGGAGTAGGAGTGGGTTTCAGTCTCATTCTCGAAACGACAACAGACGTCTTACATACTCCCGAACGATGCGTGACGCTGATCGTTCATATGACGTGATCTATGGCAGTTGTTATCTTGAAGCTAGTTTGCGATATCGCCGCTCTCTTACTCCTAGTCGGGAAAGGTGTCGCGAGCGTATCTGAAAACGGTAATCATCGTGTATGCCCGTTCCGATGAGCCGTGCTGTATTTCGACTACCCTCGAGTCGAAATGACCTTTCTTCTCCCGCTTATATAACGTGTACCTACTGACTTAACTGACTTGACACCAGCTGATTTCGCGTCTAACGAGACAACTCAACACTCTGAAGGCATTGTAAGCCTTACGCACTACTGGTGATCAAAGTAAACATGTTGACAATCGTATAACCGTTGTTTGTGAGATTTCAGAGGTATTAGACAAGGTCAGGTGAAGCCGAGCGTTTGAAGACTGGAGTACGGCAGGCCGATCGCGAGGCGGTCGCTGTCGCTTTGCTGCTTCCGTCGCTCTGCTGTCGCTACTGCGGGGTTTAACATAATAAGCCTGCGGGTAAACTCAACTCTGGTATGAGAGGCTCTTACAGTGTTATCAAGGTTTTACCAAGTGATCGTTATGAACTTAAACTACTGAGTGGTGCGCGGGGTAAAACTACCCAAGCCGCAGCTCAGTACAGTACTCTTTTGAAAAGTGAATGGCATCCCAAGAGGTTTGCTGCATTTTAAGTGTGTGTTAATCTGAATGTTTTATGTTGCAGTCACTTATTTGGATCACACATATCCTAGCGGTGTGTATGATGGCATACGTGAGGCGTTTCGCTTCGCGTGGTGGGACGAGCATGCGACGCGAACTTTCTACTTACTGCGCGCGATGTTTCCCTTGGACTTCTGGCCCTGCAGACGTGTTTCTGAACGAGTACAGGTGTAATCCAAGCAGACGCATTTATCAGTGCGTATGAACTCATGTCTGGCAGACCAGTGGCTAGTGTGTAACACTAGAACAGGTAGACGATGTAATCATCGGTATGTTGGTAAGCTAAGTGTTCCTATTGTTTTTATAAATACCGCCGCGCTGGCGTTATTGGGTAAATTAGATGTGAGACGCCGCACAGTGAGCGTGTCTAGTAAGTTTGCTATCGGTGCAGTTTGCAGTTAGTCTCATTATTTCGTGTATACTTCATGGTAATTCACTGTTTGGTTTTATTGAGAAACAATGGTTAGCCGTTTCCAAATTAAAGTTAAATTAACAGAGACTAATAACTGGTAGAGTGAACTACAGGTTAGAGGTTACAACTGAAAACTGTAGGTCAAATTGTAAAGCCTTGCGTAAAATATTGAGATGTCGGACTCGACACCTTCTCGAGTAAGACCAAGTCTACCAAGACGAGTATTCCAAACGGAATAGACGGTTTGCACTTGGATGTGTGATGAATGAAAGAATAGGCAATTGCTTTTGATGTTATTACTTAACCCGTGTTTTACATCGACAGACTGTTAGATAGACGCTTGTGCGCGTGTGACGCACGTGCGCTGACCTCCACGACGTGAGGTGATGCAGAACGGTCTGTGGAAGACTCGATGCTGCGTCGAGACATGATGGAGAAAAGTATCAGGGGCCCTATTTTTTCTTTATTATTATTTGAGACGTCTCTGAGGTGACTCCTGTGAGACTTGAGTTACGAGATGGCGATTGATGTGCGATGTATTAATTAAGTGAAAGAGATTATGAACTGAGAATGAATAATGAAGTGGCAGTTTTAAGAAACTGCGCACGTATTTATACATGTCGTTCTTTCACAGAAGGTGAATCTGATGAGTCCTAGGATAGCTCATCAGACTCCGCAGCAAGGGTTCAGCGGTCTACGCCCCTGCTAGATGCTGGCTGATCCTAAAGCCGGACCTTCAACAGCTCCTGGCACCAGTCCTGCCTGTTGCTACCATGCTTGCGGGCCGAGGACGACCCGTCGTCAGGAGAGGCCGTGTTAGCAATATCGTCCGACGATGAGTCATAGGGGACAGCGCGCCTATAAAAGCGGGCGCAAAGCGAGCTGCAGGCCAGTTGCGCACGAGCCTTCGACGAGTGAACATCTAAGTAGTTACGATTATCGGCGATTGTGAGCTACCTACCTACTTACCTATGTGGTTAGATTACGAGTAAGTTACTCTGAGTTCATGTTAAATTTAACTGTGGTTTGTTGTAAGTTTGATTTGATTCCTTTTGGTTATCTTTATGTTTAATTTTTATTAAATTGTAAAGGATTAAAGTTAATCCGCCGTCCGTCTGTATTTTTTTTTATTTGAATCATTACTTGGTTCCTAAAAATATATACAAGAATTGTTCGTTTAAAGGTATAAGATACCTACCTATGACCTTCGAATTTCTCTTTCTAGGGTATTCAGGTTTCCCCATGATGTTTTCCAACACCGTTTAAGAGCACTTAATTAAATTTATTTTAAAGATGGAATAACCTCCTGCTAGTCTTATTCGTAAAATAACTTGGTAGTATAACGTCCAAGTCTCAAATAGACTTTCGCAAAATAGCTGGACTAATAGAATATTTATTCCCTGCTTTAGGATCTATGACTTATGTATCTAAGGAAAAAAAACACAAAACTCAATAAGTAAATTAAACTAGTATTCACTAGTATTCACTAACTAAGTGGACTAGTTTGTTCTTTTTTTGAGTATAAATAAAGATCTTTAAACCGAATTTTTATTTGTATTGATATTTTATTAGCCAAAATTAAGACTACATTACTATTCACCGTTTACAAGACAAAGTTGTAATACACAAGAACACAGATGTCAACTCAACATGCAACTTTGTCGCTTTATCTCTTCAGCCGTTTTAAGTAGAGCTGACCCCACTACGGCATTGTTTAAGAAACATATTGAGCAAGGGCTCTTTAGATATTTGTCGCTACATTGATTGGTTTGCTATAAAGGGTGTTACAGGGTTGTCACGCTTAGATTGTAAACTATTTAACCTACTTTAGTAAGTTTGTATTGTTAATGCCCAACTTTAGTGACGGAGTTATTAGACCACCGAAGGCCAAAAAAAGAATAATAAAGTAAGCTAATATTTTTTAGGTAATTAGTTTACGCCCGCGGCTTCGCCCGCGTGATACCTTGAAAAACAAAAACAAATCTATCCGACGGGAACCGTACATTTTCCGGGATAAAAAGCCTATTGTGCTATTCTAGACTATGAGCTATGTCTGTGCCAAATTTTATCCAGATCCGTTCAGCTGTTTCTGCGTGAAAGAGTAACTAACATCCATATATTCATACATACAAACTTTCACGTTCATAATATTAGTAGGATTATGTATCTCGATTTAACAAACTATCAAAAAATTGTCCAAATTAGTTTTATGTGACAGCCCTAGCCGTCCAGGGGCGAAATAATCACCATAGCTATTGTTTGCATCGAGTGCACTCGGGTTAAATAAAAACAAATATTGTTTGGTGTGAAGTGCATAACACTACTTAGTAGCGGGCGGTCGGGTAATTGCATTCTTTGTTACATAACAGCTCAATGGTTAGTGCAGTTTTATTGTATAGTGAAACAAAACAACAATGAAAATGTTTAGCGAAAAAAACCATTGGTGCTCAGTTATTTTAGAAATCACTTTCTTTTTATCTTTATTAATTACTAGCTGACCCGGCAGACTTCGTACTTATTTAGAAAACATTTGTATGGGAAATAGAAAAGGGCTATTTTTAGGGTTTTCCCGGCAGTTATTCGATTTTTTCTTACCTTTTAAACCTTCCCTAGACCTCCACGAATTATTATATTAACATTTTTATATATAAGAGAAGAAGAAGTAACCTATTCGCTAAGCGAATTGGTTCTTAATAAAAAATTATACAACAGTATTTACAACACAAAAAATCTCTTCACTTAAAAATTAAAAAAAAAATACACACCTACCTACCTATTATTTAAAGCAATTTGGACAAAGGCTAATTGAAATCACATCATTTGGATCTTAAACTTCATCTATTTACCTATATTTTTGTAAAAAGATTCATACAAAAAAGCGCTAGGACCGAGACGAGGTTCTTGCTATGTTAGGCAGGAATTGACACATAAATACCTACACCTAGCATGTAAGACGTTTCAAAACGGTTCTTGTGATTTTATTAAATAACAAGCAACACGCCCCCGGCTTCACACGGGTAGCAAAAGTACCTCTATCTTTTTAAAATATAAAATATAGCCTATGTCACCCGGGGATAGTGTTGCTTCCCAACAGTGAAAGAATTTTTGAAATTGGTTCAGTAGTTTCGGAGCCTATTCAATGCAAACAAACAAACAAGCAAATCTTTCCTCTTTATAATATTAGTACAAAATAATTTTTTACTTTACCTTACCACATTTCTTAAGAAACATCACATAATCTTTATTGCTTTTAAAAGGCTCATCATACAAAGCCACACACGTCAAGTTAAAATCATTTAAAAACCCCCTCAAACCAAAAACTCGCGGGCTGGAAAATTGAGTTCTTCCCATACATTAAAAGCGTCTTAACCTGTCATTTACTTGCTAAAACGCTGCTTTTAAAGTATAATTTTCGATGTAACGGCACCCGTAAGATTACGTCGTTAAATACCTATACACACATAAATCATAAATCAACTTTAGTGTCCGTACTCACATTCGGTATTACTCGATAGTTTTACTCCAAAACGAGTTAATCTAACGTGAGGACCGCAAAACTCACGGCTCGAAGGCTCGCATCTAGTAGTAATCCGCATCAAATGTAGGCTCGACATGATAGCTCGATCGAGCAAAACCGTATGTGAGTACGGAGCTTAATACCTAGCTATAGATATTTGTAAGATCTTCTTAATAATCTACTCGTAATATTAAAAATGCAAAATTAACTCTATCTGAATTTTCACGACGAAATAAATGGATAAACGGATCTTAATAAAATTCGGGAAGGAGATTAGTTATTATTCTGTTTGTATTCCGAGGAAGGAGTTGGACTAAATTTTGACAAAAAAAACCAAAAGAATTTAATGCAGTAGAAGTCGTGGTCAGCAGATAGTTGCTTTCGTGAATTGTGTAATAAGTATTTACTGCCACTGTCACGACCGTCACATGACGGTTGCCACTCTTTTATAAACCGTTGCTTTAACCAGTTTCCATAAACACATTTTCACATCATAACTTAACGTCAACTTTCACGTTAGCTACGTATGAAAATGTTTCACTCGTAATTAGGTGAGTGATAAGTTAGCTTTTTAACTTAAAGCCGAAGTGGTGAGTTCAAATTTAACTTGGCTTGAGTTTTAGAGTTGCTATGTGAGTTTGAAGCTTACTCAATTTGGAATTAGATGTGTTTTACTTTACATTTTTGAAGAGTTTCTTTAAAGCTAATAATTATGCAAACGAATAAAACTTTTATGTAGGGTAAGTGCTAAATAAAACTCTATTTTGTTTTTTTAATATTTGAAAGCAGTTTTTTTTATAAGTCTACGGATTTCTTTGTAAAGTTTTCGCATATCTAAAACAGGTTAAATTATAAATTAATACTCTAGGTGCTTAGCACATTATATACAGCGTGAAGACAAGGAATAATATAGCCAGACTAATTAAGAACGCGTTGGTAAGCCAGCACTTGATACCTTCCAGTATCTACTTAATTAACCAGCATAACATAAGACGTTTTAAAGCTCTTACACACGGCGCAAGTGTCTGGCGAGCTTAGGGCGCCACGCACGACGCCAGTGGCTGTCACAGACGAGTTTATTAAGGAACCCTAATGGCGCTGTGTTTACGGTAATTGAACCGTAACTTTTTAATTTTTAATGCTAGGTATTAAAAGCTCTAGAGCAAGGTGAGGCAGTGAGGTTGTTTCTCAATCGCGGGTTCGAATCAAGTTTCGTTCAAATAATATAATCGGTGAAGAAAAATATAACAAATTTGAAACCCCGTGGTAGACTTGACTGTTTTAAATATTAGGTCAGGATGGGAATATTGAAAACCTTATCATGATGAAAAAAAAACCATTCATTTCAATCGCAATACTGTTTTCTCAATGCGGGATTGTATCTTTGTGCTACAGTTATGCGAAGTTGACAGTCAAATTAACAACATAGCTAAAATAGTTGTGCGACTAAAAAGTTGAATGTAAGTATTCTTATATTTGCCCTCCAAAGATACTCGTAATCTCCTTCAAAAGATCAGAACAAATTAATCTTAACCCGGTTTGGGTAAATAAGTAATTTATTAACTAATTGCTATACACTCGCAAAAGAGATTATACCCAAGGAGTTGTCATACATAATGTATGAGAAGAGGATAGAATGTGCCGTTAAGTTTTTCATCACATGATTAGGAGCAAATTGCTCCTCCTTACCCCTCCCGGGAGATGGGATGGAGGGGATCCCTAAGATGAGAGCTTTCTTAGCGTTTATGAGGATGTGATAATGTTGTTGAGGTGGCATTGTAAACAAAACAGAGCTGGCAGGTTTTGGCAATATTTTGAAGAAAACCGAATTAGCAATTTCATTATAGAATAAGTTAAACTAACCACTTGTTAAGTGTGTTTGTCTTGCTAAACTTGCATTCCAACTTTTGGATACCTATGATTTGACAACATTTTTATTTAGAAAGTAATGATGAAAAAAACTAATATTTATTCCAAAAAATTAAATAAAAAAACCAGTTGAACGTAACTGAAAATAGTTATTATTGATATTTGTGATCCAAAAAACAAGTGTATGTTACCCCTTTTATTCTTAACAGCTGAACAGATTTTAATGCAATTTGGTATTAATGTAAATTACCCTAGATTTACAATTATAATTTTACTTTTACTACTAACTACTAGTTACTTTTTATCCCGGTAAGAACTCCAAGGCGATGAAAAGAGGGTTAATGTTTAAACCCTAAGGGGATGAAATTAAAGTTTAAATCTGCATAACCACGAGTTAATAGTTACGTGGCACACTGGACTGGATAATGAAACAATAGACAACTTTTCGGTGGGAGGATTTTTTTCTGTGGTAAATAGATGAATATTTTAGTACCGTTAGGATGATGAGTCACCTCACTCGTATTTAACGTTAAAATGCTATCCAAAAATTGCTTCCTAATTGCTTCTATCAATTAAAGATTTGTTTCATATATATTTTAGAAGAAATTAAACATTTAAAGGTGACCGGCCATCTTGACCTCAGGATGGCCGGTCACTCTGTGGCGTATCTTTTATTGATGGAAGCAAATAGAAGCAATTGGGAAGCAATTTTTGGATAGCATTTTTAAATACGAGAGGTGACTCATCATCCTGACGGTAACATATTTTTCAGTCGAATTAGCATTATGAATGCCTTCTCACAATATCTTCTGACATCCAAACCACGAAGTAATTAGATTCCAAGTCGAGAGTGGTGTAATCCATGGAAGTATCGCATTTAACGTGTATTGGAAATTATGTGATCAATAAGGAAGACTTTTGTAAATTCTTTTTGAGCGATTTAGATACAAACATAATTCTGTTTTATTTTTTACTAGCTGAGTCGACAGACGTTGCCCTGTCTTAAAACCTTCTCTTTACAATAACAACCATAACAAAAAACTTGAGAGGTGTCAAGGGACACCCGGATGAAACGAAGTTCCTTTCCTTGCTTTCTATGAGAGAGAGAGAGACAGACAGAGAAACACGCGCACGCCGCACGGCTTACAACTATAGCAAAGTGTCGTGACAACTTTTCGTGAGAATTTTTTCCGTCGAGCCCCCTTTCGCAACGCGCGATTAGGAACTTCGTTTCAAAAAGAACTAGCGAAATCTGTCTGGCCGTTCACGTGGGATGCCGTGACTAAGGGAAATAGGGGATCAAAAAGATATAAAAAAATTATAAAAAAAACAACATGACCACGACTGTGATCCCCAGGCTCGGTAAATATCTCCTCAGACCTCTAGTGACTTGGATCTTTGAGGATATCTAAAGAGGGTAGTCAGAGGCACGTCCGAACATTACATTTTGTACATGCCCACATCTTGCACAGTGGTTAGTATTCCGTAGTTACGTGACAGGTTGCAAACCCATAGCCGCTTATAAGAATACTATCGTATGGCACAAACCTTCGAATTTATGGTTCTAGAGGTATGCCGGTTTCCTCACGATGTTTTCCTTCACCGTTTAAGAGCACTGGCATTGCGCACTTAAATTTTTCGAATAGAGAAACTTATTTTTGGACTACTAGGTTTGAACCCACGACCTTCGGATCGTGAGACAGGGGTGCTACCACTACACCACCAGCGCTCTCCAAGTATTTTTATATCATTAGAAATCCTTTAGTTGAATGAAGATTGTGTGAAGCTTATGACATCCAGATCCTTGCAGTTGGCTACAATTCAATTTCCTTGGAAACTGTCTATTAGCTAAGTTCTAGCGAGAACAAGATAATGAGTTCTGGGATATCATTTTCCACTGTTCTGCCTTTGAAAAACTATTTTATTTTCATTTCAATGATTGTTGAGTGTTTTTATTTGAAGTTTTTGACGTTTTAAACTTGAAAAAGAAAAGGATCTCATATCGAATCACTTCGTCGTCTTTTTTATCTATGACGACCTTAAAACTAAACGAAATCATTACTTGTAAGTGTAGGGAGTCATTTGTCCTAAAATCATAAAATTTGATAAGAATAAAGGTCTTAACCAAAAAGAGAAGCAAGAGTCCGAAATCATTAATTTGTAGTTTTAACATAAGAAAAATGTTTGCGGAAACCTAAAAGTGAGAGAAACTGAAAAAAAACTCAAGTTATTCAGTTTTTTTCTATTAAAAACAAAACAATCGACAAACGTAAGCTGTCAGTTGAAAAATGAAACAATAAAATACTGAATCAATATCACAAAGAAAGCACCAATCGCAATCGTACAGAAGTGACACGTCTCATCTCTCGACACCCCTGATTTAATTCACACAATGATTGATGTAGAGCGACAGAGTGCTTCGAACCGTAGGGTTGCTACCTTGGTACTAAATAAAAACAACGTGGAAACATACAATGTTACATACTGCACGGTACCGAAATTGAAGGACGTGCGAAAACTTCCTTGCATCTTGTCAAAATGTTAAAAGCGAAAACTCATTGTTTTTGGAACGAAGTTCCTTATCGCGCGTAAAAAATTCTCACGAAAAGTTGTAACGACACTTTTTGCTATAGTTGCGTGCGCGTGTTTCTCTGTCTCTCTCTCTCTCTCTCATAGGAAGCAAGCAAAAGGAACTTCGTTCCATCCGGGTGTCCATTGACACCTCTCAAGTTTTTTTTTATCCATTATGTACACAGTACTTAGTTACATAATATCTTTTAATTTATAAATGAGTGTAATATGATAAAAAACAATGAGCTTAAGCTGCGACGTTTTAAAAGAATGATAGAATTCTTCAAACGCCATTTTATACATTTTTCAAACGGGTTTGACCGCAACCCTTTGTCATACTGCCTCAAAAAGTACAGGCGTTTTGAAGCAACATACGTTTCCGTATGTCCCCTCAATTTTCCCTCCACTTGTGAGTAAACAAGAGTTCGATGCGACGCGTCGTTAGAGTTGTCGCACGCTGGTAGGGTTACCACTCTGGGGTATTGTAATTGGTTGGCTAACAAGTATCGTAATTTTTTAAATTACTATTTGGAAATATTTTGAACTTAATATTTACATTTTCTACTTTAACAGCAGAATCTTGCTATAAACAATTAAAATTTCAATGAACTTGAAATATAAGATATCAGAGTGCATTCAATAAAGTCCTCCTTTCAGTTTTTCATAATTTAGAATAAGCATTTTATTTTAAACCTTAGAGATGTTTTTGTTCATAGATCGATGTAATGCAAAACTTAATCATGTTTGTTACATTTTACTTTTACTAATGTTAAATGGAACACTTGTTGCAATAAATATTTGCCTAAATAAAATAATTTAAGTATGTAAATATACATTTTTTTAATTTAGACACTACAGTATTACTAATCATACAACCCCTTTACAAGTTAGCAAACCACTTCAATAAGCATTTCAATGTAAAATAAATCATCTATAAACAATTACTCGCTATTAGCAGCCCTATTCTGTAGGGTTGTGACAACGACAAGTGTCGTTGTTCGCGCTTTGTTTGTCTGACAGCCCTATTGTTTTAACACTCCACTGAAGGATCTCTTGTCAATGTCAAATTGGGGGAATTGTTTGGAGTTTTTGTTTTTCACGCTTTGAGAATCGAGAGGTTTTGAGATTATATTAAACAGAAGGTACCTAACCTTATAATATCTACTAACATTGTTACTAACTGATGTGAATTAAGTTGTTAATAGAGCTGATGAATAAGATATTACAATCGAGTGTGATTGCTTGAGCTCTCTCATTTTATCAGCTAGTGAGTGTACCTATTTCACCACAATGGTTTGAATGCATTTATTTTGCAAAAAAATACGTAACTTTTCGAATGAATGTATAGCTGACAAAATAACGTACAGAGTTCAATCACTTTAACGCACCATCTTTATAACTAAAATAGGTATCGAGAAATGAAACGAAAATTACTAATTTGACAGCCATTTGACAGTTCATAAATCAAATTGGCGATCTACTTTCTCTTTTACTCTGCGAATAAACAAAAGAGACAAATAAATAAAAATTGGTGGACATTTCACACCTCATCTAGCCCCAAACTAAGCAAAGCTTGTACTAAGTATAGCAACCAGATAGCTGATAGACACAGAACAAAACATCTGCATTCATCACACAAATGATAGTCCTGGGTGGGGATCGAACCCACAACCTACAGCGAGAAAGCAGAGCTACTACCAACTGAGCTGTGAGGCCGGTCATCATCGGGGAAGAATCAAAGAATCAGGGGCTTTCGAAACTGCCGGTTGAACATTGAATTCAATAAAGTTAAGAAGCAATTTGACAGCGCAATTCCTCAATAAAGTTGTATCCCGTAAATCATATTTCAATTCAGCGAGGTATGTTCCACGTGGTGGCCGACGAGTAATCCAATATGTCTGCCGGCTTCCATTGCTTCCTTTTATATTTTTCGGGCGAATTAGTACCGACACTTCCCGGCCGGACGAGGATGCGAATCAAATTGAAAGCCGACTCAATTATATTACGGCTCTTAAGGGCTGCTGGGTTTGTTTTGGATTGAGGGGTTGATCGATGCCTAAAACCTTTAGCTGTTACGAGTTTCGTGGTATTTTATTGTCTATTTAACAATAACTAGCTTGTCTATTCAAAGATGCCTGCGATTTCGTCCGCATTTCAATCATTTGCAAGTGTTTTAATAGTTATTAGTCACAAGAGATCTGAAGAGATTTCTACAGAGCCTGAGGATTACAGTCGTGATCATGTTTTGTTTTGTTTTTTATTAATTACTAGCTGACCCGGCAGACTTCGTACTTATTTAGAAAACGTTTGTATGGGAAATAGAAAAGGGCTATTTTTAGGCTTTTCCCGGCAGTTATTCGAATTTTTCTTACCTTTTAAACCTTTCCTAGACCTCCACGAACATTTCAAGACCAAGATAAGATAAATCCGTTTAGCCATTCTCGAGTTTTAGCGAGACTAACGAACAGCAATTCATTTTTATATATATATAAATAGATAGATTTGGGGCGGAAACAAATCCAAAAAATCAAAAACCATGAAAATCTAGACATTCTCGAGTTATAAAATATTGATCATTTTTGTTTTTTTTAACGAAAAACCATCAAAATGTTTTAGTTACAAACGCTTTGCTCTTTATACCTTCTTTCTAAACGAATATAATAACAGTGAAAGAGTTATCCCACGTCGCAATTTCCAATTCAATTCAGTCTCAAACATATCAAGTTCCCGAAACATATAAGTCAAAGTCACATTGAACATGCAATTATATAAACGAGAGAGTCCAGAATTTAAACCCGCTCAGTGACACCCCTTAATCCCAAAAGCACGTGTCTGAGGTAGAGGAGTGAGAGGGGGGGGGGGTCCGTCATAATAACATAGAAGCAAAAATACTTACGTATAGAATCACCCAATAGTAACATGTAACTATACTGATTTAAGATTGTACTGATGATAGAATAGTTATTTAAATCTTTTATTATGTAAATTTTGGGAGTCTTTTTTTTTCTTGATTTATGACATCTGTCTTCAGTAATTATGGTCAATGTATACGAGAAGGTATAAGATCATAAAGTTCTTTTTATTGAGTTGCTACTTTTTTTTAAACGCCACTGAGTTATAACAATCTTCAAGCCAATTCAAAACAAAAGATGGTCGTCGATCTGTTCTTTATTTTTTCTCCAAGAATTTTTTTACATCCGTGCCAAGAATATTTAAGGTTGTCTATCCATCTTTTGGTTAAAATTGTGTCAAATCGTAAAAAGAAAAAATAAAGAATATCATCATAAGATAATGATTATCATTATAAAGATTATCATATTTTTATGTTCATTAAAAAAAACTTGACACTGGCAAAAAAGATCTCTTATGAGACAGATGCCATAAATAAAAAAAAGAAGGTTTTCTATATCTGACTTCTATCACTGAAAACTATGGGTGGAATCGGTCGCAACCTAGCCTTACGATCTACAATCTAAACTAACCGCAATAAAGTTTATTTTACACTGCAGGCTGATTAGTGGCACGCGCTTGGCCACTGTAATACCATTCCGAGACGAGCAACTTAAACACGTTAGAGACCACCAGTTCAGCTGGAGCTTCAATCCAAAAGATATCGGTTATAGCCAATAAGTGTACGGGGATCAGCCTTGATTGGCCACGTGTGTGTCCAATTCTCACAGTTTTGGCGGTTTTGGCAACTAGAGTGGGTTTTGACAATGGCAGTTAACTAATGGAAGTGGAATCGACGGAACGAAATTGGATATTGTCTTAGTGCCTTTTCACATGTGTGCCGACTAAAACCATATCGGTTATTTTCTAAGGGATAGACTAAGTTATCGTGTCTTTTACTTTTATCTATTTAAACGCTTTTTGAAGATTTGACACTGGCAAAACTGATCTTTATAAAGAACTTTTAAATGAAGAAGAAGAAGAAGACGTCCACTATTTACTGCATAATAGCTTCTTTCAACGAAGATGAAAAAGCACAAGGACCTTATCAAAGTACAAAGGGACAATATTAAAGTAAGTAATGTAACTTTGATATTTCGTACCATGACTTATAAAAAATATATTGAAGTAGTGTTACTTCAAGCTTGAAACGTGACGTTTCAAAAACATGATGGTTTGTAAGAGCTTATGGTAAGGTTTTAGTAGTAGAAGACGAGATAAAGCCGTATAACGTCGAGCTAAAAATTTCCGCCAGGAACTTAGATAATTATGGTTTATATGTGAAAAGGCCCACGTGTCAAGTAAGCGATTGGACATATTACGAGATGGGCGTTCAATTTTGGTATTTGATGGTATGTAATGGGATTATTAAAACGTTCCATCTCTCTTGTAAAGGAAGTCATACGATTAAGTTCTATTTTAAGAATATTTTTTTCTAAAAAAATTATCTAAGACTATGAGATAAGTAGTCTACTACATTAGAACATTATAATATATGTCACGTCAGTAGGCAACACAAAGATAGGATCTTCATATCATTTTACTTTACTTTCTCTTTATAGTAAAATATTTAATTAGGAAATTACAAGTAGGTGCGTGATTAATTGTTGTCGTACTTAAACTTGTTATTTATGGTAATGTAGGTATAACCTATAACATTATATGTAACCTGTGGTATTTTTGTATTCATAAAAGGTGATGAGAACCAAAAGCTTCGTAGTAATTTTGTCTAACTGTATTAATACCTACTCATTAAATAAATTCAAAAAACATTAATAAATTTAAAATAATCAGAGCAAAAAATAATGACCAAAAATTTGTGCGCGCTATCACTTAGCTACATAGTTAAATTTTAATAAAAAAAATTAAACCAAAAGAGGGCTGAAATCGCAATTAGTGGTGGCTCCTATTTTCTCTTGAGTAGTATTATATATAGTTCAATAAATAGGTACTGCCAGTGTTTAAATTTTAAGTCTAAAAAGGGCTGGAATCACACTAAAACATAAACACCATTTGGTTTTATTTAGGTGTCATGCAATGTTATCACTTAGCTGATTTCCCCGCGTCGTTCAACGGCCGTACATAACACGTATTGACGCCGCGGAGCGGCTGAATTGGACATTTTTATTTGAGCATAAATAAAACAGTTGCAATTTGCCTAAAACCTGCCGCCGTGTCGTGTACGAGTGCCTCCCTACAGTTATTTGAGTACGTGGCTTGGGTAAGTAAAGTTTGAATTGTAAGATTACTCTTGTTTTCTGTTTTCTTTTTGCATTGTTTCATTCATAAACTTCAAAAAAGGGTACCTACTACTAATACACAAAATTCATTTATTTGGGGTCCAACCGCAGAATGATTCGATCGCAAAACTATTATTAGGATTAGAAGGAATAGGTCGGCATTAAGTCAGTCTAGATAATCAATCACGGAAGAACGAGATAGCAGAATGATTAGGTAAGTGCGATACAGTAGCGAAACGAAAACACCGAGTTTAGTTTTATATGCATTGTATTAGGTACTTAGAATGATTATAGAAACTGCAGTTACTATCATTTGAACTGAAAAAAAATTAGTACAACATTGTAAGCATCATATTTGAATTCTGTATGCATTCGATTAAAATGTATAATAGGTAAGCCTGAAACTTGCAAGTGTCATTATTTAAATTCAGAATCGATCATGATTGGTCCATAGTCTGAAGAAACTGGCAGTTTAATTTAACCAACTTAATAAAATGACCACAGAATAATCCAGTCAGCAAAACACCTCAGCAGTCTCATACAGATAAAATATACAGATTTACAAGTTTGCAACAGGCATGCGACGTAGCTGCCACCTCGTATTACCTCTCGCTCCAACTCCACCTCTGACAGGAGATCGTAAAACATAACCTTTATTGCGTAAACTGTCAAACACGTAAAAATATGCGTGACTGCGTGACGCTCAATTTTATTGGAAATTGACAGGGTTTTGAAATGTTGCTAGGTTAGTAGATACTTTATAAAATTTTATAAGCAAATATTTATACACAATTCGTTTTTGGTAAGTTCTTAGCCGCCGCCCACGTGTTTCAATAATTTAACACAGATGTTTAGAGTTAAATAGAAACACGTTTTGGTGATAGAAAAGTGAGTCAATAGAATAAATTAAAACAAACTTTGAACCTACCCTATCTATGAAGCTACATTTTCTTATTTAATTTCGTGGAAATTACCGAATTTTGTAGTTGTGTAGTTACTTTTTATAATTATAACGGCCTACAAACACAATTAGAAAATTGTCAAAGAACTCTAAACTAGGAAATTAAATAGTCTTAGAAGTCCCAAGAAAGTACCTATATTTTACCCTAATAACTTTCGGCTTGTTGTTTTTACCCGACTACAAAGAGAGGGTTCGGGTGTAGGGATGTATTAGGTAGGTACAGATACGAGTTTCCTTGGCTGTCGCTGGAGACCAAACGACTAGACAGATTTCGACAAAATATTTTGCTGGATTTTTATAGATTACTAGCTGACCCGGCAGACTTCGTACTTATTTAGAAAACGTTTGTATGGGAAATAGAAAAGGGCTATTTTTAGGGTTTTCCCGGCAGTTATTCGAACTTTTCTTACCTTTTAAACCTTCCCTAGACCTCCACGAACATTTCAAAACCAAGATAAGATAAATCCGTTTAGCTGTTCTCGAGTTTTAGCGAGACTAACGACCAGCAATTCATTTTTATATATATAGATACTTAGACAAGAGTGACATAAGATATCCAATATGGCACCTATAGAAGCCATTTCCAATTATTGACAATTGGGAATTCTTAATTTTTGCAATAAATTGTATCACTTTTTTAAAACTATTGTGTCCATTAACACCGAGTTCTACCGACGAGTAAATTCAGCAGCGACATCTAGTTTGTAATTTGTGCGAACTTACTTGTACCCTGGCCTCGGTCAGGTTGATCTTGAGGGCCAGGTCCTCTCTAGTGAACACGTCCGGGTAATGCGTCTGCGCAAACGCAGTCTCCAACTCTTCCAACTACAACAAAGTATGTTCTCAGATTTGATAACTAAAAACGTGTTAAATGTGAAGATAATACATTAAAGGAAAGTAAAAGAGTTCATTCATTTTCGGCCTCAAATGTCGTCCAAGAAAAAAATGGTATGACCACGTTTCGGAAGTCAGTTTGAGTATTTTTTATTAGGGCACCAAGTCTACAACTATTTCCTTTCCTTTATTTACGATACGTACCTATACAGGGTGTAATCGTTAAGTGTGCACAGGCGATTATTCCGTAACTATTGCAGATATCAAAAAACTTTAAACTGATATCGAAAGTACTTTACCCAATGAGTAAAATGACATTAATAACTTTTTAAAAATAAAACGAGAAATATCCAAAAAAAATACATTAATCACTCCCATACATTTAGTATGAGATAGTAGAAAGGTTTTAGTTTCCTTATTTTAAGTGGAATAGTACCTACTCATTTTACCCTTGTCATTTTATAATTATGTACGATATGAAGGTATTAATGAATTTCAAGTAGATACACGTGTAGATTAATTATCTTACCACTTCAAATTTATAATAAACCTTGTTTCAATATTGTATTGATTTGAACTAGCTGAAAAGCAACATACTAAATAAAAACAAAAAGAAAGATACTCTTTGGTGTTCGTTCTAAATTCAAATTCTTTATCGCGGGTTCTCGTTCCCGCCAATTTATTGTATTTTTCAATTTGCGTTAATAATCGTGATTGTTGCATTTATTGATTGAAAAATGGCATATTCCAATACAGAAAAGAGGGACATGTTAAAAATGTACTACAAACATGATTGTAACAATAGGGCAGCCATTATCGCCTACAGAAGAGAGTACCCAGATAGAGAAGTTCCTTCTGGTACGTATTTACGTAAGTTGGATAACAATTTGATAAATTATGGATCTTTTAACAGAAAAAAAGGTTCGAGAACAAGAGCTCCGGAATTTGATAATGACTTAGATAACAATATTATTAACTACGTAGTAGATAATCCACAAGAATCAACGCGTTCAGTGGCCCGATCATTTCCAGTGTCCCACAATTATGTACACAAGTTATTAAAAAAACACAACTTCAAAGCATTTAAGATAAAACCTACTCAAACGCTGCACAATGATGATCCTGCTCGTCGGCTGGTCTATTGCAATTGGCTAGTCAATAATTATGTCAATGTAAGGTCAATTTTATGGACCGATGAAAGTAATGTTTCAAACTGCGGCATTTACAATAGAAAAAACTCGCATTATTGGTCAATTGACAATCCTCGCATAACTACTGAAGTTAGAGCTCAGGTGCGATTCTCAATTAATGTGTGGTGTGGTATTCTTGGAGATCGGATCATTGGGCCATATTTTTACAGTGGAACCTTAAATGGACAGAGATATTTCTCCTTTGTACAAAACGATATGCCAAGTCTCTTAGAACCAATTCCAGACGATGAAAGAAGGTCGATAATTTTTCAACAAGATGGAGCACCTGCACATAATACAAATGTTGTAATGAATTTCTTACGAAACAATTATAATGGCTTAATAGCCAATAATAGTGCAACCCCTTGGTCTGCCAGATCCCCGGATCTCACGCCTTGTGATTTCTTCCTATGGGGATTTGTCAAAGACCACGTGTACGCTGAGAGAGTACACAGCCTAGAAGAGTTACAGAATCGTGTACGTCGTGCAATTGCTTTAATTACTCCGCAAATGTTAAGGAAAGTTCATTTAGAAACTGTAAATAGAGCTCGTCATTATATTGCACAAGGAGGACGTCACTTCGAACATATGCTTTGAACACAAAATTTTGTACTTACTAAGAAATAAAATGTATGGGAGTGATTAATGTAATTTTTTTGGATATTTCTCGTTTTATTTTTAAAAAGTTATTAATGTCATTTTACTCATTAGGTAAAGTATTTTCGATATCAGTTTAAAGTTTTTTGATATCTGCAATAGTTACGGAATAATCGCCTGTGCACACTTAACGATTACACCCTGTATATCCAGTAGTTTTTAACCAGTAATTTTATTGTATAAATTCATTTTTTGTTTCTTAATAGTAAGATCAGAAGATGTTTTTGAAATGTGAATTTTATCTGGGCCTATTACCTACTATTTATAGGTATATCTATCTATCTAGTATCTTTAAACAAACAATGTACCTACTATAAGTACCTAAATCTGTAAAAAAAGCTGCCTCTATTTTTGGAAATAAATGAACATGTTTTTTTACCTGTTGCAACGTAAAAGTAGTTCGATTCCTTCTCTGTTTCCGCCGCACGAATGTGTCATCGTGAATTGCGGGATGGTACGAATAACTTGTATCTGCAACAAATGTTTAATATATAGGTAAGTACTAAATGTGTAATAATAGGTATATACAGGGTGTCCCAAAAAGTAGTGTCAAGCGAAAGTCCAGAGAAAAATTCATAACTCGAAACTATAAAAAATCGCGGAACATACATGGGGGTGATTCGGGTACCCAAGGGGTGTTTTATCTCTGGACTTTCGCTTGACACTACTTTTTGGGACACCCTGTATAAGTTACTAAATTCCACCCATGGCTTCGTCCACGTGGTACCTTGAAAAACAAAAACAAATCTATCCCACTGGAACCGTACCTTTTTCCGTGATAAAAAGTAGCAGAGGTGCTATTCCAGAATATAAGCTATCTCTGTGACAAATTTTATCTTGATCCGTTTAGCCGTTTCAGCGTGAAAGAGTAACAACCATTCACCACACTGGTACATAATAATTAAAAACGAATTAGAAACGATAAGAAAAAAAGAATGAAGTTAATCCCCACATTCTTTTAATTTTGCAAAGAACAGCAATGACTTTGTTTTTCAAAGCTATGAAAATGTCCCGGATATTCGGGACATTACTCCCGAGTGCAGCCCTACGCTGACTGTCGGAAGCACCAGTGTCTATGGGAATTGATGAGGTGGAGATACTGCAGTGTAGCGTGACCATAAGTTCAATTTACAAGTAGGTATTATTTTGTTCGAAGGTGTATTTCATAGGTTAGTATTCTTATAAGCGATGGTCTTACAACCTGTCACGTACAAATATTATGGGTCGGTTCACATCTGACGGGAAACGCGTGCGTATCAATGATCTTACTAACGCATCATCGGTTGAGTGTGAAAGGTTGAATGTTTTTTTATTAATTTGTCTGTTTTGATTTTTCAACCGAGATTTTTGTAAAAACTCACTGCGTAATATCACTATCCACGCAACATTCGACTGATTGTCACCCTGGTGACTTACTACTAATAGATTCAGTGACAAATGCTAGGGCTGGGCGCAGTCACCCTCTTTTCTATTATCTCTATAATGTCGTTCCATACATTACTGGCAAAAATTACCCCCTAATAGCCAGTCTCGTGGATTTCATCGGCTAAATTACCCTCTAATAGCCAATTCAATATCATTATTGTTATATTTTGATTTGTATAAAGAACAAAAAAAATATATAAGACACTGTATTAAACTAACTACTTATATTTATATATAAAACCAAGTAAGTAGGCACTTATGTTTCGACGTGCCTGTGACTACCCCTCAAATATCTCCGAGTATCTGATTTAACTTTACTGTGGAGGATAAGAGGGAAAATGAGATATTTTGGAGATATTAGTAGGTACTTATCCAATTTGAAAATGACGATAAACACAAAAATATAATCCTAATTCATTCCATAACAAGAAATCAACCGAAATTCACAGATTATAACAAATAAATCGTATTGGTTGGATACAGTTGATACCAACCTAATGAATTGGTCCAATTACCTCACTCCATTAACTCGCTCGCTTTGAAGTCGAGCGGGAAACAAGTATTTTATATCGTGCGCTTTTAAAATAACCGCTTTGAATTTTATTTTGGTTCAATATTCGAATATTTTAGTTATGTATATAGGAATATAAACTATAGAATAATAAATTTAAATTAAGTATTTTTATTTTAGGTTGAACTTTTTTATTTTGGTATCTGTTTATTTTATGTATCTACTAAAGTAGTTGTACCTGGTTTATAGTACCTGCTATCATCAAAAAATCCCCTTACCGGTATTTGAAATGTGAAACGCACCCTTATGATGTTAAGTCTTACATAATTGACTTAATTTGTCATATTATTTCAGTCAATTTATTTTTTATCTAACATGAAAATGAAATAACACAATACACATCTTTCAATGACACGGACATTGGCAAAGAAAAATTGTCGAAAACAAAACCACAGACATTATATACAAAAGAAGAAGAAAAAGATAAATATATTCTACACAGACGCAACAGCCAAAAAGAAGAAGAAGATACATTCTTCATTCAAGTACATGGGTAGGTACAGTAAAAGACATTAAAGTCAAAAATATTACTATTTTGCTACTGAAATTTCAACAAAATCTCAAATTAATTTTAAAAACCGGATTAAGCCCAATCCTTTCTGATGAAGGCTTATAATTTACATTAATTGAACGTAAATAATTTAATGTCCATCCGCCTGTAGAAAAATCCCTCGACGGAAATTAAAAAGTGCTCAACATCCGCCGGAAGTGGTCTGAGCTTGCAGTTGAAAAAGTTGAGCGAGACCGCGCGGATTAACTAGTTTATTTAATGCAACGAAAGCGTGATGGTACCTACAATATTGTAAAGTACGTAGTACCTAAGAATAAAAATTAGCAACTATAACAATATTACCTAGCTACCATTATTTTGCTCTAAAAAAGTATGATACGATTAAAAAAATCAAAACATATTTTTTTTTCAAAGAAAAAGGTTTGAGAATGTTTTAGGTATTTTTTCTTTCCTTCCACTGACAATATAATCAGCAAAATTTTAACTTTTAGTCCATATTTTTAAGAAATTTTCGTTTCATGTCACCCCACAACGCACTGGCCATGTAAGACCAAGAAAAAGTATAAAGAGAATTCAAATTTAGAACGAAAACATCATCATTTAAAATAAAGAGCACTGCACACTGCACTACAGCGCGGTGTGATTGCGCGCTAATGAGCCCTACGCCAGCGAACCAGCCAGCGAGAGTGTTCCAACAGAGCCGCGAAATTGCCTTATACATATTTAATAGATTCGTTTAAGCCGCTTTTTTATCCACTAGCCAAGCCACCGGCTTTTTAAACTTCCAAGGGGGGGGAGGGTAAAACCTCCCGCAATACGTTAATAGATTTTAAAAATTAATACTTTTACGCAATTACTCGGGATGCCTGTCACTTTGCGACGTAATACAAAATGAAATTATAGCTAACTAACTTAATTCCTTTGATCGCTGTAAAAAAGCTACACTGAGGACCGAGAGACTAATCAAAAGTGACATGATACTTATTGAGTTAGTGAGAGTAACCATGTTATAGCGACCGGTGGCGGTGGCGTGACTCAAAAACTATTTTATGAATAATAGATGGCGCCGCCGGCGACCAATCCCGGGGGAGCACGCCCACGCCCCTCCCCCGGTGCGACGCACCCCGCGACACCCCGCCCGCCTTCTCTATTCATTAGCACATTACCACCCCTTGGCCACGCGAGATGGGTTAACGTGAAAGAAACTGATTTTTGCCTTTTGAGGTTATGGTAACCCTTTTGGGGTGGTTTTATATTGGATAGGCTTTGTTGGTTTATTGATGGTTCCATCTTTCAAATATATCTATTGAGTAAAGTAGAAAGCTTTGAATAAAGATAATGTTACAAATTAAAATGTTATAATCATGAAAAAAAACATTAGACATTTACATAAAGTTGCTTCGTGTGTTTGAGCCCTAATTCGCATTTTTTAATCATCTATTTTTTTTTTTATTCCAAATTCGAAAATAGCACAAATTCAATCGATGTATTTAAAATCGAGTTCGTACGATTCTATAATCGAGTTTCAAATTCGTAACAAGACGAGATGCGGTTAGTCGGAGTTCGGAGAGCGGCTAGGTATACAAACTGCGTTAGATAAGTTTGTCGACCGATAAGTGGAGTAAGTGGGGTAATCGGTGCTTCGGCTAGATTACGGCGGGACGCAGGGTGCTTATTCCACACAACGTGATATATCGGCACAATAAACGAGAAAAATCTACTTTACTTAGTATATTACATCGTTTCGACTATATTTTATATATTTTTATACCGATATTATTTTTGAAAATCGATCTTCGTACTCTACTTACGAATGATATCATAATTTGAATTTAAAAACAAAATAGCTGTTAATTCGATTGAATTCGATGAACATTTTGTTCCGATTATATAGTTGTCATTTTGGAGAGCTTACACCCAGAATTCATATTAAACTAAAAGCCAAAGTCAGAACTGAAAAGCTATAACTAAAAATACAAGCCATACAATAAATATATATTGGTGGACATTAAATGGACATACAATGTCAAAAAATCCAATATGGCGGCTGTAAGAAACTATTGTCAACTACTTTCAGACGATTTTTAAATTTTTGCAATAAACATTTCACAAATGAGAAGTTATTGGCAGTTTTTGTTTTTATAAATTCCGAGTCAAATACTTTGTCGTCACAAATGAATGTCATTCTATCTTTTATTCCGTAAAGAAAAACTCATGGTAGAGAGGTTAATTGTTATTTTAAAATTTTGGTCAACCGATCATAATATTATTATTTTTACGCAACATTTCCATTTAAACTATGACACTAGCATGAATACGGACATTGGCAGAATTGTGGCTTATGACACAGAGGCCAAAAATAAAGAAGTGAAGTGAAGTGAGAGGTTAATTGAGATTTCTTCTGATGTGTTACGAGTGTTAGTATGTATCGTTCTAATTCTTTTTTTTTTGTTTCATGCTGTTTTTTCTTTTATTGTGTAGGTAATCTTGGTGGTTATTTTTCCAATAAAACCCTAGTAGGTCTTGTGACACGAATGTAAATTGTTCCCGTTGAAATTCATCTGAAGATAATCCTGAGAATTCAAGACGGCCATATTTTTATAATTGTCACTGACTGTGTTGTTGACAATGCTAAAAAATAAAAAAAACATTTGACACTGACAGATGCCATAACGAAATAAAAAAGAAGAAGATAATGTCAAGTGTTACATTGACACTGACAGTTGCCTAAATAAAAAAAGAAGAAGATAATGTCATGTGAAGTTCAACTTACATGGATGCGTGGCGGTGAAGGGGTACTCCAGGGAAGGCAGGCGGTGCTGGTGCGGGGGCAGGCTCGGCGGGCAGTGGTAGCAGAACAGGCCGCGGCCGCTGCTCCCACCACTCGCCAGCTGAGAACAAACCAAACCATTCACTGACAACTTCTTATCATGTCTTTAGTTATTTATGTATACATAAACTAATACTATAAATAAATAAATAAATATGATCACGACTGTAATCCCCAGGCTCGGTAGATATTTCCTCAGATCTTCTTAGATCTTTGAGGATATCTAAAGGGGGTAGTCAGAGGCAAGTCCAAACATGACATTTGTTACATGCCTACATTTTGAACAGTTGTTAGTATTCCGTACGTGACAGATTGCAAGCCCATCGCCGCTTACAAGAATACTAACCTATGACACATACCTTCGAATAGATAATTACATTACATTCGTGAAATAACTTAGGTATTTTCAACCAATCTTTTATTGCTCCATCTTCAAAATAAAGGTTTAATTTATTTTAAAAATAACTAAAAAAAATAATAAATTGAGAAGAACTAAGAGCTGGTACACATTAGGCGTTTCGAAGCGCGCGCTTTGGTAACGCGCGTTTTGAGAACCAGTAGTTCTTATCTAGGTGTACACATGCAAGCGCGCGTTTCTGATCAAACGCCGTGCTAAGCGCGCTGTATTTAATTTACGCTACCAACGCGCGTCTAACGCAACGCCAAGCGCCTAATGTGTACGTGGTCTAACGCCTTAAGTTTGTCCCAACTTGTGAAATATACAAGAATACATACCATCAATATTAGAACTAGAGCAACTTCCACACCGTCAATCATAAAACAATCACAGAAAATAGCAATTAACAATCTAATGCTATCTCATTCCTGCATTGCAATGAGGCCGCTAATAACAAGGCGCTTGAACACTCGGCTTCAATGGTTGACACTAGATGAATTTTAATCTATAGAATATATGTAAAAGCTCAGTTTAGATGAGGCAACTATTTATCTGCAGAGCTAAAACAAAGATTTTTATGTTAACTTTTCGCACGCTTAATAATAAACCGGAGTAACTCAAAAACTCGGTATTTTGAGATTTTATCATAAACAGCATTATCTCAACCCAATGCGTAGGATAGCTTTGACAGCCAAACCAAAACGAGCAATAGAAAGAAAATAAAAGGTCGGTCATCTCTTTTCCATTAAATGCGAAGCTCAAGTCGATTCTGTTAAAGTGCAATATTCAGTGTTGTGCCCTCAGTCATGGACTAAAATCGTATTTTGTGCGGGAATAAAACTAAATAAATCTGTACAGTATTTAAAACAAGTACTTATTTTGTATATAAATTAATCTTAAAATGATACAGTCTGTTTTATTTCTCTTTTTGATTTAAATGATGGCATTATTTGCATCATCACTAAGATTTATTTCCTTTTATTATTAAAAACGAAATTGACTACTAGTAACTTTTTTATTTGTTTCCTTTCATTTTTAAAAGCTTTCATCCATTTGAGAAGTAGTACGATATAGTTCCGTTTTTTAGTAAATCTAGTTCTAGAATCAGGGGCAAAATTAAAATTTAATTCTTCTTACAATTAATTTGTTACTTTAATATTTTAAATTACTTCTATAGAAGGAGTAAAAAGCTTGTTATGCTGGTAAATGTACATGGAGGTAAGTTACCACCTGCATAAATATTAAGATTAGCTTTAATGAATTAGCTTTACTTTTTCCTTTAAATCTGTTTTTTACCCTTTTTTTTTTGTGAAAAAAGACTTAGCGATGAAAGTTGTGAAGAGTATGTTAAGATGATTTGGGTATATACCTATAAAGGATGGATGAAAGGGAACCGACAAAACAGGCGAAAAACAACGAATAAGGCGAGTGTGAATGGGACAGTTGGAACGGGTAGACCTCGGCGTCCGTACCTCGATGGAATCGGGGACGTTTTAGAGAAAGGCCAGGTCAAGAGTAACCTAAACCGATGCACATAATATCTGAATAATGAAATTATAATGAATGAAGCAAAAGAGGTATGTTAGGATCGTAGTAAGTGGAGATTTTTGGTTTTACAAACATGCAAATTATAGAATTGGAAGATGAGTTTATAGAGAATACTTCTGAATTAATTCTACAAATGAATTTAAGATCAAAACAAAGTGATTTTATAAGCCAAGCTAATAAAACTCTTCCTAATTATGCTGATGTGGCAGACTGAGCTAAGTGCAGAAAAAAAATCGAATGCTGCTGCTAGACTAAGAAACCTTAATCCTTCAAGTTCAGATTCTTCTGACCATGAACTAGAGACAGAGTAAAAAAGACGCAAGAGAACTCAAGACATGAAGAATTGGTAACAAAGCGAAGCGTTTTAGAAATCTTCGTGAAGAAGTTTCACGTACTTCGTGAAGAAGCGAAGCACTCGTGTTGACTCCATTTTTTTGAGGTTGCGTGTGAGGATTGTGTGTGAGGCTGACAACCTCACACACAATCCTAAGTCGTAATCAAATAATCAATCATAAGTAATAATCTAATAAATCCTAACCAATAAGTGCTTTGCACGCTTTGCACTTTTTATATCGGGTGGGCGGGTGATGCAGGAGTCTGCATATAATAGTTTAACGGGAAAATACTAGATATTCATGACCTTAATCAATTAAATAAGAATTTGCTAGTGTTTTTAAAAGCATTTTGGACGACTGATAAAATGATACCTATTTAAATAATAAATTAAATAAATCACACCGGAATGACGGTTAATGACAAGCGTGGAAATCATGGGAATAAAAAAATGAGTACTAAATGATAAAAAAACACATTGAATCATCTTGAGACGAGATAATTATATAGACGAAGAAAACAATAATAACGAACTTTATAACGGTGACTTGTAAGCAAAAACAGATAAAAAACAACAGATCCAACTACATAGCGTATTATAGTTTTATTAACTATACCATATTTTTTTACGACATCATTATTATAACAAAGGAATGTATTAAGAAATAAAAGGAAGAAGATGATCAAATATTATAGAAATGGAAATGAAGGTCCAAGAGGTTGATTTCGTACTACTAAGAATTTTTTTATAAATACATTATTTAAGAAAACAGAGATGTTGATCTTTATCTAGTGTATATTGATGCATTGTTTTTTGTAATATCATAAGCCAGTTCAGTACTACCTAATTATTTTTAGATGTATGGTAGCGAAAGATGGGTATGACAGAAGCATCAAAGTAGAATAAATGCAGTAGAAATGAGAGCTTCGAGAAGTATGTGTGGTTTAACTTTGAATGATAGAGTGAAGAACAGTGTGGTATGAGAACGTTGTGGACTAAAAGAAGACGTAGTGATGAAAATTGAAAAAGGTATCTTAAGATAGTTTGAGTATGTAGAAAGAATGGATGAAAGGAGATTAACAAAACAGGTGCATAAAGAGAGTGTGAATGGAACATTTAGAAGGGAAAGACTTTGACGTACGTACCTCGATCAAATTGGGGAGGTTTTAGTCAAAAGTAAGATAAACCGACGAGCATGTATGAAGAATGTAATGAGATTGAATGAAGCAAAAGAGGTATGTCAGGATTGTAGCAAGTGGAGATCTTGCCTCTACCTGCTCCGTCGGGAAACAAGTGTGTTTTAATTAAATTACTTTTTAATCATGATTTACTGATAAAGTTCTTAAGAAAATATTTCCAATTAAAATAGCCCAAAGATTTTACTATTCTTTCTTTGTATTTAATTACATTATTCATTTATAATTTATAGTATTTCATTTTATTAGTAAACCATAATTCCAGTGTGATCTACACAGTTCAATGTAAAACTGAAATATTATGACATACAAGAATCTTTCCATTTATTCATTAATTATAAAAGGAAGTATATCGTAGTATTTTTAGAGATTAAAATATAATTTAAAAGAAAACAGCATTATTAATACATACAACTGTAAAGATTTTGAATAAAATTCCAGGTATTAATCGAAAAAAGAAGTAAGTCAGCAATATTTTTTTTAAAGCCTTGTTAATAAAAAACTGTTAATAATATTGATGATTTTCTATAGTGATATTAAAGATTTATCTATTGACCGTGCCATGGTTAGTCAAATAATGAAATAACCACACAAATAAAATCAATAATCGTGATTGAATACAAATACTCCAAGTCACAAAACTTTAAACGCGATTTCCCAACATTTTGGTTTTTTGAGTTACTCCGGTTTATTTTTAAGCGTGCGTTTTGTTAATGCTTAAATCATTACTAAGTATTTTGCAGTTAAGCTGTCCATATATTTTATTTATTTATTATAAGTACCTATACTATTTTTAAAGGGGCACCTAATTAGCGTACCTAGTATTATTAATATTAAACACAAAAATACAAAATTAAAAAGCATTAAAAAAAATCCTCGAAAAACTTATATAATAAAGATTGTTCATAACGGTCTCAAATGTAGGTATTTTATGTTTGTAAACAATTTGTAAGTATATAAAACAGCATAATCTGTGAATAAAGTGCCTTCTTATTATCATTTATGTACAGGGTTTATTTCTAATATTCATGATTATCATTAAAAATAAAAATCTGTATCCTATTTGTTTTCGGTAAAAACGAACAATTATTATTTCTATCAGCACATTTCGAACAACATAAAGTTGCGCAACAATAAGTAGCCACGTCTGCAAAGAGCCTTATCGCGTTATTGTCCCCGATTACAATCGGTTCGTATGATCAAGGACTAAGGACTAAGTTGGTCATTAATTCGTGAATCGAAGGAATATTAAGTTGGATTGCATTGCAGGTGGATTGAGCGGTGTTTATTGTTGTAGCAATCTTGTAATTGTATTGTTATTTGATAGACCTCTACATTGTGTTGCTTTGCTATCTGTTGAACTAATGATACGTGAATTACGTGATGAGGAAAAATGAAATAAAAACTTTTTGTTAGTAATTAATTTTAGTAAATAGGTTGCGTACCAAAGGTTTTGCTTTATTTTCTTTTAATGGAAAGAATGTTCAAAATTCGAATATAAAAAATAAATTAAAAACAACATAGTAAACGAAAGTCTGTTGATCTCGAAATTTTAATAATTCTCGATTTTCGAGAAGTTTTCCTGAACAATTTTGACATACTAAATTATAAATAATACGCTATAATGTTATTATAAAACGTTATTGATTTATTACTTACACTATTTTGCCCTTGTAATAGATACAATATTACCCGAAGTTCTCCCTAGGCGAGCCGTAGCAAAGGACACACTCACATAAATCAATTAATTTCGATAGATAAATTGCTAGATTGCAGCGCGGATGCATTCTGCAATGTCGCTCACTTACCGGCCACCAGTTACCTACCACTTCAGATTGCTATTATTTTTTTTATGGAAAAAAAACAAAACTATGAAAGGAGGTCATTTACGTTTCAATAAGGTTGGGCCCAACATGCTAAAGTTGGCCAACAAAAAAAGTGTGGCCATGTTTGGGAAGCCAGTACGTAATACATGATGAAACTTGGAATAAGCGTAATAATACTACGCGTATTCCAAGTTTCATTTAGATCCGTTCCACCGTTTCAGCGTGAAACAGAAACAAACATTCACATACCTACACAAATTTTCACGTTTATACTCGTAATATTAGTAGGATATTAGTAAGATTAGTATAGATATTTTGTTTCTTGTAAACATTCACTAGCTTATATAAAAAACTTAAATAATTTTATTAATGTCTCTATGCATTGACGTCACGCGCTGCGCCCGCGCATCGCTCAGCCGATTCATGCCGCCATTAGCGTCATTTAGACACACGTGGGTCTGCCGTATCAATTGAATTCATTGCCATTTTCCTCTCGCAAATAACGTTAGACCGCCGTGAACGGATTGTCGCCGGGATTCGTCACTTCACTGGTTCTTTTGTGGTCACTGCAAGGGCGGATCCAGCTTTGGTGCCAGGGGGGAGTCACAAAGTCGTGGTCAAGTCACAAAAAGTTATAATCCTTATTGTATATAATTTTAATTAGTGGTCCACCTAGGTCCTGGACCCAGCCCAGGGGGGGGTCATGACCCCCATGACCCCCCCCCCCCGGGATTCGCCCTTGGGTATGGGCACGCCACAAAAGGCATGGCACTTAGCACTAGGATCACGTGATCGGTAGTACGACTGCGTCTAGTCACGTGATAAAATAATAATTTCTGGTTTCTAATTCTCCTTCTAAATCTGTTTAGATCTAAACAATCAAAGATCTAAGACCTGGGGCCTTACCACGAATTCATAATACATTACCGAATTAGTATTACATTGGTAATTCGTACCATTACCTATGCAAATTGCATGGAAGTAGTGACGTTTCTATAAATGGAATCGTTACGGAATCGTTCTGGAAGACTTCGTGGTAAGGCCCCAAGTCTGTAGGTAACATTTGCGACTATGATTGTATTTTTTACCTGACTGCGAAGAAGGGTTATGTATTTGGAGTGTATGTTTGTATGTGAGTTCTTTTGACTGTCGCTGGTAGCCATAGGACTGGACAAATTTTGACAAATTATGAGTTGTGATACCGTACGTGTAATGTTGTTTCTAGCCCGAAGTGTCCCACAGCTGGGCAAAAGTCTACCCTCGACTTTTTGGTCATTGTCTTCCACTGGTAGTTGCTAAAGGCGTCAACTCATCCCGTGCGAAATGACAAAAAAATCCAATATGGCGGCCAAGATGCTATTTTTAATAACTTTCAATCGGGTATTTTAAATACTTACATGACATTTGGCATATGCCCACATTTTGCACAGTAGTAAGTATTCTGTGCGTGACAGGTTGCAAGCCTATCGCCGCTTATAAGAATATTAACCTATGACATCCACCTTCTATTTTTTGGTTCTAGGGTATGCTGGTTTCCTCATGATGATCTCATGAGCACTGGCACTGCGAACATACATTTTACGAATAGAAAAACTCATTAGTGCACAACCAGGTTTGAACCCACGACCTTCGGATCGTGAAACATGGGTGCTACCACTACACCACCAGCGCTCTTTACTTTCAATAGGGTTTTTAAATACTACTTATGTCAGATATAAAATATTGGCGACACGCATTCTCGCCGTAGCTATTGGAGCGTCCTGTCTGCACGCGTGGGGCCCGAGCCCGAGCCAGCTAATCCTATTTATATTATCGTGATTACAGCATTATGTCACCCACTCCGCGTCCGCGCTGCACCGACCTTCCGGACTCAACTAGGATAGGTCGTGATACCTGTACATAATCTACTGACAACAGAAAAAACTTGAGAGGTGTCAAGGGACACCCGGATGGAACGAAGTTCCTTTCCTTGCTTTCTATAAGAGAGAGAGAGACAGACAGAGAAACACGCGCACGCCGCACGGCTTACAACCTTAGCAAAAAGTGTCGTTACAACTTTTGGTCTTAATTTTTTCCGTTTAGCCCCCTTTCGCAACGCGCGCTAAGGAACTTCGTTCCAATAATGAATATTGGTAGACATTTCACACACCATCTAGCTCCAAACTAAGCAAAGCTTGTACTATGTGATCCAGATAACTGATGGACTAATTGTATACTATTTTTGTAAATATGTATCAACTTCCTGCCCTTTTCCCACGATAATGTGTGGGGTCGGCAGAACATGTGATCTTCTTCCATTTCCCTCTATCATTCGTCATCTCAGTACTCAGTTTTTTTCTTATAATTGTCATCTTTCACAAAGTCAATCCATCTTTTATTATGGCCTACCTCTTCCCCTGTATTTATCCACATTCCTACCTAAATTCATACCTAACACTCTCCTCGTCACATGACAGTCATCAGTCTTCTCATAACATATCCATACCACGCTAACCTATTGCTCTTCATATTTTCTGTCACCGGTGCTACTTTCAGACTTCTAATATACTTACTCATTCCTTATTATGTAAAGTACCTGGGTGACCGAGCTTTGCTCGTTTTTTTTTGTGTAAACGACGTTTTCTAAAAATGAAACCTAGCTAGATCGATTTATCACCCCCGAAACCCCCTGCATACTAAATTTCACGAAAATCGTTGGAGCCGTTTCCGAGATTCCGATTATATATATATATACATATATACAAGAATTGCTGGTTTAAAGGTATAAGATACCACGCTAACCTATTGCTCTTCATATTTTCTGTCACCGGTGCTACTTTCAGACTTCTAATACACTTACTCATTCCTTATTATGTAAATATGTACATACAACAACTGCAATCATGACACAAAATGTTTATCCTGGGTCGGTATCGAACCCACAACCTACAGCGCAGAAGGTAGAGCCGCTACCAACTGAGCTACGAATATAAAGCCAGTCCATTTCTTTCTGTGTGTTCTTCACGTGACATTCTAATGTCACTATGGAAATGGGAATGTCATGTTTTAATCGCTAAGTCACATAATCGCTCAAGCTTTGTCCATTTGCTAGCAGAAATGAGATTTTTGTTCAACCTTCGATTAATAATGCCATTTATAGAATAAACTATGTACTCATTAAATTAGAGTTTTTTAATGTTTTGACCCATCTGCTACAATATTTTGCCATTATCAGCTTAAGTCAATTAAATCAGGAGTCTGCTCGCTACCGGATTAAATCACCCACTTTCAACCCACGACACCGCACTGATAATGACCTTGATTTTAATTTTGATATTGGACTATGATAGAACTCCTTCGTTCGCGAAATTTTTTTTTAATAATAAGTTGCTAGTCTAGTGGTATATACTGAAGTGCAGTGGAAAATGTAAGTTTGTATAAAAAAAGCATAGCGCGAATGAAGTTTCTTTCATTAGAAACCATAATGAAATCTTATGATGATCAAAGATTCATTTCACAAAAACTGAAAAAAAAGTCATTGATAAGAACTACAAAGTGGATTAAGCCATTGAATCCTTTAAAAACGCACACTTGGCTACTTTTTTCTTTTTTATGGCATTCCGAGGCGTGATTATTGTCGCCGGCACAACACTATAGTGTTAGGGACTTTTGTCCCGCCAAGTGTGGGAAAGATCTCAATCTGGCAACCCTATTCATATTTTATTATATTAGCAGCTTATTTGAATACTGCTGATTTCTTGTGATGATAACCATGTTAAGTTTAACAGACAGCAAAAGATGGATAAAGGTCATGTTGTTAGCATCCTTTTTCCATGCATTAACCATTCTCTGCCTTTGACTACCCCCCTTTAAATATCCTCAAAGAAAAAGCTAGATATCTGAAAAGATTTCTGGTAGATCTTTGAGATTGAGGATTACAATCGAGGTCATGTTTATTTTGTTTGCTAAAATAGTTATCCAATACCTTGAATTATTATTAGGTAAGTACATAACATACAAAATGAGAATGTTTGAAAAGAAAAAACAGTCACGTCGTATCAGCTGAACTGGTTTCGATGCTTTACCACAAGCTCTTACAAACCATCATGTTTCAGAAAAGTTAAAGTTTCAAGATTGAAATAATACTTCCATACAATTTTTATAGGTCATGGTATGAAATATCAAAGTTTTATTACTTTGATATTGCCCGAAGAGCTCGTGGTAAGTCCCTGATCAAGACTTTCTTGAAACATGATAGTTTTGTAATCAAGTTTGCGGTAAGATCCAAAGTATTTGTTTTGTTGCAGCTAAACGAACCATAAATGAGAGCCAATACAAAATTAATGAAAATAAATAGAGCGAACGATATCAAATCAAAATTCATTCAATACAGTTTGAAACAATTTATTCTAGTATTGAAGCCCGCTTGTAACTAAACAATCAATAACATTTAATCAGAGAACGATTCGATATCGAAGTTTTAAAGTGTAATAGAGATCAATTGATCAATTTAAATTAACTATTATCTGAGACAGTTCAATCTGGAGCCAATCGAAGCGAGACGACGATATTGATGCAATATTATTGATAGTTTGAAAGAACTTTGTATAAGTTTTCAGTGGCCATCTTTGTGAGGTCGTAATTTATTGCATTCTTTTAAATCTTAGTAGGTAAATAATTGTTTGTGGTTACGCTTTCACTTGCTTAGAAGAAAACAAAAAAAAACTTACGTCTGTAGGACTCAAACATTGACTTTACTGCGACAAAAAAAGCATGGTAAATAGGGTGTTTCATGATGGGGCTATGTTATATTCACAAGACAGAACAATTAAGAAAACAATCAGCTAATTTAATAATATAGTAGACTAGTTTCCGCGTACGGCTTCACCCGTGTGGTACTTTGAAAACCAAAAACAAATATTTCCCACGGATAGAGTACATTTTTTCGGAATAAAAAGTAGCCTATGTGCTATTCCAGACTATCATTTATCTCTGTGCTAAATTTCATCCAAATCCGTTCAACTGTTTCAGCGTGAGAGTAACAAACATACATCCATTCATCCAGACATCCATACGTTTTTACAAACTTTCACGTTTATAATATTAGTAGGATTTTCTTACAAGTGAAACCACTTTAGACCAGGGTCGATAACTTTTGAAACGAAAAAAAAATAATAGTTGAATGAAACCCATCGGAAAAGGAGGAGAATATTATAAAAATGAAAGGAAAAATAATTTACTTCTACCCTGGTCTACTTTACTTGGCCTAGGTTCCAGTCATTGTGAAACATCTCCTTTTACCAACTACTTATTATGTACTTTTAAACTTACGCGATCAGCTGTGTGATTCTGTAAGACCTCATTCTAAACTTCGAATCTGAATCCGCTGTGAGTTTCTTGATTGGCATTCTAAAAACTCGGTTGATAATTCGAATTTACACTAGCGCTACTCTTGCGAGCGTATCAGCGAGTTGAACTAAATTGACGGAGAGATTTTGACAAATAAAGTATGAGACGACGTAAGAATAGCATTCTATACGGTAATTCCCTAGTCACATCGACGCTCGCTTCGCACTCGAACCCGATTCAAAGTGTCAAATAAAATGCGTCATAAGTGAAGTGAGAGTGAATAGCGATGTGAGATGCGAGTTGATGTTTGAATTTTACAGAATCGACGTACTGAACACATTATTATTAGTATTAGACGGGTATTTATCGCGTTCAAATTACCTTATATTTTCCCGACGTTTCGACAGGTTTGCACGCTGTCGTGGTCACGGGTAGAGAAAATATAAGGTAATTTGAACGCGATAAATACCCGTCTAATACTAATAATAACCACTTATTAGTTGATAGCAATATCGTGGACCCTTTGGCCGGGGCAATTACAGTCAATTTGAGGGTCTGTGCCGCGGCTCAATTACTCCATCCAGCAAAGTCACAGTTGTCTGGTTGTTTTACAACTTAGCTATGAGCAGCTCAAACCGACGACCTCAGTGACGCAGCGGGCGAGAGTCCGCCTGCGACGCCAGAGGTTGCGGGTTCGATTCCCGCCTCGGAACAAATTTGTGTACGATCTGCAGAAATTTGTTCCGTTGGTCTGGGTGTTTTCTATGTATAATAAAAATATATCTATCTATGTATATAATGTATTAAATATATCAGTCATCTAGCACCCATAACACAAGCTTTGAGTAGCTTACTTTGGGGCTAGATGATGCTGTGTGGACTGTCCAGCATTATTATTATTATTATTAAACAAAACTTTGTTGGTGTTACCCTCAGTTTCAACTCTCAAAAGCTTTACTTTATGGTAAAAAAACCTTTTATCAAAACGACACAATTTACCAACATATCCTGTAAGTAATCAAAACGACTTATGAGCAGTATATCATACTAGCTTCTGCCCACGGCTTGGCCCACGTGGTACCTTGAAAAACAAAAATGAATCTATCCCTCGGGACCCGTAAATTTTTCCGGGAGAAAAAGTAGCCTATGTGCTAATTCAGACTATAATCAATCTCTGTGCCAAATTTCATCCAGATCCGTTCAGCCGTTTCAGCATAAAAGAGTAACAAACATCCATACATGCATAATACAAACTATTCACGTTTATAATATTAAGAGGATAAATATATACAAAATCCTCATATATTTTCACCGATATCTATTATTAATCAATTATTATTAACGGATATTTATCAAGTTATTATTTAAGTAGCTCTTTTTTTCCAAACGTTTCGACAGGTTTACACACTGTCGTGGTAACGGGTAGACTGAAAACATAGAAAATAATAAATAAATATAATAAATATTGGTGGACATACGCGACACCTTCTAGCCCCAAACTAAGCGAAGCTTGTACTATGGGAATCAGATAGCTGATAAAATATTTTTTTTTGTATATATATACGTAGAATACATAATAACACCCAGACACAGAACAAATATCTGCGTTCATCACACAAATGTTTGTCCTGGGTGGGGATCGAACCCACAACCTGCAGCGCAGAAGGCAGAGCTACTACCAACTGAGCTAACACTGCGTAAGTTAAAATGATTTTCACCGATATCTGTTTCACGAGGATCGTCACGCGTGTTTGTATCGGTCATGGCGTAACGTCACAAGTGGGGACAGACTAAGTACCTAGACAAGTGGCAACAGCGTACGTCAGAGCCGCACTGTAGTCTCAATCAGTTGTAACACAATAAGGCCAATGAGCAGCGCGTCCAATAACTCCAATTACTCGCAAATATGTTTACATTGATGTGCAATATGGCGATGGCGCCCGCACCAATTGCGCTGTTGTGATGCCTAACAAACCTATATTATACGTAATACCTAGTGCAGTATCAACAATGTGCAGGTAGTAAAAAGATTTTAACAAACATAAATCATAAATTAACAATAGACAAGTAAACTTACGCGATCTGGCCCCCATTCAATAAACATTACAAAATTGTAAAATACAATTAATTGTAAGCGGCTACAATTCTACAAGTTTCTGTTTAATAAATAATACGATTTACTCGAGGAAAATTTACAAATATGTAAAATTTTCTTACAATTCTACATATTTGTAGGTTTTATTAAACAGCACTTGTCATAAAATTCGACAATATTGTCACTTTTTTACAAATTTGTAGACTTGTAATTTTTATTGAATAGGGGCCTGAACATATTATTATTAGAATTCAATGGGTATTTATCGCGTTTTACTTACTATTTTTCCCGATGTTACAACAGGTTTAAACACTATCGTGGTCACGGGATGTCTGATCATCATCGAGATGATCAGTCATCCAAGTTTCATCACAACCCATCACGTAGTTTTGACAGTATCCGATTTCAAAAAAACATACAGACAGACAAAAAATCTAAAAACTGCTGTTTTGGCATCTATATATGTTTATTGTATGTTATGCTATCCCCAATTAAAATTTACTGTAAATATTTCATGTAAAAATTTTTGTTATTTATAGATTTTGGTGGGTATTTTTCCAATAAAGAACGAGTTTTTGACACGGGAAGTGAGTACATATGTGAATTAAACTGAAAATTAGAAATAGGCTTTTCCATCTATTCCATAAAATTTTAGTACTTATCTGCTTTAGTTTAAGATAGAATACGGAGATATTTTTATTGAAGGAAATACCTAAATCGCTAATGAGAATTTTGTATGAAAAAACATCGAAAGTAGTATTGCAGACTGATATACAGCTCTCAGCTTAAACCGCTGGTTTTAGAGACTTGAAATTTGGTGTATTATACAGCTTTACAGCAGACGTCATGGAATCATAACACGTTGAAGTTGAGACTCAAGTTGTGACAATATTTTTCCGTGTAACATTACAAAATACGCGTGCTACGAAAGTGCTACGGTCGTGCTACGAACATGCTACGCATCTACGGAATTTGTAGCATACTCATTTTTGCTACAAAATCATTATTTAAATTTAATTTACGTACCGGCTAAAATTATTAATGCTAAAGTTTGTGTTTTTTAGATGTTTGCCTATTTTAAAACCTTGATTAACTCATAGGATACTCTTATCCTGGATAAAATCCTCATAAGGTTAAAATGGGGGGTTTTTAAACTCCAGATAAAACCGCGAGTCCAAGCTAGTAGAAAAATAAAATCCAAATATTCCTTGTCAGATTAATGTGCTGTGATCCTAAAAGCACGTTTTGATGTTAAACTACTGAAAATTCCAGTTCCACTTGCCTTTAAACATAAACTCAATCCTACAACCGGAAATTCGGGCACTATATGGAATTATGTGCGCGCCGAAACTTGAGCATTATTCAACTAGCTTTTGTGAATAGTAAAGTACTTCAAATTGAGTTGTTTGAGAATTACTCTCGTTTAATAACTGGCTTTATGAGCGTGCTGTGTTTGAATTTGGAACTAGTTATCTATAGATCGCTGGCAATTATTTTAGACTTAAAACCTTATTATAATAAATTTTATTTGAAATTGGAATGACGGATGTGGTCAAATTTTCCCATACTGTGTTTGAATTTGGAACGATCTAGTATGTAGAGATAGCTAGCAATTATTTTAGACATAAAACCTTATTATATTAAACTTTATTTGAAATTGGAATGACGGGCATAAATTTTTCACAGCTGCGTTTGAATTTTGAATAATCTAGTTATCTAAATTGCTAATTTGAAAGTTTTTTTTTTATTTTGAATGTTTAAAACTAAAATTAAAGCAAATTTTTACTTACTTCCTATTAATCTTACCTACTTATTTAATAATTAAACGTTGTTAATATATTCTTTATAATCAATAGATAGGTATCATTCAATACCTGCCCTAAAAAAATTAAAATTTAGTAACCGCCTAGATGTGTAGTAGTAAAGTGTAGGTCGCAAAGTAATTTTCCTATTAGTGCATAGACCATAGATAATAAACAAAGCCTTTAGTTTAGGCTATCAAAACTTAATTTCATTATAATAGTCTAGGTATAATTTTGTAATACAAATAAATATTAACTTATATCAGAAAAAAAACTATAATTTACCTTATTGGCGTCCGAAAATATTTTGTTGTATTGTGGGCGGGAACTTTTCCCGCCGAACTCACGTGTTAAAAGCGCGGTCAGCGCGCTGTCACTGTCATTCCGTCCGGGAACACGCGAGTCGCGGCGAGCGTCGCGCGCTGCTGCGCCGTGCGACTGTGCGGCCGACGGGACCCGCTCGCGAGCCGAACTGGGAACTCACTCGAGTTATCTCTCCGAAACCGCCCTCGGCAAACAAAACCCCACCCGCCGTAAAGAGCATTTTAGCACGCGCGCCTTCCCCCCACCCGCGCCCTGATTTAATAGCGAGCGCGGGCACTGATTCACTTAACCGAACGCAACTACCCGCTCCCTCTCGCTCGCTCGCGCGCTTACCCTAGCCCGCTCAGCGTCAGCTCTCTCGTTCGAATCCGTTCAGGAATCAAAAGTTGGAAAGAGACGGCCGCGGTCGCGGACACTTCTTTCTTTCAACTCGATTTGCATGCGGGGGTCGCTCCGCAAACTTTATGTCCTCGTTTCGTAAATTATTTATTCGTTCGGAAATACTTTTAACGGTATGCTTGGGCCTTCGGGAAGATTGGGAAAAACAACCCGAATGAAGTGACCGGGTGGATTACCACGCGGGACGCGATACACTAATCGCATTCTGATCCAGTCTCAGATTACTTCGAAGGGACTTTAGGGAACATAAGACTGGCAATTGTTGTCCATTTTTGACGAGCAATTATTCCAAAAAGATACAGGATTCATAACGTTGTAATTGTTTAATTTTACTTATAACAACTCTTAATATACTTGGTATGGACACGTGATGAGGAGGGATGAAAACCATGTCACCAAAAGACTGGCTGGGTGTGATAGTAGAGGAAGGCCGAAGAGAAGTGGTTGGATTGTGTGATAATAATAAATAAATAAATAAATAATGCTGGACAATCCACACAGCATCATCTAGCCCCAAAGTAAGCTACTCAAAGCTTGTGTTATGGGTACTAGATAACTGATAAATGTAATAGGTATGATATAGGTACATAGATAGATATTTTTTATTATAGATGATATGAATGTAAAAGGAGTAGATTCATAGTTGACGAATGATAGGAGTGAGTGGAAGAGGAAAACATGTGCCGACCCCACTTAGCGTGGGATAAGGGCAGGAGAATGATGATGAACTCTTAATATACTTAATCATTACAATACTTAGTTAGCAATAGAGATTTTCCTAGGAAAACGATACTGAGATTTTGATTTATATATAAAACTCGTAGCTATTAGCTATAATTAAATCTATGGCTAATTATTGCTAACTTACTATTTTCTTCTGAATTCCATCGTCTTCAGAAGAAAGAGAAAATTAACTTGCTTATCTTACACACAAGTATTTTAAACAAGGTAAGTATTTATTAATTATCTAAGCTAAGCCATTGTTGGCGAATTTGTTGTTGACTCGAGTGCCAAATTTTCGTAAAATACAAACGTCGTACTAAAGACGTAATAACAATCCTCCTAGAGATCAAAGTAGGTGGTAATTCTGTGTAATATTAGTATAAATCCACTGTTTATGTAGGTGTAAAAGAAATAACAAATTGTTTATGCACCTAACTGCGTCTCGGCAGGGTAATTTTTTTCTGAAATTTAGATTTTAATCGAAAGTTAGTTTCGACAACTTTTTTTTAATACTGAGTGTTATTGTTTAATATAAGCTCTTGTCTTATATCTTTAAACGAGCAATTCTTAATAATTGGAATCTCGGAAACGGCTCCAGCGATTTTCATGAAATTTAGTATGCAGAGGGTTTCGGGGGCGATAAATCGATCTAGTTATGTTTCATTTTTAGAAAACGTCGTTTACCAATAAAAAAAACCGAGCAAAGCTCGGTCACCCAGGTACTTATTGATAAATAAAGTAAAGTTTATATAATGATTCATGAACACCAGAATGTCATTAATATCATTGCGGATTAAAATTATTATAAGTACTTACTTAATTGACTATTTTGAGTTTCTAATAAAAAGGTGTTATCTATTTTTAAACTACTCACCTAAATGTTTAAAGAAAATACAACGTCCTACATTAATTATACCATCGATTTTAGTTTCAAAAGTTCCTATCCATTCGTATTTTTTCACCAATAATTTATTAATCTAATTGGCATTCCCTAAAGAAAATTTTAATTCACTCAACAAATTATTGTATAACGTCCAAGTTCAACAAAACTCGGTGGATCGTCAGCAAATCTTTATTGAGTTTATCAAGAAGCCGACCAAATTACGAGACACCTGAGTCGCAGTTAACCTATTCAATTATCTATCATTGTATTAGAAGGAAACTTCTTAGATCGTGATCCAAGTATAGAGAGCCAGTCTTGCAACGATCGACTTTTCTAACAGGGTTTTTTAACCTAGTGAAGTACTTACCTAAAAAATGGTAAGAAATAATTGAATATTCTAAGAAGAGAAGCAAAAGTTTACATTAAAACCGCTAAATAATTCAATAGATAGAATCATCATATTATTAACTTTATCAGAATATCAAACAACCTGCTAAAGAATATGCACACTAAAGAATATTTTGAGAATATTCTAAGTAATATTGTTACTTACACAAATCCTAAAATATTCTTCTAGAAATACTATTAATATTTTCGGATAATTAATAAAACTATAGGGTGGATAATTTAAGTATTAGGTACTAGTGTTTCACCCTAATAAATAAAACGACTCTTAGATCAAATATTTGACACCCCTTCTTAACCTTCTGAGTGACTGAAACATCATTATAAGTAGGAAGGCCACAGTTTAAGTGGCGTTTCAGTATTCTGGCGTTTGTATGGTAAATTTTGTTCCTATGTTAAGTGTTCAACAAACAAGAACTTCGAGTCAAGTGGCCACTTCTTAAATCTATGTTATAATAAACGCGCGCGAAGCCGCGAGAAACCAGCTAGTCCAAGATAAGATTGTTATCTTAATACTTTATAAGCAATCGTTTCAGCGTCTGATTCTTTAATCAGAGCGCTGATTCAAAATTTACTTGTCCTGTGTTTTTATGCCAGGATAACTTTTCACATTTCCTGAAAATATACAGACAGAAATGACCTTTCTGCGAAAGAGCGTAAGCCGACGTTCGCAGATAAGACAACTTTCAGTTGTAAACAAATCTTAGTCAAGGTGTAAGTGACAATAAAACGACTTACTGCTCTCGGGGCCGTCTTCAAGTGGAACGGGGGGGGGGGGAGACGATGGAGCATGCAAACTGCAGCTGTCTCCCTCTGCCCGAGTCGCACTCATCCGTATTATTCCTTGTTTGTCCGCAAAACGCTTCGCTCACTACATAATTTATTTCAACGGGCACACTTAAAAAATTGCCAGAGCCGCGTACGAGTTTAGGCGGCAAAATGGAGTTTGCGGAGTCGGAGTGGGGGTTCCGAATGAAAATAATATGGTAAATGATTTCATTTGAATTGCCGTATTCGGCGGGTAATGGTCCGTGGTGGGTCCCGCTTCATTGTCCGTGCCATTTTCATTTACGCGCCGAATTTATTTTGCTAGCTTTTATTGCGCACTTGAGTTTTATCGCCCTTTATACTGTTCCATACATATTCAATGGCTCCGGCAACATCCTGTCTGCTATTTGAAAACTATTACGTTTGGTATAGTGGCCGCCTCTGAGCTGTATGCTTTATTAATGACACGTGATATGATTTATTTTAAAACGCCATGCCTTCTCCCTCTGAAGCGAGGAATACTTAGATACAAAGCTAAATACAGGTTAATATTTAAGAGTTCACGGTAGGTACGAAATAACAATGTACTACTTCGATAATGCTATAAGAATTCGTGGTAAGGCCCCTGAAAGGTCACATAGTGACAGCTTTCTATATTCATGTAATAGTTGGACCATGTGATGCAGGTAGAACCAATAGTTATATACGAACATGTCATGCACGCAGTAGGAAGCTATTGCAATGCGATTACTTTACGAAATCGTCAATATGTAGGTACCTACCTAGAGTTAAAATTTAACACATTATCCAAAATGGTTTTAAATCTTTCATAAATGATTGATTCAGGCGTGACTTTGTGGAAATCTTAAAATCTTTCACTTAGAAGCGTAATTATTATATCCTTCGATCAATATCTACATACAATTAAGTACCTAAAATCAAACTTTATGCGCACGACACTAATACCTAATCTATCGATGAAAGTTAGGTACCTAGGTAGGTAAAGTAAATGACGAGTTAAAGTTAAGTTGTACCTATTGGTTAATCTATGGTAATGGTACAGCAATTATTTACTTACTACCTAGGTACCGTTTCACTGTTTATGAGCACTGGCATTGCGCACATAGGAACCTACAACCCGGTCACATTATCTCGAGACCTCGCTGGAATGCGAACCTCCCGCCCCGTTCTCCTTTCACCTCCGGACGGTTAGCGCGACAGAGTGTGAGAGAGAGCGCCGACGTCATCGACGCCAGGTCTCAAGATAATGTGACCGGGTTGTATTTATTTCGAATAGAAAAACCAATGGTGCACGACCAGGGGCCTCACCACGAATTCATAATACCTATACATTACCGAATTAATATTAGATACCTACATTGTTATTTCGTACCATGATCAATGCAAATTGGATTGAAATAGTGTTACTTCAAGCTTCAAATGTGACGTTTCTAAAACGGAATCGTTCTGGATGACTTCGTGGTAAGGACCTAGCTTTGAATCCACGACCTTCGACTCGTGAGGCAGGGATGCAAAACACCACCAGTGCAAAACTGTGACCAAATAAAGAAAATGATCATAATCCTAAAAACGATAAACTAACATTGAATTAATAGAGCTCAGTGGCTAATGATCCTTGCTCGTACACCAACAATAGCGGCCGCAAAGGGTTTAAGAGCTTTCTTTAATAAATCACTGAGGGTGGGTAGCCCTCTCGTTTTTTACAAAAGACCCACAAGATGGGGGTTGGATACGATTATACAACCATTACGTTGTTATTAGGGTCATTATGTGATCTGTTTGTCATTGCTACTTGAGATTTTTTGGCTTAGAAACGCACAGGGGTCTTACCACAAAGTCTTCCAGAACGATTCCGTTTTAGAAACGTCACATTTGAAGCTTGAAGTAACACTACTTCAATATAATTTTCATAGGTCATGGTATGAAATAGCAATGTACGTAATATTAATTCGGTAATGTTTTATGAATTCATGGTGAGGCCCCGATCTCAGTTGGTCAAAGTAGGTAAAGCAGAAACCTATCTATTAGCTCATTAATAGAGTAGGTACCTAAATAATTATGTTGGTAGGAAGTAGGTAGGTTATTTATGTACCTACTTACCTACCTTCCTACGAAACAGGGAGATGGGTTACATTTCGACACCTCGCAAAACAGCTTAGAATCAAGAATGTTTATTTGCTAAATAAGTGTTACTTAAGTTGATCTTAAATTTAACCCTTGTCGAGCATTGCAAAAAATGACCTGTAGTTACCTAGGTACCTACACAGCCGGCAGGCGCTAGGTATGGCATTAGTGGTAGGAAATTCGTAGGGTATCTACCTACCTACCTGCCGCATTGCCTCTTCTTTTCAATCTTTAAATCGTGCCATTAGTTCTTTGGAACCAGTGTGGTGAAAGGAGTTGACTTCAGAGGCTCTTTTCGTGCACTTGACACGAGTTCGAACTCTTTAAGTTTTATGACATGCCGTTTTTCTCTCAATATTTTCCTACGCCTAGTTTCTTTCCTCTAGAACGTATTGGATAATTATCTGCTAAGTATGTTATTTTGAGTTTCATAAATTGAATTTGAATTAGAATTTGAGAGTACCTACCTACCTAAAATTAACTAAGTAGTAGGGTACATAAAGAGTCTTATAATAATCTATCGGATATTGGTGCACGACCGGATTGGAACCCAAGACACCTGGACCACCAGTTTTCAGACTTGCTGGTAGGTAGGTAATAAGAATGGTGAACTTTAACATTAAGAATATTTTTGAAACGTCTCATATTTTGTAGGTAGGTTTATAAAGTAGATATGTGTATGTACCCTGCCGAATTTGATATACCGTCGCAAATATGTGTATTTGTATGTACTAGTAGCGCCATCTAGTTTATTTATATGGAACTAATAAGTAAACGTTTGAAAATCTTGTAAGAGATGTCACTTTGCACATGATTACAAATTCGTGTAAGGGATATTATTGAATTGTTAGGTATTTTATAAGTAACGTACAAATTTACCCTCATTGTATAGTGACTAAAAATAAATATTATCTAAAATAAAGGTTCTATGCTGCAAAAAAAAAATTACTTTTATTCTTCTGTGGGTTTGATTTATTTACCTTTGGTATCAATATACTGCCATCTAGCAAAAAAATCTAACAATAGTTTAAATCCATGTGCCATGTCGGTAAAGCAGTCATAAAAAATGTAGTAATTTTATTACTTTTTATTGAAAATTACAATTTTATGTCTTTAATACTATTTTAAAAAATTAGATTAGAATTAAAAAAAATAATTTTGATTTACATTTGCTTAACAAATTAAAAATGCGAGTTCCATACAGTTATTTTATAATTACCGCCAGAGTTTATTGGCATTTCGGCCATTTTGTGAACCCCATGAACGGAAGTGAGTGTTGTAGGTGCTACGCAGGCGCAAATTGACCTTTCGGTTGAAGAACCCGTCGGTCACATGTAAGTGTCGATAAATATCATAATTTCACAGTGAATTCCTATTATTTAGTTAAAAAATCGGTTTTTGTAAGTATTTTTGATGGTGAACATAATTTGGTGATAATACGGCGAAACCGTGGTGTGGAATCTGTGTAAATATTGAAATAGTTTCATCTGCCGCGGCGCCGGCACGTTTGTCAAACTCATAATTTTCATTATCTCCAATCTGGATTACCTATCGTGTTACATTTTCGCACCGTTGCGATTTATGCGTGCAAATTGTTGTTTTTGTGGGAAATTGAACTGATCGTGAGTTTATTGAGTGCCTTTATTTCTAACATACATGCTCAAGATGTCTTTCTTGGGAGCCACATGTTCGGACACCACACCATTGGTTCTGTGTTATCTACACACTATTATAATTCAGGACTGAACACTTCATTCCTATTTTAAATCTTTAAAAGTTCAGGATAAATTAGAACGTATTTGGTACAGGTTTGCTATTGGCTCAATTTGTCATTGTAGAAAGGGAGTAGTCTTCACGTCATGTAGGTGGGGTTAGGTCGAGGGAAAACTTCAAAATATACCCAATTTATTATTCTCTACCCTGTAAGTTTTGAATCCCAGTAAACACGCTTTTAATTCATAAACTATGTACCAATGACTTGACAATATTGAGGTTGACATCACACAATGTATCTTGTGTTTCTTGGAAATTTGTACAATATTTTAACCCTTATAATATTACCTTCCTACTTACTAACTCTGTTTCTTGGAAATTCTTGCATGTGTTTTTTACCCTCACAATATTACCTACCTACTTACTAAGTTGGTGATACAAAAGAGGTTTACCCAACCATATGGCTAAGGATCATAGAATTAATTTCAAATTACAATTAATTTCCATTTACTGAACTGAATATAAGTTGCCAACAACACCTTTTCTTGTAGTTAATTATGCCTACATAAACTATTCTTATAATTTTAGCAGTCTGCCTTGTTGCAACTTTGTAATCAGAGTGTTTTCATTGTGTCAAATTAGACATTCCATTGTGAGTATGTATATTATAAATAAAATTAGGCCATTTAGTTAGAATTCAAAGTGAAACAAAAATTCTGTTACAATACTTAAATGAGGCCAAGATTCACTATTACCATCGGAAATAATTAACTTGTTCAAATAAATGTAAAAAAACTCTGCCTTGAAACTGGTGTAAAATAAGTTTACGGGGAAAATAGGGTTTTTTTCAATACTTAACCTAAAAGGTTATTGATTTGAGGTCAACGACTTCTGAACTACATTTTCTTAGCCATGTGTGAATCATGATTCAAGATCAAATTTTATTGCCAAGGTTCTCTTGGTTATAGAAAATCATTTTTGTATTGAGAAAAACATACAAGTTCAAGGTTGTTATCTTTAGTTATCATTTACAGGATTGATTCTAGTTACTAACTGCTTGAGTTTTGTTTTGATAAGTTACAAATAGGTATTATCATATATTTTTCTTACAGGATTCAGATATAATTCCATATTGTACTTCCATTAAAATTACTATAATACATGCGAGCCCATAGAGTCGCCATGGCGGTCACATATTGTCATGGTGCTGAGGGTACTCGAACATAATACCAGGCCCGACTATGCGTCTCACAGATCAACTGATCTGTGGGATCACCGTCCAGGGCCACATCTTCAAATTTGAATTTAAAAAATACATACTTCTGACATATAAAATGGCAATTTCACATTTATGCAAATACAGCAATACTTTTGTACCATTTTATACATGATATTAACATAATATTTGTCTCTTCTGAATAATTAAAATACTTATTTACCTAAGCTCTGCTTTTGTTTCCAATGTTTTTCTGACACCAAGCCCTTCATATCGATATGATAGAATTTCATCCACTCCCTGCCATGCATGAACAAAATAATGCATATGTAAAACCAAAAACATTCTAGTCTTTGTAAGGCCAATCTTCAAAATAGTCCTTCAACATGAAATCAGAAAGATTAAATAATGAATTTATTATAAATTAATATAAAATCATCATAAATGGAGTTGAATTTACACAAGCCATAATTTGACTCATTTCATCGACAGATCACCTCAAGACCGTAGATTACAGTCGGCACAACCATGGGTGACATTGAGGACACACACTTTGAAACCGGGGACTCCGGTGCCTCTGCTACCTTCCCCATGCAATGCTCGGCCCTCCGCAAGAACGGATTTGTCATGCTCAAGGGACGCCCCTGCAAGATAGTTGAGATGTCCACTTCTAAGACTGGAAAGCACGGCCACGCTAAAGTTCACATGGTCGGGATTGATATTTTCAATGGAAAAAAGTAAGTTTATTTATTTTTTTATATGGTTAATTCGTATAAGGCGCAAGGTAGGAAGGGGCGCTGACGACAGGTAATTTGCACACTGTTGAGGCGTGCTGTTAAGACGCCTCTGCACAATCTAAATGTACCTACATAGATACAATATGTTTGAGACTGACGTGGCGCAAGCCAGATAGAAAGGCGCGCTTCGGACACGCCGCACTTCTATCTGATGCCTAAGTCAGCAGTTAGCGTTCGAGTTTGTTTTCTATATTGCATATATTTTTCATATTGCAAAAATTAAATCCTCATTATATTAGTTCAAACTCCTATCGTATTTATTATGCATCTAAATCATCAATCGATTTAAATCGATTAGTTTTTTTCATTCAAATATGTCTTCAAAAGCAATCATATCTAATCAATTTATCGATCACATTCCTTAGACTTAAGAAAAGCACGTTCGATTCATCGAAATCTTTTTAAACACGTTCTATCTAATACGAGCCTATAGAGTCGCGATTGCAGTTCCATACTGCCATCGTGCTGCGGGTACTCGAATATTGTCTACCAAGCCCGACTATGCGTCTCGCTGCACACCTGTGCCGCGGGATCACCGTCCAGGGGTATATTTCATCATAAAACTCCTACTTTCCATACAAATCACCGCACAGCCCAAACCATAAGTCTTAAAGGGCAGGTTCTTTTCAGGGTTTAGAAGACTAAAATAAAGGAAAGGGCTTTATTCATACATTCCAAAATGTATGTTTATTCTAGGATGTAGATTTTGAAATACTACGAAAATAGTAAAATTAAGAAAACAGCTGATGTTTCGGCACATGTATTAGTAGGTAGGGTAAAGCAGGTCTGGATCTACAAACGATCCTAAACAATTTTAATAAACAATAGCGTGGGCTATACGCGTGGTTCTTCAAGCATAATAAATTAATATTGGTGGACTTTTCACTTAACGCTTAGCCCCAGTCTAAGTAAGCTAGTATTATGAGAGTCTGTATGTCACACTGATAGGTATATTATAAAAAAAAAATATATATATGATCACGACTGTAATCCCCGGGCTCGGTAGATATCTCCTCAGATCTTTGGTTACTTAGATCATTGAGGATATCTGAAGGGGGTAGTCAGAGGCAAGTCCAAGCATGACATTTGGTAGATGCCCACATTTTGCACAGTAGTTAGTATTCCGTTTTTTTTAAATCCGTATTAACGAAACCAAGACCCAGACATAGTACAAACACCAATTTCACACAAATATACCAACTGTGAGGCCAGTAAAAATTAATGAACATTAATTACAATCGACCTCAGTGGCGCAGCGGGCGATAGTCCGCCTGCGACGCAAGAGGTTGCGGGTTCGATTCCTGCCTCGGAACAAATTTGTGTACGATATGCAGAAATTTGTTCCGTTGGTCTGGGTGTTTTCTATGTATAATAAAAAAAAAACTATCTATGTATGTATATAATGTATTAAATATTATCAGTTATCTAGTACCCATAACACAAGCTTTGAGTAGCTTACTTTGGGGCTAGAATCTAGCCGCTAGATGATGCTGTGTGGATTGTCCACCATTATTTATTTATTACTAGCTGATCTGATGAACTTCGTATCACCTACTATTCTTCGCATTTTTTTTATTTTCTCACCATTTAAACCTTCCCTGAACTCGAACGAATATTTCAATACCGAAATTACCCAAATCAGTCCAGCCGTTCTCGAGTTTTAGCGAGACTAACGAACAGCAATTCATTTTTATATATAAGATTTATTTACAATCCGCTCCGATCTCCCCCAGATACGAAGATATCTGCCCCTCTACCCACAATATGGACGTGCCCCACGTTAAGCGCGAGGACTACCAGCTCACTGACATCTCTGACGACGGCTACCTGACCCTGATGGCGGACAACGGCGACCTGCGCGAAGACCTGAAGATACCCGACGGCGATCTCGGCGGCCAGCTGCGTACTGACTTCGACAGTGGCAAAGAGTTGTTGGTGAGTTACATCTGCGCTTTACTCATCATTCTCCTGCCCTTATCCCACGCTAAGTGGGGCCGGCACAACATGTTTTCTTCTTCCACTCACTCCTATCATTCGTCAACTCCGAATCTACTCCTCTTACATTCATATTATCTTTCACACAATCAAATCACTTCTTCTTCGGCCTTCCTCTACTTGCGCACCCAGCCACAACTATACTCATAACTCTATTGTTGACATGGTTTTCATCCCTCCTCATCACTGTCCATACCATGCTAATCTAGCACTCCTCATCTTTTCAGTAACAGGCGCCACTTTCAGACTTCCTCTAACATACTCATTACATGTGCGCTATACTAATACTGTCAGACGGTGAAGGAAAACATCGAGTGGAAACCGGCATGACTTAAAACCCAAAAAGTTGACATGATCAAGTGCATGGTAGGAGCCACGAGGCGCATTTATATAATTTTTTTCCGGGATCAAAAGTAGCCTATGTGCTATTCCAGACCATAATCTATATCGGTGCCAAATTTCATCCAGATCCGATCAGCCGTTTCAGCGTGAAAGAGTAACAAACATACATCCAGACATCCATATATCCATCCATACATTCTTACAAACTTTCGCGTTTATAATATTAGTAGGAAAATAACATCCTACTAATATTATAAACGCGAAAGTTAGTAAGAATGTATGGATGGATGGATGGATGGATGTATGTATGTATGTATGTTTGTTACTCTTTCACGCTAAAACGGCTGAACGGATCTGAATGAAATTTAGCACAGATATAGATAATGGTCTGGAATAACACATAGGCTACATTGTATCCCGAAAAAATGTACGGTTCCCACGGGATAGATTGTTTTTGTTTTTCACGCGGGCAAAGCTGCAGGCAGAAGCTAGTTTTTCATATTTTAGGAAATTTTATTTCAATTGTAGGTTCAGCTCTATTTGAGCGTGGTTTATACTCGTAATCATAAAAATATATTTTCTAACATATGCCATTAGGTACATTTCTGACCTAAATAATTCTTTGTCTAGACAATGACATTTCACTCCAAAATAAAGCTACGTAAGCAACGTAACATGCGTGATCAAAAGGTTGCTTTTAACCTCTCGTGTGTTTAAGCACGGATCCTGGTTACTACCGTCGTCTGCTTAGACACAGATCCGCGACAAATTACGTCTGTTGGTTTTTACTGAATATTAAACTGTATAACTACGTTTTAGGGTTTCTTTTTATTTTGGCAATTCTTACTGAACGAATGAACAATATACAATGATTTGTCAATAAATCCATTCGAAAAATAACTTCTAGACAGATTTGAAGTTTCGATTTGAAAAAAAAAGCCGGGCAGACGTGGGTGTCGCTACTTTCGCTGCATAAAACACATCAGAGGTTAATTACATTTTAAATGGATACGTATCATGTCACTGTTAGTTATTATTTTGTGTCGTTAAGAGATTCGAAAATATTTATTTATATTTTATTAAAGGAACTTCCCGTGACTTTGCTCGCGTAATGTTTTTTCATCAAACTTCAACTCAACCCTGCTCCCCTTAAAGATTGAATTACGGGACTTCCTTTCTTAGCGTACCTTTCAAATTTCAAGGCTCTAGGACCAGAGGTTTAGGCTATGCGTTGTCCGTCATTGTCAGTCTGTCACGACAAAGTATTTTATTATTGTAATAATGTCGAGTATAGAGTCTCTGATATACCCCATGGTATGTCGGTGCTAAATTTACTCGTACATAAAATCTCAGCCTATAACCTGGACTATGCACCATTGCTTGTCATACGGACATAATGGGTTTTGAGGACATTCCATAAGTGAAGTACTTCATGGGAAAATAGATAACAGTACTAAAAATAATAATGATACTGCACGAAACCATTATATGTGGGTTTCGGCTGATAAGAATAATATAAATGAAATGAAATGAAATATATTTATTTCTTGCAAACCACAACAAAATCAAACATAAAATAGAAATAAGTTGCTTAAAAAATATTATATACCCACTTAACAAATGAGGTAGGTATAGAAGTTATCCTATCTTATATAAATCTTCAGTAATACCTAATATATTGTTGTGGCAGAGAAATGGCCCATAGCTCAGCTTGATGCTCCAGCATGTCTCCATGCTGTAGCGCTGGTATTCTGCTAGGGGCTGCATTTAGGTCACGGACACCTTGATACTACCCATAAACATAGTACTTATTATTAAAAATTTATATTATTAAAAATGACTAAGCTAAACACAACACACTATGTATATATAAATACCCAATCGTCACTTAAAAAGCCAAAACTTTTACTTGTATTACCATAGCGTGTATCACACATTATTCATTCATCCACAATAACTTAAATTAATGTTTGTGTTGAATTATGGACTTATTCTGGCTAGACTAGAACAACTATTACAAGGTCAGCCAGTCCTGGGGTCTTACAACATAACAATATCAAAGTAATATAACTTTGATTTTGTACCATGACCTTTAAAAATTGTATTGAGATAGTTTTACTTCAAATTTGACGTTTTTGAAACATGATTGTTTTTGAGCTTACTGAGATTGTTGAGCTTATAAAAGTACATTGTATACTAGCTTCCGCCTACGACTTCGCTCGCGTGCTACCTCGAAAACCATAAACAAATCTATCCCACGGGAACCGTAAATTTTTCCGGGATAAAAAATATGTGCTATTCCAGAATATAATCTATCTCTGTGCCGAATTTAGTCGAGATCCATTCTGTAGTTTTTGCATGAAAGAATAACAAACATACATCCATACATTCTTTTTCACACAAACTTTCGCGTTTATAATATTTTAGCAGGATAGTGCTTAATAAAATATAAACAAAAAATCTAAAGATAGTTATATAAAGTGTAATAACATTGGAGATAATAGATTTGTCCTTTTAACTTTCCAATAGAGGTCAGATAGTATACATCTTATCTTGAATCACAATTATTTTGAATACAAAGACTGATGATGTCATGTGACCTAGGCTTTAGTTGAGACTGAATCGATTTAACATAATAAAGTGTTTGTATGACTAATCTATTTTGAATATCATGAAATTCAAAAACTTATTGGTATGTACCTAGTATCTAACTGATCTTGGGTTTACAAAATGCTTGTTGAATGAACTGAGCAGATAGATCTTCTTTGACAAGCAACGTAACTGTTTTGCTTTAGCTAACCCTTCAACTGTCTTATGTATTGTTGAATACGCTTGAATTATTTGTGACTAGTTGATACCCGCAACTACGTACTACTTTTTAATATTCTGTGACTGGGGCTGTACGAATAGATAAGGTTATCCATAAAATATGTACTTATCAAATTCTTTTCTAATGTATTTGTCATCCGATTTTGATGAAGCAAAGCTTAAGTTTTAATCCAAGCTTATCAATACATTAGTGAAAACTGCATTCGATTTGGTTCAGCCGTTGCGACGATTAGCGTGCACAAACGCAAAGATAAGCGATTTTTTTATATGTATATATCGAAATTAACACTTATATTGTGTGGTTAACATTTTGTTTTGGTTTGTTTCAGTGCACAGTGCTGAAATCTTGCGGCGAGGAATGCGTGATCGCGGTAAAGGCAAACACAGCTCTCGATAAATAAACCAACTCAGCATTTATAGGGTTATAACATCGTATAATTTTTTTACAATCAAACACTCTTACATAAATGTAAAACATAATATTATGTACTATAATTTAACGTAAAATATAGGTGTCGCGGCGCTCGCCGCTCGCTCGCCTGATCTCGCGGTGACTCACGTACGCGCTGCAATCAATCGAACAAGTCGACCGCTGACATAATGAAGTCTTTTGTTTTAAGGGATCGATTCTAGAGACTGGGAGATCGCTGGGGGGTTGGAAATAGGGCTCTAGTCCTTATGCTGAAATGGAAGCTTGCCGCTTACACGCCGTAGAAAGCGTGCCGAAGCAGGCTTTCGCATCTCAGCACAAGGAATAATGGCTGACTTATTTGTTACGACGATTGCTAGATTATTGTTCGCGGCTATAAATCAATGAAATAGTTAGCGCGATGTTGGCATGCGCTAATGCATTAATTTATTTATTGTAAGTGTAATAGTAGACGCGGGGTCGGGCAGCGAGCGCGCGCCGCGGGCCGCCGGAACTTCACGTTTGTTTTTGTTTTGTTTGTTCTCTTTTCGCTTCGACATCTGAACGTTAAGTTTGAGATGCGTTCCGCGCGGCGCTAGCTCGCCGCTAGACAGAAATTCCTGTGGTGGATATTGTTTTATAGTGGTTCATATTATATCTGACGAAAAGGTGGACGCAAACTTGAAGTTATTACCATTATTTTAATGCTAAATTAATTAATACATACCAGAAAAAAATCGCGATAAAATGCAAAAAAATAGAAATAAATGAAAATTCTTTAATGTGGTGTGTGATTTGGTCTTATTTAAGATTAGCGGTGGTTCATCGGTGCAATCCGCCGCCTCGTGCGTTAGCCGCGGTTGCCACGTCTTGTAGGCGTATCCCTTCACGTGTAACACTTGCCATTTGTTCAAATCTATATTACATTGCACCCTGCTCTCGCCACACTGTATTTCCGCAGTGTCCGACACGATGAACTCGTCCTATCATATGAACTTGTGCTAAATCGTATGAAGACTGACTGTGGACGTCTCTCCAGATTAATTCTTGGTGTAGACCGACATTGCATTTTATAAAAAAAATAGATGTTTTATTACTCGCGTATATCGGCCTTCCTTGCTCTCTTTTATTTCCCCATTTGAACACATGCGATGTTACACAAACTCTGTGGCTTACCGTTGCCTGATTCCTCGTATTAGTAAAATGAGAGGCCATTCCTTAGCAAGTGTTGCCTTCGGGGCTAGAGTAGGTACCATCCAATTGTGTGAAGTGCACCTATCAGTTTTTTGAAACATCAGATTGTCAAAGACGATATGATATACGAAAATTAATATAAGAACGTAAGGTAAGGCCCCCTATAGGAGAAATATTTTTTTAAGCATTCAAAATTCTTACATCGCAGGTTGTAGATTATCTTAGACTGTTTTAGATACTGGCAACAGTTTTATGTTCTCTTGAGTGTACATTTTTTTTCGAAATTGCATAATCGTTATTGTTGGTAAAGTTTTATACTTCGCAGCTTGTAATCAGGTTTTTATTTTATAAAAAAAAACCTAAGTTATTATTATGAAAGACATCGGGAGGTGTATAATAAATACTTTAGTAATATACATTATTTCTTTTCTATCTGTAGACAGCGTGTCTGACCCCAACGGTACGTCGATGTAATCTTTCGTGTGGCACTTACTGTTCGTAACTATTAGGTATAGTGAAGACTAATGTCACTTGTATTCATAATCGTTAGATAGCCAACGCACCTGGGCGTCTACTCTGCAAAACGATCAACGATATATCGGCTCAATAATCGTGCAAAACCTACGCTAAGTTACATTTTGAACGACGGAACGACCTACACTTTTGACAAGCGATTTGGTAAACCTACTTTAACACCAATTACGGACGACACGAAATATCCAATTTGACAACGAAACTGTTCGACTGAATTCGACGAAGCTTCGGCACCGACTAAATCGTTTTCGTTTTGCGGAGTAGGCACCCTGATTAGTATCATTAGAAATCGGTCCTGTTGCACATGGTCTATTTGCTTACTTAAGTTAGGTACTTACATCCATAGTCACTTGTGTAAAAACCACATTGTAACTACGCATGTAAGCTTATTCGCGGACAAAATACAAAATGCCAATTCATTTTTAAGAGAACGTCTGAGGTAGTTATCTAGGAGTGGAAGGCGCAGGCCTTATAGCTAAGAGATGGACAACATTGTTGTGTAAGGTATCTAAATGAAGCGTATTAAGTTTAGGAAACTCGAAATTATTTTTTATATTGGGTCGTATCGAATATCTGTGACGGTTTGTACTAATGGTTTGTAAATAAGGTCAGGATAATGTTGGTTGTTGTTCAATGACTACACCGGCTGATGGGAGACATTAATCGCGCTTATTATGACAGCGACGATCTCCCGCAGCCTGTTGCATTTTTTAAATTTCAGATTTCAAATTGTAATGGCGACAAGCAACTTGTCTTGTATGTTATTGTGCAAACACCGAATTTAATAGCAATGGCCAATAAATGTAATTGCAGTAAAAGTATTTAACAGTCTGTCGAATTAAATCTGTACAAAACGAAATACCGTGAGTTGTGATTCGTAGTACCTTTAGTTTTCGTTTTGTTGTAGTTTGAAACCCTTTTTTAGTTTGTTTTGCCTCTTAATTTTTTACAGCATTCTATCAGCGTAATATTTTACAAATTACTTAATAATTGATCATATTCTAGTTTAGAGAATGCTGAATTTTCACCAACTCAGTCTGCAACCTGTACGTACGGAATACTAACCACTGCAAAATGTAGGCATGTGCCATATTTAGACGTGCCTCTACCTATCCTCAAGAAGATCAGTTACTGGAGATCTGAGGAGATAATTATCTACCGAGCCTGGGGATTAGTGTCGTAATCATGTTTTTTTATTTTATTCTGTTCGTATGCTCGTATCTGAGTTGGCAACGCAGTCACCACACCGAGAAAGTAATGTGATAATACATCATAATACGTACATACATCTACTGATGCGAGGTCTTCGTGAGAGCTGCAGCATGGTTGCAGGAATGTCTGATGAAGTGTCGTGACATTTCGTTTCCTGCATTGCATACATGGAATTGGTTCCAAACTGGTGCAAGATCTATCAGCAGTATTGTAAGTGTAAGTCCGAATATTTTTACAATCATGTAAGTTTTTTATTTGCTTTTACGAGCTGCAATTTCCCACAAATGTAGGAATAAATTTCGTTAAATGCCAACAAGATCAACACATCCATAAAAAACAAAGACTTTTCTCTGGTAAATTTAGATTTTTATTTATATTTATGTTAGGCAAATAGGTTTTCTTAAAACTAAGATTTACAAGTAGGTACCTACATAATACTGTACACCTCTTAGGTAAGTACTAGGGCATGTAAACCGATTAATCGATTAACCGATTAACCGACTGATTTTACGTCGGTTTTTCATCGGTTTTTTGTTGGCAAAAAACTCGGTTTTTCGATTTTTTTGTAATGAGTAATACCTATATTATGACAAATTCACTTAAAACCACGCCTTGCAGACTTTATTTAGAACGGCCATAATAGTCCACCTAATTATATTACAAGAAAATTTATTAAAATTGAAAAACAGCGCGATACAAGAAATCGAGAACTTAAAGTCGAACGAGGTGAAATTATTAGTAACATTAGACGAGTGGACATAGAACAAAAACCATCCGATTTGGGATAATATTTTAAACCAACTATTATGTAGGTATTGTTGATTCTCTGTTTGAATAAGAGAGTGAGTTGAATATTATCAAATGTTACTTTACTTGAGTAAGACAGATTTTTATTTCAGACTGAATTATTTTAATGTTTTAAAATACAAGTTTTCTATGTTGTAGATTTTTATCCCCCGACGCAAAAACGACGGGGTGTTATAAGTCCAATAACTTTTTTTCTCAACTCCCTCAATATGTATCAAATTAAAGAGCTTGAGTAGTAGAATACTATACACTATGACAAATTTAAAATCCAAGATGGCCGCCACCGCAAAATGGCGGGTAAAATTTATGGTTTCGTTTGAGTAAGAGAGAAAGAGTTTTTAATGATGCCATATAAAAGAGTGAATTACACTTAGTTAAGACTTTATCATGTTGTTATTACTTTATTCGAGTAAGAGTGAGTTAAACTTAGTTATATTAAAATATTTTAAAATTTAATCAGGGCTTATTAAAGTAATTAGTTAATTTTTACTAAAATTTAAGGTTTTATTTTGTCCTAAGACACCTGTATTAAAAACTAGAAAAATAACCGAATAACCGGTTTTACCCGGTTATTGAAAAATAAAACTCGAAAACCCGGATTTTTTAAACAACCCGGTTTTTACACGCCCTAGTAAGTACTTATACTTACATACTTATCATTTTTTTCTTGGGTGAATGAGTGTACTTTCAATAAAATCACCAGTAAAACTATACAAACATACAAAAATACTAAACGAATAATCAAGGTCAAAATGAAAGTGCCTAATTTAGATTAATAAAAATTTAATATCTAGTTGGTATTTTCAGAAATTGGAGAAGGATAACAAACAACATTTAAAACGTGATATCACTCACTGTCACGCTTCCTCGTTCTCTGATTCAGAGCTATCAGAAATTTCTATAACCAAGAAAGGATCTTCAATATCGAAGATGATCGCAGTACAACCTGGCCCTAACTCCTCCAACTGCTTAGGTATATCTAGAGGTTCTGACTTGACTACACCTTCCTCTATTTTAATAGTATCTGTATTATCTACAGCAGTCGTTTCGTCTTGTGTTATGTCGAAAGCGGTAGAATTCTCATCCTTTACAACTATACCACAAGTGTTTAGTTCTGTACTAGCTGTGTTTATATAACGTTGAGGTGAATTTAAAAGTTGATTATCATTGGTTTTATGTTTGGCAGTGTGTGTGAATTCTTGGAAACTTTCTATATTGTCATCAATTTGTTTCAAGAGATTGTTAGTGGTAGAATGCGAATCACTATTTTCTAAACTATTTTTATTTAAATTGGTCGGTTTAACTGTTGTATGGAAAGTTTTATTGTTTAAAATATTCAAAGTATCTGTTATATTCATTGGGTTAGGTCGAATACGATTGAATACCTTTGCTGAATTGGCTGATTTGGCTGAATCATTTTCATGATGTATGTTTTGAACAATCACACTATCATTATTTAAACTCGTTGATTTTGTTAAATTATCATTTGAGCCAGTAAAATTCGTATTTAGTAGTGATTTTAAAATACTTGCTCTAGATTTCGATGCAAAAAGCATAATTTCAGCATTTGACGAAAGATTTGAATCTACGCCACATCTTACGGTAGGCTGTAATACTATATTGCCGTCACATACAGTTAAAGTACTTCCATATCGATTAGTTGCAGCAACCTTACTAGCACTTTTACTTATTTCAATGTTATTATCGGTAACCTCTGTTGCGTTTATATTATCAGGAGGTACTGAACTGGGTATATTATTGACTGGGGTGTCTATATCACTGTCTTGGTCACTTTCCGACTGCTCCATACTCATTCTAGGGTTGTCTTGTAAAATAATTCCATGCTCCAATTTTGAGAACCTGTAAAACAAGGATTCGTTCGTACTTTAACAATCAAGTGTAAAATAAACTTTGACTATGCTTTGTGACGCATTTTAACTGAGTGGCTCTTAAGTTAGATTATTGAAATAGAATATAGAATAGTTACTTACTAAGAAAATTTCTAATTGATAATGTATATTACGACCTTACTGAATACTTAGAAAAATAACTTTATTTTGTAATAGTTAGGTATTTCACAATTGTACATAAAAATATCACATTGTACGCCCGAAATGAGTTAAATTGTTGAAACTTTCCGGGGTCAATATCATTTGTACATAACAAACATAGTTTCAACAGTAAAATTATTCTTATTCTACCTTTCAATAAAAAAAAAACTTAAAACTCACAGACCGCGTTCGTAACGCTACTCACTGCGCTCTAAAGAACAAATCGCGGATGTCTGACAGCAAGCGGGTAGATTGAAATGGGATTGGGCGGGCCACGTCTGCTGCATGTCGGATGTCTTATGGCCTAGAGCCACCACGGAGTGGACGCCTTTCAACGGGAAACGACCTCGCAGCAGATCAAGGCGGAGGTGGAGGGACGAAATTGATGCCTTTGCCCTGCAGTGGGACATTACAGGCTCTCAATAATAATAAAATTACCTTTCAATCAAGTCGGTCTCTTTCTGCTTCGCGATGTGTGTGTTCTGCGTGAGGCGGGCCTGCAGCTGCGGATCCTCGTCGGCAGGGTCGGGCACTTCCTGCTTCACGAAGCTCATGAGATCCTTCCACTCCCGCTTCTGCCGCCGTTTCTGCATCGTCCGCCCTAACTGCGTGAAGAGTGCGCGCGCTGGGAAATAGTGTTCAACTATTATAAAGAGAAGCAATAGGTATATGTCATCCAACGGATCTAGGCATTTCATTAATTTTTTAGAACAATTAATGTAGCCTAGGTATGTCCTTTCCCAGGCCCCAGAATACACTATCTCCTTGCTAAATTTATTTAAGATCTTTTCGGCCGTTTAGGGTGGATTTGACCAAAATTTGGTATACCTACCTATTCTCAGAATAATGTAGGTAATGTCAAATGCAAGTAAAATGTCTCTTAGTTAACTACGATGTATTCTGGTGATCGTGCATATACTTTTTTATACTGTTATACTATTTGGTCGAAACTTTCAGATTTAGTTTTATAGTATGTAGTTAACTGGATAAATTTCTAGCTGACTGGGAGGAAGCACGGGATCGCGACATCTGGAAAAATTGGGGGGAGGCCTTTGCCCAGCAGTGGGACACAAACGGCTCATAATAATAATAATAACTATGTAGTTATACTATGTACTATGTATATACTATATATAACTATGAGTTCTCGAGTGGAGACCGCGGCTCGGCAAACGTAGTGTTGTAGGACGCCCTCCGGCTAGGTGGAGTGACGATCTGCGAAAGGCTGCTGGTGGAGGCTGGACGTGTCGAGCTGAAGACAGGGCGCAATGGCGCTTATTAGGGGAGGCCTATGTCCAGCAGTGGACTGCTATAGGATGATGATGATGATGATGATGATGTAGTTATACATAGTTGGCTCAACTAATCTAGGCATTCGTGAAGTTAGCCGCAAGAGTTGCGCGGAACTGAACATGCGCAAACTCGCACCTGTGGCTAATTTCACGAATGCCGAGATTCGTTGAACGAGCTATATGTATTGTGATTTAGAAATACCTTCGCCCAAAATCTGCGATCGGCTCCAGTGCATGGTATAGCGCGTATTGGCGTCTTCAACACACTTCATCACATCTTGCATGTCTGGGAACGGGGGGTTTCCGTCCATATCGATGTTGGCGTTCAGGAACTCCTCGAGACAACGCACGGGACCCTCGGGATGTCCTAAATAATTTAAAAAAACATGATCACGAAAACCGGACGAGTGCGAGTCTAGGAGTAGACTGACTTCTGGAACTGAAGACAACGGTTTTGTCGACAATAGAGTAGAGAAAAATGACATTGGGGTGTAGACATAGCTATTTGTCTACCTTCCCGAGCATGGCGATCGAAGAGAATGAACGAAAAGAGGAGTTTCTTCACTTCCAAGACAAAACTAACTACAGCGCCGAGGAGCATGGCGAACATATTTTCTCTACTTTTGACGTTAAGGGCAGTTGGTAGTAGCTCTGCCTTCTGCGCTGCAGGCTGTGGGTTCGATCCCCACCCAGGACAAACATTTGTGTGATGAATGCAAATGTTTGTTCTGTGGCTGGGTGTTATTATGTATTCTATGTATTTATATAAAAAAAAGTATTTAATTAATCTATCAACCATCTGATTTTCACATTGCAAGCTTTGCTTAGTTTGGGGCTAGAAGGCGTTGTGTGAACTGTCCACAAATATTTGTTACTAGCTTCCGCCCACGGCTTCGCCCGCGTGGTACCTTAAAAACCAACAAATCTATCCCACGGGAAACAAATATTTTTCCGGGATAAAAAGTAGCCAAATTTCATCCAGATCCGTTCAGCCGTTTCAGCGTGAAAGAGTAACAAACATACATCCAGACATCCAGGATACATTCTTACAAACTTTCGCGTTTATAATATAAGTAGGATTATTAGTCTGACTGGCGCACCGAAGGTTCTGCAAACTACTGGTGCATTTTACCGAGACTTTGAACCCGTGATTGTATTGTAAACTGATCAAAAGTAAGTACCTGGCACGACTTTTAATCTCACTTGGTGGCGCTTCCTTACTTCTGTACCGGTAAGTTGGCAAAGCTGCTTGTATAGCTTCAATATAAACGTTTTGATGCTGAAATTGAAAAAGCATATTTATATAAGTACCAACATCCTGCTTTCACTCTGACAGTCACATTTACATGACTGGCCTTATAAATAGTTAAATTTAATAAAGAGCGCTGGTGGTGTAGTGGTAGCCCCTCTGCCTCACGATCCGAAGGTCGTGGGTTCAAACCTGGTCGTGCACCAATGAGTTTTTCCATTCGAAAAATTTATGTGCGCAATGTCAGTGCTCTTAAACGGTTTACCGTTTAAGAGCACTGACATTAATCACGACTGTAATCCCGTTCTCGGTAGATAACTCTCCTCAGATTTTTAGTTACTTACATCTTTGAGGATATCTAAAGGGGGTAGTCAGAGGCAAGCCCAAACATGACATTTGGTACATGCCCACATTTTGCACAATAGTTAGTATTCCGTACGTGACAGGTTGCAAGCCCATCGCCGCTTATAAGAATACTAACCTATGACACATACCTTCGAATTTTTGGGTCTAGGGTATGCCGGTTTCCTCACGATATTTTCCTTCACCGTTTAAGAGCACTGGCATTGCGCACATAAATTTTTCGAGTGGAAAAACTCATAGGTGCACGACCAGGTTTGAACCCACGACCTTCGGATCGTGAGGCAGGGGTGCTACCACTACACCACCAGCGCTCTTTTAGGTACATATTATTAACATAAAATATGTAGTTTTTCGAAAGAAGAGCTTTTTCACATTTTTGTATCGGAGAAAACTAAGGTAGAATAATGAGCTGATAATAAACTTACCGTTCGCCTTCAACATATGGTGAGTGAACAGTATCCGTTGTTACTTCTGCTTCCTCTAAAATTTCAAGTTGTTTCTTCAGATGAGCTATGTGAGATTCAATATTTTGTATCCGTACTTGTGTTGGCTTTTCTGATATAGGTTTTATGAATGCTTGAGGCTCTGTAGAATTTATAACTAGGTTCTTGGACGTATTTATTTGCTTTATTGTCCTTTCATTTGTGATTGTCATCGGTGTAATTCTTTTCCTTTTACTAATTTTACATTTAGAGTTTTCTTTATTGGTAGTGTCATCGGGTATTAAAATAACATCATTTGTATCGTAACAAGTATCGTTTATAATGACATCTGAGCTGCTGTCTTCATCTAGATCTATAGGAGGGAAGACCTTGCCAATTGGATGGATTTTTCTTCTCCGTTTTACTGTACCCATTGTCTGGGTAGTTTGCATGACATCATCCTCTAGATCTATGACAGCATCTACTCTCCTCTTTGCTGGTATACGGCTGGTCGACTGTGCTGAAACCATAACATAAAAGTTTTATAATAAGAAATACTCATAAGAGCTGTCTATTGAGTATTATTTAGTTAGCAGTTAGCAGTTTTATAAATTTACTAGCTTCTGCACGCGACTTTGCCCGCGTGAAAAACAAAAACAATCTATCCCATGGGAACCGTACATTTATTCAGGATAAAGTGTAGCCTATGTGTTATTCCAGACCATAATCTATATCTGTGCCAAATTTCATTCAGATCCGTTCAGCCGTTTTAGCGTGAAAGAGTAACAAACATACATCCATCCCTCTATCCATACATTCTTACAAACATTCGCGTTTATAATATTAGTAGGATTTATTATCATAAAAAGCATACCAACCTTTGTCTTTCCTCTCCAAAGTAATAAACGGTACTCGTTTCTTGATTATGTGTCTTCTCAACGTATCACATAAATTGTTCAAGTGGGAGAATTTTCTTTCCGGTTCAAGATCCAAATTCATTAATGTTCTAGTAAGGACTTTTCTAAATTCATCTGACATTTTGTACTCTTCATTAACATTACTGTAAATAGCCAGCAATGTTTTGTTAATAACTCTCGATATACCATATGCATTATACATATTAAGACACTTTTCTATTAGTGGCCATAGTATGCTATCTTTGTCTAACTTTTCAAGCAAAGTTCCATTTTTTTTAAGTTTTACAGTAGAATTTGGCAATTGGCTGCAGTGTGTTTCTTTTTCTACATCAATCACATCTAGTTTGGGTTGTCCAGTATTTTCATTTATTTCATCAATATCTAGAATTATGGTGTTTTCAGTATCTGTTTTGTTTTCATCTGAGACTATAATATATATTCCATCTTCAGAGTCTGTATTGTTACCATCTATATGTTTAACACCATCTAAATTTGAAGCATTAGTATTAGAAACTATAACATCTTCGGTTTCATCTTCTAAATCTATTACATTTTCTGTTATATTTTTATCTCTTTTTGAGTGTGTATTCTTTTTATCTAAATTTATAACATCACTTAATCCTGTTTCATTTGTATTTCGATCTATAACATTTTCATTTTCATCATCTAAATCTATTACGTTTTCTGTTTTATTACTATCTCTATTATTCTCAAAGACTAGAACATATGTTTTCTTTGTATCAAGTGGATTAACTGCAATTCCAGATTCTATAGATTTATTTGTTGCTAGATCATTTAAAACAGTAGTGTCATTGTTTAGGTACTTGTCATTTATCTTTGGATCTTCAAATATAATTGGTACTCTCTTAACTTCAGTGCCTAACTGATCTTTATTTACTGTTCTATAATCGGATCTAGTGTTATCATAATTACTGTTTATTTTCCCCGAGGTTTCAACACTAGTGTCACTTCTATCTAGCTTAATATCTATAACGGGCACTTCAAATTTAAACTCCTGAAATATAAATTCTCATGTGAAGTAAGGCACCAATAAAGAATTTGGCGCCTGATGTGGGAACATAATATGTATGTAGGTATGTATTTATAATATGTAAGTAAGTACCTATTTATGATGTAGTACCTAATTATTAGGTATCATTTATTAAAAATAAATAGGTTTGAATTATCCGCGCAATAACCAAAATAAGTTCAAGAAGTATGGTTGTAAACTTCCGAGTGAAGTGAAACTATTTTACACAATATCAGCAGCTTACCATGTTACCTGTTTTGATTTATCATCAGCACATGATGAGTTAGAACTCGCATTCATTTTGTAAAAAAATAAAGAAACAAAATATATCGATGAAATTAGGAAAAAGACAAAGTTGAAAGTTTTCACTGAATTATCTTTGTTGTTTTGCCAACCAACCAAAGTCAGCCAGCAGTTTAAATGTCAGTTTGAATTAATGATTTGACATTAACAATTTAACACTGTTTAAAAGCTTGAAGTTGGCAATTTATTTGGGAAATTGGCAATTGGCTATTTTACAATACCTATATTAACGATAAAATATTTAATATATTAAATGCAGTACCATAAAGGTTCATAATACTCGTACAATGTTTTTTGCATTAAAATAATTTGTAAATATTTTATTTTTGAAAAATAAATTACAGTTTTTTACATCTGTGGATTACAAAAACTGAAACGCGGGAGGCCATTGTTTGAGCATCGTGTGACGTCACTAGTTACAAAATAAAACGTCAAGTTGGAGCGTAAGAGGTATAAAATAAACTTACTTAGATTTATAAGTATCTTTCCGAAAACTGTCAACTAGCCAATTCTATTGAAATAGTTATCGATTAATTTGGCAACGATTCACGTAAAATAAAACCACAGACAATCAATAATGTGCACCGAGTCTACTCCAGTCTAAACACTGAACCACAGACTACTAGGAGGATGCGTTAGCACACTGCTACGATGGCCAGCTTAGAAAACCAACGTCCTAGTTTTTTTTCCAATTTTTACTATTCCTAAAGCATATTATTATATTTAAATACTCTCAAAAACTTTGTGGGTTTATATATTAATAGGCACACACTTCAGATAAATATACTTTTATTTAGAGAGGCCAATATAACTACTGTTAATCATAAAATCAAATGAAAATATAGCAACTCCAGAGAAGTTGCTGTACAGAACTTAAAATAATTATTTAAATCTCTTATTATTATTACAGTATCTTACTTTTAAAATACAAATTTAAATCTACAATACGTAAAAATACTAAGCAATTAAAAAATGCAAATAAAAAATGAGATGGATTATAATTGGGCTAATTTAATATCAAATTTATACATAAATAAAGGGCACTTTACAGAAATTTACAAGAATTATCCAATTAATTTAATATGAAGACATTAAATATACATTAATAAATATATTTATCTGTTCAAGCACCAAATGGCCGCACTGTAGTAACTAATTTAAATAAACTAGATGAGAAATACTTTTCTATTCTTCATAAGTTTCGAAAATATTTTAACTATAATAATTACACTGCACAAATGCGTTCCTTGTAGTATCCTATCATTAGCACTAGGTAGTTACCCAAATATATCCAACTCACCTGCAAACAGACAAAATATATTAAATAAGGCATAAATCTAATGCTTGGAAGCCTTTGTGAAATATACAACCTCACTCAACAAAATATTAACCTGGTGTACCATAGTTTTAATTTATACAACATTCAATTTTTACATTACATTTTTTTTAATGCTAAAGAGGCGGTTGGGTTGCTAGTTGGCGGTTGGGTTCCGTTTTAAGACTTTTTTGACGAATTGCGATTGGTTCCTACAAGTACTGTTGCGTTTCTATTGTTGTCACTACATACTGCTACTTTAATGCAATAAAGCGTGTCACACACGGAGCATATACTATGTTTTATCTGCGCTAAAACTTACGACATCTGTATATATCACTATTGAACATAAAAAAATGTTTTCTATGAAGAGAATATTGACAAGTACAAATTTTAGGCTCATGCAAGATAGAAGCGGCGCACCGATGCCTTGCCCTTACGCGCCCTTTCTATCTGGTTTGCGCCGCATCATACGTTTTGTATGCATATAGGTACATTGAAGAGAAGCCTTGATGGCGAGCGGTAACAGTCTGCAAATTACGTGTTATTGAATCAAAAGACGCAGGCGCACCCGATTAGCGCCCCTTCTATCTGGCTTACGCCTAATAGTATGTACGTCAACATTCTGCTAATTACGTGTTATCCAGTGGCGGATTTACACATTTGCCGCCAGTAGGCTATTAAATTTAGCGTTTAGTAATTTATCATGTAAAATCGTTGGATTATTTGGTATAGGTGTATAGTATTAAAATATTGCAATTTTGTTAAATTTTTTCTCCGTATATATTATAATTTTTATTTATTATTTTGTGTAAGGTAATAAGCCAAATTTGCCGCCCTAGGCTCCAGCCTACTCAGCCTGGTGATAAATCCACCACTGGTGTTATCTGTGCTGCGATTACGTAATTCTGATATCATCAAAACATTGTTACTAACAGCTTCTAGTTACTAGCGATGAATTGTATCATTATTATTTTATTATTTAGCCCTTACTGTCCCACTGCAGGGCAAAGGCCTCCCTTCCCTTCTTCCGCTCTTCGCGACTCGACGCAGTGACAGGCCAGGTGCTCAGGTGAGAGTCTCTTATTGTATTATGGAAAGTTTATTCACATAAAATAATTATATGATTTGTTTATTGCCCTAAGTATATTGTCTAATTTATAAAAATGAATTGCTGTTCGTTAGTCTCGCTAAAACTCGAGAACGGCTAAACGGATTTATCTTATCTTGGTCTTGAAATGTTCGTGGAGGTCTAGGGAAGGTTTAAAAGGTAAAAAAAATCGAATAACTGCCGAGAAAACCCTATAAATAGCCCTTTTCTATTTCCCATACAAACGTTTTCTAAATAAGTACGAAGTCTGCCGGGTCAGCTAGTTTACTTATAAATATCAGAATTACGTAATTGCAGCACTGTTGCTGATAGATATTCATTGTAAGTTATTGTAACCAGAGTTCCGTAATAGCCACTCTGATCTAAAGACCCGATATGCGCCCCTTCTATCTGGCTTACGCCTTTTAAGTGCCCCGTCTGTGGCACGCTTAACCCGCATGCTGACCTATGCCGACGCGTGCTCAGTCGTCGCGAGGCGCGCGGCGGCGCTGCAGCTCGTACGCCAGGTCGTGCTGCAGGGCGGCGGTGCGGCGCGCCACGTCCGCCGGCACCACCGAACGTAGGCCGTTCACAATGTCTTTCGTTTTGCCTGAAACCGAAAATTAATATAATCCTTACTTTCTTACTAATCTTATATATATATTGACTAATGAGAAATATCTTATACCTTTAAATGAGCAATTCTTGTATATATGTATATATATAATCTGAATCTCGGAAACGGCTCTAACGATTTTCATGAAATTTAGTATGCAGGGGGTTTCGGGGGCGATAAATCGATCTAGATAAGTTTAATTTTTAGAAAACGTCATTTACCCCAAAAAAAAACGAGCAAAGCTCGGTCATCCAGGTACTAATTATAAATTGCGAAAGTAACTCAGTCTGTGTGTTACATAATCACGCATAACATAAACTAATGAAGAGATTTTGATGAAATTTGGTACAAAGATAAATTAGAGCTTGAGAAAGGACATAGGCTACCTTTTATCTCGAAAAAATATACGGTTCCCGTGGGATAGGTATGTTTTTGTTTTCAAGGTAACATGCGGCTATGGGAACCAGATAGCTGATAGAGTAATTTTTTTTTTGTAAATAAAAATTGGTGAATACTCTGATTGGCCGATTTTGAATAAGAAAGAGAAAGCCGGGTAAGAAAGGAGTGAGTACTGAGATGACGAATGACAGAGGGAAATGGAAGAAGATCACATGTTGTGCCGACCCCACATAACGTGGGATAAGGGCAGGAAGATGATGACTATGATTGGCCGATTTTGGCTGCAGCTACTACAGAGTAAACTAAACATAATATTAATATATATTTTACAGATATTATATGCAGGCGAACAGGAAGAAGGTAAGCGGGTAAAAACTTGAAGCAACACATTTTGTTATTTAACTTAATTCCAGTGAAAAAAAATAAAAAATAAATATGATCACGACTGTAATCCCCGGGCTCGGTAGATATCTCCTCAGATCTTTGGTTACTTAGATCTTTGAGGATATCTAAAGGGGGTAATCAGAGGCAAGTCCAAACATGACATTTGGTACATGCCCACATTTTGCACAGTAGTCAGTATTCCGTACGTGACAGGTTGCAAGCCCATCGCCGCTTATAAGAATACTAACCCATGACACACACCTTCGAATTATTGGTTCTAGGGTATGCCGGTTTCCTCACGATGTTTTCCTTCACCGTTTAAGAGCACTGGCATTGCGCACATAAATTTTTCGAATGGAAAAACTCATTGGTGCACGACCAGGTTTGAACCCACGACCTTCGGATCGTGAGGCCGGGGTGCTACCACTGCACCACCAGCGATCTTCCAGTGAAAAATAGTAATCACGTAGTCACTATCACATTTTGTAAAGTCCTACTGATTAGTGCGATTGAACTAAGCACAGTAAACACAAGGACTGATAAGAGTTTGGAGTTGACAAAGCTGAATTCATTACAAAGTCTGATAAAATGCTCAGTAGGTATATATTTAGATATCCTACTAGTGGATACTTGTATATTCTCTTCAACTTTATGTATTGTACGTAGTGTTATTTTCATAAAAATAGCACTGATGTCCTATTTTATTCCTTTAAATTATGATCCCCTATCGGGATAAAATGTACCCTATGTGTTATTCCAGACCATAATCTATATCTGTGCCAAATTTCATTCAGATCCGTTCAGTCGTTTTAGCGTGAAAGAGTAACAAACATCCAGACATCCAGACATCCTCACAAGCTTTCGCGTTTATAATATTAGTAGGATCTTTATACCTTCAAATTGCTTCAATCTTACAAGGCGATTGTCCAAAATTTTGGAAAAATTAAAGTGTGTTAAGTTTGAGCTTATATCATCTGAATTTTATAGATAAAATACATACACAACAAAATCCAAGTTTATCTCTAGATAATTATGAAAACAATATCTGATCATGTTTTCAATCTAAACTAAGCAAAGTATTAATTCAAATGGAGTTTAATAGTTTCATCTCTATATTTTATTATACAGTGTATTACACTGTGATACATAATTTAAGATAGTGGGTAGAAACAAGACTATGTTTTATGTAGGGTTTTATCTGAATCTTACCAAAGTAGATGTCATTGAGTGTGTTCCTAATTTTGTTCTCCATATCTTCAACCATGCGTCCGATGTTGGCAATATGCGGGGTCACATCACTCACTGAAGAGTCTTGCTCGGCCTGAAATGATTTTTAGATGTATAAAATTATGAAAAATATAAAAGATTTTATGCGTCCGGAAACAGGTTAATGTATGTATGTAAAAAATTATGAAATTCAACACACTGCCACACCTGTAAGTTGTAAAGAGTTTGTCCTATAATCCACCTTAATGAGTGGACTGGCTTCAACCACTGAGCATAACTCATCTTAGAAACTCTTCTCAAGGGGGATTATGAACCTTTTAGATTCCTTTTTCTCGTTCAAGATCAAAAATTCCAAATGTAAAAAAAAAGTATTTGAGTGTATAGAGAGGTGGAATAAGACATCTAATACCTTTATACAAGCAATTCTTGTATATGTACATATAATCTGAGTCTCAGAAACTGGTCCAACGATTTTCATTAAATTTAGTATGCAGGGGGTTTCTAGGGCGATGAATTGATCTAGCTAGGTTTCATTTTTAGAAAACATAGTTTTTTGTGTTTTCAGGCAATAAAACCGAGCTAAGCTTGGTCATCCAGGTACTTAAATATTATATGAGATCATGTAAAAACTAGGAATGTGACTTAATGGTGGATTTCTTTGAGTTATTAGAGTTATGACCAATATTTACCTGTCGAGTCAAACTCCCACCGAGGTTCATAGTACCACTGCTTTCTTTATTGGTCTGTAGCCACAGCATTGCAGTGGAGGTCAACTTATAATGGGCATTGCGTCCGGAACTCTTCTCAATGACTTCCACAACATGGATGGAGTCCCAGCATCCTTTGATCTTCTGGGAGCCATCACCAGCTTTCTTTATCAATATTACGCCTGAAATTGTAAAGGTTGTGTTTGTATATCACATTGTATATGAAGTGTGTTGTTTTTACATTGTCAAATATACATTTCAACTTGAAAGTATTCTATGATTTCTTGGAGAAATTGAAATAATTGTTTGTCTTACTCGGATATAAAACAAACTGTGCATATCACAAATACATACCAGCAAAACCATGATCCATGTCCCAAAGGTACACAGAGCTAACTCCACCTTCAAAATACATTTCCCTATACTGATCGAAGGCAAGATTTGCATCCATTTCCAACTTCCGTAGCCTCTCTGAGGGCATAGAGCCATCTTCTAAGTGAGGGTGGTAAGTATTCGACCACGGAGATCTGTACGAGTCACCGTCCCGGTTGTAATCACACAGTAAATAGTCCTTCCCGTTAGTTTTGTCCTGAGCTATTTTGAGAGGCTGATCTACTGAAGATAAAAGGTCATCACACATGCTCGGCACTAAATCAATCAAATCCGTCAGGTTCTTCTCGATCTGCTGGGGAGGCAGCCTCCGCATCAGGTCCAGCGCACAATCCATTTGCTGATCAGTCTGGAAATCCAGGAATAACCGATAATTTTAAGGTATTAGTCATCATAACAAACAGTGTTCGTAAATGTTTTGTAGGTCGGAGAAAATCGCAGTTTTACTCACCATGTTTATGTGTGATTCTAATAAATTAACTTATGTTAAAGGGTGAGCTTTTAAAGCCTAACTAGTAACTTAGGAATTTATATTATTTTACAGAAAATAATAACTTTATTGCAGTCAAAATCCCAACCCAAAATTGATAACTTGCTTGACAATGAGTTTTTCGTCAGGAAAAGTTATATATAAAATCCACAGATCAGATCACTCACGCCACTCAAATAACTGATACTTCAAAAGATTGAACGGAATTTTATATTCAGTTTTTGAACGAAATAGTGTGGTGTTGAAAAATAAATAGAAACGTGTCATTCTCGGATTTCCAACTACCAACTAGATTTTTTACCATTCAGCATTTTTTTTATTATTTTCTACCAACATAACCATGAGAGGAACAGCAGGCACGTCACTATTTTTTTTCTCAATGTTGGCTGCTATGTCAGGCAGACGCCGACAACGCTGCTGGCTGGCTGTTGCTCTTGCTGGTCAAGATTTTGTACGCAAGCCGGTTGTTTTGTCTCTTTCTTACAGGGGTTATACAACGTTTGGATGAAAGAGAAAAGCAGCAAAACAGTTTCGGACTACGTTAGTTTTCATTACCTACCGTTTGTTTTCGTCGAAGAAATGTCACATCGATGGTGATGAATGTTCTGTCTATCTATCTAACTGTCAATCAATTGTCAAAGTTTTGTTGATATTTCTAGCAAAATTACCGTAATTAATTACTTTGCGCCAACATCTTTGGAATTTAACATTTTCATCAATGGGACTGCGATTCCAACGTTTTATGTTGTTGATGCAGTAAAATTAATTAGGCGTTGTGAGTATAAAAAGGTGTGTATTGACAATAAAGTTACTCCCTATTTCAGTGATTCATGTTATGGGAATGCTAACGAGTTATTGTATTAAAGCTTCTATTATGTGATCCTAAACAGGAAGCATGGTGTTCTCTGCTGTGATTTGATATTGCTAGCTGCTTTGTTTCGTATTATGTTAGTCGGACTCGGTTGAAAGATAATCCTATTTGAACTAGGTTAACTGTTCGTGAAACCATAGTTGCTAGTGCAATACCTGCACTGTGTATGTATAATCAGATTATTACGACGTGATTTTATGTAAAACTACTGCTTTAAGTCAATGATCTTAAAAATGTCTATGACACAACCAGGGTAAACTTATAATTTAAATTTACTTACCATGAGGAATTGTTAATTTCAGATAATCAGTACCGATTGCATCTGTCATGATGCCGACACAAATGGTGAATCAAGAGAACCATGCGAATGATGTGCGTGTGAAAACTGTGTTCAGCGGAGATGTGATGATAACATACATCAACCACAAAATCACCTTTGAAGAGTTTATGCAGGAAATGGTGGCAATATGTAGATTTCAACCCGATCAGGTTTGTTTATCATTTAATTCTGCAACGGCTTGCTACACAAAAATATCAAATGTTTTATTAATATTTCAGTTATCTAGTACCCATAGCACAAGCTTTGAGTTTACTTTGGGTCTAGATAATGCTGTGTAGATTGTCCAGCATTATTATTATATTTATTATTATTAGGATTTGATTTAAGTCAAAAATAGGTGAAAGAAGAGCTTTATCACAGTAAATATCACACTTATGACTTAGTCTAGTCTTGTCATTAAACAGTCAAATAGATGGACCTAATTAGTGGTATGGATGGACCTAAGTAGTGGTATGGATGGACCTAAGTAGTGGTATGGATGGACTTAAGTAGTGGTATGGATGGACCTAAGTAGTCGTATGGGTGGACCTAAGTAGTGGTATGGATGGACCTAAGTAGTGGTATGAATGAACCTAAGCACTACTTAGGTTCATTCATACCACTACTTAGGTCCATACCGCTGTATGGATGGACCTAAGTAGTGGTATGTTATGCCATCAGAACACATCACTATTCTATTCCAGTCTCTTACTGGGTCTTGTAAATAGTAAACAGAACACCAACACCTGTTGCTGGATTCAACAATATTTATATGTGAATATGCCTCACTTGAAATAAAATACTGCTTACTAAAGAGAAAACACAGCAGTTCTGCATGACATGAAACTAAAAATACTTTGATAATTTTGCCCTGTAAGAAAGAGCTGATGAAATAAAAATAAATTCAAGAAAGATAAGAGTCATTGTAGATTCGTTCAGATATTATAAACTTGATAGAAAGATTTAGCCTAATAATTATATCATCATCATCAGCCCTTCTCATCCCACTGCTGGGCATCTGCCTCTCTTTGCTTATATATAACAATAAAATTATATAATACACAAATAATAATAACAAGACCTCTGCCTACCCCATTAAAAAAAATTTACATTATAATAACACCCAAGAGTCAATGTACAAATCTCAGAACCCACATTAATTGTTGAACATAAAAAAAGCGCTAGGGCTGAGCAAGTTTCTTGTCAGTTTTTCTCGGACTGGGAATAAGACTGGAAATAATGCTGGAAAATCCACACAGCATCATCTAGCCCCAAAGTAAGCTACTCAAAGCTTGTGTTATGGGTACTAGATAACTGATATATTTAATACGTTATATTCATAGATAGATATTTTTTATTATACATAGAAAACACCCAGACCAACGGAACAAATTTCTGCAAATTGTACACAAATTTGTTCCGCGGCGGGAATCGAACCCGCAACCTCTTGCGTCGCAGGCGGACTCTTGCCCACTGCGCCACTGAGGTCGTCAAATGGCACCTAGACTCAACTAATATGTAAGACGATTCAAAATGATCCCTGTGATTTTATTGAATAAAAATAATTTGAATTTTGGAATTTTGAAACAGTGAGGTGAAAAGTCAATATAGTCAATAGTCAAAAATTCTTTATTCCGTGATATCACAGGGATAATTTTGAATCGTCTTACATACTAGGTGAGTCTAGGTGCCAATTCCAGTCCTATCCCCAGTCCGAGAAGAACTGACAAGAAACTCGCTGGGCCCTAAAAGATTAAAGAGCACCTTAAAGGCTCCTTAACAAATTTAACAATACCCTTTATTGTGAGTATCAAAAACTATTATAAATCAACTAACGCTGGCTATTTTTAGGTGTTTACCACTAAATGGGTTGATGAAGAAGGAGATCCGTGCACAATATCGACCCAGTTGGAGTTGGATGAAGCGCTGAGGTTGTACGAGCTGAACCGTGACTCCGAGTTAACTGTTCATGGTGAGTTTAGAGCTTTTTATGTCCATTAAAACACCAGATTTTAGTAAATACGTTTTATTACGTCGTAGCACAAGCATGCTGAAATAACAAGTGAAGTCAACAGAAGTACCCTACACTTATTGTCAGAATGTTTCCCAAGTACCCGCAGTTCATACATAACATACCTTTCCCCCAAGTATGTACATATATTATATGAATATCTTACGAAAACTTTCTAAAAAGACCTTCATATTTTTATATGAAAATGTGTTGTCGATGCTATGATGGAACTGAAATGTTAAATTAAACTTATTTAAAGACTTATTTGTACGGAAACATGCGGTTTAGTCTTGTGGATAAGACTACATCTATATGTTCTGATAAAGCATAGTTTATCTAAATTTTACTACTAGTAGGCACTAAAATGCTTTAGTAAAAAAAAATGCTTTGCTTAAGTATGCACTTATGTAAGTAAAAACTTACATTGCACTATTAAGCATTAACCATCTAGAATATAAAGTTGTAAATATAAACGATTTTTGTATTCATTTATTTATTTTATTTATGAAACCAATATATTAAAAGTTCAATTACAAATCGCTAGATGGCGCTAGGACATTTCCTCCTTCAAGATTTTACATAATCATAATACATAATTACTATCCGATGCGTGGAACATAGAAAACGTTGCAAGACAAGAGATAAACTAACATACCAACTTAAATAATTAAATATTGACAGGATGAAACCACAGTAGCCGTTTTGTTACAATTCTTTGGTCTGAAGATTTTCCAAATATAACGATCCTATCGCTTGTAAATGTAGAAAATAACTCAATTGTAGAAAATAATTTAATGAATCAATACCAATTAAAGGACAATACGAATGAAATTACTTCGAGGCGTGTCAATTGTCTGACACATCAAGTTCGAGATTGGTGTTTAATTGTCGACGTTTCAATTACAAGCGGAATAATTTTCTTCACAAGATAGTACCTACAACTGAAAATATTATGAACACTAGTTTAAAAAAAATACTCCTATTATAAAAATATTCAAACACAGTTCCGCTACATAATATAATGACATAAATATCTATAAATGAAAGAATAATAAAAAATTAGATGGAAGAGACAGAATAGAATAGAATATCACTTTAGTGTACACCTTAAGAAGAAATACAAAAGAGAAACAAACTTAAAATTAACGTGACAATGGGCGACCTTATCGCTAAAAGCGATCTCTTCCAGGCAACCTTTGGATGGATAGGAAAAAACAATAGTTGTAGAGGATGGTGGCATACACAAAAGAAAAACAAACTTACTCGGATATTAAAAACTATAACTAAGAGCCACTCTTGTGTCTTATCTGTTCCTCTCGGACTTAAGTTAGGCTGGAATTGGCACTCCTAACTCATTTAACGCACTAACGGTCGATTTCTATATTCCATCTATCTGTGGTTTTTGGATTTTGGATAGGTATTTGACATTTGACATTACTTCTATAGGATTAATGTCAAATACATAGCCACAATCCAAAAATCGCAGATAGATGAAATATAGAAACCGGCCGTTCGCTTGCCTAGGATGTACGAAGTTTCAAAATGATCTGTTTTATTTTATTGAATAAAAATATGTTGAATCTGAGGCAATTCAAGGACAATTAAAAAGCGAAGAGGGTCATGATTCGGACAACCATGATTCAAGTCATCAAATCATGCCCACAAGCATAAGATGGGTCAAGCACTACTTCGACTGATACATGGGCTGATGTATAACATTGAAATAACCCGAGTGATATCTTTACATGAACTGTGCAGTCGTCAGGAATAGGTAAATAAATTTGTTGGCGAATAAATTATTCATTTATGGAAATAACGTGGCACGATGTCCTGTCCGAAGTTCGGCTTCTTAGCGGTTCCTTGAGTACGGGTTTATTTATAATTTAGGTTGTGAAATGAATTCGGAATGAAGTCACTGGCGCGAAAGATAACGTTGAGAATTTAGCCGGTGCCATTTAAGGAAATATATTGAAGGGTTCGTTCGCATGTAGTAACGACTGTTGGTTCAGTATTTAATATTCACGTTTTTGTTATATTCCAGTACAATATAGTGTCATTTTCTAGGATAATTCTTTCCCTGTTAGTGCGTGTGCTGTAGGACGATGTGAACTATCATAAGCAATGGGATCCCTTTAAAAACGTATAACATTACAACCTTAAAAGGTGAAAATGTATCGATTTAAATATCGACACAATCAAGAGAACCAATCGGCTTAACTGCAACAAACGACGTCCAATCACACCCCAGCCACGTATTCAATTAACGGAACACAATTTCGTATTTCCCGCTCAAAACGCACAAGTTAATTTAAATATTCGTAATTGCATAGACTTACCAGCTCCGTGTTGGGCGCCAAAATAGGCGTTGTTACTTCAGATAGTCGTTCGTTGCATAATGGTATTTATGGGACTGACTTAAGGTTCAATATGTCCTGGATTTGAGTGTCTACCTGCGGGAAAATGATTTTTTGAATTTCCATTCGATGGAAAATTAGCCCCCATGGAATATTGCGACAAAGAAATGTTCTTCTTGCACGTAGAAAGCATATTATAGCTGTATATCAGTGAACTCAACCTCTGGCATACGAACCAAATTTACTTTGTCTCTGACCACCCTTATTGAAGAATAGAGTACTTACTTACCTTATCTCATAAGATTGAAAAGCATTGTGGATTGAATGTGGATTGATGTAGTGGTAGAGGGAAGCCAAAGCAAAGATGGACGAAGTTGGAAGATGATATGAGTAAGAAAGATGTGGGTAGATGACGGATGAATAGAGAAATGAAAGAAGAAAAAATGTTGTGCCGACCCCACGTAACGTGGGAGAAGATCAGGAAGATGATGCTATACCGTTATTTCATCATCTCTCTGCCCTTATCCTACGTTATGTGGGGTTGGCACAACATTTCATCTACCATTTCCCTCTATAGAGGTTATAAATAGCTATCAGCCGTCATCTCACTCACACTTTTTTTACTCATGTCGTCTTTCACACAGTCCATTCATCTTTTCTAGATATTTTTTGAGAAGAGTCATCACACCTCATAACATACCTATACTACGCTTATCTTTTACCTAGTAGATACTATTATTTCTCCTGTAGAAATTGGGCCGTGTTGGGCGCCACTTCCCGCAATGTTTGTACTTTATTAGAGCAAGTTTGTCTTCGCGTTTGCATACAAGTTTGGGGCTGGTTTTATTTACTCCTCGAGTACTTTGCCAAGTTGGTCGTATCGCGGGATGCGACGAACGACTCGCATGCAATAACCGTGTAAGGGCGGGACAAGCGGTTTAAATTGTTATGTGATTTACAATCGGTAACCGTCCTTTATAAATGCACTATCGTGAATTTGCAATAACATTGTTCATTACATTATTTTTACGATTTTCTATCCGGACGCACTGATACACTTGCAATGATTTCAACATGATTGTTCGTCTCATCGCCGAGATGATTAGATTATCAAATTTAGTCACGTTCGGTGATAAATTATATATATAAAAAAATCTTTTTAATCACAAGAATCTGATTAGTAATTTTTTTTTCTAACCTATTTTGTCCCACTGCTGGGCAAAGGTCTCCCTCAAATCCCTCCAGTGATTAGTAGGTACTTACTTAATACTGTTTACTAACTGTACCTAAAACTTTAAAAAACTATTGTCAACTTCCTATCCCACTGATAAGCTTGACCTATCCATGACAACAAAGCTTACTCATCGCGCCGCCGCTTATCGGGACTTGGAAAAAACGCAAAATATCTTTGTTGGCTCTGAATGGAAATCCGAATGGGAATGGTCGGACCTTAGAGCTACAATAACTGCCGAGGCCCACGCACATATACGAACCCTAAGGAGAGTATGAAGCTATGGATATCATAAAGCAAGTATCTCATGCTGACCAATCAAATTTAACCCTGATTTAGCAACATTATTTAAATGTATCACAAGATTTTTATAATATTTAAATTTTTTGTTAAGTCGGTTGAGCCTATTATACTATTTTAAAGGTTTTTTTTTATTTTTTCGATAGTCAACTTGTATAAAGGAGTAAGGTCCCTTGCATAATTTATCTCTGCGGTCGCCGGCCGGATTCACAATGTGAATAGATAAGAATTTCACAGCAGCGGCAAGCGGTAAGGGATGTAATATTGATCCGATAAGGAATGGCGTTGGCCCCAGACGCTGGATGATAAAGTAAATATGGCGTTTTTTGTTTAATTTCGAGCTAATTACGTTTGTTTTCATATAAAATAAAATACAAATAACAAACATGATCACGACTGGAATCCCCGGGTTTTGTAGATATCTCCTCAGATTTTTAGTTACAATCTATGAAGATCATAAGATGGTAAACATGATATTTGGCACATGCCCACATTTTGTACAGTAGGTAGTATTCCGTACGTGACAGGTTGCAAGCCTATCGTTGCTTATAAGAATACTAACTTATGACACACACCTTCGAATTTTTCGGGTATGTCGGTTTCTTCACGATGTTTTCCTTCTCCGTTTAAGAGCACTGGCATTGCGCAGATATTTTTTTCGAATGGAAAAACTCATCGGTGCACGACCAGGTTTGAAGTTTGAACCCAGGACCTTCGGATCGCGAGGCAGGGTTGCTACCACTACCATCAGTAACTCCGAAAAAAATAAAATAAAATTCCGAAGTAAATTAAACATGTATCATCACTATTTCACACTATATTCTCATCGATCAAACGTTAAACGGTAGTTGAAAATAAGTGTACATTGAAACTATGTATTCAGCGTGGTACGCGGAAGTTGGGTGCGGTTTTGTCGAAATTACATGGCGATACATTAATTAGCACGAAAGTTCTACTAAGTTTGAGTACAGTTCTACGGTGTGGGTAGTCACACTTGCGCCTTTAGCAACATAATAGCTATCAAGGTTCTTTACGGCTGTTTGTGAGACTTTTTAAAAGGAATTTCAGGTAGCGCCTCTCATATACATACATGTAAAAGGATTTAAGAGTATTCGATTTTCAGTTTTAGTGTCATGTCTATGAGACAACTTTTCATAGAAAGAACAATTTTAAGACGTGACATAACAAACATGTCCAAATGCGAGTAGCTATGCGTATGATCAATTTTAATATGTTGTAGAATAATTGGATTTCCGCCATTTTACCGCAACTTTGCGGTGTACGCTTGTCTGTTTAGTGAGTCTTGCTATCTCTCTGACACTTATTCACACATGCTATCACATTGTTTAAGGCTGGAACTGGTAGCAGAAATGTACTTATATAATGGCGTAGCAAGGAATTCGACGGTATAGTGGTTTTTGTGGGTTGAGAGAAAACCAGAGAAAATGGTCGCTTAGAAATGGATTGGATTGAGGGTTCGATTTGGCAAAGCGCCGTCTATTTGTGGTTCTAAAACCTTTAACCATTAAGTAAGTAAGTTTAATGGATAAAAATTACCTATTAACTAGGTAGTTAATATATCTGTCTTTCATCTCAGTACTCCCTTCTTACCCATGTCATCTTTCACACAGTCCATCCTTCTTTTCTTTGGCCTACCTCTACCCCTGTATCCCCTGTATCTCTCTCTATCCATCCTCATTCATACCTAACACTCTCCTCGTCACATGACATTCATCTCTCCTCATAACATGCCCATACCACGCTAACCTACTACTCATCGATACAAATACAATACTGTCGCTATTTATATTTGATTCCCAAAATCCGCCCCAATAACCTACTATAATTTTATGCCAATGATTTGTATAGTTTTCGAACGTGACGCGAGCAGTAAATGTTTTACGAGCGAGACAGGTTACGACCGTTATTTTGAGTTGGTATTAAGTTTTGAGGAGAAATACGCGAAGACTGCATAAGGGACCCTGAATTATGCAGATAAAAACACACCAGAAACTATGCTATGTCTAAAAGTGCAACATGTGTTTTAAGAAGTCATCATAATTTCGAGATAGTATTTTTCTGTGCTCATTGAACTGATTTAGATCAAATACCCGTTGGTAGAATAGCAATGTAGGTTAGGTACTATTAAATTTAGCTAATTTAAAAAACTGTGTTTAGTTTATGGTCATAAAGCAGACTTAACTGGCCCTGTAACAAATTATATAGTCTGTGAAAGAAATATGCAACAAATGACATTTTCTTTAGAATATATTTATATTTTATATTGATTTATACTATATCTAAATTCATCCGAATCTTAATATCATCTGTATACAGTAGATTTTTTTTAGACATGTCGTGATTCGTGCTATTATTTTTCCATCATAAAATGTGACGCGGAAGTGGTGGGCGTAATTGTTCCAATCTATCTGGTCTGGCGCAGATCGTATAAGTCTTTGATATATACCTAACTGTCATATCTGTAATTATAACTGTTTTTCTTCGAAGACGGGGGCGCGCCTGTACCCCCCCTCCCCCTCTCCCCATGGGTACTTACAACCGCACACATTCAAATAAACCGTTCGAACTTTTGATTTGTAGATAGTAGTTATACGTATATTATGCAGTATATATGCTTCCTGGCTTCGGTCAGCCAAAATCAGTTCGTAATTTGATTCCAAAAGTTTCCAACTAAAGCATTCGTTTCAATAGAATTTCCTAGCATTCGTATGTTATTGAATGCATTAAGGCAGGGACACATGACTAGTTTGTATAACATAATTATAATAAAAGTGCTTGTATAGTTGGCTCAACGAATCTAGGCATTCGTGAAGTTAGCCACAAGAGCTGCGCAGTATCGTTTTTCGGGAGCAATTGGATTGAGGCAATTGGTATGAGGAGGGGGGGGGAAGGAACTATACATGCGCAAACTCGCACCTGTGGCTAACTTGACGAATGCCTAGATCCGTTGGATGACCTCTACGTCAGATAAATTATTTCTAGACAAAGTGACATTCTAGTAGCGATGTCTCTAATGGAAGAGACCAAAATGTGAATGATATTTCGTTATATTATATTTTATAATCGTTATAGTTACATTTGATCGTTTTCATACATTTTTATATTCCACTAGCTTCCTCTCGCGGCGTCGCCCGCGAAGTACCTACTTCAAATATAGCCTATGTTCATCCTGAAAGTTCATTCTACATATTGGCTTAAAGAACGCCTCGGACTCTCCTCTCGTGCATCGTCCGCTTATGTGGTCTGTTAGGAATGACGACACGTGCGCCGTGCAGCTGCATCCATTTCGATAATGTTGTGTGTTCTCGCCTTTACTGGCGAGCGGGACGGGCGGTAAAGTTCCTGACACATGTCTAAATTATTATCAGTAGTAGTCTTACGTTTCATGAATGGATTTTATTTAATGCATTTATTAATTACTAGCCTCAGCCCACAGCTTCGCCCGCGTGTTACCATGAAAAACAAAAACAAATCTATCCCACCTGGTCGTACACCAACGGGTTTTCTATTTGAAAAAAATATGTGCTATGCTATGGCAGTGCTTTTAAATGGTGAAGGGAAACGTTTTGAGGAAACCAGCATACCCTAGAACCAAAAATTCCAGGGTTTGTCATAATAATGTTAGTATTCGTTCATGTGGCTATGGGTTTGCAATATACGAAATATTAATTAATGTGGAAAAGGTAGGCATATAGAAAAAAAAGATCATGTTAGCCGTGCCCCTGATTCCCCTTTCTAGGTATCCCCAAAGATCTAAGTAACTAGAGATTTGAGGAGATATCTATCAAGTCTGGATTACAGTTGTGATCGTGTTTGTTTTGTTTTTTTATACGTTTGTGATGGCAACATTATATTCCCATGTCGGCCAATGGCCTAGCATCGCCGTGACGTCAGCCTCCGACAATTTGCGCTCATCATAAAAATTACTATCCGGTCTATACTCGATATGATTAAGGGCAGCGCGAGCATTGGCACAACATCCGTAGCACTTACCGAGTTCTGCTTTCTGGTTTGATAGTTTCATCATCATTCTCCAGCCCTTATCCCACGCTAAGTGGGGTCGGCACAACATGTTCCCTTCCTCCACTCACTCCTATCATTCGTCAACTCTGAGTCTACTCCTCTTACATTCATATCATCTTTCACACAATCAAACCACTTTTTCTTTGGCCTTCCTCTACTTGCGTACCCAGATACACTCATACCCATAACTTTTTTGGTGACATGGTTTTCATCCCTCCTCATCACGTGTCCATGCCATGCTAATCTAGCACTCCTCATCTTTTCAGTAACAGACGCCACTTTCAGAATTCTTCTGGTTTGATAGTTTATGAAACTTTATTTCCGTAAGTATCTGCAACGCCTCAGGTAAGAAGGAATACTTCTTGTGAATACTTCTCGATTTAGCCAAAATCTTTCAACCCAGACTTTATATATAAGTACCTAAGTATGTGAAATGGGCCGTAAAAGTTTGTATGAAAATAAAAAAGCAAACGAGTCCACTAGTTGAATATAACTATTTAATGACCAGCTTAGTGAGTACTTCTTTCTTCTTGTATTATCACTAAAATTACGCCTCATAGGCTCGTTCTTACTCACACTGTGTGTTATTATAAGCTTGTCACTGGCTGGTACTTATGTTTATGATTCTAACATTCCACTGTGCAAGCTATAGGCATGGGAAATGTATTATGCAAGGTTCGATGTTTTATACTCAGTCGGGGACTCCCCTGAACATTAATTTATAACACACGAACTTATTTCTTTAGTGTGATGTGTTTTTTTTTAAATGTGCGATTATGGGGCTAAATAGGAAAATATACAACGAAATCAAATCAAAAATACTGAAAAGGACGGAAATTTCTAGTACTTTCCCGCTAAACCTATTATCTAATGAGGTTATTAATTAAGCTTATTAATATTAATGAGCCCCACAAAATGCCTTATAGAAATATTATTAATATTAATAATCCCAACACCACACCTCAAATAGAAACTCGACACGTGTTTCGCTTCTCCACGAAGCATCCTCAGGACCGTTGACTCGCTCCGCACTGGTGTAACACCAGTGCGGAGCGAGTCAACGGTCCGTCCTTTTCAGTATTTGTAATGGATTTCCGCAAAGTCACGCCTGAATCAATCATTTATATCAAATCAAAAACACTTCACATCTTAAAAATAAAAAAAAACCCATAACCTATTATTTAAAGCTATTTGGACTAAGACAAGTATCATTTTCGTCTTATTTGGTTGGACTAACTTAGGTAGGACTTGCAGTATTACTCGTATGTGATTCTTAATCACTACAGCTTGTATCTGTGTTATTTGCCCATGCCTAATGAAGTATCAAAATTGGTATGACGTCATGGTATTCATAGTAAACAGTTAAAAACCAAACTGCACATAGCCACATCAAACTTTGCAAATATACCCGGCGTCTGTTATGAAGATAAGTTATGTAAATGTTGAATTTCGTCTCATTGTGGTTCATTGTTCGCGCTGCGCCGCCGCCGCTGTCTCGATATTATTGTTTCAATCGCTGGAGGTCACTACTGGACTTCAGGGCAACTGTCCATCGAAGCGTTCCATGAGTCTAAGTTCGACGTACATCGCGACGAATAGTATCTCAACGAGCCTTAAGGTTGTCTTGTCTCTTTCGAAAGCAACTTCTTCGCTACCGATCATTGGATTTCGAACAATTTTAGATCCTAAATAATTTATGTATTTTGTGTAGCCAAACGGCAAATATCACATTCGCCGAGCTAGAATCAACTCTGTATACGTAAGCGTCTGTACCTAGCAACGCTTCAGTGGATGGTGCCCCCAACTGCAGCTAATTGGCCGGACCTCGCTCGGCGAAATAAACCAAACAGAACAGAAACAGTGGCGCTGCGAAAATCATCGCGAGCACCCGCGTTATTGCGGCGCACACGCAGCCAATCGCGTGCGCCGGTGACAATTCGCGTTTCTAAATCACCGCTCGATTGCAACAAGTGTACTGTTTACGAGTTGTGTTTACGCGTCGCGTAGAATGGGAATGACCTCGTGGTCTGACAGTCGGATTGAGGATGAGGTGGTTTTGTGTTTGTTTTTGATTGTGCTTTGTGCGTTCTTTGTGTCCACTGGATTAACTGCAGATAAGGCTGACCCACATCAGGGCTCGCAGGTGCGAGAGGATGTTTCGTAATATCAACGGATTTACAAAAGGGTACTTACTAAAACGATTGTGCGTGTGCCGTGACTGATAACCTTTACGTAACCTTTTTTGTAACCACATTTGTAATGCGTTTTTCAAAACCACTGTAGCGTAGTGACACTTGGTAAGAAGAATTTCTATCGATACCGATAAGAACTGGATATTGCAGTGTTACTGTATTCTATGCGGCGTACAAAGGATCTCTATTCTGTTATCTCGAGAAAACAGTTGCGCGAGTTGAATAAAGTCTTTGAAATGCTGAGAGCAAAAAGTTTGTGACATCGAGTACGGACTTGGAGTGTTGAGTTTCTAGAAATTTGCTTGCATTTTATACCGTTCATATTTAGAGCCTTCTTGATTTTATACGAGCTAAGTATCCGATTGGGGTGAATAGGAACAATTTCGAACTTTATACGCATTTACATGCGTTCCATCAGGAACGCATTTAAAAATAAGAAAAACTATCAAGTTTTATTAACATTGGATGATTTGGTATACTGTCCGGTACCGTAAAATTTAGACGGTATTCAATTATATATGGTATTCAATAGCTACCATTACATTTTAATTTAAAATAAAGTATATGCGAAAAAATCTATTCACCTCGTTAGGGTCAGTAGAAACGCTAAAGGGATGAAAAGAAAAAACATAAAGTCTCAATTCCCCCTTTGTTGATTTATACCCCTTAAGCAATTCTTTACCCCCATTCAACGTTACCATTCGCCCCGTACTGGACGTCTATTGACACCGTAATTTCTATACATCCCGATCTACTGGTATTCTGTTTTCGGTTGAATAGATTTGACTTGGCAGTGGTTGAATAGATTTGGCAAACTGGAATATCATGCAGTTTTCTCATGAATTTCTTTAGCTATCGATTCATTCCTTTGCGAGATGAACATACATTCTAGAAAGTTCGCATGTACTGTTAAATCTTGGTAAAAATTTACACGATATTTAATGTTGTAGGAGTTTCTTTGGCACTATAGTTTACTTGTAATTTACGCTTTTAGCTGAATAAAACTAGCGAGCAGCGCCATTAGCCGTCGACAAAGGGTTAAGGTTCATTTTTGAATGTATTTTTAAACACTGCGTCACTTAAAGCAAGTGCTTTTGAACATAAAAATTTAAGCACTCTTGATGCACTTCTATGGAGACCTACTGTGGACTTCTACGTCATAGTTTTGAGTTAATAATTTATATTCATTGAAATTAAAGTTCTTTTTTCTCTTTATTTAAATCATCTGTTCGTAAAGTTGGTTAAATAACGCAAAAATAATGTTATTGTTTCGATTTCTGTTATTTAATACTTTTTTGTTTGACTTTCACTAGTTATTGATATATTAAGACCAAGTGCTTTTTCTGTATAAAAAATACGCATTTTTTTAAGTAAAATCATCTTTATGGGTACAGAAAAAAGGACTATCAATATCGTAGTTTGACTATCGATAGGGCAATACCCTCCCTTTGAAGCCTTGATCTCGCTAGTAGGAATATTTCGGTGAGTCACAATAGGGTATCCATTATTGATGAAAAAATAAGACGTTTCACGTTTGTCTTTGTCTCCTCAATAACCTATGCAAATGCTATTGTAATGTTTGACATCTGTAGGTACAACCATCTTAAGACATGTCGAACAACAACTTTTTTGAAAAGACTAATAGCTTAATACTCTTCAAAATTCAAACTGCGTTTATTTCTTTGATATATTGAAAAAGATAAAATTCTTAAGTAAAACTATAAGAAGTAAGCACTAATTTACTCGGGCGGATTCGACCAAACTAGTATAACACTAACTTCTGGTATAACTATCCTCAAAAGCAAATAAAATGTCAGTGTACTCTTCGATAGCTAAAATTTATTCTGGGGATAGTGTCTATACAAGTCTTGTCGAGTCCACGCAGTGAATAAAGTAACAAAAATGTCTGCGATGTATATCAAAATGAGTGTCTGTCTAATAACAAAGGGCCTCAAAAGTCGTAACTCATGGCGACCCTACAAAGTTACCTACACATATTTTATGTAGGTACTTCACAAAAAACCAAACGGTCGTACAATCAGCTTACAAATCTACTGAAAACAAACCCTGTTGTCATAATTATAAAGTTTATTATTATAAAACCATGCAAACCTGCTAAGCGAGTTTGTACTCCGACACTTTGATCAAAATTAGAGTTTGCCGCGAACTTGTTATGGACTATGAGATAAGAGTTTCCTTGTAAATAGTTAACTAAAAATTGTTCTAAATCTTTATTTTGAACCGAACTTGCCAAATAGCTCATACGATCTTACTTATCTCATCACACAGTATTATAAAACGCAGTTGCTCAACAAAACCAATTTTACTTGCGTTTCGCAATCGGTTGGTTAGTGCACACTTTCACTCTCAAGGCCGAAAATAACCAATAAGTGATACGGACACAGTGGAGAAATAACGGTACGCTATATCGCCTGAGTGGTTTTTATTCCGTCTACCGTTTTACGATCTTTTGCAGAGCTAAGTCTATATTAATTATATACTAGGTATCTCTATAACTCTATGTAAGTAACTACATAAACACGCGGATGAAGCCGTGAATTGGTCATATTATAGTTCTAAATAAAAGTACCCACCGTCGACTGTCATAGTAATAAATTTGAAATTTCGTACCATGACCTATATATCGAATTGAAGTAGTGTTACTTCAAGCTTGAAATTTTAAGTTTCTGAGACATGATGGTTTGTAAGCTTAGGACGGTAGCTGATGCCTAATCAAGGATTTTAAAGATCTGGGGTTTTCTGGGGTTAAAGGCTAACTAAGAAAAAAAATGAATGGTTAATGCTTATTAAGTTTCTTCAATTTAAGATTAGTACCTGGGTGACCGAGCTTTTCTCGTTTTTATTTTGGTAAATTGTGTTGTTTTGAAAATGAAACCTAGCTAGATCGATTTATCGCCCCCAAAACCCCCTGCATACTAAATTTCATGAAAATCGTTGGGGCCGTTTCCGAGATTCAGATTATATATACAGGGTGTCCCAAAAAGTAGTGTCAAGCGAAAGTCCAGAGATAGAACACCCCTTGGGGTACCCGAATCACCCCCATGTATGTTCCGCGATTTTCTATAGTTTTCGAGTTATTAATTTTTTTCCAAATTTTTCAATATTTACGACTTGAACAACTTAAAACATTCTTACAAAAAAAGTAAAAAACTTTCTTGAGATTTTTTTTTTACTACTAAATTTGAATGAGTTGTTTTTTTATGCATAAAATAATCAGCTACGTGACTTTGATGAAAACTATGAAAATGTTGGTGTAAAGTCAAATAATTACATTCGGTGAATTACGACTTAAATTTTCAACTTTAAATTAAAAATCTTAACAAGTGATTTCATGGTTCTTAAATAAGTCTAAAGAATTTTCCAGACTCTCAGCTTTCATAATCATTAAAAAAAAGTAGTACTTAATGGGCTACTTTGGCTAAAATCGGCCTTCAAAGACGGTAAGGTGGAAAATTCTTAAAATTAGCTACCTGATTAAAAAATAGATTTTGGCCATTTTATCATTCCTTAGCTTAATCCGTTTGATAACTAACCAAAAATGACTACAAAGAATTAGCTTATGCCAAAGAAATCAGCAATATGGCCAAATTAAGAACAAAATTGAGACAGGCCGAAAAAAAAATTAAGGAACTTAAAATAGCTTTCATACGATTTAAGGAAACCTTTTTAAGACGATGTAGGATTTGTATCGACCTAGAAGGTTGACATTTTGAAATTTTTTTGTAAAAAATTAATAAATTTTACTTGTTGTTTTATTTCATAAATTAAGCTAAACTAAATAAATAAAACCTTCAAATATTAATGAAATCTTACTATCCTGCAGTCCTTTTTGGTTAGTTAACAAACTAATTAAGCTTAGGAATGATAAAATGGCCAAAATCTATTTTTTAATCAGGTAGCTAATTTTAAGAATTTTCCACCTCACCGTCTTTGAAGGCCGATTTTAGCCAAAGTAGCCTATTAAGTACTACTTTTTTTTAATGATTATGAAAGCTGAGAGTCTGGAGAATTCTTTAGACTTATTTAGGAACCATGAAATCACTTGTTAAGATTTTTAATTTGAAGTTGAAAATTTTTGTCATAATTCACCGAATGTAATTATTTGACTTTACACCAACATTTTCATAGTTTTCATCAAAGTCACGTAGCTGATTATTTTATGCGTAAAAGAACAACTCATAACAATTCAGTAGCAAAAAAAAAATATCAAGAAAGTTTTATACTTTTTTTGTAAGAATGTTTTAAGTTGTTCAAGTCGTAAATTTTCAAAAATTCGGAAAAAAATTAATAACTCTAAAACTATAGAAAATCGCGGAACATACATGGGGGTGATTCGGGTACCCCAAAAGGTGTTCTATCTCTGGACTTTCGCTTGACACTACTTTTTGGGACACCCTGTATATATATATACAAGAATTGCTCGTTTAAAGGTATAAGATTGAGTAGAGTATCTCTAGATCTTACTGCCACTGAACTTAAAACGTCATTTATGGCGAGACAAACATTCTACATAAAAATCCGCATAAAGTTGACCTACTGGCAAGTTCCAGTTCTGCCTCAGTTGTTACGTCGATCGCTATCACTCTCACGCAGAGCAAATCACCGTAGTGAGAGTGAGATGCAAACAATTAGGTACTTTATACACATGGGTCTAGACTTTGTTGAGAGAAAGTTCGGTAACTTGAGTAATTACATTAATCACGTAACTAAGTTTTGCCTAAGTTAAGTCTAAATTATGCCTGAAATGGAATTAAAACTTTTCTCCTCTATCTTCGCACCTGATTATATTTGCTGACATTTGCAAAGCTAATTTTCCGATAATATTTAAAAGTTATTAAGTAAATTTTTAGAAATAACGAAATTCTTACGTCGCTAATTTTTTTTGGCTATCCCCAAAAAAACAAACCAAACATGATTACCACTATAACCCCTACGCTTGGTAGATATCTACTCAGACATCTAGTTACTAGTCTTTGAGGATATCTAAAGAGACTTAGCTTAAAGGTAGTCAGAGGCATGTCCAAACATGATATTTCGCAAATGCCCACATTGTGCAAGCCCATCGCTGCTTAAAAGAATACTAACTTTCTACACATACTCAGGTAGTTATTCAGTTTTAACGATAATTTTATAGGAACGTAAAAATATCAATATGATAAAGTATTTATTCTTGTAGGTATTAGAAACGAACCGAACAATAATACATTTGGTATGGCTTATGTGAACGTTCTCACAATTATGTCATATTTCAGTTCTTTGTTCGACGTTTATAGCCCAAAGTGCGCTCGCGCAGCTCACTGACCTCAGCAGCATGTGTGGCATCTGACTAATTTGCGCATATTCGCTATACTTCCAAATCAAAATTTGAAAATAGTCTTTGTGGTCTCTAAATAATAACCTTGATATTCTATAGTTCAAGGAAAGAAGAGAAATGAAAAGATGGATGGACTGTGTCAAAGATGATATGAGTACTGAGATGAGGTATGATAGAGGGAAATGAAAGAAGAAAACGTGTTGTGCCGACTCAACATAGCGTGGGAAAAGGGGAGGAAAAAAAAATTGTAAAGGACTAAGAAAAAGCCAGTGGAACGACGAACGGAAAATCTCCATCCCATGAGTGCATGACGTCACAGCAGCAGTTCTCATAACAGGCGCACGGCCGCACACTAATGTATCCATTTAGCACGGGCACTCCAATGGACCGGTCGCTAGGGCCGGGACGCACCGGGCGGTCGTGACCGACTTCCGACCGGTTGCCGTTACGTCGAAACGCGCGAAAGTAACACAACGCTTTTTTTCGCACTGATAGTCGACGTGTCGCAGATAAAAGTATTAAAGGTTTCCAGGACACCATAAGAACTGATTTCTACCTCAAATCTTAGATCCATTTAAATGATGATCGCACTGAATATCGCTAATCGTCACAAGTGCTTATTCCAAACTGTCAAACTACTGACAAGTTCATGATCGACGACGCTCATTACGTGGCATTGACATCATCGTCTTCCTCCCTTATACTACGTTATTACGTGACATTGACAATTTAATCTATAAAAATATTGTTGACACTGACACTTAACACAAAATTGATCTTTATAAGATACCAGAAATAAAGAAAAAGAAGAAGATTACTGTACTTACATAAATTCATTAAATAGATATGCCTCTGTTTCCAATATTACATTTCATTGATATCTTTCTGTTTCCAAGATCATAGTTTCTAGAATATTCATCGGCGTGCCCGTTGTGATCGCATCTTTATATTTCCAAGATAATTGGCCGCAATTGAGCCTGCCCGTTCATTTGGTCCATACTTCCCTCTGAAGCGACGGTTATGATATTAGATGGTTCTAAAATTATCTGCTTATTAAAAGTTTATTTCGAAGAAATTCAATGAAAGCGTAAATTGATATGAAATGGCTCCGTTTCGAACTCGGGAAAATGTTCTGGAAACATCCAGTGTTATTTTATCTAATTCAGCCCGTAGGCGTAGGATCGCTTGCTCGGTGCGCGGGTAAAAAGTAGGTTAAAAGTATAGATACCTGTTGCCCGCGGCTTCGTACGCAAAAATCAAAAATCCGTCAAACTAACAATTAATTCTAAAATTAATGATATCGGTTTATTGGGAAATTTGTATGGAGTGCAAAAAGAGGCGGTCACCCATCTAAAAACTGACTGCGCCCAGTGTTGCTTACCCATGCGTTCCCCATACAAACTCTCAACCCCTATTTCAGCCCCTTCAAGATTATTTTTTGAGACAAAAGATAGCCTATGTACATCTCCAGGATTTAATATACATATCTGCTTGCCAAATTCCTTTACGATCCGTTTAGCAGTTTAGTCGTGAAAAGGTAAAAGATAGACAGAGGTACTTTCGCATTTATAATATAAGTATGGATAATGTGAGTAGTACCTATTCCGAGTCATACACATCTCATTATACAAAGTTCTATACAAATATGTTTAGCGTGTTTGAGTAACAAACATTCAACTTTCGCATGCTACAGACAAAACTTATTGAATGTAATAATGGAAATTCACATTCCTGGTATTAGGTATTTACTCTTATTTTTAACGCGGTGTGCACTGGTCTAGTGGTACTGGTTCCATCTTCTGATCCTAAGGATATGGGTTCGAATCTGGTCATGTAACAATGTATTTTTTCTGAAAATTTCGAAGACGTGTCAAGTGCACAAAATAAGCCTTCAAGCACTTTAATCCGTTCACCACATTGGTTTGACTGGCCTTATAGCTCAGTTGGTAGAAGCTCTGCCTTCTGCGCTGTAGGTTGTGGGTTCGATCCCCATCCAGGAAAAAACATTTGTGTTATGAACTCAGATGTTTATTGTGTCTTTATGTATGTTACAAACAAAGGAATTTAATTTATCTATCAGCTACCTGGTTCCCATAATACAAGCTTTGCTTAGTTTGGGGTTAGATTGCGTTGTTTAAACTGTCCACCAATATCTATATATATAAAAATGAATTGCTGTTCGTTAGTCTCGCTAAAACTCGAGATTTATCGGATTTATCTTATCTTGGTCTTGAAATGTTCGTGGAGGTTTCGAATATTCGGAAAAATTCGAATAACTGCCGGGAAAACCCTAAAAATAACCCTTTTCTATTTCCCATACAAACGTTTTCTAAATAAAATGTAGAGTCAATTTGAACTTCATTACTATTTAATAAAGTTCATATTAAATTATAATCATTCACTGTTGTCTAAGCAATGTAGAAGGCGGTACGAAGTTTGCCGGGACAGCTAGTTATTAATATTATTTGTATGGTTAGAGAGAACGACACGATAGGTAGACTCGATGTGCAGACGTTTTATTTCTTATCTTGATGTTTTGTGATTATTATGAAGTAAACACATGAAACGGATGCTATTCTGATATAGTATCTGTGGTTCAGCAGTTCCGATCTAGACTAAACCTTGCACCAGTTCTACGAACGCAGTTTTATTACGTTACACATCTAACAGGTGTTCACTGTTCAGCGGAAGTATTTAATGCATAACATTGCTAATAAAGGAAACTACATATCTACTATAAAAAATATCTGTAAACCTCGTAAAGGAAATACATTAATAGCCAAAATATAGCCAGATAGACCAGCAAATAGAAATCGTATTTGCAAACAGATACTTACAATACTCTCTAGGCGTAGTCTATGTAGATAGTTATGATACGACTTATAGAAGTTATACAGAAAAACAAAAATGAAACCGGCCAAGTGCAAGTCGGACTCGCGCACGATGGATTAATAAAAAATAACATTTGTTATATGGGAGCCTAGCATATACCTAGTCTAGGCAGCAAAGTTAAGCACTAATGCCTCGTTCCAAGTATCTGGTCCTAGCTCTGATTTTACGATGGCTTTTACGCTTTTTCAGTTGAATAAGCCGTCATACCATCTATCCACGTCGCACTCCATCACGCTATCCACTTTTTAAACGGCTTCAGTAAAAAGGAGGTTTTGAATTCGATCGTGTGTTTTTTGTATCTTTATTATGCGATTATTCCGGCATTTATATCTTCTTTATACAAGATTCTTTATCAATTTGTTAGGTCGTAATTCAGAGATGATTTCATATAAATTTGATTCCTCAGACATTGAAACTTTTTGCATTAAACTTATAAACCTCATCCTCGCTAGTGATTTTTGTCATGACATTTCAAGTACCTATACATCTTAAATTACCCATACATTTCTAATTATAACCACTTTGTATATTGCCTACCGTGTATTTGATACATCTTAAACTTGATATTGAGGTCATATTGTCTTAATATTGATATTCGGTGATTTACATATGAAATAAAAAATTGGCTAAATACTTGTTAAACGATTTATTGATAACACAAGAATTAAATGCAAACCTGAATTGACGTATACAACAGAACTTCTTCGTGTTTAAAGGTTGACTCATTGGTGTTTGAACTCATTTCAAATTTCAATAGATCATTACCTTAATAGTGCCTGTCAACTTGACTTGTCGCTAAGTCACCCTATTCTTCTTTATCAAGATGTAAATTAACCATTATCTTCGTTCCTTGTTTGAAGTTTTGAAAGTCGTTATTGGCACGAACTAGGTTAATTAATAAATAATTTTGAGCTGTGCGTACTTCGCGGCTATCAAACTTCACAGTTCAAATTGTTTCTCATAGGAAAGTCGAGGAGATTCGTTAAGCACGAGTTTGTTAAAAAGTTTGCGGGCTGGTAACACGAAACCACGGGAGTGGATTACCAATTTGAAGACAACGGTAATTTTAATAATGATTTTATCAATTGTTTTATACATTGCTGATAATCAAGCATTTAGTTCGTAATAACAAAGGATGTGTTTTCCCAAGTATAATATGTCCCACAACAACATTTTGATCACAGATAAACACATTGTGATCAATCGTCAAAAATACCCATCAAAAGCTTAGTGCACAATCGAGGGCGGGATAGCAAACAACACCACGATTTATGTGCGCCAGTGTGTAAACATCCCAATCCAGGCTGGATGTAACGACTCTTGACGCTCGTAAAGGTACGGCCACAGCGTGTAGTTTTCGACAGAAATATCTCACTGTAACTTTTGGTCAGCCACTAATTCTTGTCTTGCCTCTACCTTATCTATTATTTCTGTCGAAAGTTAAAAAATACAATTTATTTAAATTTTTACCATTAGTCATTATCTCTCGCCTTTCAATCAACTGCTTGCTGATATTCCTCTCTCCCACAATTATAACTTTTTTCCAGTGTGATGTTACCTTTACAGCTCTTGATATCCATAACTTAGGTTAAACTCGATGGCTGGATTTATGGGTAACTGCTGAAAGGATGGCTAGAAATGCTTTGAAAAATGGTGAATTTAATGCTTTTTTGACAGTCATATGGGGTCAACATTCGAATTTCTATTAAAGCAAAAAGAACCTAAAATACAAGCTGAAGAGTCCCCCAGCTTTTACGTTTTACATATACGTGTTAATAGTTAAAACAAATGGGAATTCCTAAAATTAACATGACTTGCTTTGCTCGCTACTAGTATGTTCGTTATTCGCTGATTTACTTATGTATTTGCATAATTCCCTTTCACTCGTCGGTAAGTTGCCTGTATTTCATATATTTATGGCTTTTTATTCCAGGCCTTAGAATTATTAAACCTTTCTTTCTACGAGTATGTATTATGTCGTATCTGGGCATTGAAATATACTAACTGCCCTATGAATTTGACTTAAGCTAAAGTCTGATTGCTCCATATCTTCGGGTAATCAATCAAATCGAATACCTTCAGCATTTCACTGTTATGTATCCAAGTGGCGCCAACTCAATATTCATAAATTCATAATCAAGATATCACAAATCTGGCTTCCACCAGACTTCCACACTCCGCAACCCAAAGCAATCACCACAAATCGATTGTCACCTCGATGGATGATGAAACTGTAATCGTAAATCGAAGGATCCCCCGGGAACCATCCAGGAGTAAGGAAGTTGACAAACGCACATCGTTACTAAAATTGCGACTTTATGTCGATAAATCGAAGGTTTCTTTTTGGTTGTCTTGATTGATCTGACTGTACGTCTGCCGACTTTGAGATAGTTTAATGTCACTTTTGACTTCTACGAGCTGGCAACTCTGCAGACACGATATTGGCAAACTGCTATCTATAGTTTAATCTGTTTTAAAGGGAACAAATTTCTGCGAACAAATAACTGCAGTGCGATGGGTTACCATTCTCTGCTATCCTCACTATCGGAGTTTTACTGAGTATTTATACCAAGTTTAATTAATTTTATCATTTCATTTCGATCTATAAGCAGCTATTTTCATATAAATTCCGTCTCAAATAATTAAATAAGTATATAAAACTTAAGAAGCAAATCAAATCATAGACATATCATTTATCAAAATATTTTTATCCTATAAAATCACAGGGATAACTTTGAATTGTCTTACATGCTAGGTGAGTTTATAACTGTCCTATTCCAGTCCTATCGCTAGTTGGAGAAGAACTGGCAAGAAACTCGCTGGGCCCTAGCACTTTTTAGTGCAATCGTTGTTAATTTTGTTAAGGATGCCGGGCCGAGTTGGAGCTTATTAATCCCAAACTTTTTGTCATCTAAGAAGCTGACCTAACTGACTGACAACGAAAAGCCAAAACACCTTAGAGAGTCAGATCATCATCTGTGCACCATGAAAGAATATCTCTAAATGTATCCTCTAAAAGCGGTGTCGTGGGGTATTGTGTATGAAAGAAACATCCCGAACGAAATGATGGGGTTCAAAAGCACTACGAGACTGACTCATCTCGTTATTGAGAGCTCTGTTAATAATAATTAGCGCTAGTAATATCTGCTTTGCATTTGACTGATTTGGTGTGAACCAGTTTTTACATCTTATACAATTAAGTACCCAACTTTGGATGAGTCAATGGCCAACTCTGTGGGGGGTTTCATAGACCGATCGAAAACTTTGGCTAAACAATTTTGAAAGCCGAAAACGTCAAGTTATCGTGCCCTAAGCGCTCAGATAAAAATGTCACTGCCTCCACCCGTCCAGGGGCCTTACCACGAAGTCTTCCAGAACGATTCCGTTCTAGAAACGTCATGAAGTAACACTACTTCAATACAATTTGCATAGAAATAACAATGTAATACTAATTCTGTAATGTATTATCAATTCGTGGTGAGTCCCCAGGGTCCTTACCACAAGCTTACAAACCATTATGTTTCAGTAACGTCACATTTCAATATTGAAGTAAAACTACTTTAATTCAATATTTATAGGTCATGGTACAAAATTTCGAAGTTATATAACTTTGATATTACTTTGATACTGGCCTCATATCGTTGTATCATCTATAAGGAACGAGTATATCAGTTATGCTACGAGCGCTCTGCGCTAGTGAACACTAGCCTTTAATATTGCATAAACAATTCAGTTGTGACCTTCACGCCGCTATACATAAGTGCGCATTGAAATGGCCGCGTTCAGCCGTGTAAGATGGCACATTGTCGCGATATGTTTGCTTTCATGCTGCTTATGAGATGTTTAAATAGAATTTAAATACATAGTGTTATTTGCACGCTTGATAAAAGATCTTCCTGTTGCACAGAATAAATAATATGAATACATACGCTCGCTTGACTTCATTCGACATTGAATCTTTACTGGCACGATAACATAGATGCCATGTTTATTTTATGCCACCAAATTGCATTATCAAAAGTATCACACGCTGGAATCCCATACTAGAGATACCATTTAAGGTACTGTCCAATTGTACTAGTGATATGGCGTGGTCTTTTGTCTATAGGCACAGTAATTTCACGCCCGTATAACTCACAGAAGGTAAAGCTTGTACACTAAAGAGAGTTTTGCTTAAGACCTTCCTGAAGAGTGCTACCACAAAGCGATAAAGAATGACTCATACAAACAATCCTACTAATATTATAAACTCGAAAGTTTGTAAGAATGTATGGATGTCTGGATGTATGTTTGTTACTCTTTCACGCTAAAACGGCTGAACGGATCTAGATGAAATTTGGCACAGATATAGATTATAGTTTGGAATAGCACATAGGCTACTTTTAATTCCGAAAAATGTACGGTTCCCATGGGATAGATTTGTTTTTTGTTTCAAGGTACCACGCGGCTGAAGCCGTGATACCGTACACATGATAGCAAGCATAATAGATAACAGTTTTAAATATCATTATTTGACGACCTCAGTGGCGCAGCGGGCGAGAGTCCGCCTGCGACGCAAGAGGTTGCGGGTTCGATTCCCGCCGCGGAACAAATTTGTGTACGATCTGCAGAAATTTGTTCCGTTGGTCTGGGTGTTTTCTATGTATAATAAAAAATATCTATCTATGTATATAATGTATTAATTAAATATATCAGTTGTCTAGTACCATAACACAAGCTTTGAGTAGCTTACTATGGGGCTAGATGATGCTGTGTGGATTGTCCAGCATTATTTATTTATTTTATTATTTATCACCACGGAACTCAACATTCATGCAATAATCACAGAATAGTTTCAAAGTACAAAAGATGCGAATTACATTTTCACACGTTAGTAAAAAGATTATCGTCCGACCACTCAAGCCATTGCTCTTGTAAAAACTCTCAAGGTTTACGCAAGGTGAAGGCCGTATATTGTATAATTTATCTGTGGCTGTGTTTATAAGATCAACAGACATTATAGCAATATTATTATTCAATTTACTAACGTTTATTAGTACACGAAGGTAAGATAACATCCCAATAAAAGAGATTAACCGTCTATTATAGTTAAGTAAATTTGTTTTGATAAAAAAAGTGAATTAAAACTACATTCAGAGCGGTCTATTTTTGAATGGGTGATCTTTTTACATAATGAGCAATGCTTCAGTCAAACTTTCGGTCCCGGTCTTCGATATATATTATAGTCAATTGAATATACGTTGAAGAGTTGATTACTTGCCTGCCACATTTTTTACAAAAGTAAATTTGTACTGTAAATGTACAGTCCAACTGCATGGCAAAAGCCTATGTTCCCTACGTCCATACCTCACTGTTAGCGGCTGATTGGAACCTCTCTTTGAGGTACGCGTCAGTACGTCTCTCCATTATCTTTTAGGCTTTCCACGCCGCCCATTTAGAACCAATTCTGCGGTGGCGTTTACTCATAGTTCCTGTGGCATACGGCAAACATGACCAGCCCACTCCCACATCATTACATTCACTTACTGAATAACTACAAATCAAAATCACTGAATCGTGAAATATGCTTCTAGACAACTTGTATCAAAACACCTTCATGATATCGGAATTTTCCGTTGAAAGGAAAAACTCGATCCGCAGCCGGTGGAAAATAGTCTTATTGTTGGATGAAAGTGCTACAATTTTTAGGACTAAGTTATCACTTTTCATCTAAACTATTTGTGACATGTAATGTTTTTTTCTTAACACATTTTCTCTAGTAAGTTCAAAGTTATTAAACCAAACGCCCATAGTTCACTCCCGAGGTAGGCGAAAAATTCTGGTTTAAAATAATTTCACAAGCTAAACACGTACCGAACGGGATTACTGAAAGCCGGCTCGACGTAAGCCACTGTATATTTTATAAATTATATCAGCGACTGTACAGTGCTGTAAGTCTGTAAAGTGGACACGTGTAGCCGCCTGTACCAGTTTGAGCTATTATGAAACATAGTGGAGTGTACAGGTTTTTGCGTGGACTTATTTCTATAGAAACTTCATACTTTCTGCTTTATGCTTTAGTTAGATAATTGAGTTGGAATCACGTTGTGTGCAACATTAACCTTTTTGACTGATCGTTGATCCTCGTATAATCATTCAGTTATACATAAATTTATGCACTGCTTAAAATTAGAATTAAAGAATAAAATCGCCACATAGTATTCCAAGGCTGTATACGTATACTTAAACAGAAAACAGAGTAAAGCGGACAAAATTACAATACTTTGAAATCTTGTACACTAGAAAAGCATGTAGTGGACGTAAAGAAAGACATCCTAAAATGTTCTTAAGGAAACAAATCAATTCATGTATTCACCAAGCTCACCGCAATAGCTTCGTTTGCAAGTCATCATCATACTTATGTTAACAAATGTCCTTGATAAGCATCGGCAGAATAAATAGAAATAATTTACATTTCAATGCAGTGGACGGAGCGCGCCCTGTCGAAATTACTTTTCTTTACGAATGGATGCTTTCACATCATTGATCCAGCGATATCAGATGGATTATAGAGTTAAAGCGGAATTCAAAAAGCGCTTACATTTCCACAGCGAGTACTGCAATGCAATAACACGACACCCAAAGCAATAAGTTCACAGCTTGTTCAGGATGTCCTGTTAAATTCCAATTGTAGAGTGCTAAGGGGCACAAAGACATCACACTGTAATATCAGGTGTCGAATGTCGAGAGAATCCGATTCAGTAAAGGGAGCAAAAGCCTTTCACGTCTACGTCGCCCGCAGTGTTATCACGTCGCCGCCTCCCAGACAGGCCTTTGTTCCCACCTGCCTGCCTGACAGATGCGACTCCGACATCCAATCTCATAAACGGAAACCAACCCTCTCTAACACACTAAGCCCCGCACACCAGACTAAATCTTCTGGCAAAATTAATAAACCTATTTATGTTCCATAAAACAAACTCTATCTCTCTCCGTGCAATAAAAGCCACGTAAAACGAAGGTTTGGGATTGCTTCCCTGCTGATATTTTATTTATTCAGCCGCGTCCTCCGACGTACTTACGCCGGCGAAATATCACCTAAACCCTGCACCGAGCCCAGAATATTCTATACGCTTGAATAATGTCCAGTGTTCCATAAAGAATGCATTTGCATACGTTGTAGTGCTGCAACAGGCAGCTCTCTCGGCCGAAATGTAATCTGAACAAACACAAACCCGCCTTTTGTACGCCGCAGTGCCAGTGCCACGCATCGGAGATAGCGAAATGAAAAAGGAATGCAGTGATGGAATTTCTGACCGGAGTGAGTGCTTTAAAAACAGTGAAAATGTTAGTTCTATCGAACATATTTCGTTCGAGCCATCCGCAAAACCAACTGATGACGAGGGATCTAAACTCTCTTACCTCGGAGAAACAAATGGAGGACTCTAAAATGGTCTCACAAAATTCGTTCAGAATAAAACAGCGAACGAAAACGCGCGAGAACATAAACTTGACTGATGGAATGGATGGTGACGATACAAAAACGGTGAAACGTGAGAAGTGCCTGTCGAACAGCGTCGACGCAATCGTCGCGCGTAACGATGCCAATACTAAAGTGATATGTAGTGCCAAAGGTTTATTAGAGACGAATTTAGATGATTTGTTCAATGACGTTCAGAAATTGGACGGATGGAGCGTCGAGCCAAAGAGCTTGGGCGCCAGTGAACCGACCTTGAGTTTTAGTGATGGTAATACCAAGGTTGTGAACCGTGAATCGCTCGTGTCAGTGGATGACAGTGATGACGATACAGGGAGTGACAGTGACTATTCGGATGAAGTGCTTCGGGAGCAGAGGATATGTTTGGGCGCTCGGCGTTTCGGACACTTGCTAAGGAGAGTCATATCTAGAAATGGTAAGTTTTTGTAATATATGAGGGTAACGATTCAGCCAGCATATCGATATAAAAGTCGCACGCTACAACACTAGTTTGTAATACGCTTTTAAACCGTCTTTTGTGTTGGAGGATCAGATACTCTTAGTTTTTTCGTCTAGTTCAGATATTTGGTTCAAATCGTCAAATTATTTGTAAATTGTTTTCCTGAGAAATAAAAACGTAATTGAACCCACATTGAACCGGCAAAATGGCTGTCGTCTCGCAAGCGTGGCAAAGTGATTACGTACCGTTTATTTCTCTCCAATCATATCAAAATAGTTTCTCCCGTTGTGATTGAGATGACCGCCTAGCTATATTTTGTTACTCGATTATCCTATCTTCAGCATTGTTGCTATCGCGAGATAAGATCTCTATGTTTTTGCTGTCTAAATCGTGTTTTTGTAAGAAACCAGTATGTGGTTTTATAATAGTGTTTCTTGTTTTTTCTCTGTTTTGTTAAAACCAACACGGATTTTCCATAATTTATTCATATCATTTGCTTCATCAACGATTTGTACGTTTCATTTTAAGCTACTAATTATACTATTATTTCGATTAGTAGTAAACGTCGTGCTTGTCCCATAGGCGCTGTTGCTTTATTGCATCTAATTTGCCGCATGCATGTGTGATGCTAACAGCATCAGTAGCGATCATGGCACGACGCGACATGTCGCTTACGCTAATCTGTCTGGCATCGTGGTTCGTTTGCTAATGGGAACGAGCGATACGGGGTCTGGTTAGCTCGTACCTAACGTGGTACTTATATTTTATATCCTATTTCTTAATAGGTATTTGATTGTAGTCTGAAGCCTAAAGTTTGGATCTTAAACCAATGTTTATCTGTGAATATTACTCTGATCGTTAATTAAACTTAGCAAGGAGATAGATTGTAGGTACCTCTGCCTATTCAATTCAATTCAAAAATAATTTATTCACTAAAATCACAAGGATCATTTTGAAACGTCTAAAATGCGTCCTGCATGCTGAATTATTAGTTACAAACAAAAATACAGAACTTTCCTCGTTGTAATATTAGTATATATATCATACAGTTCCTCATTCCAACAGCTTCACAAACTATATTTACCACCCTGAAAAGCTTCTTTTAATAAGGAAAATAGTCCCTCAAAGCCTCATACCCAGTTTTAATCTCGTTAATGTCCAAAGTTCAAAGGCAAACTTGGTGGCTCTTTTCATAGCAATTTCTTAAACAAACTAACGTCTCGCAACTTGTTCGAAGTTGTGTAAACTGTAGATTACATGTTGCCTGCCATTATTTCGCGTTTAATAATCGCTAAAGTTAAAAACTCGTTAGGTGGTCGGGAGCTGCTGGGCTGGTCGGTTTCAGGCACAGATTACGGGGAATACCTGGCTCATTTGATGCAAGCCACTGCACTTTAAATTATTTTAAACTAGCTTCCGCCCACGGCTTCGCCCGCGTGGTACCTTGAATAACAAAAACAAATCTATCCCGCGGGAACCGTACATTTTTCCGGGATAAAATGTAGCCGATAATGTTCTTATTTCTGTGCCAACTTTCATCCAGATCCGTTCAGCCGTTTCAGCGTGAAAGAGTAACAAACATACATCCAGTCATCCTGACATCCATACAACCACACATTCTTACAAACTTTCGCATTTATAATATTAGTAAGATATATCTGGATCATTTTTTATCGCCTCACAATGTTTTTGAAACAGTGTGGTGAAATAATTAAATTTAATTCTTCAGAGGCTACTATCGTGCATTATCATTATGCATATCTACATATTTAATAATGGTACGTACGAGTGTTTTCTTTAAAATGTTGAAAAAATTCGATGTCTCGTACATACAGTAAGGTTTACAGGCATGTAATAAGCTTTTAACAATGATATTTTTAAGATAAAGACGGGCCTTCTGCTTGATGTATATCCTTAGTAAAATATACATTTAATGTTAGTCCTTAAATTTTTTGAATTTATTTTTTATTAAAGCCTCCAACTCCTGTTATGTACCAGCTGTTATGGTTTTACTGTACATTTTACGGCAACGTTTTTACCTGTATTTTATTTTACTCTACCTAATATAACCGTTGGTATCGCTTTCGAAGTATGAAAACGGACCAGTACAGTTACAGTTTCAGTAGAGCTATTTTTATGGTCAGTACTGTACATAATAGTGCAGTTTTAGAGTTAAATATATTGAACACTGCGTTTTTTTACTATAGGTACTAGAGGTAATTTCACTAGTTGAATTAAGGTATTTATTCCAGCTTAACCCAAGTGTAATAAAAAATATTAATAAAGTCTTCTTTGTTCTAACATCTTATTGTATGATCCAACTTACAAAAATAATAATGCTTTAAAGAAGCACGCACAAACATTATCATTAGGTACATATCCACTTCCACAATAAGTTTTCATTTACATAAGTACTCAATTCATTATCGCTAGATCGTTCAAATCCCTCGGATTTTGAATCAATATTCGGTAATACTACTGGATATGAATAGAATAGCTCCTAAAACCATTTTACACACTCTACCCATATTGTCGTCATGCCGGCTTCTGTTCGGCCTAGTCCGGGCCAAACAATAGACACTACCCTCTATCTGATAAAGGTATCTACAACCAAATCAGGGTGTGTATGAACAGAAATGAATCCTACTTTAGCATCAGCCCTTCCATAGTCACGTTAAAAGAAAGCTGTCAGAGCATTTTACCCATTCCCAACTTGAAAACTCCCAGCCTTCAAGAACTTTAACGCTTTCACAGCCAAAAGAGAGACGACATTTTCTTGGCAACGCCTTGCACAATAATTCTTTAGCAAACGTATTCTAACAAAAACGTCATATCGTGATATTCGCCAATAAATAACCGAACAATGCCGCATTATCGTTTATCGCTGGAATCATAAGCGTAGTTTTCACTTAGCTGCGACACGCGTGAGTGAGAGCGGCTTTGTAGCCACGCCCCACCGGCCCAGCGATCTGGTTCATTGCCTAAATTGACCATGTCCAGTAGAAATGTCATGCGGCCCTTCGATAGAGGCGACACCAATACCGACACAGTACTCAGGCCCATGGTGTCAAATCTAAAAAGGCATTCAATATCAGGAGCGCTACACACCAAATTGGTTATCACTATGATAGTGAGATAATAAACGGCCAATGTGGACAGGAGAATGATGTGGCATCACAATGCAGAAAGGATGAAAAACGTAAGAGAAAATCAGCAAGAGTGGGCGTTTTTTCACATTCGAATAGATCGTTTGCCATAACGGTCTATCACTCGCTATACGGCAACAACGTTGCGGTGTTTATTGACTACTATTTATTTTTACAACGTAAGGGCGCCAATTCCACTAACCAATCGTTCCAAAATGACATCGGAATCGTCGATCGCAGCATTGTCGTTTAGTTCGATCGCGCCCGCCATAAACAAAACGTCAAAAGAAATGTAGACTAGTTTAATCAAAATAAAAATCCGCAAGTGAAAATAATTTTATAGCAGGATTTGACATTTGATATGACACTTTCGTGATTCCGACGAATCCAATTACACATCATTTGTCAAAATTCGTCCAGCCGTTTGGGCTACAGCAAAACCGAAACCCCCATAGATACGATTACTACATATACCCCAAACACTTTACCCTCAGTCAGATAATAACAGTTTACAGACTTCTAGGTAAACAGCGTACTGATTTTCTTCCATTCTCTATCACCGTGTCACAGGCGTGGTCATAATGTAAGCTTCGAACATCAAAAGCCCTTCCCTCGTGTGTAAAAAGAAAATTAAATTGTATAGCATCGCTCTTATGATGTATGATGATGAATTCATCGTATTAAGATTTCAATTGGTCTTTGTTGAAATCATAGTAAAGGTGGCCTTCACTTGACGGATGGATAAAGGGTCACTTGTGGACTCATGAAAAGTCACTTTAAAGGACAATCAAGTCTTTATGAAATATTAGCTGTTACAAGCCACTTCGTCCGTTTTTCGCTAACTTTATTTCGAACAAACCATTTCAATGAAACTTATATTCTGCTCCTAATTATGCTCTGTCCACCTGTGAAAACCATTATAAAAAACCGTTCATTAGTTTCGGAAATATGCACAAACAAGGAATAAACAGAAAATAATTCTTAAAATTGCTTTTTTGTGTTCTTATACTCTTCTCTAATCTCCACCTTTTATTTTGGGGATAGTGCTTTTACTAGTTTGATGGAGTCCGCCCTAATGTTATAAATCAAAATTACTACGCAACGTTTTGTTCATGTTTTTGCATGATCGCTTGAAATATCTTTAAAGCGTTAAAAACTTATTGTAACAGTTGTTGAATTCATGAGTTGAATTCAAACAGCTGATGGGTGATATCTCTTACAAAATGATGTTCTGTGAAAGTTGACAAGTCAATTTCGTGCCTCGATGGCTATCTATGACACGGGGTCTAGGCTGACTTTCATTAAGAACTTTACGTAATGGGATATCATTAAGAAAATTGCGCAGTTCCGTTACTGTAGAAGTGTACGAGGCTAGGCATCAGTTTATAATATCAACTAGCTCAACTCTAACTAGACTATTACGCCGTGCCGATCGAATTATTGAAACATAGTGACTCGACTACACCAGAAACTGATGCTGTATCAGTCAGCTTAGAGAAACATCGACAACCTCAGTGGCGCAGCGGGCGAGAGTCCGCTTGCGACAAAAGAGGTTGCGGGTTCGATTCCCGCCGCGAAACAAATTTGTGTACGATCTGCAGAAATTTGTTCCGTTGGTCTGGGTGTTATCTATGTATAATAAAAATATATCTATCTATGTATTTAATGTATTAAATATATCAGTTATCTAGTACCCATAACACAAGCTTTGAGTAGCTTACTTTGGGGCTAGATGATGCTGTGTGGATTGTCCAGCATCATTTATTTTATTCATTTATATTGTCCTAGAATATGAGTGAATAGTAAGAAACACTTTATTATTTTTAATTTGCCATTTAAAATGTGAACATTGATGTGAACAAAATAAGATGGTGCATATTTTTGTAGCTTCAAAGCTAGTCCATAAAAACAACTTACTCGTATTTACTATTCAATGTCTCATAGTAACTATCTAAAATCTTTACTCCATTGTAACCTGGGGCCTGACCATAAGCTCTTCGGGCAATATGAAAGTAATACAGCTTTGAGATTACGTTCCATGACTTATAAAAAATGAATTAAAGTTAATATTGTTACTTCAAGCTTCAAATACGAGTTCTGAAACACGATGGTTTATAAGAGCTTTTGGTAAGGACCCTGTTGTTTTTCTGGAATAGATTCTTATCTCAAGCTCGTAACTGACCTTGGAATGGCCGGTAAGTGATTAGATAGATCATAAAACAGAACAGCCTATCCTAACCGCCATATTCCCTTGTGCGGGCACCATCAAATTTGATGGGATTTCTGTTAATTAGTCAAATAACTACTAACCCCGCACGAGGCAGGTAGCATGCAACAACGGTTTAAAGACCTATAAAATCTGATACTTGTGTTCACTAACACATTAACCGACCGTAACCATCGGATAAAACGATAGAACGGTTTAATATCTGATAAAAAAAATAAGATTTTGTTTCATGATTATTTTACAAAATTACTTACCCTGAATAAATAAATACTTTCAAATAATAATTTTGAAAGTGGCACCGGTGACAGAAAAGATGAGGAGTAATAGGTTAGCGTGGTATGGGCATGTTATGCGAAGACATGAATGTCATGTGACAAGGAGAGTGTTAGGTATGAATGTGGATGGATACAGGGGTAGAGGTAGGCCAAAGAAAAGATGGATGGACTGTGTGAAAGATGACATGGGTAAGAAAGGAGTGAGTGATGAGTTGACGAGTGACAGAAGATCACATGTTGTGCCGACCTCGCATAACGTGGGATAAGGGCAGGAAGATGATGATGATGACTTACCCTGAATAGCAATGTTGTCTTTGTTGTCGAGTTGTGTAGAGTATTTCGTCAAAGGCCGTGGTGTGATCAACTGTCAAGTACCTATGTGATCTCCAATACAAAAATATAAGCTGTTTCTCGTCGAGTTCTGTAGAATAATTTCAAAGCCCATTAGAAATAAGCCGTTTGATATCAAATAATGACAGAATCGTGATGCGTATGATTTCATCCGTTGAGAAGTTTCCGGTATTCTAACATTAATATAATGCAGCTTAACTTATACAGTCTCATTTTGTTCGCGAAAATGTTCAATGCAGGTACGCAACAACAATACCCACACCACAATACAATATCATGTAAATTTGCAACGTAAAAATATGAAAAGCATATGAAAATCTCGTAAAATAAAACCAGGATACCGCACAAAATCCGACGGGTCAACTTTTCACACGCCCAGTCTGTACGCCCACATTTCTAGGCACTACAAGCTCACCAAACCATTAGTCAAAGTCATGCACAGTCCCAGCTTTAAACCAGCAAGCCTGGCCAGAATATTAGGCGCATCCCGCACAATAGCCGAAACAATATGGGATTCCATGGCCCATCGCTGCGTGTCACTTCTAATCGGCTTGCACAACAAACTGAGCTTAATCGCGATTGGCTTAGATTTATGATGACTAGGCCGCAACCGACAAAATCTAAAATAATATTTTTGCCGTATTCAATTTTATTAAACTTATTTTTAGTTAGCAATTTCACTCGGGTACGTTAAACGTTCTTTAGAATCTCTTTTTCGTTTTCTCTGAGTGAGATATTCTATGATTTAGTGCTAATATTTCGTCTGTGGCCCATCTCCGAACATCTATTCACGGCTCGCGTTTAGTGAACGTCTCAATAGTTGTAATCTGGAAACTGGACCATTGGTCGGACTGGTATTGTGAGAAGATGGACCACTATCTTGATTAGTCCTTTCATGTAGTTCAGTTGTTAATCAATATTGAATGTGGAACGTGTAAAACGTGAGCAAGCATGTTTAATGTGATATGAGTAGAGATCTGGAAACTGCAGTCGGTAGATTGATATGAGTTTCTTGCCTGTTCATCTCAGACTTGAGTTTGGTTGGAGCTTCACCTAAAAATCACCTAAATAATCCTTGTTATAATATTTTATTGCATAAAAATATTTCAAATTTGAAGCCAATTTTCTACATTTCCTTACTTACATAACTTCCGTTAGATACAAACAAAGCTTGGCGCAGATATGATCGACAATTACGAGCAGTAAAAGTGCCGCGTCATGCCGATTGGCGCCGACATTGTTCTAATGCACAATGGGACAATGGGCGAAAGCGTAATGCGGACGGAGTTAGATACACTCCATTTTTATTGACGACTCTAGGGGCGATTTGAGTGACGAATTGACACTATTAGTTACGGAGCACTGGGTTAAGAAGCCATTAGTTTGATTGAGTATCATCAGCTTAGAGCAGTGCTTACTGCTTAATGCAATTAATCTTGCAAAAAATATTGCAATAATAAAAAATCTAAAATGTGTCTGATTGATCCTACTTTACAAAGAACATGTGCCAAGTATAATGTAAGGACGTGCCTCTTGCAACCCCTCGTTAGATCCACAAAGATCTACCAACCTTGGGGATTATCATGTCTATTTGTTTTTGTAATTATATACCGACGTTTTATCAACGTCAAAAACACAAAGGATTGAGAAGGATTATTTCGAATCCCTTTTAATTATTCTCTAATATTTTGTTGCTCGACCTAAATCAGTAATCATTTACAATTTGAAACGCCTTGTTATTAATTTAATTTTGTATCTTTTCAGGTAAGTCCCTCAACCAGTGAGGTGAATGGATCCCTTGAGGTAGGTATCCATTTAACGATTACTCTTTATTAATTTCAAAACGGGACGTACAACATGCCTCCCAAGTTACCCGCCGAACTGAAACTCTCAAGGTTGTACTTGTACCCTTTTGTTATTCTTAAAAGGGCTGGTTTGGTATGGATGAAAAAGTACTTTTGAAGTTTTAATTATGATAATTCAAACGGAAGCTTATTTATTATTTTAACTACCTTACCTACGAGCAACTTTGATGTTTTTTACATAATACAGTACGGAATTGTTTGCAAGTTGTTGTCATTTCCATTGTCAATACATAGTCCTTGCCGTTGGAATGAAATAAATGTTCGTACAACCGTCGTTATTTCTTGGGAATCGAGAATCGAAAACTTTGACTACCTCTTTTACCCCCTTTTGAAACACGTGTCCATTTATTTTGAATATATGCAATACTTTAAGTATTCAAATCAAGTTTCAAACCAAACGGTAAAAAAATAACGATATCAATTTTGACTTCCTTTGTTTTATAGACTCTTATATAGATTGTAAGGAAAAGTTATATTTAGTAACAGCCTTGCCCTTGTCAGTAATGCCTTTTATTTCTGCTTTGATATGCATGTTCCATTGTGTATATCTTCTTGCGTAACTTATACTTACACGTGCGTTTAAAGTTGACCCTGAGGCTAGCACCGCTTTACTGAAGCATGTAATTTGTGTAATACTTTATAAAACGTTTAAACTTTGAAGAAAAGCCACTACAATCGGACTACCAGCTATTCTGCTTAAGTTTGAATGGCACAAGAGAACTTACCGGTCAACTAGACAAAATAACTATGTTCAGCAACATACTCCTACCATAGTAACTTAGCGTCAAGTGGGTCGTATGCTTGTTTGCCGGTAGCATAAAAAACATGATTTAGTCCAAACATTTGTAGTAAATCCAGCAAGGATTTAAAATAAGTAAGAATAAGTAGAATGTAGTTTCTCAACAAGTACGCTAACCACGAATGAAGAAAAATCGCAGTGAAAAGCTCGGCAAATCCCTGCCCTTCCACTGTTTATGATAAAAATACGCTTTAAATAAGAACCTTTCCCTTAAAGACTTAAGTGGCCTAAGATATACTTAATACCAAATATCCTGTTTTCTTCATTTACCCGTTCAATCCTTTCATAACTAAGTTTTGTTATAGTTTTAGGACGAATCATTAATTATGATGACCTACCTCCATGTTAAAATACCTCCCCGGTCAAGAGATTGGTTTAGAAGCAAGAGTTGTGAATTTGATTCCCGCTGTGGGTTTTGGTGGTACTCAGTTTCTGCCACACAAGGTCTTATTGTGTAGAGTCAGGAGTGCGTTGACATTTCTCATATATGTATATTTTATTTGGTATAAACATTGTATTCTAAAAAGAGCCTGAAAATCAATTAAAATAACCTTTACGATTTCAAGAGTCTCGACTTATCATTAAGTAGAGATCTTATTATTTCAACTTGAAAAGCCACTTGAAAGAAGTTTCTCCTAATGAAATTTCTTTCACGAATAAACTTTATTCGTAAGACAAATACTTTGCTATCCTAGTTTTTTGCAACAAAGGCAAACAGCTTGATAAATTGGTCAATAAATAAAAGAGGACTCGTAATATGTGGAAATATCTTCAAATAGCATGAGCGAAATTGTAGGTATATTATTTATTTGGGTTTCTATTTATTTTTATCCGCAAACAGAAACAAATCTTCTGTAGTTAGGTATGCCTATTGTATCTACTTACCATAACATGGTATGGAAAAAGATCTAGCAGTTATTTTTGTTCAGGCAGAATATATATTAGTAAATTAAATACCGGGCGATGCGCTGTTAGTCAATGGGTTATTAGATTATTAGGAAGGGGAGACTAGACTACAGATAACAAGTAAGTAGGTATCTTAGAAGTGAATTAACATCCATTTAATGTTTTCAAAAATTGGTAGATATGTATTTTAGACTGCATTGCGTGGCTAGATCGTTCAAAATTGCAGATAAATACGCATAAACTAGAAGCTAAAACAATTATCTGAACTTTAGTATATAAAAAAAAATACATTAGTATGTAAGTACCATAATATTTACGTAAATCTCGGCCGTCTGCAATGCAAAGAGACCGCATTCAACCGGCAAACAGCAGTATAGTTGAAAAATGCGGAGTCGCGTGCGAACGGCTCAACTTGCAAACTTTGCACTTTACAAAGTTTATCTTCGAGTGGATTTATGCGATTTTTATACCGAAGAAAGACCCATTATTCATTGTTTCATGGAAAAGTTGGGGCTTTCATACAGTTTGCGGTTATGGTGTTAGTTTACAGCTGCGCCCTGTCTTCGTGGAGCAATTATTATTAAACTACCGTCAACTACTTACCAATATTAGATAACTTACTTGAATTTCCGACTGTTACCAAACCATCGTATACGTTCACAAGTTATTTATGGCAGCTGAAGTATCTAGAAGTGGAAAGATGAAGTAAAATCATGTTTTTATAATGAATTTAGACATATTTTATACGGATCAGGCGCACCACTACTTAGGTTGGGTTTAAAAAACTCTTTTAATGACTTGGTCATCTCCATGCACCATAATAAATGGGTCCATTTTTGAGGGTTCTCACCTTTGTGTGTAGTTTCCTATAAAATGTTTCATGTAGGTATATACAATAGAAATAAATTCAATATCGTCGTTGTTCCGCTCTCGACGGATATACACTTTAGTACCTTGTGAAGTTGTGAAAATTTTAATATTACTTGCTCATTCCTACTAGTGCTGTGCTATAGCCTCTGTATTTACCTACTAGCATAGAAGAAGTGGGTGCCTCTACTTACCTTAGTATCATTTTCGCGTTGACAAAATTGCCATAAAGACAGAATAGCCTCAAAAACCCGGAAAACATTATTTCAGAATGAGATAAATCCGAAGTATTGTCCATGAGAAGTTCGAAAGTTCTTTCAAGCGTGCACATTCGTTTGTATTCAAATGGCATCAAAACTTTAACAGATAAAGCGTCGTGTCGGCTCTGCTTCTGTACGGGATCTGTTCAACAGACGGCATTCGTAGTCCACTTTTCTTTTCAATAACTTTTCTCATAGAGTTTCAGATAAAATGGTCGTCTTTTCTGTGTATAGAGTACCATGTATTATACAATTTAGGTCATACAACCCCTCTAGCGCACTGCAGATCACAATTAGTCCGAAAAGAGCACTTCCATTCATTACGCTTTGCAACGTGCTCCTGTAAAAGGTGGGATTGGAATGAGAACATACAGATACACGGGTTCAGCACAGCACATACATAACTCAGCCTGTGTTTTGCCATTATTCTGCCGAATTGAATATTCTAAATACGACCGCCCCGTGTGCCAACTCGCGACACAATACAATAATCAAACAGTATCTACATGTTGACATGTATTCGTAATCTCCCTGGTTATTCTTGTGAGCGATGGGGTAAGAACGGTTTAAAGAGGATACTTGTGTTATGTGCGCCTTTTCCATAACCTATATAACCGACGACCTCAGCGGCGCAGCGGGCGAGAGTCCACCTGCGACGTAAGAGGTTGCGGGTTCGATTCCCGCCGCGGAACAAATTTGTATACGATCTGCAGAAATTTGTTCCGTTAGTCTGGGTGTTTTCTATGTATAATAAAAAAAATCTATCTATGTACCTATATAATGTATTAAATATATCAGTTATCTAGTACCCATAACACAAGCTTTGAATAGCTTACTTTGGGGCTAGATGATGCCGTGTGGACTGTCCAGTATTATTTATTTATTTATTTATTTATATGTGATTGCTCATCTTATTTGTTTGCATACTGCACAATACGATACAATAGTCATCTTGAAAAAATATGGCAATTTTTCTTTCAGAATGAGATCAATAGTTTTAGCTGAGACGTTTTGAAGTTCTGTTTCTTAGCCAGAGTGTGTTTTCTGAATGACATCTGTATTGTGCTCCCACGCTTTGTAATGAAAACATCGTAAAGATAATGTAGCATTGTACTGAAGAACTGGTGCTTGATTTACGTAAATTAGTTTTGTTGAAGTTGTGGATTTATGAGCTTTGCACATGAAGCTAGCCCGCTGTTTCATCTGGAACCTCTCTCAACTTTGGCTTGAAATTATACAGAAAACACACGAGTGTTATTTATTATGACTGACATTCTGTTTTCACTCTGTTCGAGCAATTATGAGTACTACTGTAATGTACGATTAGCATTAGGGCCAATTAATGAGGCCACATTTGGAATTTGTCCGTCTTATCTCCATAGTTAGTGAGGATTAAAGATATTGACTTATTGAGTTACATTTGAGTAATTTGTTCCGAAAAAGAGCTCTTAAGCAGAATCATCAGTCAATTCATCCAAAATTATATCGTAAATTTTTGTATGTTTTTTTGTAAATTTTATGTAACGAAAATGGCTTCCGAATGAAACAAATGTGGTTGTAACTTGGGTTTGTATAATACTTTGTGACGAAAGTAGTTCCAATGACTAGGAAACTTCTTTATGCATAGCGCTACGCCCTGGCATCCCTAGGGAGTTACGAAGAAGACGCACAATTTCTTTTAGGTTCTACATAGTACAAACTATTTCGATTTATTGATGATATTAGAAAATGTTGTAATATTGGTTATATCCGTTATTACGACAGAAACTACTAAAGTTCGCTAATTCGTACGCCTAAAATCTCTCAGCCACTTTCGTAAAAGTTTTATAAGTACTGGTAAAGTTTAGTTCAGAATATTATACCAAGCAAGGGAAATAAATACTTTATTTACAAAAATATACACACTATATAATAAAAAATGTTAATTGCACTATCTAAAAACCGTTACGAACGATCTATAAATAGGTCAACAGATCTGACTAGTACCAAGCTTTCCAAACCATTCTAACTTTGGATAGTAACGTAATTTCCAGGTCAAGTATTTATCCCCAACCGGTGCAACATCTCTATTCCTGAAACTATAAACTAAACCCAAAGCCCACACTGAAATTTAATATCTCATCGCAAACTACGAGCGTAGTGAAAACCATATTTCTGGCTGCAATTAAGGTCTCCCAAAGCCCAGATGATATTTCTGCTGGGCGGTCGGCCGCGGCCTGCAATGCCATAAAGTACAAACCTAAGTACGAAGGTAGTTGGTATAAAGGGAATTGCTAATTACAAAGCTCAGCACTAAATTTCATTTATATATTTTTGTAGAACATTTTCATATAACCAGAAGGTCTTTCTCTTCATCCTTTCGCATTTCAGAGTCATTTTTCGTCGGTTTCCTCATGATGTTTTCTCCGTTAGATAGGTACTCACATACATTCATTTTAGAAACAGAATCATCCATTAGTTCACAACCGGATTTGAATCCACGTCCTTAGGATCAGGGGCTTGCTATTAGCTCTTAAAAACCATCATGTTTCAAAAACGACAAATTTCAAGCTTAACGTAACACTACTTCAATTATTTTTTTATAGGTCATGGTGCCAAATATCAAAATTATATTACTTTGATATTGCTCGACGAGCTTGTGGTAAGGCCCCTGAATGCTACTACCACTAGACAACCAATCCTCACATTTATACCCCTAGATTTCTTAGAATTTGATCGATAACATCTGTCGTAAAAAAGGTAGGTGTATCTTACAGAATGTGTAAGAATGTATGGTAAATCCACATGCGACTTCATTAGGAACTCAGTTCCATTGTTGCATGAGAAACGAGACGACACGACGCCCGCGGGAAATACGAAGGATGGAAATATTGTAGGGGACGGCTCATTGTGGGAGCATTATCTGGGTTCTTTTGTAAAAATCTTAATATGCATAAGTTTTTCCACTATCCTATACCTTACTGCAGAAGTTTGGATGTTTGTGATTCAATGGCAAGGACTTGCACAAATTGAAATATGTATACCTACGTACATATATACCTCGTCTTTGACTGGCCTTCTTTGCATGAGCAAAAAAGACAGTGTGTTACTCTATGGAAGAGATGACAAAGGGAAACCTGTGACGACAAAAGTGATATTTTTTGTCTTTTTCTCTTCTTTTCCGTAGAGAAAACGCTGTCTCTTTAGACTCAGGATAAAAGGGCTAACGGGCTATGTCAAAGTAAAATAACTTTGATATTTCGTACCGTGACTTATAAAAAATGGATTGAAGTGCTGTTACTTCAAGCTTGAAATGTGACATTTTTGAAACATGATGGTTTGTAAAAGTTTATGGTAAGGCCCCTGGTCTTATACTAAGTACTCGTTATCCAAGTCCCATGTGCGCGTGGGTGGGTTTAAAGCTGCTACTAGCATTTGCAGTCCTTCCATCCAACAAGCGACGGATGCCGATGGAGACGCAGACCTGCCCTCAAACTCATAAAATTTTAATCGCTTATAATTCGGCACACAGGGGATTCGGGACGCACATCAAATTATTTTTGTGGAATATACGCTGCTTTGGGAACGACATATTTATGGTTCAATTTTATATGCTGCTGGTATTAGATTTTATATGTCTTGATTTTTGTCTGAGATGTTTACCAACTGTGTTTCATCAGTTGAAAACAGCGCCATTTCACGTGGCCATTATGGCATCGCCATTTGTAACTAGCAAAACTTGGTTGCTTTTAGCTATAAGGCCGAACGTATTGTCCGATTTACAAGTCATTTTCTGCATTGTATTTCTATGTTTTTAACAATAAAAAGTTATCTATCGATCTACAAATTACCACAGAATTATAATTGGTAAAATTGTCTCATACAAACTTTAGTTTATAGATAAAAATCTTAATTAGAACAATGCATAACTTCTTTCACAGTTGGTATCTAGTTAATTAACAACAGTCTAGCTACAACAATGCCATTTCTAACACACAATTTGCCAACATCCTAGCGACCCATATACTCAGTCCAGTGGCTGGCCAATTTAGGCTAATATATGGAGTTTACGAAACTAGAACGTAAAATTTTAGCAGTGACTATACGAACATAAATTGTACGCCTGCAGGCACGCTGTGGTTGCCAACTGCATGATCGCATTTCCGAAATATGCTTGAGTTTTTGGGTACGTTACATGAACATTGAATGCAAAATATATTACATTTCTTCTGTAAAAACCAACGTTGAACTAATTTTTCTATTGGTTCTTACTTAACACTATCATATAAAACTTCAGTGCGTATGTGTAATGAAATGGTAGTATTTAAGGCGGAACGAACGACAAAGCTTGACAATCCAAAGCACGAAATCGCTGTGTTATCACAATGAAACAGACAACGTTGCCTAACCTATCTGTTAAAAAAACAAAGCAAGCTATACCTACCTACAACAAAAAGAAAGCAAGCAATGTTTTCATAAAAAAAAATGAGAAAAGTCGAAATAAAGTGTGTTAAATAAAGAAACTGCTGTGAGTAAATTCAATAGAAACTGATTTCTATTGGTACTTAGTACTTTAGAGGCATTATTTCACCATTTGCCACCGTTCAAACGATGATTGTATTGCTACGTAATTTTACCCCAACTGTGATTGTGCCCTTCCGGGACCCATTCTGGCCTGATTATTATTATATAATTTAAAAATGAAGGTTTGAACAACTTGCTTAAGTCTGATGTTTCGTTTGATTTATCGTTTTTGATCACCCGCTTTCAGATCAGCACCCAGGCTGTATTATCTTCGTTTCAAAGTGTAGATTTTACGAAACTCAACTTTCCGTAATGTTTATGTATATAAAAATTGCAAACAAAGTTGCGGGTAATTCCATTCGTAGATATCCAATATAATTAATGTAATGTGTACTGTAAACCAATGAATACATGACCCGTAAAACCTCTACCGCATCATATATCAGACATCGCCGGGGTCGCAATGCACCACGGAAGATACATAAAATATTAACGATGCGGGTTCACGATCACACCAAACGTGTTGTTGGCGGTTTTGGTGACGAAAATATATAAACTCGCGGAAATACATCTGAGCAGGTTCAGATGGCATGTTTTCTGAATAAAATAAATAAATAATGCTGGACTATCCACACAGCATCATCTAGCCCCAAAGTAAGCTACTCAAAGCTTGTGTTATGGGTACTAGATAACTGATATATTTAATCTACTATATAAAAGGATAAGTCCTGACTGATTTAAATAGATACAACGCACAGCCCGGGCGCAGTCAGTTTTTGGATGGGTGACCGTCTCTTTTTGCACTCCATAGAAAATTCCCAATTGACCGATATCAATAATTTCATCTGGACCGATTTGAAAAATTCTGTAACTATCGTTCAGAATTAACTTTCTGGGTGAACATAGGCTGTATTTTATGTAGGTACTACGCGGGCGAAGCCGCGGGCGGAAGCTAGTCTAGTATAAATATTACCTAGTGCTTACAGCAGTACCCTGTAACGGTGAAGGAAAACATGGTGAGGAAACCCTAAAAATTTCGAAGACAGTGTCAAGTGCACTAAAGAAGCCTCTGAGGTGCACTTTAATCCTTTCACCGCACTAGTTTATAGAACTGGTGATACGATACAAAGTTTCAAGTGTACAATTTAATTCGTCCAACTTTACATGGTTGGGGCATTGGAACGTGACTGGTTTAGTTCAATGCCTTTGTGATGTTATTGTTAACTTGAGTTAAGTTGTAGTCAAGTTTCAATTGGATTCAGGAAATACAGCACGAAGCAGAAATTGCTGAAGTTTTGGCAGCATTGTGGTTGAAACCAAGAACTGAGTCAGTAATATCGTGCTGTAAATAAGTAGGTACCTAGCTTAAAGCCACGACTCCGAATAATGATCTTTTCACGTCTTATTATTGGGAAAATGTATTTTCTGAGATTTTCCCAAGAACGGTACAGATTGCTTCTGCACACTTTTTATTCCCACTTCTGCACAATTTCAAAAATACATTTTGTGCCGTTCGTGTGAATCTCCTCTTCCTCAAAAAATGTACCTTTAGAATTTATTTTTACTTTAAACCTGTGTTTAAATTCAATCATAAACACTGAACTGTGTGTAAGTAGGTGCTAACCTTCCGTTTTACATCAGACAATAACATAAATGCCCCGTAAAATGTTTTAATATCTATAAAAACACAATTTGTATGAATTATTAACGTGCTCTGTTTCGTGTAGGTTTATTGGTGTATCAAAATGATTACCTAATGGTTCAAAAGTAAAATAATGTTTATGAATTCCTGAGAGTCCTGGGAATTGGTTCCTTCACAAAGCATTTTTAGGCCCATCCTCACCTTGACCCTTTGACCTAACGCCAGGTGACCCACAACGAACCAGTGACACGCCTGTCAGTTCGTCTTCACATCCGTATGATTAATGTGCACATAAGTCACAGCTCTCTCATTGGAGAGCGCCTACTACGATGTTTGAATTCATAACAGATAAAGGGTCATCCCTAAATTACGTCGTATATTTTAAAGGGGGTCCCAGAAGTGTGACAATGCCAAAACATTGAGCAAAACCTAATCTTACTAGCTTTAATGATCACACAATATTTTTGAATGAAAAAACACGATTGAATGCTTGCTACCACCGAACCACCGGTGCTCTTTTATTTAACCCTCCAAATATTTCGACAACGTTACATTTCTGGCAAACTCCGGCACATCAAGCACTCGTACGAGCCACGTACAGAATCCAAACAAGTAGTTTCGACTCGAGTGAGGCTGCCAATACCAACTATCGAGAATACGGAATAGGACGCGCCCACTCGAACGCAGCGTGAATCTAGCATACTGAATATTTAGGCATTTAGTATACTTACCAATAAAAATAAAATTTGTTTAGTTTGAACACACTTGGTAGTCCTTTTCCGGTTCTAAACTATCTTATTAATATTATAAATGTAAAAGAGTGTTGTACTTTGTTCGCCTTTATCTCTGTAACAACAGAACGGATACGGATGAATCGTAATATAAATGAATGAGATTATACTATGTATTAATACATAGCCACTTTTTATCTCAGGAAAAAACCTTAAAAGGACTGAATGGAGGGGATAAAGTTTGAATGTAAATCTTCAATAGCAAAATAGATATTTTTATGTACTGCTTTTTCTTTTTAAATTATAAATTACACACATAAATTGATGTAGTTTACTAAAATCAGTCATTTTAAAACGAATCGTTACATTAGGACGATAATTAAAGATAGGCCTAGGCACATAGCAATTTAATAAGTCTAAATAACTATTGACTAAAGTTAAATGGACGCCAATAACAGAAAAAAACCGACGACTCTGAACTCAAATAGGCACGTACCAGGACAATATGCCTCTCATTCATTCAACGGCAATCAACGGCCCAAATATTGCACTTTTTACTGGGTATTCTTGCATGCCGATAAGTTCTGGTCGCTGTCCAAATAGGTCGTATCGGTCCTTTGTGCGCGTACGGGCCGCGATTCCGTGAATTGCTATAGATATGCCAGCTTGATTTATTATGCCGAGTGTTCCTTATATTCGCAAATTTTTTACTACTTATTAAAGAAGATATGACATATATGCATCATTATTTAGATGATTTATCTTAGCGTAGAAGTATTAGTCCTGAGTCTTAAGTAGCAGTATTATTACTGATCTCATCACACTTGAAACAAAAATCCTAATCTGGCAGCTCATAAAACTTATAATAATTGACAGCTTTCTCTTTTACTGTAAAATAAACGACATGCATTAAGGCCATTCACAACTGATTACTCTTGATTTAGAAAGCATGACACACAAGTGAACATATACAAACATACTCATAAATGCTAATAAATACGCAAAGCTGTGGTAAGGTAAATAATCTCATTCAGTTCACGCAATGTATATTGCGCACACGTGCGTGTTTTAGATGGAACTCGAGACATGCTTAGATGTAAAATAAACAGCCGATTAGCAAACCTCATCAAAGGTTCTAAATTAAACATTCGATAAGCGATTTTGTAATAAGAATCTCTATGCTTAGTTTGTTATCGATGAGATGATTTGTTAAAATCAATCAATTTACAAAATTAGGACAGCGAATTAGCATCATACATTTTTGGGGCTTCAGTGAAATAAACATGGATATCTTCTTACATTGTGGATCTCGCCATAACCCAAAAATCTCGCTTTCGGGTCAACATTACGAATGAGGTGTATAAATCAAAGATATTTTTTCTCGCCCTCTTATTGGCCGACTGTCCGCTGTATTTTGTCACCTTGCCAAAATGGCTACACCCAGCATTCAACTTATGATCCTACTTTATAAGTCGCAATGCAATAATTCAGTTCAAGTACCATTATCTCAGGTTGCAAAGCCAAGTATGTAGTTGAGTGGAGGCGAAGGTGTGACTTACGCGAGTGATATCTCAACTGATAGCTTTTTGGATAATATAACATCAAGATTCCTGTTTATAAGACGAAACTGCCAGGAGTATTCGAAACAAACACGGTGCAAAGGATCTAACTAGTAGTTTCGACATCTCATTTCAACCAAGTGCACATAGCTGTTCCATTACTCCGTTTTCTCAAAATATTTCTTCGTCTAAATCTTCGTTCAAAAGAATGATGACAGTAAAATAGTGTTTTATTCCATAATGCATAAGAATTAAATTGACTTGGTCACGAATCCTTACACCAGTAGGAAAGCCTAGTGAGCTGAACTGTTCTAAATAACAGCAGTGCAGAAGACAGGGCTGTCATCTTGCTCTTTTAAAATCGCTTTTGAAGGACTCTGCTTCATCTCGTCTCGACAGTAATGTACATTATTTCTATCTATTTACCTATAGTATCTTTACTGCGTTGTGCCCCATCGCGTCACCACTTCTAAAGTTCCAAAGCTATAGCCGCAATTTCGCGACAATATTCACGGCTATTACGATGCTAATGGTTGCCTGAAACTCCTAATTGCCCTCAATAAATCTGTAAGATGCAACTCGAACTGCTAGTGTTAACTGCAGCTTTACTGAAATTGAGGTACATTATGTGTTAAATGTTTCTGTAGGTGAATGGTTTTTATAAAATGCCATTAAAAAGATATACATGCATTTGTCAATTTCCTAAATGTTAGTAAAATCAGTTACAAAACAAACGATCAATACGGATGCGTGAATCTTCCAAAAATAGCTATCCAATCCACTTTTAGCGGAGTAACCAGTATCTTTGATAAAGGTCTCGTCCCGGTCTATTTATTGGCATTTCAATCTCGAAACACCGTTATTTCAAAACTTCGGAGACAAGTTAAACAAATGTGGTCCCAACATCGACCCTTGCGGGAGCCGGCGCGACACCGACATCGATACTACATGTCTGACTTCACCGGCGCTGTGACATTCCCTAAACTTTATTATTAAGATACTGTGCATACTTTAGTAAGATCTCTGACAGTTTTAAACAACTTTTTCTAAAGTTCATTTATTTACTGTGTGATGTATTACAGTCACCTCCAAAAGACTTGCTTGGATTGAAAATTCAGTAAAATATCTACTAATATTAGCACTCTACTAAGACTTAGCCTGCGATAATTATTTGTATATTTTTTGTTTTTGAATTATGTTTGGACCGACACTATATAAATACCTACAAGCTTAAAAAAATACATGTTCGTTTGGCCACAAAACCAATAAATGTCAGAGCTCGCTCTACAATAACTAGTTCGTAAATTGAAAATATCGTAAAAATGATGAGCAAGAATAACAATGTAATTGAGAACTTGTACCGAATGTAAAACATTCGGTACAAGTTCTCAATTACATTGTTCAGAGCTCGGATAGTTACTTCGACAAAGTTGTTATAAAAGAAGATCTATAAAGTCTGTAGCGTATTAAAGAAAGTGTCCGGTGTTACGCAACGTTCGTGGAACTCTCTGTACTTAACGCAAATTGTGTCTTCTTTTACTACCGACTCTTTGCTACCTACTCTCACTTGCTCTGTACCTAACTATTCTCGGGTTAGGCAAGTATGTACTAAAGTGAATAGACCTTTGCGTCTTACATCGTTTGTATCAAGAGTTTTTACCCGACTACGAAGCGAAGAAGAAGGGTAATGGTGTATATATGTATGTACTAGTATGTATGCGATCTCCTTTGGCTGTTGCTGGAGTCCAAACGGACGGACAGATTTTGACAAATGAGGTATGTTTGAATTCGTCGGGATTATAAGAGTGACATAAGCTATACAAAATGTCAAAAAGTCCAACATATCGGCGGTGAGACGCTATTTTCAATTACTTTCAGTCGGTTTTTTTGCTGTGTATTACTAGTTCAATTTTATCTTAGTTACACAATATAAAACCGACGTACATCGACTTTCGACCGCCGCCAAAAAAGTGCTTTGCCCGAGCGTCCCGCTAGGGGCATCTCGGTCGCGACCCTGTCTTACCACAGATTCCACAGATAAGAGCAGACTTAAAAAGTACACAGACTATCAATATCTGATTATATTGCTATTTACATCGGTCACTTAACGTTTTTAACTTTTAATCTTATATAAATCTTCTTTAAGGTTTTTTCTTGGATAAAAAGTACTAAAAATAATGTGTTTTTGTTGAAATAGCGACGCCAATAAAAAAACGCCTTTGCTTTAACCTAAATAAAACGTAGCCTATATGCTGAAAGTGGGTTAAAAAACGTTAAATAAATAAAATAGTTTACCAGTAAACTCTTGGCATGCCGATTGTGCTTTAATATGACGTCTTATCTTCTAAGTAGTGCTGTGATCTCCAAACATCCGACCACCGTCATATTACGTTAGCGGTTGTTGATTCGTAATAGTATGTTTACTATCGGGGTGCAACGTCTATAAGACATATGGAAAGATTTTAGGGAATATTTGGCGTCGTGTGATAACACAGGTTAGGATAAGAAAAAAATAATTAGGACGATTTATATTACTTGTATACTTAATAAGTAGTACATATTGATTTATGTCGCTTTTAACTGTAAATTTATTTTTTATTTATGTAGGATAGAATTAAAGTGTGAAAAATCAACCAATCCTACTGTGAATAGATGACGTAATGCAATTTTGACACTATGCTATTGGTTGTTTGTTGTCATTGAAATTACTGTTGAAAATGGAGTGCGGAGTTGTGCAGTAATTAATGAAATGCTAAATTAACAATTAACAGAATACCATTTAACTTTTTTTCTTTGCGGACAACTCACAGACCTCGGTAAGTTCATACCTCGACTCGTTGGTAAGTCGTATAAAATAACGGTCGCCGCTTCTTGGAAGCTTAGCTTTGTCTTCTAAGTAAGTGCTAAATTGGCTGAAGCGCGCCAACTTTAAAGCCTCTGCAATACAACTGCAATCCACACTGCACAGTTACTGCCAATGACACCGTTCTATGCAAAAATGGACCCTATACACTAATACAAATTGGTTTCATTTTGCGGCAATCTCGTTATATTATTACTAGTGGAACTATACACGACTTTGCCCGTCTTGTTAATTTTTTTACCCGACTACGAAGAGGTAATGGGTGTATGTGAGTTCCTTTGACTGTCGCTAGAGCCCAAACGGCTTAACAGATTTTGACAAATGAAGTGTCGTTGGATTAGTTTTGATTACAAGAGTGACATAAGCTACGAGTATACGAAATGTCAGTAAATCCAATATGGCAGCAGCTGTATATTTTCGATTACTTTCAGTCGGGTTTTTAATTGTTGAAATAATATGGTACTACAAACTTGAACGGGTGGATCACACCAGACCGTATTCGTATTCCTATACGATGTTTTAGCTCACTATTTAATAATAATAATAATAATAATAATAATAACTTTATTTCAGGCAACATTAGTCTAGTACAAGATGGAAAATACTTAGAAACTACGGCCCATATAAATATATACCTTAATCTAACATACATATTATATAAACCTATTTACTATTATTAAAGAAGATTATTTAAGAGCACTGGCATTGCGCACATAATATATTCTTATAGAAAAACCCTTGGTGCACGACTTTTCATGAACCCACGATCTTAGGATCGTGATACAGAGTTGTTAACACCAGTTGCTCTATGTATCTCAATCATCATCTTCCTGCCCTTTTCCCACTTATGTGGGGTCGGCACAACATGTGATCTTCTTCCATTTCCCTCTATCATTCGTCATCTCAGTACTCACTCCTTTCTTACCCATGTCATCTTTCACACAGTCCATCCATCTTTTCTTTGGTCTACCTCTACCCTTGTATCCATCCACATCTATGTATCTCAATATCAAGCAATATTAACTAAGTTGAGCAAAAGATAGTTGAAGTATAGTATACATACAGCATAAAATGTTGAATAATATAAACTCTGACCACTGCTCAGCTAGTTGAGCAGGGAAGTAGCGATATTACTACGTTTATCAAAGGGAAATGGTGTCCAGCGCCGGCGGTTTGCTAAACTACGAAGTCATTAGACGGTAACGCGGTGGGATGGCGGACAATAGCTTGCAGTTCATCTAACTTGCCCTTACGGTTTGTAACAACGCTCTAACTACTTTGGAAATATGTTATAAGGACTAGCTGCTGCATGCGGGTTTGCGTCTTAATATGCAGCAATACAACATTTACTAATTACTGTGCAAAATGTGGCTTTGTTCCAAATGTCATGTTCGGACGTGCCTCAGTCTACCCTCTTTAGATATCCTTGCACGCGGCTTTGCGTCTTAATACGTAAGACGAGTTTCCAGTCTGTTCTTCTCGTACTTGGGTTAGATTGGAATTAGCACATAGATTCACCGCATGTAAGACGTTTTAAAGTGATCCTTGTGATTTTATTGAATAAAGTATTTTTCAATTGCAATATGCAGCAATAAAACATAATTTACCATCTACTGTGCAAAATGTGGGTATGTGCCAAATAACATGTTAGGACGTACCTCCGACTACCCTCTTTAGATATCCTCAAAGGTCTGAGGAGATATCTACCATGCCTGGGGATTACAGTCGTTATCTGTTTGTTTTATTATACCTACACACAGGTATTGTGTAGTTTAAAAATTAATACCGCTTTTCATCTCTTTGGGGTATTTAAAGTATCCTATAGTTTAATAATTAATTTAATAATCCTCAAAAGATCTAAATAACTAGAGATCTGAGGAGATATCTCCTGAGCCTGGGGATTACAGTCGTGATCATATATATATATATATAGTTTAATGTAAACTAGTATCGAATGTATTCAAAATCTGTTCAGCCGTTACCGTTTTATAGAGTTTCCAACATTACATATGCTTTCGCATTTATAATTACATTATACCTTTAAACGAGCAATTCTTGTATATATACATATATATATATAATCTGAATCTCGGAAACGGCTCCAACGATTTTCATGAAATTTAGTATGCAGGGGCTTTCGGGGGCGATAAGTCGCTAGGTTTCATTTTCCAAAAAACAAGATTTACGAGAGAAAAAAACCGAGCAAAGCTCGGTCAACCAGGTACTGATACAAATATTTCATGCTTGGGTGGCAAAAAAGTCTGTTTTAGTGAATATTTGTATATTGTTAAATATATAATTGCGGAATACTAACTACTGTGCAAAATGTGGGCATGTACCAAATGTCATGTTTGGACTTGCCTCTGACTACCCCCTTTAGATATCCTCAAAGATCTAAGTAACTAAAGATCTGAAGAGATATCAACCGAGATTACAGTCGTGATCATATTTATTTTTTATTTTATTTTTATATAATTGCGTACATAAACATTGTACTAATTTAATAAAACCGACGAGGCATGTTACATGGAACGTAATCAGCTGAACGTTCGGGTGGCTGGGCAAAGAACCTCATTGAATATGCAAAGATGCGAGCCTTCAACTTTAAGGGTTATGAGAAGCGCCACAGAAATCAGATATTACATGATACTGTATACGCGTATTACATGTGTATGTGTAAAGATGGTTTGAGCATGTATAACTCGCCTCACAGCTCAGTTGGTAATAGCATTGCTTTCTACGCTGTAGGTTGTGGGTTCGATCCCCACCCATGGCAAACGTTTGTGTGACGAACGCAAGTGTTTGTAGTGTCTGGGTTTTATTATATACTAGCTTCCGCCCTAGAACCAAAAATTCGAAGGTACTATGTGTCACAGGTTAGTATTCTTATAAGCGGCGATGGGCTTGCAACCTGTCACGTACGGAATACTAACTATTGTGCAAAATGTGGGCATGTACCAAATGTCATGTTTGGACTTGCCTCTGACTACCCTCTTTAGATATCCTCAAAGATCTAAGTAACTAAAGATCTGAGGAGATATCTACCGAGCCTGGGGATTACAGTCGTGATCATATTTATTTATTTTATTTTTTTTAGCTTCCGCCCGCGGCTTCACCCACGTTACACCTTGAAAAACAAAAACAAATATCCCACGGGAACCGTAAATTTTTCGGAATAAAATGTAGCCTATGTATTAATCCAGACCATAATCTATATCTGTGCCAAATTTCATTCAGATCGATTCAGCCGTTTCAGCGTGAAAGAGTAACAAACATCCAGACATCCATACAAACTTTCGCGTTTATAATATTAGTAGGATTCTATGTATTTACAAAAAAAGTATATAAATAATCTATAAGCTATCTGGTTCTTATGGTACACTACTCCGGACCATAATTTTCACGGGTTCGGATCGGATTCGGTTCGGACGCAGTGCGTAACCGCTTTATAGGTATAACACTACTTCATAATCCTAGAAAATGCACGGGACAGAAGGTACTCGTAGTTCATTATATTCTTAGAAAATGAATGGGATAGAAGATAAAGATACTTCATTTAATTAGAATCTCTCAGAGGCGACCTAACCTAGTCCTAACTAGAGGGGCCGAGGGCTACATCTCTCATAAAGGGACACGGAATATTCCTTCCAATTCATACGTAAGTGTACTTAAGCTGGCGTTCCGGTCCCACGACATGCGACCGCGTCTCGCCGAAAACAGAATACCGATCAGCCGGTCTAACAAAGCGCATGTCGACTGTTTTGTCTCGCTCTTTCTCGTGCAAGAGAACTTTTTAATGCGTGGTGCGATTTGTTTGAAACTCGGCTTAAATATTTTTCAATACATTTAATAAGTCTATTATCAAATGATTTCCAAAAACTACCTCTGACATGGGGTGTAGGGGGTGGAATTGTTTGTATAAGATGCGTTGTGCGATTTGCTCCAAATTTATTTTGACATTTTAAATATGTACAAAATAATAAATTCTTTCGAAGTTGCGAGCGGGCCAGCTAGTCATCCATAAATATAAAAAAACTAGCTGATACCCGCGGCTTCAGCCGTTAACTTCAGCTAGTTAACTCGCAACGGCTTTATTCATAGGAGTGCTTCCACTGTGAATGAGCGGATTTCAATACAATTTCAATCCGCTCAGATCATTAGCTCAGTTTCCGCTCATTACCCTTTTTAGTGGAAGGCGGGCATAAGTCGCCGTATCGAGAACTGCACCTCTGGTTGGCTCTGTCAAGTATTCCGTCGGCGGGCGCCAGGTGCTCGGCTCGTAATTAGAACGTACATTACTCCTTCATTAGCACACCTTCGACGGCGCCGCCAATTTGCAGGGCATCAACTATGCAGCCCTAGATTGTACCCGATATACCTTATAATAATATAATTATCCTACTAATATTATAAACGTGAAAGTTTGTGAGGATGTATGGATGCTTGTTACTCAATCATGCTTAAACGGCTGTATGGAAACTTGGAATACGTGTAGTTTATAATCTGGAATAATATAAACTAGTATTTTTCTAGGTATCACGCGCGGCAGCTAGAGAATTATAAATGCGAAAGTTTGGATGGATGGATGGTATATGTATGGTTGTTTGTACTCAATCATGCTGAAACGGCTGAACAATTTGAAATTAGACAGAGATAGATTATAGTTCGGAAACAGCACATAGGCTACTTTATATCCCGGAAAAATTTACGATTACCGTGGGATAGATTTGTTTTTGATGTTCAAGGTACCACGCGGGTGAAGTCGCGGGCGGAAGCTAGTTTTGATGTAAATATTTATAGAATTATAAAGCCTTCACAGCAAAATGAATAGCAGACGGTAGCAGTAAACATTATGAAGCACGTAGCTGTAGCATTTGTCGTGGCATAGGACTGTTTCGTTACCGGACACACTTTTGCATTGACCAATCCAAATAGAATAGAAAATTATTTTACGTCACTTTACAGCTACTATTTGTGAACATTTTACTAAATTTTTTATAAACATTTAAATTTATTTAATGAAAATTAATCATAAAAACAGATAAATGTAATTTTCAATATTGTAAAGCGCTTGCTAAGGTGACAGTTAAACAGGCAACCACTCACCATTATGCATGTTTTTGTTTTCTGATGCTTATTTGGTTTTTTACCCGACTGCGAAGTGAAGAAGGGTAATCTGAAGAAGGGTAATGTGTATAGGGGTATATACACCCTTACATATGTATGCGAGTTCCTTTGGCTGTGGACTTGATGGTAAAGTTCTATCGTCCAGTAGTTAAAGCTCTATGTCGTAGCAGTGGCATTCGTAGCACGTCTCCGCCCGCTTAGAACGGCCAATCGACTGAGTTCTGCATCGGAATAGATTTCATTTAATATTTTATTTATGTTTGAACTCTTGGAAATGATACTATAATACTAAAATATATTTTAACGTCTCGTTTCATGCTTATAAAAATGTATTTTCGGGATAAAAAGTATAGCATACATTTCAATCATGATATATCGATCTGCATACCAGATTTCATTTAAATCGCTTCAGTTATTACATCATGATCAACAAACATTCAAACGTCCAAACTTTCGCATTATATAAATTTTATTAGTGTGATAGATATTCATCTCACAAGCGTAGCATATTGCTACGAAGCCTCTACGGTTTTACGATTGCTACGCTGGGTCTACGAATCGGCTACGCGTATGAAGAATATAAGCTTCATATTATATTTTTAAACAACGAAAACCAAAAAGGGAATTCTCAAGTCGACGCATATAGTTTTACCCAACTGCTAAGAAAGAGGTAATGTGTTTCGGGTATGTATGTGAGTTACTTTGACGCTGGAGAAACGACTAGACAGATTTTGACAAAAGAGGTGTCGTCGCATTCGTCTGAAATAAAAGAGTGACATAGGCTTTAGATTACAGAATAAAACTCGAAATAACTCGAAAAAAATATACTAATTAAATTCATACATGTTTACAGTCAAAAACATCAGAAAAAAACTCTTCTTCTTACCGTAACACTAGTTCTTTTGAACATCGTGGTTAAAGGATTAAAGTGCTTCAGAGGTTTTTTTCTTGCACGTGACGCATGTTTTCGAACTTTTTAAGACATAAAAATCCCAATATGGCGGCTGTAAGCTATTTTCAAATACTTTCACTCGAGATTTTTAACTCCTACAATAAAAACTAGTTTTAAATAGTAATGCAATAGTCTTCAAGTGCCGAAGGCTCCGGGCACTTATTATTTGCAACTTGGTAACTGAGTAAACAAACTTTCTTCGAAATGACAGAATGGGGATAATCAAGTTAACGTACCTTCAGAAACTCTTCGAATTAAATGGGACTCCGTTTTTACTTTCTCATTACTTTTGAGTCAATTCGATTTACTAAATCCAGCTAAAAGGCTCTCAAAAGCTACCTAGTTTACATAATTAAACTTTATTAGTTTAAATTATCTTAATAGCTATGGGGATTTTAAATTATCTTAATAGCTATGGGGATTTTAAAAGGCTTTTACAGATAATAACTACTGTAAAATGTAGGACTGAAATATATCTTTACATATACTCGTATTATACGCCTTTAAGATATGTAACGAGATTTAAAGAACTGAGCAAATATCTACTAAACCTGAGGAATTAAGTCGTGATCATGTTTTTATTGACTTCTGCAATGGTTAAAAACTTTCACAAAATTAGGTTTCAGTTTGCACCGTAACTCGTTTATCCGAATCAATAATTGTGCCTTGCGGTAATAAATAGCGAGGTATCGAATCAATTGCAACTGTTTGTGTGCAAAGCTGCCGCAGCCAATTTCCAGCGAAACGGCCCGCGGAGTCAAATGCGAACAGTCATAATCATATGATAGGTGGTGCGCAATGCGCCCACCTGTCGCGGCGCGCCTGCGCCCGCTGTGACGTCACGGGGCTCCGGCGTCGCCCGCGGGGCACGAGCCAGCCCGGCCCGCGCTTCTGCCATCACCACCCAGTGCTCCTAACCTAATCTTATCACCACAATCATCACTACAGCTCGGCGGATCATCAGCTTCAAACAACTCAGTATCAGCTTGGTCCGTAGCTCGAGCGGGATCCCGCCGCAACTTATCCAGTTGTTAATCCAAGATAAATATTACATCAATCGGGGTGGTTGCGGGCGCATGCGCGACCGCTCACGGCCCAGTCTCGGTCCGGCCGCGCTGCCAGCCGCACGTGCCACCGCGGCGCCCGACCGGCAGCGACTCGCCCGCTGTCTTCTTTCGTCAACCTCACCCAACTAACTACAAATAGTTTTTCACGCGATAGACTCATCACCCGCGACCCACACCGACAACTTTCCAGTGATAAAAACCTCCGAGCGACCACGTGCACGTTGCGTAAGTCGCGAAACTTAGCGAACCTCTTCTTCTATTGACACGCAAGAAAAACAATGCACAGATATCGATCTCAATGTTTATTTGTCATGGCGTGACTCCATGTGTGTTGTACTGTAGGCGACCGGTGACTCCGCGAAACCGGCGAGGTTGGCTAGCTCTAATGGGGTGTTCACACCGCGGGCGCGGTCTTTTAACCCTGTACTACGCAAGTGCTGGTTGACCTTAAAACCGGGACTCCACTAGAGAAAACACAGCCCTAGTAACAAGGCGGCCGGTTTGTTTATGAAGCTGTAAACCTGTTTATAGAATGTCATTCATCATTAGCAGTAAACCGTTTGTTCAGGCACATCGTAACTTGGCTCTGAAACCGCTGCGTATGTAATCTTGGAATTAATATTCAGAGCTATAATTCTGTACAACTGTAACCCGTAATTTATGTCTCTAGCTGTCGTAACGGCGACCCTACAACGTAAATTTCATTACTGAAATTATTTTGCCCAAGGTTCTCAGGCCCCGTAAATATTTATTGAACTTTCAGCTAATTTTGTCGATATTAAGCTGCGTCGTCGCATTTTTTAATCGTCTCTAATCATTCCTCCCCCTAATTAATGACCCTTGACACTTAAGAGATGGGAATTTTCCGGAAAATTAGGCTTTACGACCTGATGGAAAAAAATACTTCGTAAGATTTCCCCGAGATGGTTTATATCCGGTCTTAACTAACAACCCTTTGATCAGGAAGTCTGCCAATCTTAGTAAAGTAATTATATTTACAGATAAAGTTATCCTTAATTTGTTAATCATCGGATTGGGATTATAAATTGTCTAAATATTTTAATATCTACGATTTTATAATATTTTTACGAAATCCTCGTAGTAAAATCAATTTTATCAATTAAATATCATATTAAAGTATTACATCTTACAACTAAATGAATCAAAATCTTTGTTTATGATTTTTAGATATGGATTTGATGTCTGGAAATTTTTGAATTTCAACTTTTTTTAAAAGTTTTATAAAATAATAGAGCGTACAATATGCTTTTATGCCTTATGCCCTCTGACCTAGAAAGCCTAAACTTGTCCTAACAGGGGGCTGCTTGCCCAAAAAGGGGGCGAAGTAAGCTCCTTTAGGTCAGAAAATTAAACAGCAGTACATGTTAAAGCGTTTTAATTAGTTTCTCTTTGATGACCCGGATTTTGAGGGAAAGTGTGATAAGGAAAGTTTATCCTACGACCTTTTGTATAACCCTACATAATCTTACGACCATCTTTAGGACCTCGGAAAAAAGCTACAACCTTTTTCAACAGATAACTCGTGAGACACTGTAGAATAAATATTTTTTTAAAAACGTCGTTTCAATTTCATTTATTCGAACGTTAAAGTTACCAACAAAAAAAATCAGACCCTTACGTTTATTTAGAATCAGTCAAAATGTGACCATTTTAGAATAAACGCCGATAAATTCGACGTTTTTGCGATTAGACATGATGACTGATTTATCAGGGTTTTTTGACAGCTACCTAATTTAATTCACTTATTTGTATTTCCACTTGATAATAGTATTATCAAACAGGAAAATACTAATCTTGAAACTAATGGAAAACGTTTTTATAAATTGAAATATGACGTAGTCAAGTAGTAGTCAATAGTAGAATCAAGCTTTAAAATTTTAGCTTTTTATCTATAAATCGATCATCAACCCAAATAGCGTAACTAGCTTCTGATGGCGGCTTTGCTCGTTAAACTACAGTGTACTATTCCTAGATACCTTCGCATTCATCGAAATATTTGTATGACTAAAGTCATAACTATAATGTTTTTATTTAATAAAATCACATAAACTTTAACACAAGGTGAATTTAGGTGCCAGTTCCAGCTGGTCTATTCTTTCCAGAACAGTCAAGAAACTCATCATAATCCTAGCGCTTTTTTGTATGATAAGAAGAAAAAGAAGATGTTACTCAAGGATAATCTAGCAATCGAATGGTGAAAGAATTTTTGAAATCGGTCCAGTAGTTTTCGAGTTTATTCGTTACAAACATACAAAAGTACAAATCTTTCCTATTTATAATATTAGTGTGGATGATAGATCAATTATTTAACCCACAGCGTGCTCCGTGTGGAAACAATCAAACATACTTAAACAAATAAAAACGGTAATGACAAGAAAACGATGTGTATTAACGACACTTTCCATGCGAAAGGCGTAATTGTCCAAGTTGTTTCTTATCATATATTCATATTTAAGTAGGGCGACCCCAAGAACGGGGAAGTGTCGCTTTACATAACACGAGGGGTAGTCACGACAGAATTTGTGTCCAAATAAGGGTATTTTAGATTTAATCATCTTGGAAGTGAGTAGGCGTTGTTAATAAGTTGTGTTTTAGACAGGTAAATTAGTAAATTAACCAAATAAGAATCGCTATTGGAGGATTTAATGTCGTGCGTACCAAAAATTCGATGGTGTGTGCCATAGGTTAGTATTGTACTTATAAGCAGCGATCACGAACCTGTCACGGGCGGAATACTAACTACTATGCAAAAGTGTGGATATGTGGCATCATGTTTGAACGTGCCTCTGACTAACCTCTTTAGATATTCTCAAAGATCTTGGTAACTAGAGATCTGAGGAGATATCTACCGACCCTAGGAATTCCAGTCGTGAAATTACCTTAGTAAAATCAGATTTCGGAATATAACTGAAGTCGCTGGCAACAGCTTGTTTTAAAATAAAAGCTGAAACAACTAAGTTTAGTGGTAAAATAAAAGTGCTACTTACGATCATCTTATCAGCCGGATTGCCGCCCCCATCATCGATCGCGAATATATTACTGCAAACAATATTAAACCTGGACCCGACGGGAACAAATTGAACGGCTGTTCGCGTTTTAATTAAGCGTCTTATGAGATTTCTGCTGGAAACGACGAACGCCATGATTTTACTCCTGCTTATGAAACCTGAATAAATTATAATAAGGGAGCAATATGAGTATGCTCTTTGGAACCCGCCTTCAATTCACGCGTTTCGCGCCCGTTTTGACATTGACAGTTCCACGCTCTCTGATTATGCTCGGTAAGTTCTTACTTTCGCGCGAGTGTGAACCCGCCTTTAATCTGAATTTTGTATTACGTGACGTTTTGCATTTGTATGAAACAGAGTTCCAACAGATCCTGGACAATGTACGACATGCAATAAAAATGTAAATTCAAAAATGTTTAGCTAATTTGAAAAATAAAAAATGCGGGTAGTTGAATTGTTTCACCGAAAACATGGGCGAAAGCATTAATTTTTCGAAGTCGTAGCAGCTTCGCAAACAAATTACATGCAAAAGAAAGTATAATTACTCAATGTCGCCTCGCAGAATCGCATTTGTCAAGTCCAGTGGCCGCGGACCCGGGTCGGGATGTCAAAAAATTGTAGTCCCTCCCATGGAAATTAGATTTCTTCTATTGTAAACTACATTACACAGCTAATTATCTTTGAGTGTTACCATAATAGGAATGAAAATGGATGTGACTTTTGAATTCGCCTCTATATTACTTTATTTTTTTGTTTTTGCTAACTTTGACTCCTCTGCATCTTAGGGGGGGTTAAACTTCGAATTTTTAAGCGCAATTATCAACATCAAAGACTTAGAATTACACAAAAAAAAATAGTTCTTAAGAACTTAAGTTAAGACCGCGTTTGAGTCAGTCAGCGTCGTAATGTTTAAAGGTATATAAAAGTGTTACCAACCTACATTACGAATATAACTGTTTTTGCTCGCAGTGACGTCACTACCGTTACAACTTCGCTACATTTCGACAGCGCGTTCGCTACTTTACGACGAGTACGTCGTAAAACTGTTGAATTAGATAAGGGCAGATTGTATATAACAGTCGTAACCTGGCAGGTTTGTTGCCTTGTTGTTTAAGGTGGGCTTTGACTTTGTTCATTTTTATCAAAGTCGACTACCATTTCTATTCTCGACTGCTGAAGGGTTAAGCTTTATCGCATATCTTTTTATCGGGCAAGATCAGGCACTATTAATTTGTGGTAATTAGTATATCTTCTTGTCAAATTCGATAAAGTTTTATTAATTTAAAACTTTGTCTCTAATGAATATAAAAAGCTAATTGAGCTTATTTTCTGCTATTTGTTCCGATTATTCCTTCCAGCAGCTCAGTTTCCGTATGATATGCAGCGTTGTTAATGACATTTTATGAAGCATTTGTACTACAGTGTGGTGTCTTCATAAAGCAAAAGTCGCCAACTATATATGGGAATTGGGCAGCAAGTAATTCTTGTGGCTTGGGAAATTGTTGTTACATTCTTGTTGTCATATTATTACGTCACCATAAAGTTCCCTTACAATTCCGTACTTTCGCTAAGTATCGGCAAGTTTCGAAAGGTATTTAGTTCGTTTCAACAGAAAGTTGAGGCGAATGAATGAAGTAATTTTCGATGTTGTTAGCGAAAACGCTTTTTCTTTTAGCTTATCTGGTTTGCCCTGAGTTTTATTGAAACGTCAGTACATTCTCATGAATGTATATAACTAGTAGTTCGCCCCGAACTGAGATCTCGCGCGTGATGTCCACAATCCTTATTTGTATTCATGCCCTAAAGTTTTTGGATACACTTTATGTAGGTACTATGCCACGTAACCAAATCACAAACAAATATTTGATTATCCTACCTAAGAAAGGAAAACTATGTCCCTACTGCTATTTATCCAACAAAGAAAAGAAAATGTTGAGTATAAAGATATATTATGTGTGTACTCGTATATTAGGTACAAATTAGTCCTTACCTATACTATTTACAGTGAATTAATAAAAATAAAACTGAGGCTAATAGAAATTAAAGAGTTTAGATATAAAATACAGATAAATGATTGAGGACAATATTTAGATAGTCTTCTGTTTTAAATGTTATTCAGAGTCCAGGACTGTCTAGCAGGAGCATCTAGGATAGCTGTTGCTTCAAGGTCTCACGCCACTGGACTACAGAATATGAGCAGAGTGGACTTTATCTATCTCCAAAAGAACCTCGGGGTAGATAATTTCACTCGCGAGAGTCCCTTAAGATTCTGTATGACTCTGTTGGTCGCGCTGGTAGAATCTAACCCAATTTACTGTGGTTCGTTCCTCAAACTTTCCAAGCTTCGTCCTCAGGGCCTCACCAGGCTTTGTTGGTTGGTTGATTGGTTCCAGGATTAGTTATGCTTTATAGTATTACAGTAGGTATCTGAAATTTAACGTGGTTAGCACTGGACTGGTCAACGTTTTAAAATATTTTCCAGGACTTGAGTTGTTGAGATAAAGAAATCCTCGGAAGACATTTTTCAGCATTTCCTCGTAGGATGGTTTCTTCACTCACCTTGAGATCAGACCAGCGTCCGATTTTTTATATGTTTATCTTCCATTTTTTCCAACGATGTAAATATTATACTTTTTCTGCTCCTTCCTTCAAATATGTCATTTTTTCTTTTGCTTTTTAGTTCGAGATAACAGTAAAAAGGTTTTATTATAATAAGTTTTTATTTATAAATAATAATAATTTATAAGTAATACTACACCGATTAAGGTCATATGCTTCCCAGTAAATTTGATTGGCAGTATCTCTAAACCCTCCAAGTTTCATGCAGATTGGATGTACGGTTCTTAAGTTATGCTCTAACAAACATACACGCAAATATACAACGCCAAATCGCATAGCTGCCACTGAGATCTTCGCTCGCTTCGCTCGTCCGATCAATTATACAAATTCAATAAATCTGAGCAGTTCGGTCAAAACTAGCTTTGACCGACGTCATTATTGGTTAAATTTTATTCGGACAATTTGGTTATTTGTTTTGACTGTAACAATACATAATAAAACTGTTGAGTTTTTTAAGCACCGTATCAAACGATCTATAGATAGCTTACCTGATCCAGACCACTGCCGTCCCCAAGACATAATTTCATAGTCAGCTCGTATTAATAACACGCACAATTTGTTTGTTTACTAAGTATTTATTTGTGTGATTAATTATATGGGTCTTTTATAGTGTCCTACATGCTACCTAGTTTGTACATATCACTTTAGTACGGATATATCCCCAAAAGTCCACTATAAACTCGTACCGGTAGAGATTGCCATGATACATTCCTCAATCCTCAAAGCTACGAGTATGCCATAGTAACTCAATAACGGTCCCGGAATTTGCCATAGAACTTCCTATTTGAGGGATTACATCCATACGAGTTCCAACGTCGACTTGTACCCTGGAAAGGGGTACACTTCCGTTCCACGAAGCAATACTGATAGGAATTATTTCCTGAACTCACTGGCTCGAGGTAAACACCATAATTTAGTATTTCGGAAATGAGCCTTTCCGATTGGAAAGCCGCTTTTGATACCAGTTTCAAGATTGCATTACGAAATTGACTTTCTCTTTATAAAGCGTTTGATAAACTGCTGACACCTTTGCTAAATTACTGTACTGTTGTGCATACGGGTAATATATGTACAACACTATTTTGTGATTACCAAATAAAAAAATAAGAACAATTGCAGAAGAGGCTACAAAAGATAATGGCACTGTCAGAATTTTTCGTTACTTAACTATCACAAAGTTATCGAGGCTTGTTTTTCAGAAAAGTCTATATAATTTTAAGGACACTATACTAGGAAATACTGCACAAAGCCATGAGATATAATCATATGATCACGTCGTGATCACAATCAGCATTTTACAAAAAATAGGTTTTATTAATATTGGTAGACCACAAACTAAGCAAAGCTTGTACTATACAAATTATAAGTAAATATCTTTAGTAGATATTAACACAGGCTATTAACAGGCCTATGATGATGATAATGAATAGATACATCACTCCAAACAATTTCCGCTGTCCCGTGTAACTGATGTCTTGGCATATTGCATTCGAAACAATAGCATCGGTAATTAACTGTAATATCGATGTCCTTGTTTAGGTATTATGCATTAATTACTCCAGGTCTATTCATAAATCAAGCCGGCCGCAGCGACCGCGTATTTGCCTTTCCGTTCAGCGACCAACGCGTGATCAACGCTGTTTATCGCTGACTTTCAGCGCAGCCTATGGAAACGATAACTAGCTTACGTGTACAATTTGTAAATAAACAATTGAAGGTTGTGTTTCCAACTTTTTATAAGTCTACCAATGCACGATAGGAGACTCTATGACGCACTCTGATCCATAACACACTGGTTCGGACTAGTGACACGATAAAAAGAAGATATGTCTACAGCATTATGACGGAGTATATGGCAGATTTATTAAATGTCACCTACAACTTGCTATACTTACTATGCCGATAAAAACCAGGGTCTTTTTTTTAAAAGCGCTAAAGCCCGACGAGTTTCCTGCTAGTTCTTTTCGGATAAGAGTAGAACTGGCTTCTAGATTCACCTACCATGTAAGATGATTCAAAATGAATTTATTGAATACATATATTTTTAATTTAATACAGAAATTTATTGCTTTTTTATGAATTTTTATAAAAAGGCATATAAAAAAAAACTTCAGAGGTGTCAAGGGACACCCGGATGGAACGAAGTTCCTTTCCTTGCTTTCTATGAGAGAGAGAGAGACAGACAGAGAAACACGCGCACGCCGCACGGCTTACAACTATAGCAAAAAGTGTCGTTACAACTTTTCGTGACAATTTTTTCCTTCTAGCCCCCTTTCACAACGCGCGATAAGGAACTTCGTTCCAAAAATTAGCTATCTAAGAGCTACAAACAAGCTAGGATAGCTAAAGTGATCCAAATCACTGCCTTTGTCTCTAAGATGCTGGCGGCATTACCACGTTGAATGGCAATGCTGATACGTTAAGCCAAATAGGAGCCGATTTTATACGTACTTTAAAAACAAATAATGTTGGTTTATTAGATAAATGTTTGTGTACTAGATGTCCTCTAGAAGCTGTATCAGTTTCCATCTCATTTAGCTCGAGCCCGGACGAGCTCGAATTAGTTGCGTGTCGCCGGCGGCCGATCCTATCGGCGCAATGAGATACGAAATACGGAATAAAGTCCATCCCAACTGAGCCGGAGCCTCGCCCACTAAATACGAGGAAAACCGGCCGAAAGTTAGTATTGTGGAAATAAAAACAGTATATATAGTTTTGCCAGTTTGAAATATAAAGCCAAGTTACTCATAAATAACTTCTAAGCACTCTAAATGAAGAGTAAGAGATCTCGTAACAATAAATAAATCATCATGCCAGTTAAAATTTTAGCCTAAAATCTGTCACCGGTCTCGGTACAAAGGGTACGCCACTCGAGCCTACAGTAGGCCGGCAGCCGCGAATTGTGACACCCCTCAAAATATCGTACCAGTGCGGTCACGAAGCTCGCAGCCGTCAAAGGAGATTAGGTTCGTTTACACTACCCTCTACCCTTCCCCCAGCTACCCTCATAAAGCGACGTGACCGAATGGCAACATAGGAACAATTTGAATACAGAACAGTGAGACGAACTTTTAAAATGGCGTGGGGTTATTGGTCAGCGTCGTCGGTGATGCCCGATCGTGGGCGAAGTCCTCGTCGCGCGGGTACTTCCGCCCCGGTGCATCCGAACCCGCCGACCGCTAGGGAAGTGCTGGAGGCCCACGACGAGAGTATCATCCACACCGCGTCAACGTCGAGGGACAGTCGGGAGCATTCGGCGTCGCCACACTCGTCGTCCAATGGCGGGCACTCATCACATCATGGCCATCCACACGACATCAGACACGCCGTACCAGCCAGTGCGCTATTCGGAGATAGCTACGGAGATCTATCTCGAAGACCATCGCTCGATCTAGGGTCTGTGAGAAGTGCGTTGGCGTCGTGCTCGGGTGGGGGGACGCTCAGTGCGGGGTCAACTTTGACTCGGGGGGGGACGTTAGCGGATTATTTGCCCCAGACACCCTGCCCGCACCACCATAGAGTGTACGTGGACCACCATAAGCATTACGAGCAGCCGATCCAGCCCGTGCATGTGGGGGTGGCGCATCATTCCCACTCACACTCGCACGCGTCGAGCAGACACCATACGGATGATGAAGACGATCTAGAACCGGCATACGCTACAGGTAAGTCTTTGTATTGAGTAGTGGCAAGTGGCTAGTATAACCGTTTGAGGACATCAATACAAAAAAATAGTGCGTGGAGTCCCTCCGCGCGGAAGAAGTGAAATTTCTCGTTTCGAACGCTTGCGCTGGCTTGTAACAGGTATACTACGCGCATGCGTGCGAGTGCCACGCATTCACTCTCGCTATGTCTCTTTCATACATCGTAGCGTTAAACGTTTAACGCAACCTTGTTGGAAGTCGCATAAGAAGTTTCACTTCAAAAATATGAAAAACATAAGTAAATATCAGGTGCTTATTCTACTAATTTAAAAACCAGATCCTGACAGTCTTTATTAATATTCACAAAACTTTAGATGTCTTCATCAAACAAGTAATATTAATTTGTGTAAAAATAATTTAAAAAGTTCTTTGTAAAAAGATTCTGTTCATATATTTTGTAGATCTCGCTCCGACCCAGTTTTGGCACTTGTCGGTGTTACCAACTTCGTTTTAGAGATTTTTAGGGAAATAAGTATCTTAAAGCTTACTTATGGTTAATATTTTGGTAAGCAGTTTAAATTGGATATTACAATATTTTTAAAACGTAATAACGCCTAAAGTACATTGCCAACTAGATGTTAATTCAATGGTTGAGAACAGTATAACTAATATAATATCCCAACGTATTTACCACAACCACAAGCTCGCAAGAGACTTGCAAACTGGCCGTACAGTTTCTGCGCATCTAAAGCATAAATCTCTTTAAGTTATAATAATTTCAAGAAGTTAAATAGATTTACCACGAAAGCGCACCTAATTTTACTTATAAAGCTCTGTTGGCAACACTGCTCCCTTGGCATACATCGCATTTTCATTCAGCGCTCAATGTAGCGTGGACTGACCGCGCTCAAATTTCGTCCCAAAACCCCTCAATTTTAATCATCGTTATGGCAGATTATCGCGTGTATTTTGCACACGCTGTTGCGTAAAAATGGCGGCACAAATAGGCTTTTCCGCCACTTCCAGGAATTGTTATAAGCGCTTTCAAAAATGGAATGTTTTATTTTTAATCAACTTTGATTGGTGTTAATTACATTTTTTATTTCTACTGATGTTTATATTTGGAATGTGATGAAAAATAGTAGTATAGTTTTGTTTTAAAAAACTAAATAAATGGTATTTTAACTCGAAGAAGGTGAGGTGCCAAAAATAACTATACGAGTATAGGTAGTACTCTAATTTCAAAATATAGACACCTCAGTAATTGACGGTACTTAAGTAAGAAATCAAGTACTTACTTAAATGGATTTAAAAAAAATATAATTATACAGAACTGGCACCCAAACCTACTAAAGTTAAGTAGGCAATTTAAATAATTTAACTACTCAATTGTCTGTGTATTGTTTGAAATCAGTTGATCGAATAGCGCTAGACATAATTGAGTTTTGTTAATGTAGGTTAACTGTTTCATGCCAACGGCTTTTGTTAAAATTTAAGTTCTTTTTGAATATGTTATTCGTAAAAATCGTTCATTCATCGATACGGATGATTGAATGTAATGGATGGATGATGTGTTGATATTTTATTGACAGGTTCTAAAAGCAAAACGTATTCCATTCCATTTTCAAGCAATATGTACTCACTCAGTACCTACATTACCTGCCTATCATAGAAGATAAAAATATCTTTTTAATAGGGAATAAATAAATATGTATTTGTGTGAGATAAAAAAACTATAACTTCTATTTTAGAACGGGGCCCACGAAAAATAATCTAACTTAAATACTCTCCTGAACGAATGAATGAGTCGAGAACGCTTTGCTTGCTGTGAATGTAATTATGCATCCCATTCACTACAGTTCCTAACGAGCGCCCTACATCTGGGCTCATTCATTCCTATCGCATTTGTACTATATTATAGTCGCATTTTATTTTGTCTATCGCTTTTTGTAGGATCTACGTATGTTATTCAATATAATTTTTTGTATGAAATCTAAAAATAAAGAGCACTGGTGGTGTAATGGTAGCACCCCTGCCTCACGATCCGGAGGCCGTGAGTTAAAACCTGATCGTGCACCAATGAGTTTTCCATTCGAAAAGTGTATGCGCGCAATGCTCTTAAACGGTGAAGGAAAACATCGTGAGGAAACCGGCATACCCTAGAATCAAAAATTCGAAGGTGTGTGTCATAGATTCGTATTCTTTTAGGCGGTGATGGGCTTGCAACCTGTCACGTACGGAAGACTAACTACTTTGCAAAATGTGGACATATGCCATAAATCATGTTTGGACGTGTCTCTGACTACCCCCTTTAGATATCCTTAAAGATCTCTAGATACAGTCGTGATCATGTTTTTTTTTTAATGATAAATGTATTTAGATTATACTAGCCGACCCGGCAGACTTCGTACTTATTTAGAAAACGTTTGTATGGGAAATAGAAAAGGGCGATTTTTAGGGTTTTCCCGGCAGTTATTTGAATTTTTCTTACCTTTTAAACCTTTCCTAGACCTCCACGAACATTTCAAGACCAAGATAAGATAAATCCGTTTAGCCGTTCTCGAGTTTTAGCGAGACTAACGAACAGCAATACATTTTTATATAGATATCTATGTAATGTACTACTCTGAATGAACATACACCACGCGATTAAAGTCCATTTTACAATGCAAATGACAAACGCGGCCTAACATAGCGTGATCGAATCAATTCCCTCGCTATGGGCGATCTGTGTTTATAATTCCAACCAGCGTCGATGTACTTACGTCGATGCTAAATTACTCCGTGTTCTGTTCTGCTATATCCATAATACTGCGTGTTCTGTTTTGTACCTAATTTTGAAATTAAATTCTATGTTAGGCTGTGTCCCCAGTAGGCAAACTGTTAGCAGCCGACTGAGTTTGCGGCGTATCGGTTTAGTACGCCCATCCATGTATTTGAAATGGAGTGTCCACAGTTTGCTAGTTTTGCGCTCACTTTACGCAGTTTGCAGCGTTACGTGCGCCTTGTTGTTTTTCGCTAGTTTGCCTACTGGGGACACAGCCTTAATCATGCAATGTTCTTTTAAATAACGAGTAGCCGATAAACTAACATATCACCACAACCTTCTTGTTTGAAACTATGTTGAATAATTCTGATCCAAATTCAAATTTTTCGCATTTGAATTTAGAAACATTCGAAAAAAAATGTTACGAGTTACTGTATCCTCTTACATACAGAATGTTTAATGCTTCTGGTCGTTTTCTCGTGATCTAAATTAAATTTTTTCGCATTTAAATTTAGAATTTCGAAAAAATATGATACGAGTTACTGCAACAAACTCATTTTTTTTTAAACACAGTTGATTTGTGTCAGAGTGTTTATGTATTTTATGTACGTATTTACAATAAAGAATATACTTAATTAATCTATCAATCAGCTACCTATCTGGTTCCTTTATTACAAGTTTTGCTTAGTTTGCGGCTAGATAGCGTTCTGTGAATTGTTCACCAATATTTATTTATCAAAACTATTTAAATGTATTTTTTTACTTTAAGTATCTATAAACCAGTGTTTTTTTTGAGAATTATAATTTCAAGTAACAACCTATCATGAACCGGTCAAGTTCAAGAAGGATTATCTGAATTTCATAAATAAAATAATTAAGTCATTATTGTATGTTTCAGAATGAATATTTCAGATATTGATTTCAGCAAGTTTATCGGAAAGAAGTAATATCGGTTAACCGATTTCCGTTAAACAATCGGTTAAACAATCTCCTTTGTATTGTTTATCCGTCAAATAATCTGCGAGTGATGGTATCGGTTTTAAATTATATCGTACTTTCGCTCATGCGCTGAATTATAATTCTGTGTCCAGTGGTATCGGAAGGTATTCGACGAACCGTTCAAGGCTCAGTTTGATGAAACTTTGAATAACTAAACTTTTTGGAACTATAAATAAAAAATATAAAGCATAGTTCCATTTTCAAATTAAGTATGAGTTATCAAGATTATTGGAAAACCCGCTCAATTTATAGTTACCACAGATAATATAAAGAAAAATAAATTCGTGCTAAACATTTTATGTTTATTGTAAAATTAATATACCTATGTCTAATGTTTGAACGTGCCTCTGACTACCCTCTTTAAATATTCTCAAAGATCTAAGGACCTAACAAGCTTGGAGATTACAGTCGTGATCATGTTTATTTTGTTTTTTAATGCCCAAAATTACGATTAAAATGGAAACCGCGTACTTAAACCTTTTTTAGTCTCCCTTCGACGTTGAAAAAAAACATTCACAACTGTAATTTCCAGGCTCGGTGGATACCTTCTTTGACCTTTAGTGACTTAGATCTTTGAAGATATCTAAAGAGGGTAGTCAGAGGCACGTCTGAACATAATTATATTTATTTTATAATAAATTTTCTGGATATTATCTATAGTATTATATTTGGCACTTAAATTTTTTTAAATAAAAGAAAATTAAGTAAACCGCTAACGTCTTAAGACGGGTATAAATCCCTACCTGGGTAGGATAATCAAATATTTGTTTGTGATTAGAACCAACTTAAGTAGGCATAGTGCCTGTGTAGTACATTAAGTGTGTCCAAATACATACCCACATTTTACACAGTAGCAGTTAGTTCGTTCAAAACGAGTAAACAATGAATACGTTTGCAAAAGTCTAAAAATAAAAGCCAGTTTTAGATTATTAATTTCCTCTGGCAACCCTAAAATAGGTCAGAGTCCAAGGTCGCCGGGAGCGGGTACGGCACACTGGCCCCGTGAATAAAGAATGGCTCACATCGGGCCGTAGCTTGAAAGTTTAACGCAACAATGCATAGCTGCTCTGAAATGTAACCGGGAAGTTGCGAACTTGACGATGTCTAAATATTTAGTGCCTGGATGACAGGTTTTTTTTTGTAAATCGTAATTTTTGGAGAATAAAACCTAGCTAGATCAATTTAGTATTTCATAAATTACGAGGCGTATCCTCTTGTCTCACCTTACCGGGGACGATGGCACTTGATTTGTGTCATTTGGCCCGGTAAACACATCACCGGGCCAGTTAAAACATTTTTTTTTGACTTGATGGAAGATGGGATACACTCAATTTATCGCCCCCGAAACCCCCCTGCGTACTAATTTCATGAAAATCGTTGGATTACCTACAGTGAATGCAGTCTAAACCACTCGTCGTAGAGACTTGTTTGGAAGGTGTATTCCGATAAATGTAGCCGGGGATTTAAAGTTATATAAATAGCGTTTCGCAAAGTAACGGTGAGTTTATAAATTGATTTTGATATATATTTACTCGGCTTCATTTTGATCTATTGCTGCTTGATTGGATTTGAACCTACGACCTTAAGATCGGAAGGCAGGACTACTACCACTAGATCACCAAAGTTCTCCCTTGTTTTTAGTTTGGCCTCCATCGATTTTTTATATTTTTTTATTTTTTGTCTTCCTATTTTTGTTGTGTTACAAGTATATGTACCTACTTGAAGAACCACGGAAAAGGGGGGACTCTTCTAACACAGGTGTAAAAGAGATCCCAACCCCACAATTGATTTACTATGTAACTAAAATAAACAGATTTTTTTTTACTTTTTTACTTTTACTTTATATTTGCCATCCCATCTAATTCACGCCGGATATAAATAGGGTTGATTAACATGCCTCAGTGTAACTGCTGAAAAACTGATTCAAACCACGTTCTTCCCATGGGAGGACCAGGTAGCTTCGTAGGCTTTGACGTAGAAACCAGGTTTTATAACGTAGTATGCAAAAGAGCACTGGTGGTCATAAATTTAAATCCAATCGTGTAAGATAAATTATTGATTCAGGCGTGTCTGCGGCAATCCATTACAAATAATGAAAAGCACGGAAATATCCAGTACTTTCCCGCTAAACTATTATGTAATGAGCTTAACAACACAAAGTCATAAAGAAATTCAATTTCCAAATTGATTAGATAATAGTTTAGCGGGAAAGTACTAGATATTTCCGCCCTTTTCAGTATTTCCAATCGTGTAGCAATAGATTTGTGAGTTCAATAAATTTTTTATACGTCGTGGTACGAAATATCACTTTGATATTGCCCGAAGAGTTTGTGGTGAGGTCGCCCAGTACTCTTCTAATGTGAAGAAGGCATTTCGGACATAAAAAAAAGTTCGAAAAAATGGTGCACCTTATTCCTTTCATCATACTAGTTTAAAAGAACTAGTAACATGATAGAAGATATCATTGAAAATTCTAAACTTTCGCGCATATATCAAAAATGTAATGAGATGAATCAAAAGTATGCAGTAAGTATGTCAGTAACAATAGGAAATCCGTGGTCTCTGCCTACCGTCGGGAAATCTAGAATTCCCTGTTACACGAAACTGTTCTTTGACATTGTGCAGATATCCTACTGCCTTTGTCGGCGCCGTGTACAAGCGCTGACAACCTGCTTTCTAAGTAAATCAGGCCTCAGTCGTAACGCCAAGACGTGGCCGGCCCAAGTAATTATAAACCTTTCATTGTGAAAAATCACGACCATTGGGGACGAAGGTCTGATGATTTAGGATTCTGTGTAAAGCCGGTTAATTTTTGCTTGAATAAATCGTTTTCGATCTACATTTTGTTACTATAAGATGGCTATTTTATTTCAACAATTAGTAAGGCTCCGATTTGTCGGATTGGACTGAACTGATGAATGAATGAATGAGTCAATTAATTATTTAGATGCCATTTAAAAATACCTAAATTAAAGCTACTATTTAAAATGGGCAGACGAAGTTGCGAGCGGGACAGGTAGTATTTAAAAGCGCTAATGAATAAGGAAGCATTTTAGTTTAAATATGCGGGAATATGGTAAATAATAATTCGTTTTTTGTCTTTTAAATTATTATTTACTGTTTATTTGCCTAAGGTGGATTTTATCAACTTCTGGTATAATTATTCTCAGAATAATGCTATGTCAAATGCAAGTAAATGTCAGGTTACTCTTCTATAACTACGATTTACTCTGGCGATAGTGCTTATATTAGTTTAGAGTAGAATACAATAGAAAATATGACGTACCAATACCTAACTACCTGCCTAGTTTGGTCGAATCCACCTAAAGAAATACATATAAATACTTCGCTGAGTACCTCCTTGCTTCGCTCTCCTAGCAAATACTTACGTTACCTTGTTTTACATTTACACTTGAGTACATTTACATTTACAGTTTCACGGATAAAAGCCGGGATTACGGGAAAACGCGCTTTGTTTTTGTACTACTGTAAATTACACGTCTTAGGTGATGGAAACGATACATAGATATACTCTATCTCTACAGAAACGTACGTTGACTCCTTGAATTTATAGCCAAAAATACTCTCAGTAAGCTAAGAGATCTCGTTATAATATTCTGTACATAATATCCAAAGTGCCTCATAGGGCACATTAATATGGAACTCGCATGAAGCTGAACGAATTACGTCATGAACTTTACATCTGAAATGATTCCCTTTCTCTCTAAAAGGACATAAACTAACACAAAAAAGTATTTACCAGCAATTTTGAATACTCCTGTCCTGAGATTGTTTAAACCCATAACCCTATTCTCACTTCAATAAATTAGCATAGCGCCGCATAGCATTGTCGCTCACGAAGGAGAACGTATTACCGCAGAATACCCCAGATACGTTTTTCAGTACTCACTGTCATTTATTCTGTGGCGTTGGGTGTGACTTTGTTGCGGACGTGATGAGCGTACGGCTGATCTAGGGCTGACTTGAAATTATGGCAGCTACCTGTTCTGTGTTAGTAACTAACATACCCCAACTGATCCATAGATAACGAATCTCTTCTGCTCCATAGACAACAAATCTTTTCTGATCCATAGACAAAGAATGGCTGGAAGAATAAAATATGCTTACGACATGACTGTAGAAATACCTAGACTTAGATTTGTTAGGGATAACCATGGTTTTTACTTGATGCGTTCGACTGTCAATTTTATCGCTCTAGTTTTTATATATTTTTCTCGTGTTATTTTGAGTTTTATTATGTAATCTTAATAGTTATTTTTCCAATAAAGCCCGAGTTCTTGACACGGATGTATAGTATGTGAATTAAAGTGAAATAGTTCCTATCAAATCCATGAAGGAAAAAATCTCGAGAATTTTAAACAAAACAGCCATCGTTTAAAATTCACTTGATAATTTGACTGACTTTGTGACATTGACTATACTGGCAAAATTTATTTAAAAAAAAAACAGAAGAAAAATTTGATTCGTCACATAGATTTCTAATTATTAAGCTCTTTGAGGGTATTTAAAAGGGAAGAGACACCACCTCAACCCAAAATAATCTGTAAAAATCTATTCCGTACACGGAACCTCGGGAATATTCTAGAACGCGGTAGCTCCCAATACTTCAATATGCAAATGTTGAGGCTCTTACGGCTAGGGCACTCGATAGCCTCCTTATACTGAGATAATATTATTTTTGGATATATTTTTTATTCGCAAGTTATTTTATTTTATGCTGATTTTGTTTTATCTACCGACTAGTACATATCTCCGCGACTATGTTTACGTTTTTTCATAAAAATTAAAGCAAAAAAAAAGAAAGGATAAGTAACCTAGGTACTGCCGTAACATTAAGGCTGGTTACAGTGCTTCACTGACCGTCGGTCCGTATGTCGGTCGCGCTTGTCATTAATATGAAAATCCATAAAATCGTACAGTGCTGGACCGACCTTACGCGCGTATATTGCTACGCACTGCGTACGAGGACCGTCGGTCGAGCTCGTGCGCATACGGCCGTCGGTCGGCCGACGCGCTATGGAAACGTATGTACGCGTTCAATGCTGCACCGATCGTTGGACCGACCGTACGGACCGACGACGGATGTCTGTATCAATTTTCATCTTGTCAGTTTGTTGGTCAGGAGAGCACTGAATGATACAAAGTGACGGTCGGTCCGTGCGTATCGTCAAGACCGACCGTGCGCACCGACGATCGGTCGAGCACTGTAACCCGCCTAAGATAGCTACGTAGGTAGTTATTTTTTTATTTTTTTTCCTAACCTATTTGGTCCCACTGCTGGGCAAAGGTCTCCCCCGCAGTTATTTAATTGTGATAAATAAAAATGTTGTATTTTTTTCAAAACTTACAGAAGAAGTTAAGATCAAGCCGGTGTAGTTTGGTCGGTGATATGTGAAAAGGAAATAAAAGTTCTCCCCAGCAAGACGTTAGCTTTAATATTAGATCAGTAAATGCCTTGCTCCTGTGACCTTGGCGTGAAGCTTAGCTTCTAAGCAGCGACGATCGTTTTGTGACGCCCGTTAATATGCCGGGTTGGTCCTCCGAGTAGCTGGGAGCTACTCGTTCAGTTCTCATCCTCAGCTAATAACATTATGTTGACCGAAAAATACAAAATACCGACTGTACCGAATATAGAAACGAAATATAGAAATTCTATTTCTAAACTACAGAAAACTGCATGTCGGAACACGAACGCGACGAACGGAATAACTAAAGCTACCACTTAGAAACTTTTAATTCGAAAGTTACCAACCTCGAATGAACGCCACCCCGAAAGAGTCTTAAATCAACAGTATTTAATACAATTTTAAAATATGTACATTAATTACGAGCAATACACGCGCCTCATTCATTGTGCGGTTATAGGTTGTGTGCTCATTTAGAATCTAAATGAGCACAGTAAACACACTAAATTTTAGATAATAAGTGATTGGTACTTTTATATGTGTGTAAATTGACGGCATCTTAAGATTTACTACAGCTTTTGACGTCACCACTTTTTAGTAAACCTGGCGCAAACGTTTTAAGAAATACACTCCGTGTTAGATCGAATCGTGGAATTATTCAGTTAAGGTGCGCCAGGGTTGGGGAAATTCAATTATTGGATATTTAAATTATTTATCCCGATTTTACTGCACCTAAAAGAAAACTTATCGTACCTTGACAAAGATACAGTTGTTTTATAAACATACCAAGGGGACAATTGGAAATTGATCTTAACGTGTTTAACAACTTCGTCTGCATGATGATATATATATTTTTATACACAATTTTAAGGAAACAAGGTAAGTAATTATACACCGTGAAATTTTAACGGTTGTTTTCCCGCAGCGAAATGGTTTTGTCTTGGTAATACAATCGTTGTATAAACAAATTAAATATTAGAAACAAAAAATACAGATATACCATCGTGAAAATTTAATTCGAAAGCGACCACGAACTAATAGTAATTCATCCCGCTGCCTACGCGAATGCGGCTTTAGGCGCGTGCGATTCGAATAGTACCTACAAGTTACGTCTAATGTTACTATTGTTCCTCACGTTTACGAGTTGATGAATATTTTTAAAATTATTTTAAAACAAAAACATCTTTATTTTTTTACTTTTACTCTATGTTTCGAAAGTACTTCTTATGGCAAGTTGTTCTGCCGCAGGAATTAACCATTAAAATTTCACGGTGTATATTCTGGTCCGTCTATCTATCAAAAGTACATAAAAATCAGTTTTTTAGTTTCAGAGACGTGCGTGTACATTAAAATAACCACAGATAGAAAATAATTTAAAAAATAGCTGATGACGACCTCTGTGGCGCAGCGGGCGAGAGTCCACCTGCGACGCAAGAGGTTGCGGGTTCGATTCCCGCCTCGGAACAAATTTGTGTATGATCTACAGAAATTTGTTCCGTTGGTCTGGGTGTTTTCTATGTATAATAAAAAATATCTATCTATGTATATAATGTATTAAATATATCAGTTATCTAGTACCCATAACACAAGCTTTGAGTAGCTTACTTTGGGGCTAGATGATGCTGTGTGGATTGTCCAGCATTATTTATTATTTATTTATTTATTTATGTTCTCTATTACTCTTCTTTATTCGCCCCCTTTCATTTTTATTATTTTTCTTCAATGTACAGGCACCGGACTATGCGGTTTACTTGTCCGACTACAGAACCATAAAGGATTATTTATCAACCAACTATCTTAACTCCACATCATCATTCTAGGTCTCCTAGGAACAATACGGATTTGATTACCAACTCAAATATTCAACTAGGTACTATATGGAAATGCCTGAACTTTATCACCATTGTATAAAAGCGAGAATCGGACTGACAGAACAAGAACCGAGTTATCTATGTACCTTATTACCTAGTCATAGAAGCCAAAATTGCTTGCGACTTTAAGATCCTCTCGTGTCTAGGGTGAATTCCTGGCCTCTATCCAAATAACACATAATATTCCTAGATTATATTGCCTCAGATGTCTCCGAGATAAGGAGGCCTGTTTGCGACCAGATATTTAGATGGTCACAATACCTACATAAATAAATAAAAGCGGTCGCACGCTGACCCCAGAGATGGTATTGAACTGTTTACTTAGTTTAGTCATAGAATATACTTACTTACATACTATATATGTATGTATATGTTTTGCGTATGAGGTTGTAATACACTTAGGCTAGTTTCACCATGCTCTGTTAATTAAAATAACAAAGGTTTGCGCTTTAATAGCCCGTTAAAGTTATTTTGTCTTCCTCTCTTTGTTTCTAGATTTTTCTATCCTTGACTGCAGCAGTGGGCCAGTCTGGATAACGCATATCCAATTCGTCCCGCATATAATTATTTACGTATAATTACGTATAAATATTGATATTAATTCTGCACTTAGCTAAACAAATAGACATTAACAAAGCTAAAATCAAACAGATCTAACTAAAATAACTTTTAAACCGCGGGATTTGAACCAACTCCCCTAATGATGTGAAACCGAGCTCCAGCCGCGAAATATCGGTCGGTCATTAGAATCGGTAATTATCCACTGATGCCCGGGGAATGACATACTAGAGATCCCCCTGGCTTAGCTCTCGATAATCGAGATTGGAATCGAGTTATGCAAATGTAGCAGCTTTGATTTCTATAAGTTATGTGTAGGTATGTATGTTCACACTGTGAAATTACGCCGTGACAGTAGTACCGTAACTAACACGCGGGACAATCACACGGATTGTCTTCTTCTTATTTATTTATGGCATCTGTCTCTTAGAATTAAATTTTGTCAGTGTCAAGTGTATTTTTATATAAGCCATTTATATTTTTGTGTATAATAACCGGCATTGTTTTTTTGTACATCTATGCATTTGCCGTAACTAATTTGTTGCAATTAGAAAATAATTGATTTATTTTAAGATTTATGTATTCTGGAGTAAAAATGTATTTTATTGTCCTGTGTTGCTGAAGTGTTGCTACGTTGTCTCGCAACGTTACGTTTATTGTTTGAAAGATATTCTTGAATAAACAAAAATACAAACTGACAAACTTTATATTATACTATATACATACATACATAAAATCACGCCTGTTTCCCAACGGGGTAGGCAGAGACCACGGATCTCCACTTGCTACGATCCTGACATACTTCTTTTGCTTCATTCACTCTCATTACATTCTTCATACATGCGCGTCGGTTAAGGGCACTCTGGACCTGGCCTTTCTCTAGTACGTATATTATATATATCTATCTATATTATATATAGATTAATTTATATAATTCTCGAATTCTAAACGAGCCATCGGCTTTATGTATATAAACAGATGCCAATCATTTATTAATTAATCAAATAGGCTTGCGGCTAACCTAATTAATTTGTTGGGTTATTTGATGTTTCAATATAACACACGTGTACTATATTTCCAGTATCGTATCTATAATCGCCTTATAACAGACAATCAAATTAAGCTTTCAAAACTGTGATTTGACTTCAAAATTCAAAAATCATATCCTAGTAAGTTTAATAAAAAAAATCCAAACCTCAACCAGAAAAACTCTCTTCTTTTCTCCTTATTTTTATTAAGAAGCTTCGGTCTCAAGTTAAATGAGATCGCATTAAAGTTGACTCCACTGAGTGCATTTACTTACTGAATAACAGATTTAGTTTTCGTTTGTAGTTTAATGTTTTTGATGCTGGGTACCGTATTTGGCATCGTATCTTCAATTCTATGATAAAATCCAGTCAGACATTCTACATGAAGAGAAAGACATGAATGACGAGTTCGTAACGCCGACGTAACTTTTTAAGCCATACCTATAAAAGCCTTTTTATAAGTATATTTTGAAAGAGGCACCGGTAACGGAAAAGATGAGGAGTAATAGGTTAGCGAGGTATGGGCTTGTTATGAGAAGAGATGAATGTCATGTGATGAGGACAGTGTTAGGTATGAACGTGGATGTTGCGAGTTTCTTGTCAGTTCTTCTCGTACTGGGGAGAGGACTGGAATTGGCACCTAGACTCACCTAGTATGTAAGACAATTCAAAAGGATCCTTGTGATATAACTGAATAAAGATTATTGACTATGTACTTATTATATTACTATTGACTATTGATGGATACAGGGGTAGAGGCAGGCCAAAGAAAAAATGGATGGACTGTGTAAAAGATGACATGGGAAAGGAGTGAGTACTGAGATGACGAATGACAGAGGGAAACGGAAGAAGATCACATGTTGTGCCGACCATAACGTGGAAAAGGGGCAGGGAGAAGAAGAAGAAGAAGAAGAACTATAAAAGCCGAGGTGCGGTCGCAAAGTTTCCACCTTATATTCCGTAACGTTATACATTTTGTATGAAAGTTCATTAAAAGGTCGCCATGTCCGCGACGCGTCCTTGTTTCAAATGTGACGTGTACGTGTCACGGCGAAATGTCTGTGCTTTTACACGAGGTCTGTTGACAATCCGTCTGATTGACACGAGGTATACTAGATATATCAATTATCCATAGTAACTACGAGCTGTACCTGGACGATTCTCCTCAACGGTTTCATCATTGTTCTCGCTATTCGTCATTGTTCGCAACAAATTATTTTTGTTATCTCGTAAAATATTAGGTAATTTTAAATGTACCCTTCGTGAAATAATTTAAACAACCTAAACTTTTATTGCTCCATCTTCTTGCTATTAACTTGAAAGACGAGCTCCAAAATCAAGGTTAAAAAAGTTTTTAATAACGACAAAAATAACAAATTAAAAATAACCACCAACCTGCAACTCAGTAGCGCAGCGGGCGAGAGTCCGCCTGCGACGCAAGAGGTTGCGGGTTCGATTCCCGCCGCGGAACAAATTTGTGTACAATCTGCAGAAATTTGTTCCATTGGTCTGGGTGTTTTCTATGTATAATAAAAAATTATCTATCTATGTATATAATGTATTAAATATATCAGTTATCTAGTACCCATAACACAAGCTTTGAGTAGCTTACTTTGGGGCTAGATGATGCTGTGTGGACTGTCCAGCATTATTTATTTATTTATTTATTTAACTTCGCGAAACGCGCTAATATTGTTGATCTTAAGTGAGCGTGATGACTTATATCTTAGATCCTGCTCAATTGTATAGGCTAGCATTTAGTCAAGTTTCATCAGAATCCACAAAATCCACGTAGTTTTGACGGTATATGTTTGTTACGGTAGAACCACAAAATCCACGTAGTTTTGACGGTATATGTTTGTTACGGTAGATCCACAAAATCCACGTAGTTTTGACAGTATATGTATGTTTGTTACGGTAGATCCACAAAATCCACGTAGTTTTGACAGTATATGTTTGTTACGGTAGAACCACAAAATCCACGTAGTTTTGACAGTATATGTTTGTTACGGTAGATCCACAAAATCCACGTAGTTTTGACAGTATATGTATGTTTGTTACGGTAGATCCACAAAATCCACGTAGTTTTGACAGTATATGTTTGTTACGGTAGATCCACAAAATCCACGTAGTTTTGACAGTATATGTATGTTTGTTACGGTAGATCCACAAAATCCACGTAGTTTTGACGGTATATGTTTGTTACAGTAGATCCACAAAATCCACGTAGTTTTGACAGTATATGTATGTTTGTTACGGTAGATCCACAAAATCCACGTAGTTTTGACAGTATATGTTTGTTACGGTAGGGAGCCACGGTCATAGTGGAATGTCACAGCGTGTGTTACATACACTTACGCCTGTTTTGTCTGACTTAGCTTAGACCGTGTGCCGTAGTTGAAAGTTTGAATTCCCCATATATCCCCAAACGTCGCACAAACACGAAAACACCATCCCCATTCCCGCGATAAACCAAACTTCAAAGGCAAATAACGCATGGAGAATATTTGCCATTTTTATTACAACTTGCCAAATAAAACCTGCTTCGGCCCTTTGCCAATAACAAACGAAAACATTTCTTTATCTGGGACATCTTGTTTGCAAATCCTCCTGTACGACGCTTTTATTAACTTTCTAACTTGCCTTAAACATCATTCTAAGTCCACGTATAAACTGTAATTTATACGTTTTCTCGCTTACACCGTTGAGATAAGATTGATTTTGCTTTGAATAAAGTGTTTTTTGGTATGTTAAGGCCCTTTTCATGGTATTTGCGAGTTTCTTTGTAAAACTCCTTGTAAATGTTCATGAGATAAATTCAATTATTACGCTATTACGGGCTTTGATGTATTCTAAGAGCCACGATTTTGGCGGTACGGCGAGTAATTGCTCGACTGAGAAACGAGAGGTTGTGGGATTGATTCTTTCAATGACAAAAAATCTCAAAATCTTAATTGAAGCGTGTGTTATTATAGTTTTTACATAATGTAATCTAGAGTCGTAGGTATTCTAAATACAAAGCATATAATGTCACAATTGGATATTGTTATGATGATACTAATATTATAATAATGGAAAGATTTTTTTTTATGTCTGTAAAGAATAAACTCAAAAACTACTGGACCGATTTCAAAAGTTCTTTCACCATTAGAATATGTTATATTGATCGATTTTTGCGGACTAAATCACGAGTAACAGCTAGTGCTGATAGAAAAAGCTAAAAATGTGGCCATGTATCATCATGTTTGAACGTGCCTCTGACTACCCTCTTTAGATATCCTCAAATATCTAAGTAATTAAAGATCAGGGGTGATATCCACCGAGCCTTGGGATAACAGCCGTGATGTTGTCATTTTTATACAAAAACAAACAAATATAGTGTTTGTTTTTATGTAAAAAGGGACAACATTTGCCAGTAAATTTTCCATCTCTGAACACTTTTATTCCATTGATAAATTAAGCGTAAGATACTCGAGGGGTTCTTCAGATGATCAAACTTGATTCTTTTCATAACTTTCGCAAAACTAGCTACGTCTCTTTCCAATGTTTACAATTTATTCCGCAAATATAAAGTAAAGAGGAAACCAACTAGACAGTTCTATTTTAGTTAAAACTGTAACCGCATTCAAGCTACTTCAGTCTGAACAATACTAGCTACTCGCAGCTACTATGAACTATATGTATTAGTTAATTAACTTTGAAACGACTCGGGGGGGTTAGCACGGCCCGAGTGAGCTAACACGAAAAAAATTAACAAATACATTAAATGACCTCACAGTTCAGTTGGTAGTAGCTCTGCCTTCTGCGCTGTAGGTTGTAGGTTCGATCCCCACCCAGGATAAATATTTTTGTGATGAACTCAGATGTTTGTTCTGTGTCTGGGTGTTATTAAGTATCATATTAGTATATAAATAATCTATCACCTATCTGGTTCCCATAGTACAAGTTTTGTTTAGTTTGGGGCTAGATGGCGTTGTATAAACTGTCCACTAATATTTATTTATTTATTTAATAAACTAGTGTTGCGTATAAAGTTTTTAAAAGTAACCAGGGGCCTTACCACAAGCTTTTCAGGCAATATCAAAGTAATAAAACTTTGATATTTCGTAGAATGAAATTGTATATAAATACATACTATAAAATAAAAATTGTGTGGAAGTAGTGGCTTCAAGCTGGAAACTTTGACGTTTCTGAAACATGATGGTTTGTAAGAGCTTGTGGTAAAGCCTCATAAATGTTATGCCTAATATTTTTTACTCTTCCACTGCGAGCGGGTACGGAGCGGGCTCCGTACGGACTCCGTTTAACTCGCAACGGCTTTCTTCATAGGAGTGCTTCATCTGTGAATGAGCGGATTTCAATACAATTTCAATCCGCTCAGATCATTAGCTCAGTTTCCGCTACTTACCCTTTTTTAGTGGAAGGCGGGCATAATTTTGAAATAAAAATGACTCATTTGTCATCTTTAGAGAATTGAACGTAAAGTTCTTACATTATACTCGATAACATCTGAAAGTAGTGCTAACACCACCGCCTGAACAGCTCGCTAAAGGCAGTCTACTTATTTCCGGTCGTCTAGTTACAAATATAACTAGCATAGCGACAGTACGCGGCTTGGCTTGGCACCATTGTCGCGCGACAGACGCCTGTCACTGTCGCTTTGTGTTCTGAATGAATCTAAAGAGTTTTCTCGCCCTCTTTGCGAACAATATAGCTTTTTAATAGCTTTTTTTATTTTATTGTGTTATTTTAGGTTTGACTGTACGGTTTCAGTGACATTAAACAATAGTACCTGGGTGATCGAGCTTTGCTCGGCTTTTTTTGTTGGTAAATTGTGTTTTTTGGAAAATTAAACCTAGCTAGATCGATTTATCGCCCCCGAATCCCCCTGCATACTAAATTTAATGAAAATCGCTGGAGCCGTTTCCGAGATTCCGATTATATACAAGAATTGCTCGTTTAAAGGTATAAGATAACTTGACTTTCTTATCACCATGTTGACATATAGATCATTAAAATATTATTGTATCATGTCGCTGTCCGCTTTAAGTAAAATAATCATAAAGGATAAATAAAATTGCCATCATTTTCTGTGACTCTGTGACGTTAAAGTCTATAGACACAATTGATACTTTAAATACAGATTTCATACATTAATGAAGAATATAGACTGGCAAAATTAATCTAATAAGAGAGAAAGATGCTACAAAGAAGAAGGAGAATATAGAGAAATCTGATAAACTTCACATACATCTTATCTTATATATATGTAAAAATGAATTGCTGTTCGTTAGTCTCGCTAAAACTCGAGAACGGCTAAACGGATTTATCTTATGTTGGTCTTGAAATGTTCGTGGAGGTCTAGGGAAGGTTTAAAAGGTAAGAAAAATTCGAATACCTGCCGGGAAAACCCTAAAAATAGCCCTTTTATATTTCCCATACAAACGTTTTCTAGATAAAATGTAGAGTCAATTTGAACTTTATTACTATTTAATAAAGTTCATATTAAATTATAATCACTCACTGTTGTCTAAGCAATGTAGAAGGCGGTACGAAGTTTGCCGGGAGAGCTAGTTATTTTTAAATGACTGCAGACCATGGCGAATACGAAATAAATTAGACGCGCCGGCACAAAATAAAACCAGTTTTTAAAACATCATAACGGTTATTTTGTCAAACAAAACAATGACATAAAAGCGTTCCAGTTTCTACTTTCTAGAAATTACTATTAGCTCAAAAAACGGCAGTAACAAAACTAGGAAATGTGATTGCAAGTGCCGCTACAGCAATTTTGTACAAATTCCAGGAAAAATGTTTCTTTACATTGTTGTTTTCTACGAAAGCTATTGCTGGGTACTTACAACTCTATAAATATAATGTTCGCGTTTTGACTAGACCTGCATTTTGCAATTTGATTCGGCTCTAATATACACAACAGTCATAAAAACAACTGAACATACATTTTTAACTATGTATTATGTACGGTATACACCTTGTATGTAGCTGTCATTGTGGTAGAATAAGCGGTCCTCGCTTTGCCTGTTTCTATTTAGTTATGAAGAGTTACAAATTTGCGATTCTGATGTAGGGGACGTAGTTTTACAATACATTTAGATTGCTATACGTGTAATACACGTTACTGAACAGCGTGTAGTGATTTTCACTACATAGTTTAAAAAAAAGCTGTCGGTCTGTCCCTATGTATGCTTAGATCTTTAAAACTACGCAACGGGTCATGATGCTGTTTTTTTAATAGATAGAGTGATTCAAGAGGAAGGTTTAAGTGTAAAAACATGCATAATATAGCAAATAAACACTGATAATTTGAGATTTCTAATGTGATGTCGTAAATAAACACATTTTAGCATATTTAGTATCAGCATTGAACCCATGCGAAGCCGGGGTGGGTCGCTAGTTTTAGAAAAAATATGATTCGACAAAAATATTTTATAATTTACCTTCTCAAGATTACGTAAATTTTAATAAGTTTAAACTTGTTTTTCAACCCAATAATGTTGTTTCAGGTAAGTCCACAACAGAAATCAATGCGGGTAAAAAATAGCTGCAGAATGGTAAGTCATTTATCATTTACAAAAGGTTTTCGAATAATGAAAACATGGCTCCGTTCATGCGGCAATGCGGTTCATCCATCATCCCTGACTTAGTATTTGCATCCAATTGAATTTAGATTATAAATAATCTAGCGGTACGTACCGGGTTTCGTTCGCTTTGACTTTCTCACAAACCTTTAGAACATTGTGTTACTGCTAAACTTGCGAACTAACTAGAGAGTGTGCGAGAGAGAGGGAGATTAAACTATCAAACAAGCATACGGTCTATCTATAGCACTTATTACACCACACTTTCTCCAGGGACCCTTACCCTGAATAAGTGTGGTGTAATAAGAGTTAGGGAGCAAGGGACCCTTACTAGAGTGTCAGGGAGTACCCGGCAAGCCTTGCTCCCTTGCAAGGGGCCACGCCCACCCTTGCTACAGGGCCCTGCCAACCGTGTAGTGTAATAGGGCTTTATCTGCGAACCAACTAGAGAGTGACTGGGAGAGAGAAAGAGTGTGCGAGAGAGAAGGAGATAGTATGAAAGAAAGAGAGAGATTAAACTAACAAACAAGCATACGGTCCATCTATTGGTAAGTAACAGTAGCTACCGTATTAAACAACCATTATTCACCAAGCATTCAGTAAATTTTTAGACTATTTCGTTCCACAAAAACTCTGATAAGTTCGTGGTAGTGACCTGAAAAAGCGTTGCAATAAATAAAGATAGAGTCTGGAATCTTTGAAACGCCCTTCACAGGTCACAGCCAGTCTGACGCGGCGTCTGATTCGGTCCGTCAGATACCACTGACGCCTTTGCAAAAAATATTTGTGTTCATCTCATTAAATATGTATGAGAACAGTTAGAATAAATGTTCTAGGTACGGTACATACGTCATCATCTTCCTGCCCTTTTCCCACGTTGTGTGGGGTCGGCACAACATGTGATCTTCTATTTACCTCTGTCTTTCATCTCAGTGCTCACTCCTTTCTTACTCATATCATCTTTTATACGATCTTTTCTTTGGCCTAACTCTACCCCTGTATCCATCCACATTCATATCTAAAACTCTCTACGTCACATGACACTCATCCCTCCTCATAACATGCCCATACCACGTTAACCTATTACTCTTCATCTCTCCGTCAACTTTCTCTGAAATGCTCATTTCTTATTTTATCGAACTCAAACCCATACACTGCGACAGGTCTTATGATCGATTTGTAGATTTCCCTTTAATTTTAAGGAGCATTCTCGGATCACCATGGTTCCTGTGACCTTTATGTAATAAATTTAGTAGGTAGGTACCTAAGTGATAAAAATAAGGAAAGAGTTCGTATTACTTTGTTTTTTTGTTATCATGTAAACCTGCATGGTCTACTTTGTATGTTCCAATTTTAAAAGTAATTTAAAATAAGCAGCAGAAAAACGGTATCGCACACGGGACTCGTGCCAACAGCGTTTATTGGATACTTCGTGCAAGTGTGGACAGGGCTTGCCAAATTACCCCTGGCTTGTGCACGCCTATTAGTTTCTTAACTCGAAAGCGATAGGGGCGATTGTACAATGTACATTCAGATGAATCCGGATTGTTATTGGCCGCAGTCACGGCCAAAGTATTTCGTGTTTGTAACTTTCTTTTTCTTCGTCTGACGAAAGCTCTAGTGGTCTAGTGGTAGTTGGCCCCGTCTACCAATCCTAAGGTCGTAGGTTCTAGCAAGATTTTCTATACACACACAACAACCACAACATGATCACTATATTGTACTTCGCAATCGTTATATATCTTCTCTGATATCTAGATACTTTGAGGCTATCTAACTAAAGAGGGTAATCAGAGGCACGTACAAACATGATATCTGGCATATGCCCACATTATGAACAGTAGTAAGTATTCCTTACGTGAAAGGTTGCAAGCCCATCGCCGCATTTTCTATTTGAAAAACTAATATGCGCTGTACTAGTATTCTCAAATGGTGAAGGAAAACATCACATGAACGTCGTAATACTTGAAAGGTTCAAAGACATGTCAACTGCACAAAAGAGACTCTGAGATAGTAATGTTCTCTCACCCCATTGGTTCGATAGGACGATGTATTCCCGTTGTCCCCATTGACGCTGTCCCCATTATGGGGACACTGCAGGGCAAAGGCCTTTCTTCTCTCCAATCATCACGGGTTTGAGCTACCGTGGATCAGTCAAAAGTACATCTATAATGTAAAAGAAAGTCTTGTTAGTTACACTATTTATAACTTAAGAACGGCTGAACCGATTTGGCTGAAAATTGGTGGGGAGGTAGCTTAGAACCAGGAGATGGACATAGGATATATTTATCCTGCTCGACCGCGTTCCCGTGTGACGTGACATAAAACGTCAAAGAGAATACAAGTCAATAACTAAGGCGGTACGAAGTTCGCCGGGACAGTATACATAAACAAAAAAAAAAAACAATCAAAGAGAAGCCGCAAAAGCCACAGAGTAACAAAATAAGATTGTTAATAGTTTAAGTCATAAGTCATAAGTCATAAGTATTTTATTGGTAAAAATATTTTACAGGTCAGGAATATACTTAAACAGTAGGTACATTTTTGTATTTTTTACACTTAAAAATAATTAGCATGTAGACTTATGTACATAGGTACTACATAAATACTCTATAAATTATAATTAATTATTAAATCGAATTAATGAGAATTAAAATTTATTCTAAATAAATTCACTAAAACTGTAGAAAGTCTCCTCGATAAGCCATCGCTTTAATCTAGCCTTATATATAGGTAAGCTTTCAGCAGTTTAGGTTTGAGGCTAGCCTAACAAAGCATCAGAATAAGCGCCACTGTATTAGTTAGATCGATACCACGAGTGCTCTACACTTTGTTGTTTCTGTAACAAGCTTACGTACAATGTTTGTAGACTCAGTTATGTACGGGGATTGGATTGGAACGTCAGTATCGAGCGATTGAGCTTAAATTGTATGTATAGAGAACAAAGTGCTTACAAGGTGGTTTCGATTCTACTCTACAGCTTCGTCTTTGTTCTCACTACTTCGCAACAATTTTTGTTATCTCGTAAAATATCAGGGGGGCGATTATGGATCTTTTCTTACAATCAATGTCAATACGTTTTCATTGTAATCAAGTGATTTGGTATGACATAAGAGTGTTTATTCAATAAATTTGAGCCAGTTTTGACAAGTGTTGATTGTATCAGAGTTCCGTAATCGCACTACAGTTAATTTAATATGTTCGTGAAATCTTATCTTATACCTTTAAGCGAGCAATTCTTGTGTGTGTGTGTATATATATAAATATATAATCTGATTCTCTAAAATGGCTCCAACGATTTTCATGAAATTTAATATGCAGGGTTTCGGGGGCGATACATTGATCTAGCTAGGTTTCATTCTTAAAAAACGTCGCTTTATCCGTGTTTTCAGGCAATGAAAAACTGCTACTGTTTTTCTGTTTTACCGACACAGCAACACTAAAGCTACTTGACAATAGATGGCGTTGATAAGTAAACGTCGTAAAAAATCAGGTACTAACTTATTATCAATCAATCTTTTATTAGTATGTGGAATTGGGAGAGCAATAAAAATCTGTTAATAATTAAATCTGTCTTGATTTTGTAATTTCTTTCAAAAATAAAACTTCTCCTTCACTATTGTACGTTCTACCACCATCTTAGATTCCATTTCCATTCAGTCGTTCCTTTTCATTCAACCTTCACGTTCGGATAAAACCATTCTTACAAGCATCTGTCAAACATCACACTGTCACAGCATATTCGGATAAATAGAATTTTTTTTTTTTTTTGTTTAGGTCTGGATGCTAGTCTTTTTGGCCTTACATCACTTTTTCACAGTGGTGGTGATTTTGTTCATTTTTTTCATCGTGTTTCATCTGTAGTAGGGTGGTGTATTTAGATATCTTCTACAATTCTTCTATCTCTATGTATCTGTAGATCCTAGTATTACCATACACAATTTTTTTATTTACGATAAAAATGCTCAGTGTAATTTTCTCACTGCAATATCGAACATTCCAGAACACAGGTGAGGCGACTCGCTTCCTTTCAAAATTAAAATGGCCAATTGACTGTAAAATAGTATTAAATTAACCGGAAAGATACTTGGAACGGAAATAACGGAGCGCGGACGAACTGCTCTTTTTGTGAAGGGTTTATAACTTTTTGCGAAGTAAATAATATGGGGAGAGTTAGCGGATATTATTTCAATCACTGATTTTTGTATGCTTGTTTGAGTTAAAAGCTTTTATGGATGTTTTAGAAGATATGATTGGCGTTTTGTTAACGGCATTGAAATTATCCTACTAATAATATAAACGCAAAAGTTTTTAAGAATGTATGGATGTATGTTATTAGTACTAGTACAAAGTTATTTTTTACCCGACTACCAAGGAGAGTAATGTTTTTGGGTTGGTTGTATATCTGTATATGTACTTACGCGAGTTTTTTCGGCACTCGCTGGAGCCCAAAAGGCTGGACAGATATTGACAAATAATGTGTTGTGGATTCGTCTGAATCACAAGAGTGATGCTGTACAAAATAAAAAAAAAAACAAAATGGCGGCTGTAAGAAACTATTTTCAATTCCTTTCAGACGGGTTTTTTAAATTTTTGCATTAATTAAGTTATCAAGATTGCTCGTATTAAATATGAACTCGGAAAAGCTTTCTTGGGGAATTACTTAGGTATAGCATTAATAGTTATTTTTTATGTGTCTGCCGGATATAAAACCACTAAAGACATTTATGGCATCATAAAGGTCCACTTCAATCCATCAAGTCTTCATACAACTGGGATCGATCTGCCATTCCATTATAGCTTTTATAACCGCTGAATATGATATATTACATTGTGAGCTTTTGGCGTAACGACAACAGACCACTCGTAAAACATCTTTGTATCAATAGTTGAGTTATATTTTGGAGGAATTTTCGGAAAAAATCACAGCGTAATTGTGTGAAAATGAAAATGTATTGTAACACGTTCTACATAAATATTAATATTGGTTGGCAATTCATACAGCGCCATCTATGAAATTGTGTCAAACAGATTTTGAAAAAAAAAGAATTTATTTTATATAATATTTAGAAAATGCAAGTTATTTATCTACATTAACACACAAAACAAACACCTATGTTAATCACAAATTTTTAGTCCTGGGTGAGAATCGAACCCACAACCTCCAGCACAGAAGCTAGCAACTGAGCTAACATACGCCACCAGCTTTCAGAGGCTTCTCGTGTAGCTCTTTGCGAAGCTCTCATTATGTCAAGGCTAAATTACTGCGACGTAGTGTATGGTCCACGGCTACTAACCCGGACTCAGCGAGTGGTACAGCGCGTCCAGAATGCATGTTGTCGTTTTTGTTATACCATTCCACCTCGTAGTCACATCACTCCTTATCTTAATATAAAGTCCATGCTCAATATGGAATCGCGTAGAGAGTTGCACTTTGGGGGTTTGATTTTTGATGTTATTAAATTCAATAAACCGGAGTACTTACACTCTAAGCTTATTTTCGCTGACAATAGCACTCGATGCTTGCGCTCGATTAGGTCTGCACTCCTCTATCATGGCTACAAAACTGCAGCGTTTAGAGGTAGTTTCCGATATCTGGCAACGAAGTGTTGGAACAACATACCACCACCAATACGTAATCTCAATACTAAATTCACATTTAAATCACGTCTTAAGCATTTACTGCTACATAAACAAATGGAAGGAATTCCAAAACGCTTCGTTTGCCTATTATAGGAATCTCCAATATCGTTATTTCTTTTTTTCAGTAATACAAAGCACATTATGTTTTTTTCTTTTATTTAATTTTAATACGCGACAACGGTCAAACAGCATCTTATTTTAGTATTATAGACACACCGTTCTACTTGTTGGTGTCTCGTTCTTCTGGTTACCTCATTTAGGTGATACTGAAAATCAGTGTTTGCTCTTGAGCAAACTATGCGCTGAGTTATTGCCTTTTTGCTTCGCTGCAGCACACACTGCATTCCTTGTAACCATTTTTTTATTTTTTTTATTTTTGTGTTACCTGTTTTCTTAAGTTGTATCATCATCTCACCCACATGTTGCATGATCTACTTCTTTCTTGTCAGCTTGTTATGTTGTTACTTTTGTTACATGCCTATACTTATGTACCTATTGTGTGTTGCAGAAGCAAATAAATGTTTATCTATCTTATCTATCTATCTAGCTAAAGCCAGTATTACCTAGATTGGAACGATGTGACGAATTCAAACATTGAACCGATGATCGAATGATTCAAGAATTTTTCATTCGGCAGACATTCGTTGGAACTAAAGAATATGAATGAGTACGGAATGAATGTTCATTTGGGGGTTGGGGCTCATTCAATCCATCTGCCTACCTATGTCGATTGGAATAAAATAAAAAATAATGTCTTTATGGTTATTTTCTGTATTATGTAAGCTCAATATATTTTAACTAAAGTCTAAAAACCGATTTCAATCAAATATTACTTATTCTGAAGACTTACTTAAATGTTTCGGACGAAGTTTTTAAGTTTCACGGGAAAGTAGTAATCCTTCAAAAATAAAATTGAATAGAAACCTACTTTGAAGTAACTCTTTTGAATAAAAAAAGATTCATTAAAATCGGACTAAAAAATACGTAAAGCTAGCTAGAGCTATATCACAAAACTATACAATACATCGCCCTCGATATATTTGAAATTGGAACTCAGTTTTTTAGTCGCTATTGACGTTTGTGATTATATTTTGAAATTCGAAAAACGTTCGAACTTTAAAAAGAATAAGCAAGCCTCGCCTCTCGCCTCGCTTCGATAGATAAAGCCACTGCTGAATGCCGCGGAAATAGGCCGCGGTGTTCAATGCAGTCGACGAACCGAGTTCACATTATTGTTTTATTACATTTTGTTTGGCTCGGCTGCGGCTGCCAGCGAGAATTCGCGTTGATGTGGAAATGCTTTAAGCCAAAGTAAATAAATAAAATTTGTAGTTTTATTCAATAAAATCTCAAGTATTGTAATTCAAAATCGTCTTCCATTTTAGATGAGCTTACGCAATTTGATAATTATTATACTTAGCTAATTTGAAAATGGAACGGCGTCATCATATATTTTTTTATTTTATTCGCTTTGTTTATTGCATTACTTGATTGTACTCGTAGACCAGCCTTTATACGGGTTGTTGTACATTTGCCACAAAGTAAATTCGTCACGAAAAAAAGTATGTGTAAATTCGCCACACTTTTATTTTATTATTTTTGGTTGTTGTAAATTCGTCACAAAGCTTTTTCCGTAGAGATGTAGATTGTACAGTACACTTAGATTGTTCACATAAATTATGTAGGTACTTAAGTAAAATAATAAATCATAGTATTAGAGTTAGTATTAGTATTAGTTAGTATTATTAGTCACGTAAAAGTTTATAAGCGCTATACTATAATAGATCTCCCAAACGGTGAAGAAAAACATCGTGGGGAAACCGATATGTCGTAGAACCTAAATGTTCCAAGACAGAAGACGAACAGAAGCTGAGGCGTACTTTAATCTTTTTACCACAATAAAAAGAAGACTGATAGTTTTTACTTTAGTGTTAGCTTTCACCGTTTACCTAATTGCTATCGAAACAAGTTTTACCGTCTCAAGATTTCCACCTTACGAGTCGATGACGCAATGCAATTTGCATAATGACGTCGTTGGGGTCGCTTATCTTAACGAGAGCCCTCTCCCGGTTCATTGTGGTCTTATAAATCACAATATACCCATCTCAAGGTCTAGACAAGATTCGTTTTCTGTTGGCTTTCACGCCAGCGGAAAGATTACATTGTATTGGACATGGCTGCAGTGATAAGCGGGTGAGAGACAAACAATGGTTAACGTAATACGATTTATTATCTCGTTGCGATTGAATTGTCGCGCTGTAATTGCGGTTGCCACTGATGGTTTAGCTAGTCCAGTGAAAGTGTCGTGACAACACCGTGGTGTGTGTTTCATTCATCTGTAATATTTGGTTGTACTATATTTCGTAGCTTTGTGCTACGAAAAGCGTAGCTTAGCTACGAAATACCGTAGTCATCTACGAAAACTTATTGTTTGCTACGTAATTTCATAATTATTGTGTTTTGTAGTTATAAATCTATATATTTGTATCGAACCTAATATGAATATTATATTTTAATTAAAAATTTCTTAAGAGAGTATCTAAAGAGTGTAGTCAGAGGCACGTTCAAACACGATATTTTGCACATTCCACATTTGTAGTGTTTAGTATTCCGTACGTGACAGGTTGCAAGCCCATCGTCGCTTATAAAATAACTAACTTATGACTCACATCTTCGAATTTTTATTTCTAGGATATGCCGTTTCCGCACGATGTTCAAATAATTAGCCTTCTAAATAACTATAATCAAACAAATTATTAGCCCCCAAAAACATTAGCGCAAGATAATGGCCTCAATTTCGTCTGTTATCATTACAAAAGGTAGGATTGCGCGAAGTGACATTACTCCCCCGGTATAAAAGGAGACGTTGCGAAATATTAAGGCCATTACACAGAAAATGCTTTAAAGAATTGAAAGACATGAAAGAGATACCGCGCTTTCTTGTCCTTCTGCGTTTCTTGAGGGTAGACACACAATGCGGGGCAAAAACTATTCAAGCTTTATCTTACGACACCTGTTGGAACTGCCTTATCGCGATAAGGCTGTTGAATGAATCCCGTTCGCGGGCAGGTAAATTAGAATTGTGTTCCGTGGGGGACGCGCAATCATGGCGCCTGGGTTTGTGCTAATATTGTTGGTAATTTTCTCTCGTACGAATAGTACAATACCTTAAAATAATTTATATATTGAAAGATAAAAAACCCGTCTTGAAGTAATTGATACTGGCTTTTTACAGCTCCAAATAAATCGTTATTATTTAAAGCAAAAAACATGACTGAAAGTAATTAAAAATAAAAATTTAAAATACAGCTGTCGAGAGGATCAATTCATTTTAATTCTCATGATTCACACCTGTGCCAAGAATTCGGGCTTTATTGGAAAAATATCACCAAGATTAGGTACACCATAAAATTCCAACACGAGAGAAATATAAAATTTACAGCGATATTTTCTCTCAGTCCATCTCAGTATCTCTCAGACAGTCAGACTCATCCAGTCTCAGTTTCCTCTCAGTCATTCAGAAGTTCCACATGAAAACAAGTACATAAGTGAAGGAGAAGAAGAAGCACACTAAATGTCAAAAGTTGATAAAACACTCCACTGATCCGGGAAAATAGCTGTGTCACAGTACCGCGTTTTCAGGTGACATCCGAGACACAGGTTTTATTAATAGCTGAAAGTGACGAACGGGTTTTCAACCGACTCTCAAAAAAAGAGGTTCTCATTTCGGTGAAAGTGAGGGACGGTTTAACCGACTTAAAAAAGAAGTTCTTAATTTGGCTGTATTGTTTTCTATTTTGTGTGTATGTTTTGTCGATATGTATTGAATAGCTGTCCCGCCCGCGACTTCGTTCACTTAAAGTAGGTATCTAACTAAACTGACTTTTTGAAGGTTATATTGAAAAATCCTGAAACTCGTGTCCATTCATTTTGCATTTACAATGCACAAACAAAGTTTCATGAAAATCTCTCCACGCGTTAAAAAGTTTCATACCAACGTTTTCACCCTTTTTCAACCCCTTAGAGGTGGAATTTCCAAAAATCCCGCCTTAGTGGCGGTGGTTTTGTTATAAAAGGAAACCGCCTTCCAAATTTCAGCTTTCTAGCTTCAGCGGTTTCGGCTGGGCGATGATAAATCAGTCAGTCAGTCAGTCAGTCAGTCAGGTTAAGCTCTTACATAGATATAGATAGCCGATTTTGATGAGTTTTTGACTGTTATAGAGATTGATCCTATGGTGTTCCGTATACATTATTCTCTGGAAATTGCAACTTAAAACTCTCGTCAAACTTCAAAAACATCACGCTAACTTCTGCTACATTTTAAATGTACAATAAATGGCATTTATTATGTAAATACCAACTATGACCCGCGATTATAGAGTTTTAAACTTTAACCTTCCTTTTTCATTCCTTTGGGGATTTTTCGCGGAGTAAAAAGTATGTCTAGCTAGTGTATAAATCCAGGTTATACACTTTTAGAGCGGTTTCGCACTACGTCCGATCCGAATCAGATCCGAACCCATGAAAATATGGTCCGGAGTAGTTTTAGAACTATTTCTATGGTAAGTTACGCACACAGATTCGGATAGTGTACTAAATTTCATGCAAATCCGTTTAACCGTTTTTGCGTGATAGAGTAAAAAAGATACGAACTTTCAAATGTGTGTATGCCTTATGCAGTTACGCTATTAAAATGGAGGAAGCTTATACCCAGCAGTGGGTAGACACAGGCTGAGAATGATGATGATGAGTTATGCTATTCTCGAGTGTATATTATTATTAGCATTAAACGGGTATGTATCGCGTTCTAATTACCTATTTATTTTTTTTAAAACCCGTTTAATAATAATGTGTTCAGCTCGAGTGTATGGTCACCATTAATTTGCAGACCACAAACATCATTCAATTTTGTTGATTTTTTTACTCTTCTAATTGTCGAGCGACCGCCTCTTTGTCTTCAGCATTCCCTCGTTAATTCAGCTTTTAGGGTTCCGCAATGAAACTTAACGACGCACCCCTGGAAAGTTTCCGCCTGACACTTACAGCGCGAAACCGGAAACTTTCGCCGCGTTATTTTTCCTGCGTTTCAAACTATTTTTTCTAGTTTAATGATAAGGCGTGTGATTCACTTTGAAAAATATACTTTAAATTTTTTTCAAAGCCTTTAACTATAATGTGTGTGTATCTGAGAGTAAGCTTGTAGAATGTTAGTTAAGTATTAAAGAAAGCACTGGTGGTGTAGCACCACTCACGATCCGAAGGTCGTGGTTTCAAACTCGTGTGCACCAATGAGTTTTTCTATGCGAAAAATGTAAGAGTGCAATGTCAGTGCTCTTAAACGGTGAAGGAAAACATCCGGTTACTTTGTCCAATTTGTATTTTATTGAGACAATGTAGCCTATCTCCCTACCACATTTTATTAAAATCCGTTTAGCCATGAAAGGTAATAAACAACCAAACAGAGATATATTCGCGTTTATAATATTAGTATGGATGTTTGTCGGTCTAAATACGAATTCAAATAAAATAATTGTAACAAATAAAGCTACCCCCGGAACCCGCCGCCGGTCATAAAGCGACACCCGCTTTGAAAGATCGCTCTTCATTATTCGCTAAAAGAATATTTAACGGCGGACTCGGTAATTAATAAGAGAACCGCTCGTGGCGATTTATAGCTCTATTATAGCGATAAAATAAATACCGTTAACAGCATGGTTCGTAAGATGCATTATGTGACAATATTTTAGTAAAATAATCACCTTTATTTACAAAAATAAACGGAGTTTAGTGCGGGTTTTGATAGTTTGCGAAACTTTATATATAATAATATTTTTTTTATAATGCTGGACAATCCACACAGCATCATCTAGCCCCAAAGTAAGCTACTCAAAGCTTGTGTTATGGGTACTAGATAACTGATATATTTCATACATGATGGAGGTACATAGATAGATATTTTTTTATTATACATACACACCCAGACCAACGGAACAAATTTCTGCAGATCGTACACAAATTTGTTCCGAGGCGGGAATCGAACCCGCAGCCTCTTGCGTCGCAGGCGGACTCTTGCCCGCTGCGCCACTGAGGTCGTCTGACTTTACTTCGATTCGATTGCCTGCAGCGCTTCTAGCGGACATATTAAGGAACTAAATTTGGCAGTACAAGTTAAATCTAATCGTAGTATTGAAAACCGGTATGTTGTGGAACCTAAAAAGTTTGAAGACATGTGTCAAATGCACAAACGGAGCCTCTGAGGCGCACTTTTTTTTTTATATAACACCACACAAAACAAAAGGCTTTGTCGCTGAGCGACCACACCGCCTAATTGGTACATATTTACAATTTTTAAACAAAGAAAAAGAAGACAAACTTAAACTAATCTCTACAGAAATAACACAAAGCAAGATTGTACATTTTGCGAACCTCTTTAGACAATGGATTGGACAATATACCATTACACCTGCCAACATCATATAATTTAACCACTCCAAAAGGCGCACGTTAATCCTTTCACAATACTGGTTCAAAAGAATTAGTGACACCATAAGATTAAGAAAGAAGAAGAATTCGAAAACGAATAAAGTTATCGCATGCATTTTGGTAGTATGAGTTGCGATTAAATAGTAAACTAGTTTAGCGAGACCACGAAAACTATCCTAGTTTTCGTAATTTCCAAACCATCATATTTCAGAAACGTCATATTTCAAGCTTAAAGTAACAATGTTTACATAAAGCTGAACTGCAACGCACATTAAGCTTTGATCTTGTTTTTCATTTCGAAATAGAATGAATACCATTTCAATAGTGGTTTTACTAAAAGCCGTTGGAATAGCGTTGAAACAGAAACTGGTAAGCCTGTGTCTGCTTGCCAACTCGCTTAGGGTGGTCCCACATCGGCCTCGCTGCTAACTCGCTAGCGAAAAACGCGAACGAGTTTGTTAGCATGCTCTTTACGTTACAAGAATCGCTTTCTTCTTATCGTTGAAGACCATTCATCGTGGCTTTTAGAAAGACCTAAAGAAGATAGGCGAAAGTCGACCCAATAGTCTATGGAACCGTTCTCGGTGAAAAACATAAAATAAAAAATAAAAAAAATAAATATGATCACGACTGTAATCCCCGGGCTCGGTAGATATCTCCTCAGATCTTTAGATACTTAGATCTTTGAGGATATCTAAAGGGGGTAGTCAGAGGCAAGTCCAAACATGACATTTGGTACATGCCCACATTTTGCACAGTAGTTAGTATTCCGTACGTGACAGGTTGCAAGCCCATCGCCGCTTATAAGAATACTAACCTATGACACATACCTTCGAATTTTTGGTTCTAGGGTATGCCGGTTTCCTCACGATGTTTTCCTTCACCGTTTAAGAGCACTGGCATTGCGCACATAAATTTTTCGAATGGAAAAACTCATTGGTGCACGACCAGGTTTGAACCCACGACCTACGGATCGTGAGGCAGGGGTGCTACCACTACACCACCAGCGCTCTGAAAAACATAATATATGAATATTCTTTTATTGTCAGACTTTCATCCTAAAAACTGGTGACTTTTAATGCTGGAAATAAAAAAAAACATAACTGCGACGGTACATGAATCCTACTAATATTATAAAGTATGCTCATACTAACTTTTTAGACTCGTTACAAGCTGAAAACTCGCTCGCAAATCGTTAGTGTAATGTCACCCTTAGGGCCTTGCAAGCGTATATCATACACAAAAAATAAATCCCAGTCTGAAATGTGATTAAAATTTTAACTGTTACTCTCTGAGGACAAGCTTTGTAGCTTGTACAAGATAGCTGGATCACTCCATGAATTATTAATATCATACATGCACTCATACATGTAATTAAATTGTTTTAGTAAAATAAAATATAATATCTTTTTGTATAAAAATATTAAGTTAGTTTGTGTACGCTTCAAAAATTCAAAAAGTGCTGCACCAATTGACTCTAAAATTTTGACACGATATACAACCCGCTTCAAAGATTGTTTTTATAATTTTTTGCGTCAGTAACCACTATGTGGACCACTCATCGTAGCAGGGTACAGCTAGTTGATAAAAGTTAGGATTATAAATAAGTACTGAGTTTCTAATCACGGCAGTCGCTAGTAAATAAAATTTTTAACAAATTTAAGCTCAGCTAAAATTTTTTTGGCTATAAAATATGTATGGCCTATATTTAGTATTTTATTTTTCGACTCACTGTTGACACATGTAATTCACTTGGTAATACCTCTGTTTTATACATTTTATGATTTTACTGGCAGTAAACCAGCCGTAGTTTACAGTTTGAGCTGTGGCGATGACGGGTAGGCATTTCCCTCACATTTGCATAATGTAGCTAGGTATGTCGGCGCAAATTTTTTACTCTTTGACTTTTTCCCTGAATTACTTGTGGGCTAAATGATTTTGAAGCCCTCGTTATTTTGCGAAGTGAATATTTTTTTATATCTACTTAACGTTATTGTGAGTTAGACTTCGCTGAATTAAGATCGACGATCACTCATCCTATTTTTGTTCAAGTTTTGAGACTTGACTTTTAACTTAGCTTTCGGTAAAAGTTTTAAAAACACTTTACGACCGTTTGTTTGAGCTGAATAACTGATCAGGCGACTGCATGAAAAGAATTTCAATTTAAAAATAAATAAGCGTTCCATTCCATTCTACGCAGCAGAAGTCGAGAAGCAAATATTTGCTTAGAACTTATATTGAAATTGCTGGGAATAATTTATGACATTGTTATTGATTTTATTGGAAATATTTCGCTTTTACCGGAGCGTTGTACTCGTATATTACCTGACGTTTGTTTTTTGTTTCTTTCTTTTATCAGTGCTGGGGTAGATTCTAAAAAAAGTTTTGGAAATAATAGAAGTATATAAAACAATATTATTTACCAAAACGATTCCTAAATAATGTGTGTTTGTCGGAAAATTATATTATCATAAAACTATGAGAGACGATTGTTTTGACAATTGACGATTGTTGAGACAAATATCTACTTCTATTCCGCTAATCTATTCTCTAATTAGATGAACACATTGTGAGCACCACCCGCCCGTCAGCAAATAAAAATATAAACACGATCCGCACAATATGCTAGCTAAAAATGGATTTTGACACTTTAAATGATGTAAGAATTTATGTTTAATTTTTTTTATGATTCGTAACCTAAGGAAAGGAGTGACTACTGAGATGACGGATGATAGGGGAGAGTGGAGGAAGAGAACCTGTTGTGCCGACCCCACCTAGTGGGATAAGGGCAGGAAGATGATGATGATGATGAAATGATGTAAGTATTTATGTTTAATTTTTTTTATGATTCGTAACCTACTTAATCCATACATTCATAGTTCATACTAATATTCGTATTATAAATGCAAAAGTAACTCTGTCTGTATGTTACGATTTCACGCGTAAACAGCTGAACTGATTTTGATGAAATTTGATACAAAGATAAAAGATAATAAAGAGTTTGAGAGCGAACCTTGCGGACGAAGTCGGGGGCGGAAGCTAGTTTACTATAAAACTTCAATAACTTGAGAAAGCGTTTAACAATCAACAATCGGACATTGTTGTCCTTTTTCTACGAGCATTACATAATTTAGCAAATTGTATCCATGAAGAATTCTAAACTTTTACGAGTATTTTGCAAGCGAATTTTATTTAAAAGGTATTCATTTGAGCTCACCGGATTAAATAGCAGAGTTGAAATTGTTTGCCGTTTTATTTTCGACCTCGGCAAAGTTACAAGCGCTTTATTTAAAACAACAATTTAAATGCCCCCTTAGAATAAGATCCATAGACAACAAGTAGGTTTTTAATATTTTTACTAAAAAAAAGTACGAATGTCTAGACGCAAATTATGAAAGGAGGTCATTCAGGTTTCATCTCGGGAATTGGCACTTAAATTCACCTAGCATGTAAGAAGTTTCAAACTTCAATCAAAGTGATCCTTGTGATTTTATTGAATGAATATATTTTGACTTTGACGTTGACTTTATAGTTGAGCCCTAAAGCCAAAGTGCCGGTTAACAAAAGAAATATTATCACGCTTGGGAAGTTAGTCCGAGTATTTTTCATTAGCGCACTAAGAGCGGTTACGCACTGCGTCCGATCCGAACCCGTGAAAATATGGATCTACAAAACTCGTACCGAATTCGGATATTGCTTACGCTCTAGTCCGATCTCTGATACAAATCCAAGCAATTCAGGAGCTACCTTTTGGCATACGTCATTTAACGTGACGGAAATGACAGAAAGAAATCGGATGACGTAAAACGGAACTAGTGCGTAAGCTACTATAGAATATAAATAGTCTCTACTACAACCATTCCTTCAGTTTATTTTTAAGATTCCGTACAATTTATAAAAATATATGTTCTATACAGTCTTGAAGTTCGCCATTTGACACGCGTATATGAAAATAGTACCTGGATGAAGCTTTGCTCGTTTTTTTGGGATAAACGACGTTTTCTAAAAATAAAACCTAGCTAGATCTATTTATCGCCCCCGAAACCCTCTACATACGAAATTTCATGAAAATCGTTGGAGCCGTTTCCGAGATTCAGATATATACAAGAATTGCTCGTTTAAAGGTATAAAATTATATCACTTGACACAGTCAAGGTTGATCTCTGTGAAGACATATGCCATAAACAAAAAAAAAGAACATTTGACAGGCACTCAGCGTTGACTTACTGTAAAAAAGAACATTTGACAGGCACTCAGCGTTGACTTACTGTAAAAAAGAACATTTGACAGGCACTCAGCGTTGACTTACTGTAAAAAAGAACATTTGACAGGCACTCAGCGTTGACTTACTGTAAAAAAGAACATTTGACAGGCAATCAGCGTTGACTTACTGTAAAAAAGAACATTTGACAGGCACTCAGCGTTGACTTACTGTAAAAAAGAACATTTGACAGGCAATCAGCGTTGACTTACTGTAAAAAAGAACATTTGACAGGCACTCAGCGTTGACTTACTGTAAAAAAGTTAAAGATACCTATAGGTCAACTCTTGGTACATGAATAAGGGTATTAAGGTATTTATACTCTTACCTTAAGGAAAAAAAGGCTCAAAGGGTTGCCTTTATCAAGAGATCCTTCCTGTTTATAGCTTTAGTGTGATAAATGGGGGTTGATCGGTAAAATAAAAAATGAAGGAAGAAAAATAAACTGTGTGTTTTAGAGGTAGAGATTAAAGTGGCTTGAGCGTAGCAACCAATTCATGCTTCCCATTTATTTCGAGGTGAATGCGGTCTCAGCAATTTTAGTAGAAAGTACTTCAACTATTGTTCTAAGAAACTAGCAAAATTGAATCCCCGTTGCCATGGGTAAAAAAGAATGAGTTTTTAAGACAGCTGCCAAAAAGCTTTACGAAAACCCAAAAGGACTTGTATCCTGGACTTAAAAAATCGGCAACAGCAATTACATTCCATTTTTGATTATTTATAGGTCGTTTGTAACGATCCGCAGATAGCTCAACTGTTTCACAGATATTCTAAACTTTTAAAAGTAGTGTATATTAAGATATTAGGTATTATCAGTATAATGATGATTGTTCTGATTAACGTCTGTAATTATATGACTGCCCCCCTCCCCGCTCCCCCCTCTACGTCGCAGGCTACACATTAATTTAGATAAGTGCCCATGATTGGATAATTCGGGATTCGGGTGACGGACGAATTTTAACGTAATTGTACATAGACTCAACGCTAGGGTTGGATAAGGTGGTGATTCTGTTATTCCGCGGACTAACTAAAAAAATCTAAAAAAATGCTGAACTAAACACGACCTTATTTTGTTCACATCAAATACTAAATTAGCGTAAACATTTTAAATTACAATTCTAAATTTGATTAAACTGACGTATGATTGACGTGTTTTAGCTTATTTTAGAAGCCATATAAATTGGCGTCGACTAAAGCTACGTGCAAATGGTGAAAAATTAATTAAATTAGAATGATTATGTCAATTTTAGATCTTTTTAAAACTGTAATTCAAAAATGTTACGCTAATTTGGTCTTTATATTAAGCCAAATAAGATCGTACCCATGGTAGCATTTTTTAAGTTAGTCTGCAAAATAACCGAATTACCACCAATATCTATTCGCGTTAATTGTCAATCTATACATATGCTTTTTAGACGGTAATACGACGTGAAGCCCTGATAGTGTAGTGATAGCACCCCTGCCTCACGATCCGAAGGTCGTGGGTTCAAACCTGGTAGTGCACCAATGAGTTTCATTCGAAAAGCTTATGCTCGCAATGCTGTTAAATGGTAAATGGAAACATCGTGAGTTGAGGATTTGAAGGGAACCTTTTGAGATCTAGAGATCCTTCAAATGCTCAGTTCTTTAAGACTTAAGGACATTTGTAACACGTACATGTGGCCTCATACACGTGGTACGCAAACGATGGATAAAGTTTTTATGAAAAAAATCTTCATCTTACTGTACTTATCACTTTCTTTCGAACCATAATTTCAAATAAGTCATGGCTAACCATAATACATGCCTTTCAGCCTAAATTCTTTACGCAAAGGGAATTTGCCTCAAGCCAGAGGTTTCCCCAAGATTTAAAAAGTTCAGATGTGAAGGAAAAGTTTGTGTTTTATTGAAATAACTTCAGATAACGTACACAAAAACATTGCGATACCCTAAGGACTCTCGCGACTTTCTGTATTGCGAATTGGATTACTGTGGGTAGGTAGGTAGATATTTGATTTTAGATTATCCCCTTTTTTTAAATTATAAACCAAGCACGCACAATGAAGGCTTTTGAAAGCTATACCTAGGAAGGATTACGTAATTATGATACTATCAAAACATTGTTACTAACAGCATCTGGTTACTAGCGGTGAATTGTACCATGGAAAGTTTATTGTCATAAATCATTATTTTCTATTGTTTGTTTATAACCAAAATAGTGTTTAATATCAGAATTCCGTAATCACAGTAGTTGCTGCTAGACATTCATTGTAATTGATTGTAATCAGAGTTCCGTAATAGCCACTCTGCTCATATTAAAGCTAGTACCTGGGTGACCGAGCTTTGCTCGGTTTTTTTTATTTGTAAACAACGTTTTCTAAAAATGAAACCTAGCTAGATCGATTTATCGCCCCCGAAACCCTCTGCATACTAAATTTCATGAAAATCGCTGGAGCCGGTTCCGAGATTCCAATTATATATATTTTTAGGAACCAAGTAATGATTCAAATAAAAAAAAATACAGACGGACGGCGGATTAACTTTAATCCTTTACAATTTAATAAAAATTAAACATAAAGATAACCAAAAGGAATCAAATCAAACTTACAACAAACCACAGTTAAATTTAACATGAACTCAGAGTAACTTACTCGTAATCTAACCACATAGGTAAGTAGGTAGGTAGCTCACAATAACCGATAATCCTAACTAAATAGATGTTCACTCGTCGAAGGCTCGTGCGCAACTGGCCTGCAGCTCGCTTTGCGCCCGCTTTTATAGGCGCGCTGTCCCCTATTAGTCATCGTCGGACGATATTGCTAACACGGCCTCTCCTGACGACGGGTCGTCCTCGGCCCGCAAGCGTGGTAGCAACAGGCAGGACTGGTGCCAGGAGCTGTTGAAGGTCCGGCTTCAGGATCAGCCAGCATCTAGCAGGGGCGTAGACCGCTGAACCCTTGCTGCGGAGTCTGATGAGCTATCCTAGGACTCATCAGATTCACCTTCTGTGAAAGAACGACATGTATAAATACGTGCGCAGTTTCTTAAAACTGCCACTTCATTATTCATTCTCAGTTCATAATCTCTTTCACTTAATTAATACATCGCACATCAATCGTCATCTCGTAACTCAAGTCTCACAGGAGTCACCTCAGAGACGTCTCAAATAATAATAAAGAAAAAATAGGGCCCCTGATACTTTTCTCCATCATGTCTCGACGCAGCATCGGGTCTTCCACAGACCGTTCTGCATCACCTCACGTCGTGGAGGTCAGCGCACGTGCGTCACACGCGCACAAGCGTCTATCTAAGAGTCTGTCGATGTAAAACACGGGTTAAGTAATAACATCAATAGCAATTGCCTATTCTTTCATTCATCATCTGGCAAGGCCCTCTTTCAACGAGACACACTTAGCTAGGTACCTAGTCCTTCACTAACATTCTTCGTATCAACATACGTCTTCTGACAAGTGTCACACATTCTCTTACTTTGTACGTACAAATCTACTAAAACCCCCCCACACGTGTCTGCCGGACATGAGTCCATACGTATTGAAAAATACGTCTGCCAGGACAACACCTGTACGCGTTAGACGCGTCTGCCAGACCGGAGTCTGTACGCATTGAGAAATGCGTCTGCCAGGACAGCGCCTGTACGTGTTAGACACGTCTGCCAGACCGGAGTCTGTACGCATTGAGAAATGCGTCTGCCAGGACAGCGCCTGTACGCGTTAGACGCGTCTGCCAGACCGGAGTCTGTACGCATTGAGAAATGCGTCTGCCAGGACAGCGCCTGTACGTGTTAGACACGTCTGCCAGACCGGAGTCTGTACGCATTGAGAAATGCGTCTGCCAGGACAGCGCCTGTACGTGTTAGACACGTCTGCCAGACCGGAGTCTGTACGCATTGAGAAATGCGTCTGCCAGGACAGCGCCTGTACGCGTTAGACGCGTCTGCCAGACCGGAGTCTGTACGCATTGAGAAATGCGTCTGCCAGGACAGCGCCTGTACGTGTTAGACACGTCTGCCAGACCGGAGTCTGTACGCATTGAGAAATGCGTCTGCTTGGATTACACCTGTACTCGTTCAGAAACACGTCTGCAGGGCCAGAAGTCCAAGGGAAGCATCGCGCGCAGTAAGTAGAAAGTTCGCGTCGCATGCTCGTCCCACCACGCGAAGCGAAACGCCTCACGTATGCCATCATACACACCGCTAGGATATGTGTGATCCAAATAAGTAACTACAACATAAAACATTCAGATTAACACACACTTAAAATGCAGCAAACCTCTTGGGATACCATTCTCTTTTCAAAGGAGTACTGTACTGAGCTGCGGCTTGGGTAGTTTTACCCCGCGCACCACTCAGTAGTTTAAATTCATAACGGTCGCTTGGTAAAACCTTGATAACACTGTTTGAGCCTCTCATACCAGAATAGAGTTTACCCGCAGTCTTATTATGTTAAACCCTGCAGTAGCGACAGCAGAGCGACGGAAGCAGTAAAGCGACAGCGACCGCCTCGCGATCGGCCTGCCGTACTCCACTCCTCAAACGCTCGGCTTCACCTGACCTTGTCTAATACATCTGAAATCTCACAAACAACGGTTATACGATTGTCAACATGTTTACCTTGATAACTACCACACTAGCAGACTGTTTACTTTAAGCACATCAGGTGTGATGAGATTGTAAAAGCGCTGCTATCAATTAAAACATTGATCGGAACACTATTCATCACAGCTGTTGATCGTCGACTCGAGAGCGTCAAGTAGTATCGTTAAGGCACGAAATCAGCTGGTTTCAAGTCGGTTAAGTCAGTACACGTAATATTAGCGGGAGAAAAAGGGTTATTTCGACTAGAGGGTAGTCGAAATACAGTACTGCTCATTGGGATGGGCATGCCTACACGATGACGACTGTTTACAGATGCGCTCTTTTGTTAAACAATCGTCAACTGCGTGACCAGAAGGGTTACAATGTCAAACCTTGCAGCGAGCAGAGTGATAGCAGATCGACAGCAGCAGCAAAGCAACAGCGACCGCTTACGCGATCGGTTGCAAGTTGTTACCGTAAACGGTATCACGGAAGGCAGTCATCTGCCTATCGCTAAGTTGTCGCCGAATGCACGTTGCCTTTGAACACTAGCGCCACTAGCGACAGAACAGCAATTGGTGGAAACAAATATTGTTCACAGATTGTCCAGCAGAGGGAGACATAGTGTTCAGTTGCTGTTGCCTGTTAGCTAATACAAAATTGACGTTAGACTTCTTACTAAATGAGCAGACATTTGGTGTGAGGTCAGTAGTTACTCACCTTTGTTCTCTTGGGACATTGTATCTGAATATGGTCCTTTTGTCCACCACAAAAACATGAGACAGCACCTGCACTTATCTAAGGGTTACCTATTCCACGGATAATAATAAGTGTCCTTAGTTCTTCACTAAGACCAGATACCGCTTGTAAACGCAGCAAAGTATGACACGCGTATTCAGGGTATGTGGTGTATGAGTCAGATGTTTTCTTCATGGTTTCGCAAAATATTGGCAAAGGCTAACTTACCTGGACAAAGAGGTTTACTTCCTCAAAGTTCGACCATGAACGGTCGCGGGTGACCCATTCAGATATCCAAACCTTAGCATCGTCTTTCAAACAAGACGCGACACGAGCGAGACCCACTCCTACGTGGAGCCCTATATGTGCGCCACGGCGTTCGACGATATGACACATCAGGAACGGGATCGTGATCTATTTGTACGAGAACTGCCTCGACATGCGAGACATGTGCACATAATGTGTGACATCTCGAGATGTGAACGAGGACTTCGTGTACGGTTGCGTGAGCTACCTCCTAAACAATGTCCAGAACTAACACGAGTTCTCAATTCATCAATTTAAACAACAAAACACAAAAAATGACTAACTGTGGGTAGTTGTATTTTTGCTTCCTTTCTGGTTTATAGGCCTTTGTCTGGTTGTTTATCAGTGCAAAGGTAGCGTTTTACAGAGAAAAGAAAGAGAAAGCTGGACACAGACCTATCCCACTTCTGATTTTAGGAACCAAGTAATGATTCAAATAAAAAAAAATACAGACGGACGGCGGATTAACTTTAATCCTTTACAATTTAATAAAAATTAAACATAAAGATAACCAAAAGGAATCAAATCAAACTTACAACAAACCACAGTTAAATTTAACATGAACTCAGAGTAACTTACTCGTAATCTAACCACATAGGTAAGTAGGTAGGTAGCTCACAATAACCGATAATCCTAACTAAATAGATGTTCACTCGTCGAAGGCTCGTGCGCAACTGGCCTGCAGCTCGCTTTGCGCCCGCTTTTATAGGCGCGCTGTCCCCTATTAGTCATCGTCGGACGATATTGCTAACAATATATATAAGAATTGCTCGTTTAAAGGTATAAGATGATTTATTTAAAAGCTTTTTAAATATTTAATGACATTAGTTTTTGAATTAAAATGTAATATTTGAGCGCTGGTGGTGTAGTGGTAGCACCCCTGCCTCACGATCCGTAGGTCGTGGGTTCAAACCTGGTCGTGCACCAATGAGTTTTTCCATTCGAAAAATTTATGTGCGCAATGCCAGTGCTCTTAAACGGTGAAGGAAAACATCGTGAGGAACTATGACACATACCTTAGAACCAAAAATTCGTAGGTATGTGTCATAGGTTAGTATTCTTATAAGCGGCGATGGGCTTGCAACCTGTCACGTACGGAATACTAACTACTGTGCAAAATGTGGGCATGTACCAAATGTCATGTTTGGACTTGCCTCTGACTACCCCCTTTAGATATCCTCAAAGATCTAAGTATCTAAAGATCTGAGGAGATATCTACCGAGCCCGGGGATTACAGTCGTGATCATATTTATTTTTTTATTTTAATGTAATATTTTTAATATACTCACCTATTCAATGGTAGGTATGCTTCACGATGGAGTGGAATGTAAAAAAAACTGAGTAGTATGACAGTTTTTTGACACAAACATTAAATGTAATATTCTTCCATGCAGTTCCATCATAAGAATAATCAAAGTTCCACTACACAGAGTCGTATCACTAAAGATCTACACACGTCTACGTTTTCACCAGCTTTTTTAATTCAAAGCGAACTCAAAATCGGAATGCAAACGTTTCTTTATGCCGTTAGCTACACAAAACCCGAGAAAATAAATCTAACTAGTCTCAATAACGCGCAAAAAACTGCCATCGTCAGAAGCAACGTCAATAAATTCCATATCGGATCGCTAAAAAGCCGGCGAAAAAGCGCCAAAGTTTCCGTTGTGTAACGACTCTTGCGATCGGACGACAAATAGGCGGGTCTGTGGAGACAGCTTATTCGCATCAGCTTGTGTATAAACTATCCAGGTTTAGTCCAAGACTAATTTTAACGACAAACGTGTTATATTATTATATTATATATATTACTAGCTTCTGCCAGCGGCTTTGCCCGCGTGAAAAACAATCAATCCCGTGGGAACCGTAATTTTTTTCGGGATAAAATGTAGCCTATGTGTTATTCCAGACCATAATCTATATGTGTGCCAAATTTCATTCATATCCGTTCAGCCGTTTTAGCATGAAAGAGTAACAAACATTCATCCATCCATCCATCCATCCATACATTCTTACAAACTTTCGCGTTTATAATATTAGTAGGATTATTCACACGGACGCATACGTATACGCACGTATTTTACAGCAGTCAGTCTCGGTGGCGAGCTGCTCAGTGGAACTGTCTGCCTGGGGCCTTACCAGTCGGAGTCGTCGGACAATATTGATATTTCGTACCATGACCTTTAAAAAATGAATTGAACTAGTGTTACTTCTAGCTTGAAACATGGAGGTTTTTAAGAGTTAGTGTTTAAGCCCCTGAAACGTTAACTTGGTCAATTTCTCTGAAACATTCCTTTTTCTAATATCCCATTGATTGCTGTTATTTTAAAAGTGCCAATATACATAGATTATAATCATTTTAATTAGCTGGAAATTCAGAAAACAGTAATAATTGTAACCTAAAATGACAAAATGACGATTGCCTATAGCCTGTAGAAAACATAGATAGTAGATATACTTGTAATATAGCGACAGACACGATATGAACAAAAGTCGCCGCGCAATGGATAAACCTACGTTGGGTTTAACATACAACCCTTGTGATTGTATTTTACGATCGCGTTAGGTATGTTAAGCTTACGATCGATGCACGTCTTAAAATAGAAACGGCTTAAAACACAACCGGCAGTTAGATTAATAATGAAGGAAAAGTACTGAGAACTCTTCTAGACATAACGTACAGTTTTCAATTTGTTAGTAGTTTCGGAGATGTGCATGAACAAACAAATAAAAATATAGAAAATATTTTTTCAAATCACTGATTTGTTACTCTGTTATATGTAGGTCCTTTCGTTTTTTATTATTTTTCTTCAACGTACGAGTACTACCGAGTACACTCGAGAGCAATGAATCCGGGTCACTAAAAGAAACTTATAAATCTCGAACCAAATTTTCTTGATTTTGGATTTGTTGCATTTGTTTCCGACCCGAATAACAATTGAAACATTTGAAAATGGATTAAATTATGTCGCGGGCAATAGCTAGAATCCATATCATCATCATCTTCCTGCCCTTTTCCCACGTTATGTGGGGTCGGCACAACATGTGATCTTCTTTCATTTCTTTCTATTATTCGTCATCTCAGTACTCACTCCTTTCTTACCCATGTCGTCTTACACACAGTCCACCCATCCTTTTAGTATCCATATACAGTCGTGGTCAACTAATTAGGGACACTCTTTGGTTAAACCGAATTGTGAATTTATTTTTTATTTTCCAACGAGTCTAAACCATATTCCATATCTCTTACATGTAAGTATAATTAGTCATTTATGTGCCCGATTATACAAACAATAACAACTTCTTAAACATTAAACCTCTTTACAGTATAGCTGATAGATTATCGTAGTGCTATTTGTTCAAATAATGCTGGCTGGCCATTTAATTAGGGACACTGAGATACTGCGTTCTATTTTCAAAATTTGAATCTCAATACTTTTTTACTTCTTCTCTTATTGTTTCGTGGTAGTTTTGGCGGCAATCCCGATATTTATTTTAAGTTTTGAAAAATATTTTGAAGAAAAATGGGTAAAAATAAAAGTTGCGATCCAACACTACGAAAAATTATCATGAAGTTTGTTGTCGAGCATGGTTGGCCATACCGAAGGATAGCAGAACATTTAAATTGTTCAAAAACTATGGTATACAATGCAGTGCAACATGTCAGACGCAATAACACAGATTTAAATGTGCCCAGAACAAAAAGATCGAGAAAAACAACTCCGCAAGAAGATAGAATGATAGCCAGGTTAGCTAAGAAAGATCCGTTTCTAGGCTCTATTTTAATTAAACACGAAGTGTTTGGGACAGACGAAAGAGCTGGTGTCTCAGCTAGGACCGTTCGACGACGTCTGGTAGAAGCAGGGTTGTTCGGAAGAGTGGCTCGCAAAGTACCGTTGTTGAAGAAAGAACATAGAAATGCTCGTTTGGCGTTTGCACGTAAATATGGACATTGGACCTACGCCTAATGGCAACATGTATTATTCTCTGACGAGACCAAGGTTAATTTGATTTCTTCAGATGGAAGGCAATACGTACGGCGTCCAGTAAAAGCGGAAATGAATCCAAGATTCACAAAAAAGCAGGTGAAACATGGCGGTGGAAACATTAAAATGTGGGGTTCATTTTCTGGACGTGGAGTGGGACCTGTGAGGAAAGTTCAGGGTAACTTAGACCAACATCAATACAAGGCAATATTGGAGGAAACGATGCTTCCCTATGCTGAGGAGCATCTCCCTATTATATGGACGTTTCAGCATGATAACGACCCAAAACATACCGCCCGTTCAGTCAAGTCGTTTCTTACCAGTCAGTCAGTATCGGTGCTAGATTGGCCAGCAAATAGCCCGGACCTTAACCCAATCGAGCACCTTTGGCACGAAATCAAGAAAAAAGTAGCCACTTATCGTACCACAACTTTAGATGAACTTAATGAAGCTTTTTGTGAGGCATGGGCAAACATTCCTGTCGAAACATGCCAGAAACTGATAATGTCTATGCCACATCGGTGTCAAGCGGTAATTACTAACAAAGGTTTTGCTACTGGGTACTGATTTTACACGTAATAAAATGGAGCTGTTAAAGATATTATAATACTGCAGATTATTAGTTTTGTTTAACTCTATTTTTCATTATAGTTTACTGTCCTTAATTAAATGTCCAGCTACAGAATTATACCTTAAAATTGAATACATGTTCAACCTTTGATATTAAATACTTTTTTCTATTTATTTATTCTTTTATTTACAGCCATTTAAAGCATAATAATCGGACCAAATTATGCAAATAATAGTTACTGAGAAATCAATAGGGTTTTATATTTGTATGTACATAACCGGTTATTGTTCTTCACTATCTTGCATGTCCCTAATTAGTTGACCACGACTGTATATAGGCAGATAAAGGTCAACGACACGTAATTTGTGTATTTCTGGCGTGAAATACACCACCTTTGCCATGTACTGTGCTTGTACAAGGAAAACAGCATCCTGCCCGATTCACACGTCATTCCAGACACTCCCGGGGAACTCACCACCCCCGAGTACAGCCGCTAATGTTCCGAGATAATGAAGTGTAACGGAGAGCTGCTTTCATTTCTGTTATCTCGTGCGCTTGTTTTTCATTTAAAACTTTTTGCATATTTTTTTACTTACAACTCAGAAAAGAGTTTTCTACTCGCAATTTGTATTGTTACCTTCATGGTACAATGAACACCTTTTTCTCACTCCAAATTCAAAAGTAGGTAAACTGGCGAGCGCGAAAACAGCGACACGCCACAGACAAAGAAATACAATAAAGATTTGAATCCTGAACGATAAAAGCACTATTTAGAAACAAACTTTCTTCGTTCAAATATGATAATATGATGTTTTTCGTTTGGGCGCGAAGAATTCAAATAGTTAAAAAGTTTTCTGCGTTCCCTAAGTTCTATGGCTAAGGAGAAGTAGTTTTGCGCGCCAATCAAAGGTCTAAAGTTTTATTAGCAGAATGCACTGTCAGCGCTATGCCACAAATAATCCCAACTCGAAAAAATAGATTTCTACGCTGAAAGAATACAGAGTAAGAGTATTCTTACTCGAGAACTTGTTAATTTAAGTGGCACTTGTAACACCGCGTAAGTCCCTCATCCAAGAGTCTCTTAAACAGGTTTAAAGCATCGTTTAAAATATTATGTTTAAGGTGACTTGGAGGTTGTCTGCCCGCTGTAATGATATCGCCTGAGTCAAGGTTTTAAGAAGTTTAATCTTGCCTTTATTCTGAAAATGTTGAGCAGTCTTGAGCCTTTTTAAGATTTATTAAGCATTTCTTTTCTCTGAATTTTGTTTCGAATTATTAATAAAAGTAATGTGTTTACATAATCTACCAAAGAATGAGCCGTATTATGAGTCAGGCATCTACTTACGCCCGTGGCTTCGCCTGCATGGTACCTTGTTAAATTATAACCTATGTGTTATTCCAGACTATGATCTATCTCTGTGCTAAATTTCATCCAGATACGTTCCAAACGTGATTACGTTCCGTACGTGATTGTGTAACCAAAATCCATACACCCATCCAAGCTTTCGCATTTATAGTATTAGTACCTAGCATAGGATAAGTAGAGTAAAATATCTGCAAAAACCGTAAGGTCTAAAGGTTTTAACATTCGCTATTTAAACCTTTTGAACCTATCTAATTATTGTACCGGCCTCCTATAAAACAAGAGTCGATTATCGTATTTCACAGTAATGGGTGTTCAGTGCAGCTCACCCGCATTGCGCTACACTGCCGGTTCTATGTGAGACTTACATCCGATTCGCAAGTACGGACGGCAGTGTATAGTAGATTAGCAATGTCCTCACTAATTGCTTGTCGATGTTTAACTAAACGGAATCGTGGTATTGTAGCTTGTCATAGCGATATTAGATTATATTGGTTGTCGAAATGAGCCCTACAGACTTGTGAAATTTTCTTTTTCTTGATTTATGGCATAAGTCGTCATAAATATGCTTTTTGTCAGTGTCAAAGTATTTTTAACGCCACAGAGTCGCAGTAGATCAAAAATCGGACATTTAAAAAAACATTGTAGCTGTTTTTTTTTCAAAAACTAAGTAGATTTTTCGAGTTATTCCCACGAACGGCACTAATTTCTTCTGCACACTTTTTATTCCCACTAGTGCACAATTTAAAAATTACATATTGTGCCGTTCGTTTCGCTCAAATTAGAATACAATATTTTGAATTTTCAAATTGTGTTATGAAGTCACGCTATGATTTTAAAGATACGTCTTTTGGTTAATGAACAGCGGTACAGGTGTTTAAAGTTTACTAAAAGTGTATTTAATGCACCTAGGTGAATTAGCTCGTGAAAATTAAGTTTACGAAGCCGCTTTATTTATATAAAGCTACACAATACAACTTAAAATAACTCAAGAAAAGAATTGTTTGAAAAATGACCGAAAATAGCCTCGTCCAGCTGCCTGCAATGTCTCCTTGACATTTCGAGTTAGTTTCCGACAATTGAGTTAAAAATAACCATTATCAGTTGTTCCATTCAATAAATATAGCGGCGAGTTTTCCCAAATTGAAAAGCAAAGTTTGCCGCCGTTCTAGCTCGCTCCTGAAACCTTCAGTTTGGAGTTTTTATTAGCTTCGAGTTTACGACGCGGCTCTGTGGTTCTGGGGAGTTATTACTGTTTCTAAAACACGGTTTACGTAAGGCGGGGCTTTTCGGAATAGACCCCTGATTTTACAGAATACGATTCGACTTGACGAATCGATATTTCGAAACAGAAGGTTTGATGACGGTTAAGGGTATAACAGTTAAGCTATGATAGCTTTGGGCAGTCATGATTCCTATATATTATAGTCCTTCTCTTCGATTTCGATGACGGCGACCCCTACTAAGTAATTTATTGTTTTTTTTTAATTATTATTATTATTATTTTAAACTATTTTTATTATTTACACCTACTTAAATGATAATAAAAACAAAATTCTAGATAGTTATTTACAAATTAAAGTTACCTAATTTACAACCATGATTCCTACCAAGCTAATCAAATGACACGTCAAATTATATGTAAGTATTTAAAAAAACTGTTTTATTTTCTTACTAGCTTCCGCCCACGGCTTTGCTCGCGTGGTACCTTGAAAAACAAAAACAAATCTATCCCAATGGAACCGATCATTTTTCCAATATAAAAAGTAGCCTATGTGCTATTCCAGACTATAATCTCTTTGCCAAATTTCAAACAGATCTGCTCAGCCGTTTCAGCGTGAAAGAGTAACAAACATACATCCAGACATCCATACATTCTTACAACTTTCGCGTTTATAATATCAGTTGGATTACAGTATGTACTACCTTTATTTTCTAATATCGACGGTTTCTGGCGACACTAAAGAAAAGTCGATCAAACTGCAACAGAACTAGTGCGGAACTACACGATCCGTTAATTCCGATCCGAGCGCGGCTTCCGCCAAGTTTCAGACTTGTCCACTTCCGATATTGCGTTGTAAAGCAATCTATGTAGTTTAACTTGCGAACAACAAGTTTCACACAAAAATACATACATAAGATGTGAAGACGTTTGTATACCTATTCTATTCATTTTTTCAAGAGCGCTGGTGGTGTAGTGGTAGCACCCCTGCCTCACGATCCGAAGGTCGTGGGTTCAAACCCGGTGCACCAATGAGTTTTTCCATTCGAAAAAAATTTGTGCGCAATGCCAGTGCTCTAAAACGGTGAAGGAAAACATCGTGAGGAAACCGGCATACCCTAGAACCAATAATTCGAAGGTGTGTGTCATGGGTTAGTATTCTTATAAGCGGCGATGGACTTGCAACCTGTCACGTACGGAATACTAACTACTGTGCAAAATGTGGGCATGTACCAAATGTCATGTTTGGACTTGCCTCTGACTACCCCCTTTAGATATCCTCAAAGATCTAAGTAACTAAAAATCTGAGGAGATATCTACCGAGCCCGGGGATTACAGTCGTGATCATATTTATTTTATTTTTATTTAATGTAGGCTTTCGCATTACACATAAGGGGTTGACATTGACCTTCAAAAACATTACAATAACAACAAAACACTAGGTAATGTACTTTTATTCGATTCGAATTGCAGTATGTGAGTACCTTTGGCTGCCGTCAAATAATAGGAAAACAAGTAAATTGCAAATAAACCACAGTTAAAGTTGGTCTTTGAACTCGCAAATATATTATTGAAAGTTCACAATCCACCTGCGCGCTTTCACACGAAACGACTACCGTCATGACGGGGGTAGCGTAGATATTTATTATGTGAAATACTTTACCCTTATAGCGGCTGTATTATGACGGCTCCGTTCTTAGGAAAAAAGACTCAACCGCACAGGAATCAATAACTCGCTCATACTTTCAGTCAAAATATTTCACTGAATCCAAATAAGCGCTTACTTTCATGACTTGTAGACGTTAACAAATATCGATATCGGCCACTAGAGATGTCCACTGTTAGAAACATCAACATCGACCTCTAGGGATGTGCTGGTTTAACATCGTCGGCTGTCGATACGTTTCGCTTATGATAACAATATGTTCTCAATAACGCTAGTAGCAATGTTTTTATGTAAACATTAGAGCAATTTTGTTTGTAAATATTTTCGTTGCCTGCCAGCTGAAGTGCTTTGGTTTATAGATAACTAGCTTCCAACCACGGCTTCGCCCGCGTAGTACCTTCAAAAACAAAAACAAATCTATCCCACGGGAACAAATTATGTAACTTATTACATTCAAGTTTGTAAATAAAAAACACTAAGGTTGGATTTGACCAACTTATTCTATAACTATCCTCAGAATAACGTAATGTCAGATGCAAGTAAAATGTCAGTTTACTGATCGATAACTGCGATTTATTCTGGGTCAACTTTGTGAACACGTATGTAAAAAAAACACTTGTATTACGATAAGTTATCTTTTCATTTGCCGTCGAGTAATCTGATTCGACTAAAATTACGTCTAAAATCTTTTCTTTCCCTCTCTCTCTTTTACATTTCGTTCGACGAGTTGACTCGGTGGGGATATAAATCAAATAATTATTCATGACTCCCTTTCATGATAGCATACAATGGGACAGCCTGTAAATAAACCATTCTTGGCTCATTATTAGATGATGCCATCCCATTGGTATACGCGGCACGTGCTTGCCCATGTCGTATGCTAATGCCTACCCTTCGAGCCTCTCCCATCTCAGCTGTACGAATCAATCATAGTGAAAATGGAACGTCAAATAAAGATTTTCAGGAAGTATAGCTATAGCAAATTACAACACGCAACTCCGATTTAGATAATACTGTTTTTTTAATTTTATTTATTTATTTATTACATCCACAGTTAATTTTTTGGATTTTTACCAACTGCGTAGCGAAAAGTGTGTCATTCTGTGATGCAGACAAATACAACGACACCTTATCTTCTCAAAATTCGTCCAGCCGTCAAACATATAAACCATACATACAGCCCAAACACATTACCCTCCTTCGCTTCGCAGTTGGTAAAAATACAAAACATTAAGGACTGTTTTCCTAATAATTTTAGGCTATTCAAAATGTCAAAAATTCTAATATGGCGGCTATAAAAATCTATTTTCAGTTACGTTCAGTCGGGTTTTTTATTATTGCTATAAATACTAGTTACATACTTGCCTTGCGACCAATACTGGATTGTAAATATAAATGGTTCTACAACACAATATATATATAAATAGAATATTCTATTCTTATTCTATTCCTACAACACAAACTTGGATTCGACCAAACTTGTTTACGTCAGCTTAGAATATATCGAAGAGTAAAGTGATATTTTACTTGCATTTGACATTTCATTATTCTGAGAATATTTATACCCAAAAGTTGGTTAAATATAACCAAGATAAATGGTAAAGTTTACAAGGACAAAGAGATAACAAAAGAGGGCAGCTTGAAGTGAAGTTACGGCACTTACGGGACGATGCACAACATCATAGAGCGACCCCAGAGTAGGGTTGCGATTACAAAGTCACGTAGTGGTGAAATCAAGTGGTAGATCAATCTACTCTGTCACTCTACAGTTGTACTCGTATGAGTGATAGAGACGACGCTTTGTACAAGGATTGTCTTTTTCAACACCTTATAGTAGACATTGATGTAAGTAAAGAGAAAATAAATTGAAAATTATTAAGTGTAGATTAGACCAACTTCTGATATACAGTCGTGGTCAACTAATTAGGGACACTCTTTGGTTAAACCGAATTGTGAATTTATTTTTTATTTTCCAACGAGTCTAAACCATATTCCATATCTCTTACATGTAAGTATAATTAGTCATTTATGTGCCCGATTATACAAACAATAACAACTTCTTAAACATTAAACCTCTTTACAGTATAGCTGATAGATTATCGTAGTGCTATTTGTTCAAATAATGCTGGCTGGCCATTTAATTAGGGACACTGAGATATTGCGTTCTATTTTCAAAATTTGAATCTCAATACTTTTTTACTTCTTCTCTTATTGTTTCGTGGTAGTTTTGGCGGCAATCCCGATATTTATTTTAAGTTTTGAAAAATATTTTGAAGAAAAATGGGTAAAAATAAAAGTTGCGATCCAACACTACGAAAAATTATCATGAAGTTTGTTGTCGAGCATGGTTGGCCATACCGAAGGATAGCAGAAAATTTAAATTGTTCAAAAACTATGGTATACAATGCAGTGCAACATGTCAGACGCAATAACACAGATTTAAATGTGCCCAGAACAAAAAGATCGAGAAAAACAACTCCGCAAGAAGATAGAATGATAGCCAGGTTAGCTAAGAAAGATCCGTTTCTAGGCTCTATTTTAATTAAACACGAAGTGTTTGGGACAGACGAAAGAGCTGGTGTCTCAGCTAGGACCGTTCGACGACGTCTGGTAGAAGCAGGGTTGTTCGGAAGAGTGGCTCGCAAAGTACCGTTGTTGAAGAAAGAACATAGAAATGCTCGTTTGGCGTTTGCACGTAAATATGGACATTGGACCTACGCCCAATGGCAACATGTATTATTCTCTGACGAGACCAAGGTTAATTTGATTTCTTCAGATGGAAGGCAATACGTACGGCGTCCAGTAAAAGCGGAAATGAATCCAAGATTCACAAAAAAGCAGGTGAAACATGGCGGTGGAAACATTAAAATGTGGGGTTCATTTTCTGGACGTGGAGTGGGACCTGTGAGGAAAGTTCAGGGTAACTTAGACCAACATCAATACAAGGCAATATTGGAGGAAACGATGCTTCCCTATGCTGAGGAGCATCTCCCTATTATATGGACGTTTCAGCATGATAACGACCCAAAACATACCGCCCGTTCAGTCAAGTCGTTTCTTACCAGTCAGTCAGTATCGGTGCTAGATTGGCCAGCAAATAGCCCGGACCTTAACCCAATCGAGCACCTTTGGCACGAAATCAAGAAAAAAGTAGCCACTTATCGTACCACAACTTTAGATGAACTTAATGAAGCTTTTTGTGAGGCATGGGCAAACATTCCTGTCGAAACATGCCAGAAACTGATAATGTCTATGCCACATCGGTGTCAAGCGGTAATTACTAACAAAGGTTTTGCTACTGGGTACTGATTTTACACGTAATAAAATGGAGCTGTTAAAGATATTATAATACTGCAGATTATTAGTTTTGTTTAACTCTATTTTTCATTATAGTTTACTGTCCTTAATTAAATGTCCAGCTACAGAATTATACCTTAAAATTGAATACATGTTCAACCTTTGATATTAAATACTTTTTTCTATTTATTTATTCTTTTATTTACAGCCATTTAAAGCATAATAATCGGACCAAATTATGCAAATAATAGTTACTGAGAAATCAATAGGGTTTTATATTTGTATGTACATAACCGGTTATTGTTCTTCACTATCTTGCATGTCCCTAATTAGTTGACCACGACTGTATATACAGGGTGTTACCAGACTACTTCCAAAAACTTCAAGGGGTTAAAGTACCCATCAATATAAATAACTTTTTCTAAGAAACCAACACTATGAGCGCGGAAAAAATACATCTGTTTCATGCAAAAGTTCAATACCTACTAGGCTAAAATTATGAAACAGTTGTTTTTTTTCGAAGTATTCTGGTAACACCCAGTTACAGGTTCTAAAAAACCTACAACAGGCACCAGTCTTCACAATACAGGTTAGATTCATACTGGATGGCCATATTTTTGTATCTTTAAGAGAACCATTTGTGAAGAAAAATAAACGAAAAGAAAAATAACGAAAATTTTTTTGAACTACTCTCAGTATAATGTAATGTCAAATGAAAGTAGAATTACATAGTTAAGTTAATTAATTATGTGAAATAATAGAATAAAGGTTTTATTTTTTATTGATTTGTGTTTATCATGTTTGGGTATTTATTACTTTTATTCTCACGCAACTCAATATAAAGGAACGGCTATCTACGATATGCCATTGTCATATGTCATATTTTGGTACGTGCCGACAACTTAAATAAGCTGCTCTCATAGCATGTGGACCATAGACAGCTTCCCTCTACGGTAGAGAAGACAATATTGTCATACTTATGTGACCAAATCACAAATTAATGTCGGAAAACACATTGCTTAACAATTATGTTACGCGCACATTTCGCCGAACGGAACGGTTTAAGTTATAGACGCTGCGGCTGGACGGATTTTGTTAAATAATAAAAAATAATAATAAATAATAAAACAAAATATAATATATATTACAAAAGTGACACAAGCTATAGAAAATGTCAAAAATCTAATACGGTGGCTGTAAAAATCTATTCGCGGTTAAGTTCAGTTGGTTTTTTTTTAATATTTGCAAAGTATAAATACTTTGACATTAATTTGTGATTTGGTCACACAAAAATGACACTTGTCTTCTTCCATAGAAGAATGCTGGCTCGAATTGCTTCAAACACTGTCAAATAACCGTTTTTTGTGTAACCAGGAACTTCTCAGTAATGTTGAACGACGTTTACAATTTTTTTTGCTTTGATTTACGTTTAAAATTGCCCATTCTGGCAATCTAGACATTGATTAGCTCATATCACGGGAATGATAATGTCATTTACGATTACGTACAAAATCTTGACTATGACTCTGTGACGTTGACAATACTTATAAATAAATACACTTGACACTGGCAAAATTGTTCTCTAAGAGACAGATGCCATAATTGAAGAAGAAGAATCTTTCCACTGACGTCAACGCCAACAAGAAAATAAATCCCGTCTAGATCCTCCTTTTACATATATTCGCTTCCTGTTCTAAATAACCTTCTGGCGTGTCCCAATAACTGGGTTCGAACATCTATATGCACATGCATTCAGCAGTTCAAAAAGGGGCCGTTTCCGAGAAGGTGGTTCAATTTCGCCCAACCTACACATGCAACTACGGAATCACTACCTCGTGAATCGTGATGGAATCCGGAATACTTTCCATATTGGAATAGTTGCAATAAATTTTTGCAATATAAATTGTTTGAGTACTTGATCTCTTCTATACAATCTGTATTTTACGATTTCATTACTCTGTTTTTATTTCGTTGCTGTTGTTTGGCAGATATTGAATTTTATAGAGGTTTAAAGTTAAGCTAAAACGTTTTGACAGTTAAAAAGAGTACATACTTAAATTGCCATGTTCCAATAAATATGTATGAAAAGCCGTATATTTTGACCTATATTTTGTTTTCGATATAATTTATTAAATATATTATATATATTATAAATTATTCTAATATCGTTTCATATTATTTACGTTTTATTATAAGTATATATATTTTTTCTATAATTAATGTAATTGGTTCAGTGCCGTTGTGCCTAATGCATCAATGCCTTCTTACTTATCCTCAGACCACTAAATTTTAACCTCTGAATGAATTTTCCGTGTGAGTTTTGACATCGCCTAGGTACCGCTGTAACTAAAAGATTACTGTTAACTTTGCGCGTCTACCTGGCAACCCTGGCGTCAACTTTGAGTGCTATTAAATTGCTTTTTGATTAGTTTCGTTTTGTTGGTAAACCCTATACGACTACTAATGAATTTTTAACGCGCCCATTCAATCCCAAACTTTTGTTAGGTTTTTGAAGTTGGATTTATTTTTTTAGACATCTAATAGGTTCCTTAATAATAAATAAGATTAAAAAAAATATATATATACAGAAAATACAAGAATTAGTATGTACTTCATTTAATATATTTTGTCTTCATAAAGCCTCAGCCGCATCATTTTTGCAAATAAAGTGAATTTAAATAACAACATCAAAGTGACATTTCTGCTTCAATATCTCATATTCGTTCAATAAAATGCAAAAAAAACTATAAAGTACCTATCAATCGAATCGTAATAGAACAAACACAAAAACGCTCGATAACGAAAACCTATTCCAAAGTGTTTAACGAAACAATTTGAAAACACGTAAAAACTTCCCCTGAGCGTCTATTAACTAAGCATCGCGTGATATCAACTCGATAAACCTGATAATAAATGCCCACTTAAAACTTTTTTCCCTCCAAAAGCTCATTCATCACTCTCATCAATATTCTTCGTAACAAAAACGATTACAAAAAAAAAGATAACTTAAACCTACCCGCATTAATGTCGTAATTAAACTTTTCCGTTTTTTGTTTGCATTGGTTTATCCCTACAAATAATTTATTACGTAGGACAAAGAGTGGTAATTGGTGTGTGTTTGTGGCGACCAGGTGTGGTCCTTGCTAATGTTCGCATTAACTGGAGGCGGACTTAGAAGACCCCAACTCGGGGTTTGAAGGTTAAGTCAAGTGCTCTGTATGTGTCACGCAAAGGGGTTAAACAGACCGATTTATATTATCCACAAATCAGATGAAAATAAATGAAAATGATTGCAGACTGACCCTTCTCGCACTTAAAGGTAAAAGGATGACAGTTTTTACCTACTGTATTAATCTCTTTGACATTTCCGAACGTGTCATTGTTAAGCTTTTATTATTGGTTTGGTGAGTAACATTAACAGGTTAGCTGTCCCGAAGCAAGTTTCGATCTTCTTTGTACACGTCCTCGTAGTAAATAATGACAGCTAACGCTCATGAAGTTTCGTATTAAGTTACGTCATTCTCTTCAAGTATTTTATGATACTTTATGTGTCCTAGTGATTGAAATTAATTATATCGATAATTGCTAATGTTAGATGAGTATGATAAGAAATTAATTATTTACGTTTAATGATAAAATGTACGTTTATGTTCGTAACACTTTAGACATCTGAAAAATATCTAAAATGGTATCAACTGAGTGTACAATATGTAACATTTCATATTGTATGCTATGTTTTAAAGAAAAACATACATGAGGGAATATAATCGCAGGTCTACAATCGCCATTTCGGTTTTGATGATAATAGGCTAGTTTCCTAATTTTTGTTGGCAACCCTAGTTCAAAGGGTCTCACAATAATAGTAACATCGGTGAAAGAATAATTTTGTGTTTGAATAAGGTTAATGTTAATTTTTAAGTGAAATTTATTTTTTGTTTAAGTTCAATAATAAATTGATTGGTAGAATTTGGTTGTAGTATAATTTACTAATGCTACAAATAATATAATTATTAAAAAAAATTATCGATAGATCGATTGCATTATCTACATCATTGGCCATGAGGCACATATGCCTCATGGACGTACCAGTGCAATCACCCATGAGGCACATGTGCCTCATCGGACAGCTAACCTGTTAAATATAAAGATATTTTTAGTGTTTATTCCAGCTCGAAGGACCACGCTCGCCTATCTACACTAATATTATAAAGAGGAAAACTTTGATTGTTTGTTTGTTTGTTTGTTTGTTTGAAATGAATAGGCTCCGAAACTACTGAACCGATTTGAAAAATTATTTCACTGTTGGGAAGCTACATTATGAGCGGGTGACATAGGCTATATTATATTTTCAAAAAAATTAGGGATCCTTACCAAAACTTCGATAATGTAACCCAAGGTGTAAAAAAAATATCTAAAATATTCTTTACATCGCGTGCGCTGCGAAAACTATTGACGATAGAATAAAATGATGTACTACGACTTTGTAGAACACATCATTATTTACAAAAAGTGTCGCGATAGCATATGTCCAACTATTATAGTTATGCCACAATAAGAGTTCTTTTATTTTAACATTTTAATTGAAGGCTACTCTTAGAAAAACCCTCTTTATTTGTATCTTAGTATTAATCCTTATCAAAATAAATCACATCATGTTCTAGACTGCTTCAATACCTTTATATAGTTTTTTGAATTACTCAATTCGGACATCCCATGCGAAAGATACCACGAAATTAAAAATGTAAGTATTAGAATAAAGTTGCATGAGAGCCTCACCCTGCTCTCGGCTACGGGCTAGCTTTATGCAATGTAGGGGTCACTGGGTGTACGCCGTACGGGAGGGGAGTCAAAGTGAAAAAATAGCAAAAAAAAAAATATGATCACGACTGTAATCCCCGGGCTCGGTAGATATCTTCCTCAGATCTTTAGTTACTAAGTAACTATTATATCTTTGAGGATATCTAAAGAGGGCAATCAGAGGCACTTCCAAACATGACATTTGGTACATGCCCACATGTTGCACAGTAGTTAGTATTCCGTACGTGACAGGTTGCAAGCCCATCGCCGCTTATAAGAATACACACCTTCGAATTTTTGATTCTAGGGTATGCCGGTTTCCTCACGATGTTTTCCTTCACCGTTTAAGAGCACTGGCATTGCGCACATACATTTTTCGAATGGAAAAACTCATTGGTGCACGACCAGGTTTGAACCCACGATTTCGGATCGTGAGGCCGGGGTGCTACCACTGCATCACCAGCGCTCTTCTAAAAAAAAGTTCACTAAAATAATAAAAATAAAACTTTCTATATAAATTCTTTCTCTAAAGAAGAGTATCATGGTTATGACAAGTGTGTATTATAATTTTGAATTTTGTTTTTTTTTTTAAATTTGAGAGCTCTGGTGGTGTAGTGGTAGCACCCTTGCCTCACGGTCCGAAGGTCGTGGGTTCAAACCTGGTCGTGCACCAAAGAATTTTTCCATTTGAGAAAATTATGTGCGCAATGCCTGTGTTCTTAAACGGTGAAGGAAAACATCGTGAAGAAACCGACATACCCTTGAACCAAAAATTCGAAGGTTTGTTTTATATGTTAGTATTCTTATAAGCGGCGATATCGAGTCAAATATCATGTTTGGACGTGCCTCTGAGTGTGAGTACCCTCTTTAAATATCCTCAAAGATCTAAGAAACTAGAGATCTGAGGAGATATCTACCGAGCCTGGGGATTACAGTCGTGACCATGTATGTATATATAAATACCCGTGCGAAGCCGGGGCGGACTGCTAGTATCTAATAAGTAGCGTTCAATTTGTTAATTGTTTTAGTAATTATTATTTATTCAGTGGGAAAAGGGAAGGAAGAAGAAGAAGAAGAAGAGTAATTATTATTTACATGCACGTCTCATGTAAAGGGAAGATTGAACAGGGAGGGCGTTGTTTGTACAAAGCTTATTATCATTTTAACATTGCCATAACAAAAATAACATAATTAATGTTTAGATTTTTTTGGAACATTTGGGAAAGTAAAATATGATTTAGATTCTATATCCTTGCTCCTTTAAAGAGCTGAGCAAGTTGACTTTATTAAAATAAATAATTATGTCCATTTATTTATAAGATAATTTATGAAACCAGCCTCTAAAGAAACTGTTTCTCTAGAGTGTAGCAATTTCATTAAATAGCCGACGATGCTGCATCCGGCGTTATTATGCAAACGAGGCGTCGTCCGCTCCCGCGAGCGTCGCGACGCCGGCGACGGGGCGGGGGCGGGGTAATAGCGATCAGCGGACCGCTTATGGACATAGCGTTATATTATATGCGTTCAGAGCCATTCAGTTAAGTGCGGGTGGGTGATCTTTGTTATTTTACATTTAAGAATACTACTGATTATTCTTTCAACTAAAAGATCTTTCCAACCAAATGGTGATATCACTAAGCGGTTAGACGTTGTTCCTAGATTTATAATGTGAAGTACATAATGTGTGTTGCGTTATTAAGGCTAACTCGATGTGGACTTATGGCAAGCACGCATATGCAGTACGTACTGTTAAAATGTTGACAAAACACTTCAGCCTCTGACCCGAGCCAATACGCATCGAAATTTAAAAACTATATACGTACCTACTGTGCTCAAATTTACAAAATACAAATCAATCTAAATCTTTCTTATCTACCGGTAGAATTCCATATAAATACAAAATAAGTGCTTACAACCGCCTACGCGCGATACTTGTGGTGAGATTTCTGTTTTTGGTTCTAGGGTATGCCGGTTTCCTTACGATTTTTTCCTTCACCGTTTAAGAGCACTGGCATTGCGCACATACATTTTTCGAATGGAAAAACTCATTGGTGCACGACCAGGTTTGAACCCACGACCTTTGGACCGTGAGGCAGGGGTGCTACCACTACACTACCAGCGCTCTATATATTAAAGAGCCATTAAAGCGCCCTTAAATCAGTTTAAAGTAATTTATAGCAGTTCTCCTGCACGCTGCCACTGTGGCCACAATCTCTTTAGTTTATCCTCGGTTGCGTCCGCTCTATAAAATCCAGCCGAAACTCGACCGAATTTCCTGACTTTTCACTGTTTGTTTTCGTGTCATATTTCGTGCGATTGCTTTGCGTTTAAATTTTAATTTTGAATTTATATTGCTTTTCACATTGTGGCTTTTGATTCTGAAGTTATTTTACTGATTTTCGGAGGATTATATTTAGTACACTTTACGCGACTGATTCTCTATCCTACACTGAGACTTTTTTTTTGTAATCTTACACTTTTCATTTAGGTTTTCATTCGTATCAAGTGCTACTAAGTAATAGCGCTACAATCACCATCGTACCAATAATGAAATTACGATAGTTATGTTTCGTTTTTATAAGCCTTTATACGACCACTTAAAAGCTAACTTCATTTTTTTTTTTTTTTTATTCATTACAGACATTACAGTATACATTATATTGGTACCATAAAACCCTGTAAGGTTTGTCTTGGTACTCACATTCGTCTGGTCTAACGTATTGTATATTACAAGTAAAAATAACCATTTTATGCCCAACATACCTACTGCATCTGCTTGCATGTTCACTCCCTCTCGCTCGCGCATAGTTAGCGGTAGCCCCATCATGCGCTGTGGGAGGGAGCCAACAGGAGTGCACAGTTGTTTGCATGCGCGCGAGTGTAATCAGACATAATCAGCATTGTAAGCAAAAGTTAGATACAGGATGATTCAATCTTTTTAGTTTTAAATTTCTGTTTTCGTAATTAATTGTTGATAGGATCAGTTGATAACTTTATTTATGTAGAACGTTTTGTATTTATTTTCATAAGTTGCCCAAATCCCTGTAAGCTCCACATCATCGTCGTTCCATCATATGGAAGACCGCTACGTTGTGGCATTTGCGATCTCCATTCAAACACCTTATATTCTGCTGAAAAAGTAGCCTCATTTAAAACAGTTCGTTCAAAAATCCGAGTTCAAATACTAATGAAAAAGCGAACTTCATCAAGAATCTGCTGAATATGAATCGCGAAATCTGAAATCAGCAAAATTTTCCACTCAAAAGTTCATTCCGCGAAGTCTTACAGTTCAAATGATATTTAAAAAGTTTCCAGCGGGAGTTGAGGCTGGACTGTCGGCTTCGAATTAAGTTGAAAGAGGCACTATCGCAAAATGTTATTTGTACGGATTGTGCATACTTTTGTACGGCTTGTAACCTTTTGAAAAATAAACTTTATATGACCATTTGTCGGCTCAATGATGAGATTTCCATGGTACCATTATTATTGCATTGCCACCAAAGTTACATGTGTCTCAAATATCAGCTCAATTAAATAAAAAAAACGGTTGGCTGGTTTAAAATTCAGTTGCATTAACCTCAATATTTTTACTTTTTACCCGACTGAGAAGGAGTATAATGTGTTTTATTGTGTTAAATAAATATAAGTAGAGGTAGATCAGTCTAAAAATGCACGCCCCTCCAATGTATTTGCTACACTATTTCCTCTACATACGGTACAAGTACAAGTGGAGGGGCGTGCATTTTTAGATTGAATCATCTCTACTTAGGTAATTGAGCTTGGCTCCGTTTTTTTTTTGAAAACGACGTTTTCTAAAAATAAAACCTAGCTATATCGATTTATCGCCCTTGCATACTTAATTTCATGAAAAGCGTTGGAGCCGTTAGGTAGTCTACAAGTATATTCCATCGAGTGTTCAAGCCAAGTACGTAGACTAGGGAGAGCAGAGTCTCAGATAAGGATCGGGGTTATAAGGCTCAGTAAGTCGTCTCCTAAGCTAGCTAAGTTCAAAGTTGGTCCAGCCAGGGATTAATGTCTAGGTTGCAGAGGTAATCCTTGCGGGCTCCTAAGTACTGGTATTAGGGCTGCAGTTCAGTTCTTATCGTGTTACTAGTTCTTTTAAACAGTGTGGTGAAAGGATTAAAGTGCGCCTCAGAGGCTCATTTTGTCACGCGTGACAATCCGTCTGATTGTCATGCATTTTTGTTACGGTACGGAGCCACGGTCATGGATTGTCACAAATGAGAACATGATTGTCATAAATTTCCTAAAATACCAATAAGACCCGGTTTCCACCAAAGCAGAGAGAGGAGACGAGAGAAGACGTATTTGAATAAACCAATCAGATTTCGTTATTTCCACATCTCTTCTCTGCTTAGCTTCGGTGGAAATGGATCAAGCGGAGAAGAGAGATGTCTCATTTTCTATAGAATTTTGAGCGGCAGAGCGCAGAAGTGAGTCAGGCGGCTCACATCTCCGCTTTGGTGGAAATAACTTGCCAGCTTTGCAGCACATCTTCTCTCGATTCCTTTTCTCTCTGATTTGATGGAAACCAGGCCTTAGTTAAAGTACTGAACCACGGTCACGGCCGAATGTCACAAATGAGAACGGGCCTCTATATTTTCTAATATACTACACTAGCTTCCGCCCACGGCTTCGTCCGCGTGGTACCTTTAAAAACAAAAACAAATTTATCCCACGGGAACCGTACATTTTTCCGGGATAAAAAGTAGCATAAGTGCTATTCCAGACCATAATCTATATCTGTGCCAAATTTTATCCAGATCCGTTCAGCCGTTTCAGCGTGAAAGAGTAACAAACATTATGTACATCCATACATCTATACATTCTTACAAACTTTCGCGTTTATAATTATTAGGATATTCTGATAATGACGACAGTGTCGCGACAGTTTTTTGATCGATTCTTATACATTATCTTATTACAAACTGTCGCGTTTATAATATTAGTAGGATCATTCGCCCCAATAAACTTCGCGCTTAATTTTATTTGACGGCTCTTTTTTAATCGACGCGATGACGCGACGACACGAAAACAATTCCGTACGGCCTGTATCGGCAAATTGACTGGTTTATTTATGGGCCTATCGCGCCGAGACCGATGGCTTTGTGTTCATGAATGTGCGATACCGCCGTGGGGACAAAATTGAGTTCTGAGGGTCTACCATGAGTTTTCACAATCTACACTCGCTAGCGACTGTAGTTAAAAAAATGTATGAAAACTTGCCTACAGCGCCTCTAGCGGATAGTTGGGTACTAAAACGTCACGTAGCTAACTATCCTACGTCACAGCGTACTACAGTGACTGTAGTTTGCGCTCATTAATTTGCTTACAAGACGTACTGTACGGCTAGCATGAGTTGTCACATTTAGATTGGCTGACGTTACTACAGTAGTAATAGTACGCTACTATGACATTTGTCAAAACTGTTACTTATGGTACCAAATTCTAAGCAAATTAATGAGCGCAAACTACAGTCACTGTAGTACGCTGTGACGTAGGATAGTTAGCTACGTGAGGTTTTAGTACCCAACTATCCGCTAGAGGCGCTGTAGGCAAGTTTTCATACATTTTTTTAACTACAGTCGCTAGCGAGTGTAGATTGTGAAAACTCATGGTAGACCTACTGATTGATACAGCGTCGCGGATATAGTACCTGTATTTACCCGACTGCGAAGTGGAGGGTGATGTGTTTGTAATTTGTATGTATGCGAGTTTCTTTGACTATTGTAACCGAAAGAGCTGGACGATTTGTCCAGCCAGGAGGTGACGATAGATTCGTCTGGATCACAAGAGTGACATAGGCTATAATGTCAAACAATTTAATATGGCGGCTAAAAAAATACTTTCAGTAACGTTCAGTCGAGTTTTTTTTTAATTTTTCCAATAAATATTAGTTTAAGTATATAACTACGGCCCGCAGTTCGGCGCTGTTACACAGATTTTATTTCGAAAAAAAAAATATATCCAATCTTACGCATTTATAAATGAGTAGGATCGTAGATCAGTAGGATAGCATTTTGTATTCTACATTGAGTATTGATTATTTACTAACTACCTTCGTATAGTTAAAATGTCATTACTTAGAAATTGCTTACGTAAAGCTATATCGAACCACGAACGTAAACGTAAAATACAATTAAAAACTCATTTCCCATATTACGCCAATTAGTTTGGATCACTTCTGAGACCTTTCCTTTGCCCTTTGAACCGATTTGAGGCTCCCAACTTTTTATTCACTCTCACATTACCCGGATGAGGATGAAAGCCAGGATCAAGATACACATATTATTAATTAAACCCTTCTTTGACATCCGCAAACATGTTTCATATACGCTAAAAATAGAAAGTCTAATAAACATGCTGTGTTTCAAACAAGAAAACGTTTTTAACAGCCTTTGACACTCTTTCTGCAAGTTTTGTATACATTTATCGTCACAACTTGGTTTAAACAATAATAACATTTGGTGCTAACAATAGATAAAACAGTTTGATGCAACATATAAAATAGCGTCTTACAACTGTCATATTGAATTTTCTGACATTTTGTATAGCCTATGTAACTCTGGTACATGGCTAGGTACACAGACGGCAGATGGACAAAGAGAGTGACGACATGGTCTGGGCCACGAGGCACTAGAAATAGAGGCAGACCTAGCGCCAGATGGGTGGACGAGATAGTAGAGACGGCGGGTCGTAGTTGGCTAACAGTAGCTAGCGACAAAGAAAAATGGCACGCCTTGGAGGAGGCTTTTACCCAAAGGGGGTCCGCACAAATATCAAGCTAATCAAAACATTTAATTATTAATCTTTTTTGTACTTAACTTTTAAAGAACTGATTTTGTACGGAACTAAATAAAGCTTTATTATTATTATTATTATTATTATTATGTAACTCTTGTAATTCAGACACCTCATTAAAATCCTTTCAGCCGTTTGGGCTAAAACGAAAGCCAAAGAATTTGCATACATTCATACATGCATACATACATAGACACACTTCAAGCACATTACCCCTCCTCTTCACTGATGGATAGTAAGATTATGCTATTTAAAAATGCCCGGTCGAAGTCACGAGCGAGACAACTATCTTCTATTAAAAATATCGGATCAAACAACCAATACTCACTACTGAGTTTCTGATAACCATGTTCTACACTTTATTTAACATGATTTAATTATGTGAAACTTTTGTTATATAACTTATGGATAATGTTATTTAACCGATCTGCAAGATATTTCATTGTATTTCACTATTATTTTCTTGATTTCTGTAGATCTTTAATCAGTTTTTAATCTGTCAACGACGCAAAAGTATTATATAACGAAATTATATAACAGTTTGCAACGAATCCACTGAATCGCCGGAAAAATACGAAAAAAAGTGTGTTACGAAGTACTCTGAGTATGTTACTTACAATTACAACGTACAATTATCTTACACAGCAACGTCATTGCCAATAAAAATCGTAATACGAAAGATGGTATAGTATTATTTTTATCTGTGAAAGTAACCGTTTGTTTGTGTTTGTGAACGATGGCCGATGCCAATTAACCCGAATTCACTTGAATGTTGCAGCTGCCTTAGATCTTTGAACCCTGAGGGCACAAATTTCCAATATTTTCCTTTCGTAAATGTCAAAGGAACTTCTTGTCTGCCGTGTACAGTTAAGAGAAAAAGTCAGATTAATAAAAGTACCATTTGCGCCGCAAGCACTGAAAAATACGACCCAATCTTCCGCATTTTGTGATTATCATTTAATTGCCTCGTTAAATTATCTATTTATTTATTTATTTAACAAAATCCACTGCTCTCATTTGTAAAGTATATACAGATCTTATAACATTACATACAGCCAATAATGGATTTACATTTTAAAATCTAGAATACACTTGTAAAAAATAGAAACAAAACTTTATCCTATGTGAATCCCACCACAAAGTGAACTGATTGTATTCCAGCAATCTATAAAATATGCTCGTTATTGAACTTATTTAGATTAAAACCGGTTAGCGTGGGCGATTTTTCTTCTAATTGTACACTGCGAATCACTAAATATCAGTCTTGACATCTAAGCATTAAAGTTTCTTATCGCTTGTTTTTTTCACGACGCTCCAGTCCCGTTTTTCTCCGCAGATGATAAATGTGCCACATCAGTTTCTGATATGACGTGTCTGCCTTTCCACGCCCCTGCTGTCGCTTTTTGACCTAAAAACGTTACTCGCATTATTTTTTATATGAGGGTTAATAAACCAGCTTCAAGAAAACTAAATTCATAATACATTTTGTAATAAAGAATTTTGTGTTGCCACGGTAAACTAGGGATTAGTGGTGGCCATTTTGTTTTTAACTTTTTGCGTTTACAACTAGGTAGTTATTTTTATTTCAAGTTATTTAATCAGGAGAGCGCTGGTGGTGCAGTGGTAGCACCCCGGCCTCACGATCCGAAGGTCGTGGGTTCAAACCTGGTCGAGCACCAATGAGTTTTTCCATTCGAAAAATTTATGTGCGCAATGCCAGTGCTCTTAAACGGTGAAGGAAAACAGCGGAGGAAACCGGCATACCCTACAACCAAAAATTCGAAGGTGTGTGCCATAGGTTAGTATTCTTATAAGCGGCGATGGGCTTGTAACCTGTCACGTACGGAATACTAACTATTGTGAAAAATGTGGGCATGTACCAAATGTCATGTTTGGACTTGCCTCTGACTACCCTCTTTAGATATCCTCAAAGATCTAAGTATATATTTTTTCATATTTTTATTTTTTTTTTAATCCGGTTCGTAGTCATCGGAATCAATGAGGAAAATATTATGGTAAAGAAATAAACTTTATTATTATAAAACGTTTCTAAAGCTCTGTGTGATCTAACCATTGTTTATGTTATTGTTTCAGGTATGTTAACAACAGTTTATTAGTATGAAAAGGCAGTTCAAACTTTTTTGGTAAGTCGATGTTTAAAAAAGTCAATTTTCCTCGTGACTGTAAGTATTCTAGAACATTGTTCCTCTATAATGCATTGGATAATTATCCGTGATGTTATTTTGAGTTTAATAGACTGAATTTGAATTTGTGACCGTTAGATAAATATTTTTACGTTCACATGTATAAAATTCGAATATAACTCAACACAAATTATTGTTTTTCTTCGTTCCAATTCCATTAGCAATTCATTATTTATTTTTACCCTTAGGGTAACGTATTTTAAGTGTATGTAGTATTTATGTATTTGATGCCTCCCGTGGCCAAAACGGCTTAAAAGATTATGATAAATAACTTATCTTTAGATTCGCTTGATTACGAAAGTGACATATGTCAGGGGCCTTACCAAAAGCTCTTCGTACCTTGACACATAAAAATTGTATTGAAATAGTGTTACTTCAAGCTTGAAACTTTGACGTTTTGTAAGAGCTTATGGTTAGTCCCAGGTTATTTTATATCGCGGTATAAATAAATAAATAAATAAATAATGCTGGACTATCCACACAGCATCATCTAGCCCCAAAGTAAGCTACTCAAAGCTTGTGTTATGGGTACTAGATAACTGATATATTTAATACATTATATGCATAGATAGATATTTTTTATTATACATAGAAAACACCCAGACCAACGGAACAAATTTCTGCAGATCGTACACAAATTTGTTCCGCGGCGGGAATCGAACCCGCAACCTCTTGCGTCGCAGGCGGACTCTCGCCCGCTGCGCCACTGAGGTCGTCAAATATATATACTGAGGTATACATGGGCTGAGTAAAATCTTGTTGATATAAACAAAAATGTAGCTTCAAAATCGGTTTGTTCAAACATTTTAGGATGCATTTAAATGAAACGTTTGTATAACATTCTTTAACATAAAGCTGAAAAAAGATAACACAAAGAAAATTAATGGCGTTTTTTTTATTTTTGTAGCTTGTGATCATTCTTAACTAGTCGAAAAGTTTATCAACTAGTTAGTAGTAGTCAAGGTAGTTAGTCAACTACAGTAAGTCAATAACTCAAAAATCGTAACCCAGCTTAAGTTGCTAGTTTGCCTAAAATTGCGCAAATATATACAACCATTTTCATGAGTTATTTATAGATCACGAATAAGACATGATTTTCGTCCCCAAAAAAATCGCACATAAAACCAAGTATTTCACGTACGCCTACAAATTAAACGTGACATAAAACTACAATACCGTTGCACTTACACTATTCTGAACTATAAACCTTGTAACTACAAAAGCTCAATAAAAGTCCCATTTATAAGGCTTTACTCACTTAACTACCATACCGATCCGATTATATAACGCTCCGACGCCGTATAATATATTATTATTGCTATAACACTACAAAATACGGAACCACTTAGGACCTCACATATAAGCCAACTTAGGCAAACTCAAGGCCAGCTTAGACCAACTTTAACTTGTTAATATCGGCCGTGCGGAGTAACTTTGGCGTTCTTTGAACATAAATGAAGCTGTTGCGATACTGGGCCTCTTTATTTGTTTTAACATTTATACGATAATTTTTGTTTATTTATTTAAAGCATTTTCACTCACAATTTTTATCAAGATTAGTTTTTTTAGAGTTTTTTTCTTAATGTTTTATCTCAAAGTTTTACTATAAAACTTTTGGTATACGTATACATAACTTCCTTTTTCGCCTCGCAGCCAGGTAAAAAAGACTTGGCGAGAACCTATCCGTTATTTTCGCGCCATAAGTTGGTAACAGAGTCTGCCAATCGGAAAGCTCATATTACAGCGTCAATATCTGAGTTTCTTTGAAGCGTAGACCGGCACATCCCTAACTTCGTTAACCGACTTCAAAAGGGGGTTCTGTGTTCGACTGTATGTATGTTTTTGTTTATGTATGCTCATTGACATCTCCGTTAGTTGAGGACCTATTTCTAAAATTATTTTTTCGTTTGTAGTCTTATACTTATCTAGAGATAAATTTGATTCCTAAGGAATTTATTAAAACCTTTAAAACTTCACGTACATTGAAATAGAATTTCGTTTGTGTTTTTAAAACGCAATTATTTCGTAAAAACTTCAACCTATTGCTCCTGTTAAAGGTTAAATTTCTGAAATTGCTTTCTTAGTTCACGTCTGCGTGTTATAACGAATGCACCCTCGAAATTGTAAGTCTCTAGGACCAGCGGTTTGGACTTTGCTTTATCTGTCAGTAGGTCAGTCAGTCAGTCGCGACAAAGTATTTTATACTGCTGTTGACTTTATTAGCATATAATTTTTTTGTTTTTTTTACAAAATGTAGCCTATGTCCTTTCTCAAGCTCTAGACTATCTCTGTACCAAATTTCATTTAAATCGGTTATAGGCATGATTGCGTAACAGAAAGACAATGATACTTTCGCATTTATAAATTAGTAAGGATAAGCAGTATTATGATTTCACGCTATGTTCATATATTCACTTATAAAATAGAGTAGGTACTATTACTCACAAATGGTTACCACTTCTTGGGAAACTAGTTTCGGAACTTGGAGCTTGGAGCTTGGAGCTACAAAGTTAATGGATCACTCGCGAGGAATCCATTCGCGCGAGGGCGCTTGCTGCTTACTACATTATCTGTACAATAGTGGAACTGCCGCGAATGAATGAACGAATGAACACGACTTCGTTCGTTCGAAATGTCATGTTTATCTTCACGTTCACACTTAGTGCTTGGATTCGACCAAACTTTACACACTGTACTTAAAATAATTCGTATTTATCGAAGAGTCAACTGACATTTAATTTGTATTTGAGATAATATTATTCATAGAATAGTTATAATTTGACAAAATTCTGTGACAAATCCCACCAGTGAGTTAACTGAGTGTGTTGAAAGTCAGAAACATTAAATTCGTAAAATGAAATAAGTTGAGAAAATTCCGTAATTGAAAAGAGTAGCTTCCGCCTGCGGCTTCGCCCGCGTGGTACCTACATAAAATATAGTCGATGTTCATCCTGAAAGTTCATTCTACACATTGATGAATGAATTTTTCAAATCGATCCAGTAGTTTCGTAGCCTATTCAATTCTAACAAACAAATCTTTCCTCTATATAATATTAGTGTAGATAAAGTATTTTGCTTCAAATTTAAATGCGACCCAAAATGTTCGAACGGGCTTGAACTCGCTCCTTTGTCTAGAGCCAGGAACTTATGCCACCGTTGCCACAAGTATTGGTATATAAGGGTAAACCTCAATGGGTTTTTTGCTATGGGTTTTGGCCTGTTGAGCCAACTGGTACATAAATATTACAACTTATAAATCTTTAATACCACCATAACATAACCAGATGTACATATTTTATTTACGTCATTGGCTATGACTGATCGTTGGAACTTCGTCCGAGCTGAGTTATAAGGCTGCATTCACATAACACGAATGACAGCCAAATTCAACACTGTCAAAAACAAAATGTTTCTTCAATAAAATCACAAGGTGTGCATTATTTACGAGTGTGAGCATGTGTCACATTAATTTTATATTTTGTCTCGTTTTATTTTGAGTTTTATTGTGTAATCTTGTCGGTTATTTTTCCAATAAATACTGATTTTTCGTGTGAGTTATAAGAATTCATAGCCAATCGGATGTGACGCTGACGTCACGGAAGACGCTTTCTTTGAAAACGCGTCACCAATCTTCCTTTACTGCAGTTTTAAAACACGGAGTTTAAGTTGCAATAAACTAAAATTTGAAAATATATGTTTTTTTAACACAAATTAAACTTCATTCGGTTCGATTGAATTTGATTTGAAATGTCACAAGTGACGTGATTTCGACGTGAACGCGCCCTTATCCATTTTGTGTCCAAACTTAGCTGAGATGATGGATGGCTCTCAGAAGACGTTACAGAACACGAAAAATAATTTGTTCTATTCAGTCTCCCGTCACTTATAAATAGGTCAGAAACTTTGGTGTTCGACTAATAGAAAAATTACCTTTTCAAGCACACTTTAACTCTTTCATGGTTTTAGACAACTAGTGACACGATGCTCCAAACCGTATTTTTCCGCATCATTTCATGGAATGACCATACCCTAGAACTAAAAATTCGAAGGTGTGTGTCTTGTTAGTATTCTTATAAGCGGCGATAGGCTTGCAAACTGTCACGTACGGATTACTATCTACTGTGCAAATTGTGGGCACGTGCCAAACATCATGTTTGGACGTGCCTCTGACTACCCTCAAAGATCTTAGTAACTAGAGATCTGAGGAGGTACCGAGCCTAGGGATTACAGTCGTGATCATGATATGTCATAGAATATTTTTATAAAACTATCTGATCGGACAGACTTGTCTTGTCTATCATGGAATAGTGAGTTTATAGTCTTGAATTTATATAAAAACCACATAGAAAAGAGCACAGTCACAGTTTTTCTGGAAATTCCACTGGTTTCTTACTGGATTTGATCAACTCTTAGTAAAATAACTATTCTCAGAATAATGTAATGTCAAATGCAAGTGAAATGTTTACTCTTAGATAACTACGATTTATTCTGGAGATTATGTTTAAACTAGTTTGGTCGAATCCACCCTTAAGATTAAATATTGTCCCGCCAACACTTTCTCGGCCGACAATAGTGTAAGTATATGCTGGTAGGTACATTAGGAGATTAGCGAAAACCCCTTTTAAGTGGACAAATTGCGAAGTGGGTGTTTCAGCTTATCTTAGTTATTAAGCTAGCTGTTGCCATTGTCTTCGTCCGTATGATAATAACTTTTTTCAAACATCCGATTTTGATGAAACAATTATGATCTGTCCGCTTGTGAAACCTACTTGAAAATCCATTTATAATATACACACACATACACGAAAAGAAAAAAAAAACGAAAAATCGCTCTTTCACCGCTTTTACATATCTAAAGAGGGTAGTCAGAGGCACGTCCGAACACGCACAATAGTTATTAATCCGTACGTGACTTGTTGCAAGCCCATCGCCGCGTCACATTTCAAGCTTGGAGTAACACTACTTCAATATTTTTTTATTAAAGTTATATTACTTTGATCTTGCCTGATGAGCTTGTGGTAAGGCTCGGAGCAAAATCTCAATCAGCCGACCGGATTTAGCACATTTGGACATTGTACAGAAGCGCTGAAATCGAGTGATGCCGAAAATAATCGAGTGTCCCCAAAGCTAATGAGCAAATGGGGAATCTCCTCTAATTAGAATGCGCTTGATGAATTGCCGAATGGGGAATGAGGCTAGGTTGATTTGTCCTTTATTCCAATACCGGCCGTGTGACATACCACTAGTTAATTCATTGTCACTAGTTAACCCTCGTTTCACATTGTGGATGTTAGGTTTATATTAAAAGGACAGTCATTTTCTTGAGAGTACTCTTATAGATTCAAGTGTTTTATATTAAGTAGGTAGTAGTTTTGTCATACTAATAGCAGGTGATACTGGTCAAAGATTTAAATCGTAGATATGCCCGTACGGTACTGAGACCGCGCCGTTTTGTTGCCACACGAAATGAGATCGCTCATTTGGCACTCCAAATATTTTCAATTTCAGGGTACAAAAGGAATAATTATATTTTTTTACGAAAGATCGTGCAATATAATTGCACAATAAATGGAGAAATAACTGTTTGGTTCATTTTTTACTAATCATTAGTGTGCGTGCATCGGCATTTTGTTAACACACACAAGTAAAAACAGTGCCACAGTTTTTGGCGTCCGGGCATATCTTCGATTTAAATCTTTGATACTGGTATGTAGGTACTAATATCATAAAGAGGTAAAGTTTGTTTGTTTGTAGGAGGTAATCTCTGAAATTACTCATCCTATTTCGAAAATTGTTTCACTAATGCCTAAAATAAACTTCCAGTCATAGGCTATATTTTTTGTAGGTATCAGGCGAAGCCGCGGGCGGATACTAGTATATAATAAGTATTGTACCTATGTCTATTCAAAACGAATAAATACATAAAGTCACGAATAATAAGATCGTGGGAAAATTGGCATTTTTAAAACACATTATTAACAATTACACATCCCGCAGCAGGAATCGAATTCCCATCTCAGCCGGCCACTCGCCCGCCGCTCCATTGAAGTCCTCAAAATGTGTCGTCTACCCTCATTTGTTAAGATTTATCGGGTTCATTTAGTGGGGAGCGGGGACGCGCGTAAAGGATAATCTGGATGAATTGGGACATTAGTGAAACATTTTCAAAATTATTTTATTTATGTGGGCCTACCCTTTTAACAATGGGCCGCTTCGAATCGTTTTCTACAATGGTCTGGGGCGTTACCACAAGGTCCTTGGACAATATCAAAGTTATATTACTTAGATATTGCCTACCATGACCTATAAAAAAGTTAAAATAGTGTTACTTCAAGCTTGAAATATGACGTGTTTTCAACATGATGATTTATAAATGTTCAACGACGTCATGTTTCAACGTCTCAGCTTGAAATAACACTATTTCAAAACAATTTTTATAGTTCATGTTGCAAAAAAGTTAAAAAATCAAAGTTATATTACTTTGATGTTGCCCGAAGAGCTTGTGGTAAGGCCCCAGGTGTCAAAGTCCACTTCAAAGTTGAAATCACGTGATCCACTAAGGACAAGTTTTGTCCGAACATCGATACTCTCTTGAACGGAAATTGAAGTCGAGACGATGTCTTGCTCACGCTTGCACTGAAAAGGAGACCTTAATCAAAGGTTACAAGAACTGTTTTTGTAAACTTCGTTTATTCTCGTTGATATTTTATGTTAAATATTTTTTATTACACAAAGTACCTATACAAGTTTTAAATGTAAAAAGTATAAAGTATACAAGCACTATTTGTGCATATACCATTTTTGTTATATTAGAAGATAAAAAAAGAGTAAGTACAATATAATTAAAAACAAACTGTTCCTTCATAGTTAAGCTTTGCTTAGTTTGGGGCTAGATGGCGTTGTGTTAAATTTCTATTACAATGGTAGCTACAATATATTTTTCTGTGGCTTTCGTAGAAGCGTTTACGTGCGTAGACCGGCTACACGGCGTCGTAGCAAAAGTGCTACGACGGGTGTTTACATCATTATGAAATGCAATATTCTATCTATACGATGAACACAGATGTTTGTTTTGTGTCTAAGTGTTACTATGTATTTTATGTATGTATTTACCAAAAAAAAAATAGTCTATCAGTTATCTGGTTCCCATAATACAAGCTTAGTTTTTTGGGGCTAGATGGTGTGTGAAATGTCCAACAATATTTATTTCTCTGATAGAAAACAATTTATTCTGGAGAAATTAAAAGTCAAAATTTAAATAAATCACAAAAAAACCTTTTACTAGAATTTAGAAATGCTAAAGTAAGTTTTAAGGGTTATATAACCAAGAGTCTAGTCTAGAACATTTAATTATTTGATATTATTTGATCAGTTCTTTCAAATCTTACGGCAAAAATCTAAATAAACAGTTGTAACGAAATAAAATCTTTTTCTTCCTTTCAATTCTCAGCTATTTTTATTCGCCGAACAACTTAAAGGTACTAAAGGTACATTTACATAATCTAAGTAATTCAGGTACATCCTTTCCCGGGTTATACCGATTTTCCTCCAATCCAGAGCTGTAGCTAGGATTAAATGGGGCTGAGTACCCTTAAATTGGAAATGACAAAATGTACTCGTATTTATTGGGTTTTTAACGGTCCTTAGCGCAAATGTTTCATATTTTTTTATATACACCGTGTAATTTTAATGGTTGTTTTTCCGCGGCAGAACAACTTACCATAAGGAGTACTTTCGAAACATAGAGTAAAAGTAAAGTTTTTGTTTTAAAATACTTTAAAAAATATTCATCAACTCGAAAACGTGAGGAACGATAGTAACATTAGACGTAACTTGTAGGTACTATTCGAATCGCACGCGCCGCCCGTCGGCCGCCTTCGCGTAGGTATCGGGATGAATTACTATTGGTTCGTGGTCGCTTTCGAATTAAATTTTCATAATGGTATATCTGTATTTTTTGTTTCTAATATTTAATTTGTTTATACAACGATTGTATTACCAAAACAAAACCATTTCGCTGCGGGAAAACAACCATTAAAATTTCACGGTGTATAGTGTAAATATTAAGATAAATATTTATATTTCTGTAACTGAAATGAACTAGAAAATGTGTAAACTGCCATAGATTTTGTAACCACATACCATCGGTTGTTTGCCCCTTCTTGAAATTTGTAGTCTAAAAAAAAAGAAGTGACAGCTCAGCCAAACTGTCCGTTCAACCGAAAAGTCTCCGTCTATAATAATAGCTTTTTTGCGGCCCCTAATCATCCTTATTGCGGCCCTGTAATCCTTACCTGCTGACTCGGGATGGCAAGGAACATTATTGTTGAGAGGAGTTGTTGAAGTTTTCGCGCTTTTATACGTTGCTTTTTGTCATTTTTCGAAAAAAACATTATCGTAGTTTTGTCGAATCGAAAATCATTTGTCGCGCATTTAACGACAGAACCCGTTTATTGTGATTCAAGATAGTCCTACTTTAACATAATGTTAACTAATTTATGGTTATAGGTAAAAATTGGGCATGTTTTTCAGTTATGACTTGAAACTTAAAACTATATTATTTAGTAGGTAAATATGTTTAAGTCGAAGTCACCGAATTCGTTAAATCAGATATTTTTAATAGAATTTTAGTGCAAGAAAAGAATCACTGTGACGCACTTTAGTCTTTTCACCATACTGGTTTGAAATAACTAGTGACACTATAAACTTTTTTTTTTAAATTGAATTCTAAAAAATTGAATTAATAGTCAGTAATACTTGATTACAGTGTTCAATGAATCTGCATCTTGCCCGTCCAATAAAAAAAAACTCTTCTGAGCTGACAATCTAGTTCACTCCCACCTGTTGGTAAGTGGTAAACTTAACCATGCATGCGAAGATATAGCTAAAACTTGGCGTGTTCTGCCAAATCCAAAATGAATTCAATAACAGGGATTCTTTTGAATCATATGTAATGAATATATAGATGACGTTTTGAGCATATGTCTCATCATAAAAATCGCCCCGTAACTGTGACATTGAAGTGTGTCCGTGACAACACGCTCATATTTGCTATAATGTCACGCGGTTTTTTTACGGCTAAATACATTGAGGTATACCTATAGTGGTGAAAACTTTTTCTGTCAACCTTAAAAAAGTGTAAGTGCTTTTATGTTTTGACGACGTAGCTTTGAAACCATAGACATTTTGAACTAAACGCATAGCTTATCTCTTTTCCTCTTCTTATACTACTTGAAAAGTGACATTGACTTTAATAGAGATAGTTATATTGCTTGAAATAAGAATCCGTTAACAATATCAACGTGTCACTCGTGTTGGTCACGGTGTTTCCCGTGGTCACGGCGCAATGTCACAAATGTGGACATACGCTAAGATTTAAAAAACGCCAGGTGAACGGCCGCGGTCGAATTATTGGCGGAATTTCTCCAGTTCTTTATTTGCCGATTTGCGAAATCTGGTCGCGACGTTTAGTAGAAATCGATACGGTAGGCCGAGTTTGGGGGCTTTGGAAATTGGCAGCCATTCAATGCCCGGAAGTTGTGTAGGTTCACGGGGCTTCGACTGTTCGATTATACGCGACCTCAGTGGCGCAGCGAGCGAGAGTCCTGCGACGCTAGAGGTTGCGGGTTCGATTCCCGCCTCGGAACAAATTTGTGTACGATCTGCAGAAATTTGTTCCGTTGGTCTGGGTGTTTTTATGTATAATAAAAATATATATATCTATGTATATAATGTATTAAATATATCAGTTAGTAGCTTACTTTGGGGCTAGATGATGCTGTGTGGACTGTCCAGCATTATTTATTTATTCATACAGATCTACATAGTTAAGCCACTGTTAGCGCGGTCCATCGCTACAAATTTATTATAATCATTTATTTATTAAACGAAAGGTCGAGCCTCGGTAGTTAAACGGTCGAGCTACTAAGCCTCGCTCGCGCCTCCGTCTCCGTCTACATTTACATAACACCATGGGGAGACGTAAATTAAAATCATAAAACCCGCTAAATCACCAACGCTATAACGCTTTATTGGTGTACTACGGTTTGTTTATCTCGTTATATTAAATATTTTATTGTAATGGCAGACGTAATCTTAGCTGCGAGCGAACCGTGGCAAATTTACAATGACTGTCAAAACACTGACAGTTTTCGTTCAGTTTTCGTCTTAATTTTGGTGGTTGTTTAATCCTATTAAGGTCGAGTTCTTGACACGGGTTTAAATATATGAATTAAAGTGAATAGATTTTTTAGAAAATCCCGAAAATTTTAAACAAAAAAGCCATCTTTTGTTTAAAATGGACTTGACGATTTGACTGTGACTTGTGACTGACATTGACAATACTATTTATTTAAACACTTGACACAGGCAAAATTTATCAAAAGAGACAGATGCCATATAAAAAAGAAGAAGAATAAAAGATTATAAGACGTTAAGGGTTTATTTCAAGTCGATTTTCAACTCAAAAATTTATTATATACCTTGGTGTAATGTAACCAATAACGCTCATGTGGAGTTAAACTAAGGGGAACGGTTAACTGGGCGCGTAATCTTATCACGAACCATAATCGGATCATTGTCGGTTCCACTCTGCCGAATCGACGTAGCTGTCTGTGTGGGTTCGATTTCCGGACGGGACGAATTTATGCACAGAAAATATTTGTTTTTGGTCCTAATTCTATGGTGTACGCCGTATATCTTAAATCCCAAAGAGAACGTATTTATTTATCTATACTTTAAGGTGGTCCTGTGAAAATTTCAAGGTCAACGGTTTTATAGTTTAGAATTTACAGACATCATAACTTAATATTAGGTCCAGAAGCGAGTCAGGTAGTCTAGAATAAACGCAAAAGCCTGTTTGCTTCAGGGGAGTTATAATCACGACACAAGTTTTGCTATCTATAGAAAGTAGGACAAAGATAAACACATAGTATCTATCTAGCGCATGTGTTCATGCATTTATAGTTCATACTCCGTTTGAAACAGTTTCATAATTCTGATAATTTTATTAGTTTTGTCTATTTACTTAGTTTATAACCGTGTTTGTGAAGAATGCGAAAATGTGAAGTTTTTTGTGAATTTAGTTGTGATCTGTGATTTTGAGTGAAACAATACTGAATACTATATTCAGATATCTAGGATCAATAATTCTGTAGGTTATATTAATTTAAATATCGATAAACTGAAAAATTTTGATTTTCAAACAAATTCAAGAATTGGTATCAAAAATATTTGAGTTTATTTAAAGGGGGTAAGAGGCACGTTCACACATTAAGTTTGGCACATGACCATTTCATGAATTTGCACATAGCTCAATAGTGCCTTCTACAATTCTTCTTGTTATTATTATGCGGGGTCGGCACAACACGTTTTCTTTTCTTTAAAATAATATCAATTAATGAAGAAAATAGTTGAATTTTAGTTTATTAAACCGCTTTATTTCCATGCGGCTCACTGCAGCTAATTTAAATGCTTTGTATTATGGCCCACTTGCTGTTATCTTTAAGAACGCCAAAATCCCCAGGCGGTCCTTAATTAGCACTAGCAGCAGTTACGGGGACCCGGCGCGTGATAAATGTGTTCAATATCAGCTCCTACTGCTCACAATATTGGGCTATAGCATAATCCCCACCAACTACAGCCCACTATTGAGAAATAACAAAAAAGCAAAGTCCACGTCTAGTGGGGATTACGTACAGCTAAACTTTAGCTTTATATAAGCTAGCTTTACTTTACGGCTTCGCCCGTGTGGTACCTTGAAATACAAAACAAGTATATCCCACGGGAACCGTACATTTTTCCAGGATAAAAAGACGCATTTGCTATTCCAGACTATAATCTATATCTGTGCCAAATTTGATCCCGCCGTTTCAGCGTAAAAGAGTAACAAACATACATCCATACATTCTTTCAAACTTTCGCGTTTATAATTATTAGTAGGATCCCCATTTAGCTAAATATGTTGGGGATTTTGAGAATTACCTTCAATGTTTACCCCAGTGACCTTGGCTCTATAAATACACAGCACTGGCAAAGTGGCAAATCTGATAAGGGTGCAGCGATCACCCGCCAGGCTGAGCACACTCCAGAGGGTCTACCATGAGTTCTCACAATCTACACTCGCTAGCGACTGTAGTTAAAATGTATGAAAACTTGTACAGCGCCTCTAGCGGATAGTTGGGTACTAAAACCTCACGTACCTAACTATCCTACGTCACAGCGTACTACAGCGACTGTAGTTTGCGCTCATTAATTTGCTTAGAATTTGGTACCATGAGTAACAATTTCGACAGATGTCATAGTAACGTACTATTACTACTGTAGTGACGTCAGCTGATCTAAATGTGACAACTCATGGTAGACGTACTGTTTATGTACTACAGGTATGTAGGTCGTGTGTGCCTATCGATCCGTGCGGTCTACATTCACACGGTCGGATGGCTCCTGCGACACTATCTCAGGTACTAGAAAAGAACCTACCGGTGTCGCCATCTAGCGGACTGTACACACACAAACATAATTTATCAAACTAGTATTTATTGCAAATTAAAATAAACCTGATCGTTACTGAAAATAGACTTTTACAGCCGCCATATTAGACTTTTTTACATATTTTTCAAAATAATTCTTATTTCATATTTGTCAAAATCCATAAGTACATCCGTTTGGGCTAGAGTGACAGCCAAAGGAACTCGCATACAATACAAACAAACATACATACATACACCCAAAAAACATTAACAAAACAACAATAAACACTTAAAATAATGTTGATAAGCATTTTTGGGAGTCGATCACCAACTGGCCCGAAAATTTCCGAAAGGGTTCACAAAGGTTAATTTCAAGGTCATTATTAGGGTTACCCTAGGTCGGCCAAGATCAAAAGATTAAAGTGACACGAGCAAACGCTTCTCGAATGTTATGTCACAGAAAAAGTATTAAAATTCAGGAAAGAATACTGATAATAAATTTTATTAAGTACCATTTAAACTGTCAAGAAACAAAATGCAGTCTTTCACCAGGTAGCTGAGTAACCTTGATACTTTGGCATCCACTTTTATAGCAAAATGGTGCAGAAAAAAGACCAAGACTGTTTCATTGAACTTTTCACGCTTCTGTGTGATCAAAAGGATCCAGTGCAGACGAGGAAGCTGAGAAAAGGTCAGTTATTATAATTATCATAAGAATACTGCAACTCCCGTAACTTCGTTCGCATATTTTTTTTACCCTTTGATTTTTCATAAATAAGAGTATAATCTCCTAGATAAGTGTATCAGAGTATGCAAGTAGAGGAAGGCCAAAGAAAAAGTGATTTTATTGTGTGAAAGATGATATGAATGTAAGAGGAGTAAACGTAGAGTTGACGAATGATAGGAGTGAGTGGAGGAAGAAAACATGTTGTGCCTAGTATGTACTAGGATGTCATAGGGTTGTTGCCAATCGCAGACGTTATTTTATTCGGACAATGCCTTTCAATATAAAACAATGTACAAGCAAGTATACCACAATACAGGGTGTTACCAGACTACTTCCGAAAACTTCAGGGGGTTAAAGTACCGGTAGTCCATTGAAATGTAACATTTTTTAGGCCTTACCTTGCGTTTTTTAGAGGACGCAATTTTATTTTTTTGTGTAACTTTTCAATGGACTACGGGGCATTCCTCGTAGCGGCATCCCTGCTGTTTCATACAAAAGTTCAATACCTACATAGCTAAAATATATGAAACAGCTGTTTTTTTACGCTCACAGTGTTGTTTTCTTAGAAAAAGGTGTTTATATTGCTGGGTACTTTAACCCCTTGAAGTTTTCGGAAATAGTCTGGTGACAGCCTGTATAATATATCGACGTCTGTTGTGTATTAAGCTAATACGAACTGTTATCTTGAGATTATATCCAAATTATTAAACACTAGCTTCTGCACGCGGCGTCGCCCGCGAAGTACCTACATAAAATATAGCCTATGTTCATCCTGAAAGTTCATTCTACACATTGGTGAAAGAATTTTTCAAATCGGTTCAGTAGTTTCGGAGCCTATTCATTTCAAACAAACAAACAATCAAAGTTTTCCTCTTTATAATATTATTATTAAACACAAAGATTACTAATAATTAATCAAATTCGATAAATAATCGATTCACTGACTCAATTTAGCACGAATGCACAGCCCCAATGTCCTCAGTACTATCAGCTGTTTCGAACTAATTGTTGGGGCGAGTCTTATCTCCGTGATACAGCTGATAGCAGCCGTGATACCGGCCAGTGCCTTACCAGCGTTCTCTAGCTGTTTACCCTCTACAAACAACCCGATGAAAAATAATATTTACACACCAAATACTGCACTGCAATGCGTATTTTTTTATATATCTTAAAATAACGCTAAGTAATGCGCTAAGTCGATACTTTCGGCTTAAAATTTATTTCATTCGACGATAAGCAACATGTAGTGATGTGACTTGTTGAAATTGTTATTGTTGTTTGGCTAATTTTGTTTTGTGTATAGTAATTTGTGAAAATGAGCACGTTTTGGAATGAGTTCTTGAACGCAGCCGCGACTCATCCTTTCTTATTAATGCCTGTAGATCTCGTGTCGCCGTTTGACCTGGAAACAGATGGTGAATATCTATTGTTACAAAAATATTGTCCGTCCATGCTCCGTTCATCGCTTGTTTCATTAGTCTCATTAGCAATATCAATCGAACTATGCAAACATACATACTTACACTGATTGATTTATTTTCAAAAGACTACAAAAAGCCGGCTTTATATTCAACTTTATATAATTATGTAATTTTTTTATTATATATATTCATTAATATCTCTGTCAATTTAGGACCGATTTCAAAAAGTATTATTATGTTAGAAAGAGTGAGGAAGTACACAGTTCGAAGTGGTCCCTTATTAGTTTAATTCCTGAAGTATTGATACTTTTCCAGCAAACCTTAAAATTCTCACCCTCGCTTGATATTTTTTATGTAGCAACATTAAAGTCTCTTTTCTTCTTAGTTTTTAAAACGTTATTAATTATTTTATATTTATTCATAATCGGTTTAAATAGGCAGCAAAATTTAATTCTCAGTCCGAAAACTCGATTAAGTATCGATATAAAATGATGAATAACGACTAAGAGTATCAGAAGTCTATAAAAGTAATACTGTACATTAGAAAGGATAATCTTTCTAATAAAGTCTTGTCTGATACTTCCAAGCAATAGCTCTACGTTTATCTCGAGGCCGAAACACACAACCAACTCAAACAGAGACAACTCGCCTAAACAAACAACCGGACAAAACTGTACCCAGTTAATGTCCCAACCTTAATTGCACACTCAATTTGCAAATTATTATTTCAAACTTCAGCTTTTGTTATAGGCTTTCATTGTACCAAAAATAACTTTTAACATTATTTCAACTGAAATTTCTTTATGAATTACAATTAACTTAGTATTTCTTATTTTTCGCGATTATCACAACGATTATACTTATTTTTATAACTACGGGTCTACTTGACGCTTAAGTAGCTTCAGTCATCTCGTGACCAAGGTCGTTGCAATACGGTTGAAACGTCGGAAAAATAATAAAGGTAAACGCGATATAGTTTTAGTTGATAAATACTCGTATATATGTAAAACTAAATCGATGAACTTTTTTGACTAACGCACAAAACCTCGATTGTAATTCTGCCCTTTGAGAACAGACGACCTTACAGGTTGTCTAAATGTTTTATATCCGTATCGTTCATGCGAGCGTTGCGCAAACTAAGCTATCGCAGTATCGTTTCAAGCGACTGTTATCTGCGCATTCGTGATAACAGCTCTGCCACGCAACGTAGCATCGCAAACCTCACTTCGTTGTATCGTTGTTTTCCGCACAGTCGGACGTTCCGTAATCTTATCGATAAATGAAACATCGATAATATTATCATCACGAGGTCTATCTTCAGTGCAGTGTAATCATGTGAAGGATCTGTGACATTGATCACCTTGGCCTGGATTCAGTGTTCGATATGAAGTTGCCGGAGGGTTGGGCGCGGGTGTTTACATCTGCGCGGGAGTGTGCGGTGAAAACGTTGTACTGTGGGCTGGAGGCGTGTGAGAAACTGGCGGCTGCGACCCCGATGATGTTGCCGGCATATCCGCCTATGGAGGTGATCGTAGCTGGACCCGCTTTTGTTAGAGCATGTTGGTATAAATAAATTATAAATAAACTAGCAGGCCGCCCCGGCTTCGCACGGGTATTTATATATACCTATACATGGTCACGACTGTAATCCCCAGGCTCGGTGGATATCTCCTCAGATCTACTATATAGTTACTTAGATCTTTAAGGATATCTAAAGAGAGTACTCAGAAGCACGTCCAAACATGATATTTGACACATGCCCACATTTTGCACAGTTAGGAGTTAGTATTCGTAAGTGACAGGTTGCAAGCCCATCGCCGCTTATAAGAATACTAACCTATGACACACACCGAAATTTTAGTTCTAGGGTATGCCGGTTTTTATAAATAAATATTGTGTACATCTTACACAATGCCTTCTACTCCCAAACTAAGCAAAGCTTGTACTATGGGAACCAGTACGTCTACCATGAGTTGTCACATTTAGATTGGCTGACGTTACTACAGTAGTAATAGTACGTTACTATGACATCTGTCAAATTTGTTACTCATGGTACCAAGTTCTAAGCAAATTAATGAGCGCAAACTACAGTCGCTGTAGTACGCTGTGACGTAGGATAGTTAGCTACGTGAGGTTTTAGTACCCAACTATCCGCTAGAGGCGCTGTACCAAGTTTTCATACATTTTTTTAACTACAGTCGCTAGCGAGTGTAGATTGTGAAAACTCATGGTAGATCCTCAGATAGTTGTTAGATTAAATAACTAGTATTGCTTTCAAAAATTAAAAAACTCGACTGCGATAGGAAATAGCATCTTTCAGCTGCTTTATTGGATTTTAAGACATTTTGTATAGCAAACGAATCTCTTTATCTGGATATAATTTGGCACTAGGATATATTATAGTCTGGACTAGTACATCCTACTTTTTATCCCGAAAAAATGTACGTTTCCCGTTGAACATATATTTTGACAAGGTACCACGCGGGCGAAGCCGTTGGCGGAAGCTAGTAAGATAATAAATGCGAAAGTTGAGATGGATGAATGGATGTATATGTTTGTTACTGAATCAGTTGGCTGAAAATGTGTAAAATTGCTTTTTCTATTGGATTTTTTAATGTTGACAATATATAGTCGAGTCAATTAGTAGAACATAATAATAATAAAAAAAAAAAAAAAAAAAAAAAAATATGATCACGACTGTAATCCCCGGGCTCGGTAGATATCTCCTCAGATCTTTAGTTACTTACATCTTTGAGGATATCTAAAGGGGGTAGTCAGAGGCAAGTCCAAACATGACATTTGGTACATGCCCACATTTTGCACACTATTTAGTATTCCGTACGTGACAGGTTGCAAGCCCATCGCCGCTTATAAGAATACTAACCTATGACACATACCTTCGAATTTTTGGTTCTAGGGTATGCCGGTTTCCTCACGATGTTTTCCTTCACCGTTTAAGAGCACTGGCATTGCGCACATAAATTTTTCGAATGGAAAAACTCATTGGTGCACGACCAGGTTTGAACCCACGACCTTCGGATCGTGAGGCAGGGGTGCTACCACTACACCACCAGCGCTCTATTAATAATATCTGATAGTTATAATAATATTTCATGGGTAAAGGGATTTAAACAAACACGGCCCTAACCTCAAGGGTAGGGGATATTATTTAAGGTACTTACTTACTTCTTCTTATTGTGCCAATGATTTTTTCTAACCAGTATGGTGAAAGGATTAACGCTCTTTTCCTGTATTTGACATAGTTTTCTTCGAACTTTTAAGGTTCTACGACATGCCGGTTTCCTGACGATGCATGTTTTTCTTCACCGTTTCAGAGCGTTATATAGCGAACATACATACATTTATCAAACAGAAAAATCCATTGGTGCACGACTAGATTCGAACCCACGACCTTAGGGCCACTAGACCACCAGTTCTCTCAGTTAGGTACCTACTAATGTAAGTAACGAGGGGCCTTACCACGAAGTCTTCCAGAACGATTCCGTTATAGAAACGTCATGAAGTAACACTACTTCAATACAATTTGCATAGGTCATGGTACGAAATAACAATGTAATACTAATTTGGTAACGTATTATTTTAAATCTACTTTACCACTGCAAATGTAAACGCGGCGGGCGCAAATAACTAGTGTAGTGACGACGCGGTGTCGATAATTATAATTGCTTTATACATTCAGGATTTGCATAATATAGTTTATATAATTATAAAATTTAATAATATAAATTATTATAGAGTTTACACAATTTAATATAAATCGGGATTGGGTATTGTTTATATAATGAATAAGAGCGCTGGTGGTGTAGTGGTAGCACACTTGCCTCACGATCCGAAGGTCGTGGGTTCAAACCTGGTCGTGCACCAATGAGTTTTTCTATTCGAAAAATTTATGTGCGCAATGCCAGTGCTCTTAAACGGTGAAGGAAAACATCGTGAGGAAACCGGCATACCCTAGAACCAAAAATTCGAAGGCATGTGTCATAGGTTAGTATTCTTATAAGCGGCGATGGGCTTGCAACCTGTCACGTACGGAATACTGACTATTGTGCAAAATGTGGGCATGTACCAAATGTCATGTTTGGACTTGCCTCTGACTACCCCCTTTAGATATCTTCAAAGATCTAAGTAACTAAAGATCTGAGGAGATAATCTACCGAGCCTGGGGATTACAGTCGTGATCATATTTTTTTTTTTTTTTTTTTTATGAATAATTACTTTTTACGCTGATAATTGCGTATTCACTAACTTTAGTTAAATGTAACGAAATTAAAAAAATATAAACGGATAAGATTGAAACGACTGGACAGATTTATATGTTTTTTTAATAATCGTAATAGTCGGAGGCAATGGGGAAATGATGCCCGAAAATGTCTAAGGTGTTTATTGAAATCTGGACAAAGCAACGACTGTCGGGTCAGTTTAAAAATAACAGAGATCCTAATGAAGATAAATAAAGTCTTGTTTTTTTATTTAATTTTTGAAATTGAAATTGAAATTGAAAAATATTTATTCAGTACAATCACAAGGATCACTTTGAAACGTCTTACATGCTAGGTGAATCTATGTGCCAATTCCAACCTAACCCAAGTACGAGAAGAACAGGCAAGAAACTCGTCTCGGTCCTAGCGCTTTTTTGTATGATCCTTCTTTCCCACGATAATCAGACTGCGTAATGATTTGGTCATATTTTTTCTTTCTTTCACTAAATAAAATCACTTCTAATTGGAAAAAGCTCGAGTCGTAAGGAAGTAATTAAGTTTACAATCGTATTAAACTGCCAGATGACGCCTTCATATCCGCCAGCGCCTCAAAAAAGTTTTTATTAAAAATTAAAAATAATTTTATAATTAAAGCTTTGTTATAAGTTTCCGTAACGACCGTAGGTATTCTGTCTTTATATTTTTTTATTCAGATTGAAATACATCAGATGTAGAACATAAAAGATAGACAAAATAATTATATAGTCACAGTAAACACATTTTTAAGATACGTATGAAGGAAAACATCGTGAGGAAACCGGCATACCCTAAAACCAAAAATTCGAAGGTTAGTAGTCTCATAAGCGGCGATGGGCTTGCAACCTGTCACGTACGGAATACTACCTACTGTGCAAAATGTGGGCACGTGCCAAATGTCATGTTCGGCCGTGCCTCTGACTACCCTTTAAATATCCTCAAAGATCTGACTCACTAGAAGTCTGAGGAGATATCTACGGAGTCTGGGGATTACAATCGTGATCATGTTTTTTTTGTGTTGTTATTCCTGTTAAATCAAAAGCACTTAGTTGGAGAACAAACAGAAACAAATATTCAATAATAAAATCAGCCGCATTACAATCAGAATTTACAGAACAATTCTCTCAAATTATCTACCAAACGGCCGCGCCACTCAAGTAGTGTCGCTGCCGAAGCGTCCCGCCATAGGGGGTCCCGGTGCGGTCCCTCGTCTTACCATAGATTCCACAGACTCAATATCTGATTACAACATTATTCCGTCTAGGTATTATCATCATAATATTAATTATCTATAATTTTTAGTATTGAATTATTGAATTATTAACATTCCCTACTTTCTCCTTGTCATCTGTGTGTGTGCTACAAAAAATCTTTATTCTTTACATATTATGTTATCTATATCGAAATATAGCAATGTGCAAACTACAAAGATATTTGTGACTCATTATTCATATCAAATAGTCACTGAAACGTCGTTACGATAATACAAATGAGGCTCCGCCGCTCAGCCATTGCGATCGCGTTAAAACAGTTGGAACGAACAAACACAATGGAAATCATTTCCTCTGCATGCACCAGATTTAATGCTGTTTCGCTCGTCAATTGGCACTGTAGTGTTGTTAACTTCTTGCATTGTTTCATTTAAATTTAAATTATTTATGCACATTTTTGAGCGCTGGTGGTGTAGTGGTAGCACCCCGGCCTCACGATCCGAAGGTCGTGGCTTCAAACCTGGTCGTGCACCAATGAGTTTTTCCACTGGAAAAATTTATGTGCGCAATGCCAGTGCTCTTAAACGGTGAAGGAAAACATCGTGAGGAAACCGGCATACCCTAGAACCAAAAATTCGAAGGTCATAGGTTAGTATTCTTATAAGCGGCGATGGGCTTGCAACCTGTCACGTACAGAATACTAACTACTGTGCAAAATGTGGGCATGTACCAAATGCCATGTTTGGACGTGCCTCTGACTACCCTCTTTAGATGTCCTCAAAGATCTAAGTAATTAAAGATCTGAGGAAGATATCTACCGAGCCCGGGGATTACAGTCGTGAGATTACAGCTATTTACATATAAACTGTATGTATTCATCATTATTCTCCTGCCTTTATCCCACGCGTGGGGTCGGCACAACATGTTTTCTTCTTCCACTCACTCCTATCAGTCGTCAACTCTACTCCTCTTACATTCATATCATCTTTCACACAATCAAACCACTCCTTCGGCCTTCCTCTACTTGCGCACCCAGCCACAACTATACTCATAACTCTATTGTTGACATGGTTTTCATCCCTCCTCATCACTGTCCATACCTTGCTAATCTAGTACTCCTCATCTTTTCAGTAACAGGCGCTACTTTCAGACTTCCCCTGACATACTTATTCCTAATCCTGTCCAACCGTGTCACCCCACACATCCATCTTAACATCCGCATCTCAGTAGCATGCACTCTTCTTTCATCCATCTTCTTCATTTTGTTTGAATAAACTGTCTGTATTGTGGCTTAGATTACTCTAGCCCTTATTTTGTCATGATATATCTCCAAAACTTTAATTAGATATTTCAAATTAGATTTGATGGCATTTAAAAATCTACTATCTAATTCTAATCTACTAACTACTGTGCAAAATGTGGACGTGTACCAAATATCGTGTTTGGACGTGTCTCTGACTAGGCTCTTTAGATATCCTCAAAAATCTAAGTAACTAGAGATCTGAGGATATATCTACCAAGCCTGTGGATTACAGTCGTGATCATGTTTTTTTTTTAAATCTTAATGGAACATACATTAGTCATGTCAGTGAAAAAAAAGGATATAATATATAAATATATATTAAAACATTCCAATTTCAAATTAATTCGATAAAATACAGTTATCAAACTATCGAAATTAAGTTAAACAGTAATTATCAGAATGGACAACCCTGCATGATGATATTTACTGATTAAACTCGGATTTTATTGATGGATTCAGTAAAATTGTTTCATTTATTGCATGTAAATTAAACGATTTCAATGTAAGTCTGTGATGAAATAATTATTGAGTTTACGATTATTTATTTACATTTAATGTTTATTGCACTTCTATTGAGAAGTAGTTTGATTGTGAGGAGTAGATTCAAAGTTGACGAATGATAGGAGTAAGTAGAAGAAAACATGTTTAGCCCACGCGTTGGATAAGGACAGGAGAATATGGGTTGTCGGCAGTTCGTGCACTCTTTTGTTATGCAGATTCCAAAAAATTTGGGGCAATTTGTACACTGGGTACCTGGACAGTCAGAGTAAAAAGTGTTTTCTATACGAAATTAACTAGTATTGATAGAAGATAACAGGACATTTACCACGATAAGTATTACAAATATGTTTTCCTTGGGGCAAAATATTAAAATTTGTGCAGTTCTCTTGTGAAACACAATAAAAATACTCGCATGACAAACTATACTGTTCGCCTTATTTACTATTATCTTGTTCGATCACACTGTATAATTTGTAGGTAAATATAATGTTAGTAGGTAGTTAGCACGTGACTATCCTTCTTAGTTATTCTCAACGTGAGTTCCGAACTTTATGTAAGGGGATACCTACCGTACGAGTGGCAAGCTTCTATTGAACCCAGAAGGAAATGTAAAGACAAACAAAAAATGTAAAACAGACATGAACACGACAGTCTTCCCCAGGCTCGGTAGATATCTCCTCAGATCTCTAGTTATTTAGATCTGTTTAGCGCAAAATGTTACGCGCTCGCGTCACTAGATGGCGCTAGTATAGAAGTCCCGATCCTAGAACGCGCTGACGAAAGTGCACGGCCCGGAATGACTAGGGCCATCATACTTTTAGCTTTTGAAGTCAAATAAACCTACATTCAAATCGTAATAAGTGTTTTGTTTCCACCTCCTTGCGCTATACCACTGTTTGCTCTTTACCGAAAACAGGGCTCCGAATTGTACGTTAGGTCGTAGTACAAGATCTTTAAGGCAAAGTAGCCACATAAAAACGTATAAACCTACTAGGTTTTTTAATTACAGATATTATACTATATAGATACTCGTAAGTACCTAATTCAATTAAACTATGACATGAAAATACGTAATGAAACAAAATTAACACAAAAAAAAACAGAAAATATAAAATAATCGTAATAAAATTAACAGTATTTTTTGTTAGAAAAGGAAACAACGCTAGTAAAATTATAATTTTTAAATTAAAACAACAATATATCAATTTTTTAAATCTGTAATTAGATCTTCGCGTGTCATAAACGTGTTTTTAGTTCAAAAAAGTAGCGCGCTTGAAAATGGCGCATTACCTACGAACTGTTATTAATGTCACTATGAATCAACTCAAAAAAAATTAAGACCCCCTTTCTTTTATTGACCCTTTTTTTCCACGCGCGACTTCCGTTTACACAATGTTTTCTATGAACAAGGGCCTTACCACAAGCTATTCAGGCAATATCAAAGTAATATAACTTTGATATTTCGTATGATGACCTATAAAAATTGTATTGAAGTAGTGTTACTTAAAGTTTGAAATGTGACGTCGTCATTCATGTTTCAGGAACGTTACAGTGACGTTCCTGAAACATGAATGTTTGTAAGTACTTGTGGTAAGGCCCAGCTAGTGGAAACGTCGGCAAATTGTTTTTATACCATCTTTAACCTCTGCTATCCTCAAAGGCCATAACCAATTCTATTATCCGCTTCCCATTCTCTATGCATATGCTCTAGAATAGATAGAGACAGTGCTACAAAACCGAGCCACATTATCAGGATGTTATCAATTTGAGGCGCATTGTCGGAATAAATAAATAAAGACACAAAATGTGGGGCACAACGTCAACATCCCTACATAGAGACGAGAAATCGAGTTGCAACCTCGTCATTGTAACCACAACATTGATAATATCACAAATGAACTCTGGAAACTTGTTGAAAGTTAATCTATTACGTGAATAGCTGGTTGGGTTAGTGTTGTTACACACGAAATGATTTTACGAGGCGGATGTGCTTTTGTAGTTTAGGCGCCACCTCCACGAGCGAGTGAATCGCGGCGATATTATCGTCATGCTACTTAATCCTGTAACAACTATGAGCGTTTCGTAGTCGCGAGTGGCTGTGACGAGCAAAATGTCGACGACTCGCCGAGAGAATACTACATCGCTGTGCGCTCGTTGCGCGACCTCTCGCCTGTCACCGGACTAAGCTCTACCAAGTGGCGGGCACGCGGTAATCCGTCGCGAAATCAAATCAAAATATCTTTATTCAATAAAATAACATGGATCACTTTGAATTGTCTTACAAGCTATGTAGGTGAGTCTAGGTGCCAATTCCAGTCCTATCCCCAGCCCGAGAAGAACTGACAAGAAACTCGCTGGGCCCACACTTTTTTTGTAAGATCCTTGTTAATTTTCTTAAGGATGCCTTTCCGAGCTGGAGCTGATTCTTCCCAAGCTTTTTTGTCATAGCGACTCGCAACGGATCGTCACAGTCTCGTGGCGATCTGTTGCGAGGCGCGACGATACGCTGGCGGAACAGTCGCCGTCTCATGGAGATTACCCGACGATAGAGCGGACTCGCTGCGATAAACTCGCTCGTGGAAGTGGCGCCTTAGAGAACAAAGTGGGTTAAGCGTATGCTTAAAGCCAATTGTATCTTCACTAATATAATTCAATAAAATTATTTATATACAAGGGAAGATTAATAAAAAAACCAACGATCACATATATACTTCTGATCCCACATTAGGATACGTTTTAAAGACTTTAATACATCTAGCTAGCTCTTAAACCAAGAAGAATAAAATGGCGCGACGTAGAAAAAATAATATTATCACAAAATATCCGAATTTTTATATTTCCCCTGTTTTCGTATTGCATGGAAACAGGAAATAAGAAAATTCAGGATTCGATTCTGACCGAGAATTCCCATCTTAAGATGTTATCGTTTTCGCAATACGTTAGCCGTTAGCTACGTACGCTTAGCTTCAGTGTAACTAAGCCTTGGTTACGACAACGTTTATTTTCTTATAAATGGTAGATTACATTTTAATGAATAATATTGTATGTAAACATTTAGAAATTAACTCGTTTGTTATGGTAGATAGCTCAACTGTTTTTATGTATTTTAATAGTGTGTTGTAACTCGTAGTGTGTTTATTAAGATGTGGATATATCTGTAAAAAGAGACTGACGAAACAGGTGCATAAAGAGAGTGTGAATAAGATAGGTGGAAGGAAAAGACCTCGGCGTACGTGTCTTGACCAAATTGGGGACGTTTTAGAGAAAGGCCTGGGGCCTTACTACGAAGTCTTCCAGAACCATTCCGTAACGATTCCATTATAGAAACGTCACTACTTCCATACAATTTGCATAGGTCATGGTACGAAATAACAATGTAATACTAATTCGGTAATGTATTATGAATTCGTGGTAAGGCCCCTGGTCAAGAGTATTTACCTTAAATGGACGCGCATGTATGAAGAGTGTAATGAGAGTGAATGAAGCAAAAGAGGTATGTCCGGATCGTAGCAAGTGGAGATCCGTGGTCTCTGCCTACCCCGTCGGGAAACAGGCGTGATTTCATGTATGTTTGTATATATATTTCTGTAATTAAATAAGTAGAGTTAAATTATTCTGTTATAGATCTATTTAGGTGAAGTTAAATATTTAAGTAAACTGCTGCACTATTTTTCAATGAAAATCTCGAATTCACAAAAGTTGTAGAACATTTGTTGTCTGTGTAAGTGTCGGTCACCTCCACTCGGGATAATATACTAGTACCGGGGCACCCTGTACATAATCTGCTTACACGGTGTACTCAGGCGTATCACTGACGGAAATGTCCAGGAAATCAGCACTAGACCGCAAATGCATTCATGGGACTCTAGTGGGATGTGGTTGGGAGATATCGATTTGAATCGTATTAGCATAACCTGTATGTTGGCAGACAATCAATCTGACGTGGTGAGTGATAGCCATACCGCAAGCTCTTACAAACTATCATGTTTCAGAAACGCCAATTTTCTAGCTTGAAGTAACATTACTTCAATACAATTTTTATAGGTCATGGTACGAAATATCAATGTTATAAAAACAAAAATCGCATGATCACACACGACTGTAATACCGAGGCTCGGTAGATATCTCCTCAGATCTCTAGTTACTTAGATGTTTTGAGGATATCTAAAGAGGTTCAAACATTTGGTGGTGATATTTAGTACCACATTTTGCACAGTAGTTAGTATTCCGTGACACAGTTAGTACACGTGACAGGTTGCAGCCCATCGCCGCTTAAAATAATACTAACCTATGACACACACCTTCGATTTTTTTGTTCTAGGGCATGTAGGTTTCCTCACGATGTTTTCCTTCACCGTTTATACCTGACATACACGTGACTTAACATGAACGTAATTGGCTTTCTGTTTTTCTATAAGTGTGTTTTACTTTGTTACAGCAGCGTCTGTAGCTGTTGGCTTTTCTATAAATAAGTAAATACACACCTGTATAAGTACGCATACTTAAATTTTTCATCCTACACAAAGTATGAAAAGATCGCTACGAAAAACACTACCACGAACCCTTTTCACAATCATCCATCTCATTATAGAATCCAAAGGGTAGAAATGAAATGCAATTCAAAAGTTGACTTATACTAACTACAGTGTCGGGCGCGAACCGCACTTACGCTAGGAATTTGATCTTTATTTATATCAAAATAAAACTGAATATTGATATTTGTGAAATAGCTCGGAGACGGAGAGCACCCAGTAAATGAAATTCCGATATTCATCTCAATCCTCTTACAAATAAAGTTTAAATTCGTAGAGGCTCGGCTTAGACCTGGCACGGTGTGACGTCATTCTTTGTACTCCCTGAGGCGAGGGAAAGAGACAAAGGAGGGTTCGCGTCAAATCCAATCTGCGCGGCAAAGGAAGCAGTGGACCACAGCTTGTCAAATGTCAACAGACAATATACTTTTGCGAATACCTTACCTACATATTTATAAGGATTATTTTTCGGTCATTTTTACATTTTTAAAGGTTTGGACAGAAAACTCCCACAATTTTCTTTGAAATTACAGACTTGATGATTGACTGTGACGCGCGCTGTGACGATAAAAAGTACTCATTTAAAAATCGTGACACTGACAGAATTGATCTCAATGAAGACAGATGCCATAAATAATTGAAGAAAAAGAAAAGAACTTGACACTAACAAATTTAATTTACTAGCTAAATTAACTAGCTGCGCCTCGCGTTTTCACCTGCGGTTATACAGTTAGCCCCTTTCACTGTTTTTACCGGAATAAAAAACAGTCTATGTGTTAATCCAGACAAGACGCTACATAGGTACAACAAATTTCATCCTATTCCGGAGGCATTTATATTCAAGAACAGAAATGTTCAATTGTTGTTCTTTAACCTGAATTACCTTAATAGGCTAATGATGATGGCACTATAATACATATATTAAAGTTCGGTTTGTGTCAACACAGATCATAATCAATGCCTCTCCCAAATAATTATAGCTTAAAATAAGCTTTAGTTCGTACAGCGTTGTACATAATTTGGTTATACTACTCCAAGGCACATACTTTTATCCATAGAAACAATAAATCGTAACCAAACCACCATTCTACTGACAAGGGTCTTGCACGAGGAAAATGATAGAAAGATATTTTACTTTATAATAAAACGGATGAGTTTTTATTTAGGATAAGCTATTCTCTATGGTTAGGAGTAGGATGCGGATGTGGGTTGATGCTAATATTAATTTATTCTAGTTAGATCTTTTAAATACTGAGATAAGTATCAAGTAGGCTGTGCGTTAATATTGCCAGTCAGTCACCCAACGATTATTTTATACCTATATTATTTTATATTATGAATGTAAGGACAAGGCGTATTTTTAAATTAAGAACATCATAAACATCAATATTTTTAATTCGGTTACATACGGCCAGTGCAAATGCATTTGTGTGATTGGCTATGGATTTTTTTGAGTACTAATTCTAAAATCAAATTGTCTAAATTTATTCATGAATGCACAGCGCAAAACTATTTGCAGTAGCACAAAAAAATCATTTTGATTGGCACCACAATCTGAACCGCTAACCTAATGTTTTCAGCAAAAACAAGCTGATTCAATTTGCAGTACCTATCTATGATATTATTTATTGTGATCTTTTTTGTGGAATACGTGTAGGGCTGCTAAAACCAGTAAATATTGTACACGGTTTTGTCTATGCAAATCAAATGAGAAAAATCACGTAAAAAAGAATACCTAGGATTCAGTAGATACTAGTTTCCATACATTTTCATTTAATACATTTTCTAGAAAAGTAAGTTAGTTTATTTGATTTTATCGAACTGATCCAAATTGTTCTTGTTTTGATTCTTCATTTATCGAAACTAAACAAAAAAAAACTCTCAGTTTAGTTGAAAATAAGTTTATAGCTTCGAATCTAGAGCCACAATAAATTATTAATTCGACTTTTTGTTCAGCAAAAGAATATATCGGGCAACCCTATGCATGTATGCATTGAAATAATTGATTTATAGTCCGCCCGAGCGACGCGACGCCACGCTGCCAACGTGATTTATGCATATTTTCATTATTTTTTTAGTTAATTGGTAAATGAACACACACAATATTGATAACAGTGGACGTTTCTGTATTAAAACAAGAACTTTCAAAAGGAGTAACGTTAAAACAATACTCTTATGTAGGTAATACATAGATACCTACAAAATTAAATGCTACGCTGCATTCTTAGATAGTATTTTACTGTGACATAATTGTTTTTTTTTTATAGTAAACTAATATTATAAAGAGGAAAACTTTGATTGTTTGTTTGTTTGTTTGTTTGAAATGAATAGGCTCCGAAACTACTGAACCGATTTGAAAAATTCTTTCACCAATGTGTAGAAAGAACTTTCAGAATGAACATAGACTATATTTTATGTAGGTACTTCGCGGGCGACGCCGCGTGCACAAGCTAGTAGTAAATAATCTGGTTTGAGATATAGTAGATTATCTATTACCTATGTTTTTAAGGGCCTGGACTCACGTCCTTTCGGCCTACACATCACTTTTTCACTCGGATACATACATTGATATTTTAAAAAGGTATCTACTTCTATGATACCAAACATTACCTATAGATTCCCTGATGACGCTCTGCTCTATGGAGTGAATCATAAAAAGTAGCTACAGACAATAAATATATCGTCGTCTAAAGGCTACTTCCGGTTTCGTGAACTAGCAAGCAACCCGCTACATGACCAAACTTCTTACTAAATCCAGCACGAATCCAACAAAATGTCAGTAATAAAATTACTCTCAGTCAAGTCCGAGACTAATGTAAGACAAAGCATTCCGGACAGCGACACAAAAGGAGAATTCACAACTTTAAGCTTTAAACTACAGCCACTGAGTTCGAAATAGTTTTGGCTGCGAGCCGGCATTTCTTTGTCCCGCTTAGATTTCTTTTTAATGGAATTTCGGGATGCAAAGCTCACTCGGATACTTGGAGCTGGTTTTCAAGACTTTTGTTTGGTCCTTCAACCCGGATTACCAAGTGCACTTGTTCTAAAGTGCTCTTCGTTTTTTCGAATGCGGTCTGCTTCAACTGATGAAAGCCTAGATAGAGACCTAGTTTCGGTACTTACCCGAGTTTTCGGATATAAGAACTTACTTTAATACGGTACCTTGTTTGTTAGAATCTTTTCATTTTGCGAAATTTTCCGGGCAGACTTTTGTAGGCTGCCTATAATATTTGTTTGTAAAAAAATTATTGCTTGTGCCTTAATCCCGTCTATTACCAACCGACCAACCACGCTGTCCACCTAGTTGGACGGTTAGTAAATATTTTTCTTAAGCAACAACCTGGTTTATCGGTTAGTATACTTTATTCTTAATCGACAATCGACGATTTTTTTTGGTTGAAATATTTTCATTCTTAACCGACAATCTGGTTTGTTGGTTGATATTCTTTATTCTTAACCGACAATCTGGTTTGGCGGTTAATATTTAAAGACTGCAGAGAATTAAAAATAAGATATCTTGAACTAGGTACCTAGTAAATATATCCTATAGTGAAAAAAAGTTAACTAGGTACATACAATTTATTCCGTAACAATCAAGAAAACATCAATGCCGCCGCTAATACAAGCAAGGACTAATATTGACATTGACATTCCGTTTTCGTTTGACAGTCAAAACGATCAGCGCCATCTGATTTCCACTCAAAAACACGGTCAGGAATAACTTTCAAACTTCTTCATAACCACAGCAAAGTGCCCTGGCGAGGCTTCTGACATCATATCCCTCGGCTAATGTGTCCGGTCAACTTTGCTCTTAGCCACTTCCGGTGCCAAGATAGAGATAACAAACGGTTGTAATATAGGAGTGCGGTCGCTGCTAATGACGCCAAAAATACACAATATTAATGTCAGAATTAATAACCTGCAATCTTACAACACAAATAAATTTACTTCAAACCCATACCAACATAATACTCACAAAAACAAAAATATTGTGCTATTAAAAACCGAACAAAAACATTCCACTTTTGAAATTTGAATTGTATTTTTTTTTGGTTGATAGTAAGTAATCCCAAAAAATCATTCGCCCATTATTTATTCTACACAAAGTCTTTTCATACTCGAAAATGCGCAAACTCTTTACAATTTATTGATCAACGTCCCAATTCCAAGATGATTTTTCAATAGAAATAGCGCAGCGGTCGGCGCCAATCGAGCATTTCAATTCCGAATGGAAATAATAAGAGTACATACAATACGCTTGAAAAATAATCTTTAAGGATAACTGCGATTCAAAAAGGCTAGTATCCAGTAACGCAAAGAAAATACAAATAATTCTCCGGCCGGAGCGGAGGGGAAACAATGTTTTTATTGAGTTAATGTAATTCAATATACGTATCGTAGGTATTACATAATAGGATTGACTGTTAAATGCGTTTCTTAGCTACAAAACACGTGTTTACATTTTCTAGCGCACTACAATCATCGTAGTAGTAGCCTTAGAACATAAAGTTAAGAAGGTCGGAAGCGATAGTTTAATAGGATAGACATTGTAAGTGGTTTCTACGCTAGTGTGTCAACAACACAAATAGAATCTTACACAATAGGTAAGTTCTATAACTGTGAAAATCTTTAGGTTTCGGTGGACCGCCCCGGGCGCCCACTACAATAACCATTCGGACCCGGAACGCTCAAAACATCTTCCCAATTTTAGACTTTATATCAACGCAAGAAGATACTGCAAACTAAGCACGTCAAATATGTACGTATATCTATGTAAACAAAGTTTAAATTGAATATAAACTCTTTTTAGCTTATTTTCCTCCTCTGAAATGCTAAAGCGCAGCGCAATGTAGAAAAAGAAAAAGCGAAGGAAATTTTTGCTTGTTTTGTTGGTATGTAGTGATGTAGAGAAGAAAATAGAGATAGGACTACGTTTGCCGAATGATAGAGAAGGTCTATCTAATCAAATCACTCAGCATAAATTCTAAATTCAAAAACATAAGACAAGCCGCCAAGTCTTCATTTACGAAACGAAATAAATAAAATGATTCTAAATTCAAAAACACAAGTTGCTAAATTTTCATTCACGGAACGAAATAAATAAAAATAATTTATTTGCAAATGTGAAATTAAACTTGCAAGTACATACACTAGAATTTCCAATTTGAGAAATTCAGTGCGCATAATCTAACTATGATGCTTTGTAGACTTTGTGGTTGCCAATTTCGGCTGTCCAATTTATGAAATAGTGGTCTCTGTGTACCAGTCAACAGTCGCAAATAGACGACTCTTGAGTGAGCTACAAAAACATGGCGGTTGTCGCCGCTGCAAAACACAGGTCAAGCGCTTGCCTTGTTTTTACTGGCATTGTGGATTTAAGCCGCGAATATGTGATAATAAGCAAGGGCACAAATGTGGGTTGTGGTAACCCGGGGTTTTGTCAACGAGAACACATTGTCAGTCGCACTATTACCTTTTTTATTGTTTACTAGCTGTCCCGGCAAACTTCGTACCGCCTTCTACATTGCTTAGACAACAGTGAGTGATTATAATTTAATATGAACTTTATTAAATAGTAATAAAGTTCAAATTGACTCTACATTTTATTTAGAAAACGTTTGTATGGGAAATAGAAAAGGGCAATTTTTAGGGTTTTCCCGGCAGTTATTCGATTTTTTCTTACCTTTTAGGTAAACCTTCCCTACACGTCCACGAACATTTCAAGACCAAGATAAGATAAATCTGTTTAGCCGTTCTCGAGTTTTAGCGAGACTAACGAACAGTAATTCATTTTTATATATAAGAAGAAGAAGAAGAAGAAGAAGATTGTTACTGAAAGCGGGTTAAGAACTAGTTTCACCATGCTTTGTTTATTAAACTAACAGCTTGTTAACCTTTTAATCGCCTGTTAAAGTTGTATTGTGTTCCAACATGTCCTGTCAAAGGATTATCTTCCGTAAAATAGATAACGCTACTCGAACGTTCTTATTGAGGTAATGGTTTATTGACAAAAGTTTGGTAAAATTAGATCTAGGTTATTCAAGGCTTTGGAATTGTTTTTAGCGGTTAAAAATAACATTTATTCTTAGTTAAGGTGTCATACTACGAATATATTCTAAATTTCATATAAATTCGCCCAGCTATTGCGACTTGAGTGAACCACAGCGAAATATCCACATCACATATCTATACTTAATATTATAAAGCTGAAGAGTTTGTTTGGTTGAACGCGCTAATCTCAGGAGCTACTGGTTGGAATTGAAATATATTGATGTGCTATAGTCCATTTATCGAGGAAGGCTATATAGGCTACATAACATCACACGATCAATAGGAAGCATCAATAAAAAATGTACAAAAACGAGAAAAAATATATTACTTAAAATGCGCAGACAAAGTTGCGTAAGAGTCAGCTAGTTTTACAATAAATATACATATTTGATGGAATAACTTTATTTAAAGCTCGTCACAGTAAAAAGTCCGGACTTTTTATGTACGGACTCTGCGGATTATACAATTCCGTCTCTATTTGCTCGTTCTTGTTCCGCGGAAGTGTAATCGAAGTCTAATGGAGTTATTCGTTTTGTTTCAGTTTTCCCGAATGTTCCGCCGGCGCCTGGCATGCCCTGCGCGGGAGAAGACAGTGAGTGCTTTTACAATGATTAAAAATAGGATAGTTAGATTTAGCAGTTAAACAATTACAAACTATAGGAGTTTCAATCAGGGTGACTGGCAATGTCTAATTTAACAATTTAATCTGTTAGGACTGCTGAAAGTTACGGCTCAGAGCTTGTTTTTTTAATTTGATTTTTTTGATAAGTTTTCTTGTTTATGGTAACACTGATGACTCAAATTAAAAAAAACACCACTGCACAGAAACATAAACTCCTGTCGCACCACAGACATCAGCCAATCCACAGAAAAGATATAAAAGTGATGTGAAGGCCAAAAGGACACAAAATCCAAAAACCTATTAATATAAAATAGAACACTCCAATTAGTATTTCCAACTTCGTTTTTCCATGCAATCTTTTTGCTCAAATCCTCCGATATCCCGCAGGTGCTTTGCAAAGCCTATTCTCACGCGTGAATTACTGCAGTACAAATAGTGGAGCATCACCGCACGACTGCTTACCTGCAAATAGCCGGAATACGTATCAATTCCACGCTCCCACCCGTCCTGATATTTGCGCAAATTCGCCGCGTATCGTCCTATGCTTGCTAGGGTTGCCACTTCATAATCTATTTATTAAACGCGTACTGTACTACAGAAAATACCTACTATGAAAAGTCCATTACGTAGTACTTCAGTACCTACAACAGAGTAATAAATGGATGGTTTTGGATTTTTGAAGTCGCATTAAACTCTTATATTGTTCAAATATTGTAAAACACTATTATTTATCTTTATTAATACCCTTTTCGCTAAGCGAATATGAACTATAAGTACAAATAAGTGTAAACAGCAAACAAATTTCAATCACGTCACATCTTAAAAAACAATTCGTTATCTTAGTTTATTTTATTTTCGTAGTTGTTTTTTTTTCACCTGTAAGTATTTTTTGGTAATTTCTGGTAACACTTTCGATAACCCTACGCTACGCTACGTTCTTTGCGGTCCCACCGAGCATTTTGAGCAGTTTGAGTTTGCGTAGCCCGCTTCCGATCGGATGTTGCCTACCAATACGTACGAATAGTGAGTGCCGGCTCTCCCCGGTATTGTTTTTTGCATTATCTGTGGCTAAACCCACGCGCTGACAGCGCGGGAATATGCTCGGAAATTGGGCGCTTCCATTATTGTATGGAAATTGGAAGTTCTTTCGTTGATTCGGACCGTTTATTGGTCGAGCGGCGAGGGACTAAGCAAAGTCGTTTCCACTTATATCGGTATTCTGGGGGCTGAGTACGGGTTTTGATAGTTCACGAAACTCTAATTCGTTTATTTGCAGCGCCCCTAGCGGTAACTTACGGCAATTATTGATTACCGTAGGTACTTGAGTGGTTTTTCTCAATATATTTTTTTGTCGTTATTTTAAAAACTTTTATTTTAGAGCTCGTCTTTCAAGTTGATAGCATGAAGATGATGCACTAAATGATTGGTTGATAAGGTATTTCACGAAGGGTACATATAAAATTAACTAATATTTTACTAGAACGAAACAATGATGAATAGTGAGAAAATTATAAAACAGTAGAGTAGAATCGCCACCTACTTACTACTAACCTCCCAATTCATACAATCGATATTTTATGAAAAATTTAAATTCGAAAGTTACAAAGTTGCACACTACCAGACACAGAGGTACGCGTACCTACTACGGACAGTGTTACCGAAAGATAAGAGAATGCCAAAGCAAACACCAGCGACTTTCCTAATAATTCTTTATTACCTCTTCCATACAAGCACTCGTGTTTTTTACAAACAGTCACCGATTTCGTATAACCGATAAGATATAATATCGATAAACGGTTCGACTTTAGTATCGTTTTGGCCGGTAGCTCGGCGACCGTGTGTCGTTTCTTTAGTGTTGCTCGCTGTACGGTATCGGACGATGTGGTACAAATGTCTTGTTCGGTCGAAGTTGTCAAATATTTACTGACAGGTGTAGCGGAGCAGCATAGAGGTTTGACTGGCCTGATAACTCAGTTGGTAGCAGCTCTGCCTTCTGCGCTGCAGGTTGTGGGTTCGATCCCCACTCAGGATAAACATTTGTGTGATGAACTCAGATGTTTGTTCTGTGTCTAGGTGTTATTATGTTTTCTATGTATGTATTTACAAAAGAAAAGTATTTAATTAATCTATTAGCTATTCGGTTCCCGTAGTACAGGCTTTGCTTAGTTTGGGGTTAGATGGCGTTGTGTGAACTGTCCACCGATATTTATTTAAAGAGGTGCAATAGGAAAAGACCAATGTCCAACTTTGTTATGTAGAATTTTGTTTGAGTTTAGTTTTAGAACCTTTGAATATCTCGTGGAGTTATTTCGCTACTTTCCCCTTGTTGTCTGTGTGTGCTAGTAAACTCTTTATTCTTGGTTTAATGTTTGTATATTCGTTACCAACCACTTTCGGCTGGTACACTTATCCCTACCAAGCTATACATACTGGTAGGGATAAGTGCACCTTTGTGTAGATCTATTTCTACCGGTAGGGATAGGCGCACAGAAAATTTCTTTTACCAACATTATTTATCATTAAGCTGAGAGAATGGTATGTGTGCTGGGCAAGCCCACTTCATGTAAAAAAACGGATTAAGGCTACAGCGTAGACCTAACAAAAAGGTCCACTTGAAACTGCTTAATAGTCTAAAATAGATGCAACATGTCTTTTTTTATGTCTTTTTGTCTTGATTCGCCATGGTTACCACTCAATTCTATTCGAAATTTATTCAAATATTATTCGATAGTTCAACCAAAAATTGAGATGTTTAACTATAAAAAGTTCTTATAATCATTTATACTAAGGATAGTTTAAAAAACTTTTGCAAAAATCTATTTTCTATATAAAACGCAGATTTACAGGAGCACTAGAAATATAATTAAAGATGAAAACCTTCGGCAGAGATCATTATCGTTCGCAAAATCATTATTTCGTTTCTACTTTTTATCAATTATTTTTAATTGTATTACTTGGCTAGCCGTACCTATTAATTTTCGTACGTCAGGTAATACCGTTAACCAGGTCATGCTAAGGTACCTATGGTATCGTAATTCCATGGCGTGTGCCAAGATTAATGACTTCACTAGCGAAAGAGGTGTGTTAGTGCCCGATCGCCCCAATTTCGGGGCAAATACGGCACATCCAGGGTAAATACGACGCATTTAGGGTAAATACGGTACTCAGGCTCTATTATTAATAAAAACCGGCCAAGTGCGAGTCGGACTCACGCACGAAGGGTTCCGTACCATTATCTATAAAAACGACAAAAAAACAATGTCTGTTGTATGGGAGTCTCCTTAAATATTCATTTTATTCTTTTTTTAGTATTTGTTGTTATAGCGGCAACAGAAATACATTATCATTGAAAACTTCAACTGTCTAACTATCACGGTTCATGAGATACAGCCTGGTGACAGACGGACAGACGGACGAACAGCGGAGTCTTAGTAAGTGGTAATAGAGTCCCGTTTTACCCTTTGGATACGGAACCCTAAAAACGGCGAGGGTTTGTGTGATGTCAGAGGTGTGGTTGGTGGATTGATATAAATAGAAAATGGAGTTTATATGTAGATAAAGTTATGCCTAACTTATTCAGACGGCACTTATTTTCCGGATTTCCTTTCAATTTGATTGTGATTAGATCTACGTTTCGCCATTCGATTTGTTTACTTTACCAAACATGTGCCTAAATATTAAAAACGAGCATCCGCCTGCGAAAAATATAGCCTATGCTCATCCTGAAAGTACATTTCCACCGTAATGCCTACAACGTATGATTTATTTTCTTCCAGGAAGTATATACCGAAGAGGAGCCAGACGATGGCGTAAGCTGTACCGCGTCAATGGACACATCTTCCAAGCAAAACGATTTAATAGAGTAAGTATATTTACAATAAAGACTATCTAGGAAAGACTAGCTAGGAAATCCTATACAATAGGTAAAATTAGACCTAACCTAAAAAAAGCTCTTATAAAGACTTTTCTGACACTTTTTTGCAATAATAACTTTGCGCAAGCATATAAACTCTCAAGAGCAAATTCACTAATAATAATAAGTAATTAATTCATAATGTAACTGCCTTGTAGTTTACTAGTGCACTATTTTATAGGATTATTACAAGACATTTAATGTAATAAGTAAATCGTTTTTACAAAAACGACCATCTCCACTGACCAGATCATCTCCCTCTGTTCCAGCGCGCCTTCTGTGCCTTCTGCCAGGACCGGATCTGGGGTCTGGGGCGACAGGGCTTCAAATGCATCCAGTGCAAGCTGCTGGTGCACAAGAAGTGCCATAAGCTGGTGCAGAAGCCGTGCTCCAACGAGCACGTGGACCCTGTCGAGGCTAAGGACGACGCGAACGGGGAGAGCACGCTCGGTCGCGCGTCTTCTGTCAGGTAAGGTGATTGCTTCGCTCCTCGTAGTGAGTGAGCGAAGCGAGCAACATCGTAATGACTGCCTTTTTTAACCCCCGACGCAAAAACGTCGGGGTGTTTAAAGTTTGACGTGCCTGTCTGTGTGTGTGTCTGTCTGTGGTATCGTAGCTCCCGAACGCATGAACCGATTTTGATTTTGTTTTTTTTTGTGTGAAAGGTGAATTAGTCGGGAGTGTTCTTAGTTATGTTTGATCGAAATCGGTCCAAGACGGCCGCCACAAAATGGCGGACAAAATTTGGGTCGGGGTGTTTTTTAAATTTTTAATTTAATTTAACTTGTAAGAACTTCAGGCGGTCTCATGCTTTCATTGCAGCCGCTCATTTCGTTTTGTATAGAATATTAGCCTCCGCCCGTGGCTTCGCCCTGTAGTACCTTCTTAAATTAAAGCCTGTGCTATTCCAGACTAACCTATCTCTTCGCCAAATTTCATGCCGTTTTAGCGTAATTGAGTAACAAAAATTCATATCATCCATCAATAAGTTAGAAATTAGATTAGATGATTAGGAAGGATAATTAAATTGAATCGAATTTTTAATAAGAATAAAATAACTTTATTTGTTCGATTAGACTAACATAAGAAAACAAAAAAAAAACTTATAAATTTAAAACAACATAAAAAGTCTAAAGAAACAAAATGGCGTCTGCCTCAGCATGGGTTGGTTGCTAGCGAGCTAGCAGCCAACGCTGGTCTTCCGTCAGAGCCCTTTTTTTTTTAATTTTTTTAATTTGGCTGGCATTTACAACAGATTTAGACAAAAACGGCAGATGCGGCGGCTTGCTTCGCTCGGAATCTTTATCCCCGTTAATGTGACTTCCCTCGCGTACAGTTCCAGATCGCGCGCGGACGAGCCCCCGCTGCCGGACACGCCGCCCGCGCCGGCGCCGCCCGCGCGCCCCGACGACCTGGAGCCCGGCTCGCAGCGCCACTACTCGCTCGACGACTTCGAGCTCATCCGGGTCATCGGACGGGGCTCCTATGCTAAGGTTTGTGAACTATGCTAGTACATCTAGCTTTTTTTTCCCGACTGTGAAGAAGGATGGTTATATGTTTGGGAAGTATGTCATTATATGTATGCAAGTTCCTTTTGCTATCGCTGTTGACGGCTGAACTTGTTCAAATGCATACAAAATGTCGAAATCTTATATGGCAGCTGTAAGAAGCTATTTTCATTTATGTTTAAATGGTTTAAATTTATCTTTCAAATATTAGTCTAATCTACATTAATGTTCTAAAGAGGAAAGTTTTGTATTTTTGTTTGTAACAAATAAACTCAAAAACTAATGGACCGATTTCAAAAAATATTTTACCATTACAATGCTACATTATCCCTGAGTAACATAGGCTATATTTCATGTAGGTACCTCGCGAGCGGAAGCTAGTAATATACATCGTGAAATTTTAATGGTTGTTTTCCCGCAGCGAAATGGTTTTGTCTTGGTAATACAATCGTTGTTTAAACAAATTAAATATTAGAAACAAAAAATACAGATATACCATTGTGAAAATTTAATTCGAAAGCGACCACGAACCAATAGTAATTCATCCCGCTGCCTACGCGAAGGCGGCCGGCGGCGGCGCGTGCGATTCGAATAGTACCTACAAGTTACGTCTAATGTTACTATTGTTCCTCACGTTTTCGAGTTGATGAATATTTTTTAACATAATTTAAAACAAAAACATCTTTATTTTTTTACTATTGCTCTATGTTTCGAAAGTACTCCTTATGGCAAGTTGTTCTGCCGCGGGAAAACAACCATTAAAATTTCACGGTGTATATAACAAGGTTAACACAATGGTTGTTCCTCAGGTGCTGATGGTAGAACTGAAGCGCACCAAGCGCGTGTACGCCATGAAGGTGATCAAGAAGGCGCTGGTGACGGACGACGAGGACATCGACTGGGTGCAGACGGAGAAGCACGTGTTCGAGACCGCCTCCAACCACCCCTTCCTCGTCGGCCTGCACTCCTGCTTCCAGACGCCCAGCCGGCTGTTCTTCGTTATAGAGTTTGTGCGCGGAGGCGATTTAATGTGAGTGTCATGAAGACCACAAGCAAAAAGTCAAAATCAAAATATTTTTATTCAATAAAATTACAATACATATTATGCAACTAGTGAATAAAGGACGGATTTAAAGCAAGGGCCACTGATGAGTCACGAGTAAGTGAAGGATTCTAACGACTCAATCACGGCCGTAGGGAGAGAGAGAATTCTAGAATTATGAGCAACGCGAGTGATTCATGGCCCTCGATATAAATCCGTTTTATTCAAGAGTTGCATATGATACTTTATATACCATGACTCCGAGAAAAAGAAAGATTTAAGCTTGATTTGTAGGGTACCAAGTTTTCTACTATAATCGGCCGCCCTCTCTTTCATAACCTTAGCCTTAAGGCCCAGAATACTCGTCACACTAATCCTTACGTAAAAGTTACAAAAAAAGTGACATAGGTCCGTATAGCAACGCGGATCTCCGCGGAATCAGACATAGCACGAAGCGAAATACCCAAATGACAAGTAAGTAGAGTGCGGCATGATAATATGGCTGCTCTGAATTATATAACGAAAGCGACAATTTATAAAAAATATAAATATGTTCAAGTAAATAGCTTATTTCAAAAAAAGGGCTTGGTTGATTCGTTTCAAATTAACTGATTTATATTCATGTGAAATAGAAATTCAAAATACTTTACTGTTCTGGATAAATTAAGGAATTTCTGAATTTTCAGAGGTGTTTTTGACATGTTTTTTAACCAAGGTTTTCTAACTAATTCGTGTTTTAGCTCCGGTTGATTTATCACTTATATCCTTGAGTATCGTGTAGTTCAATTTCAATATAATCTATTAAGCGGTAATAGAATGATTAGGGTTGCAATACTTGCAATTTTCAAAATGCTGGGCCTTAACACATTCTTCATCACTTGAATGCATTTTCAATCGATTATTGTGTAACACTAATGTAACACTTTATGTTCGTACAACATACAGCAGTACATTCAAAATAGCGCCATTCTAATGACAACAAAGAACACAAAACAGTTTTTGGTCAAATACTGAACTCCTTGTCGAAAATATCAACCAATCAAAGCTCGAGGAGTTATTTGAAAAAGGAGTTTGCATGTCGAATATTCTTTGCATAAAATATTTGTATCGAGGTTTTTTTTTGCGCAAGGAGGTTGTTTAGCATTGAGATGGAGTTCGAATATATTAATTTTAAAAAAAACATAGTTTTATAGTAGTTTAACCCCCTGAAGTTTTCGGAGGTAGTCTGGTAACACCAGTAGCAAGACGTGCTTATTACCACTGAAAAAATGATGTAAGGCCAAAAGGACTAGCATCCAGGCCTAAACAAAAAAAAAAGTGACGTGCTTTTTGGACGTAGCAGTAGAGAGAGTAAGGGTATGTGCGTGCGCAGGTTCCACATGCAGCGCCAGCGGAGGCTGCCGGAGGAGCACGCGCGGTTCTACGCGGCGGAGATCTCGCTCGCGCTGCACTTCCTGCACGAGCGCGGCGTCATCTACCGCGACCTCAAGCTGGACAACGTGCTGCTCGACCACGAGGGGCACATCAAGCTCACCGACTACGGCATGTGCAAGGTAACCCCCCCACCCCTACCCCCCTCCCCCTACGCATATACACTCTATATCCGAGGAGATATCTACCGGGGATTACAGTCGTGATGAAAGCACGCTATAGCATACCTACAGCTGAGTGACGACCCATTTTGCGTTTCAGTTCTATTCAATTATGTTCTTTATTATTAGTATTAGACGGGTATTTATTGCGTTCAAAATTACCTTTTATTTTCCCGACGTTTCGACAGGTTTGCACGCTGTCGTGGTCACGGGTAGACTTTTAAACTTACGCGATCTGAACACATTATTATTAGTATTAGACGGGTATTTATCGCGTTCAAAATTACCATTTTATTTTCCCGACGTTTCGACAGGTTTGCACGCTGTCGTGGTCACGGGTAGACTTTTAAACTTACGCGATCTGAACACATTATTATTAGTATTAGACGGGTATTTATCGCGTTCAAAATTACCATTTTATTTTCCCGACGTTTCGACAGGTTTGCACGCTGTCGTGGTCACGGGTAGACTTTTAAACTTACGCGATCTGAACACATTATTATTAGTATTAGACGGGTATTTATCGCGTTCAAAATTACCATTTTATTTTCCCGACGTTTCGACAGGTTTGCACGCTTTCGTGGTCACGGGTAGACTCTTTTAAACTTACGCGATCTGAACACATTATTATTAGTATTAGACGGGTATTTATCGCGTTCAAAATTAACATTTTATTTTCCCGACGTTTCGACAGGTTTGCACGCTGTCGTGGTCACGGGTAGACTCTTATAAACTTACGCGATCTGAACACATTATTATTAGTATTAGACGGGTATTTATCGCGTTCAAATTACCTTTTATTTTCCCGACGTTTCGACAGGTTTGCACGCTGTCGTGGTCACGGGTAGACTCTTTTAAACTTACGCGATCTGAACACATTATTATTAGTATTAGACGGGTATTTATCGCGTTCAAATTACCTTTTATTTTCCCGACGTTTCGACAGGTTTGCACGCTGTCGTGGTCACGGGTAGACACTATTATGTTCTGTATTTGTGACACAAAATAAACTTCTTTGATTTGATTTTGATGTTTTTCCTATATTTTCCAGGAGGGAGTCCGACCCGGAGACACGACGTCCACTTTCTGCGGCACGCCGAACTACATCGCGCCCGAAATACTGCGCGGCGAGGAGTACGGGTTCTCCGTCGACTGGTGGGCGCTCGGCGTCCTCACGTACGAGATGCTGGCCGGCAGATCGCCGTTCGACATCGCGCAAGCCGCCGACAATCCCGACCAGAACACTGAGGACTATCTGTTCCAGGTAATGACTATGCGATTGGAGCTCTATCATCATCTTCCTGCCCTTATCCTGCAGCCATCAGATTCTCTTCTTCCACCGCTATCATCAGTAGTCACTCCCTTCTTACACATAACGTCTTTCACACAAACCCCGACCAGAACACTGAGGACTATCAGTTCCAGGTAACAACTATGCAACTGGAGCTCTATCATCATCTTCCTGTCCTTATCCCAATAGGTATGCCAACCCTACCATCAGATTCTCTTCTTCCACCCCTATCATACGTCATCTCAGTAGTCACTCCCTTCTTACACATAACGTCTTTCACACAAACCCCGACCAGAACACTGAGGACTATCAGTTCCAGGTAACAACTATGCAACTGGAGCTCTATCATCATCTTCCTGTCCTTATCCCAATAGGTATGCCAACCCTACCATCAGATTCTCTTCTTCCACCCCTATCATACGTCATCTCAGTAGTCACTCCCTTCTTACACATAACGTCTTTCACACAAACCCCGACCAGAACACTGAGGACTATCAGTTCCAGGTAACAACTATGGAACTGGAGCTCTATCATCATCTTCCTGTCCTTATCCCAATAGGTATGCCAACCCTACCAACAGATTCTCTTCTTCCACCCCTATCATACGTCATCTCAGTAGTCACTCCCTTCTTACGCATAACGTCTTTCACACAAACCCCGACCAGAACACTGAGGACTATCTATTCCAGGTATGACTATGCAACTGGAGCTCTATCATCATCTTTCTGTCCTTATCCCGCTAGGTATTCCAACCCTACCATCAGATTCTCTTCTTCCAACCCTATCATACGTCATCTCAGTAGTCACTCCCTTCTTACGCATAACGTGTTTCACACAAAGCCCGACCAGAATACTAAATAACATTAAATAATAATCTAGACTTATTTCATAGCTTAGTTGGTAGTAGCTCAGCTTTCTGCGCTGCAGGTTGTGGGTTCGATCCTCACTGAGGATAAACATTTGTGTGATGAACGCAGATGTTGGTTCCGAGTGTTATTATGTATTCTAAGTATGTATTCACATTTTTAAAAACACATAAAAAAAGTAGGTTCGAATTGCTTAGTTTGAGGCTAGATGGCGTTGTGTGAACTTTCCACCAATATTTATTTTTTGTTTGAAGGAAGGTCCTTCAAGGATTTTCCCGTAAATATTTCAAAGTCATCGGTTTTGTAATCAACAAATTACAGACATCACAACCCTAAAAAATGCGGACGAAGGTGTGGGCGGAAGCTAGTCCTACTAATATTATAAAGGCGAAAGTTTGTAAGAATGTATGGATGGATGGATTTTAGTATGTCTGGATGTACGGATCCGAATGAAATTTGGCACAGATATAGATTATGGTCTGGAATACACATAGGCTACATTTTATCCCGAAAAAATTTACGGTTCCAACGGGATTGATCGTTGTAGTTTTTCACGCGGGCAAAGCCGCGGGTAAGCTTGTATCATATAAATATATACAGTCGTGTGTGTTAACAGTTTGTATTGTGTGAATTGCAGGTGATTCTGGAGAAGACGATCCGCATCCCCCGCTCGCTGTCGGTGAAGGCGGCGTCCGTGCTGAAGGGCTTCCTCAACAAGAGCCCGGCGGAGCGGCTCGGCTGCGGCGAGCACGCCTTCATGGACATCGTCAACCACCCCTTCTTCAAGAGCATCGAGTGGGAGATGGTGCGTATCCTACCCCCACCGGTCTCATCCCGGTTTCTACCAAAGCGGAGAAGAGATAATTAAACAAAACCTGTCTCGTAAAGCTTATTATAGAATATCAGAGTACTTAGATGACAAAAAAGCTTGGGACGAATCAACTCCAACTCTGCTAGGTGTCCCTAACAATGTTAACAAGGTTCATAATACAAAAAAAAGCGCTAGGGCCCAGCGAGTTTCTTGTCAGTTCTTCTCGGACTGGGGATAGGACTGGAATTGGCACCTAGACTCACCTAGTATGTAAGACGATTCAAAATGATCCTTGTGATATTACTGAATAAAGATTATTGACTATTGAGATGTACTGCAAAATTTTTAAACTTACGCGATCTGCACACATTATTAGTAGGTACTATACGGGTATTTATCGCGTTTTACTTATAGTACCTGGGTGACCGAGCTTTGCTCGATTTTTTTCTCGTAAATCTTGTTTTTTGGAAAATGAAACCTAGCTCGATCGATTTATCGCCCCCGAAAGCCCCTACATACTAAATTTCATGAAAGTCGTTTGAGCCGTTTCCGAGATTCAGATTATAAATACAAGAATTGCTCGTTTAAAGGTATAAGATGTTTCCCGATGTTTCATGATGTCACAGATTTCATTGTTTCCACATCTCGTAGAGATGTTTCATTTTAACCTCCGACGCAAAAAGAGGGGTGTTATGAGTTTAACGTGTCTGTCAGTGTATCGGTGTGTCTGTCTGTGGTAACGAGCTACGTTACCACAGACAGACACACCGATACACTGGAATACCAAACGGATGAACCGATTTTCGTTTAGTTTTTTTTGTGTCATAGATAATTTTATCCCGAGTGTTTTTAGCCATGTTTCATGAAAATCCGTTCAGCCGTTTCATCAGCTCTTTTCTAGTTGATGAGGGGTCTGATTAACTTTCTTACGTCCGATCGATTCGAAATTTGGTACCGTGCTAAAAACAAAAAATAAATAAATATGATCACGACTGTAATCCCCGGGCTCGGTAGATATCTTCCTTAGATTTTTAGTTACTTAGATCTTTGAGGATATTTAAAGAGGGATAAGATATCTATTATATTATATCTACCGTGTTACTTCAACGATATTGAAAGTATATGGTAATCAATACTTTTAGTGGGTTATTTTAATTTTCGCAATAAATACTAGTTAGTTTATTGCTTATAATGTGTGGTCGGACGTAGCTGGAGCAGAAGCAGGTGGTCCCTCCGTTCAAGCCGCGGCTGGAGGGCGAGCGCGACCTCGCCAACTTCCCGCCCGAGTTCACCGACGAGCCGGTGCACCTCACGCCCGACGACGAGTACGTACACATTATGTTTACTATACATTATAAGAAAGCCTTCTTCTTCTTCTTCTTTCTGCCCTTTTCCCACGCTATGTGGGGTCGGCACAACACGTTTTCTTCTTCCATTTCCCTCTATAATCCGTCATAATTCTACTATATTCTATCCTATGAGCCGGTCCATCTCACACCCGACAATTAATACGTATACATTAAGTTTACATTAAACTAGGTATACTATACTAGCTTCCGCCCATGGCTTCGCCCGCGTGGTACCTTGAAAAATAAAAATAAATCTACCGAGAACCGTACATTTTTCCGGGATAAAAAGTAGCCTCTTTGCTATTCCAGACTATAATCTATATCTGTGCTAATATTTCATCCAGATCCGTTCAGCCGTTTCATCGTGAAAGAGTACCAAACATACATACATACATACATTCTTAAAATAAATTATATATTTTTTTTGTAAATACATAGAATACATATAGTAACACCCAAACTCAGAACAAACATCTGTGTTCATCATACAATTTTTTATCCAGTAGTGCGATTACGAAACTCTGATACAATCAACTTGTCAAAACTGGCTCAAATTGATTGAATTAACACTCTTATGTTATACCAAATCATTTGATTACAATCAAAATGGATTGACATTGATTTTAAGTACAACCCCGTCACATTATCTCGAGACCTGGCGTCGATGACGTCGGCGCTCTCTCTCTCTCACTCTGTCGCGCTAACCGTACGGAGGTGAAAGGAGAACGGGGCGGGAGGTTCGCATTCCAGCTAGGTCTCGAGATAATGTGACCGGGTTGTAGAGATCCATAATCGCCCCACTGGAATAGTAAGGATTTATTGAACGAATGAATCCTAATGTGTTTAATGAACGAATTAATCCAAATGTGTTTAATGAACGAATGAATCTTAATGTGTTGAATGAACGTGTGCAGTTCGGTGATCGCGGACATCGACCAGTCGGAGTTCGAAGGGTTCGAGTACGTGAACCCGCTGCTGATGTCGCTGGAGGACTGCGTGTGACGTCACGCCTGCCTGCTGCATCCCTACCACGACCCGCAGGTAACCGACCGACACATTATCACTGACACTCCACATAACCGACACTCGTAATAACCGACACTCGTAATAACCGACACTCGTAATAACCGACACTCGTAATAACCGACACTCGTGATAACTGACTCTCGTAATAACTGACACGTAATAACTGACACTCGTGATAACTGACACTCCACATAACCGACACTCGTAATAACCGACACTCGTAATAACCGACACTCGTAATAACCGACACTCGTAATAACCGACACTCGTAATAACCGACACTCGTAATAACCGACACTCATAATAACGGACACCCAATAACCGACACTCGTAATAACCGACACTCATAATAACCGACACTCATAATAACTGACACTCATAATAACGGACACTCGTAATAACTGACACTCATAATAACGGACACTCATAATAACGGACACCCAATAACCGACACTCGTAATAACGGACACCCAATAACCGACACTCGTAATAACCGACACTCGTAATAACCGACTCTCGTAATAACTGACACTCATAATAACGGACACTCATAATAACGGACACCCAATAACCGACACTCGTAATAACCGACACTCGTAATAACGGACACCCAATAACCGACACTCGTAATAACCGACACTCGTAATAACCGACTCTCGTAATAACTGACACTCATAATAACGGACACTCATAATAACGGACACCTAATAACCGACACTCGTAATAACCGACACTCATAATAACGGACACCCAATAACCGACACTCATAATAACCGACACTCACAATAACCGACACTCATAATAACCGACACTCACAATAACCGACACTCGTAATAACCGACACTCGTAATAACGGACACTCGTAATAACTGACACTCATAATAACGGACACTCATAATATCGGACACCCAATAACCGACACTCGTAATAACCGACACTCGTAATAACCGACACTCGTAATAACCGACTCTCGTAATAACCGACACTCGTAATAACCGACACTCATAATAACGGACACTCATAATAACGGACACTCATAATAACGGACACCCAATAACCGACACTCGTAATAACCGACACTCGTAATAACCGACACTCGTAATAACCGACACTCGTAATAACCGACACTCGTAATAACCGACACTCATAATAACGGACACCCAATAACCGACACTCGTAATAACCGACACTCGTAATAACCGACTCTCGTAATAACTGACACTCATAATAACGGACACTCATAATAACGGACACCCAATAACCGACACTCGTAATAACCGACACTCGTAATAACGGACACCCAATAACCGACACTCGTAATAACCGACACTCGTAATAACCGACTCTCGTAATAACTGACACTCATAATAACGGACACTCATAATAACGGACACCTAATAACCGACACTCGTAATAACCGACACTCATAATAACGGACACCCAATAACCGACACTCATAATAACCGACACTCACAATAACCGACACTCATAATAACCGACACTCACAATAACCGACACTCGTAATAACCGACACTCGTAATAACGGACACTCGTAATAACTGACACTCATAATAACGGACACTCATAATATCGGACACCCAATAACCGACACTCGTAATAACCGACACTCGTAATAACCGACACTCGTAATAACCGACTCTCGTAATAACCGACACTCGTAATAACCGACACTCATAATAACGGACACTCATAATAACGGACACTCATAATAACGGACACCCAATAACCGACACTCGTAATAACCGACACTCGTAATAACCGACACTCGTAATAACCGACACTCGTAATAACCGACACTCGTAATAACCGACACTCATAATAACGGACACCCAATAACCGACACTCGTAATAACCGACACTCGTAATAACCGACACTCGTAATAACCGACACTCGTAATAACCGACACTCCTAAAACCGGCACTCACAATAACGGACACCCAGATCTCTAGTTACTTAGATATAAGAAGAATTTTGAACAGTAGTTAACCCCGCTGTGAGTTTAATGTAAAAGTTTAACAGTATATTAGTATAATAATTATTATTATAATTGCAGGCATATGGCTACACTGGCGAGTCGTCGTCCTCGGACTACGACTCGGTGGCGTCCTCCCTGCCGCCGCGCAAGCCGACGCTGCTGCAGCACATGTTCTGTCTGCCGCTCAACTGACGCGGGGGGAGCGGGGAGCCCCGCCACCCCGACCGGCTCGTGTGAATCTATCACTGAGGCGCGATACGCACAGAAATCACGTTATTTATATAGTTTAATACAAAAACGTAACACTTTCACCGTAAAAAATTTTTTTTTTTTAATAAATTAATAGCTTCCGTTCGCGGCTTTGCTCGCGAGGTACTTACATAAAATATAGCCTATGTTACTCAGGGATAACGTAGCATTCTAACGGTGAAATTTTTTTGAAATCGGACCAGTAGTTTTTGAGTTTATTCGTTACAAACAAAAATACAAAAATACAAAACTTTCCTCTTTATAATATTAGTATAGATTTAAAGATAAAATTATCTCCCTAATATCTTCAATATTATACTTCTTTAGCCAGGGTCATTAGCCATAAGGTCTTAAAAACCATCTTGTTTCATTTTCTAAGCTTGAAGTAACATTTAAAAATAAAAAATAAATAAATAATCCCCGGGCTCGGTAGATATCTCCTCAGATCTTTAGTTACTTAAATCTTTGAGGATTATCTAAAGAGGGCAGTCAGAGGCACGTCCAAATATGACATTTGGTACATGGCCACATTAGGCACAGTAGTTAGTATTCAATATAAATGTTATAGGTCATGGTATAATATATTAAAGTTATATTACTTTAATATTGCCTGAAGAGCTAGTGGTAAGACCCCGGTTTACACACGAGTAACATCAAATTTTAATATAGGATTTTAAATTTTTTAACGGCCGGGACTCGAACCTGCGTTTTCGGAAAATTTTGAATCTCATTTTAAAAGTGGATGATATTCTTAGTCTTTAAAAAGAGGAAAATAAATATATACTTAATCTAATATTTCTAATAACTACCTACACGAGTATTCTCCGGCCGAGTGCGCTCGTACGAGCTAGATCGTAAGATCCTAGCTAGAGAGCTGAAATTCAGTGCGTACCTTCTTTCAGGATCAAATAATTATAATTGAATAACGGGTATTTATCACGTACCTATTTTGTTTTTATTCCCGACGTTTCGAACACATTACAGCGTCGCGGGCAGACTCTACGATAATAGGTACGTGATAAATACCCGTTATTCAATTATAATTATGTCATCAAATCACGGAAGTTTAAAAAGGATCAAATAAATTCTTGGTTAATAGCTTCTATCGGATTTCAACATGTGCATTAAAAAAACCACTTGTATGTACATATGTAGCTAGTAGAAACCGCGCGTGACCAGCTCGCGTGGTACCTACCCGGATAAAAATAGCCTACGTGTTATTCCAAGTCATAAACTACTATTCCAAATTTCATCCAGATCCGTTCAGCCGTTCAGCGTGATTTAGTAACAAACATCCATACATCCAAAATTTCACATTAATATTAGTAGGATTCAATAAAATCAAGACTTTGTGGAGACCTAAGGACTCACTCTCGCATCTCTAGTTAGGAAACTTGTGCTAAGCCTTCTGTGTGGATCGCGCCTTACCCCGGTGGGTCGTCTGCATATATAAACTGTACGCTTCATTTTACAGTCTACATATAAAATGCGTTATTAAATATATTTTCTAGACCGTGTTTGACAATCCTAAGTGTAATTTTGCTCTGACCAATTTTTTAAAGTAAAGAAAATTTATCCCAAATTAAATCATACTAGCTTGTTTTGAACCATATTCTATATTTTAAATTCTTCGATGAAAAGAATTTTGGTATGAAACAAAGCTGATTTTTTTTTGGGTCCATATTTTTTGTTCTCGATTTAAGATTAACATTTAAAGTTTAATTTAGCTTATCTTTGTGTCTAAAATTGCTATTTTTTATTTTTAGTAGATTCATCCTATTCCACTTTTCTTTAATATTTATTTATTTATTAAATATACATTCCATACCTTTGCAAAGTAGATCTGATATTATTAACTTATTCAATGGAATTGATTGCATACAGTCCATCCGATATTCAAAATCATAATATATTTATTTGAGCCAAATGTTTGTGATGTATGAGCAGAGGTTATATTACTGGTAGGGAACGGCAGGTCATCGCGTTTCTAAAAACTCCCAAGTATTAGGGAGATTTATTGTATAATATGGTATGAATAAAATAATATAAGACTCAAATATTTTGGTAAATATTGTAGTATCTATTGTAATTTCTGTAAAATCAAATTATCTAAGTATATTGTACCTATGTCGACGACGCTGCTGTAAAATCTGATCCAAACAGCATGATCAAAAAATCTTTAAATCAATTAAGAACTCTAAAAACAGTGCTATAAAGTTGAAATTGTAGTGGAAACTGAAACCAGTCGTCGATATAATATAGCTAGGCACTATAAATATGTCTAAAATTGTCTAAAATTATATGAATGGGCAAAAATTCCCAATGTGTACTTACCAAACTTGTACATAAAATTAATATAATGAATATAATACAGAGATTATAAATAAATAAATTGTTATCTGTACATCCAAATAATTATAACACTGTTAGCGGTAGGATAATAAGTACCTATAACAAAGATTATAAAATTATATAAATGTACAAACCCTATGTCACACCTGAAATTGCCCATTCTCTAAGTACGTCGTTATGTTTCAAGCAATAATATTATATTATTCTTATTCTATGTAAAGTAAAATATATGTTGTATATGTACCATCTAGTGAGAGTGAGACAGATGATCTGCTCAAGGCACGTAAGGAATTATCAGTAGTGAATTTTCTCGACCAAATCGGTCTGAAAAGCGTACATTATTCGACTTAGCATTCCCTAGACACCTAGAATAAGCTAGATAAGTAGATACACGCGTGAAATGTCGCTTGACATACATCTATACTTTGCAATTTTGCAAATTGTGGTATTACTCATCGCTTGGTGACAAATTGTATGATACGGCTTGAGATTATTAACTAATTTATATAATGCTGATTTTACGGCGATGTACGTATGTAATGAAGGTTTGACTACGCACAAAGTAAAGTAGATATATGTTATGCTACATTCACGCTATACCTAAAATTTAGTGCTACAAAAGATCGCGTTGCTTCCACAAATGTATGTAATTATGCTAAATGATAAATTTGGATTTTCTGTAGCACTAAACGATATATTCCAATTCCCTATGTAGCATCTGTTTGTCCTTCCTAGCTGAACACAAGTTAGGTAGCCAACGAATTTTAAATAATAAAAATACTATATTGAGCACTGAAAGAAAATTATTGTATATTATAAAAGTTGTATTGGTTATAAAAACAAATTATTGTTAATGTAGAATCAAGACTAAATTATATTAAAATATAAAAAGTATCTAAAGAGTGGCAGTGCTCGGAACTTGGAGCTCAAATGTCCACAAACTATTCTGAATAGTTAGTAGCGATCTATTAGACATTTTGCACACGATTATAGGAATATAACACGCCTTCGGTTTCTAAGACTTCCCTTCTTAATTGTAATCAAGCATGCAAAAAGTGTACTTTTAAATCTAGATGAGCGTTGTTAAAGTCAATTTTTGCATGTATCGTAAAGTTCCACTGAACATTCACTAAATGATACTTGTATTCTCCTTGGCATGTATAAATAAACTAAATGTTGTCGCATATTGTATTTTATCATGTGTTGCCAAATTCAATGTGAGAGATTTTGTGCTATTGTGTTGCCAGCTGCAGCCTGTTAGTCTGCGAGGTCCCGACCTTGTACTTATTTATAATTTACTTTTAAGCAGTATCGGTAATTTTGTACTATTAAAAGCTTAGAATTATGTACCTATTTAGTTTACATTCCAAATGTATCTATAGTTCTACTCCGTGACATCACAGTAATGGTGATCGTTTTTATAATTTTGTCATAAAATTATAACGCACGTTTATCAAACGTTATGTTTGAAATGGATTTTATTACCAAAAAGTTATATGTATAGGAAACATACTAACAGCATGACATCATTAACATAGATATAAGAGGAATTGTTATTTCAACTAGAACAAATATGTATTACCTAAGTATTTTTAGTTACGCATATTATACCCCCGGTAGAATAGCTAAGATATGTTTGAAGATGTACGTTGGATTATTTAATGTTGTATTCGTTATGTATCAAACACCAATATTTTAATGTTTTCATGTGAACTGCTGCTTGGTGCGTGATTGAGTCAAATTAGACTGGTGAAATTGGTTGCAGTACCATTCTATGCTTACTTAAAAAATAAAGAGAATTAATCTGATTTTGTGTTTTATTTTGTAGAACTATTTACCAGTTTAACTACTCAGTATTTTATTATGATTTATTGTTTGCAATTCTGTTTCATATCTGTCACACTATAGGTACTCTTTGTCCCAAGATACTGGTAAAGTTGATCTTTTTTAAAACTAATGCCATAAATATAGAACAAGACACTCAGGTTTCATAACTGCTTTGAGCATTTGTTGTTGACTGTACTTGCTTGTCATTGCATATTGGCTGGATTGGAACTAATAATAATAACCATTATTTTATTTCAGAAAAAAATCTAACATACATAATCAATTTTTTCAATAGTTAATTCCATCCGTGTTTCTGCAGCACATAAAACAATGAAAGATCTAAGAAATTAACCAGTAGAAGAATTATAATAATAAATTAAAAGATTACATATTCCCAAACAATTTATTTGAAATAACACACAGGAATACATTAAGCCAACTATTTTATAAAATGAATTAGGCAAGGACCTATTTCGGACACGGACACAATGGTTACATGGATTTTTGTAAAACGGTTACATTTCTTAATATAAAGAAAACTACAATTAATGCCTTTTTCAGATCTAGTGCACTAATAACGAGCTTAATTCGAATAATACTTTCGTTGCAATAATAACTAATTAAATGCTGTTTTCAAAACAAATAAGTAGGTACCTATGTATAATTAATGCTTGAGAATACTTTGGAAATACTGAAAAGTATAAAAATAAACTAAGATAATATATGAGATTTCTTTTTGATAAATTAAATATATACAAAAACCAAGTACTGTCTTATGTCTTCTTTAAGTACATATATGTGTTGTATGAAAAATACATGTGTATCGCATTTTGTATTCAATTTTCATATACTCAATAGCAATCAATGACACAATATCACTGAAAAGAACGCACTCTGAAGATTTTGATGTTTCACATGCCGAAACTAAACTAAGTTTTTTCAATAAGATGTCTTAAATGTGATCACCTGATCACACCACATGGGACAATCTGTGGAACACAGAATGCATTTTTATTTTTAGCATTATTTTAGCATCAAATAAAGCTATTCAGTTCATAGATTAGGTGTATAAATATGTATTAAAATATGTATAAATAGATAGGGAATCTATAAATTTTTCAAAATATCCCAAATATTTTCAACACTGGGAATTAACGATACAAATTTAGATGACGTATCAAATACACTTATTCTATAAAAAATAAAAACTCTTTGAAACAGAGATCCCTCGGATCACAAAGTTATTGCTATCACAGAAACGGAACCCAAAAATATCTTAAAGTGAAAACTAATGTTATGAAAATAATAAAGGTTACACAATAAATAAGAGATTATTCGGTTTTCAACGAAGCAATAAATAGAAGTCGCACCCAAAAACCTTAAAAGCCTTATGTAGAATTTACTAAACATTGAAATACACCCATTTTAGGAGTGTACATTTCAAAAAAGCCTCATAAGATCTAGATTCTAGATTATTTGTCCTAATTACTTTAGGTTAGAGTGAAAGCCTCGAGAGCGTGGCGTGCAATTTATACACGCATTGTTTGATAAAATGCACTTTAACGAGCTAAAGATGGTAACACACTCACATAACACAGATCATTAGGGAACTTTTTCCCCTAAGATATGTTGCTAAGCTAAGGATACTTGTTATCAGGGCATCCCTAACTTAAGTAGAAAGAGTCACATAACTTTCCAGCTTAGCTATCCGTCTCTAGCTTAGGTGGAAAAGCACCCTATTGTGTATATACACCAACACTTTGAAAGACTAAGACTGGCGAATGGTACAAAAAGCTGTCAGGTTTTGGCTACGTTGCTATCAGTCCATTTATTCGGTCGAAGGTCTCAGGATGCTTTGTGCTGTCAGCAACGCGCAGAGCGTCGGCTCTACTTGTCGCCGTTCTGGGCGAGCTTCGCTTTCTTCGGAGGGGGGCACTCCTTGAAGATGGAGCCCGACTGCAGACCCGACATCAGGAATGGCACCTGATGACAATATTTATTTTAATGACATAAATTCGACATTTGGCACACAATACAAATAAATCGGTCAAGTGCGAGTCAATGATTGGGCATCACAAGACTTATACACTTAGAGCTGGTTTTTATATTCTATCTATCTGCGGTTTTTGGATTTTTGATAGGTATTTGAAATTAATCTATAGAAGTAATTTTCAAATCCTATCCTAAATCCAAAAACCACAGATAGATAGAATATAGAAATCGACTGATAAGATAAGGCTTATGGTTTTTACTGTGTCAGTGATGCAGCTAGTCAGTCCGTCAGTCAGTCAGTCAGTCAGTCAGTCAGTCACTCAGTCAGTCAGTCAGTCAGTCAGTCAGTCAGTCAGTCAGTCAGTCAGTCAGTCAGTCAGTCAGTCAGTCAGTCAGCCAGCAACAGCCAGCCAGCCAGCCAGCCATCCAGCCTGCCTGCCAGCCAGCAAGCCAGCCAGTCAGTCAATCAATCAGTCAGTCAGTCAGTCAGTCCGTCAGTCAGTCAGTGCGTTACCTTATGCTCGAGCTGCATGTGGTTGTTGGGCGGCAGCGCGAGGCAGGCGCGCATGAGGTTCTCGATGCAGGCGCGCTGCTTGAAGAGCGCGTTGACGACGGGCGTGCCGGCCGGCACCAGCGGCGCCTTCAGCAGGTACGCCAGCGGGGACAGCACCGAGTGCAGGCTCGACCACTCTGCACAACAACACCACATCACTTTAACTAGCTGTTGCCTACGACTTTGTCCGCATTCAACTTATTTTCAAATTTTAATAGTTATTCTGCTATTCAGGGCGGAGACAAATCCATGTTGTGCCGATTCGTGAAATAACTTATTATCAATCAATCTTTTATTGCTCCATCTTCATGCTATCAGCTTGAAAGATGAGCTCTATATATAAAATCAAGGATATAAAAGTCTTCAAAATAACGGTAAAATATAAAATTGAGTATAATTGGCACCCTACTGCCTATCCCTTTCATCTTACTAACATTACCGTAAAGTAGCTGTTGCCAATGACTTTGTCCGAATACTTTTAAAAGTAAAACAAGGTGTCATGTAAAGATCAGTTATTTTCGGTATTCAAAGATCAGTTATTTTCGGTATTCAGAACTACTTTTAGAAGTATAACAAGGTGTCATGTTGACGAATACATATTCCTGAAATGCTTGAATTAGCAATCAACTTTAATAATAAGTATAACAACTATTATCTATGTTTGTACCTAGTTTTAAGTTTTTGGCTAAAATAAATATTTTTTCATTTTCATGTAAAGATCTTCTTCGTCTTCAATTATGGCATCTGTCTCTAAGAGAACAATTTTGCCGGTGTCAAGTGTTTATATTTAGGTATTGTCAACAGTGGGGCGATTATGGATCTTTGCTTACAATCAATGTCAATACGTTTCCATTGTAATCAAGTGATTTGGTATGATATAAGAGTGTTTATTCAATAGATTTGAGCCAGTTTTGACAAGTGTTGATTGTATCAGAGTTCCGTAATCGCACTACAGTTAGTTTCGGTATTCAGAACTACTGGTGTCACCTTGCGAGTGGTGCTCCTGGAACTGCAGCCTGGTGAAGAGTTCCCCCAGCAGCACCAGGTCTAGGATGAGCGGCACGGCGAGGAGCGAGTCCTCGCACGTGTTGTGCACCACGATCGTGTTATGGCCGTGCAGCAGGATCTCCGAGGTGTACTCGTCCATTGCGCGCTTCGAATCACCTACAACAATAAGAATAAGAATATATTATAAGCGCGAAAGTTTGTAAGAACGTATGGATGTATGGATGTAAGGATGTGTGAATATTATAAACTCCCGAAATACATATTTGATGTATAGATGTATGTTTGTTACTCTTTCACGCTGAAACGGCTGAACGGATCTGGATGAAATTTGGCACAGATATAAATTATAGTCTGGAATAGCACATAGGCGAAAAAAATATTAAACGGTGAAGGAAAATATCGTGAGGAAACCGGCATACCCTAGAACAAAAAATTCGAAGGTGTGTGTCATAAGTTAGTATTCTTATAAGCGGTGATGGGCTTGCAACCTGTCACGCACGAAATACTAACTACTGTGCAAAATGTGGGCATGTTTGGACGTGCCTCTGACTACCCTCTTTAGATATCCTCAAAGATCTAAGTAACTAAAGTTCTGAGGAAGATATCTACGGAGCCCGGGGATTACAGTCGTGATCATATTTATTTTATTTTTAATTTAAAACTACTCAGTCAATGAAACTAGATTATGGAACTTAATAAATATTGATAATCATTATGAAATATTGAGGGGCTCTCGAGATCGAAGTCCAATTTTGTTTCAAAACTTTTCTGATTTTTTTTTTCTATCGAGTAAGTCTCCGAAATAGGCCAAAATCAGATTTCCAAAATCCTTTCACCAATATGTACAATGGACTTTCAGGGTGAACCCTACACTTTATGTAGGTACCTCGCGGACAAAGCCGCGGGCGGTAGCTAGTGTATAGTATAAACAAACAGACAAGGGTACCGACCTACGTACGGGACGTACTTGATGACGACCACGTGGTCCGGCTTCTCGCCCGCCTTGTACAGGATCCGGTTCGATTCCACCATGTCGTCCACCACGTTGCTCTTTGTTATCTGCAAAAATATTATTATGTACTTCTTATTTCTCTCAAATCAGTGTGGTAAAAGAAATTAATTCGTGTAATTTCACAGGAGGCTCTGTGCACCAATACTTACTATTTTTGTATAACGTCTAGGGCAGGGGTGCTTAAAGGTCGATCGCGAGAGCTAAAGTTAAGCTCAACTCTAAAGTTGATCGCCACAATATTATTATATTATTATTTATTAGGTATAGTTGGCTCAACGATTGTTTGCTCTTCATGCAGCGCGGACTCAGCACGCGAATAACGCACCTACACTACGGGCACTTGCACTCCTCAACAAGTTTCTCCTGGAGTTCCAACATGTCGAGATATTTGATGACAGCTTAAGCTCAATCTATACTCAGTTCAGATCATATTTAAGTTTTCATTAGTTTTATATCCTTTAGTTTGTATCCTTGTATTTTAGAGATAGTTAACGTTTTGGACTAAATAAGGTTGAATAAATGTATAAACGAATCTAGGCATTCGTGAAGTTAGCGCAGAGCGCTGCGCAGTATCGTTTTACGGGAGCAATTGGAGGTATGAGGAGGGGTGAAGGAACTGTACATGCGCAAACTCGCACCTGTGGCTAACTTCACGAATTCCTAGATCCGTTGGAAGAACTGTACTTCTTATTTTTCTCAAACCAGTGTGGTAAAAGAAATGAATTCCAGGGCCCTCACCACGAATTCATAACACATTACCGAATAATATTACATTGTTATTTCGTACCATGACCTATGCAAATTGTATTGAAGCAGTGTTACTTCAAGCTTCAAACGTGACGTTCCTAAAACGGAACTCACCTCTTTGGAGCGGAACTGTTTCGGAGCAGACAGATTCTTTCCATCATTGTTGCCAAGATGGTTGTAGCTCACGATGGAAACCGGTTTTATACCTATCAACAAACAAATCAATTAATATAAATACATAGATATAGCTTTACTGCAAATGTTGATCAACAACGACTCCCCTTTGTTGATCCGAAAATGCATGTTGATTCGGCGCCTTTTGTTGATCCAATATGCAACTCTGGTGATGTGGCTCCGACCAGATCAACATTTGTTTGCTTAATGAATTTAAATATTTATATGCAAATTAATATAAAGATTATGAATATTTATATGAATATAAATTACAAGTTAATGTAAAATAGGATCAGTAATCACCAGGTTTGTTTAATCGATTCAATTTTGATTTGAACAACTTCTAGTATAACTATTCTGAGAATGTAATGTCAATGCAAAAAAAATAAATAAATATTGGTGGACAGTTCACATAACGCTATCTAGCCCCAAACTAAGCAAAGCTTGTACTATATGGGAACCAGATAGCTGATAGATAGATAAATAAATAATGCTGGGCAGTCCACACAGCATCATCTAGCCCCCAAAGTAAGCTACTCAAAGCTTGTGTTATGGGTACTAGATAACTGATATATTTAATACATTATATACATAGATAGATATATTTTTATCATACATAGAAAACACTCAGACCCACGTAACAAATTTCTGCAGATCGTACACAAATTTGTTCCGAGGCGGGAACCGAACCCGCAACCTCTAGCGTCGCAGGCGGACTCTCGCCCGCTGCGCCACAGAGGTCGTCAAATTAATTAATATGCTTATTTTTTTGTAAATACGTACATAGAATAGATAATAACACCAAATAATAAATGATAATAAAATGTCAGTTAACTTTTCGATAAATACGATTTATTCTGGGGATAGTTCTTAAACTTGTTCGGTTGAATCCAAGCATATAATAACTTGACGATATCGAAAGAAGGTAGTCAGAGGCACGTCGAAACATTTATATCTAGCACCATTTCTTGCAAAATTCACAGTAAAACAAAAAATGTCTGGATGTAAAATATTTCAATAGACTAATTAATCTTATTTCTAGGTTGGTTGTCATCTTTTAATAGGTAGTGAATTTAAAACGATTCTAAGAATGCTGAAAATATTTGTCAATTTAAAAAACAATTACTATTTAATTGAATAACCTGAACTATGTCGTCTTTGGAATTACTTTGAATGAGAGCTCGCCTTATGTTGGCGTTTGTGTAGATCAGTGATTCCCAATGTGGTCCAGGTGGACCCCCAGGGGTCCACGGGAGACTCGACGGGGGTCTACGATGGACGTGACAAAAAATGGGGGTCCACAATCGTAAGCAGGGGGTGCATGAAAATGAATTTGGTTTCGATAGTGACGAACTAAAATGTTGGCTTGTTATTTTAATATGATACCTAAATCAAACCTTTTCAATAAGACAATTTATAAATAAATTGAGAAAAAAATGGTAATTTGGACATGGAAAAGCTTTTTTTTCAAAATCTGTTAATCGTCGTTGTAAATCCGCCACAACGCAAGTTTCCATAGATAGATAGATCTAATCTTCACTTTTTTTTCTCAAGATTTAGAATTTGGTAGTAATGTAGATGCAGGGGGTCCACCGGATCCAGCAAAATTTTGAAAGTGGTCTATGAAACAAAAGAGTTTGGGAACCACTGGTGTAGATTCTAGAATATAAGACAGATCTACAATAGATTGGAAGCACTTGCTCCATTTGACCCGCGACTTATACCTACATTTTGTTTCTACTAGATATTATCTAGTCTTTATGTATTGCTAGATGCTTGCCCCGCGGTTTCACTCGCATAATATTTTGACTATTACGCGAGAGAATTAGAACTCAAGCATCTAATAGCGATTAATGAATGCCGAAAGTTAAAATCATTTTTTGATTTAAAATTTTAAAAAGGACTAGGTATTTGTTAAAATAGATAGATCTTTTAACAGTTTTTAAGGCGGTACCCCGAGTCAAACTAGCGCCGCCACCTATTTTATCAAATTATTCTGTAAAACAAAGGAATTTTCAAAAAGTGATCGGGTAATTTGTGATACCTATCATAAGCTTTTTTTAATACCTCTGTAATAGTTTTATTTTGTTTAATTTAGCAAGAGATACGAAGTTGCACTTGGTGGACACTAAATTCTTTTTTTCGCCTCTCTGCCTAAACTATACAAAATAAAATTATTCCAGAGATATTAAAAAAAAGCTTATGATAGGTATCACAAATTACCCGATCACTTTTTGAAAATTCCTTTGTTTTACAGAATAATTAGATAAAATAGGTGGCGGCGCTAGTTTGACTCGGGGTACCGCCTTAATATGGATATAGAAAAAATTTTTTTTGGTGTAGGTTCCTTTTGTTTTAGGCATTGTTTTTGTCCAATTTGCACCATTATAGATACATATTATGTACATACTATAAAGGCGGAAACATATTATTAACACGCCACGCGACCCGATGAAACTAGACGCGTGTCGACTCGAATCAAATGAGACACGTCGGATGTTCATAGTATGATTCTAGTCATAGAAAATAGTACAATTTGATTCGAGTCGACACGCGTCGCGTTTCATCGGGTCGCGTAGCGTGTTAATAGTATGTTTCCGCCTTAAGCCTCTTTACCAGTCCTAATTTTAGGAATGTCAATTTGAAAGTCATAATAACTTTGTCTTTAGCGTGACGTAACGGTCGTATTAGTTAGGAAAAACAAAACCACCATCCATTGGTAGATAGCTTGTTATATAGAACAATTTTAGAAAAAACCAGGTGTACTATGGTACAAAAATAAATAAATACGATCACGACTGTAATCCCCGGGCTCGGTAGACACCTTCTCATATCTTTAGTTACTTAGAGCTTTGAGGATATCTAAAGAGGGTAGTCAGAGGCACGTCCAAACATGACATTTGGTACATGGCCACATTTTGAACATTTTCTATGGTACAAATTGGGAAAAATCTCTTTTGTGCTGTCGTCATCATTATAGAACAAATGGGGCCTACCAAGTGAACGCATATAAATATAGAAGCATTTCTTCTGCATTTCAATATCCGCGAAACATGACATCAAATTTCACACATCGAAACTCTTTCGTGGATTTTCCAAAAACTATTGAATGTTGACTTTAGTCCCTCGACGTTAGGATTTAAATTTCGATGTAACGTGTAAAAAGCCTCTGTAAATTGACATAATTCTTCGGCAAAACTGACAAGCCACGCCCACCACGGCTCAATTTCTGTGGAGTCATTGTTAGCTCAAGATATACTTCCATGTTTATATGCGTTCACTGGGCCTACCCCTTTTTTTCCCTTACCAGCGGACACAAGAAAGTCGACGAGCACAGACTTGAGTTTGGTCTGTCCGGACTTGAAGTCGTCTCCCGCCACGAACACCCCTTGCTTCTCCGCGCGCTCCACTACGCCGGGGACGATCGTGTTTTGCGGAGAGCCGTTTATGTAATGACACTGGAACAAAATTATACAGTGAAACCTGGTTAAGTGAGACATCAAGGGACCTGCAATGTCGTTTCACTTATAGAGGTATTCCACTTACCCAGTGTCTCAGAAATACAGGTATAAATAAATATCTGTCTCATTTACAGAGGGTTCCATTAATAGAGGTGAGAATACAGGTTATTTCAGTTATAGAGGTGCGATCATTAAATAAAATAACGTGTTATCTATACAGAGGAAAACTTTGATTGTTTGTTTGTTTGTTTGAAATGAATAGGCTCCGAAACTACTGAACCGATTTGAAAAATTCTTTCACCAATGTGTAGAATAAACTTTCAGGATGAACATAGGCTATATTTTATGTAGGTACTTCGCGGGCGACGCCGCGTGCAGAAGCTAGTGTAGAATAAGAATGAGTAAACAAACAATGTTATCTCAGTTACAGAGGTTTATGCATATAAAATTTACTCGCTGTCTCAGTTATAGAAGTAACTATGATGATAAATCGAAAGAACAAATCCCAGATACAGAGGCTTACCTCGTCCCACTAACAGAGGTAATTCAGTGCCAAAGTGTTGGGACCTCAGCATGAGTTCCAGTTATGGAGGTTTCTCACTTATCCAGGTCCCACTTAACCAAGTTTCACTGTAATTATAGATGACTAGAAACGCCCCGCAGTTTCTATGGTTTTGCGGTTTTTAACCCCTTCTCGTTTTTAAGTTTAACCCCTTTTTTAGGGTGTGTGTTTGTACCTCTGTAAGTCTGTAACGGCTGAACGAATGTGGATGAAGTTTAGTATGTATGTAGATTATATCATGGGTTGATGGTGAAAAGGGGGGTTAAAGTTTGAAGCTGCATAAACGCAGAATAAAGGCACACCTCTATTTTACTTTAAAAAACAACAAAAAAAGTTTAGTATGTATGTAGATTATATCATGGGTTGATGGTGAAAAGGGGGGTTAAAGTTTAAAGCTGCATAAACGAATAAAGGCACACCTCTATTTTACTTTAAAAAACAACAAAAAAAAGACGCCAAAAAAGGGTTTATTATTAGAGGGTATATTATTATTATGTATCTAGGAAATAGCAAGAAACAATGGAAGAAGCTGGGTGAGACCTTTCCGCCAAAGGGGGTCTTAAGTTCGCAAGAGCTACCAATAAACTCAGATCAAATTTATAACAAAACGTATGAATGTATGTACGAATAAATAAATAATGCTGGACAATCCACACAGCATCATCTAGCCCCATAGTAAGCTACTCAAATCTTGTGTTATGGGTACTAGATAACTGATATATTTAATACATTATATGCATAGATAGATATTTTTTATTATACATAGAAAACACCCAGACCACGAAATAAGGAAATATTTAATTTATTGTATTTTTATTTTCCTATGTATAAAAAATCATGCAGCTAACATTATACTTACCCCCTCATCGATAGCCGCCAGCGCAAAGATGGTGGAAGGCGAGATCTCAGAGTCGTTCTCACGCAGAGCCTTCTCCAAGTTCTCGGATGTGTCGTGGACGCCCGCCTTTATCTCGCAGAACCTGAGAAACACAATAAATAAATAAATAATGCTGGACAATCCACACAGCATCATCTAGCCCCAAAGTAAGCTACTCAAAGCTTGTGTTATGGGTACTAGATAACTGATATATTTAATACTTACATTATACATAGATAGATAGATAGACATAGACACACTTTACTAACTATACAGAGTAAATGATTGATTCAGGCGTGACTTTGCGGAAATCATACAAATACTGAAAAGGACGGAAATATCTAGTACTTTCCCGCTAAACTATTATCTAATGAGCTTAACACAAACTCAAATAGAAATTCGACACGTGTTTCGCTTCTCCACGAAGCATCCTCAGGACCATTGACTCGCTCCGCACTGGTGTTGCTGCACCGAGCGCCGATAGAGAACAATTTCTATTTGAGTTTGTGTTGTGTTAAGCTCATTAGTGAATAGTTTAGCGGGAAAGTACTAGATATTACGTCCTTTTCAATACTGTACAGGGTGTTACCAGACTACTTCCGAAAACTTCGGGGGGTTAAAGTACCCATCAATATAAACAACTTTTTCTAAGAAACCAACACTTAAAGCGCGAGGAAAAATCAGCTGTTTCATGCATTTTGCCAAGTAGGTATTGAACTTTTGCATGGAACAGCTGTTTTTTTTTCGCGCTCACTGCGTTGGTTTCTTAGAAAAAAATATGTTGATGGGTACTTTAACCCCCTGAAGTTTTCGGAAGTAGTCTGGGAACACCCTGTATAATATTGTAGATACTTATTTATTTGCTCGCATCTTCCGCTCGCGTGGTTCCCTACCCGGATAAAAGTAGTCTGTGTTTTTCCAGAATACAACGTGCTATTTTTATATTTACGGTTAAACAATATGAAAACACTGGCTTACTCTCGGCTTACATATTGGTGGGTACTTTAACCCCCTGAAGTTTTCGGAAGTAGTCTTGTAACACCCTGTATATCAGTCAATCAATCAGTAGCATAGTTTTATATCTCATACCTCACCGCAAAGGTGACTGACTGACTACGCACAGACCAAACCACTGGACGGATCGGGCTGAGATTTGGCATGCAGGTAGATATTATGACTTAGGCATCCGCTAAGAAAGGATTTTGATTAATTCTACCCCCAAGGGGATAAAATAGGTGATGAAAGTTTGTATGAAAAGTCGCAATAATTGAAATTCACGCGAGCGAAGCTGTGGGCATCAGCTAGTTCTTGTATAATATGTACATATATTATACGAGTATATAGATAATCTGAATCTCGAAAACGGCTGCAACGGGGCGATAAATCGATCTAGCTAGGTTTCATTTTTAGAAAACGTCGTTAACCCGAAAAAAAACCGAGCAAAGCTCGGTCACCCAGGTACAGTTCTTCCAACGGATCTAGGCATTCATGAAGTCCACAGGTGCTGGTTTGCGAATGTAGTCCCACGGCCCCTCTCCATACTTCCAATTGCTCCCGAAAAACGATTGCGCAGCGCTTGCGGCTAACTTCACGAATGCCTCGTTGGGCCAACTGTACTACTTGTTTAAAGAGATATACCTCTCAGTGTTGGCCGTCCAGAGCACGATGACCTTGTCGAGCTTGTGCTTGTCGCGGCAGCTCTTGATGTCGGCGCGCACCTGCAGGTACTGCTCGTGGCGGGTGCCGCGGATCAGGTTGGTGGCGCGGTCCGCCTGCAATACGTCAACAGAGCCCTACAGTCCGCGCCGCCACTGAAGCCCGATAGACGCTATAATATGTTGCCGCTGTAGTTTTCGCTTTTGCCGTAAGACTTCAGTGGTGGCGAGCACTCTAGTTTGGGTAGTCTTCTTCTTCTTCTTCCTGCCCTTCTCCCTCTATCATTCGTCATCTCAGTACTCACACCTTTTTTACCCATGTCATCTTTCACACAGTCCATCCATCTCTTCTTTGGCCTACCTCTACCTCTGTATCCATCCACATTAATACCTAACACTCTCCTCGTCACATGACATTCATCCCTCCGCATATATAAAAAAAACATGATCACGACTAATCCCCAGGCTGGGTAGATAATCTCCTCAGATCTTTTTCAGAGTTAAAAAGAGTAAAAAAATTTTTTTTTCTATTTTCTACCTAAGTATTATTTAATACTGCAAGTAAAATGCCAGTTTTCTCTTTGGTAACTACGGTAAGAATAAATATTCTTGGTCTCTTTTGTAAGAATAAATATTCTTGGGAGTGCTTAATTAAATTAGTTTGGTCAAGTTAAGCCTTGTTTTCATTCCGTGGATTAATTACCGTAATGGATTTAAACAATGAGTCGTAAAAACAAGATTATCCCATTACGTAATTTACAAAACATTAACATCACGGAAGACTAATGGAAAAACCGATACATTTGTTTTATAAACAGCCGCTGGTAATGGAAATATCCCATTCCGCCAGTCCATGCCCCTATTCATAGACAATCGTTTTGTAAACACTGGCCATATTGAATGAGTGTTTTTGAAAAAAGAACGAACAATGGCCACGTGTGGGAACCACGTGTTCCATCGTATGTTGCCTCCTATACAAAGTAAGTAGGTACGTATACAACATAGGTAGGACCGAACAAGTACCTAGCGTAGTGTCATACACTATGGCGATGTTTCTGACATCCTAGTACATAGGAGCTTCTGCGGAACAATTAGTTTTTTCACCACACTGGTATGACTATATACGAGTTACATAATTATAATATGTTTCATAACATGGTACTTACCTAGTATTTATTGCATTATATAAAAATTAAATTAATATTTTTCTACGATTATTAGTGTTGTATAGTGAAAATGTATGGTGACCCTAGGAAAACTAATTTGCATGTCTAGACTAAGGCATATTATACTTACCTATTCTAACCAAGATCTTTGTGTTCCATGTGCGCAAATAAATTATCTGTATTTCTGTACTTACTAGTATTTAAAAAACCAGAAAAATAATTGAAAACTGTTTCTTACATCCGCCATATTGGAATTTTGGAATAGCCCACTCTTCTACTCGTAGTCACTTTTGTGATCCAAACGAATCTAACGACATTTCATTTGTCAAAATCCGACCAGCCGTACACCCCAAACACATTAACTATCTCTCTACGCTTCGTAGTCGGCTAAAAATTGCAAATGCATAATGTAGTCACTATTATAATCATATCCATTTACTTATTGTATCATAAATATGAATAGATGAATAAATATAGTAGGTAATGTACACTCAACACAAGGAAAAACACTAACTAATTAGCATTGAGAATGAAGTTCTAAGTATGTTAGTTACCTATTATTATAGTATTACTTAAATAAAACGTACCCAACCTAATCGATATTTATTTTTGTACTAGCAAACGCGTGCGGCTCCGCTCTCGTGGTACTAAAAAACTTGATCACGACTTTAATCCCCAGACTCGGTAGATATCTCCTAAGATCTCTAGTAACTTAGATCATTTAGGATATCTAAAGAAGTTAGTCAGAGACACGTCCAAACATGATGTTTGCCACATGCCCACGTTTTGCATTGTAGTTAAAATTCTATACGTGACACGTTGCAAGCCCATCGCTACTTATAAGGCAAATACTGTATCTATACTAATATTATAAAGAGGAAAACTTTGATTGTTTGTTTGATTGTTTGTTTGTTTGTTTTTTTGAAACGAATAGGCTCCGAAACTACTGAACCGATTTGAAAAATTCTTTCACCAATGTGTAGAATAAACTTTCAGGATGAACATAGGCTATATTTTATGTAGGTACTTCGCGGGCGACGCCGCGAGCGGAAGCTAGTCTATTATATTGTTTTACCTACTTACATGTAACATCGAATTAGGCTTACCTGTTATGATGTTATATTGTCTTCTAAATAAATAAATAAATAAATAAATAAATATTATACCCTTCAAAGGGCAAACATACATACCCAAAGTCTATAATATCCAACCCCAATGGTGTTTAAACTTTCACGCTTTCAGACAACGCCCGAATTCACGGTAAAAATCAATACGATGAAGGTAGCAACCAATCTCAGCGCGATAAATTATGTTTTTTATATAAAGAAATATAGATAATACCTACGAGTAGGTACAATCGTAATCTACGAATATAAAATTAAAACTATCCCCGCAATGGGGTAAAATAGGTTGTGTATCAACTTTTAACGTGTGTTCCAATTGAATTTTTAACGACGTAGACGCATTAAGAAAGGATTTTTGGGATTTCTACCCCTAAGGAGGTGAAAGAGGGTAAAAACGTTTTTGATAATATGTATATTATGATAAAATATTTTCAAAACTACGGGGGCGTAGAGGATGTTTTGAAAATATAGCTTGTATGAGAATCGAGAACTTTTTGACGTGTGGTGCGATTGAATTTCTTAACAACGTAGACGTATAAAAAACGATTTTCGGAAATTCTACCCCTAAGGAGGTGAAAAAGGGTAAAAACGTTCTAGAGAGTGTAAACAAATTTTCAAAACTACACCTGAAATTATGATAATGATAGTCTTCTGTTCTGTAATTTCTAACATTATGATTTTTCCAAATAAAAAAGTCACTTTTATCGTTATATTACTTTGTCTTCTCTTCCTTAGAGAACGCCGTCTGTCTCACGCCAGGTTCTGGGGGTCTACTCCGCAAAACGACAACGATACTATCGGAGTCGAATGTTCGTCGAATTCAGTCGAATTAACAGTTGTTTCGTTGTCAAATTGGAAATTGGTTTACGAGATCGGTTATCAAAAGTAATGACGGTCGTTCCATTGTTCAAATAATAGTATAAACAATGTTACTAAGAGTAAGTTTTGCACGATTATTGTGTCGATATATCGTTGATCGTTTTTCGGAGTAGACGCCCTGGAGCTAGTTCGGAGTACGAATGCTTACCTGATTAGCAGCTATGAAGTCGGGATCATAGATAGCCGGCCTTGGCTTCATGGCCGCCATTTCCTTGCGGAGTTTCTGCTGCAGATCGAAGTCGATCACCTTAGCGCGGACCATGGACTCGGCAAGGTTCATTGGGCTGATGTCCCAGCCATCAATAACTAAGACAAATTGAATCCAGAAATTGAAATTGAAATTGATAACCATTTAATCAGTAAAATCACAAGGATCACATTGAAACGTCTTACATGCTAGGTGAATCTATGTGCCAATTCCAACCTAACCCAAGTACGAGATACAATACGTATGGTGTACGAATGTTTATTTGCTAAATAATTTTTACATTATGTAACATGTAATTTACATAGGTTCTTAAATTTAGTATTGCATTTAAAAACTTATTTGTCCTTGTCAGTATTGAGGTTTGATAACAGTTCTATCCGTAAATGCGTTCCGAACTCCTTCGGCAAAGTTATTTCGTCAAAGGCGAGAAAAAGCGAGAGGTTACATAATATAACTACAAAATAATTTAAAATTCGTTTCTTTCGGCTTGTTGGGATCGTTTTGAATAGATTTTGAGTTATATTATAGCACACTAGCTTCAAACATTTTTCTGGGACAAAAAGTAATGTGCTATTACTTTTTGTAAGTAAGTAGCACGTGCCAAATTCACTCAGATCCATTCAGCCGTTTCAGCGTAATTGAGTAACAAACATCCATACATAATACGCAATGAACATGGTAAATTCCCCATAAAATATGAATACAATCCTACTAATATTATAAACGCGTAAGTTTGTAAGAATGTATGGATGGATGGATGGATGAATGTATGTTTGTTACTCTTTCACGCTAAAACGGCTGAACGGATCTGAATGAAATTTGGCACAGATATAGATTATGGTCTGGAATAACACATAAGCTAAATTTTATCCCAAAAAAATGTACGGTTCCCACGGGATAGATTGTTTTTGATTTTCACGCAGGCAAAGCCGCGGGCAGAAGCTAGTACACTATGAGTTCTTACCAAGATCATCAGGATGTACCATGGGTAGTAAGTCACACATGGGGACATGGACATCGTTGCCTTTCTCGTCAATGCCAAGCTTGACCACAGAGGCTTGAGTTATGGAGCCAAACCTGGGGGGAAATATTTATGGTATAAAAACATCTCTCACATTGTCACCATGTCAAAGTTCCAAGTGCATAAATCTTTTGAGCTGATAATCTGTTGGTTTACTGTATTTGATCTCATAATAAGATTGTAAGTTATGAGGGATGAATGTCATGTGACGAGAGGAGTGTTAGATATGAATGTGGATGGATACTGGGGTAGAGGTAGACCAAAGAAAAGATGGATGGACTGTGTGAAAGATGACATGGGTAAGAAAGGAATGAGTACTGAGATGAAAAATGACAGAGGTAAATGGAAGATCACATGTTGGGCCGACCCCACACAAAGTGGGGAAAAGGCAATAAGATGCCATACCATAGAAATACATTGGTTCTTATAATACAATATGACGTCTATGTACCTTACACACATTTATTTCATGCAATAAAATATTTCTTTACTTCATCACTCTCAGTTTCTTTGATAATAAATGCAAATTACCAATTAGAATCCATGGAACCATCCTTGGTGTTCCATGTGAGCTGGTGTTTGTTGGCGAGCACAGCAGCTGTGAAGGTGGACCCGTTGTTGCCTCCCCAGCCAACCAGCATGACGCCCACTTTGCCAACCCGACGCTCTGTTCGGATACATATCTGTTTGCGGAATGGCTTTACCTGCAATGAATAATAATTTTAACTTTCGTTATTTTTGTATTGTTTTCCTACAAGTAGGTACATGATGACGACTAAGTGTTAGGCTTGGAAAATAAATACATCCCCTCAGATCTCTGGTTACTTAAATATTTGAGGATATCTAAATGAGGGTAGTTATAAAAACTAGAAAATTTAATGATAACTTTCATCAGGTGTTTTGGATCGTTGGGGCATCTATCTAACTTTAATGAATCTAAGAAAAAGAACATCTTCTAAAGATGTGAAACAACTCTACCTTCTCAATACAGTTATAGAATACTTACTAATACAAAAATATTTTTACTCTCTGTCAATACATTTTCAAGTTACTGTTTCAATTTAATTGTTTTGCTATGCTATGCATTTTATACTAGTTACCTACATGCTATCCTAACACGTATATTAATTAAATTATGTAGAAAATAAGTACATACTGACTGAATTCACTCAGTTGTCATATGATTAACATTATCTAGGTAAGGTTATGTTTTTATGTTTTTTTTTATGCTTACCAGCAAGTCCGTACCGCTCTTCGTCACCAAGGTATCTTCGTAAGAATAATCGGAATAAATAAAATCGTCTGTATACTTCAAGTTAGGGCTAGAAACGACCAAATTCGATGGTTTTTCCATGGTGGTTAACTTCGAGAGCTACGAACAACGCAATGTTTTGCCACGACAATGATAGTAGGTATTTAATTTCTAATTGCTGTCTGATTGATCTTGTTAGCCGAGTGTACACTTGTCCGTCGTTAGAGTCTAGACCAGTCTAGAACAGTTACTAAAGTACTTTACAATAATGTATGTATGTTCTCTAAAGAAGAGATGCTTCACTCCCGTCCGTCTACAAGTGGTATATCTACAATCCACTCGATCTTACATCAAATAATATAGTTTCAGTCAGACAGTAAAAGCAGACCGACAGACAAGTTGGTACTCCGTCAGTTAGCTGACCAACCAGACACAAGCAAGGCAAGTTACAGACAGACTGAATTAAACAAACAGATCGATCGATCGACTGACTGAGAACTGAGACGACGACGACGACCAATAAATTTTGGTTGATGTTATTTCTACCAGCTACACAACATGAATGAAAATGAATTCATCATGAATATTATATAATCTGTGACGGTGTAACCACTTATTATTATTATTTTTTTATACTTCTTTATACCACGTTCACGTTATGTATTGCCGACAATAGTTTTTATGGCTTTTGTTAATTTACATTTATTGTAATAAATGCTTCTAGTCAGCTGATTTGTATGGTAAGCTAGGATTATGAACATACTCGTAGGAAGGCCCTCAGAGTAAACATGAAGATTAAGTACTATTTTACTAGGTACTATTAAACGTAGTGAATATATTCTCTTTGGGTCGTCTTTGGGTACTATTGGATTATTTGTCATGATGACAGTTACTGTTTTGACTTTTGTTTTTGGTTTTTGTAGAATCTTTTTGATGCCATTCTCTCAACTCTTAGTACGGAATGGACCACAGAACTATAAATCTCCTGTTGGAATAGGAACAGGCAGGTTGTGATAAAAAAATATACTGAACTTAACTACATTTTGCATTGCCTAACTTGCCCTGCAAAAATATTAACATTTTGTAGGTACACTACACATCCATGGAGTGTAGGACTGTAGGTATGTAGATACATAAACTCCTTCGGTTGCGGTTGTTCCAGTTAGTCCTATGCCCTAGACAGTAATTTAGTAACTTGCATTGCATGCATGCTTCGCAGTCGCAGTATGCATCGCATTTACATTCCCATCCCATGTACAAGGTCCCGTAGGTATATAGGTACTTAGGTATTTAGGCTCCCTTATTTATTGATCTATTGATTCTGCTGTCTGAAGTCCGTAGAATGTAGCCACGAAAGTGTTTCATACATAATACGAAATAATAATGAGTGGGTGGACATGGCATGGTACTACAATAAAAACAAAACCAGAGTCCGTCGGCCCCAGCTTCCCCACCTCTGTAAGTGTGTGTACTGCGCGTCCGTGTACCGTACCTATACCTCTACCTACATAAAAATGATTGAAGTTCACAACGCTCTCTGTACTTTTTATGGCTCACGCACACTGGCTTAGAACGTGCACACACACACGAACAACAAATGTTTACTCAAAGTAGTTAGTTTACCCAAAGTATTTTTTAGAGAGGCCCACTATGTACCTACCTACTATGAATAGGTATATTGAAAATATAAATTAAAGAAAAAATGCTTCTGAGATAGCAAGCAACATAGTAAAATACAAATCTGTGTGCCTGTCGATAGATTCTAAATGTAGGTAGGTACTACCGTACCTACTTACCTACCTACTGATCAAATCTCATACACTGCAGTTATATAAGTAGGTACCTACCTACCTAAATAGGTAGTACTACCTTCCTAATTATTATAGGTTTATCTTATTCGGTTATCATTTTACTTAGGTAACTACATAATAAAAATACATTCTAACAAAAGTACTAACACGCGGTAGTTGGTGTATAGACGATTTATAAAGTTGTATATTAATTACGGTATATTAAAGCATGCGGGGGAAGAGGGGGCGCGCCTCGCTCTCATATTCCGTATATTGATTGTGTGCGAGGGGGCCGGGTAGGAGGGGGCTTCGGCGTGCCCCACTCTGTTTTTTACGACACGGCTTTCTGTGTAACATAATTATTGTATTAAATTTTGTGAAATGTTTCGTTGTTATTTGTGAAAAATAGGGAAGTTGGAATAGCGATTAGAAGGTAAGAAATTCGTACCGGTGCAATCAGCCCGAAAATTCGTGGTGCCGAATTACATTTTATAAAAATTTATAGCATAAATTCCGTCGGCGGCGCGTAACCTACGGTATATAACACTGTCATACCTCGTACGTATAGTGTTTTTTACGGGCATCGTTCTATAAATAAGTTGTAATAATTATAATTTTATGTAGCGGTCGCTGCAGAGTCTGTTTTGTGTGGTATATCCTTCGGACGTGAAGTGGTGTGATTTGTGTTTTTATGAGTGAATGGTGGTGCAGATGCAGGGGCTGGCGAGCGACAAGACGTTCCACTTGAAGTGGAACAACCATCTGCAGAACCTCAGCCAACTGTTCACGACTATCTACTCGTCGTCGTCGCTGGCTGACGTGACCCTCTCCTGCCGCGATGGAACCCTCAAGGCACACAAGCTTGTTCTCTCCGCCTGCAGTCCTTACTTCGAACAAATATTCAAGTGAGTTCCATTTCAAATACTACCCACCCATTCTAGTACTTACCTCTAAGTAAATTGATTTATTTCATGCTATTTAGGTGTACACAAAAATTCCATTTGGTCATAATGACATCATTATTTTTCTAGTGAAGTTATTTTTATCATGTACAGTAAACAGCCAGCTGGTATTTTCTTACACTTTAGCTACACATTATTTTGTAATTACCTTTTACCCACCTTGTAAATGGTATGATTCTATTGGATTTGAATTTACCACAAACAAAAGAATATCATTAAATTTTAAATAAAATGTAAATAGGTTGTGTATATTTTCCGCTTTAGGGAAAATCCATGTCAGCACCCTATCGTGATACTGAAAGGGATTCCCTTCTCGGAAATCAACCTACTTGTGGAGTTCATGTACAAAGGCTCGGTTGATGTCCAAGAGTTGGATCTGCAGTCCCTGATGCATACAGCCTCTGAGCTGGAGATAAGAGGATTGGCATATGAAGCCCGAGACAATGCAGCCCAGCTACTCAATGTCAACCTGGAGTACCCATCATACCCGCAGACATCTACGTCGACTCAACCCCAGTTTCCTCAGGCTCGGACTGACGTTGAGAGACTAAAACAGGTTAGAATATTGTGCAATTCATTAACTAAAAGATATAAATTAATTTTCATATAATTATCACAAAAATAGCTGGTGTACCTACTGAATGTACATGTAATTTCCATGTGGGTAAGGTATAGTAAGTACTTATGTAAGGTACCTTTGTATCTATTATTTCAAGGATTTTCTTAATTAGTCAGCTGAAACGAGATACTTACCTATATTATTATTATTTTTTTTTTATAAATGAAGTGCCTACAAATTTTGTGTACTCAAAGTACAGTCATGGGTAGGTACTATTTTCCTATTATGAGTAGTTTTGATTATCAAGTCAAAATAACATCTTTGACTTTTACAATGTTTTGTCCGAGAACAATACACTATACTATACTATTACATCTGCACTAATATGATGATGGAACATGCCTATGATTAGGAACATGATTAGGAACATGCCTATTGAGGTAGCTGGAAAATTCTGGCAGGTTTGTTTTTGAGATATTAATTTCAATTGCACTTTAAAAATTAAATATTAATTAATAGTAATTACCTGTAATGGATAATTACAGAGGTAGAGGTAGGCCAAAGAAAAGATGGATAGATGGATGGACTGTGTGAAAGATGATATGAGTAAGAAAGGAGTGAGTACTGAGATGACGAATGACAGAAGGAAATGGAAGAATATACTTGTTGGACCGACCCATACGAGTATAACATGGGAAATAGGGATGAAGATACCTGTAAAAATAGTATAAAAAAAAACTGGTTATTTTATTCATTTTCTTATAATGTCACTAGTGTGGTGAAAGGATTGAAATGGCTCTCAGAGCCTCTTTTTATTCACTTGACACATATTTTGAACTTTTTAGATTCAATGACATGCCAGTTTCCTCAATGTTTTCCTTCACCATTTGGGAGTAGTACTGATGTACTGGTGTGTAAAGTGCACATCAATTATTGACAAGACCAGATTCGAACCCACTACCGTAAAAGCGGAAAGCAGACTAGACCACCCAGTACTCTTATGTAATTGGTCTGATATTATTACTTGTTAACCCATGACCCCGCTATGGAACATCAAATTAGAAAATAATTTAATTTCTTTCATCATAATGTGATATCACAAAGTAATAGAGAGCATGATGTTCATTCATAAATGGCTCTATAAATCGGGGTCTAGGACTTTAAAAATGGATTAAACAAAATAATTACTTACCATATTTCAATAATGTAGTTCCTGGATGATTTTTTTTACAATATTTGCTTAATTAAGCCGTCTATTGTAAAACAGAAGCAGTTTTTCATTGCCTGAAAACACGGATAAAAAGACGTTTTCTAAACATGAAACCTAGATCGATTTATCGCCCCCGAAACCCTTGCATACTAATTGCTCACATAAAGTTATTAAGATATTTGTATAAACCATTAGGTATTATACGAGGTACATTACAATGTTATATTGTAGTGTGAAAAAAATCTGTATTTGAATCTGAATGAGAGTTTTATCTTCATAATCTTTATACGCAAAAAAAATGTATAACATTATAGTAATTGCTATACATCTAATTTGCATATTATGTTCATAATTATTATACCTGTTTTGAAAGGTACAGAATTTCTCATCATAATTTTATTCTTTTCATAACTTAATCTTGGACATTAGTTGATTCACATCTGAAAACCATAATGTATCTTTAGTTTTTAGGGTTCCGTAACCAACGGGACCCTATTACTGGCTCCGCTATCCATCCGTCCGCGCGTCTGTCCGTCTGTCTGTCAGCGACCTGGGGCCTTACCACAAGGTCATATAAACCACCATGGTTCAGAAACAACTATCTCGTAAATTTTATTTATTATTATTATTTTAGCCTATGTTGTCCCACTGCAGGGCAAAGGCCTCCCTCTCTTTTTTCCAGCTTTCTCTATCCTTTGCTGCAGTGGGCCAGTCTGGAAGATGCACATCTAGCTCGTCCCGCCATCTCCGCGGTGGTCTACCGCGGCCCAATCCCATTTGAGCTGTGCAGATTTTTTGCTGTCGTCGCAAATCTTTGTCTGGGAACGCAGTACTGTGTTCCGTATTCCGTATTCCGTATCTCGTAAAATATAAGTTAATTTTAAATGTACCTACACTTCGTGATATACTTTGAAAGACGAGCTCTAAAATCAAGGATAAAAAAAGTTTTCAAAATAACGGAAAAATAACTAATTGAGTAGAATAGAAGGTATCTCTTGTTATTTAGAGTATTGAACATAGAAATAGTATAGTATAGCTATCTTTGGAAGGTTTTTAGGCTTCCAACTTTCGTCTTATGATCTCATTAAAACATGTTTAATTTTGGCTGAAAGTTTTAATGGAGTATGAGTCATGTTTATGAGACGTCATTTTGTACAAAATCAATACTTAGTTAGGGAGTTTGGTTGCCCTATTGTATTAAATTAATAGTCGCGGGGAATCTTTGTTTAATTTCAGTTTTTTTTTTCTATTAATCCCTTCCAACTGCACGCTAGAACTCTGCTTTCTGTACATCTACCATGAGTTGTCACATTTAGATCGGCTGACGTTACTACAGTAGTAATAGTACGTTACTATGACATTTGTCAAAATTGTTACTCATGGTACCAAATTCTAAGCAAATTAATGAGGCGCAAACTACAGTCGCTTTAGTACGCTGTGACGTAGGATAGTTAACTACGTGACGTTTTAGTACCCAACTATCCGCTAGAGGTTACAAGTATTCATACAATTCTTTAACTACAGTCGCTAGCGAGTGTAGATTTTGAAAACTCATAGTAGACCTACTGGCTTCGGTTTTGCCACGGCAATAACAAGCTCTTCATACAATTCTAGCTTCCGCCCACGGCTTCGCCCGCGTGGTACCTTAAAAAACCAAAACAAATCTATCCCACGGGAACCGTATATTTTTCCGGTATAAGAGTAGCTTAAGTCTATTTCAGACTATTAATCTATATCTGTGCCAAATTTTATCCGGATCCGTTCAGCCGTTTCAGCGTGAAATACTAACAAACAACCAACTTTCACGTTCATATTATTAATCCCGGAAAAATCTAAGGTTCCCGTGGGATAAGAGAGGAAGCTAGTGTTTTATAATATCTTAATATAAATAAATGTTAATATACAAAATAATTTATTTTGTATGGCGTGATTGTGAGGCAATAACTTAGTAAGTCTACAGACTACCTACACCGTCTACAGAGATGGTATCATTGAGCTAAGTACCACACTTCTAGCATAGAATAATAATACTTAGGTACTCATATCTCTAACTAGGCCCCCCGCCACCCCTTCCATTAAAATAATCTTCATTTTTCATACCTTACCTACATAATCATCTTTATATTTTGCTTATTATCTTGTTATTTAGATTCTTAGTAGACAAATACAATAAGTAGGTACCTAAGTGCAATTGTTCAACTTAAACAATGCACAAATAAATGTTTCTTGTCATTAAATACATAGATGACTCTACGTATGTATATACATATTCAACCAGTTTCAAGTTACATAATATAAGTGCTTATATTACTTGCAGCGTTTTTAGTTGCTTAAACTGGCATTACGTAAATAAAATATTATTTGCTCTATTCCATACAATAGTAGATGTTATTTGCTTGACTTTTTACTAAGATACGTCTGGGCAGCTTCCTTATAAAAATAACTATAGTATTATAAAAATGCGAAAGTTTGGATGTTTGTTGGTACGTCAGAATTAAAAAGAAAAGTAATCAAAATTTTCTGGGCATAGGCCTCCCTCTGTTGTATATCCTACTAATATTATAAACGCGAAAGTTTGTAAGAATGTATGGATGTATGTTTGTTACTCTTTCACGCTGAAACGGCTGGACGGATCTGGATGAAATTTGGCACAGATATAGATTACATTCTGGAATAGCACATAGGCTACTTTTTATCCCGAAAAATGTACGGTTCCCCGGGAATTATTTGTTTTGTTTTTCAAGGTACCACGCGGGCGAAGCCGTGGGCAGAAGTTAGCAGTTGTATATTTTCCTATTTAATCCCATATTCCCACAGCGAAAAGATTAATAAAAAAAGATGATTAAAAAGTAGACGGATTAATAGGATAACTTATATCCCCAAAAACAACCTTATTCGCAGTGAAATGGGACGGAAAAGTTTGCATGAAAATAATAAAACGTGAACGAAGTCACGGGCGGTTCCTATAGTTACAGAATAAGTAACGTGACTATAAAAAAATAATGACTATGATTTAAAAAGATATACGTCATACCATGACAAAAAAATGTGTACTTACCTACATATTACAGTGAAACGAAAAATGTACCTATGTTCAAAATAGATTTGTATAAGGATTGTAATATTGCAGTAGTATTGATTATAGTGATGAAAACGGTGAAGGAAAACATTGTGTGTGAGCAAACCAGGATATACTCTAGAACCAAACATTTGAAAGTGTGTCATAGATTAGTAATTTCCTTAGTATTCTTTTAAGCGGCGATGGGCCTGCAACCTGTCTCGTACGGAATACTAACCACTGTGCATAATGTGGACATGTGCCAAATATCATGTTCCGACAACTGACTACCCTCTTTTATTCTCAAAATATCTATCTATAGTTATTCCGGGTCATAAACTACGCGTATTCCAAGTTACATCGATCCGTTCAGTCGTTTCAGCCTGAAAGAGTAACAAACATCCATTCTCACAAACTTTCACGTTTATAATATTAGTAGGATCCGTAGGATATAGACTAAGAAGGGATTCCATAAATTATATCTCAACGGGAGGTTTTTTACGCGAGCAAAGTCGCGGAGAGTTTCACTATTAAGGCCCAGAATACTCGTCACACTATTCCTTACGTAAAAGTTACAAAAAAAGTGACATAGGTCCGTATAGCAACGCGGATCTCCTCGGAATCAGACATATGTAGCACGAAGCGAAATACCCTAATGACAAGTAAGTAGAGTGTGGCATGATAATATGATGCTCTGAATTATATAACGAAAGCGACAATTTATAAAAAACATAAATATGTTCAAGTAAATAGCTTATTTCAAAAAAGGGCAGGGTTTATTTGTTTGAACTGATTTACATTCATGTGAATGAAATTCAAAATACCTTACTGTTCTGGATAAATTAGGGAATTTCTGAATTTTCAGAGGTGTTTTTGACATGATTTTTAACCAAAGTTAATTCTAATTCGTGTTTTAGCTCCGGTTGATTTATCACTTATATCCTTGAGTATCGTGTAGTTCAATTTCAATGTAATCTATTAAGCGGTAATAGAATGATAAGGGTTGCAATATTTGCAATTTTCAAAATGCTGGGCCTTAAGATATACTATCCTAGAGATATGCTATGCTATTATATTATATATATGCTATGATATTAGATATGCTATCCCTCGTCATTCCGCTTATTTTGAAAGTTTTGTCGTTAGGACTTTTTCTAATAATAAGCGTAGACTAGAATCATTAGAAAACAGTTAACAGGGCACTGATGGTCTAGTGGTAGTACGCCTTCCGATCTTAAGGTTGTGGGTTCGAATCCATTCGTGCACCAACGGATTTTACGGTTTAAAGATTCTTTATTTTCTCAAAGAACATAAATACGGGCTTGTAACCTGTCATGTACTACTTTATAAAATGTGGGCATGTGTGTCATGTTTGGACGTTTCTCTGACAACCCTATGTAGATATCCTCAACGATCAACTGGAGATTTGTAGAGATATCTACCGAGCCTGGGGATTACAGTCGTGATTATGGTTTGTTATAAGAAGGAAAAGCCAGTATGGATGTTACGTAACTTGAACCATTGTGAGGTGTTGGGGTGTTAGATATCTATACTTCTATACTAATATTACTAGCTGTCCCGCCCGCGACTTCGTTCACTCAAAGTATCTAAACTGAGTTTAAATAAATCACACTAATAAAAACATCCCTTATATAACATTGACACCCAATTTTACCCATTTTAGAGGGCTATTTTGAAATATTCAGGTTTACGTTTCCATTTATTTTGCATTTAAAGTATCCAAACCAAAATTCGGACCAATTGCACCACCCTTTAAAAAGTACCCATAGAAACATTGACCCCCCATTTGACCCCTTTTTGAAGATTATATTGAATAATCCTGAAACACGTGTCCATTCATTTTTATTTACAGTACATAAAGTTTCAGACCAATCGCACTACCCGTTAAAAAATTCCCATACAAACATTGACCCCCCCCCCCATTTGACCCCCTTTTTTAGAGTTATATTGAAAAGTCCTGAAACACGGAACAAAGTTTTAGACCAATCGCACCACCCGTTAAAAAGTTCCCATACAAACATTGACCCTGCATTTGACCCCTTTTTGAAGGTTATATTGAAAAATCCTGAAACATGTGTTCATTTATTTTGCATTTACAGTACACTAACAAAGTTTCAGACCAATCGCATCACCCGTTAAAAAGTTCCCATACAAAAATTGACCCCACATTTAACCCCTTTTTGATGCTTATATTGAAAAATCCTGAAACACGTGTCCATTCATTTTGCATTTACAGTGCACAAACAAAGTTTCATGAAAATCGCATCACGCGTTAAAAAGTTTCATACTAACGTTTTCACCCTTTTCACCCCCTTAGAGGTGGAATTTCCGAAAATCCCGCCTTAGTGGGTGGTTTTGTTATAAAAGGAAACCACCTTCCAAATTTCAGCTTTCTAGCTTCAGCGGTTTCGGCTGGGCGATGATAAATCAGTCAGTCAGTCAGTCAGGTTAAGCTCTTATATAGATATAGATAAAGAGGAAAACTTTGATTGTTTGTTTGTTTGTTTGTTTGTTTGTTTGAAATGAATAGGCTCCAAAACTACTGAACCGATTTGAAAAATTCTTTCACCAATGTGTAGAATGAACTTTCAGGATGAACATAGGCTATATTTTATGTAGGTACTTCGCGGGCGACGCCGCGTGCAGAAGCTAGTATTTCATAAAGCTGTAGGTACACTCATTCAATTAGCATTCCTAAATGCTTAGGCCTCCCACATTTATTTCAATTGAGTTAAATTAAACACTTTACATTCATGAATTTATAACATGACTAAGATTTGCCTGTATCTTTCTTCGTCATGGTCGCCATTGTGTTTGAATATTGTTTTATTTTTATAACCATACGGCGAAGCAAAAAGGAGAGTTATGATTATCAATGTTCAGTTTTGAATTAAATTTTGCTCTTTTCCTGTTAATTTCTTCAATGGATACTATCGAATTAACTATGGTATCACAATACCTAGCCAAATATTTGCAGAACGTAAAAACATTCCGCGGGAATCGAACCCGGCACCTCTCGCGTCTCAGCCAGACACACGTCCGCCGCGCCACTAAAATCTGCCATTATTTCAACATCCATAATCTCTAAATGGGGTCTCACCACGAATTCATAATACATTACCGAATTAATATAACATGCTATTTCATACCATGACCTATGCAAATTGTATTGAAGTAGTGTTACTTCAAGCTTCAAATGTGACGTTTCTAAAACGGAATCGTTCTGGAAGACTTCGTGGTAAGGCCCCTGACTTGTGAATAAACAAACACTCTCCAAGCCACGTTGTTAGATTAAACCAATCCTACTAATATTATAAACGCGAAAGTTTGTATGGATGGATGTATGTTTGTTACTCTTTCACGCTGAAACGGCTGAACGGATCTGGATGAAATTTGGCACAGATATAGATTATGGTCTGGAATAACACATAGGCTACTTTTTATCCCGGAAAATGTACGGTTCCCGCGGGATAGATTTGTTTTTGTTTTTCAAGGTACCACGCGGGCGAAGCCGTGGGCGGAAGCTAGTTTTAATATAATATCACAGATTTGGTTGGTACTATATACTTTTCTGTATAAATAGTACCTTTACACTAACAAGCTTATGCGGTATTGACAAGATATCTGCATTTTAATGGCTTTGCTAATAACGCGGTTATTTTTAACCTGATCGCGGTTTTGAAAGTAAATACGTTCGTAAAATAGTTAAAACTAAAAACCATGGCCATGGTTTGAGGCTAAGGGCCTTTCTACTCAATTTCATATATTACCGTTATTTAAAAACTCTTTTTATACTTGGTTTTAGAGCTCGTCTTTAAAGCTGATAGCATTAAGATGGAGCAATAAAAGATTGGTTCATAATAATAATAAGTTATTTCACGAAGGGTACATTTCAAATTAAGTAATATTTTACGAGATATACATAATTGTTTGTTGCGAACAATGACAAAATCGAGTAGAAAGGTCCCATAATATACTTAGTATTTTTTTGGTATTCATTTAATATTCAAAACAACTTGACGTAGAGGTAAGAGTACTTTTTAATCAACTGTATTTTATCTCAATTAGGTATTTACTTAATTTATTAAACAATATTAAAACTTGATAAATACTGGGTAGAGATAATACGACTCATAAAAAAACAAGAAAAAGTAAATTGGAAAAACAGTGATGACGCAATAGTAACCTTTATGGGTAGGTACTTTTTAATCAACATTTTATCATAATGAATTTATTAAACAATATTAAAATACTAGATAAATATTGGGTGTAGATAAGTTCGACTATAAAATTAAAAATATATATATTATTAACCGCGATAACTTTATTCTAGAAAACAGTGGAAATATTTTATTTATCATAATTTTAAACAGCAAATTACCTACATCCTGCAATAAGTGTGTTGTAATTATAAAATATAAATTGCAAAGTAGATCCAGTTATTATAATATTTTGAATATTATAATAAACTAGCCACACGCCCTGGCTTCACACGGGTAGCATAAGTATCTCAGTTTTTTTTATATAAAATATAGCCTATGTTACTCAAGGATAATGTAGCACTCCAATGGCGAAATAATTTTTGAAATCGGTCCATTAGTTTTTGAATTTATCCGTTACAAACAAAAATATAAAAATACAAAACTTTCCTCTTTATAATATTAGTATCGATTGAATCTATAATTCTAAGAATCAATGTCTTTACTGACACACTCGCTCACTGACAACACACAGCCTAAACCGCTGGTTGTAGAGCCTTGAAATTTAGAGGGTACGTCCGTCTTGGTACGTGGAGGTGAACTAAGAAGGGATTTTTCGAAATTCAACATTTTTGAAGTACATAGTCGCTCTAGTATTATTAGAATCTACTCGTGACATAAAGTTAAATAAATTATTGCAACTTTCCATAAATACCTTGACATACATAGATGGTCCATGTTTAACTTAAGGTTGTGTAAATATCCTTATTCTGCTTAAAATCACCCATTATAGTGCGCTATTACAGCCAAAATACTCTATCCGAAAACCTGCGCGGGACCGCTAGAATGACCGCTGACGTTTTAATAAAATCGTCTTTACCAAGAGATGTCATAAGTATCACTTTTGTTTGAACAAAAGTCGTACATTAGTGTCATATTTGAGTATTACTCGTATATTGGTCCGCCTAATGATATACGACCCTTGCGTGGACACCATTCATATTTTATTGAAACTTAATATCCAGCCCCTAAGGGTTAGCATTTCACTTAATATCAATGACGTATGAATTTCGTGTCAAAAACTATAAAGAAACACTTTCTATTATTGGCATAATGCAGTGTACAAATTTAAGATACTTACGTTATTAAATTTAAATGTGACCCTAAATTTAAGAACGAGCGTCTTACTAGAAACAGACTACGTCATCGCTCAAGTAGCCAATTCTTACGAAAATATCGGATCTTTGATTAATGTATATCGGAAATTAGTAGTTACTGAACTAGTTGAAGAGTTGAGAAGGTTGGCGTGGTATGGGCATGTCTTACAGCGGGAAGAAAGTCATGTTACAAGAAGGGTGATTGATTTGAATGTGGATAAGGGTAGACCTAAAAAAAGATAGATGGATTGTGTGAAAGATGTTAAGTGTTAGAAAGGACTACTGAGATGACGGATGATAGGGGAGAGTGGAGGAAGAGAACCTGTTGTGCCGACCCCATCTAGTGGGATAAGGGCAGGAAGATGATGACGTAGAGATAGATAGCTAAAAATGTGGACTCAAGAAACAATTCACGATCATAATCCGGCGTTCCAATACAGCAAAATCGTCCTCACAGATTCACATGTACCAACAATCAATGATGCGTGCGGAAGAGATCCGACGCCGTCGCCGTGAGGATGCTCCCAACACCAACACCGCTGTCAATAACATCCTGGCGGCCGCAGCCCGGGAGATGGAGGAGGCTCGACATGCCGCCAGAGCGGAACGCGCTGTCAGCATCCAGACCGAGCAGGACCAAGGTAAGACCTTATACGTCCATGATCCATATCAAATCGCGGCTGCTATCGGCCGATTTCTATATTCTATCCATCTGCGGTTTTTGGATTTTGGATAGATATTTGACATTAATCTTATAGAAGTAATGTCAAATACCTATCCAAAATCCAAAAACCTCAGATAGATAGAATATAGAAATCGGCCGTATGTGAACCTAGCTGATTGATTGAGTGAGCGAAGCGAGCCAAAATCTCAGTGTCAGCTAGGGCGATTTGGCGTTGTATGTTTGTGTATGTTTTTTGGAGCATAACTTAAGAACTGTTAATCCATTCTGCATGAAACTTGGAAGGTCTAGAGATTCTGCTGAGTAGATTTTCTGGGAAGTATAATGAGATTAATCGGTGAAAGGATTGTAAAGGTATTGGATTCCAAAGTTGAAAAAAAAGACATTCTAATTTTATTGAAAGGGTATCAAATGAAAGGCCTTGTACAATTTTATTCTAGGATGGATAGTTTTTTTTTTAAATATAACTAAAATGTAAAATTAAAACTGCGGATGGCTTATACCGCGTATTATAGTCTTATACGGCGATATAAGTACCTACCTAGATAGGATAATCAAATATTTCTTTGTGATTAGGATCTATGTATGTAGCACATAAAGTGTTTCCAAAAACTTAAGCGCGTGAATACAAATAAGGATTGTGGACATCGCGCGCGCAATCTCAGTTCGATTCGAGGCGATGATAGTTATACCATTGTCTTAAGCGGAGTTGACGCCAAGCCATTGTCAACCCTCGTAGTGAGAATCTTACAATTCCAACAGTAGTACACCCAGCCTCGTCCACCACCATCGAGTCCAAGCGCGACGTGGTTGAAGAGGAGCGTCCGAAGAAGCGCGTCTCCATCCTGTCTCCGGAAGACGAGAAACTCAGGGTCAAGAAGAAACCAATGACAGTTCGGTTCCAGGAAGATGTGAAAGGAGAAGAGCGCAGCAAGCTCACTTCACCAGGTAAGGGAGGGGGGGGGGGGGGGGATATTAATTAAAGGGGTATTTTTGGATAGCATTTCAACGTTAAATACGACAGATACGACGAAAAAATGACTCATCATTCTGACGGTAAATAGACGTTTTTTACTAACAAAGACTTGAAAAAAAATTGAAATCCTAAAATATTAAAAATGTGGAAATTTTGCTTGTGCTGTGGCTTCTGAACGGTTTGGATGAAATTTGGTATTAATGTTGATTATACCTTAGATTAACACCGGCTTTTTATCCCGGAAAAAAAACCCTAGGGGATGAAAAAGGGTTTAACGATGTCTTTTTCTACTTACTAGTGAGGTAAAAGTATCTGAAGGAGACCAATTATGTTTAGTTAGAGCCTTACCACAAACTCTTCGGGCAATATCAAAGTAATATAAGTTTGATATTTCCTATAATAACCTATAAAAAAAAAATTGGAGTAGTGTTACTTCAAGCTCGAAATGTGACGTTTCTGAACATGATGTAAGAGCTCGCGGTAAGGCCACAGATTGAAGAAACTCATCTATATAGATAAATATGTTGCTTGCAATATTACACTTGTGTAGTGTACCTATGTGAGACAGCATTTTTTTCTGATTATTTATAATCCGCGATTATAATGCTCGTGTTATTTATAAATACCAGTCTCAACTGACTGCAAAATTAATACTTACGTAGAAATTTTTTGTTACTTTTTTATACAATTTAGAATATAATTTATTTTTCGTAACATTTTTAAATTAGCCTCTAATGACGTCGTCGGACGCTGGTTCGTTTATAATTTGTTTTTTTTGCGCGTAAATTCATTTTGAATGTCAAGAATGGCTACAGCGCAAAGTCCGCCCGACGAGCAATAAAAAATGATGATATATTATTCCCTTCACTTAAATATTCACGCTACGGCGATTAAAAAAATAATAATAAAGTAAACCCACATAACTTTTTTATTTCATGTTAAGTGTCTACTTGGTTTTTTGAACTTTACGAAATTATTATATTTTTTCTGATAAAATAATATTTAAGTACAAAACAAGGCCGCCAGGAATATTTTAAGACTAGCAGACCCGCGCGCTACTTGGCGCGTTTTAAATATATATTTTTTTTGTTTTCGCAACATTTTTCATTGATGCTCCGCTCCTATTGGTCGTAGCGTGATATTATATAGCTTATAGCCTTCCACGATAAATGGATTATCCAACACAAAAAAAAAACAATTCGAACCAATAGTTCCTGATATTAGCGCGTTCAACCAAACAAATATAAACTAAAGTGTACTTACTATTGCTGTTATAAAGTCGAGTCTAGCTAAACAATCAAAGTTAAAAACGAAAAAAAATACAGGGAAAACAAAAAAAATAATGTTTTTATTTGTATAAGTATAATTATTACAACTAATGTAAATGAAACATAATTTATAAAGCGTGACTGATTACACACTTTTTGAATCCCATAAAAGCATGTTTGCTTAGAGAACTACGCGCCGGCCCGTATTTTGGCTGTAAACACTTTTGTTTGTAATAAAATTTCAAAATAGTGAAATGAGTTACACGTGAGGGGAGAGGCAGGTGTACAGAATGGCCGCACTGCCCGGAAACAGTGATTCATAAACAAAGCAACACTACAATTAACTTTTTATCGAAACCGCTTCCAAAAAATACGATAAAAACTCAAAATATGTTCCAGCACGCGTATCCTCATAAATATTTAACGATTTAAAATTTTAAACTCGTTTCATTGGAATTCTCTTTTTATTTTTATTATATTTTCGTTTCGTAAAATATGTATAAATGTTAAATTCCTACACGAAATAACGAACTTATTAAAGTGCCCGCAGTTATTTTACAATTTAAAAACCTTGGGAGAAAAAACTAGTTAATAAATAGTATCAAGTAATACTCAAATACTTATATAAATGCTCTAAAACCTTTTTATTTTTCTTATTTTAATGTCAGTATATTTTCATTTATCAATTCCTTATTGTTGGTCTTATATTAATTTGACGTAACATAAAAAAAAAACTAGCTGAGCCGACAGACGTTATCCTAACTTTCTAATAAATAAAATAATTTCTAATAAATAAACTAACCTTCTCATTACAATAACAAACACAACAAAAAAATAATTTGCGAAATCGGTCCAGCCTTTCACGCGTGATGCCGTGACCAAGGGAAATAGTGATTAATTTTTATATATTATTATACAGAAGACTCGGTAAAGCGATAATCATACATGAAAATTTCCTCTGTAAACCAACCTACGATTAATCAAACACATTACCTCGGGTTCATCCATTTCCACGTTCCTTGTAGCGAGATCGACTAGTTAGACGAGATAGAATGAGCTTATATCGATCGCCCGAAGTTCGCCCGACCGCCCCTTACTTCGTTACCCTGTACTACCTATATCTTCGCATTTGTTGCACCTAATACGTGTGTGCAGCATCTATACCTAATAAGTACTTTGTATATAGAACTATGATGCTAGGACGCCTCTTAGTAAAATTATTTTTTCCGTGTAACCATACTTTATTTTTTTGTATTTTGCTTTTTGCGAACTGTCTCTTACCAGACGTTCGTTGACCCCAAGCGAGTACAACGTCTTTAAAATTAAGAAATTAATAATATCAGACTAGCTTCAACCTGCAGCTTCGCTCGTGTGGAACCTACGTGAAAAGTAACTAAAATATTCAGATCAGATAGCTACTAATTTAATTCAAACTTGTCTAGCCTTTTTGGCGTGATTGAGCAAAAAGCAAACTTCCACACTTTCGCATAAGTATATAAAAAGTAAAGTTAAAACATACAATCCGTATTTTTATAACGTTACAGACTATTTTCCTTTAGATTCTAGCAAATAGTTGCAAGAAAAAATCAACAATATTTTATACGAAACATCACAAAACTATCTAATTTCTCCGCAAGAAAACCGACAAGGTAATTAACAATTTCCTTTCACGCCAGTACATAGCTCTTTCATTGCCCCGAACGGTTATAAAACAATGTTCTTGTATATTATTCTAGGTATTTACATAACATCAAACGAATCGTGCGTGCGAATGTTCGAACAATAGACCTTTTTGCGGTGAAGAAATTTATAATGAGCTACATACAATATTGATCGTATATACGTCGAATGAAACACTTCAATTCTTATCTCTTTCTTTTAACCGATTTTAAAAAGACGGGAAATTTGACTGTATGTTTGTTACACGTTTATTTCGCCAATTATAAATGGATTTTGATGATTATTTTTTAGTTTAGTTATTTTTTAGTATACTTCATAATTTTTTTCATAGTGCAACATTGAAGTCGGTTTTCTTGTTCGTTTTTAAAAGGTAGTTTTTAAATATTGATGTAGTTAGAGGCAGCCGTGTGATTCTGTAAGACTTCATTCTAAACTTCGAATCTGAATCCGCTGTGAGTTTCTTGATTGGCATTCTAAAAACTCGGTTGATAATTCGAATTTACACTAGCGCCACTCTTGCGAGCGTGTCAGCGAGTTCAACTAAATTGACGGGGAGATTTTGACAGATAAAGTATGAGATGACATAAGAAGTGGCATTCTATACGGTAATGCTCAAGTCACTTCGACGCTCGCTTCGCACTCGAATCCGATTCAAAGTGTCAAATAAAAAGCGTCTTAAGCGAAGTGAGAGTGAATAGCGATGTGAGATGCGAGTTGATGTTTGAATTTTAAAGAATCATCATCTTCCTGCCCTTATCCCACTAGGTGGGGTCGGCACAACAGGTTCTCTTCCTCCACTCTCCCCTATCATCCGTCATCTCAGTAGTCACTCCCTTCTTACACATATCGTCTTTCACACAGTCCATCCATCTTTTCTTAGGTCTACCTCTACTCTTGTATCCATCCACATTCAAATCCATCACCCTTCTTGTAACATGGCTTTCCTCCCGCCGCATAACATGCCCATACCATGCCAACCTATTGCTCTTCATCTTTTCTGTCACAGGCGCTACTTTCAAACTTCCTCTAATATGCTCATTCCTTATCTTATCCATCCTCGTCACTCCACACATCCATCTCAACATTCGCATCTCCGTCGCATGCACTTTTCTTTCATCCGTCGCCTTAGTTGTCCAACATTCAGATCCATACAATACGACAGGTCTAATGATGGTCTTGTAGATTTTCCCCTTAAGCTTAAGGGGCATCCGCGGATCACACGTAGTTCCTGTGACCTGTCGCCATTTCATCCATCCCGCATTCATTCTGTTTTTCACGTCTCGGTCTACCTCACCGTCGTTCTGGATGAGTGAACCGAGGTAGCGAAAATCGGAGCAGACTGGTAGGAATACACCGTCTAAGGCAATATGAGAGAAGCTGGAAAGACCGCCGAAATCACAAAACAAGTGTTCTGTTTTGGTCCTGCTTATTTTCAGGCCAACATTCTCCAATCTCTCTCGCCATTTTTCCAGCCTGCTCTGCACCTCGGTTGCATCTTCTCCGACAAGAACAATGTCATCGGCGAACAGCATACACCAGGGTGCTTCCTCCTGTATGTCTAATGTCAAAGCATCCATTACCAGGAGGAACAATAGGGGGCTTAGTGCCGATCCCTGGTGCAAGCCTACAGCCACACTGAACTTGTCTGTGACGCCAGCTTCTGACCGGACGTGTGTACTGGCCTGCCTGTACATGGCACGTACAAGCTGCAAGTATTTCTCAGGCACTCTCTTTTCTTTCATACTCCACCACAGAAGCTCACGGGGTACTCTATCGTATGCCTTCTCGAGGTCAACGAACACCATATGCAGGTTTTTGTGCGCACGTCTATATTTCTCGCAAAGTTGCCGAAGCGCAAATATGGCGTCCGTTGTCCCCCGACCCGGCATAAACCCAAACTGGTTCTGCGATACCTCACACTCACTTCTCATTCGTCTCGCTATCACTTTTTCCCAAACTTTCATACTATGTGACATGAGCTTTATTCCCCTATAGTTGTTACAGTTCTGTACATCACCCTTGTTTTTGAAAATGGGCACCAGAGAACTGTTGCACCACTCGTCCGGGATCGCCTCATCTTGTAACAACTTGTTGAAAAATAAAGTCAGCCATTTCCATCCATCTGCTTTTAAAAACTTCCATACTTCAACTGGTATATCATCTGGTCCTACCGCTTTTCCATTCTTCATACTCTGCACTGCCATATTTACTTCATCCACACTAATTTCTTTCACCATGGCTACGTTAGCGGGAACCTTGTCTAACACACCACTCCAATCGTTTTCTTCATTCATCAACCTTTCAAAATACTTCTTCCCACGTTCTTTTATATCCTCATCATTCGTCAAAACTGTTCCTCCTTCATCTTTTATGCATTTTATGTGTACTATATCCCTTGCGTTCTTCTCTCTCACTTTAGCTAGTTTATATAGTGCTTTCTGTCCGTGAGGGCTCTCCAGTGACTTATATAACTTGTCCTGCACGGTAGCTCTAGCTAAAGCAACAGCTCTCTTAGCGTTTCTCTTACATTCTACATATTCTTTCCTTTTAGTCTCTTTTACTACATCATTCGCGCTTTCCATACGTTTCCATTCCTTAAACACTTTCTTCTTTTCTTTTAAAACCTTTTGTACCTCTTCGTTCCACCACCATGTATCCCTATCAATTTTCCCTTTTCCTTTAGTTTCCCCAAAAACATTCTTCGCCACACGCCTGATACAGGTGGCCATTTCATTCCAACATTCATTCACCGATTTATTCACCATATCTTCCATTTTAATCATTTTATCTACCACTCTTTCCTGAAATTCTTTTGCATATTCATTCTTCTCAATCAGATGCCATTTCGTTTTTGGAGGAGGGCACAACTTGCTTTGGGGCTGTTGTATTTTGATTTTAACTTCTAGCAGTAGAAGTCTGTGCTGAGAAACTAAAGCCTCACCTGGTATAACTTTGCAGTCCCTGGCTTGCTTTAGTTTATCCCTTCTAAGCAAGAAGTAATCAATTTGAGTGCTGTGATTTCCGCTTTGGTATGTAATAAGGTGTTGGTCTCTTTTTTTAAATTGAATTTTAAAGAATCAACGTACAGATATTCTGCCTCCAAGCAGGTATAAGCATTAATTTATTATGTTTAAGTTTGAAGGGGACTGGAGTAAAATAGAATGGGGTAGGTAACTCGCGCGTGATACCTCTGTAATATAAATGGCTATAGCCTACGGTAGTCTTACTACTTACCATCTTGGCCGCAATTTGCCGGCTCGGTTGTATAAAAATAATTGGATAATTCAATGTTTCTCTCTCGGAAATTTATATAAAATCATTACCTATAATAGTAGCAAGTGGAGATCCGTGGTCTCTGCCTACACCTTCGGAAAACAGGGGCCTAACCACAAGCTCTTACAAACCATTATGTTTTAGAAACGTCAATGTTTCAAGCTTGAAGTAACACCATTTCAATAAAAAATGTATATGTCATGAAACGAAATAACAAAGTTACATTACTTCGATATTGCCCGAAGAGCTTGTGTTAAGACCCCAGGCGTGATTTTATGTATGTACTAGCTTCCGACCACGGCTTCGCCCGCGCGGTACCTTGAAAAACCTAAAACAAATCTATCCTGCGGGAACCGTACATTTTTCCGGGATAAAAAGTAGCCTATGTGCTATTCCAGACTTAAATCTATATCTGTGCCAAATTTCATCCAGATCCGTTCAGCCGTTTCCGCGAGAAAGAGTAACAAATATACATCCACACATTCATACAAACTGTCGCGTTTATAATATTAGTAGGATGTGCATACCTATAATAGTGGGTTCCCAACGTGTGACACCCAGTGCAGTATGAGTCGTTGGGAGAAAAATCCAGAGTCACAGCTCTTTACACATTTTTCCGGGTAAACATTGCACTGCTTAAACCGTTATTGGAAAAGTAATAGGGTATAGCTAGATGAATGTACCAAGAAATAAATATACGAAAATTAACATAAATATATTTGAAAAAATATGATTTAAAGCTCGAACTTTTAGTTAAAGTGTTATGAATCAATATCACGTAGGTAACTGAGGTCACGGGAATTCCATATTAATTCCATTGATGTTATATTGAAGTATTGTTGTTTATTATGAATTCTATCTAATTTTGTTGATCACTATAAAAGCGTAGGAACAAGAAAATATTAGTGATCCATTTTTAATACCTAATCAATGATTTATTATTAAAATAAAACTTGGATAACATGTAGTAGATTGGATATATTTTAATTAGTTTTAGACCTACTTAACATAAATAAGCTATTGGATAATACAAGAAGGAAAATAATAACATATTTATGCAGAAATAAGAAGTGCCTACCATCAGCAAAAATAGAGAAAAAATCTAATCTTATTATCTTAGAGCGTAGTGGTAGCACCCTTTCCTTCCGATCCTGGGTTTGAATCCAGTCGTGCACCAATGGATTTTTTTGTTCGAAAAAAATACATGCGCTGAACCTACCAGTACTCTCAAACGGTGAAGGGAAACATCGTTAGGAAACCGGCATATTGTAGAAACTAAAAAGTTTGAAGACATTATGTCTTTGTGTGCCATCCTTTCATCACACTGGTTCGAAAGAACTAGTTAGAAGAAGAAGTAGAATCTTTCCCAATGCCTTGATCCAGCCTTGGCCTTCTTCATAATAAAAAGTATGTATGTACAGTCACGATCGTTAATTTGGGACCCACCTACGGTGGAATTATTAAGATTTATTATTTTTGACATGCAAATATTTGACAACTACTATAAAACAAGGCTGACACGTTTATTTCCGATTTACTCCGATCAAATTGTCACTGATTTGTTGTCATTTCAACTTGAGCATGTTATTCATTTTCAAATTATATTTTATGAATTTTTCGCTTTCATTTTTTTTAATAAGACTTTCTTCTTTAACATTGACACAAATTAAAGAATAATGATTAAAGAGTATGTTATCACTAAGTTAAAGAGTTTATCATTTCTAAGCCGTAAATTCAATAAGACAAGGTTAGATATGTATACAAAATGCCTCTGTCTATATTTGACATTCAATCACAATTTGCCTAAACTTCCAATCTTATTGCATTATGAGTGTTCTCAGAACATTTCAAGGAAATGGGTCCCAAATTAAAGCTCGTCGCTGTACATTTGTTTTTGATCTTACATGATGTAGCTGACAATAGAAAAATTCAAAAATGTAATTAAACAGAAACTGTCTAGAAAAGCTTATTATAAAATATCAAAGTTGGTACTTGGATGACAAAAAAGCTTGGGATGAATAAGCTCCAACTCTGCTAGGTATCCCTTACAAAATTAACAAGGATCATACAAAAAAGCGCTAGGGCCCAGCGAGTTTCTTGTCAGTTCTTCTCGGAATGGGATAGGACTGGAATTGGCACCTAGACTAGACTCACCTAGTATGTAAGACGTTTCAAAGTGATCCCTGTGATTGAATTGAATAAAAATGTTGTTTTACATTTTTAGATTTTGATTTTGATTGTGAGCTAATGAAACTTTTTGTTGACAGGTGCACCCAACGACAAGAATGAAAGTCACCCCAGCGGCATCAAAGTGGTGCAGTTAGCCGTTCTGCAGAAGCCGACCAATGAAAATGATGATTCAGATGGTGAGAGAATGTCTCTGCAGCGTTGCAATATTATCTACATTCTTCTTTTTTGTTTATGGTATATGTCTCTTTTGAGATCGCAAAATCATAGTCAAATTGTCATGTCCATTTTTAATCAAAATTCTCGGGATTGCCTCTACGTTCGAGTCAAGAACTCGGGCTTTATTCGAAAAATAACCATCTTACACAATTAATAAAACTCAAAATAACACGATAAAATATTTCTACATTCTTAAACTCGTAATAATAGACAAATAGATGACTAGTAGAATGAGTAAATGAGCGAATGAGTGAAAGGTGAATGAGTGAATCTTTATTATTTGACATAGTATAAAACAAAGTCCAGACAGACTTTGTTTTACCACTCCAAGCTCTTCGGGCAATATCAAAGTAATATAACTTTGATATTTCGTACAGACCTTTGAAAATTGTATTAGAGTAGTGTTACTTCAAGCTTGAAATGTGACGTTTCTGAAACATGATAGTTTGTAAGAGCTTGTGGTAACTCCCCGGAGATGTCTCAACCCTAAGGATTAAAGTCGTGGTCATGTTTTTTTATAATTATGTATCAAAAAAGTATACATAATAATGATATAAAAAACTTGATGTAAAACTAATTTATTTCTCAAGACTATTTATTGTAGTCAACAAAGTAGCTAGTACTTATTATTCAAAGTAGAAAAAGTTTTTTTCGCATCACGGTTTACGCGGTTTTGTTTTGTGAATATGTATACATTTCATAAAATTATTTTTTTATGACTTAGGATGTAACTATCGCACTCAATTTACATATTTTTACACGATTACAACTGGTAAAATTTGTACGTACATCGTGATAACTGCATTTTTGTAATCTAAATACATAAAATTTACGTTGTTAACTCGCAAAGCAATAACGCTTTTTAAATAAATCACAATCGTAATATTACTCAAATAAAATACTTTGTCGTGACTGTCTGACTTATTGACAGACAACACCGAACCTTAACCGCTGGTCCTAGAGACTTGAAATTAGGAGGGTGTAGGGTGTGTCCTATTCCTTATACTTGTAGCACGTATTTATTTATTTATTTATTTTTTATTTTGAAAAAAGAGAATTAAATCAGACAATAGCCAAATTTACTATAATTACTATGATACTAGTGAATATTTACAATACAACAAATTAAAACTTATTCTACTCTAAGTACTTACTAATAAAATAACATGAACAATTAGAAATGAATTCCCCAAAGGGGAACATCAGGATTGAGTAACAAAGATCCAAACAAACAAACATTATTATTAGTATTAAACGGGTATTTATCGCGTTTTATTTACCTATTTTTCCCGACGTTTCAACAGGTTTACACTCTGTCATGCATGATAACAGTCGTCCCGTGACCACGACAGTGTGTAAACCTGTTGAAACGTCGGGAAAAATAGGTTAATAAAACACGATAAATACCCGTTTCTTCTTCTTCTTCCTGCCCCTTCCCCACGATAAATATCCGTTTATTACTAATAAGAATGTGTTCAGATCGCGTAAGTTTAAAAATAAACAAACATTCCCACTAATGTTAACAGAATATGAATTGAACTAATCCAATGAAATGCAGGGCCGTTTACAGAGAAGAAGCTGGTGATGGATGAGGATGAGGAGACGGACTCCAGCGGCTCCATCTCGGACAGCGCCGCCGCCGAATCGCCGGAGGGCCGCCCGCACGTCTGCGAGGTCTGCGACCTCAAGTAAACCACCCCTGCCTTTCTAAATTACACATTTACGGCCTATCTCCCATTACGATAATAAAAAAACTTGAGAGGTGTCAAGGGACACCCGGATGGAACGAAGTTCCTTTCCTTGCTTTCTATGAGAGAGAGAGAGACAGAGAAACACGCGCGGTGTGCGCGTGTTTCTCTGTCTGTCTTACTTGTCTGCATTACTTGTCTGCAAGGCTAACAACTATAGCAAAAAGTGTCGTTACAACTTTTCGTGAGAATTTTTTCCGTCTAGCCCCCTTTCACAAAGCGCGATAAAGAACCTCGTTCCAATAAATAGAAAATAAATAAACAAATATTAGTGGACTGTTCACACATCGCCATCTAGCCCCAAACTAAGCAAAGCTTGTACTATGGGAACCAGATAGCTGATAGATTAATTATATACTTTTTTTTTAATGCATACCTACATAGAATACATAATAACACCCAGACACAGAACAAACATCTGCGTTCATCACACAAATGTTAGTCTTGGGTGGGGATCGAACCCACAACCTATAGCGCAGAAGGCAGAGCTACTACCAACTGAGCTGTGAGGCCAGTCAAGATACGCACAGGCGACTCAAGTATCCTGCAAGTCTCGGAGACTAGTCGCCACCAAGTATCTCATATACATTTGAATGCAGGCTCGCACACTACGCTACTGGTTTCCTACGCGTCCGCGACTAGTATCGCGCGAATCGCTTCGGTTGTTTGGGCGTCGCGTCTCTTCCGCATCTCGACAAGATGACGGCGGAGCAAGAAATTAATATTATATTTGTAAAAGAAGTTTCAAATAATGCTTGTATATATAACTACTAGCATCTGCACGCGGCTTTGCCCGCGAAGTACCTACATAAAATATAGCCTATGTTCATCCTGAAAGTTCATTCTACACATTGGTGAAATAATTTTTCAAATCGGTCTAGTAGTTTCGGAGCCTATTCAATTCAAACAAACAAACAATCAAATCTTTCCTTTTTATAATATTAGTATAGACAAATAACCAGAAATTACCTAAATAGGCCCTTCTCCCATTACGATACTTGTAGGAAGCGATACTCGAGTGGAATACTGGTTGGAAACAAGTTCGCCACTCGACGCTCGCATGTTATGCTACTGAAATTGACTAAATTCATCATTTGTGCTAACTCGTTTTTGTGGACGGACGTTATGTCAAACAATTCCAGTGACGAAGAAGCAGAATTTGCTGTTTTTCTGTTTTATAGAAACAGAAGACGTTATCGCAAGAGTAGAAAATACTGGATTCATCCATATATTCAAAGAAACATAAATGGTAGAGTTTTTGCTTTCTGCCCAAGTCCTGTCTATTTTATTTTTTCGCACGTATTCTGGTATATTGTAGTTATATTATACAAGCATTTTTTTCCATACCTCCAATTGCTCCCGAAAAACGATACTGCGCAGCGCTCTGCGGCTAACTTCACGAATGCCTCGAATCGTCGGGCCAACTGTACAGTTATGCAGTGCAGTCAGTGGGTCTACCATGAGTTGTCAATTTAGATCGGCTGACGTTACTACAGTTAGTAATAGTACGTTACTATGACATCTGTCAAAATTGTTACTCGTGGTACCAAATTATAAGCAAATGAATGAAGCCGCTGTAGTACGCTGCTGTGACTTAGGATAGTTAATGACGTTTTAGTACCCAACTATCCGCTAGAGGCGCTGTACAAGTTTTCATTCAATTTTTTAACTACAGTAGCTAGCGAGTGTACAACCCGGTCACATTATCTCGAGACCTCGCTGGAATGCGAAACTCCCGCCCCGTTCTCCTTTCACCTCCCCGCGCTCGCCACGGCGCGTCAGTACGGTTCACTTTCGTTCACACAGAGCGCCGACGTGACGTGACGTCATCGACGCCAGGTCTCGAGATAATGTGACCGGGTTGTAGATTGTGAAAACTCATGGTAGTCCTACAAAGGTAGTAACACAGACACATCGCAGGTTCCAGCGCTCGGCGCACCTGACGCGGCACCGGCTCACGCACACGGGCGAGCGGCCCTACACGTGCGGCGGCTGCGGCCGCTCCTTCGCGCGCTCCGACAAGCTGCGCATGCACACCAAGATCTGCGAGCGGGTGAGCTTTACTAGGGAAAAAAATATAGTCACGACTGTAATCCCCAGGGCTGCTACTCGGAAAAAAATTATGGTGCTGAAGCTACTCCTAAATTAGGTACATCGTTTTGGCTATCGTCCGAACGATGAAACGACCGATATACTTTTGACAATCGATATCTTAAACCCTCCTAAACCACTTTCGACGATACGATATATTTTTTTGCGTTTTTGTCGTTTTTGCGAGTAAAGGCCCAGGCTCGGTAATATCTCTTCAGACCTCTAGTGACTTAGACCTTTCAGGATTTAGAAATAGAGGTTCATTTTTCATATTATAGCATTAATAAACCCGACTGAACGTAACTGAAAATAATATTTCTTCTTCTTCTTCTTTGTTCATGCAATCTGTCTCTTTTGAGATCAATTTTGCCGGTGTCAACTGTTTAAATTATTAGTATTGTCACAAAGTCACAAAGTCATGTTCTGATATATTCTCCGATAGATTTAGCACATACATGATCACGACTGTAATCCCCAGGCTCGGTAGATATCCCTTCAGACCTGTAGTGACTTAGATCTTTAAGGATATCTAAAGAGGGTAGTCAGAGGCACGTCCAGTGCTGTTATATAAAAATCTTTGCAACTTCAATTTGTGTACAGGAGGATCCGACAGTGGACATGGCTAACGACAGTGGGAACAAGCGCGAGAACAGCAACTCTGAAATGATGTCGGGCATGGTGCGCACCACGCACCGCGAGTCCGGCCATCTTGTGTTCACTCCTAGCGGTCAGTCTCATACATCAGTCTACTACATGTTTGAACAAATGTCTTCTCTTTCCATTGCCTTCTTCATTTATGACATTTGCCTTCTCATAAAGATATATGGTTCAATGTCTTCTAGTGAATAAAGGACGGATTTAAAGCGAGGGCCATAAATGAGTCACGAGCAAGTGAAGGATTCTAACGACTAAATTCAAGTGTTAGAATCCTGAGCAACGCGAGTGATTCATGGCCCTCGATATAAAGCTGTTTTATTCAAGAGTTACGTACGAGACTTTATACCATGCCTTCGAGAAAAAGAAACTAAACTCCTAAAATTTCAACCAATCAAAGCTCGAGGAGTTATTTGAATAAAGAGTTTATATAGCATTGAGATGGAGTTCAAATATAAGAATGTGTTCTAATTCAAACACCAAAACAGTGAGTAAAACAGTGCTATTCCAGACTATAATCTATATCTGTCTAAATTTCATCCAGATCCGTTCAGGCGTTTGAGCGTGAAAGAGTAACAAACATACATTCTTACTAACTTTCGCGTTTATAATATTAGTAGAATTGTTAGATTTTTTTTTATTCTCAACATGAAAAATAGAATACATGAATATTAACGGTTATTAACTTCTAATCCTCAGGTGATGTCATGCTTCCCCCCCGAGCTACCGCCGCCCCCCTCCTACTGAATTCTAACCTGGACCCCGTGCGCAACGAGATCAACTCAGACAATATCCTGGACCCCCCGAGACGCGGCAGGGGGCGACCCAGGAAGACCCCTCTACCCATGACGCCTAAGATCAAAAAACGACGCGGACGTCCGCCTAAGACTTCTCTCGGTTAGTCATCATCATCATCATCAGCCCTTCTCATCCCACTGCTGGGTAAAAGCCTCTCTCCGCGTTTGCCATTCGCCTCTATCTTGCGCCAACCTCGCCCATGTACGAAATAAACAATACCTGGATGACCGAGCTTTGCTCGATTTTTTCTTTGAAACGACGTTTTCTAAAAACCTAGCTAAATCGATTTATCGCCGCTGAAACCCCCGGCATACTAAATTTCATGAAAATCGTTGGAGCCGTTTCCGAGATTCAGATTATATACATATACGAGCTGATGCCGCAGCTTCGCCCGCGTGAATGTTGATGATCGCGACTTTTCATACAAACTTTCATGCCCTATTTTATCCCCTTGGGGGTAGAATTAATCAAAATCCTATTAGCGGATGCCTACGTCATAATATCTACCTGCATGCCAAATTTCAGCCCGATCCGTCCAGTGGTTTGGGCTGTGTAGATCACTATGTCAGTCAGTCAGTCACCTTTGAGTTATAACAAAATAGACACAATTCGAAAGAGACTAGCTACCCGCAACAGAGGTTTTCCTAGAGTGAGAGCTAGTGCACTTTAACACTTTACGCTATCAAATTGTTATTCTTTATTGTATATCAAACTTTAGTTTTTTACTGCTTATCTACTTACTATTCAAGGATACACCTACCTAGTATAGTTCGCTCAACGAATCTGGGCATTCGTGAAGTTAGCCGCAAGAGCTGCGCAGTATCGTTTTCCGGGAGTAATTGGAGGTATGAGGAGGGGGGGAACTGTACAAGCGCAAACTCGCACCTGTGGCTAACTTCACGAATGCCTAGACCTATACCTATACTAAGAATAAGAAATAGTATTGTGTAAAAATCTGTCAGTATATTTATGTACCCACTTTTAAATAAATAAATTTGAAATTTGTAATTTTGTTGTTCAGATATGGAAGGCTGCGTGCTCACCGGCGGCACTGTGATGGGCCCGAGTCCGCAAGCCGTGTCGAGCCTCTCGCCGGCCGGGCAGCAGCTGCTCCTCAAGAGAAAGCGGGGTCGCCCTCCGAAGAACTATTTCATGCCTACACGACCAGGTAACTTGTTGATAGAGGAGTTAAACAGAGTTGCACGGTTCGTTTCGTTTAGGTAAGTTTGTAGTACACTAATATAAATGAAAGTGAAGAAAAAATTCTTAGAATATTGCTGGATATTTCACACAACGCCATCTAGCCCCAAACTAAACAAAGCTTGTACTATGAGAAACAGATAGCTGATAGATTAATTATATACTTTATAATTATTTTGTAAATACATGACTTACATAGTTTATTACTATTCTATATTATACTAGTCTTATTACTATTATACACCGATAAATTTTAATGGTTGTTTTCCCGCAGCGAAATGGTTTTGTCTTGGTAATACAATCGTTGTATAAACAAATTAAATATTAGAAACAAAAAATACAGGTATACCATTGTGAAAATTTAATTCGAAAGCGACCACGAACCAATAGTAATGCATCCCGATACCTACGCGAAGGCGGCCGGCGGCGCGTGCGATTCGAATAGTACCTACAAGTTACGTCTAATGTTACTATTGTTCCTCACGTTTTCGAGTTGATGAATATTTTTTAAATTATTTTAAAACAAAAACATCTTTATTTTTTTACTTTTACTCTATGTTTCAAAAATACTCCGGGAAAAGGAAAACAACCATTAAAATTTCACGGTGTATAGTCATAGTGACTTACACAATAACACCCAGACACAGAACAATTATCAGTGCGTCACTCCAATGTTTGCCCTGGGTGGGGATCAGAACAGTGCAGAAGGCAGAGCTACTACCAACTGAGCTGAAAAGCCAGCAAATAAATAAATAAATAATGCTGGACAATCCACACAGCATCATCTAGCCCCAAAGTAAGCTACTCAAAGCTTGTGTTATGGGTACTAGATAACTGATATATTTAATACATGATGTAGGTACATAGATAGATATTTTTTATTATACATACACACCCAGACCAACGGAACAAATTTCGGCAGATCGTACACAAATTTGTTCCGAGGCGGGAATCGAACCCGCAACTTCTTGCGTCGCAGGCGGACTCTTGCCCGCTGCGCCACTGAGGTCGTCAAATATAAGAAGTCTTTTTATAACACGCTAGCTTCCGCCCGTGGCTTGCCTGCAAGTTACCTACAGTAATTAAAAAAAATCAGAGTTTTATACTTATCTTGAAAGACAATTATTATCTCAAATGACTTCCGCATTCAAAAGATATTACATGCAAATTGTTTTGATATTAGTGATGACTCATTTTGCATATAATGTCCATGAATGGCTTTGTTTCATTTTATTTGACTCACCATTGCTTGTTTTATTTTACTGTAATAAATTGTGTTCTGTGTTCGCACGTATTGAGTGTTCATCCTATTTATAACGTTGATGAGAGACTTAGCAATAATTTTACACTAAACAACAGTATAATTTAGACCCAACATAGAAGTTACATCAGTTACAACGGGGAATAGTGAACAAAAAGTTCACTAATCCCCGTTAACGGGGATTGTCAACGGTGATTAGTGGAATAAGCCCTCTATTTTAGAAAAAAAAATAGGAAATTTAATTGCTTTCTGATGCGGAAATCGAGTTTGCTAATGTAACCGATGTTACTCTCATATTGGGTAAAATTACTTTAAAAAATTTACTTTTAAAACTATTACTCATAATAGAAGCGCTTGCATAGCTATCTACGACTATTCCAACAGGATCAACTAAGCAATTATCAGCGCAATCACTATTTGTATGAGCGTTTGTAGCATATTTGAGCGCTTGCATGCTTCTCAGGGGTTTAGTTTATGACGCGTTAAAGGCCCTTTCTACTCAATTTGATATTTACCGCTATTTTAAAAACTTTTTCATCCTTGATTTTAGTGCTCTTTCAAGCTGATAGATGGAGCAATAAAAGATTGGTTGATAATAAGTTATTTCACGAAGTGTACCTTTAAAATTATTTAATATTTACGAGATAAACAAAATTATTTGTTGCGAACAATGACGGAAGTGAGAATAATGACGAAATCGTTGAGTAGAAAGGTCCTAGACCCACCGGTCTGGGTCTAGGGCGTCAGTGTTGTTGCCATAACATTATGTTGCCTTTATTTTTGTTGCCATAACATATTTTTTGTCTAGGTATGGAATTCGATGGAGCTGTACCGAGCGAGTACGGCTTTGCAGAATTGAGAAAATTTTGTTAGTATACCATTCTCCAATTGGCATGTGAAAACTAAAATTACAAACTTTGGTCCGTACTAAGCGGTATATGGGTGATCCGATCATATTTAACTCAATTACTTATTTTATTCTCATCTCATTGATCTACGAGCGAAGCGAGAAAGGTCTCTTGAGCGCTATCATTCTCATCGCTTTGATCTAACGAGCGAAGCGAGACAGGTTTCTTGGGTGCCAGTGGGACAAATATCCAGAAATTTAGTTCCACGATGAGAGCACTGGTAGTGTAGCGGTAGTTTCATACCGATCTAAGGTCGTGGGTTTAAAAAATACATGAGCGCAGTTCAATGCTCTCAAACAGTGATTAAAAACATCGTGAGGCTTGGACAACTAAGCACGTACATATGACCATGTATTTTTCGTGGATACGGCTGACTGAGCTGGGAGATGCTGGGAAAGCATAATCAGATAAAAATAAGTTACTTTAAGCTTACTATGACTTAAGGTTTATTCACACAGATCCGGGTCAGGGCTTTGGGGTTTAACCTGTGACATGCCGGAACGCGGATCCACGCGAGACATAATAGATTTTCTATTGTGTCTGGAATCCCGGCATCCCAGAGGTTAAACAATGAGGGCTTGTACCACCTGACTGACAAACTTCATACACTATGTATGCTAATATTACTGTTTATGTTAATATTAACTTATATTTTGCCCTGACCCTGATTTGTGTGAGCGGAATGACTTAGTCTCTCTAATCTCTCGTTGGTATAAAAATTATTAAAAAAATATTAAATTAAACTTTATGTTTGTACTTACTGGTTTTGTGTTTTTTATCTGAAGTGTGGCTTGTCGCTTTCTTAACTATATATGTACTTCTCATCAAAAAAATTTACACCCTAAAGTTTTAGCTAGGTTTTGAAAAATGTAGAGTTAAACTGAAAATATAAAAGTAACATTTAATAGAGGGTAATTTAGACTTTCGAATAACATTCTGATTCTAAATTTTAGTGCATAATATTCAATTTATAATACCAAAATGGAAATTTTCACTATTTTTTAAAACTGTAATTACGCTAATTTAGTCTTTCCAGTGAACAGAATAAGTTCGTACCTCTTTTAACATTTATTAAGTTAGTCTGCGGAACAACAGAATTAACCCCATTATATATTTAGTAGTTTTAGTTGAAAGTTTACCTAAATGAAAAATTGTGGTGAAATATTTGTGAAAAATGGTGGATTTTTTTGATGAGAAGTCTAGTTATATCACTTTAACCGCATGACGATCACTTTCACTAATAGCTCGCTGATCTCGTGATTGACGTGATTGATAAAACTGTGTGAAGAACTGTGTCAGTACCTCGTGAGGTAAGTTTCCTAACTCCTTTACCTTGCCTCTCTTACTGCCTTAAATTTTCCACCTTGTATAGTTCGCTCAACGAATCTAGGCATTCGTGAAGTTAGCCGCAAGAGCTGCGCAGTATATTTTTTCGGGAGCAATTGGAGGTATGAGGGGGGGAAGGAACTGTACATGCGCAAACTCGCACCTGTGGCTAATTTCACGAATGTCTAGATCCGTTGGATGAACTGTACCTATGTATTAAATATACGGTCGTTGGCAAACCGGATAGTGTAGATCTGGGGCAATACCACAAGCTCGGGCAATTTCAAAGTAATATTCCTTTGCTATTTCGTACCATGATACCTTTAAATTGTATTAAAGTAGTGACTTAAAGGGACGACAAATGGGACTAAAACGTCCCATTTGTCCCCCCGTTGCTAAGAGGGAGACAAATGGAACTTTTATTAATTGAAATAGTTCTACCTGTTCCCTCATCATTAAATCTAATTAAATATATTAAATCTCAACTGTAAATACGTAAAGCTGTATAAATTTAGTCTGTTTTCGTCAGTGAACGAAAAATACATGGAAAAAGTCTTTGAGCTAAAAAAGTCTCATAAATACTTCTATCGTTTTTAAACTTACTCTGAACACATTATAATCTGTCTACCCGTGACTACGACAGTGTGTAAACATGTCGAAACGTCGGGAAAAAATAGGTAAATAAAACGCGATAAATACCCGTTTAATACTAATAATAATACCTACATATATCGTTGGCGTATAAAGAGCGCTGGTAGTGTAGTGGTAGCACCCCTGCCTCACGATCCGAAGGTCGTGGGTTCAAACCTGGACGTGCACCTATGAGTTTTTCCACTCGAAAAATTTATGTGCGCAATGCCAGTGCTCTTAAACGGTGAAGGAAAACATCGTGAGGAAACCGGCATACCCTAGAACCAAAAATTCGAAGGTATGTGTCATAGGTTAGTATTCTTATAAGCGGCGATGGGCTTGCAACCTGTCACGTACGGAATACTAACTACTGTGCAAAATGTGGGCATGTACCAAATGTCATGTTTGGACTTGCCTCTGACTACCCTCTTTAGATATCCTCAAAAGATCTAAGTAACTAAAGATCTGAGGAGATATCTACCGATCCTGGGGATTACAGTCGTGATCATATATTATTATATTATACATATATCGTTTACAGATGGACGACCCAATGAAAACTACAACGCTTCCAACCTCCCCTTCGGCGACTTCTCCTACCTGACCGATGTGATCTACAACCCGATGGCTTTTAACTACAATATGCAGGTTTGTACTTTTTTTTCTAACCTATATCGTCCCACTGCTGGGCAAAGGTCTCTTCCAAATCACGCCAACCATCTCTATCCTTCGAGGTCTCTCACCATCTGCCCTCTGCCAGGTTTGTACTAATAAAGTAATATAATATTATACAAATCTAACTCCAACCACGTAACTCTCGCATTATTCCTTCTTAATTTAAGAGTTTGACTCCTGTCGGCATAACTGATGAATTTTTCTCTACTTAGTTATTTCCAGGGCAACCTCCTTGACCTCATACGACATGACAGCTACCTTCTCTTTCACTCGGCTCATATAGCTTATCCTCGGTCTTCCTCTTCCTCTCTTCCCTTCCACTTTTTCTTATATAATGTTCTTGATGAAACTGTATTTTTTATATACCTATGACACGCAAAAACAAACCCGAGTGAGGGTATTCAAAAATGGCCGCCATATTGGATTTGGAACCGGAAGTTAAACATGTTACAATTTTTAAAGTCATGTAAATAAATAATAAATAAATATTGGTGGACATTCCACACAACGCCCCCAAATTAAGCAAAGCTATGAGAACCAGATAGCTGATAGATTAATTAATATTTTTTTTTTTGTAAATTCATTCATAGAATACACAATACCCAGACACAGAACAAACATCTTTGTTCATCATACAAATGTTAGTCCTGACTGGGGATCGAACTTACAACCTACAGCGCAGAAAGCAGAGCTACTACCAAACCGAGTTTTGAGGCCAGTCGTCAGCTGTATGGAAAATCCGCGTAGGTTCAAATTGAGTTTCACTATTATTATTTTCCAGGCGGACCCAGAGCGCAGCGCCGACGAGCAGAGCCACACCGAGACCTCGCACGACCGAACCATCGACGTATCTGACACGTCTTCCGACGAGGACGACTCGCGAGCGGAGCCCGAGGACAGCGTGCCCCCCGTCGCCATGGAAACGCAAATCATGACCGTCGGCGACTGCCAAATTGTCAAACTACCCACAACCACCAACAATGAAGAGAACAACGACAAGCCCGACCAATCACCGGAGACTAACACCGTCACGTCGTCCACTAACAGCGCGGTCACGATAACACCTATCACCACAGTCGGTGACTGCACCATACGGCCGGTGGAGAACGCCTAGTACAAGTTTAAAGTCTACCCCATCGTAAAAAACGGTAAAATGATCGGATGGTATAAAAAGTAGACACAGACTTTTTTTGCTGCTTTTCGTAGATCTTCCATGGTTTTATAGCTGTTTACCTTCGCCGGGCTCGGACGGTGTGGTTAGTTGCAAGTTGTATCGCGTTTGCCGCTAACTTCACATCGATTACTGTAGCTATATAGTTTACTGTCACTTTGGAAGTATTTTATAAGTTTATTTCTTCAAGTATATGTACTGGTTTTTGCCTTAACATAGAAAATATAGACCTTTCTATAATACTCCGTTTGATCGATATGAACTTTACATGAAGAGTAAAGTAGAGACAAAACCTCACTTAATCTACTGTGTGTAGGTTAGCTTTGATAGTCACCAGACCCCTCTGACGGGTGACGGTCACCCATCCATAACGTGACTGCGCTTAAATCGATCTGTAAAGAATTACTTAGGTAAATCTATGTCAATGTATTCCAAAACTTCCCCAAACTACTAAAGTCTGTAACATATACACGTATTTAATTGCAATGATGCTGTCTGTTAGACAAGTTTATCGGTAGGTGACCCCGGCCTTGAGATGCGCTTCTTAGCAGTTAGTTTCAAATCAAGTCTGAACGCGGACGTAATTTTAACGCGTGCCTAATCATGTATTATATCGTGTCATACAATTCATACGAGCGTCATTGAGGTAAGGTTTTGGGGGAACTATGCAATTATTGTGGTAGCATTTACAGAACTGATACTTTGAAAGCATTTCAGCAGTGGACAGTGAACGTACGGCTGACGCGTGCTTTTCAGGTGTTTAAGGGATCGTTACAAAAGAAAGCTAAGCCAATTTTGAAAACAGTGAAATGCTAATGTCTATCAAATTATGTTTCATGCTTAGAGTTTATTTCTTTGCAACTCTGTACGTAATTTTACTAAGAAAAATGTCTTCCTATAATTCATGCGTATTGTAATGCTACTACAATGATGAAGTATATTTATATCAAATAAATTTATTCAGAAATGTCTGTCAAATGCATTTAATTGGCGGTGAAGGAATTAATTTATTCTATGAATTTGACTACTTAGGCTATGTATCCACTTGCAAAATAACTTAATTACGAAACTAATTTTAAACGTGGTAAAATTAAATATAACGGTAAATAGTACTGCGTCATATTTCCAATTCAGGCCTTTCAGTGTTAGCGCTGAAGATGCTACGGCAGAAATGGAAATATGATTACGTCTAGCTTTACAATATATACTCGTGATAGAAATAAAACACAATACACCAAGAGAAACAATTTGTCATAATTAAAATGACAATGTTTTACATGAAAATTCATAGTTTAACTATATTTATAAGCATCACAATACCTAAATTTAATCGTTGCACCTTAATATAATAGGGATAGAATTGCTGACCATAAGCGGAATTATTCACAAAAACTCCAAACTTTCGGTCAGTTTTAACAAACTGAAATATGATGACAACTGCAATGAGTGATTTCAAAACTTATGATTAACAATAATATATATTATAGCATAGAAAACATTATATTTTCATGTAGAACATTGTAGATTTACATATAGAACGTATAATATTTTGCGAATATCTACATAGAGACATAATTATTTACTCGATAAAGTTAAATATTATATTAGCCGTGAATATTTAGATACATAATAAAGAGCACGAAACTTCTTTTTTGTCGTCTATGGAATTGACACTCAAAAGTATTTTTAAACTCGAATGTAATCTCGAAAGATCTGATATAGTACGGGAGGCACGTCTTTAAAAATATTTTTGGGTGCAGGACCTTTCTACTTAATTTGATATTTTACCGTTATTTAAAATTCTTTTTTATCCTTGATTTTAGAGCTCGTCTTTCAAGCTGATACCATGAAGATGGAGCAATAAAAGATTGGTATAATCCGTTATTTTACGAAGGGTACATTCAAAACTAACTAATATTCTACGAAATAAGCAAAATTTTTTTGCGAACTTTGACGAAACCTTTGAGTAGAAAGGCCCTGCAGTGATAGTTTTGTTTCATAAATGATTAGATTATTCTAACTGGTATTTTTAAAGGATATTTTTGCTTATTAAAGCATCCATACAGTACACTGTGTTCAGAATATACTTAAATAGTTGTCATTTGCGCGCGCTTTTACAACGCCTGCCTTACATTGCCTTAACAGTTTAAAACGTTGAATATAACTAATGTATTCATTTATGAAGCAAAACACCCATATCCGATCGACTGTCTGATATTTTACTCTTGTAATTTTAAGTTATTTAAGAATACATTTAAATCGCGTAGTGTAAGCACATGCTATATAATCGCCTTTTCCATTCTCTATAACTGTATCGATTCCTGTGAATATTAGAAAGTAGATTGTAGTGTCTTAGATAAAACTTAATATTCTAAATATTAAATGTATTTCGGCAACACCACACTTATGAGTGATACGAAATTATGTAGCGACATAATATTAGCGAGACATTTGTAATTAAATATATAACAATTATATTTCTTTAATATTTTAGCTTGCAGAAGCATTGTTCTATGTATCGTAGCGTTTTATGTATGCAATAACCTGTGGTGTGACAGCTATCGTACATAAGCCAATTTAATATTAGGCTGTATGACAGTCGATTGGCATTCTATCTTGATCAAATAGTTAGGTTAGTTTAAGTTTCTAATATACGACTCTATATCGGTCGATTTACTATTGAAAGTATTAAAAACGTATGTTCTTTTAAATCTGTACAGTAGAATAGTTCCTAAAGTGTAATCGATAAAATAATCCTTTTAGACTAGTGGAGATTGTAACTCCCTTTATTGTTTACACTTAATTTAACTTACGATCAAATTCTATTAAGTATTTGCTTTTAAACACATGTCGAATCGTTTTTAATTAAGTTTTATTAGAAGACTGCTCGGATTAGTTTTCTTTTGATTTCGAGTGGAGCCCCGTAGAGGCATGTTTACTTTGAGTCTCAAACGGCAAGTTAGGCTTATTGAGAGTTATTTTTATAGGAATGTATTTTTGTAACTTTACTAGATAAGTTTTCAGTAATCATTTACTCGACGTATCCCACTATAAGCCCTTTTAGTAAATAATCAGATTTTTAGAAGCTCTTTGGCAGCTATACTCTTCATAATGGACGTACTCCGCATCCCTTTTAACGTCATTTCCCTTTGTCCCTTTGCGAACATGAAAACACTAGATGTCTATCTATGGCTGTTGTTTCAGGGGTCTTACCACAAACTTCAGGCAATATCAAAGTAATATAACTTTGATATTATTGGAAGTAATGTTACTTCAAGCTTGAAATGTGACGTTTCTGAAACATAATGGTTTGTAAGAGCTTGTGGTAAGACCTTTCGTCACCATTTGAAATTAAAGCACCTATCTCAAAATATCGTAAAAGTTTTACAAAATATTGGCTATTCTTAAGTTTATTATTATTTGTAAGGATCACTTCATGACAGAAAGACATAACTGTTTAATATGATTGCATTGTTGGTTATCGTTTACCGATATTAGTTTTGTGAACGATCTATTTATTTATGGAATGTTGAGTGATCGATGTTTGTTTGCATTTATATTTTATGTTTACGAATTGAAAATGTACTGCAGTTTATTGTGAATTCGGGTTTTATCTATATTTGTGGTCGTCACGTTTTTAATCAAAAACAATGATCACCACAAGAAATCTTTGTCGATGAAATCTATATTTATACATTTTTATGTAATTGTTTCTACGTAACTTCTGTTGATTTTCAGTTTATTCCTTGCTTATGTTTACCTGTTAATTTTACCTTTACATGTCTAACAAGAGATTATTATGGGCGAACTATTTTTTGTTTGTTCCTCAAGCTAAGTTTTGGTGTTAGAAGAATTTGAGCGGTCGGATCTCTCTTTGTGTCACTGGACTCACTGGTCCTTTTTTGGTAACTCTAAGCTTGTGTATCTGAACAGATCTAGCGAATGATGGAGAGAGATCAGTGTGTAAGGACCCAGAATAGATTACTCCTTTCACAGGCCGCATAGTTACGTAAGCTTAATCATTTTAATTTGATAAACCTTTAGTTGTCGTGGAAAGTTTTATATTCCTTTATTGTGAAATGTTTATCATTTTACGTTGTGATCAAGTGAGTGCAAAATTTTATTTTATATCCAGTTTTGGCGATTCGTCAATAAAGGGCAGCAGGAATATACGCGTTTAGTTCTGCCATGTCCAAAAGCAGTATTTTTTAGATTGTAATCTTTATTGTAACTTTTTTATTTTAACATTTTATTAAATTCGATCGTTAGTTTATTTCTAACAGTGAAATTAAATATTTAATAAAGAAATCGCAAAAAGTTGTGTTTGATTTAGTAGTGTAGTGTACCCTTTTAGGAACACTGTTAATAACGTGACATTCGTAATCATTAAAATAGGTAAAGTTTTCTACTAAATTCCTGTTTTAAATTTTTCTTCTTTTCCATTCAAATAAAAATAAAAAATGTAACATATCAATTAAAAAGTATTTATTACATAAATATGTAGATATTTGGATAACCACACTTCAGTTGCTCAAACCGTTACATCTATAACTAAATAAATTTATTACAAGCCTTACATAATAGTTATACATTAATAATTGCGCGTCTACGTCCCCGGCGGGGGTGGGGGGTCGGTGTTGACCCACTGGGGTTGAGATCCCGGCATGTTACAGAAGTTAGAGCCGAAAATAGGCGCGTTGGGTCTCATAAGACCCATGTGAGGCATGGGCGCTCGCATTCTAGGATAGTTCGGATACATAAACGGCGGTGGAGAATTAGGATTGAACGCTCCATACATGTAAGGGAAGTTGGTAGCCGCCCCGAACGGTAACTCATTCGGATGCTGTGGTGGGGTTCTGATATCTGTATCCATGTTCCAGGGTCTCGCGTGGCGCTGAGATGTGTTGGGGTTGCGTCTGGATCCAGCAGAGAAAGGGTTACGTCCACGACTAGGCCCGGAACCGAATCTACTGCTAGATTCCGAGGGTCTTTGGGTCCGCTGGGGGACTTTCCTGGGGTTTTTCGAGGTCTCTCCGTCTTCGGTTTCGTTGTGTCTGTTCTTGGCCTCGCGTTTCGCTCGTCTCTCCTCTTCGTCGTCGGAATACTCCACCTGGCCCGGGGGAGGCTCGATGTCGTTCTTCCACGACGCATCCGAGCCTTTCATCCTGTAAATGCAAATATTTTTATTTCTGCAGCGCTTCATCACCAGATAAAAGAGATACCATCACCAGATAAAGATCCAATTTATTTTGATATTTTGATTATTGTTTTTGTAGATTATTGTGTTTTGAAATTATTGTGTCAATTTTATGTAACCTATGGACCTATGTAGTCTGAAATAAAATAAATAAATAATAAATAAAAGTGACCAGGCATACCACAAAATGGGCCGACACACAAGTCTAAAAAAAATATAGCAAAAAATATCATCAATGGATAAGATGAGATATAATATTCTGTTCTAAAAACATGGAGACGAATCTGATTCTGAACTTTATATTTAGGTTGTTGACATTCTTTTAGCGTTATTATATAATCAGTGAATAGGATTAAATATGGGTGTAGGCTTTTCGCATAACACGATTATGCTTTAGCTATTCAATGAGACGGTAATTAAATTATAATCTGTACCTATATTATGAGCTTAACCTGACTGACTGACTGACTGATTCATCATCGCCGAACCAAAACCGCTGAAGTTAGAAAGCTGAAATTTGGAAGATGGCTTCCGTTTATAACGAAATCATCCACTAAGGCGGGATTTTTGGATTTTTTTATGAGTTGTGTGATTTGTTTGAAACTAGTATCTACATCAAGTCATCCATCTCACAGCTAGACAAAATTTTCGAAAAACCGTTACAAACCATCTATGTATAGATAGCTCAAATGATCTAGATCACTCAGGGGAAAACGTCAAACGCTTACTACGTTCAATGCCAATACTATCAGTATTTGCTGGCGTATCATGACTACCGCAAACACAAATAAGAAACAAAGTCGTGTTAGTACACCATCTATAGCTCAAAAACGGCTGGAACAACAAATGTTGCGATTTTTGTGTTTTTGGATTTATCTTCGTCCGGAATAGGGTAATAAGTATTAAAACATTTGAAAATTAAACAAAAAATTGATTATCTAATGCGGTACGTAGTTCGCCGGGACAGCTAGTATTGCCTATAAATATTTTATCAAAAACAGATAATTAACCATGTAACCTGAGAACTTACTTTATCAGATCTGGCAGGAAGACATAGCTGGTGTGTTTACTGTCGGGCGCTATGAACACGTCCGCGCCCACGCTCACGCCGCGCTCCAGCACGTGCTGGTGGGTGTTGAAGCGGATAGCGTAGTGCGGCTCGGTCACCTGCAATCGCAATACTGTTTAAAGAACTTTGTCGTGATCAACCTATTAAAATACAACGCGGAGCTTAAACCGCTGGTCTTAGAGACTTGAAATTAGGAAGTTTGTATTAAAACAACATGACGCGAACGAAGTCACGATAAGTCCCATTTGTCCATTTATGAAAATTTTAAACTTTGTATTTATACCATTTCGTATAATCGCGCTCTCTTTCATTAATTCTCAGAGGAAAGAAGATTAGTACTTATCTAATAGTCGTTCCTCCAGTCTAGACTCTAGGATATTAATTTATAATTTAGGTGTAATGGACTATATTATTTTTTCTCTGACAATGCCCTGTCTCTATCTATATCTACATAAGAGCTTAACCTGACTGACTGACTGACTGACTGATTTATCATCGCCCAGCCGAAACCGCTGAAGCTAGAAAGCTGAAATTTGAAAGGTGGGTTCCTTTTATAACAAAACCAGCCACTAAGACGGGATTTTTGGAAATTCCACCTCTAAGGGGGTGAAAAAGGGTGAAAACTTTAGTATGAAACTTTTTAACGCGTGGAGCGATTTTTTTGAAACTTTGTTTGTGCACTGTAAATGCAAAATTAATGGACACGTATTTCAGGATTTTTCAATATAACCATCAAAAAGGGGTCAAATGTGGGGTCAATTTTTGTATGGGAACTTTTTAACGGGTAATGCGATTAGCCTGAAACTTTGTTTGTGTACTGTAAATGCAAAATAAATGAACACGTGTTTTAGGATTTTTCAATATAACCTTCAAAAAGGGGTCAAATGTGGGGTCAATGTTTGTATGGGAACTTTTTAACGGGTGGTGCGATTGGCTTGAAACTTTGTTTGTGTACTGTAAATGCAAAATAAATGGACACGTGTTTCAGGATTTTTCAAAATAACCTTCAAAAAAGGGTCAAATGTGGGGTCAATGTTTGTATGTGAACTTTTTAACGGGTGGTGCGATTGGTCTGAAACTTTGTTTATGTACTGTAAATACAAAATTAACGGACACGTGTTTCAGGATATTTCAATATAACCTTCAAAAAGGGGTCAAATGTGGGATCTGTTTGTATGGGATCTTTTTAACCTGGTGCGATTGGTCGGAAACTTTGTTTCGTGTTTCAGGATTTTTCAATAAAACCTTAAAAAAGGGGGTCAAATGGGGGTGGGGTCAATGTTTGTATGGGAACTTTTCAACGGGTGGTGCGATTGGTCTGAAATTTAATTTCGTGTTAAAGGATTTTTCAATATAACTCTAAAAAAGGGGGTCAATGTTTGTATGGGAATTTTTTAACGGGTGGTGCGATTGGCCTGAAACTTTGTTTTCTGTTTCAGGATTTTTCAATATAACTCAAAAAAAGGGGTCAATGTTTGTATGGGTTTTTTTTGACGGTTGGTGCGATTGGTCTGAAACTTTGTGTACTGTAAATACAAAATGAATGAACAAGTGTTTCAGGATTTTTCAATATGACCTTCAAAAAGGGGTCAAATGTGGGGTCAATGTTTTTATGGGTACTTACTTTTTAAAGGGTGGTGTGATTGGTCTTAGTTTTGGTTTGGATACTTTAAATGCAAAATAAATGGAAACTTATTCCTGGATATTTCAAAATAGCCCTCTAAAATGGGTAAAATTGGGTGTCAAAGTTATTTATGGGATTTTTTTATTAGTGTAATTTGTTTGAAACTCAGTTTAGATACCTACTTTAAGTGAACGAAGTCGCGGGCGGGACAGCTAGTTATTTATAAATAAGCGAAAGACACGTGAATATTTTTTTTTTTAAGTTTAAAACTAACTTTAGTTACCTAGTGCTGCTTAGAATCAAGGCAATATACTGCGAATCACGTAACCCGCCGTCATCGGTAGTCAGTAAACAAACTTACATACATATATATACCTACCCCAAACACAATAGCCTCCTTCTCCGCAGTCAGGTAAAAATTACGAGGAGCTTAGTGATAAGTGCCCATAATCGAGGCGTTATTAGCTTGTTGATTGAAATGCAACTCGCAATTCGATCAATCGCGAATCAATATCAATTAAAGTAAGTCATTCCACGCAATAGATTCATAGCGTTCAATAAATCCAAGGCCGCAGCGAACAATCGGCAGTAAAGGCCTATAAACTTCTGGCGTTCAGGGTAATTTAATAAAGAAATAGACCGCTAAATAGAAGACAATCTTCTCAAGACCAAGACAACTATAGCACAATAAAAAACAAAGCCAAAGTTTTAAAAAAATATATAAGTTCGTTAGATAGATCTTTAAGGATATGGGCAGAGGCACAACTACCTCCTTTAGACATTTTAAGAGTATTTTTTAGTATCACACATTTGTACAAATATATGGGAAAATAATAAAAGTAAACGCGATATTGGCCCGTTGTTTATAAATTTTAAAAGATGTTAAGATCAAAGCTGGGGATTTCAGTCATGATATTTGTTCTGTTCGAGGCAGTAAACTCTTGAATAATAATTGAACCTAAGTATACTACGACATTGAACACTTCAAGTTCAATCGTGAAATCGAAAAGCATCACAGTTTGTTTGTGTAGGTAGGGTCTTGCTATTTGGATGACAGCCAATGCAATTTGACTAACAAAATATAGTAGAAAAATGAAAATAAAAAATAAATAAAATAAAATACTCCATCACTACAAATCATTATTATGTGTGCAGAAATGGGAACAATTTGAATTATTTTTTACTATTCCCACAAATGGCACAAAATGTATTTTAAGAATTATGCAGTATAATGAGAATAATAAGTTATTAATTGTTAAAAATAGATGATTATAAATTATTATAAATAAAATTTAAGTAATAAAATATTATAAATAAATTATTATAATGGCTGCTTTCCATCGTAATGTCACTAGCATACAATTACATTACATTACATCAAATTTGCTGTATTTGAGTTCAAGCGTAGATTAATGCATGTATAAGGCCAGGAGCTTTACACTCTGCGCTTCTTATTTTTACCGTGTGACCAATTCTTTCGAACCAGTGTGGTGAAAAGGGCCCCTTTCGTGCATCTCTGCGCCCATTATCTTATCCTCAAAAAATACGTTTTTGGCACAATAAATTCAGCCCGAAAAACTCCAGTTTTGTTAGGGCACAATCAATTAATTTCCTCAGAGATTCGGGGCTATACTTACAGGTCCAAACACATCAAAGACCTTCCCCAAGGCTTTGGCTCCGTTGTCCAGGAACAACACACTGTCGAGGTCCACAGCTGGCGTCCCCGGCAGGGCTTTCACTACAACTGCAAAAAAATAAAATTACTGGCTTCCGCCCGCGTGGTACCTTGAAAAACAAAAACAAATCTATCCCGGACATTTTTCCGGGATAAAAAGTAGCCTATGTGCTATTCCAGACTAATCTATCTCTGTGGCACATTTCATCCAGATCCGTTCAGCTGTTTCAGGGTGAAAGAGTAAGAAACATTCATACGTACAAACTATCACGTTTATAATATTAGTTGGATAAGTATAATCCACTTAGGGTTGGCTATGTAGGTATGCTTGTGGTATAGAATGTGGAAATTTAAAAAGTCAAAAATAACTATTATTTAGGTATTTTCATACTTTCACAATAGACATCCTCAAGATTCCAGTGAAAAGGGGCGTATTTTTCTTGTAAATAAACTTGCAAACGAAGTTAAGATAAAAAAATAATGGTTTGTTTACTTTATTTATTATCTATACTAATATTATAAAGAAGAAAGATTTGCAATATTGTTAATTTGTAACAAATAAACTCAAAAACTACTGGACCGATTTCGAAAATTCTTTCACTATTAGAAATCTACATTAGCCCTGAATAACATAGGCTATATTTTATGCTAAGTATATTGTTTTTTTGCGGACAAAGTCGCGAGTAACAGCTAGTCATTTATATTTGCAAAATTCGATTTCAGTATGTAAGTTTTTAAGGTCAAGTTCTGAAGACTTCCAGACTTGACTAACTGCATAAATATTTACCTGTTTCTATAAATTATTCACTAAATAAACATACTTTTTATTTATAAGAATGAAGAACAATAGAAATGCAAAGCGCGCATGCAAAGAAGGCTAATAAATATCGGGAATCGTCAGCCGCGAAGAAAGGCCGTAGGTACCTATTGATTGGAGCCGCCAAGGTCAGGGGTAACGGCTTGTGTTAGCCTGTCGAGGGCACCGGTATTCAAATGGCTATTTGCCATCTATAGAACCACTTTAAAGAACCAATGAGCGATGAATTTGAGGTTTAAGATATTTATTTCTCAAAAGAATAGCCTGTCGAGGGCAATTCAAATGGCTATTTGCCATTTGATACCACTTGAAAGAACCAATGAGCGATGAATTTGAGGTTTAAGATATTTATTTCTCAAAAGAATTCACTTACGTGACAAAATTTAACTTAAAACTTAACCAGAAAAATCCATTGGTAGTACATTTCTGGATTCGAACCAAAGACCTTAGGATCGGAAGGCGGGGCCACTACCAGTAGACCACTAGTGCACCATAGGGCAGTTAAAACTAGGTATTTCACCATCTATACCTATATAAGAGCTTAACCTGACTGACTGACTGACTGACTGACTGATTGATCATCGCCGAGCCGAAACCGCTGAAGCTAGAAAGCTGAAATTTGGAAAGTGGTTTTCTTTTATAACAAATCCATCCACTAAGGCGGGATTTTTGGAAATTCCACCTCTAAAGGGGTGAAAAAGGGTGAAAACGTTAGTATGAAACTTTTTAACGCGTGGAGCGATTTACATGAAACTTTGTTTGTGTACTGTATATGCAAAATGAATGGACACGTATTTCAGGATTTTTCAATATAACCATCAAAAAAGGGTCAAATGTGGGGTCAATTTTTGTATGGGAACTTTTTAACGGGAGGTGCGATTAGTCTGAAACTTTGTTTGTGTACTGTAAATGCAGAATGAATGAACACGTGTTTCAGGATTTTTCAATATAACCTTCAAAAAGGGGTCAAATATGGGGGTCAATTTTTTTATGGGAACGTTTTAACGGGTGGTGCGATTGGTCTGAAACTTTGTTTGTGTACTTTAAATGCAAAATGAATGAACACGTGTTTCAGGATTTTTCAATATAACCTTCAAAAAGGGGTGAAATGTGGGGTCAATGCTTGTATGGGAACTTTTTAACGGGTGGTGCGATTGGTCTGAAACTTTGTTTGTGAACTGTAAATACAAAATGAACGGACACGTGTTTCAGGATTTTTCAATATAACCTTCAAAAAGGGGTCAAATGCGGTGTCAAAGTTAGTATGGGATTTTTATGAGTTGTGTGAGGTGTTTGAAACTCAGTTTAGATACTTTAAGTGAACGAAGTCGCGGGCGGGACAGCTAGTATTATATATATAGGCAAGATGGGTCCGCAGGTCGTACATGGGCGAGGTTGGCGCAAGATAGAGGCGAATGGCAAAAGCGGAGAGTCCTATGCCCAGCAGTGGATGAGAAGGGCTGATGATGATGATTTCACCATATTTGCGTTTATTTTGTGGGTGCCTGGTCTAGATACAAAGATACTAGATGAGCTAAGAGTACAAAAGTACAAATTTTTTAGAGGTATATCTGTAGCCTAAAAGACTGCCGCACTTCTTAATCCCGCTTAATAGTGTTCTCTTACCTAATTGTTCAACAATGCTGGAAATAACTCCTATTTTAAAAGTTTCTTTAGCTGGTAGGCTGATAGCTAGGTCTTCTATCGGCGGCAAGTCTTCTAAGCCCATCTCTCCATTGACTTTTGGAGCCTCCGGCTGTGCAGGTTTGTTCGCTCCAGTTCCTTCATCTCTGGAAATTTCATAACACATTTATGTAAAAAAATATTTTGTTAATGGTCTTTTTTTAATAGAGGTAGAGGTAGACCAAATAAAAGATGGATGGACTGTGTGAAAGATGACATGGGTAGGATAGGAGTGAGTACTGAGATGATGAATGATAGAGGGAAATGGAAGAAGATCACATGTTGTGCCGACCCCACATAGCATGGGAAAAGGGCAGGAAGATGATGATGATGATGGTCTTTTTTCAATATAAAAAATTTAACTGAAAATTGAGTCACAATTAATAACTAATAGCTTCGGCCCGCTTCGCCCGCGAGGTACCTACGTAAAGTAAAGCCTATGCTCATCCTGAAAGTTCATTTTAAACATTGGTAAAAGAATTTTTCGAAATTGGATGGGTAGTTGCGTATATTACCTCCTACATACAAACAAACAAAATTTACCTCTTAATAATATTAGTGTAGAAAGGTAATTAGTAGTATTAGCACTTTCTGTTTTTTTTTTATATTTTGTTTGGCTAAGATTTAGACAGAATATACTATCAGGGGCTTTACCACAAGCTCTTACAAACCATTATGTTTCATGAACATCACATTTCAAGCTTGAAGTAACACTACTTCAACACAACTTCTAAAGCTCATGGTATGAAATATCAAAGTTTTGTTACTTTGATATTGCCTGAAGACAGGCCCCAGGTTGCCATCTCTCTCAAAAAATTTACATAACTTCCATATTATGTTTGGCTGTTCCCTTCACTTTAATTTTCGTAGGAAGGAATTCTACAAGAAAGTAAGTATGGCTACATGGAACTTAAGCATTAACAGTATATTAAATACTATCTTTCGCCTACGGCTTCGCCCGTGTGGTATTTTGAAAAACAAAACAAAACTATCCCATGGGAACCATACATTTTTCCAGGATAAAAAGTAGCCTATGTGTTATTCCAGTCTATAATCTATATCTGTGCCAAATTTCATCCATATCATACATTCAGACATCCATACATTCATACAAAATTTCGCATTTATAATATTAGTTGGATCATCATCATCTTCCTGCCCTTTTCCCACGTTATGTGGGGTCGGCACAACATGTGATCTTCTTCCATTTCCCTCTATCATTCGTCATCTCAGTACTCACTCCTTTCTTACCCATGTCATCTTTCACACAGTCCATCCATCTATTCTTTGGTCTACTTCTACCCTAGTATCCATCCACATTCATACTTAACACTCTCCTCGTCACATGACATTCATCTCTTCTCATAACATGCCCATACCACGCTAACCTATTACTCCTCATCTTTTCTGTTACCGGTGCCACTTTCAGACTTCCTCTATAATATTAGTTGGATGTTGTTTTTAAAAGAGGATTTTTGTATGGCTTCACTACATACTGCTTTCTATAACGAACTAACATTTCCATTACAGCAGAACAATAAATGACACATTCATTTTTTACCTTTGTCCCTCAGGCATTCTGATTGGCATGAAAATAAGAGAACAATTTAATAAAACTTATTACAAAGCATTTGGCATATAGTGAAACATTTTTTCAAAGATGTGTGTTAGTTGCCCCACCATTGGCCACTTATACAAACAGGACTTAATAGCTCTACCTCCAGACAGAGCTAAAGCCTTTGTTTTGCTTGAAAACTTATCATGATTTGGACAATTTAAAAGTGCTTTCTGTGGTACAGAATGGCTCAGATACTCTGTAAATGCAATCAGCGGTCAAACCTATCCAAAACCTGTGTATTGCATAACTAAGATTATGTTTTAGTAAGACTTTTCGAGCCACAAATTTTAATGTTTGCTAAGTAGTGATCATTAAAAGTTAAACATGTTGGTTTTAGCAATTGTTGAATAGCTTGAGAATATGGAATGAGCTATTCTAAGCGAGGTATATTAGCTTCTGTTTTGTCACTAGTTCTTTGGAACCAAGGTGCAGTGCCTTAAAGCCTTGTAGCATGTAGCTTTTCCATTATTGTGATTAATGTGTTAGTAACTCACCCACTCGACAGCACCTCTTCAACGTCTTTGATCGAGTCTACATCACTATCACTATCACTGGAGCCAGACTCGTCAGAGTCGCTGATGTCTTCCCTGTACATCGCCACTTCGTATCCGTTCTCACTCTGAGGGTCGATGATCATGTGCTGAACGCTGTCCTCATCATCATCGTCACACTCCGCCGCCCGCGACAGAGGACCGTGAGCGCAGGCATTGATTATGTTATTCTTTAGAACCATTTCACTCATCTCTGGGGCGTCAGAATCATCATTCTGATTCACTGCATTGTCGTTCGACACTTCAGTATCCGATTCACTGTCCGAACCACCATATTCCGCTATCAAACACAACGACACGTTTTTATTATTGCTGTCTTGATTTTCCATTGTGATAATCGCGACCACGCGCGTGAGGTGTGATACAAACGAACGCGATTTTCAATAATTACTAATAGCTAGCAGATCTGTAAGGCGCAAGTTGTAGAGACTCGAGATTAGCTGATACGATCTAAGTAAAGAAGCCGCATTGAAACACTGATACTGGTAGCTACGTATTGATTAAAAATTACGAGAAATACTGCAGCCAAATTCTTTCAAGCCACAGCAAAAACTAAACCTCTTCCGCATCTGCTTCTGCAAAATGATTGACATTTTTTGCGAAAAAAATTGCCAGTTGCCTTTGTGTTTGGCCGATGCTATTTTTACGAACAACTTGTCATTTAGTTGAATTGGCATTACACCAAGAAATGAAATACGTTTGTACAAACAAACAAACCAAAGCAAGAGGGGGGGGGAGTTTATATATTTTTTTCTAAAGAGGGAATGTACTTATGTATGGGACATCTCATTTCCATCATTCCTCATCATTATCAAAATATTTTCATTGACTCGGACAAAAATCCTTAAAATAAAAAAAACCGATACTTTTTCATTCAAATTATTGAATTAAACTAGTGTTTTTTTCTCTATGGTTGAGTTGAGTGAGATTGTTTGTTTTTGTTTTGTTTTCTTGTCGTGTCGGTCCTCAGAGTAAAGATAAATGTCGGTCTCTCCTCCCTCTTTCTAGCAGGCTAGCAGTCTGTTCCGTTTTGTTTATTTATTTTGTTTCTTCCTTGAAAATTCTTGCATTTCTTGCAATGCAACAAATTACAAATGTAATCTTATTTTGGGATACTATTTCACAAAAGCGAAGCACTAATATATATTATCCTTAATTTAAATCAGTAGTAAGTTCAATAGATTTTTCGAATGCCTTTTCAATATTGTGCCAAAATTTACTAGTTACTAGCTGTAAGTCATTTGTTGGTTTCGTTTGTATTCGTGCTGTGTCACTTGATTATTCCAATTTACAGACTTCAGAAGTATGTCTCCTGCTGTATGCAGAGTGTGCTTAGTAAGTGAAATGAAAATGTACAGAATTGAAAACCAAGAAATCCAAAAATTATATGAAAAACTCACAAATACCAAGGTATACTATCAAACTCAAAAAATCAGAACATTATTACCTACCTATTACATATACTTACTGGGCTTGTAGGGCTCCCCCATTCAGTAAATACTTAGCCATGTTTTTTTATCAATGTTTATCATCATTATTCAATGTTTAGTAGAAGACGACTGCTTTAGGGTATGATCAGTGAATCATTATAATGACTGTTGACCTTAACAACACTAGATCAGTAATAGCTACTGCATTAATTATTTGTATCATTCCAGCTCAGCGCAGAAGATCAAATGCCCGAATCAGTATGTTACATTTGCTATTCACTGCTACAGAAGTGCTGTAGATTTTCTAACTTGGCTCATCAGTCAGAACAAATACTGAGAAACCAATTGAAGACGGGTAATCAACAAGTATGTGTTTACGAGAACTTTCTAGTGATAATTTCTTTATTTTTTAGGAAGTTTTTTCTATGCAATTATTCAGACAAATATATTGTTCTTATGCATGCGGCGGAGATGCGAATGTTGAGATGGATGTGTGGAGTGACAAGGATGGATAAAATAAGGAATTAGTATATCAGAGAAAGTCTGAAAGTGGCACCGGTGTGATGGAAAAGATGAGGAGTAATAGGTTAGCATGGTATGGGCATGTTATGAGAAGAGATGAATGTCATGTGACTAGGAGAGTGTTAGGTATGAATGTGGATGGATACAGGGGTAGAGGTAGACCAAAGAAAAGATGGATGGACTGTGTGATAGATGACATGGGTAAGAAAGGAGTGAGTACTGAGATGACGAATGACAGAGGGAAATGGAAGATCACATGTTGTGCCGACCCCACATAACGTGGGATAAGGGCAGGAAGATGATGTTGATGATGATGCTGTTCACTCTGTCTCACTTGCTCTTTTCTTGCTGTTTTCAGATTACATGCGACACAACGCACCCATGCTCAGTAATGAACCTCGTAAAAATAAAAAACCTATCTGTGACTATTGCATCATCATTGGAAGAAGATTATCTTAATAAAAATATATTACAACACTCTTCAGGAAATGTGCATGATAATAATTATTTCTGTGTGTATGAAGATACTTCTACGTCAATAAAGATAGAAACAGAAGAGATAAATGTTAAAGTAGAAACAAATTCAGAAGATGAAGGTTTATTAACATCCACGGTTAAAACTGAGAAGTGTGTACCGATGGGAATCAGTAATACAAAGAATAATAGATTATTAAAACCAGGAAATACACATGTACATAAGACCTTACAGAGTAATAAGGAGCCTCATGTCAAAGATAATCCATATTTCTGTTGTGATGTTTGTAAACAGATGTTTTCCTCAAAATATCATCTACAGATGCATATGAAATCCCACACAGGAAAAAACTTATATAGCTGTAATAAGTGTAATAAATCATTTTCTAAAATTTACTACTTGCGAAAGCACATACAAATCTGCTCTGCAACAGCTACAATGATATGCTTGTATTGCACCCAAACATTTACAGACATAGATCAATTCGAAGATCACCTAAAAACTCATTCGGATGAAAAGCAATACATCTGTAGTCGATGCAGTCAAGTATTCAAAAAATCATCCCTACTAAGATACCATATGAAAAGTCACACCGGAATTAAACCTTATACATGCAATGCATGTGGTAAATCTTTTAAAGAACATTCACAATTGAAAACACACAGTGTTGTCCACAAAGATCGAAGACTGAGACCTTTCAAGTGTGATATATGTGGCAAAACATATCCTGTAAAAGGTTCTCTAACAATGCACATGCGATCTCATACCGGAGAGAGACCCTATTTATGTAACACTTGCGGCATGAAGTTTGCATATGTCGGCGTTTTGAAACAACACATCCGAAGACTGCACACTGAAGTTAAAGCATATGCCTGTAGCATTTGTTTCCTGTCGTTCAATCATGAAATTGGTCTCACAAGGCACATGAGAAATCACAATGAAGAAAGAAGACCATATTCTTGTGACCTATGCTCCAAAACATTCGGCACAGCTGGTAATTTAAAAGAACACGTCAGGGTTCACACCGGAGAAAGACCGTATTCATGCAACAGGTGCGGGAATACTTATAAACAATCAAAGCATTTGAGTGAACACCAGAAAACGATGAAATGCAGGACTTTAGCAGAGCAACAGGCAGAGAGTTAGTAGTGCGTGATCTTATACCTTTTATAGCCCTTCCACATGTTGGTGATGATTGGTCAGTGTGACAAGGACAAAAAATTTAGACAAGGATGGCGATAACACCGGGCCACGCCCGGCGTGCCATCCACACGTTGGCCCTCGCCTCAATGCGCTCCGATCAGGCAGGCAAGGCGCACGTCGATTTCGACTCGGCGCGCCGGCGAATTACGATCGATATTTTTTTAAGAAAAATGATGTCATGGATGGAATGAAATATGCTGCCTATAAACCTATTCCTGAATGCATTACATAAAATAAAATAAGTCTAGGTACTTATTTTATTACCATCATATCACATATTTACAGTAGGTACGTACATACCTAGTAGGTAATGTAGGTAGATTAGGTAAAAATGGCTACCTACCTTTTCTACCTATTCCTGAATGCATTATTTATGTATAAAATAAGTCTAAGTACTTATTTTATACTTATTATATTTTATGACTACCACCTACATTATGCGATGTTATGGAAACCAGCGCTGTACCTATGGAACCTACCTAGTTACTTACATTTATTGATCATACCTAAATAAATAAATAAAAAAGTAGCTCAATAAACATCAAATACGTTCATTGGACCTGTTGCTCATTTTGCGACACGTATCATAGTGCATTCGGCGAGTAGACACGCACGTCCGTCCCGTGCGCTAGTTTGCAAGAGACTGAATAGCAAGCCAACGTGTAGACGGCAGGCGGGCCGCGCGGCCAACTCTCTTTGATCTTGGCCCAAAAACCGACACTCGACGGGATCGGCGGCCAGCCTGTACAGGCCTGTACAGGCGTCGGCGACCCTAGGCGAACCACCTCACTACACGCTGAGCGTTGGCCATGATTGGGCCTCGCCCGGCAGGCCAGGGCCAACGTGTGTTCGCTACATTAAACAAGCAATTCTTGTATATATGTATACTAGCTGTCCCGCCCGCGACTTCGTTCACTTAAAGTAGGTATCTAACTAAACTGAGTTTCAAACAAATCACACTAATAAAAAAATCCCATAATAACTTTGACATCCAATTTTACCCTTTTTAGAGGGCTATTTTGAAATATCTAGGAATACGTTTCCATTTATTTTGCATTTAAAGTATCCAAACCAAAATTGTCTTAATTTTGGTTTGGATACTTTAAATGCAAAATAAATGGAAACGTATTCCTGGAAATTTCAATCGCACCACCCTTTAAAAAGTACTCATAAAAGTACCCAACATTTGACCCCTTTTTGAAGGTTATATTGAAAAATACTGAAACACGTGTCCATTAATTTTGTATTTACAGTAAGTACACAAAGTTTCAGACTAATCGCACCACCCGTTAAAAAAATCCCATACAAACATTGACCCTTTTTATTATTATTTATTATAGTTTGAGGCCAATCGCACCACCTGTTAAAAAAAATTGATATAAACATTGACCCCCCCATTTGACCCCCTTTTTAAAAGTTATATTGAAAAATCCTAAAACACGAAATTAAGTTTCAGACCAATCGCACCACCCGTTGAAAAGTTCCCATACAAACATTGATCCCCCATTTGACCCCTTTTTTTAAAGGTTTTATTGAAAAATCTGAAACACGAAACAAAGTTTCAGACTAATCGCACCAGGTTAAAAAGATCCCATACAAACATTGACCCCACATTTGACCCCTTTTTCAAGGTTATATCGAAATATCCTGAAACACGTATTCGTTCATTTTGTATTTACAGTACACAAACAAAGTTTCAGACCATTCGCACCACCCGTTAAAAAGTTCACATAAAAACATTGACCCCATATTTGACCCCTTTTTGAAAGTTATATTGAAAAATCCTGAAACACGTGTTCATTTATTTTGCATTTACAGTACACAAACAAAGTTACAGGCCAATCGCACCGCACGTTAAAAAGTTCCCATACAAAAATTGACCCCACATTTGACCCTTTTTTGATGGTTATATTGAAAAATTCTGAAATACGTGTCCATTCATTTTGCATTTACAGTGCACAAAAAAAGTTTCATGAAAATCACTCCACGCGTTAAAAAGTTTCATACTAACGTTTTCACCCTTTTTCACCCCCTTAGAGGTGGAGTTTCCAAAAATCCCGCCTTAGTGGGTGGTTTTGTTATAAAAGGAAACCACCTTCCAAATTTCAGCTTTCTAGCTTCAGCGGTTTCGGCTGGGCGATGATAAATCAGTCAGCCAGTCAGGTTAAGCTCTTATATAGATATAATTATATATATAATCTGAATCTCGGAAGCCAGTCAGGTTAAGCTCTTATATAGATATATATATATAATCTGAATCTCGGAAACGGCTTTAACGATTTTAATGAAATTTAGTAGGGGTTTTGGGGGTGATAAATCGATCTAGTTAGGTTTTATTTTTGGAAAACGTCGTTTACGAAGAAAGAACACCGTGCAAAGTTCGGTCACCACCAGGTACTAGTGATAATGTGCAACTTTTTGTGCTACATTGTTTTTGCTTTGATAGATGGCGTCCATAAAAATATTACTTTGTAACCTTTGACATGCCAGAACGTGGACGCGAGACATAATAAATTGTCTAATAGGAGTAGTTATTCTGTGTAATAGGTCTGGAATCCAGACAAACTACAGGTTAAAGTCCCTAAGTCATGAACGACCACAGACAAGTAGGATGCTTTTGCGGCTAGTGACGTCATGTCAGTCACACTGACAGTTGTTACCTAGTCATCTAGCTAAACGTAGTGATTATATTCTCTTTGGTTTTAGCAAGAAAATTCAAAATTACTCTATTTTTGAATAATTTCTCATCGAAAATCTCTAACCAGCCAGTGTCTATTATTATGTCCACCTGTGCAATGTTCCAAGACATTTTTAACAATTTGTTGACGTGACGTTGACAGATTAATTTTCGTTTATTTAGGCCATCTATGGCATTTTAGGGGCCACTATAGCAAAACGTAAAACGCTTTCCTTTTCATGTAGGTAGTTAGCGAGATAACGAGATGGCATAGACGAGTCACCGTATAATACATAAAATCGGTATTGACTTAGACGCGAATTGGATCTTCTGAACCGGAAATGAGGTGTAGTTAGGTAAAAATAAAAATAAATCAAACATAACAAATCTTTAATTCGCCAAAACCCCAATACAAAATTGTTGTGTAAAACGAATCACTTAACATTATCACTACATAGTATAAAAAAAGTCGCTTTTTCTGTCCCTATATCCCTATGTATGCTTAAATATTTAAAACTACGCAACGGATTTTGATGCGGTTTTTTTAAATAGATAGAGTGATTCAAGAGGAAGGTTTATATGTATAATACATACATAATATAGTAGAGGAACACTGATAATTTTAGGGGTTTCTAATGTGATGTCGTAAGTAAACACATTTTAGCATATTTAGTATCAGTACTGCATCTGTGCGGGGCGGGTCGCTAGTATTTTATAAGATTTACAAAGGTATCGCCGGAAGTAGTTTCCCCTCGCATGTTCCGAAGCCAATCCTGGTGCCATTTTCATTAAGGCAGTACCCGCGCAGACAAACCGTGTCACCATCTTGCAGGAACTTGCGTTCCTCACCGGAGATCAGACGGAGGGGCTTCGTACCCTTCCAGGATAGCTCTAGCAGGCTACCATATGAGTCGGGTAGCTGTAATACAAAATGAGAATTTCATTCTACTAATATTATAAACGCGAAAGTATGTAAGAATGTATGGATGTGTGGATGTATAGACGTATGTTTGTTACTCTTTCACGCTGAAACAGCTGAACGGATCGGGATTAAATCTGGGCAGGAGTCTAGGCCACTGATTTTACTGGATTAATTATTTATTTTGTGAAATGGCGGTGATTTTGCGTGCGCACGATCGTATTGTTTTGCGAAGAGAGTGAGTGAAAGTAGGGAGGGAGGGGAAAAAGAACGGAAAAATAGGGATGGAAAACAGAGCAGCCCCGACAACCACAGACAATAATTGAGTGGTGTCGAAGTGTGCATAGAATACGTAACACATAATCTATATATATAAAAATGAATTGCTGTTCGTTAGTCTCGCTAAAACTCGAGAACGGCTAAACGGATTTATCTTATCTTGCTCTTGAAATGTTCGTGGAGGTCTAGGGAAGGTTTAAAAGGTAAGGAAAATTCGAATAACTGCCGGGAAAACCCTAAAAATAGCCCTTTTCTATTTCCCATACAAACGTTTTCTAAATAAGTACGAAGTCTGCCGGGTCAGCTAGTAGTATTATAAATATAATTATCAGTTGTATGTAACTCACTTCACCACTGATCGTTCCAGAGCCGAGTAGGTCGCCAGGGTTGATATTGCAACCAGTGACCGTCTGCTGCGCTAACTGCTGCTTCACCGTCCAATACATGAACTTATAGTTAGACCGGCTGATGGTAGTATTGACAGGTGATTTTTCAGCTATAAAAAAGTTTCTGGTATAAAACTACAATTAAAACTAACAAACATGATCATGACTGTTAATCCCACGTTTGATTCTTCAGATCTCTAGTTACTTTGATCTTAGAACTCTTGAAAGACAATCTTAACTTCTTTATCATCATCATTAACAAGCGAAGAGTGAACGGATGGGTTTGGACCTTAATATATCTACGTAGGTAGGTACTTTTCGCAACCTAAATATATAGGTACTGAAAAGGACAGAAATGTCTAAACTATTATCTAATGCGGTTATTAACCAATAACCGCATTATATAATAGTTTAGTGGGAAAGTACTAGACATTTCCGTCCTTTTTAGTATTTGTATCTAATGGATTTCCGCAAAGTCACGCCTGAATCAATCATTTAACATTTAAGATGACATGGTTCCATCTCGTATCCTGGCGGTGGTATCAAGTTAACGACCTAAAGATGAAGTAATGACGAACACAGGGCCGAGCCGCCCCTATGTGTGAAGTGTGCGGCGCACACAGGCGCCAAGACAATAGAGGCGCCGCCATCGAAATTATTACACAACAACATATTCTTTGTAGTGGAGTATCGATGAAACCTAAAAAATGTACACCACTTTTATAGACCAAATTTAAATTTTTTGCCGTTTCAGGCGACACATAGGTACCTAAGTTAAAACACGAAGATTCGTGAAAAAAAGAGGCGCTTCATAGGTTTCGCACACAGGCGCTGTGGGGGGTCGGCGCGGCCCTGGACGAACAAGTCTAGGTATAGGGTACGAAACCTACATGGTAGGTACCTATACAGACTTGTCACACCACTTGAACTTGCAAAAAATCACATCTTAGTATAGGCGACCAAGAAATTGGTTTACCACTCTAAGGCTGAATATCATTTGCACGTACAAAACATCAAGGGCTATTTTCGCTTGACAGATTAATAACTGCTACGTCAGAATCTGTCATAGTAATCCTTAGCGAATAATTATGTTACTGGGAGATGTCATCAAAAGTGGTAAACCAATTTCTTGGTCGCCTATACCTACCTACTTAGACAAATGATTAATATGATGATTATGAGCACTTACTCTTCAAATCCACCTCTAGTTTGATATCAAAGTTGAATTTATCGTCATGCTGTAGGTAGGGGAAAGGCGCCGGCTCCTGAGGGAAGTTATCAGTGACAAATGGCTGTAATGCTTCAATGGTCACTATCCACGGCGATATGGTCGTGCCGAGGTTCTTGGCTGTGAAAGGGCCGAGGGGGATGTACTCCCACTTTTGAATGTCACGGGCTGAAAATAAAATAAGCTACTGAGATAGTATTCAAATTCGGGAAACTGGCAATTGATGTCACTTTTTGATTTTATTTGGAGCATTATTAATAATGCTTATGAGTTCTTGGCAGTAAAAGGGCCGAGGGGGATGTACTCCCACTTTTGAATGTCACGGGCTGAAAATAAAATAAGCTATTGAGATGGTATTCAAATTTTGGAAACTGGGAATTAATGTCACTTTTTGATTTTATTTGGAGCATTATTAATAATGCTTATGAGTTCTTGGCAGTAAAAGGGCCGAGGGGGATGTACTCCCACTTTTGAATGTCACGGGCTGAAAATAAAATAAGCTATTGAGATGGTATTCAAATTTTGGAAACTGGGAATTAATGACTCTTTTTGATATAATTTGGAGCGTTATTAATAATGCCTGAGTTGTGTTCCGGTGTATCTGATGAGTTTTAACTATCAGGCAAACTCTGCTTCCGGTGTATCTGATGAGTTTTAACTATCAGGCAAACTCTGGTATGGCTCCAGGTATATTGATAACTAGCTTCCGCTCGCGGCGTCGCCCGCGAAGTACCTACTTAAAATATAGCCTATGTTCATCCTGAAAGTTAATTTTACACATTGGTGAAAGAATTTTTCAAATCGGTCCAGTAGTTTCGGAGCCAATTCAATGCAAACAAGCAATCAGATGTTTCCTCTTTATAAGATTAGGTAGTATAGATATGAAAAACATCTAGTTTTGGTAATATTGTGCACGAAAGCAACCTGTCTGATGCGCAAAGAAATCCTGTAGGTAGGACAATGTAACAGAACCACTAAGTACTTGTGAGGAGAAAGTGAGCTGTCAAAAGAATATGTAGGTAGGTATTATAACTATATATTTATAATATGATAAGTATGTATGTATGTATAGCATGCAATTTGTCTCTATTATACATTTTTAGTATTTTATTGTTTTTCTCTGTGAAATGTTTAATTAGTTTTAGTTTTTAGTTTTAAATTAATACCTATTCTTTAAATTTATTATTGTGCGCCGACCTGGTTTTAAACCATAGGTAATGGGTTGGCTGGTAGAAAATGCCCCCTAGGCATTAAGCCCTCCTTTTGTCACACATGTTATGTAATCTGTGTACAATAAAGTATAAATAAATAAATAAAAGAACCTAAAGACTTTTAGAGACTGTTTCACACAAAACCTCATAATATTTCGCGTTAATAAAAACTCACCGCTCCAATCATTCATGAGTACAAATCCAAAGATTCTCTCTCCGGCATCCTTAGCAGTGATTCTTTCACCGAGCGCTGTGGGGGGTCCCCCGACAAAAGCAGCCATTTCCAACTCAAAGTCCATGAGGCGACACGGGCCGAAGTGCGGGGCTGCGCCTACAATATCAAGAAAAGTGGCTTTTGTACCGACTTTATTTACAGAAATGTACAAATAATGAACAGTATTATGCAATTACTTAAAGGTAGGTAAGTAAAAAAACTATAGTAGGTATAGGCGACCAAGAAATTGGTTTACCACTCTAAGGCTGAATGTCATTTGCACGTACAAAACATCAAGGGCTATTTTCGCTTGACAGATTAATAACTGCGACGTCAGAATCTGTCATAGTAATCCTTAGCGAATAATTATGTTACTGGGAGATGTCATCAAAAGTGGTAAACCAATTTCTTGGTCGCCTATACCTACCTATTAGATACATGTGTGAAACGGTTGAGAACCGTTACTAAAACTGTGCTTACGTTATGTAAAATTAACAATTTAACCTGTTGTTTATTGCTAAGTATACCTATTACCAATATTATCACAGATCAATTAACCTAAGCAAAACCGTTTTGCTAAAACATGTTCAGTTCAGGAGCTTTACCATAAGCTCTTCGGGCAGTATTAAAGCAATATAACTTTGATATTTCATACCATGGCCTATAAAATTATACTGAAGTAGTTTTACTTCAAGTTTGAAACTTTGACGTTTCTGAAACATGATGGTTTGTAAGAGCGTGGGGTAAGGCCCCAGCTTCGTAAAATATACCTACCTCTATGTAGGTAAGTAGCTAGATAATGTACTCTGTGGTAGCTAGGTACCTACAAATTAAGTATGGAAATAGGATTAACTATGCGTTCTTATACGGTGTTACAGTCTACCCAGCAAGACAAGTTGATAAAACATAATTTATTATTTACTCTTACCTTCAACAGGTAAAGTTTGTCCTAAAGGTCGGTGGATCGGTGTGCCTGATATCACTATCGAGCTGCACCTTCCGTGGTATCCCACCGGCAGATATTTCCTAAAAACAGTTGGCGTTTATATTTGAATAGTTTCTAGATGTTAGGAGCGAGAAACTATAAAGAAATCGTACTAATATTATAAACGCGGTAGTTTGTTAGAATGTATGGATGTGTGGATGTAAGAATGTATGTTTGTTACTCTTTCACACTGAAACGGCTGAACGGATCTGGATGACATTTGGCACAGATATAGATTATAGTCTGGAATAGCACATAGGCTACTTTTTATCCCGGAAAAATGTACGGTTTCCGCGGGATACATTGTTTTTGTTTTTCACGGTACCACGCGGGCAAAGCCGCGGGCGGAAGCTAGTGCACTATAAAATTCTCGATTTCTCACCAATTTTCAAGAAGCGCGTTCTCCTTCCCTCTGAACATGATGCCTACGTTGGTGGCGTGGTGGATAGACGAGTAGAAATCTGTGTAATCGCCAATTGTAGCTGGAACGTGCATTTTCGCTTCGCTTTGTTTAACAAAAGCTCTGAAACCATGTTTTTTTAGTAAAAAACCAACATTATTTATTTTGTATACCTATAAGTACCTATCTAGCTGCAGAACATTTAAACCGAATCGAAAATTGCTCGACTATTTTGTTAAAAGTTTTAATCAAATAAATTTTACGTACGGAACACACTTTTGATTTAGGGCCACTCGCCTCATGCTTTACCTAACATTAAAAAAAAAAAGAAAAGCGCGCGTTTTTAAAATATGTACAAATAAAAATGGTAACAAAATAAAAAAACATACTTCTCAGTCCATTTATTAGACAATACTTTTTGATGTTACCTTTGCCTGAGATTGCTATCATTTTGCAGTGTTGTATTGGCAACGTCCAAGAGATTCTGAATAGTTTTCCTAGCTTCAACCCAGTGAGCTTTTGTCAGGCCCATAAACGAGTTCAAAGTCGCCTCCTGAACAAAACAATTTTAAAATTCAATTTTTTCCAATACCCAAGTCTCATGGATTTCTTAAAAAATAAATTACAGGTAAGTAGATGAATATAAAATGTTGTATTGTAGTATGTACCTAATTAATACCACTCTGTAGGCCTACGTCACGTAGGTACAGTCAGAGTGAAAAGTACCTAGGTAAGGTGCGTATATACTTGTCTTACTATCGCATTGCATAAAAAATATAGTTGTAATATTTTTCTGATTGATAAATCTTGTACAAAAAGTCTAACTATTCGATATCTTCCCGACTAAAGTACCTTATTACCTACCTAACACGTTACTGAGCTACATAATTTCCATAACCTGCCTTCAGCAAGCTTAGTCGTAAACAACTTATTAGCATAGCAGCTTTTCCTTCACGAAGGCCATTCTACAAAAATAGCTATTAATATTAATTCTATAGGTACATAATTTTATTGTTGCCTAGATACTTAACTCTATTCACATTAACTTAGTTGCAGCTGCAACAGTGGTCCGAGACGCGCAAGATGCGGGTTTGATTCTTACCATAGCATGACTTTCTAAGTTCCTATTAAAAAAAAAAAAAAAAAAATATGATCACGACTGTAATCCCCGGGCTCGGTAGATATTTCCTCAGATCTTTAGTTACTTAGATCTTTGAGGATATCTAAAGGGTAGTCAGAGGCAAGTCCAAACATGACATTTGGTACCTACATGCCCACATTTTGCACAGTAGTTAGTATTCCGTACGTGACAGGTTGCAAGCCCATCGCCGCTTATAAGAATACTAACCTATGACACATACCTTCGAATTTTTGGTTCTAGGGTATGCCGGTTTCCTCACGATGTTTTCCTTCACCGTTTAAGAGCACTGGCATTGCGCACATAAATTTTTCGAATGGAAAAACTCATTGGTGCACGACCAGGTTTGAACCCACGACCTTCGGATCGTGAGGCAGGGGTGCTACCACAACACCACAAGCGCTTTAAGTTCCTATTAATAAGTAATTAATAACGAACCTTGAACACATTCTGTTTGTCCTTCAGCAGTGGTCCTTCGAACAAATGAGACACCGCATACAAATCCAATATAAGATCACCTATAGCGACACCAATATGGTTTTCAGCCTGAAAAAACATGTAAACAATTTAAGAAACAGCTTAGTAGGTAAGGTACTTACCTTCTAGAAAGATAGATAAGCCAGTAAGTACAAAATATGGGACTACGAGTAGGTTAGTAGATGCTTACTCTAATACCTAGGTACTTACATACTTTAGGTAACAATTGTATAAAGGTGTAGGGTAGGTACCTAAATATGCAGTATAGACAGATATTATAATAAAACCGGCGATTTAAATACTGGCACGTTCAATGACCGACTCAAGATGTGCAATGTCAAACAAACTAAACCGATATGTTGTTGGTTGGTTCCTATAATACAAAAAGAAAAACACACAACACAATTATCTAGGTATACTTACATTATTGGACGATGTAAACACACCGTAAGGTAGATTTTCAATAGGAAAATCTGTGTCCGGAGAATATTGTACAAAAGACTTCATTTTGACGCTCGACACGTGCGCCTCCGTCCGATAATAGCGGGAGACTGCTGGTAGCTGGCTGATAATTTATGCTCTATAGGCACTTACCTACTTATTGATAGAGGTGTGTATGTTACTTTTCTGAACTTGTTTACTTGAGCTTCTTGTATATTAAACTCTTGTTATTATTATAAGAATTAGTATGATTACCAACTTAAAATGAATAAACGTATGTATTTATTGTGCAAACACAGTTGTAAGTAAACCAGTGATGACCTATGCATATGGATAAATGGTACTACAGGTGTTAAACTAGATATGAGCTTCATAAAAAATATGTAAGTAGGTATCCGTACTCACCTAATTACTTAGAATAATTATATTTTTTGCAAGACGGTACATTTTTTAATTTGTACATTTCGGATCTAGAAAATTCAAGGGTAGAGGTAGGCCAAAGAAAAGATGGATGGACTGTGTGAAAGATGACATGGGTAGGAAAGGAGTGAGTACCGAGATGACGAATGATAGAGGGAAATGGAAGAAGATCACATGTTGTGCCGACCCCACATAACGTGGGAAGAGGGCAGGAAGATGATGGATCTAGAAAATTCAAGAAAATATTGGATATTTGTATTATGCTAATGAGGATGGTTGGTCTCAATCCGCTAGGTACTCAGTTGTGGGGGGGCGTGGTCTGGCAAGGTCAAGTTCACCTACCTACCAACCTACTAGTTCATTTTATGCAAAATAATGGTTCCTATATAATGTGGTTGTTGAGGTACCTACCTACCTATACCACCTATCTAACTTGACAGTAATCCTCATAAACGGCTTGCATAATTTATTTAAGGTAGAAAAATACCATGTAAGTCCTACCTACTTAGGGTAGGTAGTTCTGGATTGAACCAGGCAGGCACAATGAACCATCAATATTTCTCAGAAATGCGACGTTGCCTATTTGAGCTTGTGCCTGTAAATGATAGGCGCTTGTGTCCCCCCTCCACACACCAGTTTGTGTGGGACGCCCACTAACAACGGTTGTGTGAGGAGCATTTGGTTGAAAATTTGACCAAAAAGTAAGTTTTTTCTGCTGGTTTCTTTGATTTTTAGTATGGATTGTATAAAAGATAGCATTTTCTTTATTACTATTATTAAATAACCATATATTTAGCTTTCTGATGTACCTTGAAATATTGAGATTAAACCGTTGAAATTTTGAATTTGGTACAAAGCTTGTGCTGTGTCTCTCATCGAATCACATCGAGGTAGTTCACATTGAACCTGGTTCATTGTGTACTACCTATCCTTTAAGTAACGCATTACACTTGCGTGCAATTATAATGTAGGACTATTTAGCTACAAAGCTTGTTGCAAGTCTTTCGGTAGATCTTTACATGTAGGTATTGTAAATTTATTAATTTTGTAGGATGGCGCGAACAAAGGTTTTACTGCGAAAAAAAAGGCGACTATTCAGTTGAAAACATGCTTAAGGCATTAAAACTTCACCGATGTGGAGTGAGCATCAGCATACCCTACGTCCCGTTGTTATATTGCTAAAAACTTGAACGTTCCCTTAAATGATCTTATGAAGATGAGGCTCACACCCAAATACGAAAACCGTATGGTGTTTAACTTTAAACCAATCAAGAAGAAGAATTGAAGGCCTACATAGTGGACTGTGCCCAAAAATTTTACGGGCTGACTGTTAAGGATTTCTGAAAAGTTGCCTGTCAAATGGCAAAGATCAATAATATTTCCAAGTATTTATTGAAAAATGTGAAGAATAGTTGATTTTTTGAAGATTTATATTTGTTTCCAGTGTTTTTTGCTATGTGATTTTTTAAGATTTTAATTATTAATTATTAACAGTGCCAAAAAGGTTATCACAGTGAATGGGAGCAATATGGAATACGTTCTTGAGTACGTTTATCTCGGCCAATTAGTTTCTTTCGAAGACAGGCAGGATAAGGAAGTCGCAAGACGGACCGAAAACGCCTGGCGAAGCTATTGGTCAATGAAAGCACTATTTAAAGGAGATCTACCACTATCTCTAAAACGAAAACTCATGGACATCTGTATTCTCCCAATTTTAACCTATGGCGCTCAAACTTGGTCCCTTACTGGAGTACAAAAGTCCAAACTCAAGGTTTGTCAAAGGGCGATGGAGCGAAGCATTCTCGGCATAAAACTTACAGACCGCATTAAAAACACCACTATTCGCTCCAAAACACAAGTCGCCGACGTAGCTCAAAAAGCAGCAAAGCTAAAGTGGTACTGGGCAGGGCATGTTTGCCGCATGCCGGACGAACTGTGGGCCAAAACAACCACCGAGTGGAGCCCTGAGACAGGAAGACGGCGCGGTAGACCACGCAAGCGATGGCGAGATGAGCTGGACACCTTCAGCGACTACCAGTGGAAGGAAATGGCGTTAGACCGAGAAGACTGGAAAACTCGAGGGGAGGCCTTTGCCCAGCAGTGGGACAGCTCAGGCTAAAAACAACAACAACAACAACAATTATTAACTAAATAATTGTATGATTAGAATGTTAAGTCAAACTTATTAGAATATCGTTAATTCAAAGACAACGTTAATAGCACTTTTTTTGAAACTAACTGTAATTTTCTAAAAAAATATAAAGTTATAATTATAACAGACTGATTTTGATTAAGGTTGATAGTAAGTAATAATTTTGATCTCTTTATCGTTATTTGAGTATTTTCTATTAGATTATTCATATTTTCTATAGGTTAAATGTTAATTTTTGACTCATTATATGGAGGAAGATGATTAAATAATAGAGAAAAGTGTTTTATGTTAGCAAAATATAATGACATCACAATAAAAAGCATAAAACTATGTGTATTTTAATTTATTATTCTTCATTATTGTATAATAATATAATTACGGTACCCAAAATAAGGTGGTTCATTGTGGAAAATACCCCGGTTCAATAAGTACACCTAAGAGTACAGAATGAACCAAATCTCATTTTTTTTTAAACCTATGTTCCTGCTAAACTAATGAAAAATGTAAAGAAATTTAAATGCAAAATGAAAGACTGATAAATTCACTAACGAACAGTGAAAAAACTGAACACTTAAACCAAAGAAACTCGAAGTTCATGGCTTCCAAAATTTACCTGGTTCATTGTACGACGATGTACCCTACTCGAAATTATATGATCGACACGCAATTTATGTAGCTGACTGTACCAAGTGCACTACTATTAGGCAGGCTGGTATAAAGTGTTTTTATATTTAAGTAACTAGTTTAAAGTCCTTAATCATAATAAAAAGCCATAAAATAATAGCAACTGATTTCCGTTTTTTATTTGAGAAAAAAAAAACGATTGAACTTCTAACTGAAAAATATCTAGGTAAGCAAATTACACAACTAAAATCCATTTATTCAACTAATCTTAGAGCCGCATTGTCTCATCACATCACTTCAGTGGCGGATTTACACATTTACCGCTAGTAGGTAGGCTCTTCAATTTTCTAGCGTTTAGTACCTAACTGTCCATGTACAAACGTTGGGAGTATTTGATATACTCCAACTGTATAGTACCCCAGATTAAAAAATAGTACTAAAAATTGTACTTTTTTTAAATTTTCGAGACTTCTTTTCTCCTTTATTTCTGCAAGGCAAACTCAAGTTTTGAAATATGTCTACCCGTGACCACAACAGCGTGCAAACCTGTCGAAACGTCGGGAAAATAAATAGGTAATTAGAACGCGATAAATACCCGTTTAATACTAATAATAATGTGTTCAGATCGCGTATGTTTAAAAGCTAGGCTCCTGCGCAGGCTGGTGGTAAATCCGGCACTGCATCATTTGTTACAGTCGAAGTGGACCCTGGAGTCTTGTCTCCAGTGGCAGTCAGCTCCCGGCGGCGCCGGGCGCTCCGCCCCTCGAGCTCGGCTCCGTACCGACGTAGGGCGCTCCGTGACTGCCTGCGAACACGCCTTCACTGCGGTAATCAGCCTAAGAGTCCTATTCTCGCGACCGTAACGTAAAACTACCTGTAGGTCTACCATGACTTCTCACAATCTACACTCGCTAGCGTACTACAAGTAGGTCTACCATGAGTTGTCACATTTAGATTGGCTGACGTTACTACGGTAGTAATAGTACGTAACTATGACATTTATTTTGTCAAAATTGTTACTATTGGTACCAAATTCTAGGCAAATGAATGAAGCGCAAACTACAGTCACTGTAGTACGCTGTGACGTAGGATAGTTATCTACGTGACGTTTTAGTACCCAACTATCCGCTAGAGGCGCTATACAAGTTTTCATGCAATTTTTTAACTACAGTCGCTAGCGAGTCTAGATTGTCAAAACTCATGGTAGATCTACTGGGTCATTCTACTCAACGGTTTCGTCATTGTTCACAACAATTTTGGTTATAATAATCTATCTATATCTATATAAGAGCTTAACCTGACTGACTGACTGACTGACTGACTGACTGATTTATCATCGCCCAGCCGAAACCGCTGAAGCTAGAAAGCTGAAATTTGGAAGGTGGCTTTCTTTTATAACAAAACCACCCACTAAGGCGGGATTTTTGGAAATTCCACCTCTAAGGGGGTAAAAAAGGGTGAAAACGTTAGTATGAAACTTTTTAACGCGTGGAGTGATTTTCATGAAACTTTGTGTGTGCACTGTAAATGCAAAATGAATGGACACGTGTTTCAGGATTTTTCAATATAACCATCAAAAAGGGGTCAAATGTGGGGTCAATTTTTGTATGGGAACTTTTAAACGGGTGGTGCGATTGGCCTGAAACTTTGTTTGTGTACTGTAAATGCAAAATAAATGAACACATATTTCAGGATTTTTCAATATAACCTTTAAAAAGGGGTCAAATGTGGGGTCAATGTTTGTATGGGAACTTTTTAACGGGTGGTACGATCGGTCTGAATCTTGGTTTGGATACTGTAAATGCAAAATAATTTAAAACGTATATCTAGATTTTTCAAAAAAACCCTCCAAAAAGTGTTAAATGGGGTGTCAAAGTTTTTTCAACGAGTGGTGTGATTTCTTTGAAACACGGTTTAAACACTTATTAGGCAAAATAAATGGACACGTATTTCTGGATTTTTCAAAATAACCTTTCAAAAAGGGTTAAATGGGGTGTCAAAGTTTTTTTGACGAGAACTCGGTTTTAATACTTAAAATGCCAAATAAATGAACACATATCTAGGGGTTTTCAAAAATAGCCCTCACAGATGGAAAAAAGGGGTATCAAAGTTTATACCTATAGGACTTTTTGACGAGAGGTGTGATAGTAGTTTGAAACACAAATTAGATAAGTACATGAATTGCAAAATAAATGGACACTATTGGTTTTAATACACTACATAGAAAAAAGAGAGGAACAAGTAAAAGAGTTTAAATATTTGGGTACGCTGTATAAGAGATGGAAAACATAATGACGATATTGAAAGGAGAGTGAACGCTGGAAATAGTGTGATTAAGCACTTCACACATTTATGAGCAGTCGGATCGTGTCCAAAAAGGCAGGTCTGGCTGTGCACGGTGGAGTGTTAGTGCCGACATTGATGTATGGTAGCGAAAGTTGGATATGGCAGAAGAAGCATCAGAGTAGAATAAATGCAGTGGAAATGAGAGCTCTAAGAAGTATGTGTGGTATAACTTTGAATGATAGAGTGAAGAGTAGTGTGATAAGAGAACGTTGTGGAGTGAAAGAAGACGTAGTGATGAAAATTGAGGGTATGTTAAGATGGTTTGGGCATGTAGACAGGATGGATGAAGGGAGATTGACGAAACAGTTGTATAAGGAGAGTGTGAATGGGACAGTTGAAAGGGGAAGACCTCGGCGTACGGAGGTACCTCGATCAAATTGGGGACGTTTTAGAGAAAGGCCAGGTCCAGAGTACCCTAAACGGACGCGCATGTATTAAGAATTCATTGAGAGTGAATGAAGCAAAAGAAGTATGTCAGGATCGTAGCAAGTGGAGATCCGTGGTCTCTGCCTACCCCGTCGGGAAACAGGCGTGATTTTATGAATGTATGTATGTACATAGAAAAAGACGGGTTGGTTCGAACACTTATAACTCCAGAACGGTTTTCTTGGTTTTTGATTTGTTTTCTGTTTTATACAAAACATGAAACGCGGACGAAGTCGCGGGCAACCACCTAGTAAATAAATAAATGAATATAGGTGGACGTTCAAAGGTCAGTTTCTGGTTTACCTGCGATTTCTATACGGCCATTTAGATTCGCAAAGTTGGAATGACTACATAAAGTACCTATATTAGGTACAAAGGATAATTCAAAATACTTACTAGTTAATGTTCATAGATTTTATTACGTACACAAGAGCTACTATAGATAAATATATGTAATACATATTAACATACATAATAAATTAATATAATTGCGCTATTTATTTAAAGGTAGAATATGCAAAAGATACTGCATTGAACTGGCCAGCCATTTCTTGCGTTTAATTTAGTTAGTCTATCTCCAGTTGTTTTTATTTGTGATTTCTATAATTTCTAAAGAATGTTGGACATTGTTAGAAAATATAATCAACACTAATACAGAATTAGTCTATATCAAATCTATTTACTTAGGTACTTAAAAAGTTTTTTACATTTAAATCCATCTTTTTACTACTGAGGTAAGTACATTTTAAAAGTAAAATACTAGCAGCTACATTCTACTCTAAACACTAAATAATATGGACAATCGAATAGGCACCGTTTAGATTTGTTTAATTTACAAAAATTGATTGTATATTTGGCTTCATTTATAAAAAAAACCAGTCTGGGTAGACACTTGTAAACTTTGTCAGATACCCACTTACATGCCATTACATACCCAGTTGACATGCTTTTTGGCATGCTCCTTTGTATATTACATGCTCAAAAATCTAACTTTGTGCAACTGAAGTTTCCCAAATCGGATGAAGACGGCATTATATATCACATACTAGCTAACTCCCGCGCAATTTTGTTCTTTCCCGTTATTGCAGCATTTTTTATTGATGCTCTGCTCCTATTGGTCGTAGCGTAATGTTATGTAGCCCATAACCTTTCTAGATAAATGGACTATACAACACATCAATAATGTTTAAATTCGAACATTAGTTCATGAGATTAGCGCGTTCAACCAAACAAACTCTTCAGCTGTATAATATTGTAGATGATTTTCAAAACTGTTTATAATTATAAGTAAGGAGAGCACTGGTGGTCTAGTGATAGGTCCCGTCCTTCAATCCTAAGGTTTTGTTTGAATCTGAGTTCGAATATGTGTGTATACCGGTAGCCTCAGACGGTGAAGGAAAACATTATAAGGAAACATCAGAAGAAAATGTCTTTCGTATCCTAAATAATCGTATCACTACACTGGTTCTCAACAACTAATGTGAGAAGAAGATGTAAGAAGTAAGACAAAAATTCTAACAACCAATTCTACTTATAATTGAATAACGGGTATTTATCACGTACCTATTTTGTTTTGATTGAGATCAGGAAACACCCGAAAAACTTTAATCGTGAGGATGGTTTCCGGCTCTCGGCCTCGTGGAATCCAGTTATTAATAAATGTGTGCGTCGTGACCCGTGCTTGCCGCAAGTTGATACAATAAGTATAGTGTGTCGTAGTGTGAACCTGGCCTTATCTGAATTTGACGACGAATTGAGGGTAGATACAGATTCTACTCTCAACAATAAAAACTAGCTCGCTGCACATCAGTCTGCCCGCGACCACGAACGCTGTAATGTGTTCGAAACGTCGGGAATAAAAACAAAATAGGTACGTGATAAATACCCGTTATTCAATTATAATTATGTCATCAAATCACGGAAGTTTAAAAAGTTTAACCAATTCTACATTCCACTATCAGTATTATGTGATCTTATCTACACAATGTGGCATCTATCTGGTGGAGGGTAGGCAGAGCCAATTTCAGTTTCCGTCTGTAAGCTGGGTCCGTGGCCAGAGGGTTACGCTCCAGGTATATTGTGACCAGTTTCTGGTTATTCTGTAGGTGTTCCACGGATGACCATTCTGATATCTGGTTGTCGTTTAGCTGTGGAAGTGATAAGTTAAATAAGCATAGGATTTATTGTGTAGTACAGTTGGTCCAACGAGTCAAGGCATTCGTGAAGTTAGCCGCAGAGCGCTGCGCAGTATCGTTTTTCGCAGAGCGCTGCGCAGTATCGGGAGCAATTGGAGGTATGGGCAGGAGCGGTGGGACTGTACATGCTCAAACTCGCACCTGAGGCTAGCTTCACGAATGCCTAGATTCGTTGGAAGAACTGTACCTACCTACATAGCAGTTGCAAGTTTTTTTGTTAGTTTGGTGGCATAGAAAGGAAACCTATGTAAATAATCACTTTTATAATCCTACTAATATTATAAACGCGAAAGTTTGTAAGAATGTATGGATGGATGTATGTTTGTTACTCTTTCACGATAAAACGGCTGAACGGATCTGAAAGAAATTTGGCACAGATATAGATTATGGTCTGGAATAACACATAGGCTACATTTTATCCCGAAAAATTTTACAGTTCCCGTGGGATAGTGATGTTTTTGTTTTTCAAGGTACCACGCGGGCGAAGCCGTGGGCGGAAGCTAGTAAAAAATAAATTTTGTTTGCTGGTAGCCCCTCACTTGATAGTGGCTGGACTGATTTGGTTACTTTTTTATGCTCTTCAATTTCCAAATAACTTTATGGGCAAGAAAAACTAAATAAAGTTATCTGGAAAATTATAAAATATGTTTGGGAAAAATTAGAAGTGATTTTCTCTATTTCCTATTGGATTTTCGTATGATGGCCATAACATTATTTTGAATGTGACAATGTCTGTAAGATTCGGTAGACTTCAATAAAGATATTCTGTTACCATCTCAGGACGATGAGTCATTTGTCGTAGGACTATCCAAAAATTGCTCCCTAAATATCTCTTACTGTAGGAAGCAAAAAGCAAATGGGAAGCAATTTTTGGATAGCATTTCAATGTTAAATATGACAGGTGACTGATTTTTCTGACGGTAACGATATTCTTACCCATAACTCCTCCAACTCTGTCAAATGCCGCACATTCTCTATCACTGCTATTCTATTCATAGCCAAATCTAGTGTCTGCAACTTCACGAGACTATTCAAATTCTCTATAACAGTTATTCCATTCTCGGATATGTACAACTGATCTAGCTTTACCAATTGGTCTAGGTTTTCAATTTTCGTTATGCGATTATTTTGTAATACTAGACACTCTAGTTCAGTTAGGGTTTCTAGATTCTGTATTTTTGTTATTTTGTTCTTGCCCAGGTAGAGTTGTTTCAGCGTTTTGAGGCCTTTGAGGTTATTTATTTCCTGTAAAATTAATAAACATTTTATTATTAACACATATAGTTCTATGGATGGCTTTCCATTAAGTTGTGGGTCTCACACTATAAGTGTGAAGTCATAAAAACATGGCAAAAGAGAGTGATTCTCCTCAACAGTTTCATTGTTCTCACTATTCGTTATTGCTTGCAACAAACAATTTTGGTTATCTAATAAAATATTACATTATTTAAATGTACCCTTTGTGAAATAACTTATTATCAACCAATCTTTTATTGCTCCATCTTCATGCTATAAGCTTGAAAGACAAGCTCCAAAATCAAGGTAAAAAAAGTTTTTAAAATAATGACAAAATTAACAAATTGAGAAGAACCACCCAAGCAAAGTTTTTAAAATAATGACAAAAATAACCAATTGAGAAGAACCACCCAAGCACTGGTTTAGTGTAGTGTAGTGGCCGCCTTCCGATCCTACAAAAGTCGTGGGTTCGAAACCGGTCGTGCAACAATGTCGTAGAACCTAAAAAGTTCAAAGACATGGACTATACAACACATCAATAATATTTCAAGTCGAGCCAGTAGTTCCTGAGATTAGCGCGTTCAACCAAACAAACAAACTCTTCAGCTTTATAATATTAATACCTATATTAATTACCCTTATTCTGTTATCTCCCAGTTCGAGCAGGTCGAGCTTAGGCAAGTGGTCGACATTCTTGATCTCTGAAATCTTGTTGGAGCTCAGGAACAACTTCTTCACGTTTGTCAGCTTTTCTAAACCAGCAATTTCTTTTATTCTGTTAAACGATAGGTCTAGGATTCTGAAAGAATATACAACTTTTATAGAATTTAAATAATAAAGATTTTATTCGAAAGCAAATGGTGGTAGACCTCAAAGGATAGGGATGGTTGGAAGTGCCTCTGATTACGCTCTTTAGATATCCACAAAGATCTAAGTAACTAGAGATCTGATCTCTACCGAGACTGGGGATTACAATCGTGCTCATGTTTGTTTTATATTTGATGATTAAAAAAACTCAAGATTCTATTGAACCAACAGTAAAGGTGTGTCCAAATATTAAGCGGCAAGTGCGCGGCAGCGACACGCGGCGTTTGCAGGACACATTTCTAACGCGCTCTAGTTAGGACTAAACCAACGAATGTTTGCGCGCCAGATGTCCGATCACTGCTCAGCTAGCCGCGCTCAAATGCCGTGCTGTGTTTGGACACACCTTAATTAGGATAACATAACTTACTCCAAGTTAACAAGACAGTCTAGATTTTCAATAACAGTGATCTGATTGTCATAAAGCTCCAGTTCCACCAGTGTGGTGAGCATGCTCAAGCCTTCAATCTTCTTGATAAGGTTCCATCTTAGATACAATCTGAAACGAAAAGAAAGAATAAACTTGTATTAGATACTAACTTCCGCTCACGGCTTAGCCCAAGTGGTACCTTGACAAACAAAAACAAATCTATCCCGCGAGAACCGTACATTTTTCCGAGATAAAAAGTAGCCTATGTGCTATTCCAGAATCTATATCTGTGCCAAATTTCATACAGATCCGTTCAGCCGTTTCAGCGTGAAAGAGTAACAAACATACATCCAGACATCCATACATTCTTACAAACTTTCGCCTTTATAATATTAGTAGGACTAGATAGGTATAGATACTAGATAGTGAATAGGGTGTTCAATTAGTGCCACAATGCTTTAATTGATACAATAAATAACTAGAACATCCTTCTAGAAGCTTTTGTACGAAGAATACCAAATAGTTTACAGATAAGTACATTATAAACTAGTAGTTCCTTACTAGATGTCCACAATCCTTATTTGTATTCACACCCTGAAGTTTATGAATACACTTTTTTTAGGCACTACAAAAAGGTAGGTGCCTATGCCCATGTAAGTAGGAACAAATAAGGGCCTTTCATTTGATACTTCACTCAATAAATTGAAAAAAGTGATTTTTTTTAACTTTGGAACCCAATATCTTTACAACCCCTTCACCAATTAAGCTTATATCCCTAACAACATAAGAAAATCTCTAGACATTCCAAGTTTCATGCAGATTGGATTAACAGTTCTTAAGTTATGCTCTAACAAACATACAATGCCAAATCGCCCTACTTGCCACTGAGATTTCACTCGCTTCACTCACTCAATCAAATAATAAATTGTCTCAGGACCACTCCCGCCACATCCAAACTCAATTGGGGTTAATAAATTGAATACATTGTACCGAGAGGCAAGCCTTTGATGATGTCAATCAATTTAGATTGGTATTGAGATAGCAATATAATATGTGAAGTTTATACGAGTACATAGCAACTAGAGATTGACAAAAAGGAAAAACAAACATGCTTACAACTATATTACCCAAACTTGGAGAAATGTTTTTAGATCTATTGTTACTTGGATCTATGACAATATGTAATCCGCTTAGTCAGAGACAATGTTCAAGCAACATATATGGTACATGACCACTTTTTGCAGAAGTTAGTAAGTATTCCATTCATGAGACCATCAAGCATACAAGCCTATTACCATTTATAAGAATTCTAATCTATGACAGACACCTCTGAATATTTTGTTCTAGGGTATGCAGTTTCCTTACTAAGTTCTTCCACTGTTTCGAACACAGGCATTCTACAGTAATTCTATTATGTATCAGATTTGATATCAACTATCACTTTTCCCTGTTGATTTGACCCATAGATTAATTATTCATACTTTTTCTATGGAAAATGACTCACATTCTTACCTCTGCAAATTTTTCAGTTGATCATGATTTTCTATCTTCAACTATAATTTTTTACCTGTTGATATGACCTATAGATTTATGAATCCATACTTTTTCTATGAGGTAATTATTTTTTATCTTTTTCTTTTTTTATAGGAGTGAGTGGAAGAGGAAAACATGTTGTGCCGACCCCACCTAGCGTGGGATAAGGGCAGGAGAATGATGATGATGAGTTTTCTATGGAAAATGACTCACGTGATTGTTCTTACCTCTGCAAATTTTTCAGTTGCTCAAGATTTTCTATCTTCCCTATCCTTCCGTGGTTCAGGTCGAGTTCCTCAGTGTGCTCGTTGACTACTATGAGCTCCTGCGTATCCTCTTCCTTCGGTGGAGGAGTAGCAGGTGGCAGCGGACTGCCCTCGTGCCCTTGTGATTTGTCTCCGTCACTTTCAGCACCTGACGGCTCTTTCGCCGCTTGCTCAGCTTCATTATTTGGTAGCGACACTTCGTTATTGTCTAGTTTAAAATTATATTGATCATTAGTTTACCGTAGTTCACGTTAATTTTGAGTTAATAGTGCGATGTGAACATTGCGATCGTAAAAACTTACCGGCCATCGTAGGCGTCTTGCGTCCGATTACTTTACTTTCTTTGAATAATGAAAGTTTAAACGGTACGGATACGTATCGTTCGTGGTATAGTATTACTATTTTTATACAACGAAACTAATCGTAAAATAACATCCGCTTCCTAATTTTTTACGATACGAAACAAACAAATACCGAACCAAAACCGAACCCAGAAATGAATGAAATGAAACCTGTCTCTTCTTCTTCTTCAAAAAAGACAGGTAGTCAAAATATGATATGTCAAAATAAAACTGTGATCTAAAAAAAAAAACCGACACTGGCAAGATTGAATATTTGAAAGAAAGACAGATGTCAGAATGAGGAAGAAGAAGAAAAATACTTACCTATTTCTCTTCTCGTTCGTTCGCGCCTTTTTCTAGTTTGTTACGAATTACCAACAAAATCAAAACTAAAAATCTTGTTTAATTAGCTATGGACGAAATCGATGAATTGGAACAATTAGAACTGTTGCTTTGTGCCGATCTTGACGAAACTGAGGTAAAGAAAAAGGAGCCATGCCTTTCAGATGTAAACATTTTTCTATCTGAAAGTAACACTGAGAATCTTTCTGTTGTCGAAGCTGAAAACAGTAAGTGTGCTCAGGAATTGGAGGCACCTGTACCCATTTCCACGTCTGCAGTTCACAACGGAGACACTGATTCGTCAGACGATGAAGAAAAAAGGAATTACACAGAGAGAAAATACAATGACTATGGCACAGAAGTTAAAAAACTACTGGACAACAAAGAGCACGAACATAAAGATAAACGGCTGGATTTCGAAACGAGACTTCGGCAGACCAATATAGACATTAAAGTTGAACGTCGTAAATCATCTTTTTCTAAAAAGCCCGACTCCGCTAATGAACAAACCAATAAAAGTTTATTTTGCGCTCCAGCAATTAAAAGCAAGGTATCCTCTGATGTATATACAGAGCCAATATTTGGAATCAGAATTGTGAAGCCTCTAATATCAAGCTCGGCACTTCTAGACCGAATGCAAGGTCGAGAAGCTATCAACATGCTCAGAGTCAAACGGCACGTTGAAAATGAAGATGTCTCCAAAGACTGGGTTATAGCAGGTGTAATAGTTAGAAAGAGTGATTCAAAAAAGTCACAAAAAGGCAGTAACTTTATAATATGGACACTCAGTGACCTTAAAGATGATTTGAAAACTGTCTCCATGTTCCTATTTAGAAAGGCTTATAGCGACTTGTGGAAAACACCCAATGGAACTGTTGTAGCTATTCTTAACCCCAATGTCCTTGACAGATCACAGAACAGCGCCGACCAAGCATGCCTCAGTGTTGATAGCACTGACCGTGTTATGATCTTGGGTCAATCCAAAGATTTTGGTATCTGTAAAAGCAAAAAAAAAGATGGGGAACCTTGCACTGCTTTTATTAACTTGAGTCAGTGCGAACACTGCATCTATCATGTAAAACAAGAATACCAAAAATTTTCTAGAAGACAAGAGTTGCAATCTTCTACCATGGGGAAAGGTCTTGTAAGCTTACAGAGCAAAGTGCTTGGAAAGAGTACAGTAATCTATGGAGGTAAAGCTTACTCAGCATTACCAAGTGGTAACAGCAAAAAGGTGAAAGAACAGGATTCTAACCGACTGATGTCTTTAAGCGACTACTACAAAACTGAAGGAGATAAGCTAATGACTAACAAAGCCCCCTTTGGAGCAGGTTCAATAAAAAACAACTCCACATTACTACATAGTCCTACCGCTCAAAGGAAAAGTGATTCCGACAGGTTGAACAAACTTACAAACTCAAGCCCCCAAAGTTCTAAACCACAAAGTTTAGCTGAGAGAGTAGCTAGCTCACCAAAACTTGGCAAAGGATTTGGGTTGAAAGGAAGTGGGACCATAGATCTAAGCATGTCTTACGGCCAAAAGGCAGCAGAAAGAACCAAAGAAAATGCCATCAGACTGATCCAAAGAAGTGGTGGCATTCAGAAGGTAGATCCAAATAACATCAAAGGAACTGAAGCAGGAAAGAAGAGGGCATTAGAAAAGTTGGACAAAGGTGGCAATGATGACAGTGATAGTAAGAAGGCCAAGTCTAATGAAGAAGAAACTAAGTCCAAAGGCATAATGACTGAAAGGTTCAAGAAGATTCTGGAAGCAACATCAGCTCATCAGAACTTGATAGAGCAACATGATGATGATGAAATGGGAAAGTACTTTAATAAACTAGAGAAGAAAGAAGCCATGGAAGAAAAAATGCTGAACACCTTCAAATTACCTTGCAAAGCAGTCAGATGCGCTAAGTGCAAGTACACTGCTTTTTCTGCAGCTCAAATATGTAAGGATGAAAGGCATCCATTAAAAGTCCTGGATACACACAAAAGATTCTTTAAATGTCTAGATTGCAAGAACAGAACCGTATCATTGGAGCTTATTCCTTTGCATTCTTGTAGTAATTGCCATAGCTCCCGTTGGGCGAAAGCTCCTATGCTCAAAGAGAAGAAAGTCACATCTCTTTCCGAGGGTCTATCTATCAGAGGTGAAGAGGAAACGTTTGTGGGCGGAAATATAGCAGCTGGCAAAAACATTAATTTATTAGTGCCTGAAAACTAAAATTGAATTTAAAGCCCTATTACACTACACGGTTGGCAGGGCCCTGTAGCAAGGGTGGGCGTGGCCCCTTGCAAGGGAGCAAGGCTTGCCGGGTACTCCCTGACACCCTAGTAAGGGTCCCTTGCTCCCTAACTCTTATTACACCACACTTATTCAGGGTAAGGGTCCCTGGAGAAAGTGTAGTGTAATAAGTGCTTATATCCTTGACCAAATTTATATTGCATGTTATTTATTTTAAAAATAATTAGGTATTAGGCGTAAGAATAAAATTCATCATGAAAATAAAGCATAATATAATTTTATTATGAAACTTCCAGTCAATAACACTGAACCATTCCATAAAACAGTGTCTTCGATTTCAGACAAGATTCATTTATAACAATCTCGCCGCGCGGTTAACTATGGGCTATTCAAATTTTTTACACAGCCTTTACAATAAATTACTACACGTTACAAAACTGATCAGTGGAGCTAACAATAACGTGACAATAATGTGTTAAGGTATACCAATGTATTTACAAAAAGTTCATTATACTGGGGGCAGTGGTCAGAAACTCGAACAATACAAATAACAAAAAAAATAATAACTTCAACCAATAAGAAGTTTCTCACTAGATAAATACATGAGTCCAATTAAATAAATATTATGTTATTGTACATTGGACAGATCCTTTTACACAGGCACTTAAAATTTAAGTTGATTTCACACAGTGCTACACATCATGTCAAATATGGATTGGACCATACATAGATGCTGACAAACAAGCTAACATTATCATTGCAACAAAATAAACAATGATTTGTGAGAACTCAAAAGCGCGATGAGGTTTACATACAATATTGATAAGCTAGGTGAACCATGAAGGAACTGTAAATTTCTTTATTGTCACTGACCGTAGACGAAGGCGGTACAAGCTAGGTAACAACTAGGCTTTATTGGCGGGTGGCTGTGTAAATAATGACGCAACATTGCAAATACCGCTCATCGCCGACAGTCTGCATAATTGTAAAATAGTTTCCAATTTGAAAATAATCCCAGTTTAGTGGAGACATGGTTGGGACGTAATCGTAAATTACGAGGATCTGGTGGCTACTCCACAAAACACAATAATCGGAACGAAATGGTTGTCGATTTAACAGTTTTTTTGTAATGTAGTTTTACGAGATGACATACATGTAGTTTTACGAGATCCATCAACAAAAGTAATGTCAAATGACCATATAATTTAGAGTAGGTACACCCAGGTATGACACCCAGTATCATAATAACTGAGTTCTATTATAACTAAAGTATATTCCAGAAATTTTCACATTTTATTGTAGGCAGATTTTGAATATGTAGAGAAGTTTGCAAACAGATTGGGCAGGGGCCTTAGCACTAGCTCTTCTAGCAAATATTGCCTTGGTACGAATTTAAAACATGTTGCTGAAAATTTCTAACAAGGTTTTGTAAAAACTTGTGGTAAGGCTTCTATTATGTCTGCCGTTGGATGAGTTTTGGACAAGAACCACTACTGGATCCCACAGTATAAGATCATGCAGCGATGAATGAGACGAGCTATGTAGACTCGTCCACAACATACCTAGTTTGACATTAGCATAATATATAGAAGAGAGGGGACTTTTCTTACACTGGGTCGTTCTCCCTCACTTACATCCAAAAACAGTGATACATATAAAAGGTCTTAACATGTTTTGTTTCGAACAAGAAAACATTTTTGACAGTTATAACAGAAGTCCTTTATACAACTATATTGTCACAAACTGTTGGTGTAAACAATAAATGAAAACAGTTTGATACATGTAGAATACCTTGGTGTAACACCAAGTGTAAAAAATAAATAAAATAAAATCTGTGTGTGTAGGGATAAGTAATGGATTTGTACCATTCAATAGCTGTTTAGTGCAAATATGTTGACAGATGTTTTTGTTTCATACATTAGCTACATCAATGATTAAAAATAACATCAGTAGGAACGTAAATTCATTAATGATTTATGAAAAAGGCATCACGAGTGTTCTATAATATAGCTGGGCTGGCTTTATCGTAGAGACCACTGCCCGTGGGTGCGCTCAGTATAAATGGTTTTAACACTTCATTCCCACTCTGTGGTGCCCGGCGGCTTAGGCGTGAGGTCGTATAGGACGCGAGATATTCCCGGAACAGTCAACATTTCCGTGCGCATTTTGTCCACAACCTGCAAATAAAACATAAATTAGCTGTATTACCTAGTACTTACTCGGTAACCTTTTAACTGACTCCGAAGGAGGCTAATGTATTTGGGGTGTATGTTATGTATGCAAGTTCTTTTGGCTCTTATGTTCAATACAGAACATAAAATTACTAAATGTTTTCTACCAAATAGTAATTAATTTATTTTAAGTTAGCATTACTGATTTTTTGTTGGCAACATTCTCTTCTACATCGACCGTGCTATTGAGCGATCCATTCATTTTGGTTTCAATAAAACTAAGTTAATTTAAATAGTCTTTTAGCCTTTTATTTAACAGGCTGTCCTTCGAGCCGGATATGAACCAGCGACCTATGGCTGTCTAAAGAGCCCAACAACTGGACGTACTTTGACAATATTGTCGTTGGATTCGTCTGATCACTAGAGCGACTTAGGCTATAAAAAATGACAAAAGATCCAATATGGCGGCAAGCAATTTTCAATTATTTTCAATAGGTTTTTTTAATTTTAAGAAATAAGTGAGTACTGAGATGACGGATGATAGAGAGAAATGTAAGAAGAAAACATGTTCTGCCGACCCCACTTAACGTGGGAAAAGGGCAGGAAGAAGAGGGTTTTTAATTTTGACATAGTTCAGCATGACTAGTTTCGAAGATAGTTGTGGTGTAAAGAAGTTACCTCCTGCGGCATGGCGTCCTCTCCCGGCAGGGCTGCGACGCCCGTCATGAAGTCCTGCGTGATGAAGGGGCGCAGCACGAGCGAGCGCTGGCACGAGGCGGCGCGCACGCCGGCGTCCCGGTCGAAGTGGATCGGAATCATCACAACAGGCATCTGCGCTATCTTGCTCGCGCATCCGCTCGATGTCAGTATCTGGGGACGTCACATCCGGTCATGAATACTATCACTCAACTGCCCAACGGCTTCTGTTAATGACATGACGTATTTAGCTCACTCAACCGATTGAAGCTTCAAGAGACACTTGATTTTCTGCGGTGCATTTGCCTGACAAGTACGTCGCTCTCGTTTTATATTTTTTCTCGTATTATTTTGAGTTTTATTGCGTAATTTTGGTGGTTATTTTGCCAATAAAGCCCGGGTTCTTGACGCGAGTGTAAAATATGTGAATTAGAGTGAATAGTTTTCTTCAAATTCCATCGGAGGAAATCCCGAGAATTTTCAACAAAACAGCCATCTTTTGTTTAAAATTGACTTGACAACTTGACTATGACTCTGTGACGTTGACAATACTTATAAATAAATACACTCGACACTGGCAAAATTGTTCTCTAAGAGACAGATGCCATAATTGAAGAAGAAGAAGAAGAGGCACTTCAAAATTTTTGTAACAATTAAAATCATCCTTTATCTTCGAGGGTAAAATTGTGCTTACCTGTGTCGCGAGATCGTCGGCCTGACGTAGAGTTGAGATAACTTGTTGTGTGAGGAAGGTAGGTGTGATGTCCACCACTTGTTCCTTTATTAGGCCCCCGAAGGCGTAGCAAACCCTGGAATAAATAACAAACGACATACATATTTGTAGGTTTAACTTGTGGTCTAGCTTTTACCAAACTACGCGTAGTAACAGCTAAACATAGAAAGATTACCTGGATTTGAAATTTCAGAATATTATCTTATATCTCATGACTAACCTTTCCGGAAATAATATAAAATATAATGTCAAAGAAAATACTCGTAACTAAGCGCTATTCTTAAAATTAAGAGGCGATATTCGGGTAGTTTTGGTTAGCAAGAAAAATATGTGTTACAAAACCTGCAAACATGCATATTTAATTAAAATAACTTAATTTTAGCAATGTCACTTTTAATGTCATTCTGTTTTGATCTTTAGGGGTAACAAGAACGGCTCTTTAGTCAACTGAGTCAACTTATCCCGCGGGATGAGTTGACCTTATGCATTTTTCAAACGGTCAACTCATCCCGCTGTCAAAAAAAGAGTCTACCCGTGACCACGACAGCGTGCAAACCGGTCGAAACGTAAAAAATACCCGTCTAATACTAATAATAAAAAGACAAAAAGGAAGAACCTTTGTATTTCACGAAATTTTAGTAACTGAGTGGACAACAGCATGTGTAAGATTAACTGATTTTTAAGAAACTTATTTTAGTTTTTGTCGTTATTTATTTATTTATGTTTTGGGAAAACTTACAGCTAGGTCTTAATAATAGTTTTTAATATTAAAAACATGCCAGTAATGGACATGCATGCTGAGGGCCAATTACAAAGTTTCCGCATATATGTAGTTAAATAGAAGATTATAAACAGTGAAAGTAGACGACTTTAAAGAAATAAAAAGGATATACATACATAACAAAGTGAAATCAGATGAGGTTATAGATGTACTAAATTATTTTAAAAAGAATTCATCATTAAGCAAGCGTTTAAGCTCACTTGCAGATGTGTTAAATAAATCAACATCATTTTTTATGTTGACCAGTGAGTTGAACGATTTGCTAGCTCTTATTAAGAATGCGTTTTGTCTATAATTGGTTTTTACCATAGGAACGTAAAGAATATTCGATTTTCTCAATGCAGCAGTACTGGTACGCAACCCTAATTGCTCAAGCAGCTCCGGACAGTCTACGTTGCCATTGCAGATGTTTATGAGGTAAGCTAGGTCAGCAATTTGCCTGCGATTAGATAGTGGGAGGAAATGAAACTTTCGACACCTTGTGAAATAATCAGGGAGGTACATTTTAGTACGGTTATACTAACCTGTTAACGTTGTGACAGACGCGTGGTATAATTTTGGCTAGATAGAGCATGTCCTTCCAATCGGGCGGATACTCCTCTGTAGACAGTGCCACTGCGTAGTTGTACGTCCGCGCGTCTCCTAAAATTTCACCACAGTATAAATTACACCATAATATAAATACACTATATTAGAGCGCTGGTGGTGTAGTGGTAGCACCCCTGCCTCACGATCCGAAGGTCGTGGGTTCCTGGTCGTGCACCAATGAGTTTTTCCATTCGAAAAACTTATGTACGCAATGCCAGTGCTCTTAAACGGTGAAGGAAAACATCGTGAGGAAACCGGCATGCCCTAGAACCAAAAATTCGAAGGTATGTGTCAGTTAGTATTCTTATAAGCGGCGATGGGCTTGCAACCTGTCACCTACGGAATACTAACTATTATGAAAAATGTGGGCATGTACCAAATGTCATGTTTGGACTTGCCTCTGACTACCCTCTTTAGATATCCTCAAAGATCTAAGTAACTAAAGATCTGAGGAGATATCTACCGAGCCCGGGGATTACAGTCGTGATCATATTTTTTTTTTATATATTACACCACAGTATAAGCTTTCATCTGTCTAACATCTTTCGCCGGCCGGACCAGGGGCCTTACCACGAATTCTTCCAAAACGATTCAGTAACGATTTCATAACGATTCCGTTTTAATGTAAGACTACTTCCATACAATTTGCATAGGTCATGGTACGAAATAACAATGTAATACTAATTTGGTAATGTATTATGAATTCGTGGTAAGGCCCTAGGAGTCTTACTACAAGCTCTTCGAGCAATATCAAAGTAATATAACTTTGATATTTCGTACCATTAATAATAAAATTTTGATCGAAGTAGTTACTCCAAGCTTAAAACTTTGACGTTTCTGAAACATGATGGTTTGTAAAAGATAAAAATAATTTATTTCAGACTCACAATTATTGAACCATAGATTAATACACAATAAGATTAAATGAAATAATGCACTAGCACTATGGCCGGCCTAGACTAGACAGATCATTGAGCCACCAGTTATGATACCGGTTTCAGCATTTATATGGAGAAATTTCCAAACACGGTCAGTTGGCATTATGCTGAGCCTCGGCCATTTTGCTACTGCAGCACACCACCTACATAATATTATTTAATGTTAATTACTTTTTCAGTGTTTTGTTAAGAGCTTCTATTTTGTAACTGATGATGTATTTAATTTTCATAATTGTCCATTTATATTGTGTGTATTGTGGTGGCAAATAAATCATATGTCTATGTCTATGTCAGTTTACCTTGTACGCCGACGGAGCGCAGCGGCAGCAGGGCCGCGGCAACGGGCGACTTGGACGAGATGCGTTTCAGCTCGGCCTGCTCGGTCGCCGAGCTCGCGTTGGCAACGCGGCCCAGCAGCGCGTGCGACTTCACGCACATCGATGCATACTCCACCATTATTTTTACTATAACCTGTAGAACAAAAAAATCTTTATTAGGAACAAAAAAAACAATGTAGAATAAGTACAATTGCGGGCTGACTACCGCAAAAGTAAAAAAAAAACTGGGTAGCAGAGACAGCCCCTCCTCCGCTAGCAAATAAATAAATAAATAAATAAATAATGCTGGACAATCCACACAGCATCATTTAGCCCCAAAGTAAGCTACTCAAAGCTTGTGTTATGGGTACTAGATAACTGATATATTTAATACATTACATACATAGATAGATATTTTTTATTATACATAGAAATAAAATAAATATATAATATAAATATAAATCAATTTTTACAATCAATTGTTTACTAGCGTCCGCCCACAGCTTCGCCCGCGTGGTACCTTGAGAAACGAAAACAAATCTATCCCATCCCAAGGGAATCGTACATTTTTACGGGTTAAAAAGTAGCCTGTCTGGAAGACTATAATTTATCTCTGTGCCAAATTTTATCCAGATCCGTTCAGCCGTTTCTGCGCGAAATAGTTACAAATTCCATACGTACAAGTTTATACTCACAAGGATCACTTTGAAATGACTTACATGCTAGTTGAATCTATGTGCCAATTCCAACCTAACCCAAGTACGAGAAGAACAGGCAAGAAACTCGTCTAAAGTAGGCATTAGTAGTCAAACACGTCCGCACCACTCAAGAGACAAAATCAGACTCAACGTATACAACGCGCTCTAAGTTCCTTATCTCCAACCAATCATGTTCAGCGCTTGATTTCCCTATTAGTTAGGTTCATAGGAGTATTATAGTTGGCTCAACGAATCTAGGCATTCGTGAAGTTAGCCGCAAAAGCTGCGCAGTATCGTTTTTCGGGAGCAATTGGAGGTATGAGGGGGGGGAAGGAACTGTACATGCGCAAACTCGCACCTGTGGCTAACTTCACGAACGCCTAGATCCGTTGGATGACCTATAACCAAGCTGATGGTGAATCGAGGGTGGTTGCAAATAGTTGTACCTGTGTCTCCGCGAAGTCCCGCTCCATGTAGGGCTCCTCCTGGCACAGCACGCGCACGGCGAGCCCGGGCCCGGGGAAGGGGTGGCGCTCCACCAGCGGCGCCGGCAGCCCGAGCTCCGTCCCCAGCACGCGCACCTAACAACACTACCATTAGTCAACTATCTAATGTTTGATTCATTATTTGCAGATATTTGTCTCAGGTCTGGGTGTTTTCTATGTATAATATGTATTATTTACAAAAAAAAAAGTATATCTATGTAGTTTATCAGTCATGTGGTTCCCATAATACAAGCTCTGCTTAGTTTGGGGCTACATGATGCTGTGTGATAGTGTCCAGCAATATTGTTATTGTTATTATTATTTAAATGTTGCATGATTATGTTACTGGCTATTGCCCGCGACTTTGTCGTAAAATTGCAAGTATTAGCATAGAGTATGGTTAGATTTTTGCCTCACATGGTCCATAGGTCAGTTAGTGACAGATATCTTTTAGCAAAGAAATGCTCCCTGGTCAATAAATAAATATACTATACTGTATGCCTCCCCTATCTTTGTAAATAGTATTTTAATTTATAACGTGCATAGTACATAATATAAAAGAAGATTGTTCGAAACCGGCATGTCGTAGAATCTTACTAGTATTTATTGTAAAAAGTAAAAAAAAACCCGACTGACTGAACGTAACTGAAAATAGATTTATACAGCCGCCATATTATTTTTTTGACATTTGTATAGCTTATGTCACTCTTGTTATCCAGACGAATCCAACATCACCTCATTTGTAAGAGAACTAGTGACGGTCGCCTCACCTCGTCCTTATGAAAGTCCTCGAGAGGACTGGTCGAGAACTAGTGACGGTCGCCTCACCTCGTCCTCGAGAGGGCTGGTCGAGAACTAGTGACGGTCGCCTCACCTCGTCCTTGTGGAAGTCCTTGAGAGGACTGGTCGAGAACTAGTGACGGTTACCTCACTTCGTCCTTGAGAGGGCTGGTCGAGAACTAACGACGGTCGCCTCACCTCGTCTTTGTGGAAGTCCTTGAGAGGACTGGCCGAGAACTAGTGACGGTCGCCTCACTTCGTCCTTGAGAGGGCTGGTCGAGAACTAACGACGGTCGCCTCACCTCGTCTTTGTGGATGTCCTTGAGAGGACTGGTCGAGAACTAGTGACGGTCGCCTCACCTCGTCCTTGTGGAAGTCCTTGAGCGGCTCGACGACGCGGCCCCGCTCGCGCAGCACGCGCACCAGCTCGGTGTCGTTGTGGTGCGTCTTGATGGTGGCCGCGTTCGAGGAGCACAGCGAGGACGCGGACTCGATGAGGTCCGGCCGCAGCGTGCCCTGCCCGAGGAGCACTTGGTCCTCTCTGGAAAAATATTTAAAAAATCATCATTCTCCTGCCCTTATCTCACGCCAAGTGGGGTCGGCACAACATGTTTTCTTCTTCCACTCACTCCTATCATTCGTCATATCATCTTTCACACAATCAAACCACTTTTGCTTTGGCCTTCCTCTACTTAAAAAATATTTAACACTAGCTTCCGTCCACGCCTTCGCCCGCGTGGTATCTTGAAAAACAAAAACAAATCTATCCCACGGGAACAGTAAATTTTTCTTGGATAAAAAGTAGCCAATGTGCTATTGCAGACTTTAATCTATACCTGTGCCAAATTTTATCCAGATCCGTTCAGCCGATTAAAGAGTAACAAACATACATCCAGACATCCATACATTCTTACAAACATTCGCGTTTGTAATATTATTATAGTAGAATGCTAGTAGTACGCTCCGAACTGAGATTTCACTCGTACTGACCATAATCAAGCAATTTTGGAATGTACACGTAAAGCCCTTACATATGATACTCCACTCGATTTTAAAAGTTTTCTACTAGTAGTTCTTAGCGAACTTCTAGTTTATTTTGTCACCACATTCGAGTCTTACACTATTCAGTATAGTAGTTTGTGATCCGGCGAAAGTTACATATGGTACACCTAGTCATAATCATGCGACCAACCGCACTAAAACGACGTAATATCAAGAGTACTAACTGTACGTCTACCATGAGTTGTCACATTTAGATCGGCTGACGTTACTACAGAAGTAACAACTAATAGTACGTTATTATGACATCTGTCAAAATTGTTACTCATGGTGCCAAGTTCTAACATGTACGTACAAGTTTTCATACATTTTTTTAACTACAGTCGCTAGCGAGTGTTGGGCCATGAAGAAGACGGATGAAAGAAGGGTGCATGCTGCAGAGATGCGAATGTTAAGATGGATGTGTGGGGTGACACGGTTGGACAAAATAAGGAATGAGTATGTCAGGGGAAGTTTGAAAGTGGCACCTGTTACTGAAAAGATGAGGAGTGCTAGATTAGCATGGTGTGGGCACGTGATGAGGAGGGATAAAAACCATGTCACCAAAAAAGTAATAGGTATGAGGAAGGCCGAAGAAAAAGTGGTTTGATTGTGTGAAAGATGATATGAATGTAAGAGGAGTAGAAATACTGAAAAGGACGGAAATGTTTAGTACTTTCCCGCTAAAACTATTATCTAATGAGGTTATTAATTAAGTTTATTAATATTAATGAGCCCCACAAAATGCCTTGTAGAAATATTATTAATCCCAACACCACACCTCAAATAGAAACTCGACACGTGTTTCGCTTCTCCACGAAGCATCCTCAGGACCGTTGACTCGCTCCACACTGGTGTTGCTCCACCGAGCGCCGAGAGATTTTCTAGATAGTTTTAGCGGGAAAGTACTAAACATTTCCGTCCTTTTCAGTATTTGTAATGGATTTCCGCAAAGTCACGCCTGAATCAATCTTTTTTTTTTTTTTGAGGAGTAGACTCAGAGTTGACGAATGTTAGGAGTAAGTAGAGGAAGAAAACATGTCGTGCCGACCCCACCTAGCGTGGGATAAGGGCGGGAGAATGATGATGAGTCGCTAGCGAGTGTAGATTGTGAAAACTCATGGTAGACGTACTGTAGGTTCAGATCCTGCACGGCCTGCTCGGCGACGCGGATGAACACGTCGCCGATGATCTTGCGCTTGTCCTCGGGCGCCACGGCGTGGCACAGCAGCGGCGTCTGCCGCGCGCGCCCGCCCGCCTCGCGCACGCACGTGCTGCCTTGCCGGAACTGAAACACAAACACTACATGAACACTACTCGACAGACTTATTAGACTGGCCTCACAGCTCAGTTGGTAGCTCTGCCTTCTGCGCTATAGGTTGTGGGTTCGATCCCCACACATGACCGGCTATTACCAACCGACCAACCGTAACATTTGTGTGATGAACACAGATGTTTGCTCTATGTCTAGGTGTTATTGTTATATGAACCTGAATAAAGACCTCTGATGGACGGAGTAGCATCCACCTCCACCCGACATGCAAAAAAGGCCTAATTGCGGAAACCACTCCGTTCAACAAGTACTAAGTAATAGTATATTAAGTAATCTAAATATGTATATATAACTCAAAGGTGACTGACTGACTGACTGACATAGTGATCTATCAACGCACAGCCCAAACCACTGGACGGATCGGGCTGAAATTAGATTGGCATGCAGGTAGATGTTATGACGTAGGCATCCGCTAAGAAAGGATTTTGATTAATTCTACCCCCAAGGGGATAAAATAGGGGATGAAAGTTTTAAAAAATGCTGCCAAGAATCACTATTTCACGCGAACGAAGTCGGCGGGCACAGCTAGTAGTCAATAAAGTTATTAATGTATCAATGTCATTAAGTATTATGTGTATAGCGCACATCAATCATATAGCCCAAGGGTTCCAATGTAAGTGTTACCTGAAGATGTAATATTACAATGTTTGTCAACACTTACCTGGTGAGTAGCGTTGATGACGTGAAGGCGGACACCTAAATCCCGGAGACACCTTTCCACTTTGACGCTCTCATTCTTTCGCATAAAACCTGCAACGAAAACTTTGTGTTACAAATACTTGGCACCAATAAATTATATTCTGAAACTAGCTTGTAATTAAACTCTTTGGTATCTAGAATATTCAGTTTGATTTAGTGTGTAAAGTGGTACTTTTTACTCACAGCGTTAATTCCCGTTCGTCCTACCAATGGAGTTAACGGGAATCAAATAAAAACAAATATTCAGTTCCCAGTGGGACGAAAAGGAATGAACGACTAGCAGAACGATGTAGTGTTCGAGACATGGTTTAGAATCTAAACTGTAGATAGAAGTTTGCACAGTTAGCTAACCTAGATTAAGCACCATGATAAGTCTGTGCGCGAATGATGGCACTGGCATAGATGGGACACAATTTAGCACATTATTGCCAGTGAATTGATTTATTGATGCATACATTGGTATGTATTAAAAAAAAAAAAAAAAAAAATATGATCACGACTGTAATCCCCAGGCTCGGTAGATATCTCCTCAGATCTTTAGTTACTTAGATCCTTGATGATATCTAAAGAGGGTAGTCAGAGGCAAGTCCAAACATGACATTTGGCACAGTAGTTAGTATTCCGTACGTGACAGGTTGCAAGCCCATCGCCGCTTATAAGAATACTATATATTATATATATAGTATATATTCATGTATTTTATTTAATACATTGCACGCCCAATAGGGCAGAATACATTGTGACATTCTATTACACTAAAACAACTTTTATAACATGCATTTCATGTAATAAATAAATTTGATTTGATATGATTGATAAATATTTTTTTGATAAATTATGTTATTATTTTGCAATAACCAAAATTAGTTCCGCTTTTGGCCGCGGGCAGACTTATCTTGCGCGGACTCTAGCTTGTAAGGTGAATGAACAGTAATGGATTATAATTCATTCATTCGTTCTTTTGGAATGACGTATAGGCTGTTACATACCGTTGTCGATGTGCAAGGCAATGACTTGGTCTTCGCGTAAAGCCTTACTTAGAAGCGCTGCGCAAACTGTGGAGTCCACACCGCCGCTAACCAGCACCTATCGATATCAAACCAAAGAGATTAAACAAGGCCAGAACCAAGTTTAGTAATTTCTTTGAGAACTGTAGAAGTAACATATTAAACTAGTATTTATTTCTAAAATCGAAAACCTTGGCTGAAACTAATCGAAAATAACTTTCTCACTCTTTTATTTAATTTTTATTTTTTTTCTAAAAAAAATTGCCCTCCTTCGCTAAAAAGTATTAATCCATCAGCAACCTGGTTCTCAGAGTCACTTTGTCACAGTATTCTATGAATTAAAAAAAAGTATAATTAATTAGTCTATCAGTTACTCTGGTTCCCATAGTAGTTAGCTTTGCTTAGTTTGGGTCTAGATGGCGTTGTGTGAAATGTCCAACAATAATTATTTATTTATACGCAGATAGGGAGAGATCACGACTGTAATCCCCAGGCTCGGTAGATATCTCCTCAGATCTTTAGTTACTTACATCTTTATCTTTTTTTTTATTTATTTGTTTAGAGATCACTGGCACTTACGAGAACTTTCTGGTCGCCGACGGTATCCTTGATGTACTGGATGCAGGCCTCACGGCGCGAGCGCAGCGTGAACGAGCGCGACAGGCCCGCGATGTCGAACAGGAAGTTTGACAGCATCTGCTTGCCCTTCGGCGTTAGATCCACCTGGAAATAAACTCATCAGTATGGCTTCTTAACGCGTCACTAGTTCTTACGAACCAGTGTGGTGAAAGGATTAAAGTGTGCATCAGAGGCTCGTTTTTTACACATGACACATGCTGGTTTGTTGACAATGTTTTCCTTCACCGTTTCATAGTACCATAGCTTACAGTGTAATGTGACAGTTATAAAACTAATACCAACTGAACAAGCAATAGCAGATCTTAAGGTGGTCAAACTTTTCATTCCACAACTGTACATTATTTCTAGGATATTATTAGGTGGTGTTTCTGACAAAAAAAAGGTCGTGCATATTTTAGCATTATTTTGGTTAGTACACGGAACAACAGAATTAACACCATATTCTATTTTGGATCCTATTATCCTATATGTACACTTGTACAAAGTCAGTATTTGTATTTTTTCTTCACCTCAGGATGGAACTGCACTCCATAAAGACGCATCTGCTCGTTGTAGATGGCGGCGATGAGATGGTTCGAGGACTGCGCCCCGATGCGGAACCTATCGCCGACCTTCTGGACACTGTCGCCGTGCGTCAGCAGCACCGGCTGGAGCTTTTCGAGTCGGCTGGGGATTCAATAATTACAACTTTAGGATTCATCGATTTCAGGGTTCGATCCCCACCCAGGTCAAACATTTATTTATTTATACTTTATTGTACACAAATTAAAAAAATGTGTGACAAAAGGAGGGTTTAATGCCTAGGGGTCATTTTCTACCAGCCGACCCATTCCGGTTTAAAGCCAGGTCGGCGCACAACAAAATTTAAAACGAAAAACTATAACTAAGTAACTAAACATTCCACAAAGAAAAAACAATAAAATATTAGGTACTAGCTCTCCCGGCAAACTTCGTACCGCCTTCTACATTGCTTAGACAATAGTATGAACTTTATTAAATAGTAATAAAGTTCAAATTGACTCTAATTTTATTTAGAAAACGTTTGTATGGGAAATAGAAAAGGGCTATTTTTAGGGTTTTCCCGGCAGTTATTCGAATTTTTCTTACCTTTTAAACCTTCCCTACACCTTCACCAACATTTCAAGACCAAGATAAGATAAATCCGTTTAGCCGTTCTCGAGTTTTAGCGAGACTAACGAACAGCAATTAATTTTTATATACAGGGTGTCCCAAAAAGTAGTGTTACGCGAAAGTCCAGAGATAGAACAGCCCTTGGGGTACCCGAATCACCCCCATGTATGTTCCGCGATTTTCTATAGTTTTCGAGTTATGATTTTTTTTCCGAATTTTTGAAAATTTACGACTTGAACAACTTAAAACATTCTTACAAAAAAAGTAGAAAACTTTCTTGAGATTTTTTTTTGCTACTGAATAGTTATGAGTTGTTCTTTTGTGCATAAAATAATCAGCTACGTGACTTTGATGAAAACTGTGAAAATGTTGGTGTAAAGTCAAATAATTACATTCGGTGAATTATGACTAAAATTTTCAACTTCAAATTAAAAATCTTAAAAATTGATTTCATGGTTCTTAATAAGTCTAAAGAATTCTCCAGACTCTCAGCTTTCATAATCATTAAAAAAAAGTAGTACTTAATAGGCTACTTTGGCTAAAAATCGGCCTTCAAAGACGATGATTTGGAATTTTTTTAAAATTATCTACCTGATTAAAAAATAGATTTTGGCCATTTTATCATTCCTAAGCTTAATTCGTTTGTTAACTATTAAGTACTACTTTTTTTTAATGATTATGAAAGCTGAGAGTCTGGAGAATTCTTTAGACTTATTAAGAACCATGAAATCAATTTTTAAGATTTTTAATTTGAAGTTGAAAATTTTAGTCATAATTCACCGAATGTAATTATTTGACTTTACACCAACATTTTCACAGTTTTCATCAAAGTCACGTAGCTGATTATTTTATGCACAAAAGAACAACTCATAACTATTCAGTAGCAAAAAAAAAATCTCAAGAAAGTTTTCTACTTTTTTTGTAAGAATGTTTTAAGTTGTTCAAGTCGTAAATTTTCAAAAATTCGGAAAAAAAATCATAACTCGAAAACTATAGAAAATCGCGGAACATACATGGGGGTGATTCGGGTACCCCAAGGGGTGTTCTATCTCTGGACTTTCGCTTGACACTACTTTTTGGGACACCCTGTATAAGATAGATTAGCTATCTGGTTCCCCTAGTACAAGCTTTGCTTAGTTTGGGGCTAGATAGTGTTGTGTGAACGGGCCACTAATATTATTATTATTATTTATGATAAACCTAATGCTGGTTAGGTATGAATGTGGATGGATATAGGAGTAGAGGTCGGAGTATAGGTCCAATATTTATTTATTTATTTCTTTGGAAATAAATAAATAAATATTGGAGAACATTTTACACAATGCCATCTAGCCCCAAACTAAGCAAAGCTTGTACTATGGGAACCAGATAGCAGATAGATTAATTATATAGGTACTTTTTTTTTGTAAATACAACACCCAGACACAGAACAAACATCTGTGTTCTTCACACAAATGTTTATCCTGGGTGGGCATCGAACACACAACTTACAGTGCAGAAGGCAGCGTTACTACCAACTGAGCTGTGAAGCCAGTCAGAAAAGATCCATGGACTCAAAAAATCAAATGTCGGAAAAGATGGATGGACTGTGTGAAAGATGATATGAGTAAGAAAGGAGTGAGTGAGATGACGAATGACAGAGGGAAATGCAAAATCACTGTTGTGCCGACCCTACGTGGAAAGGACAAGAAGATGATGACCAAGGCCTTTAGCCACAGCTCTAACATCGCAAGCATCAACAACTTTTCGCCAACTCATTTAGTCATGTCATCGCCTTGCGCAGCCAACGAGAAACAATTTTTGACTTCTTAGAACATTTTAACAATTCAAAATTATTTTTCTTTACCAATTACTAATGCCTGCGACAACACAAAACGAGCATTTTGTGATTTAATTGACTACAACTTGTGCAAAATAAATTTAGAGCATGACTCTGACAGCCCTTATGGTCAAAGATCTAAGTAACTAAGGATCTGAGGAGATAATATGTACTTTTGAACTTACGCGATCTGATCACATTATTATTAGTATTAGACGGGTATTTATCGCGTTCAAATTACCTTATATTTTCCCGACGGTAATTTGAACGCGATAAATACCCGTCTAATACTAATAATAATCTGAGGAGATGTTTACCAGACCTAAGGAATGCAGTGATCATGTTTGTTATTTTGTATTTTAATAGACCTCGAAGGATAGGCATGGTTGGCGTGATTTGGGGGTAGACCTTTGCCCAGCAGTGGGAAGACACAGGTTAAAAAAAATTGTAACTTACTTGAAAAGGGGACAAGTAGTTTCCACCTCAACTTCATATTGTCCGTCTTCCCTCGCTTCTTTGCGTAGCACCGAGCCGCCAAACTCCTTGTTCAGCATTTGCATGCCGTAGCAGATACCTGGTGGAAAAATCCCAGTAAATTCTAAGCAATTTATCTTCAGCTTAGTTTCATAATTTTTAGAGGGTCAGCTACAAGTGATTGCTTCCTCTGGTATTGCAATCATTTACCAAGGTGAGCTGAAAGCTTATTGCCCCTATTGCCAGCTTGGCAATAGGGGCGATATTTGTTTTATGCTGTAACTGACAGTGGGAGACCTACTTCCAGCAGTGGACTGTCACTTGATGGTTATGCCAGTTAAGCGCGGTCATTATAGTAACCAATAGTAGTGTGAATGGGACAGTTGGAAGGGGAAGACCTCGGCGTACCTTGATCAAATTAGGGACGTTTTAGAAAAAGGCCAGGTCAAGAGTACCCTAAACCGACGCGCATGTATGAAGAATGTAATGAGAGTGAATGAAGCAAAAGAGGTATGTCTGGATCGTAGCAAGTGGAGATCCGTGGTCTCTGCCTACCCCGTCGGAAAACATGCGTGATTTTATGTATGTATAATAAATAGTAACTTACCAAGCACAGGCAGGCCAATTTTGAATATGTCGGGGTCGTATCGCGGTGCGTCCTCCGCGTACACAGAGTTAGGCCCGCCGGATATAATGACAGCACGGTATCCGGTCTCCTTCAGGGTATAGGCCGGCGTGTCCAGTGGTAAAATGTCCGACTCCACGCATAATTCGCGAACGCGACGGTCAATGACCTGCAGGTCGATGAATTGTATAAATAAATAAAATTACTCAAAACTACTTTGTTTAGTTTTACAATCTATTTGACCTTTAAAAATAAATTGCAGTGTAATGCCATTTTATCTTGTCTTATTATGTCGTATGCTACGTAAGAAACTGATAAATGTGTATGTCTACCCCTGTTTCGGCATCCTCAAAGGTCTATGTATATGAGATCCTCCAAAGGTTCCAAAACCTAGCTCTAAGAACCATCTCCAAAGCACACTGGTTTGTAAAAAACACTGAAATACACGAATACCTGGAAATACCAACCGTCAAAGAAGAAGTCTGTAAATATGCCAAAAAGTACAAGGAAAGACTAAGAACACACTCAAACACACTAGCCCAGAACCTCCTAAATAACGGAGAGAGCGTAAATCGCCTAAAGAGATGGCAGGTGCTAAACCTGGACATGAGAAGCTGACTAATAGCCAGTGTGGTGCCACTCAATGGAAGGGCGCCTCAAAACAAGACGCCAAAGAAAGGATCTGATTATGGCTATACAGCCGATTGCAGATATTATGGGAAAGGAAAAAAAAAAAAAAAAAAAAATGTATATGAGATGATATTACCAAGTCTGAGAATACCAGTTTCCCGTTTTTGCACTATCTTTCATTGATGCTTCGCTCCTATTGGTTGTTAAATAAAATATGTTTTGTGATTAGTGCTTTTAACCAAACCAACTCTTCAGATTTATAATATTAGTATGGATAGATAATTTAATTGAAGTATAAGTGTGACTATTGTAGAAATACCTTTCCATACTGTGATCCAGCATCCAATATGGCAACTCGGTCACGTCCATGGGTAGAACCATTGGTGCTCCGGTACTGTCCTTCTGCACTGCCTGTGTGCATCTCGCTGACTCTCCAGCAGCACTGATAAACAAACCATTTTATTAACTTTTCTTGTGATTGAAGAAGGTATATTGTTGGCATTTTGAAATATAATTGCTGGTGGACATTTCATAGAGCTATCTAGCACAACAAATATGATACTTACATAAAATTATATAAATCCATACTTAGAATATATTATTATACCCAGACACAGAACTAATATCCATGTTCATCATACAGAAGTCCTGAATGGGAATCAAATCCACAACCTACAAATAAAAAAGGCAGAGCTACTACCATGTGCGCTGTTAGGCAAGTTTCATGATTTTGGTTCATAAAATAACTTTAATCCCAAGTCAACTCTATTAGAAATAGCATTAGAAAAAATTATGTAGGTATCTTCTCTACTCTCGAAGATATAATACTCGTAATTTGCTCTTCCTACATACTAGCTATCTTACATAACTTGAATAGTTTTGTTTATGATAATTAATCAAGGGCAGGTCAGGCAATCATGAGGGCAGGTCAATGCTTCAAGTTTATCATAACAACTTACTTAGATTTCTCACCACAAAATTAGTAATGTCACTATTTTAAGTCCAATGGCTGAACAGATTTGAAATATTTACAACAATGAGCAACAAGAAATTAGTAGTGATAATACAATTTCAAAACACATAATTAGACAAAAACTTATACCTTGAACAAAAATTTTCTCAAGTCAAACATCACAATAATTCCAACAAAAGATTTTGTTCAATAGTTGTAATCTTGTCCCCATCATTTTGTTAATAAGAAAACTTGAATCTATTTCTCAAGATAAAGAAATTGCACTGCAATGTTTGGATGTACTTTTGTTGGAGAAGACGCAACTGTCGGTATATTTATAGCACATCCCACGTGAGTCCGCATTCACAAAATACTCTGCATTGTTTGTTTGTCTTTCAACCAATAACACATTGTAGATGTTTGTTGTTTAGTATTTCATGGCCCTTGTGCAATTTCTTTGAATAAAAACTTTTTTGTACTACAAATATAAAAATGCTGTGATTTATAATTAATTGAAATGTCTCCTATCACTTTTATTGTGTTACTAGTTTTTTCAATCTAGTGAAACAATTATAGGCACTTATGTCTAAAACCAATAAAAAATACTGAGATTTATAGTAAAATTTTATCTTACATGATGTTGCTATGGGGTCAATGTTAAAGCAGAATAGGTTGTAACGGGTTTAATTTAGGATATCAAAACTATTTCCATCTATAACCATATAATTGCTATGCTAATTATTGATCCATGCCCATTATGAATTATCAATGCCATGCATAATAACAAAATAAGACATGCCTACATTTATTTAGTCACAAATTCAACGGATATTACAGATTATTTTGCACATTTTTTATTAAACCTTCCTTTTACTGCGCTGTATTATTATATTATTCACAAGTCTATAGAATTATAAAGTTGAACAGCACTCTAGCTGTGATGATGAAAGGTTATGGATTGGCTAATTGGATTCCTTGATGTAAACCCACACATTATACTAGATTACAGCAGCTCTAAGTAGCCTAAGAAGTGCACTTCCTTTCACCACACTGGTTTGAGAGACCCAATGAGAGAAATAGGATCTACTTTACCTGAGAACTTCACCCAGTAGGCAACAAAGTTATACTGTTAGATTTGTAGCATTGAATACTGTAGGTTATCTGAATAAGGTTATCTTTATTAATAGTAGCAAAACACAAATCTATGATGTAAATGATGTAACATGACATTAAAGTTATAATAATAACCAACTGTGGTTAGAAACGTGTCTTACACTACACACACTGTCGTGTGTATGAATGAAAATGTAATTGTTACACACAGACATAATTATTTACCTTTCTGGGAAAACAAAACATGGCAATGGGAAAGCTGGGACATTCTTTTGATTAGAGATGTTACAGATCGAATGATAACAAGCAGATAACAGTATGTAAGATAAGTTTAACGATTAATTTTCGAGGCAGTAAAGTCGGGCCGGGGAATTACATTTTCTTGTTTATGAAAACCAATTTCTGCCACATTTGTTTTGCATAAGCTTCAATTTACTATTGGAACTTTAAGGCGCTCTGGATATCAATATTTAATTCCGATTTGAGCGCAATTTTAGAAAATATGTACAAGTAAAACCGGGCTTTGACATTAGTTTCTGGGTCATAACCGGAGGGACACTCGAACGAAGCCATCTAAACTTCAATGTTTTAGAAATATTTAGGTGGCGTATTTAAAGAAAATATTGTAGACTTACCTAAGATAAGATATTCGGTGTTTTATTAGGATTTGCTCATTAAAAACACATTGAAATGTGTTTCTCCAGTCAACACTACGAATACAAAATTTTAGTACTGCTTTTTCTCGTCCATCACATGCAGATGGCGCTTTTGTCAGGCGACATTTGTCAAGTTTTAACTGCGTTCAGTATTTAAAATCTATCTGATATTAAATTTATTTCAATTTAGTTTGCTTAGCTTAATTTTACTATAACCAAATCAAGTTAATTTAAATTTATGATTTAATACATCACATATAGTATTTTTTCTTCAATGATGCTCCTGGAACCTATCGAACATTCAAAACCTTACATCGTCTCAATGTGAACGCAGTTTTAAACTTGCTCGTCATGTTTTTACGTTTCATTCTTCGCATTTCACGTCGCAGCGGACGTTCGTCGATAAATTATTTTCTAGGATTATAAATTGTAAATAAATCAGTAAGATGAAACATCTTTTTACCTATCTAGTTATCTCTCATGTTAATTAAGCAGCTATCAATTTAAAATAATCAAATTATTTACGTCGACACAATACGTAAGCTCAAAACTATCTTAACGACTTTAACATATCCGTCCGTATAACGGAGCGTAAAAAAATTAGAAAAGTGGTCGGTCTTCTTTTTCTTTGGATGACTGACGGATTGACGAATTCTGTGTTGTTTGTTGTATTTTATAAATTTTGTGATATTTTCCTACTTTAAAACTTATAATAAAATAATTCAATATGCCTGATCATCTAGGAGATGATATGCGAAAAACCAAAGATGATAAAGTAGAACCAGAAAAGGAAATCAAATGTGAGTGTATCAAGTTTTTTTTTAAGTCATGAAATTGAGTTCTTCGAAACTCTAGGTTAAGTTCTAAAACAATAATTGACGCAAACTATTTACATTCCAGCGCTCGACGAGGGTGATATCGCATTGTTGAAGTCCTATGTAAGTAATACAAATAGTTTGGTTACTTTACGAATGACTGGCATTTTTTTGTCATCATTTCACCATGTTTATTTATTTCAGGGACAAGGGCAGTACACAAAGATCATCAAAGAGGTTGAAGATGGTATTCAGACAGTCATGAAGAGGGTCAATGAACTTACAGGGATAAAGGAATCTGATACTGGCTTGGCACCCCCGGCATTGTGGGACTTGGCTGCTGATAAACAAACTCTTCAAAATGAACAGCCCTTACAGGTATGATATCTTCTTACTACTTATCTTTCGTCCAAGGAGTTTTCACAAAGCATTACAGAGCCATTAAGTCCAGTCATACAAAAAATGGTATAAATATTGGTGGACATTTCACACAACCATCTAGCCCCTAAGCAAGCTTGTACTATGAAAACCAGTTAGAATAACTGACTTCATTTTCTTTGTTAATTCTTACATACATTACTTTTTTTCGTCTACCCCCGTTTATCAGTGCACTTGCTATCTAAAATCTTTCCGTGAAAAAATACTAAAATAATTAGACAAAGTGAAGTTTTCGGTACAAATACGTTAAAATCGTGATAATTACGGTCCAATTAACGTGTGGAAGTGTTTTCTTTACAAAAAAACCATAATTAGTGCCAAAATAATACGATCGTAAAATTGTGTGAACTCAACCGCCATTTTTCCGCGTGCCGCGTCGTGTTCAAAAGTTTTTCGTTAAGTTTTTTTTTTTTTCAACCAAAAAGGTTTAAAATGGTTTCTTGCCTAAAATGTGAAAAACCAGTGCCTAAAATCGATGATAAGAACCCAAAAATAACGTGCCACGGTTGCGAAAGGCATATATGTGTGAAGTGTAGTGGATTGCTTGCTACCGAGTTGCGAGTCGTGGTTCTACAGGCCCCAACCCTCAAATATCTGTGTCCGGATTGTCAGCTAGGAGTGCGTCAGGTTCCTGCTTTGAGAAAACTGGTTTCCCAGATGAAGGAGGAAATTGACGCTTTAAAAAATTCGCAAAACCAAAGTACCAGCCTAGAAGCTGTGATAAGCGAAATTAGTGAGCGCGAAAAAAGAAGTATAAACATAATCATGTTTGGAGTACCGGAACATGGTCATGGAGTCGACGGCATGGACGCTGAAGCAAGTAAGCAGCACGACCTTGACCAAGTCAACAAGGTTCTAGGTGACATAGTGGAGTCGGAGGCACCTGCTGCAATCATCCGTCTTGGGAAACAGACAGGCCAAGCTCCCCGTCCCGTGAAGCTTATCTTTCGAAGCAAGTCTGCTGCTGTTAGAGTGTTAAAGAATGGTAGAAAGCTACGTAACGGTGTGAATGTAAAAAATGACCTGACACCTTATCAACGTGAGTACTTGCTGAAATTACGTGAGGAGTTGAGCGAAAGGATCAAGAAGGGTGAGTCTAACCTTACCATCAAATATGTGAACAATGTACCAAAGATAGTCAAGGTCAATGACACTCCAAAAAATTGAATTGTTATGATAATACAGATATTACCTTTTTATATACGAACCTGGCATCCCTCATGGCTAAAAGAGATTTACTACTTATTGAAATAAATAAACTGCAACCTACTTTTATAATATTGACAGAGACCCACTTAAAACCAAGTATATCTAATAGTTTAATAAATATTAAAGGATATAACCTATTCAGGAGAGACAGAGAGAATGGAAGTGGCTTCGGAGGCGTTGCCATTTATGCTGCACATGAACACATGGGAATCCCCATTCATATGACTCCCCACCATACATACAATAACCACCAGAATGTAGAGGCACTCTGGTTGAACTTGTCATACGGTAATTTTAAATTACTTATCGCTGGAATTTATCGACCAACCAACTATACTTTCGAGGAGACTGATAAAATTTTATTTGACACTATCAAAGAAGCGGATATTAAAGAAACAGTTTTTATAATGGGTGATTTTAATTTACCAAATATTAAGTGGCCATTGTGTTCATCTGAAGGGTATAACATGTTACATGAAAAGTTTTTAGAAATGTATTTAGACAGTAACCTGCAACAATTAGTTACCGGTATAACCAGGAAGAGAAACACACAAGAGTCACTTTTAGACCTTGTTATGTGTAATGAGGAAAACTTGTGCACAAGTGTAGAACATCATTCTCATATTGGTAAGAGTGACCATCAGGTACTTTTCGCAACTTTAGAAATTCCCTCACAAAATCAACATTTCAAACCAAGCTATCAGACTCCGCGTAGGAACTTTTTTCATGCTGACTTCAACACATTATCAATCGCTATGCAAAAAATAGATATTTTAACGGATTCATCAATGCCAATCTATGCCACATGGGACATCTTCAAGTCAAAAACACAACACATTATAGAGTCTTATATTCCCCTTTTACGGAAATCAAAGAAAGTGAATCATAACAAACCATGGATAGGACCGCAGATAGTTAAAATGTCACTTGAAAAAGCTACATTATGGAGAAAATATCGACTTGAGAACACCAAAGATAGCTACAATAAATACAGAAAAATAAACAATAAATTAATTGCAGAAGTAAGGAAGGCTCGAATGACATTTGAAAGCAAGGTGGTATACAGTGGCCCCAAATCTTTTTATGGCTATGTACGTCAACAGCTCTCATCTAAGGTATCAGTGCCTCCATCGCTATTGGATGACAAAACGAACATTGTGGTCAAGGACCAAGAGAAAGTTGCAAATATATTTGCGAGACAATTTGAAAAATCATATGTTAGAGAACCACCGGGTAAGCCTATCCCACCAATTGCAGCTCCAAGAAATAATAACTCTTTAGAAGAGGTACAATTCTCACCAGACACTGTACAGAAATGTATTATGACCCTGAAAGACGACACAGCTATGGGCTCAGATGGAATCCCTGCTATCTTACTAAAAAAATGCAGTACAGTCATAAGTACCCAGCTAGCAGCAATAATGACTCTTTCCCTGGACCAAGGAAAACTCCCATTGGATTGGAAAGAGGCAATTGTAACCCCTATCTACAAAAAAGGCAGTCGACGAGTTGCATCAAACTATCGCCCCATAAGTCTTACTAGTCTAATTTGCAAAACCATGGAAAAGATAGTTGCTCAAGAAATAAGAATATTTTTGACAAAAGAACATATCCTGCTAAATGAACAGCATGGCTTCATCCAGGGACGATCAACAGTGACAAATCTACTATCCTGCATCAATTTGTGGACCAGTGATTGGGATAGCCGCCAACCAACAGATGTAGTTTATTTAGACTATGAAAAGGCATTTGATAGAGTACCAATAAAAAGACTTTTAACAAAACTAGAACACTTCGGAATTCGTGGCAAACTTCATAGATGGATAGAAAACTTTCTAACAAACAGAACCTTCAAGGTTCGAGTGGGAGAAGCCTATTCACAACCCCATAAAGTACACAGTGGTGTACCTCAAGGATCTGTACTCGGCCCAATTCTTTTTGGAATTTTTCTAACAGACTTGAGACAACACATCCAATCCAAGCTATCACTATTTGCAGATGACACAAAAATTATGGGTAATCCATTAATATCTCACAAAACTATTCAAAACGATCTTGACTCCATATATCGGTGGACCCAAGACTGGCTCATCACCCTGAATGCAACTAAGTGATTACCTACACAAAAAATTACCTACACAATAAACAATACTCATCTAGAGATTATGGAATGTCAAAAAGACCTAGGAGTCAATATTAAGTCAGACCTAAAATGGGAAACTCACATACTGACGGTTGTAAAGAAAACTAATTCCATAATTTACATCATTAGAAAAGCCTTCTCATATATAGATAAAGATCTCTTTTTAAAGTTGTATAAAACATACATAAGACCATTAATGGAATATGCATTCCAGATCTGGAATCCCTACTTCAGGAAAGATATTGATCTTCTTGAAAGAGTGCAAAGAAGAGCCACTAAAATGGTACCAGCACTCAAGAATCTTTCATATGAGGACCGACTTCAGGAATTGGGTCTCACAACGTTGGAACAACGTAGACAACGTGGCGACCTGATAGAGACTTATAAAATATTAAATGACCACTATACTGCCTCGGATTTGAAACACATTTATAACATTAACGACAACGGACTGAGAGGCCACTCGCTAAAACTGGTAAATCTACCTGGTACAAGCAATCCCAGAAAGCACTTCTTGCCTAACCGTGTGGCAAATTGCTGGAACAAACTACCAGAATCAGTGATAAGTGCTCCTTCAGTGAACTCTTTCAAAAACAGACTCGATAAACATTATAAAACAGTGCACTGATAAGATATACACGCATCAGCTTAATAGCTGCCAGTGTATTAACAAATAATAATAATAATAATACATCCCGGTCAAAATATCTGTGGACCTGGTGTCGATGACTTCATATTATTTCAAAAGTCCACGTAGGTTGGGAGTGGGTGTGTGGGTAGACGTTGATAGACGTCTGCCCTAGTTTACCTTGTTTTTGCGCCCGGCAGGCTGGACGGCTCCAGTTTCGGTCCTCCTGGTTCGGTTGTCACTCGTTCGATGCATCATTTTACTCATCACACCAATTTTCTTCTTCTATTGTAATATTCACTCATATAGGTATGTTTCCAAAGATGCCACGTTTGCATGGTGTCATTTTTTGCCAAACAGATCGACAACCACCCACATTTCTAGATATTCTACACTTTGGAGTTCGGGCGGTTGCTTGACTGACAATTGTCAATTGACTTGACAGTGACATTGACGGTAGAGTGGGTGGTTGGCCGGCCTGTAAGCTTGCCAGTTTATATATAAGTATTTTAATTATGTATTTTTATATGCAGTAAGCACTGATATTTTCATTTTTCATATTTTTTTTTTTTATATTATGTACCTATTTTATGTATTTTGCCCTATCCTATTGTATGTAATGGTATTATATTCTGTTATTTCCCGTTAATAACTACCTATTTAGAGCTATGTTTGCAGTAGTATTATATATCGTTTTTTTTTCAAGTTTGCTGTGTGTTTTCGCTAGTGATGTCACTTCTGTTAGGTCCAATCCGAAAACCAGCGCTACCTCCTTAACATTAGGTGGTAGCATTAAGCTGAGATTGGTCCTATTCAGCCACGCGACTTGCATGCAGGAAAGACAATTTATATCTTTTTTTTTTATTTTACTTTCTGTGTTACTTTTCTGATTTTGTTTGGTTTTACCTTTGTTTTGTTTTTTTTTTATCTACTTTTATTTTCCTGTATGTGTCCGTGTCTGAATAAAAATCTATTCTATTCTATTCTATTCTATTGCTGCCCTGTTATGGTTTGAACGCATCAGGGTGAGTGCAGAGATTTTAGCAACAAAGTGGGAGGGGTATCAGTATCATATTCCGACGAGGTCCACAGATATTTTGACAAGGTTGCAGAATTTATAATAATACCCAGACATGGAACAAACATAATTATGTGTTCAACACACAAAGCTACAGCACAGAAAGTAGAGCAGTACTAAGCTGTGAGGTCAGTTGATAGTAGATTGTAAAGTTTACAAAATTAAATATTGTATTCTGTTTATTTATAGGTGGCAAGATGTACCAAAATCATCAACGCAGACTCCAATGACCCTAAATACATAATCAATGTGAAGCAGTTTGCGAAGTTTGTTGTAGACCTTGCCGATTCAGTTGCTCCTACTGATATTGAAGAAGGCATGAGAGTGGGGTTAGTAATTAATTAGTCTATTCTATTTAGATGATATTTTTACCAATTTTTTTTTTTTTTGTGTTCCATGTTCATCTGCGATCAGTCATCAGACTATGAGCAGGTTTGTTGCGAGTAATCAGGCATTTAAGAGTTTCGCTCCAGTGAACGTTATCTTTTCGTTTCTTGCTTCATGGTCCATCCAGTTCCATGATGTGTTGTCTGCGTAATCTTTTGGGGTAGCTGATGGTGGTTAGCTGTGTAGCTAGGTTATTTGGATGAGCCTTCAGACGCTTTTTGTACTTCGTCGAGAATTTCTTTATTTCGTCATTGACTGTGTTGACATCCAGTTCGCTATGCAGCTCATTGTTCATAAGGAACCAGGGAGCATTAGAGAGGTTTATTTTTACCAATATAATACTCGAAAATTTAGTCAAGCATATCTTGGCAGATACAAGGTAGCTAAAAATAAAAATAAATAATGCTGGACAATCCACACAGCATCATCTAGCCCCAAAGTAAGCTACTCAAAGCTTGTGTTATGGGTACTAGATAACTGATATACATATTTAATACATGATATAGGTACATAGATAGATATTTTTTATTATACATAGAAAACACCCAGACAAATGGAACAAATTTCTGCAGATCGTACACAAATTTGTTCCGAGGCGGGAATCGAACCCGCAACTTCTTGCTTCGCAGGCGGACTCTTGCCCGCTGCGCCACTGAGGTCGTCACATTACAGCTACATACAGCTACATACATTTGGAATGTCACCTTTCTATTTTCAGCTCGGAAATGATCAGTCAGTCAGTAAAGGTCTTTATATGTAGAGATAGTTACACTAGCTGCAAGCTCCACAGTTTACCCTGCAGCAATATTTACTATCCGAGTGAAGTATAATTTACTTGGGGATAATCTAGCTATCTATCATGGAAAACTTTAATCAGTGCAGTAGTTCCAAAAATTACCCCTATAACTAAGCATATAAACATTACGTATTGTAAGGGAACATACCCATACTATGTGATCCGATCAGGGGAGGGGGAGGAAAGTTCAAAACTTAAAAAAAATTGGGTCATGTAGCGTGGGTACCTTCTTTAATATGAGTTTAGATTGAAATATTGTCTACCCATCTAATTAATGATTGTTTACTGTATTCTTTAACTTGGGGGAGTAAAGAAAGAATGCTGCTCATAAGCTTTGACAGTATTCTGATACAACTCCCCAATATTAATACTGCAATGAACAATTTTGCCAAATTAAGCTTATCGGCAAAGCTACATGTTGCAGGACATTTTAAACTAACACTTAATGACAGATAAAAATTGGTGGAAATTTCACCCAATGGCATCTAGCAAACCAAGCATGATTATTAATAAGAACTGATTTATAATTTTTTTTTGTAAATGCTCTTAATACACAATAACATCCAGACACAACAAAAATATATATTAATCACACATTTGTCCTGGGTGGGAATTTAACTCACTAGCTGGAAGTGTATATGCCAACTGAGCTGTGAGGCCTGTGATAAGACAATCTCAAAAGTCAAACTAATAAATATTTTCTACTTTAAGGTTTTATTTGGTTCGGTTCTATTTAAAAAAGAACAAATAAAAGCATAGGACAGTTACGAAAATACATATATGTATATTATATTTTCGCTAAGTATATTTTCCAAGGCATAATTTCAAAATTTCAGGCAACAGAGAGGGGCGTAAAAGTTGCCGGATATTGCGAAAAAAAGATATAAACTTAGATCTTTACTCTTAAGAAGAAGAAGAAGGGCAAAATTCAATTTAACATTCAACATCATATTTACTTTAATTTATCATTCACAGAGTTGACCGTAACAAGTATCAAATCCACATTCCCCTGCCGCCTAAGATCGACCCGACAGTGACAATGATGCAAGTTGAAGAGAAGCCAGATGTGACGTATAGTGACGTCGGCGGGTGCAAGGAGCAAATCGAGAAGCTAAGGGAGGTTGTTGAAACACCCCTACTACATGTAAGTGTGGATAATTATTATAATTTTACGCGGAACCCCAAATCTGGCTTATATTTGGCTCAACATATCAACTATTGCCATTCAATATGGTAAAACATCTTTGGGTAGTGTAGTGATCAGTTGAGTTATCTATAGATCCTTTGTAACGATCCTTAGATCTCAAATTGTTTCACATGTATTTTATATATTTATTTATTTTATTTTATTGAAAAGACCAGCCATTTTTCAAAATCTATCCAGCCGTTTGGGCACCAGTGACAGCCATAAGAACTCGCATACATATACATACGTACACCCTAAGCACATTACTGTCCTTCTTTGCTTGACAGTCGGGTAAAAACACCAAAATAATGCCAAAGGGGAGTAGAGATAGAGCGTTGTCCGTAAACCTAGGCAGTGTTTAATTGAACTCCCCAAAATAAACTTGCAATAGAGAATTTGGTCAAATCAAGTTTATTGACTAAACTTAAGTGTTGCAGGACAAATCAATAATTTGAGTTACTAAAATGTATTATAATAACTGTCCATCAGATTTCAATGTATATTCTGCTCCCAATTAACTACTAACTTCCGCCCGCGGCGTCACTCGCGGAGTACCTACCTACATAAAATATAGCCTATGTTCATCCTGAAAGTTCATTATACACATTGGTGAAAGAATTTTTCAAATCGGTCCAGTAGTTTCGGAGCTTAGTCAATGAAAACAACAATCAAATCATTCCTCTTTATAATATTAGTATATCCTACTAATATTATAAACGCGAAAGTTTGTAAGAATGTATAGATGTCTGGATGTATTTTTGTTACTCTTTCACGCTGAAACGGCTGAACGGATCTGAATGCAATTTGGCACAGATATAGATTATGGTCGTCTGGAATAACACATAAGCTACATTTCATCCCGAAAAAATGTTAGGTTCCCACGGGATAGATTGTTTTTGTTTTTCAAGGAACCACGTGGGCAAAGCCGCGGGCGGAAGCTAGTATTAGAATATAATGTATAAAAAATAGATTTCTTTGTGTATTTTGACAGCCTGAAAAGTTCGTGAAACTCGGAATCGAGCCGCCAAAAGGTGTATTACTTTTCGGTCCCCCCGGAACTGGCAAGACCCTCTGTGCCAGAGCCGTGGCCAACAGGACTGACGCCTGCTTCATCAGAGTTATCGGTGAGTTGCCTACTGCATAGGAGCATCTGGGGCCTTACTACGATCTCTTCGGGCAATATCAAAGTAATATAACTTCGATATTTCTTACCATGACCTATGAAAACTGAATTAAAGTAGTAGTACTTAACTCCTGTGCAAAATGTGGGCATGTGCCAAGTGCCATGTTCGGACGTGCCTCTGACTACCCTCTTTAGATATCCTCAAAGATCTAAGTCACTAAAGGTCTGATGTGATCTACCGAGCCTGGGGATCAGTCTTTTTATTTTAAAGAAATATTGCTTAACATAAAAGTTATTAGCATATTATTATATCCATAATAGGGATATTTAGATCCATAACTTTTATGTTAAGCAATATTTCTTAAAATATAAAGGGGAGCAAAACGTTATCGCTTTTTCTATGAAAATGTACAGTTTCACAACCCCCGTCGTTAAGTTGTCGAAAAAATAAATATTTTTCTCGCTTTCTAAACGCTGAGACTCGCATACCCTAGAATCAATTCAGTTTAACCAAAACCAACATATAGGTCATCCAACGGATCTAGGCTTTCGTGAAGTTAACCACAGGTGCGAGTTTGCGCATGTACAGTTCCTTCCCCCCCTCATACGTCCAATTGCTCCCGAAAAACGATACTGCGCAGCTCTTGCGGCTAACTTCACGAATGCCTAGATTCGTTGGGCCAACTATACATGACGGACAAGTATCTGAAAGCCATTTCCACCTGCAGGTTCGGAGCTGGTGCAGAAGTACGTGGGCGAAGGCGCTCGCATGGTCCGCGAGTTGTTTGAAATGGCGCGCAGCAAGAAAGCATGCCTCATCTTTTTCGATGAGATCGATGCTATCGGAGGCGCTAGGTTAGTGCTCATTGAAGCCCTGAGAGCTAGGCTGTGACCGCACTGCAGCCAAAGATTTAAATCGTAGATATGCCCGGACGCCAAAAACTGTGGCACTGTTTTTACGTGTGTGTTAACAAAATGCCGATGCACGCACATTAGTGATTAGTAAAAAATGAACCAAACAGTTATTTCACCATTTATTGTGCAATTTTATCGCTCGAACTTTCGTAAAAAAATATACTTATTCCTTTTGTACCCTGAAATTGAAAATATTTGGTGTGCCAAATGAGCGAGCTATCTCATTTCGTGTGGCAACAAAACGGCGCGGTCTCAGTACCGTACGGGCATATCTTCGATTTAAATCTTTGACTGCAGCCGCTTAACCTACACAGAGACTAAAGCAAGCAAATTCACGCATAAGTATGCTAAAATGCACTAGCGTTAGGCGTTTCTACTCAATTTGATATTTTACCGTTATTTAAAAAAAAAATTAACCTTGATTTTAGAGCTTGTCTTTAAAGCTAATAGCATGAAGATGGAGCAATAAAAGATTGGTTGATAATAAGTTATTTCACGAAGGGTACATTGCCATTTTGCCACATTCACAAGGGAATGTCTGGGAAGCATGAAGTTGCTGGTTTGATTTCTATGCAACAAGACAAAATTAAATGTGAATCTAGTGTTGCCATACTGCTAGTTTCTGATATAATATAACCAACTAGGCATGGGACAAATCATAAGTAGCAGTGAAAAATCATATGAATTATGTTTTCATACGTCACACCTGCTACTTTCCTTCACAGAGTCTGCTATTTATCACAGCAAATGAAATCGCAGAGAGCGAGACACGTTATATGCCCATTACGGCGTGCGAGAAAGAGCGCAAAAATTAGCTTTATGCTTGTCATAGATATGATGATCAGCTATGACGGTTAATTAGAAACTCTAATCGCATGCATGTAAAGTTCACTTTTACATATTTGTTTTACGAAATCATCGTTTTACGGATCATTTCGCTCTGACTGTGATTTGATTGTGAATAGTAGCAGTATGAACAGTAACATAGTAGGTAGCAGTAGCTATCGCAATTCACCAAGTGACATTTAGGCTGTCAAATGAAAAATCATTGCCTGTCAAAAATCACAGGTGAAATAGCAGTGACAAAATTCAATCATATCATCAAATGATAATGATTTAAAAATAGCATTCATTTCCATGCCTATAACCAACATTATTATTTCGATGGTCAGGTTCGACGACGGAGCCGGCGGTGACAATGAGGTGCAGAGGACTATGCTGGAACTGATTAACCAGCTCGACGGCTTTGACCCTCGCGGTAACATCAAGGTGTGTACATACTATTTTATTTAAATGGAAATTCTACGACTCGCAGCCAAGGCCGTCTTAAACTATGCTGGGGCCCTTGGGCACACAAGAATTTAGGGCCCTTTTGGAAAGAAAAGATAGCGAATTACAGTAACATTTTCTATTATGATCTTCTATTTATTATGGGTAATCAAATAAAGAATATAGTAATGTCAATAATGATATTTTTACTGTGGCGCTGTTAGTAACTGTGCTCAACAAAAATGTTTTGAGAATAAATATGAGACAAATTTTCGGTCCTTCGGGGCCCCCTGAGGATGGGGTTTATGAGGTTTTTCGGTTAGACAAATGCCAATAAACAAAAAATGTGGGACCAAGTTCGTTATAAACGGCGTTCGTGATTGACGGTGGGTGACAAAAGAGAAGATATTTGAACAGGTGCCCAGTTATTTTAATCATAGTTTTAACATTTTAACATTATTATGGCTTGGCAAGTTTTGATACTTAGTCAATATGGGAAAACACTGGATATATTCCAATTTTGGACAGGACGTGCTGGCATTACGCTCATAGGTACATTTTGTTTAAAAACTCATTGGAGCACTTCCAGGTTTGAACCCACGACCTTCGGATCTTGAGGCAGGGGTGCTATCACTACACCACCAGTGCTCTAGTAATAAATAATAATTGTATTCCCAGGTGTTGATGGCTACGAACCGTCCTGATACCCTGGACCCGGCGCTAATGAGACCCGGCCGTCTGGACCGCAAGGTGGAGTTCGGCCTGCCCGACCTGGAGGGGCGGGCGCACATATTCAGGATCCACGCTCGCTCCATGTCAGTGGAGCGCGATATTAGATTCGATCTGCTGGCGCGACTTTGCCCTAACTCGACCGGCGCCGAAATTAGGTAAGCTGTGAATACCTATTATTATGTGTGATGGATGAGATGTATGTTCTTTTTCTGGGCGTTATTATATATTCAATGTATGTCTTATAAAAAAAAGTGGGTATTTCGAAAGTAAGGCTGATTTTAGTCTCACGCTGACGGCACGTGCACCGTCAGCGCTGATGGCCCGAGATATATGAACTTGTAGGAAACGTTTTTGAATGACGCGTAGATATCAGCGCGCACGCTTCCCACAAGTTCATATATCTCAGCCATCAGCGCTGACGGTGTGCGTGCCGTCAGCGTGAGACTAAAAACTTTTGCATGGAACAGCTGTTTTTTTCGCGCTCACAGTGTTGGTTTCTTAGAATAACTTATTTAGATTGATAGGTACTTTAACCCATTGACGTTTTCGGAAGTAGTCTGGATGTAGTAGTATGTTTGTTACTCTTTCACGCTGAAACGGCTGAACGGATCTGGATGAAATTTGGCACAGATATTATAGATTACAATCTGGCATAGCAGAAAGAAAGAAATAAGAAATGGGTAAGACAGGAGTGAGATGACGAATGACAGAGAGAAATGGAAGAAGATCACATGTTGTGCCGACCCCACATAACGTGGGATAAGGGCAGGAAGATAATGAGTCTGGAATAGCACATAGGCTACTTTTTATCCCATAGGCTACTTTTTATCCCGGAAAAATGTACAGTTCCTGCGGGATGGATTTGTTTCCGTTCTTCAAGGTACCACGCGGACGAAGCCGTGGTCGGAAGCTAGACTGTTGTTCACTGTTCAATAAAAAATGTTTTGCTTAGCAAATAACCCTATTTTTCGTTACACAGGTCGGTGTGCACAGAGGCCGGTATGTTCGCGATCCGCGCTCGCCGCAAGGTGGCCACCGAGAAGGATTTCCTGGAAGCCGTCAACAAGGTCATCAAGTCATACGCCAAGTTCTCAGCCACGCCGCGCTACATGACTTACAACTAATACATAAGACTGGTTTTACACTCACGCTGACCGTATGCACAAGCGGTGAAATTATGTACTACATTAGAGATAGCGCGCAAGGACTAGGGCGATATCAGACGGTTCACTTTTCGTTCATCTTTGTCTTTCATTCGGCATCTTTCACTCGAAATGATTCGTCTGAACCCCAAATGAAACAGGAGTGCCGAAAGAATTCAAATTGAACCGATTTTTTCATTCAGCATCTTTCACTCCCACTCACTGTCTTTTGAAGATTCACTGTCTTTTCTTTCATTCCATGTTCACAGTGTGAATGAAAGAAAAATGAAGCATTCATGCGTGTGAATGTTCTCTCGAGTGAACCGTCTGATATCGCCTTTATTTTGTATCAAGTCCGTAGCTATGTATGGAGATGTCACCCAGTTGTCACGTCGTGTCATGCGCGCATGTCCATACATAAACACGGACTTGATAAGAGTGACGAAACAGTCACGATGACAAAAGTAATCCGTTCGCGCTATCCCTTACAATGTATGATGTGTTCAACATTATTCTCTCAGTGTTGAATAGCCAGTGAAATTAAAATGACAGTCACAACTTAAATCAGTGGCAGTTATTATAGTCTGTGCCAGTGCTGTCAGTGTGAGTGTCAAAAGTGTATATGTTACTGTCAAAGTAATAATTGAATTTAATAAACCTTTGCCCAGCTTTGCTTTGTGGGACGATATAGGTTAGAAAAAAAAAAAAAAAAAAAGTGGATTTTGAAGTAGAGTTATTATTACATTTTAGTGTTTTGAAATTGCAATTCAAAGAAGAATTACCTACTCATAGATAGGATGGGCTTATTCTGACTGATGTGAATATATGACCTCTGATTCTATTGTGTATCCTGTTTTGACCTATATCTGCTCAATACATACTTTGACTTTAACATTGTACTGAAATTAGATTTTTCTGTAATTAAATATTAAAAATATTATTAAAGAATTTCGTTTTATTCCTTAAATACTAGGCTTTGACTGCTCCAGAAGATGTAGCTCACTCAGACTGGTTAGAATTACTCAAAACAAGATTTTTAGTTGAAATTAAGCATTATGTAGATAACGATAATATAACGCATTGGATAAGCGTCTGTTATGTTATTTTGAGTTTAATAAACTGAATTTGAATTTGAATAATGTAGAGTCCCTTTCATGAAAGAAGTTTGGCAGTATTCCGCTTGTTACGTCTGCTGGCATGCCAGTTGTATTGTTTAGCCGGACGGGCGGGACTTGTGTTGCTTATTTATCATAGAGGCTGTGGGGTTAGGTTACATTTTAAAGAAAACGGAAGAAATTAATTTACGTAAGACTAGACAGTATGGTCTTTAGACTTTAGCCTGCTCAAATGAGCGAATAATTTAATGTAACAAAAAAATCATTGGACTGTGATCATTGACAAATAAATGACATTGACATAAGCGTGACATAACACTGGTTCTTTATTTTGTTTACGTTTGCTAATCGGTCAGTTCCGCCAAATTTTAAATAATTAGATCTATTTGCAAAAAATGTGTTTGAAATAATCGTATTTTGAAGTTAAAAAAGTTAGAATTGAATCACATGGAACAAACGAAAAGAAGTGTACAAGAAGGCGTCGATAAATTTGATATAAAGTTGAAATCACGGCCAAAGGATGGTGTTATACTGCAGCTACATCACACAGTCAAGGGATCTAATGGGGAAAGTCGTAGAATACGATTTTCAACGGGAATCTTCGACGACAACCAGGAGAAACTGGCTTGCGCCGACAACGCAGGTAACATTTTCATCCTAGACTTCTCGGACCTAAAATTCTGGAAACTTACCGGCATCGGACCATGCAGCGCTCTATACTTCGTACCCAATAAAACTGATACCCTCGCAGTTGCTACCACAAAAAAAAATGAAATCACATTTTTGGATATTGAAACTGCAAAATCCTCGCTCACATTGACTGGCCACACAGCTCCAATAAAACACATTTCTTATTCCAATAGCAAAACCAGCAATCTACTAACTGCAAGTTCTGTTGAAGCGATACTATGGGAACTTAAAAACTACACAAAGTATTTCACGTTAAATACATACTTGGGTGCTCAAATACAGCAGATCATGTTCACTCCGGCAGGAGAATACCTCGTTGCTTGCTTTCAAAACGATACTATACAGATATGGAGACATGAAAGTATGAAATCAGTCAAGCAAATTATTCCCAGCGAGATGAAGCATTTGAAAAATATAGCATTCACAATGAACGGCCGGGCAATGGCTATTGCAGGCCTGACACCAAATTTGATCCTGTTTAGCATGGACACATGGAAAGCTTTGAAATCCATAGATCTGTCTAAATATCACTTTTCTGGAGCGCAGCAAGTAGCATTCATTCCTCAAATGTTTGATGGAGGTGCTAACAAAATTCTTGCTGTTTTAGGCAGCGATTGCACACTATACTTACTAGACTTGGAATCTCTTATGACCATTCACTCTATAAAGACAGAAGCATCAGGCATCCGCAGGTTTGCTGTCAGTCCCACGGGTAAATACTTCATCTGCATTTTACAACAAGGGGAAGTTAACATTTACAATTCATCTTATGTCATGGACATAGCACAAAGTAGCATAGCTGAGAAAATCAATAAAGAAGTTCCAGGCAGTTCCATCCACAAATGCATTCCTCAGGAACAATCCAGTTCTAAAGCAGAAGTGGAACAGAAGATGAGGATTTGCATGGATAGTGCCAGACTGAGAAGGATCCTGATGCAGTATGGAGAATATCCTGACAAATTCAGGTCTATTATTTGGAGGTCACTTCTAAACACACCAAGAAACAAAACAGCCTATGCCGCTCTGATAGACAAAGGCATTCACCCTGCATATAAGGACATAGAAAAACAATTTACTATCCATAGTTCCATCACACTGAAGAACTTGAAAAGGTTATTGTCATGTCTAGCTCACTGGTGCCCTCTATTTGGAGTCATGAAGTTCCTTCCAGGCTTTGTTTTCCCATTTGTGAAAGTCTTACAAAAGGACCCACTTTTGCTTTTTGAGTGTGTGGCCACAGTGCTTGTAAACATTTGCCAATTATGGTTTGAATATGCTCCATTCCCTCCGATCAGTGTTCTGGCTATAGTAGAGAATATTCTGGCAGAGCATGACCAGGCACTCCTGAACCATTATTGTGAGGTAGGGATCACCAGCCAAACTTATGCACTCAAGATACTTGAGACAGCTTTCAGTGAGGTCTTAACTTGCTCAGAATGGCTGATCCTCTGGGACCACATATTAAGCAATGAACCAGCCTTCATTCTCATGGCAGTGGTTTCATATAACATAGTACAAAAAAATGCCATAAAAAGGTTGAAAACTCATGAGCAGATGGAAAACTTTTTCCACATGCAGAATCCGATCGATAAAAAAAGCTTCCTGAAGAAAACTTATGTTTTGGTCAATGAAACATCTGATGACATCCATCCAAGAAGGTTCTTCACTTCATTTATGTCTCTAGAAAAAGGAGTTTGTTATCAGCAATTCACAGGCTATCCAAAAGCTACAATATGCCTTAAACTGGCAAAGAAAAATAGAAAGAAAATTGTAAAGAGCGACAGGTATACTCTGAGGGACCTCACTACTAAAAGTCAAGAGAAAGAAATCAACGATAGAGCTAAAATTGTCGAGACATCAGATTACAAATCTTTAAACAGTGATGATAACAGCAGTTTACAAGATTTCATAGTTGAGAAACCTAGTAAAAAGCATAAGAAAAAGTCTGAACGCCATCACGACGAACATAATAAAGGAGATTACTGCAAAAAAGTTGCAAAAGAGTTAGTTCAGAGTGTTTTATATCCAGTAACGACAGTAACTGTACACAAAGATAAAGGAAACTCCAGCGGAAAGTCTAGTAGAAAAGATAAGACTATGAAACTCTGTAAGCATGTATCTAAATCGAAAACTCGAAAAAAAGTTCCCGATAAGACTAATAGTAATTTAGAAAAGGAAGTTGAGAAACTAATGATGACATGCACAAACTCTGACTTATCTGATAGTTAAGTCGCTTTGAGGAAGTTTTAAGTAAACGAGACATTGACAACTTATATAAGGTTTTATTTGTTAGCACAGCCAATCCTACTAATATTAGAAAATGTAAACGTTGAATTAGTTTAAATATTTCATGTGAAGAATGCGCCGACTTGCGACCTCACTATCCAATATTAATTAGTAGGTAGGTAAGTATTATATTAAGCATTTATTTTAATCTTTTTTCATAGAAAGTCTTGGAATAGTTGACTTAACATGACTGAATTTCTTTTTTGAGGATGTACTAAGGTTTGGACTGGGCTCAGGAGTTGGCGACGGCTTGTATGTGCGTATCGGTGTCACGATCCTTGGTCGAAACAAACCTGGAAGAAGAAAATAGATAAGTTTTTATCGGAATAGTGTGAATATCGAAGTTAGGTAGATAATTTTAGGTTTCTAAAACAGGGTGATCAAATGCAAATGATGACTGTAAAGTTAGCAAAATTCATGACTTAGGTAGTATCCAAGTACCTATTACTATTCAACTTACCTTTGCTATCCTGACTCTTCAATTTATCAATCTTAATACTAGGGTTCTCTTTTTTTTTGAATATGTTGGGCGATATACGGCGTAGTCTAGCAATCTTTCCTTCCTTCGGTGCTTTGGGAACAAGATTAGAAGTGGAGGCACTGCCCTCAAAGCGTTTTAGCCGGCTTTTTGTGAAGTCATCAGATGACATTATCCCCGAGAGGTTTGGGCTAGATGCGAATTGAGGCTTCACAGTGTCTGGTCCCTGAAATAAAGTTTCTTTTTGCTTAAAGGCAACAGCACAACAGTCAACGCCGCTGTCTCGAAATACCTTTAGCTTGGAAGTAGGTAACATCGATTATATTATTAGTAGATCACTTAGCATAGGTACATTATTACAAATGTGGCCTAAACATTGAAATTCAGAAAATCTTACCTTCAAAACAGATATTTTGGAAACGTCCAGAGCTAGCGAAGATACTGAGGAATCATGGTTGAACTGGTCCATATACTCGTTGATGACTAAGCCAAGTTTATTGCGGAGATCTTCGGCTGCCTTTTCGGCGGCCACCAGGCTTTCAAACATGTTGTTTCGAGGAGCGTGGATAGGGCTAAAGTTAACAAATTAGTAGAACTTATTATTATTAAAACAAACGTCAACCTGATAACCCTGCAAGATTGTGGATTTAATTGAGAATGGATTAAACTTGTGAGTAAGCCCTGCTATCTCTATAGATACGAGAACTCAATGAAAAGTTTGTCATCATAGGGATATGCATCATCTTAGAGAGGAAAGGCTCCCGTTAAGTCCCAGAAATTAAGAAATTGCAATTACCTTGAAGTTTTATTTCGAAGCCTAACGTTACCCGATGAAGAAGGCGAAGGCAATGTGTATGTACCTTGCCTGTTGCACATTATTCTCTGAAACAGAAAAGTTGCCATGATATCATAATTATATTGTTCCGTAAATCAGAGCGTAATAAATACAAAAGCGCTAAGCATACCTTACTGTCAGTTTTTCCGTCATCTCCGGAAGACTCTGAGACGAGATGAGCTCGCTGTAGTGGACCTGGAGTAGGTATTTGCTGCTCACCCTCCTTGGTCGCAGTCAAGGTGTCCAGAGAGCGGTAACGGGTCGGTGTATCGGATTTTACAATATCGAAAAGTCTGCAAAAAATAAATGGAATTATCTCCAAACCAACGGTATCTAGCTTAATTAATATTATCTTATCGTTGAAAACTTTTCAATGAAAAGCGTTAAATTTCTATAATTGTTGCTTTATCTATCTATCTAATACCTTTAAACGAGCACTACCTCTTGTTTACCTATATTATAATCTGAATCTCGGATACGGCTCCAACGATTTTCATGAAATTTAGAATGCAAGGGGTTTCAGGGGGGATAAATCGATCTAGCTAGGTTTCATTTTTAGAAAACGTCTTTTATAAAAAAAAAAAAAACAGAGCAAAGCTCGGTCATCCAGGTACTTACTCTGCAAAAATATAAAATAAGTAGGTACCGTTTATCCGGAGTTTTGAGTTCCGTCATACTGGCAGATTTGTTTTCCTTTATCTTCTCTGTGTCAGACTCATTGTGCTGCCTGATGCAGCGGATGATGTCGTGAAGCTCCTTCGTCAGACGTTCCCGATGGGTCTTAGGTAAAGAGCCTAGAAGGGTACAGCCGAATTCCTACAAAAGTTTTATTAACTATTATGCTATTATCATCATAGTTTATTTTATGAGCACTGATGTGTGGTTGTAGCATCCGTGCTTGCAATCGCCCGCATATTTATTCTATCAGCAACCCTTATAATACCTACCCCTACTGTCTTATGTTGTCACTTTTCTGTCTTTAAATAAGTATTGTTTTCATCAATCTGTACCTACCTTCCTACGCTGGATGTCCACAACTTCATTGACCTGGGGCCTCACCACGAAGTCTTCCAGAAGTAGGTAACTCTACTTCAATACAATTTGCATAGGTCATGGTAGGAAATAAAAATGTAATATTATTCGGTAATGTAGGTACCTACCTATTATGAATTCGTGGTGAGGCCCCTGGTCTTAGTCAGCTGGCAGCTGGCTACCACTCAGTCCAATAATGCAGTCTATGTTGTGCATAGTAGATATGTTATTACCTTATCAAGTTGCTTTCCACCAGTGACGCCAGAGACCTGCCACATACCGCTGTTCTGCTGCTGGTTGGTCGCTGGGCAGGAACAGTTCACGCTAGGAGTTTCCAATACTACATGTAGTCCTGACGCCTGAAAAAGTTATAAATAAAAAGCACCATTCCGTACGCAGGCGTTTTCTCTGGTCATCCAGGATAAACATTGGTGCGATGAACATAGATATTTGTTCTGTGTCTGGGTGTTATTATGTATTCTATCTAAGTATTCACAAAAAATGTATATACTTAGGTAGGTAAGTACTTAATTAATCTATCAACTATCTGGTTCCTATAGTAGGTACAAGCTTTGCTTAGTTTTGGTCTAGCCGTTTGCTTAGTTAGGCGTTGTGTGAAATGTCCACCAATATCTATTTATTTATTCTGTTCTCTATTTTGTTGCTCGGCGCTTTGTTGTCTAAACGCGTTATGTTACCTACTTGGCAATTGATGACCACAGTTCTGGAACCTGCCTCTGATTGACTCATGTTCACATCGTTGGAGTCTAGAGATTTGACGCTGAACCCTAGGCATTGTAGCAACGCGCAGAGTTCCACCACATCCGTATACGCCTCCTGAAAAAAACAAAACACTATGATCACTGTAATCCCCAGGTTTATAGCAGATCACCTCAGATATCTAGTTCTGAAAACCAAGACAGATAAAATTAAGCATAGTTGAAAACCCGCTGTCTTCTATTAGTGAAAACATCTTACTTTCGACCCATTACATACTAACCCTTCGTCGGATTGTGATACAAAAGACCCAGAAAGTCACACAAAATCTTACCGATTGAGACATGATAAATTCAAAACAATAATAAATTCAAATCACTTAAAACCAGCAAGTTCTTTTTCATATAAAATCTTGGAAAATTATATATTTTTACTACAAAACTCGGTCTGAATAGCCAGAATCGGCTGTCCCAACCTACCCTCAATGACCTATTTAAACCTCGATCAGTATCAATCAATCAATGGGCTGACATTGACCGACATCAATTTGTCTGTGTATTACATAATGTCGTTAAAATCATTCATGAGACGTTATCCATTACCTACATCCTTTAATTTCACAAATAAGTTAAATTATGTCGACCTATAGTAGGTGTTTATGTCAAAACATTTAGGTACTCAATTTCAAAGCGCTACGCACTAGGATACTTTTAGATATTGTAGGTAACAGTAACAATATTGTAATACCATTGTCTTGTTAATATATTTGTAGCTTGACCAGTGGTGGATTTATCACCAGGCTGAGTAGGCTGGAGCCTAGGGCGGCAAATTTTAGGGGGCGGCAAATTTGGCTTATTACCTTACACAAAATAATAAATAAAAATTATAATACACACGGAGAAAAAATTTAACAAAATTGCAATATTTTAATACTATACACCTATACCAAATAATCCAACGATTTTACATGATAAATTACTAAACGCTAAATTTAATAGCCTACTGGCGGCAAATGTGTAAATCCGCCACTGAGCTTGACTCATAAAATAGAACGTCCATTGCCACGCCTTATAATGCCGATTATTTTCAGTTGCGCGTATTTTCTCCGTTTAAATGGTTCCGTTTTTTCACCTCTTGGGGAAATGCGAGTAATTTCAACGTCAAGCAAGCAAGACAAGCGATTAAGGTTGTCGGTCGCGCAAGCGCAGTGAAGTAGCGGACTCGACTCGCGCTCCCGCGCATTGCCATTCCCAACTTAGCGCCATTTTCAAAATGAAAATACGCACTTGCCTAGTTCATTATTGGCTTTTACAGTGAAAGTCGATAAGATGAATACCGAATATCATCAAATATTTGGCGTGATCATCGGATTCTGATTGCGGAATTATAACGAAGCGTTCGCAATGCGGCAAATAAGCGACAGTAAAAATTGTTTTCTCTGAGATTCCGTGGCGATTCGGCTAGTTGAGTCGATGCCGACGTACCGACTGGTGGAGACCAAAGGCGCACTGGTGCGGATCCTGCGAGGGATAAAGATGTGCTTCCTGAACGTGCTGCGTCTCCATGTCTCCCAGAACCAACGGCAAAAGCGTCTTTACAAGCAGTATATGGAACAACTAGCTGGTGCCTACGTGGAGAGGTGTCCCGATTTGAGCCCTATACCTTGGGACCGTCGATACAGAGTTGGCACTCCTGAATGGCAGTACACTCTGTCCTGTGATGAGCACTACTGGTTCGGGGAGCAGTTTCCGAGGAGTTGCTGCGTGTCGGAGTGCTCTGATAGCGGGAGGTGCTCGTCTCCCTGCTGCTCGGAGGTGATCTTCAACGGTGGACAGCATCTCAGTGGGAAGAGACTGCCAGGCCTGCACTCCTGCCAGCGCTACCCTGTCTGCTATCCTGGGAATTTTGGGTAAGTGGCTTGCATAATTATTTAGGCTTGTAGTTCGTTAACCAACTTAAACCTTCCGACAACCAAGAAGAGTTGTGTTTTGAAAATGATTTTTGAAATGTAAGTACCTAGGTATTAGTTTACCGAACTCTATGAACAAAGTGGTAGTACTTAAACAAACATTTAAAAATGAGGAAATATTGATGAATGTAAGAAAATAGGTAGGTACAACTTATTATTTTAATAACATAAGTAAATCTTTCATGGTATTAATCGTAGCTGTAGGTAGGTTCTTAAGAACTGGGGCCTTACCACAACCTCTTACAAACCATTATGTTTCGAAAAGTCAAAGTACCTACCTATCAAGCATCTTCAATACAATTTTTATATGTCATGATACGAGAAATATCAAAGTTATGTTATGATATTTTCTGAAGAGCTTGTTTACCACAAGACCCCTGTGCTCCCATACATTCATTTTCTTATCAAACACTCGCTCCCACCGATAAAAAAAACTAGCGACTATGGGAAAGTGTTTTTAACTTGATTGCCAATCGGTAATCAAGCATAGTGCGATTGGATTTACTTTGCTTTCGATAGAAAATTACGAGACTGTTAAATTGATATTTAATTTGGATCTGTCAGTAATTTCAAGGGTTTTATTCACTTTAGCTTCGCTGTAAATTACAGAAATGGAATATACCGATGCCTATTTGATGTTCATAGTTCAGATCATAACCGGACGATTCTACTTGATTTGATGTTTTACCGTTATTTAAAAAACCTTTTAACGTTGATTTTAGAGCTTCTCTTTGAAGCCGACACTTAGCATGAAGTTTTAGCAATAAAAGATAATAAGTTATTCCACGATGGGATACATTTAATTAACTACGTAATATTTTACGAGATAACCAAAATTGTTGCGAACAATGACGAAAGTGAGAACAATGACGTGACGACCCGTTGAGTAGAAGGGCCCAACCGCGTATGAATAATAAATTTATAAAAAAATGATGGTGTAGAAAATAATTAAATTCAAATGATACATGCTTGCACTGTATCGAGAATAGGTAATATTATAATAGCAAATAGAGCTAGACTACATTGTTAGATGTAAAATGAATGTAAAAAGTATGTAGGTAATTGCAGAGCAGAACAGCCGCACACAGTTACGAAGCATGAAAAAAAACTCAACATGGCATAAGGCATCATTGTAAGTATGCATTTTGTTGGTGTTTCTATCTTACACAAGATACGAGCAATCTTAAATAGCTTGTACGTTTCAGAAGATTATTCGTAAGTGTTGTTTTATTGTTTAATTTTCTATAAATATGCCAAAGACTTGCAACTTATTTATTTTAACTTAATATTTTACACAAATTATAAAAAGGTGACTTGATACCAAATGTCACCTAGGTACCTACTTGGAAAGCATATCAACCCTTACTGCTCGTTGTTCCAAGTACCTAACTGAGATGTCTTTTAAACCTGAGGGCGACTGTTGTAAATCATCTACGTACCTACGTACTTAGTTAATTTTAAATGTACCCTTCGTGAAATAACTTATTATCAACCAATCTTTTATTGCTTCATCTTCATCATTAGCTTGAAACGATGAGCTCTAAAATCAAGATCAAAAAGTTTTCAAAATAACGGTAAAATATCAAATTGAGGAGAATCGCTCAGCTAAAGAAATGACCAAGGGTCAGAAAACTCGTTCAGATTTCAGTTTTCACTCCCACTTGGGCTACAAGATTTACGCCACACCTGTTCTACGTTGATGACTTATGCAACAAATGCGCCAAATAAATGTTCGTTGCATTTGATAAATCTGTATAATATTCAAAATAAGCTATAGAAGGCCGTCTGGAGTGTAATACCTCAGCCATCTACTTTACCGCAACGCAACATGCAATTTCAACGCCTCGATAAGTTTCCATACGCATTTATATGCTTCTTAGATTGTATCTAAAGGTTATTATACTAGGAATTTATAGCCTGTACATAGGAAAGTAAATAGATATAAGTGTGCTCTCCAATTTAAGTCCAACCAACATCACTAGATGAGCCGCTTGTATAATTGCGTCCGGTCGCGGTGAGTGTTGAATTAAAAGTGACTTTTTCGGCGATGATTTCATTGTTCAAGACAACAATTCGGATTGGGAGGAAGAGCAATAGAGAGTTAGATAATGTTTTATAAGTAGACTAGCTGTCCCGCCCGCGACTTCGTCCACTAAAAGTATCTAAACTGAGTTTCAAACACAATATCACACAACTCATAAAAATCCCATACTAACTTTGACACCCCATTTTACCCCTTTTTGAAGGTTATATTGAAAAACCCTGAAACACGTGTCCATTTGTTTTGCATTTACAGTACACAAACAAAGTTTCAGACCAATCGCACCACCCGTTAAAAAGTTTCCATACAAACGTTGACCCCACATTTGACCCCTTTTTTAAGATTAGATTGAAAAATCATTAAACAGGTGTCCATTTATTTTGCATTTACAGTACACAAACAAAGTTTCAAACCAATATCACAACCGGTTAAAAAAATTCCATACAAACATTGACTCCCCATTTGACCCTTTTTTAAGAGTTATATTGAAAAATCCTGAAACAGGTGTCCATTCATTTTGCATTTACAGTACACAAACAAAATTTCAGACCAATCGCACCACCATTTAAAAAGTTCCCATACAAACATTGACCCCACATTTGACCCCTTTTTGAAGATTATATTGAAAAATCCTGAAACACGTGTTCATTCATTTTGTATTTACAGTGCACAAACAAAGTTTCATGAAAATCGCTCCACGCGTTAAAAAGTTTCATACTAACGTTTTCACCCTTTTTCACCCTCTTAGAGGTGGAATTTCCAAAAATCCCACCTTAGTGGGTGGTTTTGTTATAAAAGGAAGCCACCTTCCAAATTTCAGCCTTCTATCTTCAGCGGTTTCGGCTCGGCGATGATCAATCAGTCAGTCAGTCAGTCAGGTTAAGCTCTTATACAGGGTGTCCCAAAAAATAGTGTCAAGCGAAAGTCCAGAGATAGAACACCCCTTGGGGTACCCGAATCACCCCCATGTATGTTCCGCGATTTTCTATAGTTTTCGAGTTATTAATTTTTTTCCAAATTTCTGAAAATTTACGACTTGAACAACTTAAAACATTCTTACAAAAAAAGTAGAAAACTTTCTTGAGATTTTTTTTTTGCTACTGAATTGTTATGAGTTGTTCTTTTATGCATAAAATAATTAGCTACGTGACTTTGATGAAAACTATATAAATGTTGGTGTAAAGTCAAATAATTACATTCGGTGAATTATGACTAAAATTTTCAACTTCAAATTAAAAATCTTAACAAGTGATTTCATGGTTCCTAAATAAGTCTAAAGAATTCTCCAAACTCTCAGCTTTCATAATCATTAAAAAAAAGTAGTACTTAATAGGCTACTTTGGCTAAAATCGGCCTTCAAAGATGGTGAGGTGGAAAATTCTTAAAATTAGCAACCTGATTAAAAAATAGATTTTGGCCATTTTATCATTCCTAAGCTGAATTAGTTTGTGAACTAACCAAAAATGACTGCAGGAAAGTAATATTTCATTAATATTTTAAGGTTTTATTTATTTAGTTTAGCCTAATTTATGAAATAAAACAACAAGTAAAAATTTATTAATTTTTTACAAAAAGTTTTCAAAATGTCAACCTTCTAGGTCGATACAAATCCTACATCGTCTTAAAAAGGTTTCCTTAAATCGTATGAAAGCTATTTTAAGTTCCTTAATTTTTTCTTCGGCCGGTCTCAATTTTGTTCTTAATTCGGCCATATTGCTGATTTATTTGGCAAAAACTAATTCTTTGTAGTCGTTTTTGGTTAGTTAACAAACAAATTAAGCTTAGGAATGATAAAATGGCCAATTTCTTTTTTTAATCAGGTTGCTAATTTTAAGAATTTTCCACCTCACCGCCTTTGAAGGTCGATTTTAGCAAAAGTAGCCTATTAAGTACTACTTTTTTTTAATGATTATGAAAGCTGAGAGTCTGGAGAATTCTTTAGACTTATTTAGGAACCATGAAATCACTTGTTAAGATTTTTAATTTGAAGTTGAAAATTTTAGTCATAATTCACCGAATGTAATTATTTGACTTTACACCAACATTTTCATAGTTTTCATCAAAGTCACGTAGCTGATTATTTTATGCATAAAAGAAAAACTCATAACAATTCAGTAGCAAAAAAAAAATCTCAAGAAAGTTTTTTACTTTTTTTGTAAGAATGTTTTAAGTTGTTCAAGTCGTAAATTTTCAAAAATTCGGAAAGAAATTAATAACTCGAAAACTATAGAAAATCGCGGAACATACATGGGGGTGATTCAGGTACCCCAAAGGGTGTTCTATCTCTGGACTTTCGCTTGACACTACTTTTTGGGACACCCTGTATAGATATAGATTTATGTGATCTAAAGAGCAATAGACAAACATCGAGATAAACAACAATAGAGTTAAAAACCTTTTTTTTGTCAACTTTTTTTTCTGTTGTCTTTTGTTTTTTTGATTTTTTTTTACTTTATTAATTAAGTACAGATCACTTTAGACAAATAGGTAGGTAGGTAAATACGGTATTGCAGTGTGTGTCTATCGCTGTCTGTCTTTTGAGTGAACGAAGCTTTAACGAGGGCCGCTGCACGCGATATTGCGGATGCAAGCGATCTCCGAGTATGTACCCAGGTACTTACATACCTACCTACTTACATAAATCATGTTTTTTATAGACCAGTGTCTATCTAAATTACTACCTTGGTAGGTATATTTATGTTTATTTATCCAACTTCATAATATGGATTATGTAAATCTTTCACTGTTTTATTCTCAGCAAAACAATAAACTACTTATAGGTACCTACATAGCATGTAGGTAAATTCGTATTCTTGAGTCGGTGGCAAATTCTGGAAATGGAATATTAGGCTGTTTGAAGGCCTTTAGTTACCCTCTCTCCACGTTATGTGGGCACAACATGTTTTCTTCTTTCATTTCCCTCTTTATATTATTAAAAGCCTTTTATATGTATAGATCATCTATCACATAGGTACCTAGTTCATGTTTTCTTTGGCCTACCTTCAAAAGACGACTTCTCTATTCTTTTTGTTTTTCTTCTTTGTTTATGGCATCTGTCTCTTTTGAGATCAATTTTGCCAGTAATTGACTTGACCAGTGATCTTTAATAGTTACTAAAGTAGTAATAGTTACGTAGTAATTTATCTCGATGGACTTGACTAATACTACTAATTTAAACACTTGACGACCGCTATTCTACGCTCTTTATGATGACGTTCGTCTTCATTGCGTTTCATTCATGTTGCAAATATAAACTTTAACAACTCTTACCTACGCACTGCCGTTGTCCATAAACTGTCGATTATTAGCAAAAAGTCGATAGTTCGATTACATTGTTCGTGCGTGTCCGTGCTATGATGTCTCTTTTGCAATTTGCAATAATTTACCCTAAGTAGGTAGTTAGGTATCTATATCTAGTATTTATTCCCAGTTTCGCTATGCCCAGCGTGTGTATGCGGACACATAGCTATGAATAATTTGAAATGACTTTACGACAGCATTTTCTTTTGTTTAGTGTTCTTCTTTGTTTATGGCATCTGTCTCTTTTGACATTAATTTGGCCAGTGTCATGTGTTTAAATTAGTAGGTATTGTCAATGTCAAATTCGCGTGATGCTTTTACTTTTTTTAGGTACCTACCTGCAAAATTTGAACGTCGACTGACACGGCCTATAGATTGATACGAGTAATATAGACTACAGATTTTATAGAGCTGAAATTTGGAAGATGGGCATGTAAGTTTATTTCCAGAGCTGCACAAAAAAATCTTGAAAAAGGTAACTTGAAAGATAGTTGAAGGATAAACTTACCTGGATGTGGTAGATGAAACAATCATAATTTACCAAGTAACCGATACGCAAGCCATGCTTTCCAAGTGTTGAATGATAGAATTGAAAATCAAGTGAAAATTGCGATGCGGTCCAACGATTGAACAAACAACTACTTTCGAGCGCTGCCCTATTCCAATGGTTTCCATAGACCATTACCGACCTGCGATTATATACTGTGTTGATAGAGATACCTACCTACCTACTATCGTTCGTGAGTTTAGAGTTATTATTTTTATTAGTACCTAGGTACTTCTTCATCCCGCTACGTAACTTGGCGTAAAATGTGTAGGTACCTACTTATCTGCTTAGTGCAAACTTCGATACTTTTTCGAATATCAATATCTCAACAATCTAGCATAGGTATACTCCGCCAAAACTCTCAGAAATTCTGCTGCACTTCATCTAATCTAGACAGTAATGGCATTAGTTAGAATAAAAATTGTCTAAGTATATACTCAACGCCATCTATTGGTTTTCATGTAAGACTACTGCGTAAAGTCTATGTCTATTTAGTTACGCTACTCAACGCAAGATGGCGTAAAGTATATAAATATGGCTCTGATAAAGTAAAAGGTGGCGTTTAAACATATTTTTAAAGTTTACCTACCTAACTTTAATTATTTTATAGTCCATATTATTTTATGTTCCAAAAGTCCTTGAACATAACTATGATCTATGATGGAATAGATTCGATTATTGTCGTCAATCAATTTTTGCGTAGGTCACAGATTCATTAAGGCGCGGCAGCTAGCTAGTGGCCAGCGGCATACTGCCCGTTGCATGAAAAGTCTAAGTTTTATCCCTTCGAATTGTAATAATTTGAAATACTTAATAATTTGTGTTAAATTTAAATAATAAAAATGAAACACACATTTTATTTATAAGTAAATTATCTAGGTAGTACCCGTTGGTGTAAAAAAAATATGGAAATGACCTCAACTTTAGAAGGAGAAGCAGATTTTGTTTATTTTTTGAGGTTTTTTCTAGAATTAATACTAAAGTTAGTACGACGTTTAAACAAAATTTCAAACTCAGACTTTAGAGATAAAATATTGATTATTTTCAGTGACCTTTCAGTTATTTTCCACTACCCTTATTTACCGAGGGTAAAAGCATCTGAAAAACAGCCAAACTCCGCGATCAGCTGACCACCGCGCCTTAAAATAGACATAGGTACCTACCTTACCTACTCAGGTAGGTACCTACTAGTCATTCTATTAAAGACTAGCTTCTGCACGCGGCGTCGCCCGCGAAGTACCTACATAAAATATAGCCTATGTTCATCCTGAAAGTTCATTCTACACATTGGTGAAAGAATTTTTCAAATCGGTTCTGTAGTTTCGGAGCCTATTCATTTCAAACAAACAAACAAACAAACAAACAAACAATCAAAGTTTTCCTCTTTATAATATTAGTCATTCTATTAAAGATTATAAAGCAGCTACCTAGGTTTTTCAGGATGCTATTCTATACTTAGATAGGCAGTGGTTTTATTTTATTTTTATATAGGATATACTTACCTAGTAATCTAACCCATACAAGCTCCATGTTAGTTAAAATAGCAAATAAGTAGGTATCTAAAAGTTTATGAAAATCTAAATTAGCATTTAAGTAGGTACCTAGGTAGGTACTCGCATGATAAAATGAAATAAATAGCGTTAAAAAAAATTAAGCACATTTTCACAAAAAAAATTTATAAGTATTACCTATAGGAGTCGTCACACTCCAACATTTTTTTTGCCGCGTAGATTTAGATATTTAAGCTTTGATTAATTGATCTAACTAAGGCTTTAGGTACCTAATAGACTATTACATAACGGCATAAACCCTGCGGCAGAAAGTAAAAAAACGTCAGGTCAATAAAATATACCTACTTATCAAAATGATCATAAACACTAATAAATAATGAATACTTACGTAAGAGGCCTAATAAAGCTTCTTGGACGTTGAATACCAACATTGATAAATCAACGAATAAATAGACAATATTGCAATTTCTTCCTTATACACTTCAAAAATTTATTAGAGTTATTTTGTTTCAGTATTGTGTGGTTATTGGAAATACCTACCAAGAGGTTTTTCTTGTTTGCCCTCTCTTATGTAGGATACCTTCTACGTTAATTAAAAATTCACATAGGTATACGTGGTTTTTATTGTATGAATTGAAAATTTATTTCTTAAAAAAATAGTTTTTATACTTAGAAAGGCAAGGGGACCACAAAGTGATCTTATGAAGTTTTTTCTTAAAAATGTTCTATTATTAAATCCAAATAGATATAATATAAAAGTATCAATGTAAATAGGTATATATCTACATAGGTAAGAGTAAAGTATTCTTTTTCATCGACTAGCAATAAATCGCCAAACTAATCACTTTCTTTTCACGCTTATCAGCTCAATCGCCGCGGTCGGTAGCAATACACGGTTTATTGCAACAATTATTTATTCTGTAAGTCTACCATGAGTTTTCACAATCTACACTCGCTAGCGACTGTAGTTAAAAATATGTATGAAAACTTGTACAGTGCCTCTAGCGGATAGTTGGGTACCTACTAAAACGGCACGTAGTTAACTATCCTACGTCACAGAGTACTACAGCGACTGTAGTTTGCGCTTCATTAATTTGTTTAGAATTTGGTACCATGATGAGTAACAATTTTGACAGATGTCATAGTAACGTACTAATTACTACTGTAGTCACGTCAGCCGATTTAAATGTGACAACTCATGGTAGACGTACCCAGACGCTGTTTATTGTAACAATTATTTATTCTCTAAAGCTCCGCGTGCGCATCTTCCGACCGGTCCCGATAAGGCCGCTTTCCAACAGCGGACAGTCAGGGCAGCCAATCTCACTCGTTACATAAATAACTTTATATAATTTACCTAACACTGCAATTTTTATTACTTACGTACCTTCTAAAAAAATCAACCACTCTACCTTTTATAAGTAGGGACCATTAACTTTGTAGATATCATATCGTAGGTTATAGCATGGTGGTAGTACGTTCGAAAGAGTCTTATACATGTTTTGTTTATATTTCTTCTCAACTGGTATAAGATGCACTTTAATCCTTTCACCACACTGGTTTGAAAGAACTAGTGACACGATAAGATAAAAAAATAAATAAAAACAGACAGATGAACATAATAGAATACCTGTTTGATACCTTGGTGTAAACGTGAAGTAAGTAAGTAGTAAAGTAAACCTCAACTTTTCCTCTGAAAGAAAGAAAGAAAGAAAAATAATTTATTTAATAAAATCACAAGGATCACTTTGAAACGTCTTACATGCTAGGTGAATTTATGTGCCAATTCCAACCTAACCCAAGTACGAGAAGAACAGGCAAGAAACTCGTCTCGGTCCTAGCGCTCTTTTTTATGATCCTTCTTACAAAAAATGTAATCTAGATAGGTAATCTATACATATAAAAGGCTTTGTCCTGAATGACTTTGGAAACAACGCACAGCCTAAACCGCTGATCGTAGAGATCTGAAACTTGGAGGGTGTGTTTTTTGTACGACGGAGGCATCCGATAAGAAGGGATTTTCCGAAATTCCACCTCTAAGGGGGTGAAAAAGGGGGGCAAAGTTTGTATGCAAACCCTGATTCCTTGGTTCGATCTACTTGAAATTTTGCATAAACCTTTTTTAACAGAATTGATGAAAGGCCTATATAGCATTTTTTTGAATTTCATCCCTTAACGGGGTTAAAAAGGGGTAGAAAGTTATTTTGGTGGTGATTTGCTTCGAAGTTGATATCGATACTCCTTAGTGCTTTTGCTATAAAAACATTTTATTTTGACACATGTCATGTTTGAAACTCTCTCCGATATAATTAAAAAAGGTTGAACTCACTTAAAAACAAAGCAAGTCTATACATTTAATAAAATCGTCGAGAAATCGTGTCTGTAATTTTGATATTTTCAAATAAAAATTTTCACAATTTTCTCTAATAAGTATATATTAAGATAAGCTTGGAATAAAACATAGGCTATGTTTCATCGAAATCGGTTGACAAATAAAAATATATGTATAACTAGCCGATTAAGCGTGAAAAAGTAACAAACATACAGTCTTACAAACTTCCGCGGTTATAATACTAGCTTCCGCCCACGGCTTCGCCCGCGTACTTTGGCTTCGTACTTTGAAAAACAAAAACAAATCTATCCCACGGCAACCGTACATTGCAAACATGATCACGACTTTAATCCCCAGGCTCGGTCAATATCTCCTCAGACCTCTATTGACTCAGATCTTTGAGGATATCTAGAGAGCGTAGTCAGAGGCACGTCTGAACATGACATGGCACATGCCCACATTTTGCACAGTAGGTAGTTAGTAGGTACTCCGTACGTTACAGGTTGCAAGCTAATCGCCGCTTATAAGAATACTAATCTATGACCTTCGAGGTCTTAGCCCTAAGGTATGACGGTATTCTCACGACGTTTTTCTTCACCGTTTAGGAGCACTAGCATTGCGCACATAAATTTTTCGAAAAGAGAACACCTTTGGTGCACGATCAGGTTTGAATCCACGACCTTCGGATCGTGAGGCAGGGGTGCTACCACTACACCACCAGCGCTCTTTTTCCGGGATAAAATGTAGCCAATGTGCTATTCCAGACTATCTATCCCTGTGCTAAATTTCATCCAGATCCGTTCAGCCTTTTTAGCGTAAAAGAGTAACAATCATACATTCTTACGCACACATTTTCACATTTACACATACACTTTTTCGCGTTTATAATATAAGTAGGATAGGATAGGATTAGTAGGATAATAAAAAGTCCCATAATATGAAATAGTTTGTACTGGGCTTAGATTCAAACTTCGTGGCAATCGTGAACAAAGTCGCGGGTACAGCTAGAAGGTGAAAAGTGCCTTTTAAGTTTGTGTGGTAACTACAATGTGATTCCTTCGTCCAATCTACTTCTAATTTTGCATAAACTTTTTTATGATGGAATACGTGTTTCGTATTTTATTAAAATTCATTTTTATCGACTTCTACGCGAAAGAAGTCGCGGGCAAAAGCTAGTACCTAATAACATAAAACAAAAGGACAGCGTTTACATTGCAAATTGGTTAGCTTTCGGTATATTCATTTATATTGTAAGAATCTATCGTTACTGTAGAATTCACTATTCTACTATTTAATTATTTTTTTTTTTTTTTTTTTTTTTTTTTTATAAATAAAATCCACACAGCATCATCTAGCCCCAAAGTAAGCTACTCAAAGCTTGTGTTATGGGTACTAGATAACTGATATATTTAATACATTATATACATAGATAGATATATTTTATTATACATAGAAAACACCCAGACCAACGGAACAAATTTCTGCAGATCGTACACAAATTTGTTCCGCGGCGGGAATCGAACCCGCAACCTCTTGCGTCGCAGGCGGACTCTCGCCCGCTGCGCCACTGAGGTCGTCAGTATTGTAAGAATCTATCGTTACCTACCGTAAATGCGATCTATAAGTATTCCCGCGTTTCTAATTACTGTTTTGACGACGTAAATAGAGCTGATTTAAAACATCTTTCACTGCGCCATGTTTAACCGGTTTACCTAATAAGGTGGGTGGTACTAACTACGGCGGAAAATTGTTATTTTCATCGGGAAAGTGTCACAGTTTCCCATAGGAGCGTTAGAAAAGCGGTTTTTGTCTCAAGTTTACCGTCTTTTAAATGTAAGAGTGAGAGAAAACGTCATATTCATCATCATCATCATCTTTCTGCCCTTTTCCCACTTTATGTGGGGTCGGCATAACAATGACCTTCTTCCATTTCCCATCATTCGTCATCTCAGTAGGTACCTACTCATACCTTTCTTACTCGTATCATCTTTCACACAGTCCATCCATATTTTCTTTGGCCTACCTCTACCCCATCAAATTAATGTTCGTAAAAAATAAACCTTCTTTAATTAGAACTGGCCTCACAGCTCAGTTGGTACCTAGTACCTAACTGCCTTCTGCGCTGTAGGTTGTGGGTTCGATCCCCACCCACGGTAAAGCCGCGTGCGGAAGCTAGTATTATACAGATAAGTACACCTTCATTGTAGTAGCACTGTAGTAGCTATATACTCGTTTATATAATTTTTAGCTTTTATCGAAAGATGTAGCAATTTAAAATTTGATATGTAAGTGTTACATTTACTTTCTTAACTGTGTCGCCTGCGTTATGCATTTGGATGAGATCTCTTATGAAATCTGTGAAAGAGATTAGGTACCTACAATATTTCCTAGGTATTTTAACAAACTTAGTTGATAAAATGATCTTTATTTACAAAAATGTAAAGTTAATATTAATATTATGAATATGTACACTATAGAAAAAAACTATATCACGACTGTAATCCCCGGGCTCGGTGGGTATTTCCTCAGATCTCTCGTTACTTAGATCTTTTGAGGATATCTAAAGAGGGTAGTCAGAGGCACGTCCAAACATGATATTTGGCACAAGCCCACCACTACCACTACACTATAAAACCTATAGAAAACCCTAATGAACTTCGGTACAGTAAAAAGTCCCAACTTACTTAATTACTGGGACCACACCAAAGATTTAAATCGAATTAAATCTTTGGACCACACGTGAAATTTCGCGACTTTCCCGGAATATTCGCCATTCTAGCAACCCTAGTCCCAACTGTGGGAATATTATCTGTAGGCCAGCACTACCTGGAATTTGACATAAATAGCATCGTTATAGGCCAGTTGGATTCATTGTTTCAAGCTGCCGTGTTTTACTTTTCAGCGTTCTCTGTATTGAAGTCTTACAATAGCCATTGTTTGTTGTTTGTTTTGCAATTCTGGGCCAACTTGATTTGGTTCGACAACAGGACAAGTGTGTGAAAAGTTGGTACTCTGTGCAAAGGTTTCTGTATACTTTCGGAGGTAGGTATGTGTTCTCGAGAGGGGGAGGGTGTCATTGAAATTACCTCTGATCTAAAAATCTTATCTTATATTTCCATAAGAAAATTGAATTGCTTAGGCTAATGCTCAAAACAATCTCAAAACGCAACGATAGCGCGATCTAGGAAGTGGACAAATTTACTAGCGCCCTCTAGTTATAACATTTGAACTAAAGGGTGACACTTTGTTAGCCGATATTTAAACAGTTTCTGAACCCTAGCTCTTTACTTGCGACCCTTTAAAGCCCTATTGAGTTGATCATTTTACTCAATACGTATAAAAATAGAGTTTAATTAATAGCCAGACATAGGTAGGTACCTACAATAGATACACTTAGGTCCAATTTCATCAAACTTTTCGGGCATCAAAATTAACAAGAATGTTAAAGTATCGTTATCTATTATTACGTCATTTCATTTTACGGAAGATAATCTTTTGACATGGTGGAACACAAAAGTATAACAAGTAGTTAGTGTAATTAAAGAAAAACATTACCATGCGTGATGTTTTTCTTTTCATTTTTTTGTAAAATCGACTTGAGTACGGCCGAGATTCGAACCCATGTACGAATAGATACCTACTTACCTACACGTAAAACAGCTTCATACCAACATAATAATACATAGCTGTAATGAGATAGCAAATATTTTCATATTAGAAATTAATAAGTAGGTAAATATTTAAAATTATGTAGAGCTCATGGTAGAGTAGGTACCTACAAAAAATGCGCTAAGTAGTTGGGGAAAGTTGTATAGGCTGTTTTCAGTTTAGGTATAAAATAAGAATATAATAGGTCGAAAAAACGTTTTTATTAAAACTTCTATAAAATAATATCTTAACTCAAAATGTCCCGATGCTTGACTGAAACTATTCTTTTAAAGCCCGGAAAAGTCTTTTTGTCTACGCCTGGACTGGATACTAGGTACTTTTGGCCTACGGCCTACACGTCACCTAAAAATTATAAATTAATAAAAAAAAATAACAGGCCTGGATTCTGCGTCCTTTTTTCATAATTGTTTGACCATTTCTGTGGAAAAATGTCATTAAAAGAGATAGGGTTGCCAACGGCGCCGGCCGGCATACCTTGCCCGGTTCACAACGTTTTTTTATTACCTACCTATATTTTGTTTTTAGAAGTACCTACGTGAACTTTAAACATACAACCAGTCACGTCACATAAAAAGTAATTAAAACTATAATTTTACTGGGTTAAGCTCGCTAACAGCTCAAATATTACCGTAATCCAGCAAAACTTACAGTTTATCTACGTAATATACCACACCATGTCGTACGTAAAGGCTACGCTGAGATTACTATCTGCACATGCGCATTCGAACGTCGGACGAAGTAAACGCCGCGCGCGCGTTCTCTCCCATCTAGGTCATACGCGGTTCGAAATTTGATTCTGATATTTTATTTGACATTTAGTTTTTTTTTTTGTGACTGCTTAAGGATTGGTTATTGAGTGATGTGAAGTGTCGATGTTCTTGGATTGTTGCAGAACTCTACGGTATGTAGATTCTTATTTTATAACCTTTTTGTCATACTCACGGAAAATAGGGTAAAGTTTTTGAAAATAAGCAACATATATACCTCCCAAAAAGGTGCGATTGTTTTAGCAACATATACCATAGACAATCAAAGAAGCTTTATTACCTACATACAATACAACTACATTTAGTGTGCCTATTATGCAATTTTGTCAGTTCCTAGGTAAGTATCTACCTACTGAATTATTTTGTATTTTTTTTATTTAAGTATCATTTATTATCTATACTAATATTATAAAGAGGAAAGATTTGATTGTTTGTTTGTTTGATTGTTTGTTTGTTTGTTTGAAATGAATAGGCTCCGAAACTACTGAACCGATTTGAAAAATTCTTTCACCAATGTGTAGAATGAACTTTCAGGATGAACATAGGCTATATTTTATGTATGTACTTCGCGGGCGACGCCGCGTGCAGAAGCTATCCATAATAAATTTGTTCTTGGTAATTAATTTTCTCTGTAAATAAAATAAAGTACCTAACTATTCTTTTTAATCAAAACGTATGTTGTCTTTAGTTTAAGTACCTACAACAGCTCAACTATTTTGTAAATATTGTAATGAAAAATACTGAGAAGGACGAAAATATCTAGTACTTTCCCGCTAAACTAAAAGTACTACGGGAAAGTACTAGACATATCCGTCCTTTTCAGTATTTGTAATGGATTTCCGCAAAGTCACGCCTGAATCAATCATTTAATATTCTAATTGTTATTAATTTAATGTATTTTATTATCTTTATTAAAAATAATAAATAAAATTATTACATATTGATTATTATAAGTACCTACTCAACATTTCTTACAATAGTATATTCAATGATTTACTTACTCATAAAATGCACGGGATTGCGTTTTGACCGTGGCTGTCAAAACTGAAAATCAATAGATTACAGTGACATTTCGATTAGTTAAAAGAACTTCACCATCCATTGCGCGTTTAGAACGCAGAAACAATTAAAAGGTTCCTAGTAATTGAGCATTGCGTAACTTATGCGTGAAGTAAACATATAGGTACCTAGCTACACATAATGGCAGTTCCACTCTACATAGGACGGGTTCAGCTATTGATTTATGAAAGAAAGATGACTTATTATAATCCTTTAGCATAAAAATAAACCAACGAAAATTAGTTTTGCCTTTTTTTGAGAGATAATGCTCTTTGAATTTTTATCTCGTTTCGTTTTCTTAATTATTCCTTGAGCTAAAAAATGCCACCACAAAAATAGAGCCCTGGTAGGCGTGGCTTGTCATTTTTGCCAAAGAATTATACTTATCGAAAATTTACAGAAGATAACAACAATTCACGGCAATTTAAACCCAAACGTCGAGGGAACAAAGACAAAATTAATTAATTTTGGGCAAATCCACGAAAGAGTTTCTTTGTGTGAAATTTGGCTCATGTTTCGCGGATATTTCCCTTGAAGAAATGCTTCTATGTTTTTTCGTTCACTGGTTTTCTTCAATAGGTACCTACATTAACTCCACTGCCGTACCTAGGTACTGACTAGTTTGACTGAGTTCTACAAAGTTTCCGCGTCTCTGCAGGTAAGTTTACGGAAGGAAACGAAACGAAATACTTACCTACCTACTAACAAAGATTTAAATCGTAGATATGCCCGGACGCCAAAAACTGTGGCACTGATTTTACTTGTGTGTGTTAACAAAATGCCGATGCACGCACGCTAATGATTAGTAAAAAATGAACCAAACAGTTATTTCACCATTTATTGTGCAATTATATTACACGATCTTTCGTAAAAAAATATACTTATTCCTTTTGTATCCTGAAATTGAAAATATTTGGCGTGGCAAATGAGCGAGCTATCTCATTTCGTGTGGGAACAAAACGGCGAGGTCTCATTACCGTACGGGCATATGTACGATTTAAATCTTTGCCTACTAAAGTTTAAAACAAAAAAAAGTTAAAAAAAGTAGTTTAAAAAAAGTTTAAAAACTTACTAAAGTTTCTTAAACCATCAAAACTCGTAATAAACATCAAGACCCAAATTTAACCCAAAAATCTCCAATTTTCCACATACTGACTGCCGAAGTAAGGCAGTGTTATCTTCAGTGGCTTAGATATTAGCATAAAGTTGGTACAGTTGTTAATCTAACTTGCTTAACTGACCAAAAAGTGAATGCTTTTGAATATGATGCAGAGTGATAAGTAGTAGAGATTATTTGGAAATACAAGGGCGATTTGGCCATTTTTAATACATACCTACAACCCATTTTGATATACTTACTTACCGTAAGTAAACTACTATTTAAAACAAAACCCAAATGAAAGTGGTTGTTAATAGAATAAAATAAATAGAAAAAATAGTGGGGACACACACACACGCACACGTAGAAAAAAAAACAATTAACAGAACGGGAAAGACTAACAAATATATAAAAGAGACAAAAAACACAAGGAATTATTTTATAAACAAAAAAATGTTTCTACCTATGTATACAACAGTGGCATGTTACTTTGGCTACAAGTTTCAGTCGCTGCTGTCAAATCGCTGGTGCTATGTCACGTTTACCTACGTTTTATATCGCAAGAGTGTATTTCTATAATATTTCCGCATATTCTAAGCTTCATAACAATTACTCCTACGGTACCCGCTAAATAACAACTCACGCTCTGATTCGTACGCACTCGCTATTTCAGTAGGCATTTATATAAATACTAGTGTTCGCTCGCAGCTTTGTTCGGGATAGGGCAGACTTGCAAAGGTATCGTTAGTCTTTGGTGCCACCATGGGTACCACAATTGGATCCCTAGCAATAGATCTGGCTAGACTATTGTCTTTTAGACAGGGTTCAAAAGTAGGTAGGTACTGTTTCGATTGTAATTTGGCTTCTTGATTATTATTATTATTACTATTTTTATTTTATTTTTTTTTGATTATTTTTGATTTTTGACTTATAATAATTGTATAAATAACCACTTTTAATATTTGCATATCTGCTTGCGGGTTGAATACATTTGACATTACTCTAGTTATAAGACCTGACATGTTACCATTATTAATGTATTTGGCAAAAAAATAATTTGATTTGGTTTGATTTGAAAATTCTAAGTGAAAATGGGTGATCTTTGCCCATTCCTTTGAGATACTAATAATAAATATTGGGGGACACTTCACACAACGCCATCGAGCCTCAAACTAAGCAAATCTTGTACTATGGGAACCAGATGGTTGATAGATTAATTACGAGTAAGTATACAGGGTTTCCCAAAAAGTAGTGTCAAGCGAAAGTCCAGAGATAGAACACCTCTTGGGGTACCCGAATCACCCCCATGTATAATCCGCGATTTTCTATAGTTTTCGAGTTATTAATTTTTTTCCGAATTTTTGAAAATTTACGACTTGAACAACTTAAAACATTCTTACAAAAAAAGTAGAAAACTTTCTTGAGATTTTTTTTTTTGCTACTGAATTTTAATGAGTTGTTCTTTTATGCATAAAATAATCAGCTACGTGACTTTGATGAGGTTCAATCTCCAAAACAAAAAAATTACGTGTCCGAGTGAAGAAGTCTACCTTAAAATAATATTTTTGAATAGGAGTTTTTTTTGTTGGATACCTTGGCCTGTAAGCTACCTTGGGCACTCAGAATTATTTCTCTAACATTGTTGTAAGTATATTAAAAAAAATCGGAAACCTCGAAAACTTGATTGCTCTGGGCTGTCCTGACTACAGATTGCCTTAAAAAAAATCATCGTAACTTTTTTGTGTTGAAATATTATGACATTTTCTTTAGTTATCTAACATAAAAAAAACTTGTTATTTATGAAATTCAATTAGATTATGCATAATTTAGCTTCAATTCGAAAAATAAGTTGTGTCCGCGTGTTTTTGTTTATCGCTCTGGAGCGACACGAATTCGTGCTCACAGCTCCAACTGAACGCTTTAGACAATTGGTTTTCGCCATGCGCGCTGCCAACAGGCTTGCTCTGTCTACCGAGGGGGACGAGCGTGTTCTGCTTTGTCATGGTGCTGAGATAAAGGGGTAAACGTATGACTACTCTGGCTTTCAATTTGTAAATGTTTGATTGCTATGGTACATTTTTCTCATTTGATTTTCACTTTGTTTATGTTTTAATTCAATAATTAGAACAGTTTTAGGAATATATTTAACCTGTGCAAGTGCTTTCTATCTTTTTGCATCTCTGCATTATCATTGAATTAGTAACTTTTTTTGATTGATATGGTATTGATCACTGTGGTCAAAAAGACCAGATCCATCAAAAAATTGCATTTTTCTTACTATAAAGTCATAAAATATTACAAAATGCACATGCTGCCAGATTCTCTAGGCTGAAAATGTTATATTTAATCATAAAATAATTATATTTTTAGATCCTATTGTTTTAACTTGTTTATTTTTTTTACTACTTGATGCTACAAAAAATACCAACCAAGTGGTTGTACCACCTACATTTTACTTTTTATATAATCCTATTAGAATCAAGATACTATCTGAATAATTTAATAAACAATTTAACTGTTTTATAATCTTTTTTCTTTTATTGACTGCTCTGGCATTAATATTGATCGCTATGGTCTCGAAATTTTCACACCTAAATATTTCGAAAACTGGTTGAGAAAATTAGGGGCGAATATGAAAATACGCTTATTTAGACATCTCCTTTTCGATATAAAAATACAGAACAGCTGTAATATTAGTATTCAAAAAGCACCAGAGAGGTCAACCGAATACGCTGATTTTGAAGATTGTCCCATGAAAACTATGAAAATGTTGGTGTAAAGACAAATAATTACATTCAGTGAATTATGACTTAAATTTTCAACTTTAAATTAAAAATCTTAATAAGTGATTTCATGGTTCATAAATAAGTCTAAAGAATTTTCTAATTCTTTGTAGTCATTTTTGGTTAGTTATCAAACGATATAAGCTAAGGAATGATAAAATGGCCAAAATCTATTTTTTAATCAGGTAGCTAATTTTAAGAATTTTCCACCTCACCGTCTTTGAAGGCCGATTTTAGCCAAAGTAGCCTATTAAGTACTACTTTTTTTTAATGATTATGAAAGCTGAGAGTCTGGAAAATTCTTTAGACTTATTTAAGAACCATGAAATCACTTGTTAAGATTTTTAATTTAAAGTTGAAAATTTTAGTCATAATTCACCGAATGTAATTATTTGACTTTACACCAACATTTTCATAGTTTTCATCAAAGTCACGTAGCTGATTATTTAATGCATAAAAGAACAACTCATTAAAATTTAGTAGCAAAAAATAATCTCAAGAAAGTTTTCTACTTTTTTTGTAAGAATGTTTTAAGTTGTTCAAGTCGTAAATTTTCAAAAATTCGGAAAAAAATTAATAACTCGAAAACTATAGAAAATCGCGGATTATACATGGGGGTGATTCGGGTACCCCAAGAGGTGTTCTATCTCTGGACTTTCGCTTGACACTACTTTTTGGGAAACCCTGTATACTTACTCGTAATTAATCTATCAACCATCTGGTTCCCATTATGTGGTTTATATGTTTAAAAAGGTGCGGAACACCAAAACTTTTGTCCGGCCGCGGCTTCGCCCACGTGATACTTTCAAAAACGAAAATCTATCCTGCGGGAACCGTACATTTTTCCGGGATAAAAAGTATCCTATGTGCTATTCCAGACTATAACCTATCATCATCATCATCATCATCAGCCTATAGCAGTCCACTGCTGGACATAGGCCTCCCCTAATAAGCGCCATTGCGCCCTGTCTTCAGCTCGACGCATCCAGCCTCCACCAACAGCCTATAATCTATATCTGTGCCAAATTTGATCCAGATCCGTTCAGCTGTTTTAGCGTGAAAGAGTAACAAACCTACATCCAGACATCCCTACATCCACACATCCATACATTCTTACAAACTTTCGCGTTTTTAATAAGTACTAGCTTCCTCTCGCGGCTTTGCTCGCGAGGTACCTACATAAAATATAGACTATGTTACTCAGGGATACTGTAGCGTTCTAACGGTGAAAGAATTTTTGAAATCGGACCAGTAGTTTTACAAACAAAAATACAAATATATAAAACTTTCCTCATTATAATATTAGTATAGTAATATTTAATAAGTATTACTTAGTAGGATATTAGTAGAATGTCCACAAAGTGCCTATTTAAACAGTGTTTAATTCTAAAGCTATTACTTAATAGGTAGATCTTTAGAAAGGAAAGCCGCTCAAGGCTCTAGTGATACTAAGCAAAGCGTACCTACTAAGCTGCATCTTGAAAACTTTCAATGTCGCTCCTCAGAGTTCTTAGACAAATGACCAAGCGATTGAGCTTAGTTCAGGTTTTTATGGTTTACGAAACGATTTCGTTTTATTCCCGTCCATACCTGTAGAGCCTAGCAGAAGCTCCTTACAGAAGGAAACGAAATGAAATAAAGTTTCGCAAAATATCAAAACCCCCAGAAGATGTTTTCAGATGGTTTGTGTTTCGTTATTTTCTGATACTTTTACTATTATAGAAATAAATACACAGACAATTTCACATTAAAGATCATTAATTATGTTTTTTGAAAAGTGGCTCAATCTGACTCTGAGATCCGAATATGAATCGAAAATATGTCTCAAGTCCTATTAATCCATTAAAATTTAACCTATGATTATTATGTAGGTAGGTAAGTTAAGTATGTTGACGGAGTGGGAATAGTGGAAATTTTCTGTGCGCCTATCCCTACCGGTAGAAATAGATCTACACAAATGTACACTTATCCCTACCAGTAAGGATAACCGAGTATGAATAGCAAATTTTCTGTTCGCCTATCCCTACCGGTAGAAATAGATCTACACAAATGTACACTTATCCCTACCAGTAGGGATAACCGAGCATGGATAAGAAATTTTCTGTGCGCCTATCCCTACCGGTAGAAATAGATCTACACAAACGTGCACTTATCCTTACCAGTAGGGATAGCTTGGTAGGGATAAGTGTACCAGCCGGTTATGTAATAGGTACGTAGTGCCAGTTCTATGGCATTCATTTTTTTGCAATCGCATTGTTAATTCGTCAGATCACGAGCTAGTCTCAATTAATGGTTACGCTATCGTCGGCGTTACAAGGTAACTAGCGCATTGGTTTTTGTCTAGGATCGTTTGATCCGGTCCTATTTCGTAACGCGATAAGAATTTTGTCATTCTTGGATATAGTTTCCTTGGGTTACATAATTGTAACCTGTAACAAACAAAAATTAAGTTTTTAATAAAAAAAAACAAATGTTAACCAACTGATGATGTTTATTACTAAATAATTAAATACAGTATTTATTTACAGCCTGCAGCCAATTCTCGTATTCTATGCCTTGCAGGAAACGTGAAAGAAATGATTACAAACTAAACGATAACCTTAAATGGCTCAAATGATACGAGCGTCCCGAATCCGTAATTTTTGCGTTTTTTGGACTGCATAGAATGCGGGATTTAAGCTGCATGTTCTATATGCCTACTTAGATGTATTAGGTACTTCATCATCATCTTCCTGTCCTTATCCCACGTTATGTGGGGTCGGCACAACATGTGATCTTCTTCCATTTCCCTCTATCATTCGTCATCTCAGTACTGACTCCTTACCTACCCATGTCATCTTGTATTAGGTACTTACATATGTTTTTTTGGTATATTATCTAAGGTTTTTATGTAATCAATGTTGAAGGCAAAACACTAGCAGGAGACACTGGTTTAGATCAAATTAACAGTGAAAGTTACTGGTTACTCCGTCAAATCATGTAACACCATAATCGTGTTCTCAAACAAAAACATGCGCCCGCGCTCGATGATCTAACAGCGATGGAAAATGCGGGGCGTGACCTTGCCTACTCGTATCTGAACAAGTGGAATGGCCACGACTTTAGTTGCACGATTTTTTGACAACTGTTGATATTCTGACAATGATTTTTATTGACATCAATCATTAAAAACAAAAGAAAACTATTAACAATTTTCTGCGGTGTATTTGCCTGACAAGTACGTCGTTCTGGTTTTTATATGTTTTCTCGTGTTATTTTGAGTTTTATTGCGTAATTTTGGTGGTTATTTTGCCAATAAAGCCCGGTTTCTTGACGCGAGTGTAAAGTATGTGAATTAGAGTGAATAGTTCTCTTCAAATTCCATCCGAGGAAATCCCGAAAATTTTCAACAAAACAGCCATCTTTTGTTTAAAATTGACTTGACTACTTGACTATGACTCTGTGACGTTGACAATACTTATAAATAAATACACTTGACACTGGCAAAATTGTTCTCTAAGAGACAGATGCCATAATTTAAGAAGAAGAAGAAGAAACTATTAACAATAAATAAAACATAATATACCCTACAGTTTCATAAATAAAATTAACTAAATATAAAACTGCATACCTAATTAAGGTTGTGCAGTTTTATTCTTTAATGACTTCCTTTTCATCTTGTTGTGGTGGTTTTCTGAAAAAAAAATATAATAAATAATAGAAATACCTACCTAAAGTAATACTTACTACCTACCTTTTTATTTTCTGTTTATTTTTTTTATTTTTTTTTACAATGATTTAAATATAGATATACAGTACCAACCTACACACTATTATCTTCTAGTATTATTATATAATCTGATCTCGGAAACGGGTTCAACGATTTTCATTAAATTTAGTATGCAGGGGGTTTCAGGGGCGATAAATCGATCTAGCTAGGTTTCATTTTTAGAAAACGTCGTTTACCAGAAAAAACGAGCAATGCTCGTTCACCCAGGTAGGTACTATAAATAAATACATGGAGCTATCTAAGGATCATTGCAAACGATCTAAAGAAAGCTCAACTGATCCAGATCACTACCAGATGGAAGCGTCCCCAAGTCGCTGGCAGATAATTAAAAATAAATAAAACATTGTCGCTCTCGGTGCGCATGAGTGGCGATCTCTACATTAGCGAGAACCGTTATGGCGAAATTGGGTCCAATCGCGCGCGGCCGAGAGACGATAAATCTTAGAGATGCCATCGATAGTTACCATTGAATTACCTAGTTAAGATGGTTTTCTCCATACTGATATGAGCACTGGTGGTGTAGTGGTAGGAGCGATCTGATGGTCGTGGGTTCGAACTGGTCAGGTTTTTCAAACATTGTTAAGAAACCTGCATACCTTTGAACAAAAAATGTTTGAAAAAATTTGACCAAAAATTGAACCAAAAGGTGTGTCTGAGGTTAGTATTCTTATAAGTGGCGATGGGCTTTTAACCTGTCACGTACAGAATAGTAGGCAGTTACTGTTCAAAATGTGGGTGTGTGCCAAATGTTTGGACTTGCTAACGTTAGAGATATCCTTAAAAATCTAAGTAACAAGAGAAGCGGTAGTACCAAAGGGAAGTAGTGGATCTGAGGAGATGTCTTCCAAGAGGGGATTACAGTGTTGATCATGTTTGTGTGTTGTTTAATTTGAGCCCTTCGTAGTTCTTTTTATCACGAAAGAAGCTAAAGTGTGGTTTTAAAAGTGACAAAATAATTTATTTTAGATCGGGGTATTGTGGTCGGAAAACATTGATAAATAACTCGGAAATTGTATAGATTTCCTGTACCTGAATGTCAGGCACGCGGACTCAAACATGCCATTATCTAACCGCACCGTTTTGTGAAATGGCTACTACAGATTCTGTCTTGCATTCCATTTGATAGAAGCCATCACTCTGGCATTTTATAAATCTTCTTTTGAAATGAGCAGTGACAAAAGGTGGCGGGCAGAAAGTGCATGAAAAAAGTAGAACTTTTGACCCAGTGGGTACTGCATCACATCCTTCTAGTCACGATGTGAGTAGGTAGATGATAGTTTTTCGCGACGCCATACGACAGCACCGGGCATGACAGCACGGGAAAAACTTTACTTATTTAAATATATATAACACAAAGGTGACTGACTGACTGACATAGTGATCTATCAACGCACAGCCCAAACGACGGATCGGGCTAAAATTTGGCATGCAGGTAGATGTTATAATGACGTAGGCATTGTAGTATTACTCTTTATTTTTAGTATTTTTTTTATCTGTATAAAACCTTAAAAATTAATTTTATTAAATACTTTTTTGATATGTTTATAATTGGAATAAAAATTAATTGAAAATAGGAAAAAGGATGACAGGATGAAAAGTCATTCAGTCTAGAGAAAAATTGAGATTAAGATGGGAAGACAAAGATTTGTGAGGGGAATGAGGAGCATTCCTGCAGGTGGACAAAATTGACCGAGCTGCTCTGAACATACTGAAGGCTTGATACATGCTGTAAAAGAGGCCTATATATATATATATACGGACAATAACAGCTCTGGAGCTATAATGATGAATTACCCCAGGATACAATAATTTGATGGGTGTTGTAAAGGGAATCTATTAACTTATACATGATCGAGTGATCGTGAGTACCTACTTTGAATTCTTGAAGACAAATATACGACTTCTGCGGAGTTTATTGGCTCAGGCGAGTGTTTATTTTTTTATATTATAAAGTGATAAGAACTGCTGAAAATACTTAGACTTTAAGTGTTTTTAAAAAAAAAACAAATTATATAGTTATTCTGGTTGTTCATATTTAAAATTAAATTCATAATAGTCACTTATTTTTTTTATTAGTTTTAAAATTTTTAGGGAGGTAGTATAACCTATAGAAGATACCTTTAATAACTTGTAAGTTATACCTCAAAGGCCCTCCTGAGAGGTATAACGCTACAGCATCCGCTAAGAATTTTGATTAATTCTACCACCAAATAAAATAGGGGATGAAAGTTTGACTTTGTTTTTCAAGGTACCACGCGGGCGAAGCCGTGGGCGGAAGATAGTTAAAAATAAAATTAACTTACTTTTGACAAACTTTTGACAATCGATCTCGTATATAGTAACTAACTACATATAATAATCAATGACAAAACAAACGTTAATTCGACTGAATTCGATAAAAATTTCGTTTTCATTCTACCTTTTGTGGAGTAGAACTTAAAAGCAAAGACTTGTTTATGCCTAATCTATTTCTAGATAACTATAGGTATCCTCGTGGTACCTGTTAGTGAAGATAAATGATTGAAAAGAGTACTCAGTTTAGCCACAGATCAGGGGCCTCACCACGAATTCTTAATACATTACCGAATTCATATTAGGTACATTGTTATTTCGCACTTTCATCATTGTCCTGCCCTTATCCCACACTAAGTGGGGTCGGCACAACATGTTTTCTTCTTCCACTCACTCCTATCATTCGTTTCGCACTTTGACCTATGCAAATTGTATGGAAGTAGTGACGTTTCTATAATGGAATCGTTCTGGAAGACTTCGTGGTAAGGCCCCAGCATGTATGTAGGTACAATTTCTTAGAAATTGCATTACATAATGCAACTTATACAATGTAATAAATACTTCATAATTTAAACGGTAAATAGCCTAATTAGTGGACATTAGGTGGTTGAAATTACAAATAAACGCGTTAAGTATAAGTTTAATATGCGTATGCGCATAGTATAATTAATAATTATTCGCAAGAACATTCTAATGAGTATACCCAATGCATTATATTTTATGATGCGGTAAATTAATAATTATACCGACAACAAGTGTATCATCATTATTTAATTTGTGATAAATCTAGTGAATCAGTTAAAAACTTCCGGTGGTTGCTTGAAAAGCTTAGTCAAAATCAAAATAACTTTATTCAATTATAATCACAAAAACATTTTTTTTTGACGTCAAAGGACATAATTTTACATGCGTATCTAGGTGAAATTAGGTACAGTCACCAATAAATACTAATTAACACTTTAATACCTATACATATATTCCTATACACCAGAAACATTCAAAGTTACTGAACAGCTCATACCACAAAACATGCTGAATATCATAATTTACGATCTGAGCCTAACGAGATCACAAATATTTGAGATTCTTAAACTCTCCCATAGATTCCTCAAAATCTTCAAATTCATATAATATCATATTATCATAAGCAGGGCTCTATTGTCTGAGTTTTTAATTGGCATTTCAGTATTTGGAAATAATTAGGCCTCTTCTATACCTGACAATTTTACTGCAAAAATATATAGCTACTAGGTATCCATGTAGGTAGTCTAAAGTTTTTTATTATACGCCGATATAACTCTGTTAGAGATTGTGTTAGCTGGCAGAAAATACCCCCGTTCTGTGACACATTTATATTTGTGTAACAATAGAGTATTAATAAATAAATAGGTACATATAAATATGGCGACAGCTCTCATAAAACGGTAAATTCTACGGTAAAGTTAAAGGTGTTAAAACTTATAGTGCGTGCTACATTCTTTACTGATATATTGCTTATTGTATAATTTATAATGTAGTAAACGTTAGAAAAAAGCTTTTAAATTATTATATAAAAAATGAGATTAACGGCCGCAGATTCCGTTGTACCTAGGTATTAAAAATATGCAAGATAGGAATAAAATTTTATCAGCAGATTTATCTTTGTGAAGATATTTTTTTCTGTTTTTTTTAGTATAAGTAAGTACTTATTAATAAGTCTTACGTAAGTCATTTTTCTACGCTTAGGCGATTAAAGAATCATAACTTTGATTGATACAGTCAACTTTAAAAAAACCTTGAACAGAAAAAAATGCAAAATATAAGCAGTAGGTCTACCATGAGTTGTCACATTTAGATTAGCCGACGTTACTACCTACAGTAGTAATAGTACGTTACTATGACATCTGTCAAATTTGTTACTCATGGTACCAAATTCTAAGCAAATTAATGAGCGCAAACTACAGTCGCTGTAGTACGCTGTGACGTAGGATAGTTAGCTACGTGAACGTGAGGTTTTAGTACCCAACTATCCGCTAGAGGCGCTGTACCAAGTTTTCATACATTTTTTTAACTACAGTCGCTAGCGAGTGTAGATTGTGAAAACTCATGGTAGACCCTCAGTACAAGTAATCCTGCCTTTAAAAATCGCATAACGTTGTGCCTATGTGTTGAACGCAACGTGCAAGCAAAAAACTCCCCTATTCCCTTGGCGATCTTGAATCCTTTCACCACACTGGTCCACAGAACTAGTGATACAATGAGAAGAAGAAGTAGGTACTTACAACTTCACTTCAGTGTTGCACTCCACAGCACATTACTGACGTAGGTGGGCTTATCTACGCAGTTTGATATTTTACCGTTATTTTCAAAACTTTTATAACCTTGATGTAAGAGCTCGTCTTTAGCTGATAGCATGGTTGATAATGAGTTATTTCACGAAGGGTACATTTAAAATTATAATTATTTGTATTAAATGGGTATTTTTCGCGTTTTATTTACCTATCAACGTTTCCCGACGTTTCAACACGCACTGTTGTGGTCACGTCACGGAATGATGTCATGAAAAATAGGTAAATAAAACGCGATAAATACCCGTTAATACCTGCTAATAAATATGCTCAGATCGCGTAAGTTTAAAAATACTTATACATTTAAAATTAAATACCATTTTAAGACATAAACAAAATAGTTTGTTGCTAACAATGACAAAAGTGAGAACAATGACGAAACCATTGAGTAGAAAGGTCCAGGTGCGGTTTGTAGGTCAGTGAGATGGCGGTATGCTATAATTGGCGCAATTTGCGCTTTCATGACTTTTTATAACTTATCACCTATCTGCGCATTATTGTGAAATAAATTATGAGTCTAGTCTAGACGATCGTTTCTGATGCTTTAATCTCACATCTTTGCTTAGAATCTCACATGTTTTTTAAAATATTCGTGGATGAGTTACGTTAGTATTTTAGGATCTATTTTGATCTATTATATAACTCATTATTGACCTAATATATTTATTTATTTGTTGATAGAAGAGTGCCTATCGCGCAGTGTCCAAAAATACTTACTTTTTATACACATTAGTTTTTAGAGTTAATATAAAATAAATAAATAAATAATGCTGGACAATCCACACAGCATCATCTAGCCCCAAAGTAAGCTACTCAAAGCTTGTGTTATGGGTGCTAGATAACTGATATTTTTAATACATTATATACATAGATAGATTTATTTTACAACAATCAATTATATTATGTACCTATGACTCAGTTGCTAGCAAAAACTGATGCTAAAGGTACCTACCGCGAATATGATGAATTACATTTGACGGTAATTTATAATACTGAGCTACCATCTACCGTTTGCCGACAACAATTCATAGTAACGATCTATTGTAGGCACGTGGTGCGCACGCGCACGTAAACCAACTTTCATAGTTATTGTTTCCGTGGGTAAGTAATTAGAATGTAGTTGCTTAGCTACTCGCTTGGTGGCGCTAAAAAGTAGAAAAGTGTACATATTTAAGACTTAATGTAAGTATTTGATAGCGAGTAGGTACGCGTTATTTTTCAGGAGGGCGCGTTGAAACATTTCACATCATCAACTAACTTGTTTACAATATTGAAAAGCTTTAATTGTTATCCATTCTAGTATTAGGTACTCGACTGCGAAGAAGAAGGCTAATCTGTTTGGGTTAGTAATTAGTTCCGTTGGCTGTCGCTGTAGCTAAAGGCTTGAATATTTTGACAAATGAAGTGGATTTATCTGGATTACAAGAGTGATATTGGCTTTAAAATGACAAAAAATGCAATAATGCGGCTGTAAGAAGCTATTTTTAATTGCGTTCTTCGGTCAATTATTAATAGCGCGAATTGAAGACAATATTGTCTTAAATAAGGCGCGTCTTCTAAGTGGACGCCATCGAAAACATTGTGCGTACGACAGAAGGCAAATTTATTAATTACCATAAGTACCTAGTGATTATTATTATTACCATACCTATGGGTTGCTCTTCTAAATTTTTTATTTTTGTCATTTGTCAGCTCGTCTTTCAAGCTGATAGCATGATGGAGCAATAAAAGATTGGTTGATAATAAGTTATTTCATGAAGGGTAGGTACCTACCTATATCTAAAATTAACAAATATTTTACGAGATAACTAATATAGTTTGTTGCAAACAGTGACGAGTAGTGAGAACAATGATGGAACCGTTGAAGAGAATCGTTCACCTAAAAACTAATGTACCTACCTATATGATCTAAGCTTTACGTAAATACCCACTTCAATAAATGATCGCAGCTGACTGAATCTACTTGCTTATAGACAAGTCTATAAAACCTATCACATAACTTAATACTTGAATGGATATTCAAACTACTTTTTTTATTTATTTATTTATTTTTATAATTTACATCTCCTTGCCATAAACATAGGCAATATTATGACATTAGATAGGTAATGCATAATACCAAAACTGGTTATCGAAGTTCAATGCTCATCGCTTTCACGGGCAACTTTTACTTTTTACGGAAAAAACCTGTCAAGAGATGGCGTAACAATGCCGTTATGTTGTTTACAATGCGATGTAATATTTATGAGTTTCTATCATTTTTTTATTGTCTATGGTATGTCATCTTGCTTGTGAATCACAATTTGCGATCCAGACCAGGGTTGGATTTCGTAGTATAATTATACTATTTGTACCATAATTTCATGATATTTAGTATGTAGTATCGTAATGCAAGTATACTACGCGAAAGTAATATAATTTTATTTTCAAGCCGATTTGTTTATTTGGTAGTAATTTTGAACATTTACCCTACAGTATTGAGATTTTCTGTACGTATGGCAACATCTAATCAGGCAAAGACAAACAGGGGACTCACTGATTCTTTCATGCGATGCGGTAAAAGAAAGTAAGATCGAAAATTTAACATCGTGCTAATGCAAAGGACAAAGTTCTGATTGACGAATTGGCTGAAATAGACATCCAGTTGCCTCAATTTGATTAAATTGTGAATATTTTAAGTAATTAGGTAATACAACAAAATTTCACTAACAAATGCTATTTTATTTTAATTCAAAACAAAATCGATGAAAACAGAAACGTAGTATAATTTTAGTCAAAGTAGTATAATTTTAACTTCCATGTACAATAATTTTTCAAGGGTCTGAATCCAACCCTGATCCAGACGAAGCCAACGAGACCTCCTTTGTCAATTACCCAGTCTTTTGGGCTACAGCGACAGCCAAAAGAACTCACATTAATATATTATTTACCGTATAGTATAGTATAGTAGTAATAACCTCCTCTTCGATTTGGGGTAAAAACTGCAAACCTTATTTCTTCTTCTTAATTGCCATCAGTCTTACGTTTAACATCGCTAAGCTAAAGTCCCAAAACCTTACACTGAAACCAATGGTAAAGCTTTAGTGCAAACTTCTTGCAAATTCTGCAAATGCACTTCAATAAAAATAGACGTCAGATGGAAATATGTATAATATATTCCATGTTCTCGTGATTTTTAGAAAGCGTTTATAAATATATATGAAAATGTTTATAAATGGTATATTACATTGGCAAATAAGTTGGTAAGTACCTACTCGTTATTCAAAGTTCTTCATATTATTACCTATCATGTCACTAATTCCTTCAAATTAATGTGTTGAAAGGATTCAAGAGGCTTCTTTCGCGCACTATTATGACTCAACTCTGTTTTTTATCTCTAAATGTAGTTCTAATAATGTTTTAGTACATTCTATTTTTAAACATGAAGTGATATAAAGACGGGATTGCATTCGTGATCATGTTTGTTTTGTTAAGTAGAATTTTATAGAGGTTAAAAAATTGGCGAATAATGACATTCTTGAAGTAAAGTGTCGCGTCGCCTAGCATCGCGATCTCGCCACATGGGACAGAGCGGTTTCTCGCGACACTAGCGCCCCATTATTATTCGAATATCGAACAGAACCAGAGACAAGCACATTGCTTGTGCATCTCGCTTTCACACGCACTCACATACACCAGTCGTATTGTTTGTCTAGTTATTGATGTTCGTGCTAAGTGTTATTTTTGATTATGGATTGTGATTGAATTGAATAGTGATGTGGTACATCTTACTGGGACTGGTTCTGTTATGGTTGGTGGACAGTTTTCGGAAGCGGAGGCCTGCGACAACGTCGACGCATGTTTGTGTTGAAATGTTGGTACTTCGATACGGTTGTATTTTTATAATCGTATAGTTATTTTATGGTCTGAGAGATTTTCTTAGCTTTTAGAACAGGCTTATAATGACGTTTTTTGTCTGAGATTTCTCAAAGCAGCTGAATTTGATCGGTAAAAATAGGCCCTCTTATTATCACATTTATTATACAAACATAGGTACTTTTACTTATTTGAAACTTTCTTTGGAATTAAATAAATAAAACAAGTTTTAATTTGTCCCCAATTAGGTACTTATCAATCTTATAAAAACACATTTTATTTGTACTGAATGACTTTCAGGGTACCTAAGCCTAACCAAATACTAAGTAAATACTTCTCTCGTACCTACTTTACCAGCTTTGGAACAACAGCCTATTTTACTCTAGGTATAGCTTGCCTTTTAAGAAACCTCAGCTGAAAATGCCTCACTGCATTACTGGACGCTACTACTAGTATAAAAGATACCTACTACAGCTGGTAGGTAAGTTTAAATTCTGTTTGTGACACAAAATAAACTTATGGTCTACCTACATTCATTCCATCATCTATACCTACCTTGAAGTAGCCTACCCCATACATAACTGAACATTAAATGAATAACTACCCTCTTGTGATTTAGATCATAAAGTAGGTACTATCTAACAACTAGAAATGGAAATCCATGAGATCTAGGTTGATCTTGAAACCAATACATGGTATAAAAGCACTCTACATCATAAACAATTTCAATAACAAAACACTATCACGCAAGAGTCACTAGACAGTAACAATTAGAAAATTACTCTGGGAACGTAATACAGCTCTTCTTCGGTAGATGGCAGTTAAACAATAAATTGTTCTGGCAATGCTACATTGAAAATGGGTTCCATATTTTTTTTATTCTCTCCTCTTTTAGACATTTGCCTTTTCGCTTAAAACTTTGCCGCCAAGAAATTAGCTATCTACATTTTCAGTGTCAGTGATATCAGACTGTCACTGTCATCCAAATTTGTGACACTGACACTGCGATGATACTGTTTTATTAAATTTAAATTTCGAATAATAATTATCGGTCCACAATAATTTGTATGCTAACCCAGTAGGTACCCACAGTTAGAGTTTAGGTGTACAGAATTGCAACTTTATGATCAAAAGTCAAAAGTCCAAGAAAAATCAAATTTTATTATTTTTATTTTTTATAAAATTTTCATTAAATTAATTCCGCCCGGCAGCATGCTTTTCTACGCGGATGCGCTGTAAAACAAGCTAGTTATTATAACAAAAGTTATAAAAAATGTCACGGTCCACTACAAAGCTTACTTGCGATTAAAATCACGTGTCTCCTTTCTACGCGAGTAATTAATTGTTTGGTTTTTGCTCTGCGTCTTTTCAACCAATATAAATTGTTGTGCAGCCAATTTGTTAATAATGATAATAAGTATTTTAATAATTTCATGAATCTTGCGCTTAGCATTAAACAAGCACTAATAACACACACCTAATTTAGGGCGATGTTTCTTATGTTTTATGTGAGTGAATAGAAATAGAGAACATTTAGTGCAATTATTATGACAGTTATTTATCATTGCAGTTTAAAATAATTATTAGCCTGGAACAATTTAAGAAAAACCCTTGCTTTGTAATGAGATACGAACGGCTAATAGGCTAAACTTAATATGTAAAATTAAATATGTACCTTCAAGACATTTCTAGAAAATGTACCTAATCATTGCTGTAACTCTTCAAATGAAGCGTGACTTACTGCTGTCATCTGCGTCATTGGAGATTCAATATTTGCATGCGAATTGCATGGTACTATTATGTTTATTTAAAAAAAAAAGTTAGAATAATTAAAAAGTTTGTCTATGTGAAGTTTGTGTTTATGAAAAACAGTTATATTATTATGACGCCGTTCCACAAGCTCTTCGGGCAATATAAAAGTAATATAATTCTGGTATTTCCTACCATGACATTGTATTGAAACAGTGTTACTTCAAGCTTGAAACTTTGACGTTTCTGAAACATGATGGTTTGTAAGAGCTTGTGGTAAGGCCCCTGATTGGAAAGATCGTTCAAATAGGTACAGTATGCAACATAAAGATACGGAAATTTAAGTGTCGGTAGGTAAGTAATGAAACCAGTTACCTACCTGCCATTCAACACGGTTACGCGGACACGGGTTGATGTCCATCACACAAGGAACTGATGAGATCTGAACCATCATTTTTACCATGTAATAGTTGCGCTTCTGGGTTTTATCGGTACACTGTAACTCTGTTACAACACTGTGGTATATGGCGGAATCCGTTCGAAATTTAAAATTATGTTCTAATTATTTCGAAAAGTTTCTTAATGTTTTAAGCAATTTGGTCAGCCAATTTTGCAGTCTCCTTTATATTGTCTAGCCAATCTAAAGTAGGTTTATATGAAGTAATTCGACATGTTCATTCATCATCATAGATACTTAATTAAGTTTGACAACTCACGCTTAAAACCATAGGAACTGGAAAATATTTATAATTACGGTTATATAAGTTTTTTTTTATAAGTGTACGTTACGATAATTAATCATGGAACAAAAAAAATATCAATAATTTATGTAAGTAGGATTAAAAGCGAGAGCCAAAAAAAAAGTTATTCATCGAACTATAAAAACATAATCAATATTTTGTAAGTAAAAGTAAAGTAAGAGCGAGAAGTATCAAAATAAAAGAGTTGTTTATGGGTAGTTATAATTTTTTTTTGCTCGCATAAAAATAAATGGGTAAGTAAGTAAAGTGCAAACCACCGAATAACATAAAAGAAATATTAAAAAAAAGCTGTATAGAATAGAAAAATCAAAGAGTTTCATAAAATGCCTATCGTTCACGGTCCAGAACGCATCGCCAGTCGTTAGTTTGCATAAAGCAATTACAAGCGAGTTAAAATCTCAATTGCTCACAATGAATTGCGACACTTTGGTTACGTCGAACTTTCCAGAGGGTCTCTACCATAAGTTTTCACAATCTACACTCGCTAGCGATTGTAGTTAAAAAAATGTATGAAAACTTGGTACAGCGCCTCTAGCGGATAGTTGGGCACTAAAACGTCACGTAGCTAACTATCCTACGTCACAGCGTACTACAGCGACTGCAGTTTGCGCTCATTAATTTGCTTAGAATTTGGTACCATGAGTAACAATTTTGACAGATGTCATAGTAACGTACTATTACTACTGTAGTAACGTCAGCCGATCTAAATGTGACAACTCATGGTAGACGTACAGAATACACTACTTCAAGTACTTACCTACATATATGGGTAGGTACTTACCCACCTTACTATCTTCTTATCTTGTCACCAGTTCTTTCGAAACCAGTGTGGTGAAAGTATTAAAGTCCACCTCAGAGGCTGCCTTTGTACACTTGACTCAGTCAAAATATTTATATTTAGTAAAATCAAAGGGAGTATTTTGAATAGTCTTACATAGGTACCTACCTACTACTTGTTAATCTTGAAAGTTCATTCTACACATTGGTGGAAGGATTTTTGAAATCGATTGGATAGTTTCGGAGATTTCCTACAATCAAACAATCTTTACTTCTTTATAATATTAGTATAGAAGTAGTTTATTTATTTATATAAAGAGGCTTTATTATCAAGAATATTGGTCCCAAATGACAAACCAGGGTGCATGCAATCTAGCTGTCAAAAAGTTTCAAATTTTGAAATAAAGCATTCATGGCGGCAAATCGAGCCGAATTCTAGTCCTAGTTTAAAATGCTGAAAATAATGTCTTTCATAATTTCAGCTGTTACTTTTTACTATTTTGGTGACTCATATGAAACATAGGAAAATAAAATAATATTGCGCGCAAATGCGCCTATGTTTCCTAACAAATCAATCGAACCTACCAATTAAATTCGCATAACTTATGACAGCTATCAGCATGTCCAAGTCGTCAACCTCTACGTACAAGGTAGAATTAAAATGAATTTACATAAATTACGCAACATTTCTCGTGAGTTTCTATCGATATTTTCACCTGTCCATTGACCGGTCGTTAAATTATTCAAATGAAACAGGAAACCGGTCGGTATGGGGCTGTGAGCAGCTGTGAAGCCACAACAATGACAGCGCGTCATTACAAAAACTCATTATCATCAACACAGACCACAGTGGATCATCATCAATTATGTAGGAATGGGAGAAGCGCCGGCCGTGCGCACGCGCCAGTCAGTCTACACGCGCAATTCGATATAGTCAACTGTACTTACGCGTACGCGCACATCGCAATGCGACCGCATACATGCGTTTACCCGAATATTATTTATTTCGCCGAAAATCGCCTCTGACAGTTAAGGCGCCGGCTTTATCAAACAATTTTTTTCTGTGCCTAACCGGTTTCGTGCATGAAAGTGAATTAACATTTTAGTAACGTTATCGTGAGAGTGAATGTGAAACTGTATTGCGTAATAAATATCTCTGATATGTTGATGGATTTTATTGAATTAATTGTATTACGTTACAAAGGTTTACTTTACGATAAAGTGGCGCACGCACCGGCGTAATGGATTTAAGGGTATCTAAACGAAACTCGTGACATACATTTCACCAATTTTATTCAAGTTTATGTAAGCTACTTAGATAAAGTGAGAATTTCTGATTTGTGGCCCGTTTCTCAGGAGTTTATAAGCAGGAAATATAGTTTCTTTCACTCGATTACAATGGTTGTCTTTGGGAGAACATAAATTGTTTATGATTAGAAAACTACAATAAAAATTTGTCAAACTCATGCTTCCTCGATATCAGCATAATATTGGTTTTGAATTGATACATATAGCAATCTAAGTTTTTGTTGATCGTTGTATAGCTACATTTTTTATTCTTCGTCAGCAAGGAAAATTAAAATAGGGCTTAGTAAACTTAACTAAATTTAAGAAATCTAAAAAGAACTAATCAATGAAACGAATCAATTTTTGCTTGAGTAAATGACATAATATTAAAAATACTTACCTACCGTCAAAATCGCCATGTTATTGACCGGTTGAGAATCAAACGCCTATATAATAAATCCTTAGCAATAAATCCTTCTAGCCTATACAGTAAGAGAATAGGATTCCGCCTCCTTCCAGGGTGCAAATGGAATATCCTAAATTCAACATAAATTTGGGGGTTAGATAAAAAAAACTTCAAACAAACTAAGATACCAAATATGGACACATCAAGAGTCGTGATGAAATATTTTGATAAATTTGTTGTTTTTTATAAATGGCCCAATAGTGAGGGTAAATTATTATAATATTTGGTAGCTAAATAATTAAGCTACGATTTCAGATCTAAGAACAGCCGATCAAATCTCTTGAGGATTCCAGTAGTCTACACTAATATTATAAAGAGGAAAGATTTGATTGTTTGTTTGCATTGAACAGGCTCCGAAACTACTGGACCGATTTGAAAATCCTTTCACCAATGTGTAGAATTAATTTTCAGGATGAACATAGGCTATATTTTATGTAGGTACTTCGCAGGCAACGCTGCGAGCGGAAGCTAGTTAAAAATAAACTTTGAAATTGAGGAAGTATAGAGTATAGAGGAGTATAGAATTGGCATTACAAGCACTTACAGTAATTGAAAGGTATGCTAAAAACAAATCTGTTCCTGCTAAAGCAAATAGAAACCTTTAATTATCATACATTAAAGCTAAACGCGCTGCCTCTAATTATAATTATTAATTAATTCAGTTATGCAACTAAACAGTTAAGTAACTTGTGTGTAACACTTTCATCTGGAATTTTTTTCGCATGTTTGTAACTAAATGAGATTAAAATAATCATCATCTGTTTGGTGGTACCTACTAATGTGTATATAAAAGTGCTTTACGTTTCTATCCATGACCTTTCAACCCAGTCAAGATTTTTCTAGACCTTACCTAAAACTTATTCTTATTTCTACCCAATTCTATTATCCATCACAGCATAGGTATTTGATATAACATGAAACTTTTTATTAGTTTATTTCCTTATGGGTGAATAGAGATTTATCTTAATATTTAAAACACTTACATATATGTACCTAGGTATAAATACATGTGAAACAGTAGAGCTATACTATAACCATTACAAACGATACAGATAGCTCATCTTATTCAAATCAAAGAAAGAGCCTGTTGGGAAAAACGTCCCTAAGACGTTGGCGTATCCTAATATATACTACTAGCTTCCGCCCGCGGATTTGCCCGCGAGGTACTTACATAAACTATAGCCTATGTTCATCCTGAAAGTTTATACTAAACATTGGTGAGAGAATTTTTCAAATCGGTCATGTAGTTTCGGAGCCTATTTAATTCAAATAAACAAATTTTTCCTCTTTGTAATAAGTATTAGTGTAGATAGTAAGTACTAGTCCTGGGGCCTTACCACGAAGTCTTTCAGAACGATTCCGTAACTATTCCATTATAGAAACTACACTACATCAATACAGTTTGCATAGGTCATGGTACGAAATAACAATGTAATATATTAATTCGGTAGTTTATTATGAATTCGTGGTGAGGCCCCTAAGCTGACTCTACAAGGAGTCTCTCCACGGCTTCATTTCCTCAGATTTTTTCCCTCTTTGACACCTTCGTGATCGTTAATCAGTTCCTACATTGTCAATTATTGGCTATAAGTAGCAATTTCGTTGATATGGATCAGAATAGCGTTGAACAGGAAATACTTTTTACCTATGCGTGTTTTCCAGTCATTACTTAGTGACGTGCGTTTAAGTTGTACATAACTACACTTTAGTCTAAAAGGGCTTAGGTAACTATAAGCCCTTTTAGACTAAAGTGTAGTTATGTACAACTTAAGCCATTTACGTTGCTACGTAACAAACATTTAAGTAAATTCATAACTTACACACATCATACTCACATACATTTCTTTTAGTGATTTTGGGTTATTTTTTTTATAAAAAACATCAATGGGAACTTTTATGTATTACTCGTATTAGTAAGTAGGTACTGAGGTTGTGCATAAACTGACACATTCCATATACAAATTACCATAATTACTACTACTTTATAAAAAAAGTAAACTAGAAACTTTTAATTACGACCTACGTATAAATGCAACTGAATTTCGAGTCGTCGTATTTCAAGTTTCATGAAAATAAGTCTGTAATTAAAACGGACATTATTGCTGAAATGTCACTTTAACTGTCATTATATGTACCTATATTTATATTTATGGAGAATGTAATAAAAACGCCCGTTATTTAGTAGGTAAATTTTAAATGATTGATTCAGGCGTGACTTTGCGGAAATCCATTACAAATACTGAAAAGGACGGAAATTTCTAGTACTTTCCCGCTAAAACTATTATCTAATGAGGTTATTAATTAAGCCGAGAGAAAAGTGACTTTTCTCTCGGCACTCTGTGGAGCAACACCAGTGCGGAGCGAGTCAACGGTCCTGAGGATGCTTCGTGGAGAAGCGAAACACGTGTCGAGTTTCTATTTGAGGTGTGGTGTTGGGATTATTAATATTAATAATATTTCTATAAGGCATTTTGTGGGGCTCATTAATATTAATAAGCTTAATTAATAACCTCATTAGATAATAGTTTTAGCGGGAAAGTACTAGAAATTTCCGTCCTTTTCAGTATAGGTAAATTTTAATAAATCAGTGAACAACAGAATCACTACCATTGTCCAACCAAAGGCAATAATCGCGTACTAATGTAGAGCATGCCTAATGGCATAATACCCACCCAAATTACAGCTGTCAATCACAAAAGTAGGCAAACACACTTGTTTCTGAAATTAGCACAGATTAAGCAATATAAGTACGTATTATAAAACGAGTCTAAATATAGGCCTTCGGTCACTTTGAAATCAATGGAAGGTAGATTTACTTTTACTGGGCCACATAACCTGATAAAACCGACTTGATAGCCAGCTAGCATCCCAAATATAAACACAGTTTTTTTTCATCTTTAGGTATAAGCTATGGAACAAAAAAGTATGTATATCTAAAACAAAGACAAAACAAACTAACAGAATAAAGAAACTTCACACATCTTAAAAAAACTCTGGCTATTATATAAAAACATTCTGAATTAAAAAAAAAGTTCCAATAGATGGCGCTAATTGTAACTGATGATGATAAAATATGGTTATAATAAACATCTCGTCTCTTTATAAACTAACATTTTGAACACGAGTGATATACTATAGCGTGTTCTGAATTGAGACATTACTATCACTCGGGCCACAGCTTAAGGAAGTCAGTTACACACGTAATTTTGAATTAGAGCTGCTTTCCGACCCCAAATCCATTACGCAACATTCCAAAACAAAGATGAGAACACGGAACTAGTTCCAAACCATGCCTAACCACTTTGACCCTTGACTTTATTCAGGCAACATTTTCTGTGTTTTAACAAAGCGACAGTTAAATAACGAATAATGCCTAAAGAGCCAAAAGATGACAATTGCAATGCAATAGCACGGCTGATTAAGGATTTCTGCAGTTGTTCAGAATACGGTACCTGGTCACCTGAGATGACAGCTGACAAGCGCAAAGGCCCGTTCCTGACCAGCGAACTGACCAACATGTCTGCTGTGAGGCGGCGCATCATGACAATAGCCAAGAGAAAAAACAGAGAAGTCCCGCAACCACCGAAACTTGTCCACGACGACGTCAAAAAACATGATACGCTAACCTCAAACCTAATAAACACAACCATTAGCTCTCAAAATAGCACAATCAGAAGAAATATTGATAACTTCTTACTCTCCCGAAGGATGTTTGCTTTAGAAGAAGATTTGTACGAAAAGCCGATTCAATGCACGAAGAATTCTAACAGCGGTGAGAACTGGTCACTCAGTAAAGCTTGGAGAGTCAATAACAGTGACTTTTTCAACCGTTCACCTCAGAACTCTTACAGACTGATGGATCGCAACTACTCGCACTTGGAGCGAATAGATGAAGTTCCTCGCAAAGACAGAAAGAGACGGAGCAAAAAGCTGAAAGAGCAACTACGCTACGACAAGCACATAAAGAGACATATCAGGATTCGTGTCATGCTATCTTTGAGAATGAGACGGTATATGAAGCGGCGGCTGCGAAAGACAAAGATGCAAGCTTTTCAGAGCATCACAGTTCCTCCGCGGATGTTCATTCGGGGAGCTTCGGTGACGTCCAGTTTCGGTACAAGATCTTACAGAAGTGTGATGACGGACAAGCAAGCTGACGGGACGGTGTTATTTGATGTGCATGAAGCTAGGAATTCAACTTTGGGGCTCTGTCATGATTATCAAGAGGACCTCGACACGCTGCAGATAGCGTTACGCGCCGGTAACTTTAGGTAATGATTTATTTTGTGAGACATTTTCATAGATACTGTTTTTAATACAAGATTACTCTAATCTTTTTAGTCATAATTCATATGAAAAATGGTATTAGGAGGAAAAATAAAGGAGTTGATAAAGTTTAGCCTCTATACTTAATAGGTCGTTATTTACAGAAATATACATATAAAATTGTATATAAAATATACCTCGTATGATGTAGGTTATTAAGATAGATCTGTATATGTCTGTTAATAAAGATCTATTAAGTAAGTATGAAGACTTAAACTTTAATCAACTCCTTTATTTTTATTTATTTATTTTAGTTTTTTGACATTTCAAAATCAACCTTAACTATTGTACAGTTTATAGATACCTTCTATTGTACCTAAATGTATGTAGCTGCAACTGTTATAAATACACTAATCTATTATTTCTAGCTTAAAATACAAAAACTATATTATAAAGGTACAAAAAATATCTCATAACTCGTTTTACACAATATTTTACGCACTCGTTTCCCTCAAAGTTATTTTCCAAATTGTCGGAACACATCGCCGGATGCGGGCGTTGTAGCGTGACGCCTTTGTCCTTTTACCCCATATTAATGGTGACTAACGTCTGTCTGACGCTGACCTCTGGTTATTGTTTTTGTGAGCGTCATTTCAAGGTTCAAGGTTTTGTTTGATCCGATAAAAAATCGCTATTACAATTAAAAATAATACGCACCTACTTTAACACACCTCCTTTTTACGTCAGTAAAAAATGTTTTATTGAGTGAAAAATTTAGTTTTTAGTTAACACCCAACGGATATAGGCATTCGTGAAGTTAGCCACAGGCACAGGTGCGAGTTTGCGCATGTACAGCTCCTTCCCCCCCCCTCCTCATACCTCCAATTGCACCCGAAAAACGATACTGCTGCGCAGCTCTTGCGGCTAACTTCACGAATGCCTAGATTCGTTGAGCCAACATACTTGGATAATGCTAATTAGGTTGATACAGAGATAATTATGTAGTAGGTTTGGTAGGTACTTAACTTTTTGAAAAGTGAACTTCTTTCCTAATTTCTTTTAAATAGCCACACTAGTAACATATAACAGCTCAATTGGTAGTAGACCTGCCTTCTGCGCTGCAGGTTGTAGGTTTTATCCCCACCCAGGATAAATATTTGTGTGATGAACACAGATATTGTACTTATTATATATACAAAAAAGTATTTAGGTAATTAATCTATCAGCCATCTGCTTCCCATAGTACAAGCTTTCCTTGTTTAGGGCTAGATAGCGTTGTGTGTACTGTCCACCAATATTTATTTATACTTTTATAGTATTACGTAGTATAATTGCGGTAAAAAGCAATAGAAAAGGATTCCGCACACAAATATTTCACCTTTCTATCGCCAGTCGTGCGTGTCGTCAACACTGGTATGTTGTTAACCTCAGTTGTGTGGCGATCATAACACACATTGTAGGTAGATCATCTATTACCAACTTGACGCTGACATTTATATTGAGTCAGTTAGTTTCGGGAGCAATTTTCATGCGGATTCCCGCCAAGGAGAAAATGGCGGTTAGGTTAGGTTAGATTAAGTTAGATTATAGAAAACGGAAGAAATTAATTTACGCAAGACTAGGCAGTAAGGTCTATGACTATAAGCCTGCTCAAATGAGCGAATAATTTAACAACAAAAGCAATTTTCATGCAACTTTCAATCCTATGGGCGGCAATTATGATCAACGGGAATTTAAAATTATTTTCTCTTCTTTCAAGCATAGTGAATATTTCTAAACGTCAGTAACCCAGCCTAACACAAGTCCGAAAAAGGATTTTTGCGATGCATTCGACTGTCAACTTTGTCGCTCTTGTTTTTGTATTTTTTCTCATGTTATTATGAGTTTTGTTGTGTGGTGGTTACTTTTCCAATAAAGCCCGAGTTCTTGACGCAAGTGTAAAATATATTAATTAAGTTAAAGTTCCTTTCTAAATCCATGGGAGAAAATCCTATGAATTTTGAACTAAACAGCCATCTATTGTTTAAAATTCACTTTGCAATTTGACTATGAGTTTGTGACATTGACAATACTTACTACTAATTTAAACACTTGACACTGGCAAAATTCATCTCAAAAGAGACAGATGTCATAAGAATTGAATTGAATTAAATAAAGCAGTAAAAATGTAGAAAATTATAGGTAACTAACAAAAAAATTATATAAACTTAGAACCAAAACTCTATTTAAAATGCACATTTTCCTTTATTTATTTACCAAAATAAACGGACTCTGAAAACAAATTATGTAAATGGCTTGATAAATAAAACTGTTATGTTAAATTATGTTAAGTTTCGATTTTTTTTGCATTACATTTGTACCTATCTTATTTTAAATGTTGAAACATATGCAAACATTCATAGATTGCAGAAGCGATAAATATTTATAACCTATGTTTACTTCAATGTGTTAAATTTTAAACAAATTTCATAACTTTCTTCGAAGAGGTGGCTGAACTTTATATCCAAATAAGTAGGTATATAAATGTACATAGTATGTAGGTACTTGGTAAGTACTAAATCTAATTAATTTTGTATATGAGAAACAGTTAAGCTATATAAGACCGTTATAAATGATCTACTTATACGTATATAAAGAAAAATAACTACTAGAGGAAGATTCGACAAATTAAAAAAATGGTTTTTATTCTTATTCCATGATATAAAATAGATATCATTCAAAGTAAGTAATTCCGAACGAATTTGCACATAAATTGTCATACTAAAAGCAATTACAACACCATTTAAATTAAACCTTACAGTGGATAGCATAAAATCCAAACTTGATTAAGGAACCTAATGTAGGTACCCAAGTCCCGTATTCAGGCCGGTTTCTGAATGGGTCAACCGCTTGTTGGTTGACGAGTAAAATCTAAACGATTTCATTATCACCGTTTTCTTACCCTCAATCAGTCAATACCTAATGGTATAGTTGGCTCAACGAATCTAGGCATTCTTGAAGTTAGCCGCAAGAGCTGCGCGTGCGCAATATCGTTTTTCGGCAGCAATTGGAGGTATGAGGATGGGGAAGGAACTGTAGATGCGCAAACTCGCACCTGTGGCTAATTTCACGAATGCGTAGATCCTGGATCCTGGATCCTGGTTGGATGACCTATACCTTAGCTGACTGGCCTCACAGCTCAGTTGGTAGTAGCTCTGCCTTCTGCGCTGTAGGTTGTGGGTTCGATCCCCACCCAGAACAAACATTTGCGTGATGAACTCATATGCTTGTTTTATGTCTGGGTTATTATATTTATTCTATGTATGTATTTACAACAAAATGTATATAATTTATCTATTTTATCTAACCATCTGGTTCCCATCGTACAAGCTTTGCTTACATTGGGGCTAGATGGCGTTGTGTGAATTGTCTGGTGGACAATATTTATTTATTTATTTAGCGGTGAAGGAAAACATTGTGAAATACCGTAGATTAGTCACCTACGCATTGGTCATGTCTTTCCTATTGATACGATCGAATAAGTTATGGGAATGGTATGTGTCAAACCTCAGTCTTAACATTTACCAGGCACTTCAGATGCCTTACCATAAACTCTTCGGGCAATATCAAAGTAATATAATTTTGATATTTTGTACCAGCTTAAAATGTGACGTTTCTGAAACATGGTAGTTTGTAAGAGCTCGTGGTAAGGCCTCAGGGTCCTGTGAATAAAAAGTTCTGACGCAAAAATCATCTATAGCAGATGCTAAAGCCTCCTTTGTTTAATTAGAAAAGTACAGTTCATCCAACGGATATTAGCCACAGGTGCGAGTTTATACATGAGTCCCACCGCTCCTCTCCATATTCTCCAATTGCCAAAAAACGATACTGCGCAGCTCTTGCGGCTAACTTCACGAATGCCTGGACTCGTTGGGCCAACTATACTTAAAGTATTTGGGTCGGCTTGCAGAAAATGCCCTCTTGCTTATGTCGCAATTGATTATTTTTATTAAATAAAGAAATAGATACGGTAGACCTACATAAAGGTTGAACCTTACCATATCGATTTTGAGTTTGCTTGGTATTTTAATATGCAATACCTATTCAATCACTAGATTAAATGCCTGGTTTAGCGAGTATACTGAATAAATTAGCGTATCAATATAGATGAATTGGTTTCCGAAATGTCAAGATCTTGTCACACGGATTTGGTTAATTTAAGAGCGGTAGGTACAGGTGGGCATGTCAATAAATTCTCATAAATCTCATAAAATATATAGTTGAGCAGCATAATACGTATACTTTGTTGGTAAAAAAATAAATAGCAAATGATGGATAAACGCCATCTGTCGGCGAGTAGTTGTACTATAACGCGCGCAGTCACTAGATAGGTTGTAAGTAGTTCCACTGGTAGATCACAGGTCGCGCTGTTGTTGATACACGGCACGAGCGCGTTGAAGTCTTTTGTATGAGAAATGTGATTTTGATTATTAGAAGAGTTGAAACCATGTTGAAACTGTAATTTATAACAGCAGTTTAAAATAACATTGACCAGTGTGATAGCTTACATTATTACGATAGTTTGAATGGCGATCTATGTGATTGAACAAGATCAGATGAAACCTAAAGGATAATACTTTATTTATGCTATTTTCTTTTGTTATAATTTTAACTTACCTATCCAATTCACGGTTTTATCAATCCAGATAACTTATAATCGGTTAATGAATAAACAGAAAAGGTCTCGAAAGAATAAAATCCTATCCTACTTATTATTATAAACGTGAAAGTTTGTATGTAAATATTGTCATTGTTACTCTTCCACGCTAAAACGGATCTGAATGAAATTTGTCATAGAGATAGATCTACACATAGGCTACTTTTTATCCCGGAAAAATGTACGGCTCCCTTAGGATAGATTAGTTTCTGATTTTTAAGGACGCGGATGAAGGCGTGGGCGGAAGAATTTAAGCCAGTAATGTAATAAGTGTGTTGTTTTCAGGAGCGGTCGGTTAGCTGTCGAGGGCTGGTGGTGCGGCCGAGCCATGCCTGCAGCCGGCGGGCGCACCAACAATGGAGCCCTGGCGCTCCACTACGCGGCTGCGAGAGGCTGCCTCGACTGCGTGCGTCTGCTCACCAACACAACTCCTGACGTCTCGTAAGTATCTATACTAATATTATAAAGAGGAAAGTTTTGTATTTTTGTATTTTTGTTTGTAACGAATAAACTCAAAAACTACTGGTCCGATTTCAAAAATTCTTTCACCGTTAGAATGTTACGTTATCCCTGAATAACATAGGCTATTTTATGTAGGTACCTTGCGAGAAAAGCCGCGAACGGAAGCTAGTCTAATATATTTAGCTGCAATAAGCCAGACTGAAAAACACAGTACCGTCCTCTGTCGGTAGAGACTAGACCTGTTTAGCCGCACATATGGAAGGACCAATGTCCTACTTTTTTATATTTTTAACATTTACTGACACAATGAACATTTAACCCTTCACGAAATAGTGACACGATAAAAAGAAGTAATGTGACCTAAAATAACAGATTTTTATTCTATTCTATTCTATAAGAAGGTAAAATACATTTGCGGCAAACCCATTTACGTATTTACCGACACGCATGATTGTCTACTCATAAGATTAGCTCGCGTTTGCTCCTACGCGTTAGTTTTTGCACGATCCGGGGTAACTGTCCAGTCACGATAGCCGATGGGTGTAACGGGGCTCTTGCGGTGGTATTGAGGGTGCTCGTGTTATTTACGATCTTAATATACAGCCGTTGCGTTACTGACCGACTGGCAGGCTCTCTGGCAGTCTAGGTTTTAGAAATATCACACATTTTTCGACTGTCATCTTTGTCGCTCTAGTCTTTATATTTTTTCTCGTGTTATTTTGAGTTTTATTGTGTAATTTTGGTAGTTATTCTTCCAATAAAGCCATAGTTCTTGACGCGAGTTTAATATATGTAAATTAAAGTGAATAGTTCATTTCTAAATCCATCGGAAAAATCCCAAAAAATTTGAGACGGATGCCATGATGCCATAATCAAAAAGAAGAGACATTCTCTTCTTGAGATGCTTACCAATCCTGGGGATTTAGTCATAAATATAATTAAGTGCATGAAAAGCTCTGATATTTACTTAAATCCTTTAATCACACTTGTTATAAAGATTTAGTGACACGATAAAAAAAGGTTTGAGTATAATTAGGTATCCTCAGTGAATCATCATCATCATTCTCCTGCCCTTATCCCACGCTAAGTGGCGTCGGCACAATATGTTATATTCTTCCACTCTTATCATTCATATTATATATATGTATATATTATATACTCAGTGAACCAAACACAATGTTATTGTACCTAACGTGCAATGCGCGACAGGATCCACACGTGCAATCGGAGTGTGAAGATCAAATCTGCGCGCGCGCTCGGATAAAGACAATTAATTCGGTAACGCTTTCACAACACAAATCTTTGCGCTTTGGTATTCTTGCTTGCATTTTTGAGATAACATTGTATTTAAATAGTTTGCTACTGAGAAAATCTAGTTCTCCAAAACGGTGGAGGAAAACATCGCAAAGAAATCGGCCTATATAAAGTCGAATAAACTGATATATGTTGGTACCATATAGGATAAGGATAAACCTACTCCATCGGAATGTCTCACTAAAACATTCTTAGGGATAGATAAGTTCCACGGGGTCTTACCATCATGTTTCCGAAACGTCACATTTCAAGCTTGAAGTAACATTACTTCAATACAATTTTTATAGGTCATGATACGAAATATAATAGTTATATTACTTTAATAGCGCCCGAAGAGTAGTAAGGCCCCTAATTTTGGTAAAAAGTACCTACCTAGTATTATTTTTAATTTTGTTTGACATAATTTCGAAAAAACTATGAATCAAATAGTTATAATTTTAATCTATGTATGTGGTTCTTTAATTATGGGATGCGATAGCGAACTAGTGTAGCTCAGAAGGCAAAAGTCGATAGTGAAATGTTGACATTGTGCCCCATATATTATGCCTCGGATTCCTAGGTCAACGTAATCTAGAATCTGCAATCATCAGTCTCAAGGCGAACGTTTTTCATACGCAATCAATCATGATGAACTAGTAAAGTGAATACTAAAATGTGTCAAACTAGGAACTCTCTGTGATTATTTACGTAAGATTCATATTGTTTTACACTTTTATTCAAAAATCATTAAATATAGGTACTACAATATTTTTATCCATATAAAGCTCTTTATTTACAGAAATATACAAACAATATGTACAAAATACATGCGAAACGGTTGAGGTATCTAAGGACCGTTACAAACGATCTAAAGATTGCTCAACTGATCCAGATCACTGCCAGGGGGTAGCGTCTTGGCGCTGGCGGTATTACTACGTTGAATGGCAATGGTAAATGCTGACGAGTCCTTCCACCTATTAAAAGAAAAAATGATTATTTTATTATTTCCCAATCATTTGTCTTCCTTGCATCCTTTTTTTTTGACAGCGGGATGAGTTGACCGATTCAAAAATGCATTAGGTCAACTCATCCCGCGGGACAAGTTGACAGCGGCCTCAGTTGACTAAAGACCCCTTCAAATAACGACAATGTTAACAGGAATAAACAATTTAAGGAAACGAAATTCCATTTAAAGGCTTTTTGACTTAAATTATTACGAGGAATAATGTGGGGGTAAATAAATGAAAAACGTTATGTATTTAGTAATTAGCATGACTGTAGTTTAAATCTAGATATTTTCTTACTCAGTGGCAACGAATGAGTTAAATTAGTAAAGCACTCCTATCTTCATCATTTAAAGTAAATTACGGTTAATATGATATTATTAAATTACGAGACTATTTATAAAATACCTGTATAACGGTTGCATTGAGCAACAGAAATGCCTAGAGGTATCCAGAGCGTGCTTGTTACCACTTGTGAAACAGCGATTATCAAATGATTATGGACACGGTCGCCTGTTTGACTCCCTGGATTGATCGATCGAAAATTCGAACAAAAATTTATAACGATAATAAAAATTGAAAACGACTTTAAATTAAACTAACAACGTCAATCGTAGGTAATGATTATTGTTGCAAAGTAAAACTTTACAATTTTTCATTGCACTTTATTGGAAAAACTGACATCTGTCAGTTTTTCCCATAAAGTGTCAATCATTTTTTGTTATTTTAATTTTTCAAACAGTGGAATTAGTTTTGATAAAATAGGGTGTGTATGTTTATGTGGAACCAACTCTGAAGTATGACTTACTGAACAGAAAAATAATCATCAAAATCCGTTAATAATTGTGGGAATTGCGTAAAAAATAAATAAAAAAAAAAAGATACAGGCTTGAAAACCTCCTTTTTTGAGTCGTTTAAAAAATCGATGGTAACTTAGGTTGGATTTGACCATATTTGGTATAAACATAGCTAGATGTGGCTCGATTTTTTTTATGAGAAGTATATTATACTTATCAACCCATGTTGCCAATAACGGATCTAAGAATGTATGTGACAGCGTGGATGATCAGAGATCATAAAAACTACAATTGTAAATGACAAAGAAAGCTAATAAGTGGGTAATTGCGTCTGCAGTAGCATAAGGCTGGTAGCATGGTGATAAAGAAACAGCGTTTTTTTATTACAGATCACTATAAAATTGCAAATTATATGGATTAGAGAATCCTACTATTAAACGCGAAAGTTTGTAAGAATGTATGGATGTCTGGATGTATGTTTGTTACTCTTTCACGCTAAAACGGCTGAATGGATCAAGATGAAATTTGGCACTGATATAGATTATAGTCTGGAATAGCACATAGGCTACTTTATCCCGGAAAAATGTACGGTGCCCGCGGGATAGATTTGTTTTTGTTTTTCAAGGTACCACACGGGCGAAGCCGTGGGCGGAAGCTAGTATAATATACTTTGAGCTTTGAGCAATTCAGAAAATCATGAACTCAGTAAATTTTTTTTTTACAGTTTTACAGCATGAAGTTTTTCAAAAACTGAGTTGTCACATTACACGCGGTTCGACACGGGCTTATAGGCATTTTTTTACATTATTACATAATTTTAACATGAGTCTCTCAACTCTCTTTCTTTAACATGAACTCATTAAACTCAATTTTAAGCGTGGCGTTCTGTTTCTATAATCGTAAAAAAAGATGGCTATGCATGAGACGTTCCGCTTCTCGCTCCGCTCGTCACCGCACACATAATAAAATCAAAATGTGGAGCTGCTGAGCGCTGGCTGGTAATGCACAGTCCGTTCCGATGGCACTCCGCGTGCGCCCGGGTGCACGTGATGGGTAGTGCTTTATATGTAGTGCAGTGTGCTATTGACAGTGATTGGTCAGTTTGACAGCTTTTGAGTTGCTATGTCTTATACTAATATCTTCAGATTAATCAGATATTAAAAACTACACAAAAGGCGCACGCACTTTAGACCTTTCACCACACTGGTTTAAAAGAATAAGCGACTCAATAAGAAAGAATCATATTATATTTTGATCTCTGCCTACTTACACTCGGTTTCTATATTCTATCTATGGTTTTTGGATTTTGGATAAGTTTTTGACATAACTTCTATAGGATTAATGTCAAATACCTACCTATCCAAACCACAGATAAATAGAATATAGAAACCGGCCGTTAGTCCATCGTTGTAGTTCTGTGGATGTTTGTATGTGGTACAATAAATGACAACTGCTAGACGGATTTGGATGAAATTCTATGTTGAAGTAGCTTTATGTCATCCCACTACCAGAGCAAAGTCCTTTTCATTCCTGTCGAAGCTTTGAGTCTAGTAATCTCATCCTTTTAAAATGCGTCTTGATCTCGCCGAATATAAGTTCTACCGCGATATCATCTTTCGCCGTAAGATAAACAAATAAATATCTTGTCATAGATTAGTATTCTTATAAACAGCGATGGGCTTGCGCCCTGTCACGTACAGAATTTTAATCACTTTTCAAAATGTGGTCATGTGAAAAATATCATGTTTGGACGTGCTTCTGACTACCTTAGATATCTTCAAAAATCTAAGTAACTAGGGATCTGAGGAGATTATAATTATACCGACCGAGCTTGGGGATTAAAGTCGTGAGCACGTTTTTTCTTTAATTTTTTTTCTTATTTGAAACCTTGACATAATTATTGTCAGTAATAAATAAAAATAACAGGGCCAGGAAAGTGCATCATACGCATACCCATTGTTTTCTGTGTCTTATGACAATTCATTGTATGTTATGTTGACCTACTTATGTTTATAAGCATGTTTTCATCAAATTTTAATGTTTGTAACTTTATGGTTCTACAAATACTTGCTTTGACTGTGACCTGGCCCCTATTCAATAAACATTACAAATTGTAAAATACAATTAATTGTAAGCGGCTACAATTCTACAAGTTTCTGTTTAATAAAAAACTACGATTTACTGAAGGAAAATTTACAAAATTGTAAAGTTTACTTACAATTCTACATATTTGTAAGTTTAATTAAACAGCACTTGTCATAAAATTCGACAATATTGTCACTTTTTTACAAATTTGTAGACTTGTAATGTTTATTGAATAGGGGCCTGGACATATCATACCTGAATTAACTTGCATTTAGTTACTGTAAAAGTAGGTTACCTATTCTATTTAATTGAAGTTAGATTAAACCAACATCTGGTGTAACTATTCTCAGAATAATGTAATGTTAAATGCAAGGAAAATGTTAGTTCATTCGAACAACTTGACTTATACTTAAACTATGTTCTCATGTTTGAGATTAGTATTACTTTTACTATTATGAAATATAAATTATCCTTTTTCAATTTGAAAGACATACAACCGAATTAAGTACCTCCTCTTTTTTGTAGTCGGTTAAATAAATAAAAAAGTATAAGCAGATATGAATCGTGGTGAAACTTGAAAAATAAAATTCATCTTTTATTAGCATATCTCGGTTTGCACTCTTAGTATTTCGAAAGTGAAACTGAATGAGATAATTTTGGGTTTATAAGTTTTTTCTTAATGAATGAGAATGATTAATTATTTCTATTTTCTACTGAATATTACACTTATGTTATGTACCTCGCTTTAGCGGACTAGCAGTGAGTGTGACAAAGCTCAATTCAAATAATCATCATCCTGCTTTTTTCCCACTTTATGTGGGGTCAGCACAACGCGTGTTTTTCTTCCATTTCCCCCTCTCATCACTTGTCAACTCAGTGCTCTCTTTCTTACTCATATCATCATTCACACAACAAAGCAAAGCCTTAACTTCTAATTTTAACTGTAAAATATAATCCAAGACTAAAAAAATCTTTATTTTGTTTCTATGAAAAAGAGTAAGTACTTAAATAAAAATATTAACAGAACACGATGTTGCATTTTACGAATAATAGTAAAAGTACTGGATCAATTTTAGTGGGACTTTCATTGTACGTTGTATATACATTGTAGGTTAGGCGTTCGCTTATTTCCAAATTAGTGACTAGGGTAGATTTCATCTCTTAATAATTCAGTACCTGGGTGACCGAGCTTTGCTCGTTTTTTTGGGGTAAACGACGTTTTCTAAAAATGAAACCTAGCTAGATCGATTTATCGCCCCCGAAACTCCCTGCATACTAAATTTCATGAAAATCGCTGGAGCCGTCTCCGAGATTCCGATTATATATAATTATATACAAGAATTGCTCGTTTAAAGGTATAAGATAAGATAAGATTGTCAAATAGCAATGAGCGTGTTGTGATGCCGCGCATCATTTCCCACCAGAAATTCGCATTCGAAAATGGTTGAAAATGGATCTGTCAATTGCGACAAAAACATGTTTTCGAGACAATTTGATTGCTGCTTTGAATTAATGTGCAAATATATTCAAGAAAAAATTTAAGACAGTCACACACATTACTAGTGAAGGTGATAAAGTGTTATACATTCTTGTGATCTTGCTAAATCTTCTTTGATTAAGGAGAGTTTTGTCCAACTTCTTGTATAACAATTCTCAGAATAATATAATGTCAAATGCAAGTAAAAGGTTAGTTTACTCTGCGATAACTAAGTCAAACTAAGTACATTTTTTTCTGGAGATAGTGCTTAAATTAGTTTGATCGAATCCGCCTTAATAAATTTGTAATCGTAAGATCAATACATAATAATCTGTTCCACGTAGGATAATAATACAAAATATAATGTGACCAAGTTTGCCACGTTGGCTGTTTTGACGCCTCTGGCATCTCCATTTCTATGATATACCACAGAAATAGGATATCTTTTATTTTTTGTCTCCTTCTTTGGTTTGTTTTGCGCTTCTTTTTCTTCTTGGAGAGAGAACACGAGTGGCGTAGTGGTATCCTGCCTCACGATTCTAAAGTCGTGCACCAATGACTTTTTCTATTGAAAAATGTATGTGCAAAATGTGGGCATGTGCCAAATGTCATGTTTGGACGTGCTTCTGACATCTTCTTTAGATGTTTTCAAAAGGTCTTAACAACAGATCTGAGAATATTTCTAGCGAGCCTAGGGAATGTTTTTTTTTTATCTTTTGGACCATTGTTGTGGAGGGATTAAAGTGGGCATCAAAGGCTCCTGTAGTTCACTTGACATTGTCTTCGAGCTTCTGTGCTTTAAAATCTTCTTGTAGCTAGCAAGTGGATAGTTTAGTTTAGCAAGTGTTTGCTGGAACGTGTATAAATAAGTTGCTTTGCTTTTGTTGATAAATTATTACCATAGACAAACTTATTAAGTACCTACTAACAAAGACGTTACCGCTAGAACTTTTCACCGAAAGTGACAATCATGAAATAGAGAACATAAAAGTGAATTTTGAATTGTATAAGTGTATCGATGTGAATTCAAAATGGCGACTTGTCCGCGACGACCTGCTCGATCCTCGTCTGCACGATTGAAATACTCGAAAACGGTTCCAGCCAGCACTATCAGGTAAGTTTGAAGATGTTGAACGTCCACAAAACCTGGGGCCTCACCACATAGGTACATTACCGAATTAATATTACATTGCTATTTCGTACCATGACCTATACAAATTGTATGGAAGTAGTGGAAGACTTCGTGGTAAGGCCCCAGGAAACAAAACAAAAATGTTGATCATCATCATCCGCAACCCGACTTCACTGCTGGGTATAGGCCTCTCTTTGCATATGCCATTGTCCACGGTCTGCTGCTAGCCTCATCCAGGTCCGGCCCGCGAAACATGCTATATCGTCTAGTCTAGTATAAAATGTAGAATAGAATAGAAATCATTTTTTTTACGTCACGTTACAGGTATCTTAGGTTTAATTATGAAGCGTTGTTAATGTTCATTTATTAATGTTCAGCTAAGAGCTACTTTAGTAACATTCTCATAACTCAAAAACTGGGAAACCCACATACTTGCAACTTGTTAGGTTATTAATTCTTTTGGGCACTAAAATGCCGAAATTTCATTAAAAATACGGGTGTATGTATGTTTATATGTATGCGAGTTCTTTTATCTATCGCTGTAGCTCACACGGCTGAACGGATTTTGACAAATGAAGTGTCGTTGGATTTTTCAAGATCACAAGAGTGACATTGGCTATACTAAATGTCCAATATGGCGGCAGTAAAATCTGTTTTCGGTTATATTACGTTCAGTCGGGTTTTTTAATTTTTGCAATAAACACTACAATCTTCTCCGTTGTATTATGGTACCAATGAGGCAATCATTATACCGGTAACCGCTTATCTATTTAGCTCAGCATGTACCTAATACTTACCATTAGCGCCACACACCACTGGCCATATTAATAATTAATAATATGCATGTTTTTCACGGCATAGCGGAGCGTTCCGTTCTGAAAGTTACGCCTCCGTGCGTTCGTGAGTGTTTTTCATGCAGTTTCCAAACACAGGGTTATCGTTTAACGCTTCGTATTGAATGTTCCGGGTTTGTGTGAAGAAATTCTGAACAAACTGGGCAAGCCCTACTTTTGGCTGTCTATGAGTGCAGAAAAATTAAAGGGAAAACATTAACGTCTGTTTGACGATAATATTTTTTAATAATTATAATAAGTTACAGCTTCTTTGATGAATGGATGAAAGAATACACAAAAAAATATGTTAAGTAACAACACTAGGTAAAACATAAAACTTTAATGTAAACTTTTGACATAATTATAAGTAAGTATAGGTAACAAGCAGTTATACGAGTATATTTTTGACGGTCTCTGTGGCGCAGCGGGCGAAGGTCCGCCTGAGACGCAGAAGGTTGCGGGTTCGATTCCCGCCGCGGGATAAATGTTTGCATTATTTGCAGATATTTATCTCAGGTCTGGGTGTTTTCTATGAATAATATGTATGTAATTACAAAAAAAAATATCTATGTAGTTTATCACTTTATCAGTCATGTGGTTACCATAATACAAGCTCTGCTTAGTTTGGGGCTACATGATGCTGTGTGCTAGTGTCCAGCATTATTTATTATTTTTATTATTTATATTTTTGACATCCATTTATCAAAGAATGATCCGTCCACCTATGAAATCTACATTGAAATCCGTTCAGTAGTTTAGCTGAATTATATCTATATATTTTTGATTTTATTAAATGTACCTATAGATAGAAGAAGGATAAAAATAAGATAGAAAAGTAAATACCTTCACCATCTTTCCTTTCCCAAGCATCCGCAATTTGTCATCCGTTTTAAAATCCCTGTCAAAAACAACGAGACGAGATAATTTTCACAATTTTCTCGGTGAAAGTGAAACATGACGAGGAAATTGTTTTTATTTAATCGTAAAAGGAAACGAGAAAATAACCGATTTCCGATTGCGTTCTGATGTAATCGCAAATTATAATCTATCCTACTAATATTATAGATGCGAAAGTTTGTAAGAATGAGTGGATGTAAGGATGAATGGATATATGTTTGCTACTCTTTCACGCTGAAACGGCTGAATGGATCTGGATGAAATTTGGCACAGATATAGATTAGAGTCTGAAATAGCACATAAGCTACTTTTGATCCTGGAAAATGTTCGGTTATCGCGGGATAGATTAGTTTTTGTTTTTCAAGGTAACACGCGGGCGAAGCCGGGCGGAAGCTAATGGTACATAGTACGAGTATGCACTTAGTATCTATCTAACTGGTCGTGAAAGAACTAGTGAGGTGGTAAGAATATATTAATGCACTGATTGTTTTTGTTAAACGGTATATTCCAAACTTACAGAGGAAAACATGAGATTTAAAATCTTTCCGTCTACAGGTTTTAAAATTAAAAATAGCTATGAACACTTTTCAATAGACAAGCTATCATAGGCATATTTGTTTATAAATTATATTTGATATAAAATACGTCTCATCTGGTTATCAGATCGGTGAAGGTCGTTCTTCCACGTCTCCACTACCTACTATTAGTGTTCCGTATGTGACAAGTTGCAAGCCGCTTATAAGAAAGCTAACTTATGAAACACTTCTTCGAGTTTTTGGTTCTAGTGTATGCCGATTTCCTCACGATGTTTTCCTTCACCGTTTAAGAGGTACTGCGTATTACGTGCACATAATTTTTTCGAATGGAAAAACTCATTAGATCGTGAGACAGATGCAACCACCAGTAAATACCACTCGATAAATATTTTTTAAATAAACTATCACAAGAAAATGATAAATGCAAGCGGCGATGGGCTTGCAACCTGTCACGTAAGGAAAACCGAGTAGAAATAAGAAATTTTTTGTGTGCCTATCCCTACCGGTAGAAATATGTAGATCTACACAAAGCTGCACTTATCCCTACCAGTAGGGATAGCTTGGTAGGGATAAGTGTACCAGCCGATACTAACTACTGTGCAAAATGTGGGCAAGTACCAAATGTCATGTTTGGACTTGCCTCTTACTACCCCCCCTTTAGTTATCCTCAAAGATCTAAGTAACTAAAAATCTGAGGAGATATCTACCGAGCCTGGGGATTACAGTCGTGATCATATTTATTTTTTTAATTTTATCACATGAAAATTTAATATTCATGAAAACATATGTAATCTAGTTCAATCAAAATTACTAGGTACGTTTTAACATTGTTTTTGCACAGCATTGCACAATAGCATTTCTTGCAGCGCCACCTAGCGCCGGATAGAAACGTTGGGAAAACTGCGGAAAAAGCTCAGCAATTGTTTTAATTGATTTTCTCCATAAAGGACAGAAAAAACACTCTCAGACGTTTCTGACCTTGCCTGTTCATTGTGCGTACATTGTACAATGTTAATAAGGCCGTTATTGTTATGAAAAACGTTAACGTTAGTTACAGGCGTGAATGAAAGTTAATGCATTCGTGACCATTCTACTCAATAGTTTCGTCATTGTTCTCACTTATCGTCATTGTTTGCAACAAACAATTTTGGTTATCTCGTAAAATTATATGTTAATTTTAACTGTACGCTTCGTAAAATAAGTTATTATCAACCAATCTTTTATTGCTCCATCTTCATGCTATCAGCTTGATAAACGAGCTCTAAAATCAAGGTTAAAAAAGTTTTTTAAATAACGGTAAAATATCAAATTGAGCAGAATTGTCCAGTCACGAAGGTTTAAGTTAACTACTTTTACGCTGCGAGACAGATTCAATTTCCATTATCTTAGTGGGATCTTATCTTAAAGTATCTATTTATCTTAATTGTATCCAGAATTATGTTAATCTAATTTATTTTCAATTTCTAACTTTAATCTATAGACTTGTTTGTTAGATGCATAATACTTACATAGGTGATTTCGATTCTACTCAAATTGATATTTTACCGTTATTAAAAAAAAATAACCTTGATTTTAGAACTTGTCTTTCAAGCTGATAGCATGAAGATGGATCAATAAAAGATTGGTTGATAATAAGTTATTTCACGCAGGATACATTTAAAATTAACTAATCTATCCCACGGGAACCGTATATTTTTCTGAATAGTACCTACCTATGTGCCTATGTGCTATTACAGACAATAATCTATCTTTATAATTGAATAACGGGTATTTATCACGTACCTATTTTGTTTTTATTCCCGACGTTTCGAACACATTACAGCGGCACATTACAAAATAGGTACGTGATAAATACCCGTTATTCAATTATAATTATGTCATCAAATCACGGAAGTTTAAAAAGTTTAATCTATCTTTGTTCCGAATTTGATCTAGATCCGTTTAGCCGTTTCAGCGTCAAAGAGTAACAAACATCCATACAAACAAACGTTCACGTTTACATTATTAGTAGGATTATAATATTAGTAGTTAGGATTACCAACTTTCGTTTTTAAATTATTTATTTGGGTAATAACTAGCTTTGTAAGGAGCTTGTAATATTACAATTACGTATGAGAAACATGTAACGTAAGTAGGTACCTATTTGCTGAGATCCACTTACCATGCCGAGAAGCGAAAGTATTTCGACAAAATCTCCATGTCATATTCTACAGCGGTGTCATATCTACTGTCATTGTTGTCACGTTGTGGGGCAAGTTATAGACGTACTTTTAAACTTACGCGATCTGAACACATTACTATTAGTATTAGACGGGTATTTATCGAGTTCTAATTACCTTTACCACGACAGCGTGCAAACCTGTCGAAACGTCAAGAAAATATAAGGTAATTTGAACACGATAAATACCCGTCTAATACTAATAATAAAGTTATAGACGGTTTTTAAACGGTTTGTGTAAGTAGGTACTTGTCTTATACTACCCAACCTTTACACTCGTAAGTTGCTAGCGTAAAATTTGTGTAACTTACAGCTTCATTCAGCAAGTAGTAGGAAATTACGTTATGCGACTTACAAAGAGTGTTTACATTTGCAAATTTAAAAACAAAAAAGACATCTCAGATCTCTAGTTACTTAGATCTTTGAAGATATCTAAAGAAGGTAGTCAGAAGCACGTCCAAAATGATATTTGGCACATGCCCACATTTTGCACAGTGGTGAGTATTCCGAATTAATAATTATGAGAATTAGTAGGTATTGCAAACTTATCGTAAGTTAATTACGTATGTTACGTGAGTGAAACTTCAAGTGTAAGGGCTGCCTTAAACTTGTTGCTTTGTGTATGTGAAACTCATAGTTTTTATAAATTGTTTCAGTATATAATAAGTAAATAGAAATAAGTAGGTATTATTAATAGGATTATATATTATATTATTTAAGTAATTGTAGATTGTGTAGGTATTTTTATTTATATTAAATAGGTAGGTATATATATGTTTATTATTATAGGTATTTCTTTATATTTATCACGCCTCACCATCATTCAGCACGCCCAGGATGACTGGTAGAGAATGCTTTTAGCATTAAGTTCTCCTAGCATAAATAATTTGTGTGAAAGTGTTAAATAAATAAACAAAGAAGGCAGGAACTAAATATTATGATACTTATAGGATTGGAGTCCTTTTCTACTCAACAGTTTTGTCATTGTTTTCACTTGCGTCATTGTTCACAACAAATAATTTTAATTATCTCGTAAAATATTAGTTAATTTTATATGAAATAACTTATTATCATCAATAGCTTGAAAGACGAGCTTTAAAATCAAGGATAAAAACGTAAAGTAACGGTAAAATATCAAATTGAGTAGAATCGTTCTGGTACTGACTGATTGATATTAAGACATACCTAATGATTTAAACCAGGGGTCGGCAACCTTTTGGCAGGCAAGGGCCACAAGGTGGCAATATAAAGTAAAGGCGGGTCGCACTTGTGATATGAACCCTAGAAGCTCAAAATATGGCTCTCAAATGCCCATGTGTGAGACAAGAAGCATATAAATTTTTCCTAAAATTTACAATTGAAATAGTTTGTTCGCATATTTATGCGAATTCATATCGTTCTCGCGCTTCGCCATTTGTTCTGTCGCGGGCACAGCGAAGCGCGTTTTAAGGATGGATCCACACTATACGGTCGATTGTGGTTCATTCATGCATTAAACTTGTATAAAAAACATTCACGGGCCGCAAGTAAGAAGTCCGCGGGTTGCCGACCGCTGATTTAAACTGATAATAAATATCAACTACTTTTGGACATAAAACATAGAAAGATTTGGCGGAGACATTTGGCCAGTTGCGTTTGAGCAATAATGAGGTAAAAATGTACTGTAATGTAATTCACTTGGGTAAAAAGCTTTAAAAAAACGCTATTTACAAATAAACAACTGTCAGGTGTAATGGTATATTGTCCAATCCATTGTCTAAAGAGGCTCGCAAAATGTACAATCTTGCTTTGTGTTATTTCTGTAGAGATTAGTTTAAGTTTTCTTCCTTTTCTTTGTTTTGATTGTTTAAATATTGTAAATATGTACCAATTAGGCGGTGTGGTCGCTCAGCGACAAAGCCTTTTGTTTTGTGGTGTTAAATAAAAAAAAAAAACAGCTGTCAGTTTGTAACTTACGCCACTGTGTACGCATGCGTAACTATATGATATGCAACTAGTGTCAGACGATTTAATTATTCCGATGTAACATTAACACCTCTTTACAACGTTGCTACAGATTTTAGAAAATAACACAAAAGTAGGTTGAGCGTGTTATGTTAAAAGCAGTAGGTACAATTACTGATATAACAGCAATAGAGTATTAATTAATTTTACAAAATATTATATTTAAGTAAGAAAAATTTAAATAAATATGATCACGACTGTAATGCCCAGGCTCGGTAGATATCTTCCCAGATCTTTAGTTACTTAGATCTTTGAGGATATCTAAAGGGGGTAGTCAGAGGCAAGTTCAAACATGACATTTGGTACATGCCCACATTTTGCACAGTAGTTAGTATTCCGTACGTGACAGGTTGCAAGCCCATCGCCGCTTATAAGAATACTAACCTATGACACATACCTTCGAATTTTGGTCCTAGGGTATGCCGGTTTCCTCACGATGTTTTCCTTCACCGTTTAAGAGCACTGGCATTGCGCACATAAATTTTTCGAATAGAAAAACTCATTGATGCACGACCAGGTTTGAACCCACGACCTTCGGATCGTGAGGCAGGGGTGCTACCACTACACCACCAGCGCTCTTCTTATATTTAAGTTCACGTTTGAAATACTAATTAATAAATAGTTTTTAATTTATGTGCGCAGAGCCAGTGCTCTTTAACGGTGAAGGTAAACATCGTGAGGAAACCGGCACACCCTAGAACCAAAAATTCGAAGGTGTGTGTCATAGGTTAGTACCTACCTATTCCTTTAAGCGGCGATGGGCTTGCATCCTGTCACGTACGGAATACTAATCTCTTTGCAAAATGTGGTCATGTGCTAAATATCATGTTTGCCCGTGCCTCTGACAACCCCCTTTAGATATTCTCAATTATCTAATTAACTATAGATCTGAGGTTATTATCTACCGACTTTGAGAATTAGAGTCATGATCGTGTTTTTATAGTTTTAACTTGGATAATAAACTTACCAATCTACACCTCTTGTCCTTATTTCACCTAATACTCGTACAGAAACAATTATTCTTCGACAGTCATAAAATGATAATAATAAAGGCAAGTAGATACATACCAAGTCGATTTTATCAACGGTCCACACAACTTCAAGATCACTTTCGCCTCTCAACATTTTCACGTGGAAATCACATAGAGGTCTCGATCCAGTGAGACCGGGGCAAGCGAGTAGCGCGCTCGCTTCATTACATTTAGAAATGTGCAATCGTATATTATCAATAGTGTCAGTATTATAAAATTCAGTGTTTGCATTGGTATAAACTGTGTCATAACTCATGCCATTGCTTTTTGATTTTCGAATCATTAAGCATTCATACTTTTTTGTTTGCGTTCGAAATTTAAAAAGCTAATTACCAAAAAGTGTCAGTATCATTAAATTCAGCGTTTGCATAAACTGTGTCATAACGCCATGCTTTATCAACTTGCTTTTTAATTTTCGAATCAACAAGCATTCATACTTTTTTGTTTGTGTTCGAAATTTAAAAAGCTATTTTTTTCTGTTGTTATGTGAAGTGTACCTACCTACTCAATGGATCTTATTTCGAATTTCGAAGTTCTAAAGAACATCTTTGATTTTGAACTTTGATGTGGAATGATTTGATTTTAACAACAAAATTCGATTAGCAGTATAATTTTTTTGCTAAGAAAAATGACGTTGAACAATACACATCCCCCGTATAATCGGGTTACAAGCAAGCTTTTTGGAAAGAAAAACAAGAAAAGCAAACGTGTTAAAGGCAAGGCTGGAACATTCTCGGGCAGAGAACGGTAAGTCGACTAATGAGTTAGGTACCTATTCTTAGAATTCATATTTGTAAATTATCAACTCAAATCTAGTTTATCTTGTGTGTCGTGTATTATAATGTAGTAACCTACGTCTATTATGTCTAAATGTAGATTTAATTCAAACATAGAATTCAGAACTTGTCGGAAATGGCAAAATTTGATTCATTTTTTAAATTATTGTCCTTAGTTTCATCATGCTCTGTTAATTAAACTAACAGCTTAATAGCCTGTTAAAGTTGTTTTGTATTCCACCATGTCTTGACAAAGGATTATCTTCCGTAAAATGAAATGACGTAAAGGAGATAACGATACTTTAACATTCCTGTTAATTTTTATGCCCGATCAGGTAGTGCTTTGCTAACAAAAGTTTGGTGAAATTGGACTTTATCGCGTTTTATTTACCTATTTTTCCCGACATATACCGATAAATACATGTTTAGTACTAATAATAATGTGGTCAGCTCGCGTAACTTTAAAAATATGGACTTGGCCTTTCCTAAGCACTTATCTTCGAATATTTCTCAACCAGAGAGATCGTAAGAGCCTCAACCTTAAAATAGTAATTTAACTTTTGATAGAAGCAATTTAAATTGGTTCTTTCTTTATTAATCTGCATGAAATTAAATCTGTCTGGAGGCCGACGGCTGACGTTCACACTAGACAAGTGATCAATATTCAATATTGCGTTGTAATGCCACTCTTCTCCGTGTCACCAGGGGCCTTACCACGAATTCATAATACATTACTGAATCAATATAATATCGTTGTTTTGTACCATGACCAATGAAAATTGTATTGACTTCAAGCTTCATATGTGACGTTTCTAAAACGGAAACGTTTTGGAAGACTTCGTGATAAGGCCCCAGTTCTTTTGAACCAGTGTGGTGAAAGAATTAAAGTGCGTCTCTAGGCACTAATGTATTCTTCTTCTTCCTGCCCTTTTCCCACGTTATGTGGGGTCGGCACAACACGATTTCTTCTTCCATGTCCCTCTATCATTAGTCATCTCAGTGTCTTAATTGAATTAAAGTGTGTTAATGTCTATTAATGTGATAAAAGATAAAAAATAATAATAGAAACTACTTAGTATTTAACGTTTTTACTTAAGTGCAGGTCTAATGCACTGCGACGATCTCAGTGATGCAGCGGGCGAGTCCGCCTGCGAAGCAAGAGGTTGCGGGTTCGATTCCCGCCTCGGAATAAATTTGTGTGCGATCTACAGAAATTTGTTCCGTTGGTCTGGGTGTTTACTATGTATAAAAAAATATCTATCTATGTGTATAATGTATTAAATATTATCAGTTATTTAGTACCCATAACACAAGCTTTGAGTAGCTTACTTTGGGGCTAGATGATGCTGTGTGGACTGTCCAGCATTATTTAATTATTTAGTAACTAGAGGTCCGAAGTGGAAGCTTACCTAAAGTGATCGTGTTTGTTTTGAATTTGGTTAGTGTCTAGGTAACTTAAGATGAATAAATCACTTATTACTTACAACTTATACCTACCTAGGTAATATTACGTTGACATGGACGAATGCGAAAGCGCTCCCATAATCTGGCATATGGCAAAGAGAAGGAACTCCGTTGGGTTTTAGTCGGTAAGAGTCCGACACACCCCTTCTACTTCCCCCGAAGTAGAAGGCAGTCCAATGAGGATTTCCCAAAGTTAAAAAAAAAAAAAAAAAAAAAGAAAAAAAAAAAAAGGTAATATTACGTTAAATCTGGCGGAAACAATAACAGTCGTAGGTAATTTTGATCGAGCATCCAAAGTACCATCCCAAAAGGGGGTACTTAATTTCTCTCTTTGTAAAGTATTATTGCTTGAAAATGATTTTACTGTGTTGGCAATACACACAAATAGGCTTAGCTTTTCAAAGATACGTTCACAAAAGTTACTTAGCTTGAACTTGAGTGACCTGCATGACGGCGTGAATGCCGCTGTCAAGCTGCGGATAAGTGGAAAGTGGAAATAAAAGTGAAACTTTAACATCTCTACCTGTTACCACGTCTTTTAGTCTATGAGTAGTTCGATACAGCCAACAAAACACAATGAATACTTTAAAACCTCCTTAGTTTCTATATACCTTAAAATCAAAAGAAGGTTCAATTACAATTTTAAAATATTTATGTTTAGCATATTTGGCGGCTTTTGATCAGCTACGTACCGGCTTTTGAAGTTTAAGGTGTTTATCTAATTTAATCTCATTATAACAGCTTTAAACTTGTAATTTTAGTTTTTTTTTTCTCTATAATTTTTAGTATTTATGTACTTAATTAGTTTCAGCTGTTGTCCGTTTTTGTATTTTTACGGAAAATGTAATTAACACACATTTATTTTATTTTATTCAGAAAACATACAGTAAAATTATAAAGTAAACAAGAAACAACTTAAACTTACTAATACCAATTATACTATATTTCATAGTATAGTTTTGGTATATTGTTGTTTCAGTTTGTTGTGTGTGCTGTTAGCGTTACGTAATAAATAAAAAAATATACCTAGGTAGGTATCTAAAATTTCTCTACAAATATTCTCTCTTTATTGCTACGATTCAGTATTATGTGACGTAAGTGATGTAACGTAAGGTTACGATGACCGCAAAACAACCATTGTTGTTACTAACAAGGCTCTAGAATTTTACAATAAAATCTAATAAACCTATGTAGATATACGAGTATACACACATAGTGATAAAGATAAGATAAAGATAAATAATGCTGGACAATCCACACGACATCATCTAGCCCCAAAGTAAGCTACTCAAAGCTTGTGTTATGGGTACTAGATAACTGATATATTTAATACATTATATTACATACATAGATAGAAATATTTTTATTATATATAGAAAACACCCAGACCAACGGAACAAATTTCTGCAGATTATACACAAATTTGTTCCGAGGCGGGAATCGAACCCGCAACCTCTTGCGTCGCAGGTGGACTCTCGCCCGCTGCGCCACTGAGGTCGTCGAAGAGAGAGAAGAGCACACGTAAAGCACATAGATACATTATCTAGGTATCTGCGGAACTAATGAATACCAAACGGTTCAAAGTTTGTTATTAGTTTCATTTATTAATTTTGAGAACTTTTGAAATTGATGAAACAAATATTGAATTTGAAGAATTTTGTGTAATCTTTCACAGTGCCAATACGGCGATGGACAATGACGTCACGCCGGTCTACCTAGCAGCTCAAGAGGGACACCTGGCAGTGCTCAAATACCTGGTTCTAGAAGCTGGTGGAAGGTTGGACGCGAGAGCGAGGGATGGCATGCTACCGATACATGCCGCAGCGCAGACCGGGTGCTTGGACTGCGTTAAATGGATGGTAAGTTGTCTTTTGAACATTCCAAGTATCCGGAGCATGTAAAGGCTTTTATATTGCATATAGGTAACTATTCTTTGTCATCGTCAAAACCCGGCAAACGTAGCATGTCTAAGCGGTAACAGTGTGTTTCTCATTTTATTGTTCCAGATATTTTTGTCTAAGTATTCCAATTTTTGACTGTGTGACAGACACGCTAAATTCGTCCAAAATGACAATAAAAATACATGAATCACTGTCGTTACCTAAGATTTTATAACCAATTCTTCAATACCATTTCGTAACTCTTCTAATAATGAAACAAGAAACGAAATCGCAGAATCTTCATTCGAGGAAACAGTGCATTAGACAAATTGGCACAATTAGTGCGCTCATCTGACATGAGTTTTCTTAGAATGCGCACAATCTGTTTTTTACGATAGATCACACATATCCATAATGATATATATTTTGCTATCAATCATCGTTTGTGTACTCGTATGTCTATGTAGTACAGTCAAACGAGAGAAACCAGGTGCCTTACCACAAGCTCTTCCGGCAATATCAAAATAATAAGCCTTTGATATTTCGTACCATGACCTATAACAATTTTCAGTAAAAAAATTCAGATTTCTAGTTACTTAGACCTTTGAGGATAACTAAAGAGGGTTCAAAAGTCAGAGGCACTTTTCGATATTCAAGTATAATTCAAAACTCGCAGTAAAAGTAGGCACTTCGTAAAATTTGCATCATAATCATACCCTTATACCACTGCATGCGGGGTCGGCACAACACGTTAGGTCTTTGCTTCCACTCTCTTTTATCAGCCGTCATTTCCACATTTACTCCTTTCTTTCCCATATCCTCTTCAACGCAATCCATTTTTTCTTTTCCCTCTCTTTTTATAATCATCATCACCTTTCTGCCCTTTTCCCACGTTATGTGAGATCGGCACAACATGTGATCTTCTTCCATTTCCCTCTAACATTCGTCATCTCAGTACTCACTACTTTCTTACCCTTGTCATCTTATCCATCTCTTTCTATAATATCCTATACTTATTCGTAAAAAATAGCATTATTTATTAATATCATTGTCTCAATAAACGTCATTTCATTTTTATTGTAAGTTCCATTTACGCCTCTTTTCCTCGTCCTCCTTAGAAAATAGAAGGCGTTTAAATTAGAATTTCCTAGACTAGAGCGTGAATAGTTTTCCTACAGATCGTGCGTTGATTACATCGCCACTGCACACCAATACACCATCAGCCCACTCAGCACCGTCACGTAACTTAAAATGTACCGAGAGAAACCAGGTGCAATGAACTCCGATCAGATTGAATGCGCTCTGATCACGAACTGTTTCCATTGCTCGATCCGTGGAAATAGCTGATATGTTGTGGTCAACGTTTCCGAGATTGCCACTTAATTTGTTAATAGCTTGAAACACCGTTTGGAAAATGGTCGATATTTGTATAACGTAAAGATAACAATCTGATGTTAAGTTAAGACACTTTTCCGTAGATATGTAGATACAGTAAGTACAGATTTTGTAGTCATCTACTATGCACTTCAAAAGCTTAAGATGAATGCTAAGAATACTAAAAAGAATGAACTTTCTCATCTGACACATTTAACAGGTCTTTTGGATATTGTAAATGATTTATGCAAAGTTCTAGAACTTTACCTTCAGGACCCTGTAAAGTCTGGGACATGTTTCAGATGAAAAACAAACAAACAGAATACTAAGTACCTACCACAGATATAGAATACAGGGGTAGGGGTAAGCCAAAGAAAAAATGGATAGACTGTGTGAAAGATGTGAGTAAGAAGTGTCTTTAGTCAAAGTGTGAGTACTGAGGTGACGGACGATAGAGGGAAATGGAAGAAGAAAACAAGTTATGCCGACCCAACGTAACGTGGGAAAAGGGCAAGAAGATAATGGTGGTACCACAGATAATTACATTAATTCACTACCTAATAATGCTAAGATTAATAGAAAGATGGAAGGATCTGTAGCTTGCCTTTATCTAGCAGAAGCCTAGTCTTTTAAGTCTAATTTGCATAGCTCATGGTACGAAATAACATGCATTATGAATTCGTGGTGACTTCACATCAGAAAAAAAAACAAAACTACCTACTTACTATAATTATTGTCAATGATGATTATAATCGCGACACAACTGTTTAAAACTAGTGTAACATTGTAATATTGTCAGTGAAATCGCTGTCGCTTATTTTATCGCTATTTCACTGCCGCAAGCGACCGACGATGGTCGTAATTTAATGCACTCTCTACAACCGAATGCTATTATGAAAGAACAAGTGTGATGAAAAGATTTAATGCCCAAGAGAGACTTGTAAAGCGCAGTGGGTTATGAAATCTATTATTTAGTTATTGTCTGGTTAGTAAAGTTTATCTTTTTTGGTTACGAAAATCTCTAGTCTAGGACCTGTTTGACTTTACAGCTATTGTTTTCTTACAGCAATACTTTATAAAGTCAGAATAATTTTGAAATATCACATTCAGACTTTACACGCTATGGGGCATAACTAATTGGAAATTGGCCACATATAGACAGCTCAGATTAATGGCACAATTCACTCAATAAAACATGTTTAATGAACAAAATAATGCAATTACTTGAAGTAATCGTGAGATTGTATCGATCTCTAGGTAGGTAATTTTACTCCATCTAAAAAAAATACCTAGATTATTATGTTCACCAAACATTTACCAACTGCCTTACAGCTCTGTTGGTAGTACCTAGCTCTGCCTTCTGCGCTGTACATTGTGGGTTCGATCCCCACCCAGGATAAACATTTGTGTGATGAACACAGATGTTTGTTTTGTGTCTGAATTTTATTATGTACCTATATATATAAATAATCTAGCAACTATCTGGTTCCCATAGTACAAGCTTTGCTTACTTTGGGGCTAGATGGCGTTATGTAAAATGGTCACCAATATTTATTTATTTTATGCAGCGCCAGCGTCCCGTAAGAAAGTAAAAAAGTTCCAGTTGACACCATAATAAAACCATCTAAAATAGATGCAAACGACCTATTTTTAATGCGAATTGTTAAGCCAGATGGTCTACAGGAGTTTAATTTCACAAATCGTTTGCATTATCTTTGTAGATCGTGGAACGGGGAGTGGATCCGAACGCACGAGACGGCGACGGAGCCACGCCATTGCACTTCGCAGCCTCCAGGGGACACCTTGGGACGGTCCGCTGGCTTCTGCGTCACGGCGCCAGGCTGCACCTCGACCGACACGGCAAGAGCCCTATCAATGACGCGGCTGAGAACCATCATTTAGAGGTATGATATGACCGCTTACTACACCGTATTCGTCTTATCTTGTCATTAGTTCCTTAGGACAGTGTGGTGAAAGGGTAGTGCGTCTCAGAATCTTTCTTCACCAACTCTGTAAGAATGAGACAGTAAAAAGAGCGTCTACGTTTTATGTGTTTATGCTATTAGTCTGATAAAATGATCAACTCTATCTTCTAAATTTATATAACTCAAAGGTGACTGACTGACATAGTGATCTATCAACGCACAGCCCAAACCACTGGACGGATCGGGCTGAAATTTGACATGCAGGTAGATGTTATGACGTAGGCATCCGCTAAGAAAGGATTTTGATTAATTCTACCCCCAAAGGGATAAAATAGGGGATGAAAGTTTGTATGAAAAGTCGCGATAATCGACATTCACGCGGGCGAAGCTGCGGGCATCAGCTCTTAATAAAATATTTTTCATAAACTAAATGGAGATGTTGCTTAAAGAATGCATGGTGCATCTCAAAAAGCATGTTGAGAACAAACATGTCACACACGCACTTGACCGATCTCAAAAACGATAAGCAATCGCCACAAGGCAATTATACAGGTACAAACTGTCCAACAGAGTGTGACCAGGTGAAAACTGATACACTTTCAAAACGTGAGCCTTGCTCTATTGTCTACTTGTAATTAGATGACCATAGAGGTAGAAAGTACAGGTGTAATTATGTGGTCTCATTGATGTTTCAATTGTGTGGGTCCTTTGTTGAGCTCTTTCCTTGTTACGTTATACGCACCTTTATGTAATCTACTCCGTGAAGATGGCAAAGTGGTATTAGACGTAGGAATCACTAACATCTTTTATGGACCATAAGAATCTGCGAACAAGTTCTTTAAGGAATTCCACACTGATGCTATATAAGTACTCGTATAGAACTTACCCAGGCTCATGGGCCTTACTATAGGCTCTTTGATATTGTCCGTCATTCGTACTATGACCCATCGAAACTGACTTAAAGTAACGTTACTTCAAGATTGAAATGTGACGTTTCTGAAAAATGATGGTTTGTAAGAGTTTGTGGTTAGGGCCCAGTTCTGTAACATTGTAAGTTCTGTAACATTGGACTGTTTATATCCTGATACCTACATTGTGTATTAGATGTAAGCAGTCTGACTGTATTAGACTGATGACTGTATTAGATAAGACGGAAATCCACCGGAAAGTCGGGAAAGTAGAATAAGATTGCTCTTTCTATGGTGTTCATCTAAATGTGATTGTCCTTGTAGGCGTATTAGGTATTTTGCTCAAATCTTCCTAAACCGTTGAATACTAGGAGTAGAAAATGAAAGTGTAATGAGAATGCTAAGTAATTGATTCTATGCAGATTACCGCAATGCTAACGATTAGAGCTAGAATTAGCATTTGTCTTGCTCTTAGCGTTTTATTTTAAAAGCTTTTTGATAGGTTCCGGCTCGGACTTTCTATTGATAGTTTGATATTTGATAAGTATAGATTTTTTCGTGCCTGAATTATGAAGTAATTCAGATTGTTCCACATCTTTGATCTAGCGACCTTTGTTTGGCAGTGAAGCGAATGCATGGAAACAATACCTCATCCGTATCCCGTCGTTGATCATATTTGATACGACAATTAGTCATGGGATTGGCGAGGTCAATGTTATACTAGAACGTTATACAAACGGAAACATCTAAATTTTTATTTTTACATTTGTACCTAATACACTCGTGAGCATAAAAATCGACTCAAGCTGCACGCTTCCGTTCGGGGGTCTGTGGCGCAAAATGTAGTACTCGTATTTTATTTTTGTTTGTAAAAACGTAAACTTCAAGGTCTTAGCTTTAAAACGATGTACAATATGGTGACAATTCTCGCATGCATAAACCCACAAAGTGCTGTCATTTATAAAGAACCTTTTTGCGCTTGTTTACAATAGCGCTAATTAAGGGCTACCAAGCCCTATAAAAGTTTACCTACCTGAGCAAACCTTATCAGTTAGTCGTCAAACGTTAACCGGTACACTTATCCCTTATCAACAAACAAGAATATTACCTGGAAATGGACACAACCACTGAAGAAGTGGCTCAAGCGGTTGCAATACGACAAGGCCAGAGTCAACGTGAAGTCGCTCGTACTCTGATCATGAGTCAGTCTGCTGTATCTAGAGTTTATCGTCGGTACCAGGAGACTGGTAACTTTCATCGAAGAAGCGGTTCTGGCCGAAGGCGATGCACCTCAGAGAGAGATGACCGATTCATCGTTAGTACAGCGTTGAAAAATCGGGTTCTCACTGGCGTTCAAGTCCAATAAGAGCTCAGAGAAACACGAGGAGTAGCTGTCAGTGGATGGACAGTCAGAAGACAACTCAAGGCAGCCAGCCTTACGCCAAAAAGACCCGCTACTGGCCCAAAATTGACAGCAGCCCACCGAACAGCCCGCCTTCGCTTCGCAAGGGAACACGTGGATTGGACGTACGAGCAATGGAGCTCTGTTCTCTTTTCGGATGAAAGCAGAGTGTTTCTACATGGCAGCGATAGAAGAGGACGAGTGTACAGAAGGCCTGGAAAACGCTTTGCACAATACTGCATTCAAGAAAATGTGGCTTTTGGGGGAGGTTCGATAATGGGTGGGCCGGCATTTCAATAGACGCAAAAACCGAATTGGTTTTTGTTGAAACTGGCGGCCGAGCGGGGGGTTTGACTGCAAACCGATACGTGGAAGAGATCCTTGGGGAACATGTTGTTCCCTACACTGGTTTTATTAGGGAAAACTTTATCCTGATGCAGGATAATGCCCGCCCACTACTGCAGTTACCGTTCAGCAGTATCTGCAAGAGGTTGGGATGCGGACTATGGATTGGCCAGCGCGTAGCCCGGACTTAAATCCTATTGAGCATTTGTGGGAAGAACTTAAAAGGAAAGTTCGGGCTAGAAATCCAGCACCAGCTACGAAATCTCAACTTAAAGCGACACTCACCGAAGAATGGGATAGCATTCCCCAAGAATCAGTAAAGAAACTTATTCGGTCGATGAAGAACCGGCTAGAAGCTGTCATTCGGGCCAGGGGGGGTAACACTAAAAATTTATAAGATTGTTTTTTTAATAAATGGGATAATTTTGTTTGATTCAAGCTTTCATTCTCATTACAATATTTACAAAATTTACTCGATTCTAAGCGTTTTAATTTGAAACTGTGTTTTTATCATGATGACATAAAAAAAATCAAAAGAACCTATACTTGTTTTAACGTTAACAACATAAACTTTCAGATACTACAAAGAAAAATAAAATTTGAGCTTTTGATTTTGCGGCAGAGACTTTTGAATGCAAGTGTGAGGCTTGAGTCGATTTTTTTGCTCACGAGTGTATTTAAACATCAGACTTCCCCACATATTCTCAAAGAAATATGTAACTAAAGGTCTGAGATAAAAAGGTCTACCCATGGTTAAGAAGAGGCATGAAAATGCACGTTGTGGTACGAAAGGAGTCTCCAAAACGTACTTTAATCCTTTCACCACACTGGTACGAAGCTGGCGACACGATAAGAAGAAGACGACGACGTGGCATAACTAGAAAGTCGTTTGCCAGTATAATTTGCCGAATTCTGAAGACTCTAAACAATATTTCCTACAACCAACATTATTTTTGTCGGCAGTGCCTGAATGTGTTGGTGGCAGCTGGCGCGGCGGGCGCCGACAACAAACAGCTGTCCTCATACAAGGCGATCCACTCCTGCGCATGTACACCCGGGGACGCACGAGTAAGTTATATTGCAATCACCACTTACAAAAAAAAAACGTTTTATTGGACCAAATCTTTTAGATTGTTCAATGGGACGCCAACTTTTCCTGTCGTATAAGTATTATATATTGAATATACGTAATTACAAGGCTTATTATATGTTTATCACAATTTTATAGATGAAAACGAGCTTAATTAGAGAAAAATCATCCATCAATCAAACTTATATTATTAATTTCGATGATGATCACAGAATGATTTGAACTATTGATTTTTCGTTATGATTGAAAGTTTTATTGAATAATTCAATTAAAAATAAGTTTCTCATTTCCAGTGTGCTCTACCAAACTGCATCAACGCGAATAGTACTCGCTCTCCCTTCTACCTCCATGCACCAGAAAGAGAGCGCCGCACTTCCACTCAAGAAAGAAGAGGATCGCTGCCTTCCAACGCCGGGTCTATCAGCTCGTCTAGAACCGGTCCAGCAGATGGCTTGTACGTCAACCCTATGCAGAGACCCATTTCTACCAGCGTCACACATCACACATCTTCAGGGGAGGAGAGTTCTGGTATGTTTTCATTTACAGCAGGGTTGCTAGAAATATTAAAAATAATCATTTATCTTGTTCCATGCGAGACGTTTTGGCATGTTTAGATCGTGTTTTGGCCTTCTTTTTATTGTATCACCAATTATTTGGATTCAATATAATGAAATGATCAAAGTGTGTCAGAGGGTGTAGGTACTGACAATTTTTTGAAGATGAGAGTTATTAGAACGCTGCAGTTATATCGGGATAAGAGCTTCTTTCTTCCGAACCAGTGAATCCATTGACTCACCTAAAGCGAATCAGCCTAATTGAAAGGAAAACATTGAATTTTTGTACGTAAAGTCACAACCATTCTTAAGATCTTTGCAACCGATACTCAACATGTAACCAGCTAATCCACATTGGCTATAGTCGAGTGAGTAATCGCGTAAAGGCGCGTCTAATGGACTCTTCGGAAACGAACAGGAAGCTTAGGTAACGTCGCACCTCATTGAACAGTTGCTTTCCTGATGCCGTGGTGACCGGTCTTGTAGGATAATATGGAGTGGTTTTAATACAGACTTTCATAAAACAGTGTTGTTTTATCAAATATATTAGGACAACATGAATAATGTTTTGTGCAGGGAGTGGCTTTCTGATGTAGTTGATTTTGGTGATCAAGGTGTGTTAAGTGTTGAAACAAAGTTTTGAATTTTTATCAATATTTCTGAAACGTACAGTCAATTTTCTGTTTCTGATAAAGCGGATCTCAAAACCTAAGTTGTCTCAAATTACTTATACCTTGATGAATAATGCCGATGTCGTGGATCTAGTTTATGCTGGGGCAGGAGTGTACGGAAGAAGCTTTATTACATTGTCAAAGCAAAACTGATGTTCCTTTTTTCCAGACTAGGATCCTTAATCCTGAGTTTTTATTCAAGTGCCTACTAATTTGTAAATTTATCATTGCTCATTGAGTTTCCTGCATGGTAAATAATACCAAATCGGGAACTAATAGGTAGACCGTACTGGTTTGTTTATGTGCTAACTGTATATGTAACATAGTGAGCGCATGGTTCTCGATGTAACAGTGTTTGATTAATCCGATGCTTATGTGTATAAAATCATTGGGAAAAAAATGTATTATGTACTATTGCAGTGCGTTGGCACGATTGCATAGTTCAGTTTGAGCAGTGATTGTGAACACTTATTAACTTTAAAGCAGTTCTCCTCGACAGCCTATCCATTTATTAGAATTTATGCTGTTTCATATCTTGGTTGAACCGATTTTTGTTATGGAAAATTTTAGTACTTATTGGTTTTTATCCTAGCGTCACTTAAGGTCGCTAAGAGTTAGTCAACGACATAGACTTAAGAAGATATCAAAATCATCTGAATCAATATTCCCAGGATGTTCAGCATCAGACGCCGACACAGCCCACTCCGGAGGCTGGTTTCTCCACAACAGTAGCTCTGGCGCGCCAGCGGCTTTGTACCAGCGCGTCCGGGACCTGTTCCACACGCGCTCACCGGGACCCAGGGTGCCGGCTGAGGGGCAGGAGGCACCCACCATGACTGGTTAGTAGCAATTGACATTTAATATATAAAAAAACTGCACTGGGTACCTACCCTTTAAAAATAAAGGACTTGGTTAGAAACCAAGTCGTTTATTTTTATGTGTGTTTTTTGGAAGCACTTTTTAGTATTTGTCATTTTTATACACTATTGATGAAAATAGTAATTACAATAAAACAGATGTGGGTTATTTTTACGACTAGCCATTTTTTTAAAATGCGATATCTAAGCTCTATCAGAATATGACAAGGAAATCCATAGAGTTTAAAAAGTTAAGATGATCCTGGTACGTTGTCTAAAAGCTTATAATATTCAAATCGACTACAATTTATGCGCCATTCTTATTGATAAAACTAATGATCTTGGATTGCCTGTACAGTCAAAGCTGAAGTCCATGGATCCACCACAGAAGTGGCGGCGGTTCTAGAACATTCAGACAGCGACAGCGGCGCCGATGCCAATCGCAGAGATCATCACTACGAAGACATCTACATACCTAAAGAAGAGCAGCAGCGACGGAGGTAAATCTATCAATACCGAAAGTTCAATGTGAAAAACTCAGGCCAAATGGCATTCGATTTAATTTAAAGTGCCCATTGAGCGTTAAGAATCCAATTCACATTTTGAGTTCCTCTCGCGACTTCGTTCGCGCGTTTAAAGGATAACAAAAGTATCACAGTCAAACATAACTTCAGGATATGTAGATTATGTATCAGTCAAATAGTTTTTAAAACCGGTTCTGTTGCGAAGATTTCCCTTACAATTAGTAACACTAGTAAAACATAATGTGTAAAGATAAAGATTTGTTTTAAAAACGCGTACGTTTTTGACGACAGGAGTAATTCCCGTGACTCCGGAAGCCACAGCCGGCCCGGCAGCGCAGCTCTTATTGTTGATTACACATCCAAAGACCAGATGGACAAGTAAGTCAGAATAATCAAATACGCGTGCGCGTGCTAATTGATGGGCAGAAATTAGTTAAATAACCCAATTACCGAAAACCGTTTGCTATCGAAAAAGTCTCATAAAAATAGAGCAACGTTCTTAAACTTATTTTCCTTATCATGTTACTACGACTTTCAAACCAATATGTGGTGAAACTATTAAATCTGATCAAACAAAGTTAAAAACTTAGATTAGATGTTCTATCTAGTTATTGTTTTAACCAACAGCTCGAGTAAAGCCTATGAAGAGGTGTCACCGGCATCCGATGCACAAACCAAGTCTTCCATAGCCACTAAACTGGCAGCATTGACACATAAAGCACAAAACTTTGTAAGTATTTAAATGAGAAAATTATATCCTCTTCAAACTGATATGAGGCGTTTCCAATATCCAACCCCCAGTCAAGGATAGATAGCAATATTTTGTAATTGGTAAGTTGTTATCTCTTGAAGTTTTGTCCCAATAAAACGGATTAGTGTTATCTATTTATACTCGTAGTAAACGATGTCCAAATCAGAAGCGACAGGAAAAAACTGAATTAAATTGCTGCAGGATCATCTAAATGCTGAACTTACAAAGTGGAATAACATCAACCTCCACTCCACAGGCCAGCCGCATATCCTCAGCAGCTGGCAGCCGGCGCGCGTCCGTTTCTGATGAGTTGTCAGTCGTCCAAGCTTCTGCATCATCAGGCGTGTCTTCAGGAGGTAGTTCCGGGGACGAGGCACCACCCCCGCCGCCTCCACCACCTGCCCCGCCCGCCCCACCACCGCCCGCTGTCCTCGAGGAACCAGCACTTAGACCCTCAGAACTGAGGGGTAGACTTGGTAAGGAGGAACTTTAATTACTCGTATTTCAAATAATGAGACATTATTTGATTGGACACTAAGTTCGGCCTAGGCCTGAAGCCCTAGTGAGCAGGGCAACTTATTTTAAGGTCTAAAAATGCAACAAAAAATAATTCCCTAAATTGCCAATAATTTCGGATAAGACATTAACCATTAATTATGTAGAATTTTAAATGCTGGCTACTTGACGAAGGCATAGCTGGAAGTGCGTTGGCCGACTTCAGGCAAAGAACTAGTCTTTCAAGTCTCAACGGTGAAAAATTTACGATCATATTAAAATATCTATGTTATCTCTAAATTGAACGGTTTGAAATGAAATAATTCCACGCGAGCATTGACAAGAGATAAGTGCTCTGGATGGTTCAACTGAGTTTGGAATTGCAGTGTTGTCATGCTAATGAATTTTAAATTAAAGAACTTACAGTTCTAAACCCTCTAGTCATAATAATTATACGGTGTTTGTTTAATAAAGGGCTATCCGTTGTTTCGGCGTACAAAATGATAGTGTTTCCGCCAAACTTTTTCTGCTAAGTAGGTATATTAAATTCTCAGTTGCAAAATCCTATGATTTCTACAGTAATTTATGATGAAATTAAGGCGCTAATGAAATATGTTCACTTTCTAACGGAGTAATGGGCAGTTAGTCGCGTTCTGATTGCAATGCCACTCAAAACAATAAAGTGTATGTAAAATATTAAAGTGGATACAGAAGTGCAATATTTCACTTTCTTTCTAGACTTGTTGCTATACCAACTAGGTGTCACATTTCACTCGCAAGTTCAAGCTAACCGCATGTCATTTTAGATAAGCACCTACCACAACTTGGAAAAGTGCAGACCGAGGTGCAAAAGTCATTTAAAATTATGAAATCACGATTTTACTAGACCTTGCGAAAGTGCGCGAACGGAGCTTTTGAGGCGCGCTTTAATCTTTTCACCACATTGTTCGAAAAAACTATAGACACGATAAGAAGAAGAAGAAGAAAACTAGACCTCAAGACACTGGCCATTGTAAGTATGAACACCGTAGACAACTCTTTTATCTACGGGAAAGAAGGCTACATAACAAAAATGACATTTATGTTTGGCCAAATCACAAATAATAATAATAAATAATCACTTTGGCTTGTGTTCTGTAGAGATAAATGCTTTCTACTGTCTTTTACTATCTCATGCAAAAAAAGCAGACCAATTAAATATAAAACCACCAAGAGTCAAGACTTTTGGGGACATGCGTGAAATAATAATAAATAGGGTATCAGAGACGCTACTAATACTTGTAGAAGAAAACTAGGCGACAATAATTGATTGTAAATTACACAGCATATAACTTAGTTTCAGTAAGAGATCTCAAATAATACAGAAAACCATTAATCACCATAGCGAGAAAGCGATCATAGTAGACGTAGGTACGTGCCTGCGCTACGGCGCAATAAAATCGAAAGTGAGCACTAATCTAAATTAGACAATTAGCCACATGCACCTTACTAATAATAATGCACAATATAACTTTGGACATAAAGCTATGTTCAAACTTTAAGGCAAAATATATCAAAATGTTGACTCTACATATCGTAGACTGGAGAATGAAAAAAAAAACAAATAAGGAACATTTTCACGACTGTAATACCCAGGTTTATGTAGACATCTTTTTTTTGTATTTATAGTAGTGAGACTGTAATCCCCAGGTTTTGGTAGACATCTTTTTTTGTGTATTTATAGTAGTAAGGTTAGTCAGAGGCACGTTCAAACATTATATTTGACACAAGATATTCCATACGAGACAGCTGGAGAACGTAATCAAGAGAACCTAGGTAAGCTGTCACGAAAAAAATAAGCTAGTCATATATTTTGATCAGTCGTTCGGTTCCTAATAGATCAATAGAGCGCGGTCTTAATTTTGATGGTTCATTAAATGATTCAAAAACATAGGACACCAATGTCATACTGTTTATATAAACACACACACAACCTATCAAAATGGCCATAAAATATTTGTGATATTCAACAAAAGGAAACATTAATAGACAATTTCAATTAATTGGGAAAGTTGCCTGGGACTCTCCGTTCTTTTACGACTTGATACAATTGAAAATCATAGTAAACTATAAAATACTGCGTAAAATGAAAGCTTTACTAATAGTTATGTCATCTGATGGCGATAAGTATGTATTTATTGTGTTCGAATAATCTATAGCAAATAATAAACAGATTTTAATAATCTATGTCGCTGATGATGTCAATGACCTAGGTGACCAAGAAAATCCAGTGAGACAACAAGCGCACGAACAACCTACTTTCTTTCCTAGCACTAACGATAAAGCAATTACTGATGCACAAAAAATCAATGAGGTGCTTGTTAAAGTGCTAATAATTGCGTTTACCAACACTAATTCAATGGAAACGAGAAATAATATGGAACTAAACGTAACTTGGCTAAAATGCTATGGACCTTCTTGATAATTGACTACTCAGATAAGTACCGGTCAAAGACATTCTATCTACTGACGTAGAACAGAACGTCCGACCTTGGTACCGGTGGTGTTAATATGTCAATTTTTCGGTTGCAAATTCATGTAAGTTTGTATTCAATTGCTTAGGGCCTAGAGACATTAAACTACAGGTAAAGGGGTGTCAAATCAATTAATAGCCTATAGATTTCCTAAAGATGAGTAGTATCAAGTCATCTTTGTATTCTCAGCTAGTGCGTGATATATCGCCTGCAATTATTCCGCAAATTCTTAATTCCCTCTCTGAATCTTCTGCTAAAATTGCTTTTCTACGAATGAACATAACGCCAAAGCCTACCGATGTTTACAAGAATAGAGCAATTTTAATAACTACTGTATAAGCATGAGACAGCTGCAATTTACCGAACGCATAATGTTCGCTAATGCGTGACATCCATCGTTATACGTACGTGTTATAAGGAAATCCGAATGCTTCGGCGTACATAATAATAACTTCAATTTTATAAAATAAAAATAAAAATAAAAATTCGTATTCGAATTTTAAGCGATTCAAGTGATGACAACTTTTAAAGCATTTATCTATATCTATATAAGAGCTTAACCTGACTGACTGACTGACTGACTGACTGATTTATCATCGCCCAGCCGAAACCGCTGAAGCTAGAAAGCTGAAATTTGGAAGGTGGTTACCTTTTATAACAAAACCACCCACTAAGGCGGGATTTTTGGAAATTCCACCTCTAAGGGGGTGAAAAAGGGTGAAAACGTTAGTATGAAACTTTTTAACGCGTGGAGTGATTTTCATGAAACTTTGTGTGTGCACTGTAAATGCAAAATGAATGGACACGTGTTTCAGGATTTTTCAATATAACCATCAAAAAGGGGTCAAATGTGGGGTCAATTTTTGTATGGGAACTTTTAAACGGGTGGTGCGATTACCTGAAACTTTGTTTGTGTACTGTAAATGCAAAATAAATGAACACGTATTTCAGGATTTTTCAATATAACCTTTAAAAGGGGTCAAATGTGGGGTCAATGTTTGTATGGGAACTTTTTAACGGGTGGTGCGATTGCCTTGAAACTTTGTTTGTGTACTGTAAATGCAAAATGAATGGACACGTATTTCAGGATTTTTCAATATAACCTTCAAAAAGGGGTCAAATGTGGGGTCAATGTTTGTATGGGAACTTTTTAACGGGTGGTGCGATTGCCTTGAAACTTTGTTTGTGTACTGTAAATGCAAAATGAATGGACACGTGTTTCAGGATTTTTCAATATAACCTTCAAAAAGGGGTCAAATGTGTGGTCAATGTTTGTATGTGAACTTTTGAACGGGTGGTGCGATTGGTCTGAAACTTTGTTTGTGTACTGTAAATACAAAATGAATGGACACGTGTTTCAGGATATTTCAATATAACCTTGAAAAAGGGGTTAAATGTGGGGTCAATGTTTGTATGGGATTTTTTTAACCTGGTGCGATTGGTCTGAAACTTTGTTTCGTGTTTCAGGATTTTTCAATATAACTCTAAAAAATGGGGTCAAATGGGGGGGTCAATGTTTGTATGGGATTTTTTAACGGGTGGTGCGATTGGCCTGAAACTTTGTTTCCTGTTTCAGGATTTTTCAATATAACTCTAAAAAAGGGGTCAATGTTTGTATGGGATTTTTTTAACGGGTGGTGCGATTGGTCTGAAACTTTGTGTACTGTAAATACAAAATGAATGGATACGTGTTTCAGGATTTTTCAATATAACCTTCAAAAAGGGGTCAAATGTTGGGTCAATGTTTCAATGGGTACTTTTTAAAGGGTGGTGCGATTGATCTTAATTTTGGTTTGGATACTTTAAATGCAAAATAAATGGAAACGTATTCCTGGATATTTCAAAATAACCCTCTAAAAAGGGTAAAATTGGGTGTAAAAGTTATTATGGGATTTTTTTATGATTTGTTTGAAACTCAGTTTAGTTAGATACCTACTTTAAGTGAACGAAGTCGCGGGCGGGACAGCTAGTTTTGCATATTTCTCTAATCTATTCGTATGGATATCATAGTAAGGTGACCAATTTGGACTACCATATTCCAGCACTGGACAGACCAAAAGATCTGAGGTAATGTCTACCAAGCCTGGGGATTATAGGGGTGATGTACCTACTCGTAGTATTACAATGTAAAACACCAAATTATCTCATAAGTCTCGTACTTTCACGAGATAGGGCCCAGTCCCGGTCATGATCATAGGACTCCTGAAGTACCTACATAGACCACCGTCATACTTATGGATGGATAAGCTTTAAATGCCATGATATTTAGTGATAATATCAAAATATTGACCGCGCCTAATGACCGTTTCGCTGGTTTAAGTGTTTTATTGTAGAGTAATTAAGTATTGAGTAATGGAGCATTGATTGACGATATAGCTTTAATGGCTGAGGATTGATACGATACATAATGGGGAAAGGTAAAGTTTCATTTGCTTTGTCATCCAAACAGCATCATCATCATCTTTTAAGAGTTATTCTTTACTGATGATCCACCCTAGTTTTGCTGCCGATTTGCTTCACAAACAATTTCAGAAGCTCTAAAAGTTAATTATCGATAACCCAGTATCAATCCACGGTATAACGAAAAATGCCATAGCCAGCCGTATAATTTCAGTTAAAATATCCATTCAATTACTGCAGCCATCCGCCCGTTCAAAAATGTTGAATCCAATTTAAATTTAATAACTGCAGCATCACAGTAGCAATTAACCTTATCGTTTCACTAATTATTTCGACCCAGTGTGGTGAAAGGATTAAAGTGAACCTTAGAGGCTCCTATATTTGATGATAAGAAAGTACCATCAGGCACCACTTATCACAAGTTCATTCCACCCGCGCCTTCTGCATCTGTGCGCACGCGGCGATGCGGAGACTTTCTCTCCCCTCCTAATGCACGCGTGTTGCAGCGCGCCGCGGCTCGGCGGCGTCCTCCGCAGACGAGGAGCGGCCGCGCGCGCCCAACCTCGTGAACAAGCACCCGGCGCTCCCCTTCGTGCCGCCCGCCTTCCCGCACAACGCGCCCGACCGCCTCATCAAGCCCTCCGAGTACCTCAAGACAATCACGGCGCCGTGCAAGCGCGACGAGGGGGCGGAGGCGCGCTCGCAGCCGCCGCAGCCGCCCCCCGCGCCCCAGGCGCCGCCGCCGCCCCCACAGCCGCCGCGGGACCACCAGCCCCTCGCCGCCATCAGCAGCGCGGAGCTCTCCGCCGTGCGGCTGCGAGCCCCGGCCGCCAAGACCCTGTCCGCGCCGCCGCCGACCCGCTCGCTCAGTCTGCAGTGCCTCTCTGGAGTCGGCAATGAGAACTACCGCAACGCGAAGACAGACCTGATCGAGGAGCTCAAAATGTCCAAGGACATCACGGGCATTAAGAAGATGAAAGTGGAACGCGCGCGACGCGAGAGCCTCCAGGATAAGGAATCCTTCACCGAGTTCAGCAGGAGATTCACCGCGGAGAACTTCGTCGAGCAGGTCAGTGCCGTTCTTTTACTTTCTAGAATGTTTTTGTCTTGCTCTAATAAGTTTTTTGAAGTGGCACCTGACAGCTTAATAACTCATGAATATTTAACTCCATCTCGTTGTTAACGAACCGGAATTCTGCTCAGATTTATAATGGAAGTAAATCTACGCGAGATTTATTATGTGGAATCCGTGGTCAACATTATCAATGATTATGTATATACTGACACTAATGGCAAGAAAACTGTTGACGCTGATCGATCACGACATAAATACCGTATGCATTTCAGGCCCAGTGCCGACATTACCTATTCCTATCCTGCTCTTTTGCTATAATAGTAACGAGATACGATACGGTGCAAGGCATTAGGGGAGGCGAGTGGTGCACGTTAACCCAGTGATCCACTTCCACTGCGATCTCTCGTCTCGTGTGTAATGGCCGTGAAACGCATCGTGACTCGCGCTTTTGACGAAATCTCAGACAGAAAATTTTAGATCATCTTTTACCACTATTTACTATCTCGTTTATGTTGACGCAGAAAGCGTGTTTATATTCTGCGCTGTAACTTTTCTTAATAATCATTATCATTCGTTACCCGACTTTAGGTACCTACCTAGTAACTAGGTACTGCTGGTATAGCCCCCCCTTTTATGTGTGCTAGCAATATTTCTTTAATTATTTTAAAGAAATATTGCTAGCACAAACGTAAAAGTCTAGTTTTTCGTTGTATCTACAACATTTCCAAAAATTATTAATATTGGACTAAGTTAAAAGGGAGCAATACGTTATCGCTTTTTGTATGAAAATTCATAGCTTCCTGCATTTAACGTTGTTTAATTGCATTGTGTTGTGTACATTTAAATACACACAAAAAGTCAATAGTGATTGTTGGAACGTGAAGAACGCTTGACACAGTTTGAGAACTGGATCGTTATGTAATAATCGTAATTTCGCCTTATCATGGAGAAATAAGTAGAAATTATAAAGTTACTCGCTGCAACGATATGAATTTAGTTTGTTTACGCTTCATCGGCTACGCAGTTGGTGCATTATGTTGATGAAACATTGTTTTTTGATGTGTGGACGAAATAAACAAAACATCAGTGAACGGAAAAAAATGGAAACATTTCTTCTAGGGAAACATGACACTAAATTTCACACATCGAAACTCCTTCGTGGATTTGCCAAAAAAATTATCAATGTTGATATTATTCCATCGACGTTTGGGCTTAAATTGCAGTGTGACTTAATAAGCTTCTGTAAGTTTTTGATATAATTCTTTGGCATAATTGACAGCAACGCCTACCAGGGCTCTATTTTTGGGGGGTAATTTTTTAGCTCTTCTTTCATGTATTATCTGTTTACTGGAAAACATACAAAATTAAAAAAAACTTCGGCACAGTTCGCCAACTTTTGTGTTCAAGTACCTACTTCGACTTGTTCTAAATCGTATCGCCACCTATACCATCTCTAACTATTAACCAAACAAAAACTATTTAAGACTCTTAATACTCGTTTTGTCGTTCACACAATGTTACTTACATTACTTACGTACTTAGATGTGAACGTTAGGTACTTGATTACCGGATATACCATAGCGTTTGTTATGATACCTTGATGATTTAATAATCGCTTAGCAGATTGGCAAGTTACACAAACTATAATCTACTAAGAAATCATGCAATTGTCCAATTAAAGAAGTGTATCTTTGTAGCCGCGTTCATCCTTACAAAGAGTTAAAGCTATAATCACGACGCAATTGTAAGCTTTTTGTACACAGACTTATGTGATTGAGATTACAACTCATGAGATTTTATTTCCGTTTCGATTATTGCTTGTTTTGTTGCGTTTTCCGATTGCAGTTGTATCACTTTCTACATTTGTATAACGTGTAATATTGATGGTATAAGCAACGCCATCTAGTTATGTAGTCAGTTGTATACCTGGTCATATCTCTAGACTACAAGTTTTTGACATGGTGTTGCATAGAGAATATTTAAACACTAATATTGCAACACTTTTTCTGTTTCAATATTATAGCGTCTGTATAAAACGGTTTTTGTATGTTTCGTGAAAATTAAGAATTTTATTTATGAAAGTTTTATTAGGTATAAGTATAGATTACCAGACTTACTAAACACCTAATATCTCGGATATACAGGCTGCATCCAACACAAAGATAGTTTACAGGAAATACGAGCGATTATATAATTGTTTCAATTGACGATAGAAAATATTATTAGGTCATTTAGAAAATCGATGATTCAACGGTCATGAATCAAGATTTTAAAGGTTGAAGATTGACTAGTGAAATGTTAGACTTAGGTTAACTGAAGAATGGAAGAATTGGAGGTTTGTTAAAACAGCACTGCAAAGGGTACTTTGGTACCATACAATGGGGTGGCCTTTTTGTAAGGGATGCTTCTTTCTAGCATTCATTTATGTCGAAAGATGTATATGTCGGTATGTTCTTTGAATTCTTCATACCTTTACACTTCAATTACGACTTTACGAGTAGTCTATCAACTATTTTCAGTCTATTCATCAGGTATTTCATATTTCATTCAGCTATCGAAAGTTTGCCTTCGGTTCGCGTCAATTAATTCGATTTTACTAAAGACGTGAAGCCACTTGAGACAGTCGCAAGCTGCAATCGAAAGTTGACTCTAAGTCCCACATCAATTAGTTCATTTTCGTATGGAAACGGCACAGCCAGTATTGCACGCTTTCACAACTCCGATGCAAAAGCGTCGTGCTACCAAGACTTTTTCTATTTACACCTTTCAAAAATTTCAGCGGAATTAGCATTAATAGCGTTTATAATTAGTCATTCCGTGCTTGTAATGCCTGAAGTGACACCGTTGGGATCAGGTTTTTTGTATCTTGACTTCGTTGTTTTGTGACTGTGAATAAACTTTTGCAACTAACTATTTCGAATTAGTATTCCGTAAATTTAACTTTAATAGTAACTACCTTCCAAATAACAAAAAATTAAAGAAAAATAAACACATTCGGGTATTAGCCCAAGTATTAGTAACGTACCTATTTTATACTTAGGCGCCTATTTTATTGCAAAGTTTTTTAAAACCAGATGTTTTTATCTAGGCACAGTGACCTAGTTAGATAATTCCATGAAGGTACTTACCAGCGTAACGCTACCTAATGGTACAAGATCACGTTTCTTAAAAATTTGGCAAATCGTAAGAGAATGAAAAGAAATCGTTTATTTCCACGCATCCGCGCAACGTTTACCGGAAGCAATCACAACGTTACAATTTACGCATTCACGCGTAACTTTTTTAATAACTCGTGATTATCTTATAAAGATGCACTCACGTGGGAAAGCTGAAATATGGAATGAGTATTTATTAGAGGAAGCCTGAAAGTGGCGCCGGTGACGGAAAAGATGAGGAGTAATAGAATAGCGTGGTACGGGCATGTTATGCGTAGGGATGAATGTCATGTGACGAGGAAAGTATTAGGTATGAATGTGGATGGATACAGGGGTAGAGGTAGGCCAAAGAAAAGATGGATGAAATGTGTAAAAGAAGATATGAGTAAGAAAGGTGTGAGTACTGAGATGACAGACGATAGAGGTAAATGGAAGAAGAAAACGTGTTGTGCCGACCCCACATAGCGTGGGAAAAGGGCAAGAAGATGACTCACGTGGGAAAGCTAAAAGGAAACGTGGGAAAGGTAAATATCGTCGATATTTACCATACAACGAAGGAACAAACAAAAGATAAAATCTTCGATTTAATATTATTTGTCAATCAAATACACTAAAATGCTTATTTACTTAGCACTTCGATCTCATTTCATAAGCTCCAATTACCATAAAGTTTGTCCACTTTTACTCGAGTGACTTTCAAAAGAAACCCAAGCAATATTCGCACAATAAATAATCCGATGGATAATGAAAACAACATAGGACATCTGTTACGAGAGTGGGTTTATGCGAATCACATCCTGTTTAAAAACATGTATAATAAAGATTTGATGAAACGTTATTTTAATGATTAACAAAGGATTAAAAAATATAGGTTCTTCATTTGGCATACACAAACAATACTAAACTATAAAAAAACAATACAATTATATCTTTTTTTGATGGATCGGAAATTACTGTATCATTAAAAAAAACGCAACGTCCAGTAGGATGATAGTGAGATTGCTTGGATTTTCTGCAATGGAGCGACAAAGTTGACAGTCGAAAGACTTTTACTTGTGTTATTTTTCCAATAAAGCCAGAGTTCTTGATGCGAGTGTAAAATATGTGAATTTAAGTGAATAATTCCTTTCTAAATCCATCGGAGGAAACCCCGAGAACTATTAACAGCACAGCCATCTTTTAAAATTGACTTGACAATATAACTGACTTTGAGACATTGACAATACTAGAAGAAGAGATCGCTTGGCAGTTGCATTTTCTTATTATTCTTTGAGTACTAACGAGGTTATTTTGAATACTAGTTTTCCCGCACATCTGTTTTCTCATAACTGTGGACCAATGACTGTCTCTATATTCTACATCAGTTTCCTCTAATCATCACTCCAGATCTGAGTGCACGTTGCAAGTGGTAGGTTACCGTTACTGTCACGGCTAGTAGGCATCGCGTGTTATGTAACCACTAGCAACAATCTAACTGTTGGAACGTTATTTATTGGGTTACTGTCCTATTTTAATTGGAGTCATTTTACGATGTAAACGGATATTTGTTAATAACTGGTGCCACTTCGTCTAACTGTTCATATCGAACCTGCAATCTTGTTTTGTTCATTAAGCATATTATTTCTGTTTTTTGGCTCGTACCATTTTAAAGGTATTTTATTACAGTCAAAGACAAAAATGCTAGTAAAATAAGTACGGTACATATCCTACCTCTACCATAGGCTACCTCGATATGTTGCTCTATGTTCTAGATTCTAGAATATGGAAAAAAGGCGTAGAAAACTAACAATATCTTTTACGATAAATGTACCTATAATGTTACTAATTTTGTGTTTTCGTGTGTGACTAACAGACTAACACTTTTTATATTTTTTTGCACTTAAAAATTGAGGAGGCAGTATTTTAGATTCAAGGCTACTAAATTTGTTTATATACTTTATACATACACTGTAACAAGTCTAGTCTGAACTTTAAAATTCAACATTTTCTGTCCCTTCTTCATCCAATACCATGAAAACCTGTCAATTTTCAATTAAATTCAAAGAAACTCAAGTAAATTTAATGAAAATTCGTAAGAACAAACGGTAAAATAGTTCGTGATCGGCCACGCAAGCGTTGGGGGGACGATCTCGAAAGATAAGGATGGTTAGCATGATTTGAGGGAGACCTTTGCCCAGTAGTGGGATGAAATAGGTTAAAGAAAAAAAAGTAACAAATAGAAGCCTGAATCTCAAGATGCTGCCTCCGCATCCCTCACACTTTAGTTGGTTAACAAGTTTCGTGCGATCGATGGCAGGGTTTTCTACAGGTGCCCGAGAGAGACGCGGCCGGGAACGTCATACCTGCGTGGAAACGACAGATGCTGGCCAGAAGAGCCGCTGAGAAGGCAAGGAAAGACCTGGAGAAGGAGTTGGCAGGAGAAGCGGAGAGGAGGAGAGCGGCAGCCGTGCCGGCGTGGAAGAGGCAGTTGTTGCAGAGGCGGGAAGAAGCAGAGAATAGGTTAAGGTACGATTTGATACTATGTGGTGGTTAGATTTAAGGATAAATGCAGAAAGTACTAACCCCAGAGATTTTGCTTGATTGATAGTTCAAAAATATGTAAGTACCTAATTTTATGAGATTTTGTGTAACTTATGTCACTCTTGTATCCAGACTAATCACAAGAGTGCAAGAGTGACAAAGGCCATATTGCATTTTTTGAAATGTCAAATAATCCAATATGGCGGCTAGAAGAAACAGTTTTTAATTAATTTGTCGGGTTTCTGATTCATGCAATAAATACTAGTTTAAGAAATGTGCTGGTCTCTTCTTCTTTGTTATTCATCTATCTCTTTTGAGGTCAATTTTGCCAGTGTCGAAGTGTAAAAATATGGCTGTTTTCTTCCAAATTCTCGGGAGAAAAGAACTATTAACTTTAATTCATACTTTACACTCGGGCTTTAAAACTCAAAATAACACGAATAAAAACTAGAGCGACAAAGTTGACAGTCGAATGCCACGCAGAAAATTCTAATGTGCAGTGGGGTGATTATGGATCTTTGCTTTGATCAATGACAATACGTTTTCATTGTAATCAAGTGATATGGTATGACATAAGAGTGTTTATTCAATCAATTTGAGCCAGTTTTGACAAGTGTTGATTGTATCAGAGTTTCGTAATCGCACTACAGGTCTTTATAGTAGATTAGTAGCCAAGGGCTGTAAGGCATCAATTGCAGCCCGAGATATTTAGGCGCACGAGCGCAGCGAGGGCGCCTATAGTTCGAGGGTGCAATTGATGCTTACACCCGAGCTAACTACTCTGCTTTTCATCTCGATTGTGAGGTACCTAAGTAGAAAAAAACCGGCATTACAAGAATAACACATTTTTTTCAAGAACGGAACTGAGCTTCGCCGTTCGATATTTAAAATTGATGACTATTATACTCATACGAAGACAAGGCTGAATAGCGAAGCGACCTCTTTTGTCATTGGGCTGAATGCATGATGTCTATTGCCAGTATGATGGTTAGATGTACGCGAACTTTTTGAAAGAGTAAAGTTTTTTTTTTAATTACTTACTGCCCTAGGGCTTTTCTAGCTACATTATTACCCTAGAGCGCTAATTGGTCACCAATTAGCGCTCCTTATTACCCCCTTTTGGGGGTAATAAGGACCTACTTACCGAATAAGAGAGATGTAAAAGTAATGTTTGATATTGCAGACAGTCGTTGTACACTCCTAAAGTGGAGGAGACGAACGGGCACGGCCCGGCGGGCGGCGAGTGGCGCGCCTTCAGCGCGGCCACGCGCGCCGTCTCTATCGACAACATATCGCTGTGCTACGACCCCCCACAGCACCACATGCGGGCGCCCTCCGAGGCCAAGATGTCCACCACAGAACTGACCAACGGCATGACTAATGGTGAGCTCTTTTAAGCTTATATTAGGTCCTTGTCCTTACATATCAAATTGGCGTTACTGACCATTTCAAATCAAAATAACTTACTTATCCTACTAATATTATAAACGCGAAAGTTTGTGAGGATGTCTGGATGTTTGTTACTCTTTCACGCTAAAACGGCTGAACAGATCTGAATGAAATTATACACAGATATTATGGTCTGGAATAACACATAGGCTACATTTTATCCCGGAAAAATATAAGGTTCCCGCGGGATAGATTTGTTTTTGTTTTTCAAGGTATCACGCGGGCGAAGCCGCGGGCGGAAGCTAGTTTCATATAAAACGCCAATTTCATATGTAAGGACCTTATATATTTTTAAACCTACGCGATCTGAACACATTATTATTAGTATTAAACGGGTATTTCTCGCATTTTTTATCTACTTTTCCCGATGTTTCAAAAGGTTTACACACTGTCGTGGACACGGGATGAACAGTCATCCCGACGTTTCAACAGGTTTACACTGTCGTGGTCACGGGATGATCAGTCATACCGACGTTTCGATAGTTTCACACGGTCACTGATGACTGATTATCCCGTACTGAAAAGGACGGAAATGTCTAGTACTTTCCCGCTAAAGCTAGTTTTAGCGGGAAAGTACTAGACATTTCCGTCCTTTTCAGTATTTGTAATGGATTTCCGCAAAGTCACGCCTGAATCAATCATTTATGATTATCCCGTGACCACGACAGTGTGTAAACCTGTGGAAACGTCGGGAAAAATAGGTAAATAAAACGCGATAAATACCCGTTAAATACTAATAATAATCTTTTTTTAAGCTTGTTGCGAAGCAAAGGGGAGTAGTGTTTGGGGTGTGTGTATGTATATTACTTAAAAATTTAAGGGCCACCACTAGTTTTGATGTTTTTGAATTTATTTAATGCAATTAGACAAAAAAATACTTTATCTTAGAATGTTTTTGGTTTTTATCACCTATTATGGAAACAAAAATACTCGAGTGGCCCTGATTTTGTTTTGAGTAAGTACTTAGTATATTATGTATGTTTATTTCGAACTAATGACTGGTATTTTTCAGGTCACACAACAAACGGCCATGAGCAAGAAGATGAACCGGAAAAAGATGAAGAGAAGGCCAAGATCATCCCGTGGCGTGCGCAGTTACGCAAAACGAACAGCAAACTCAACTTACTCGAATAAGCCAACGTACACGTAATTTTTTCAATATAAATATGAATGACCCTTAATTATTTGTGTAAGTGATTTAACAGTTATTAGTTCTTTATCACGTTTATCCAGAATGTTAAAGGGGTTTGAACATTTTTCTATGGAAGGCCACCAGCCGCCATTTTTTTTTTTTCATAGTTTATGTATAATATGGTTAAAGGACACTGTCCTAAAAGTACCCTAAATTGTCACGTTTCCGAAAATATTTGGCGGTAAAAATAGCCGTATGAAAACAATTAAAAATGCAGTTATGCATGCAAGCAAAATGGCGGCCAATGGGTAGTCCATAAAGTTATATCTCCTTTATCACAGAAGGTATACATTTTTGAAAGTTTATTAATGTAGGAATGATTTTTTTTACCTTACTAGATCAGATATGCGTTTATGTTAAGGTATGTTTGGTGTAAAATTGTAATTTTCAAGGGATTTTTCTTAAATTTCTGGTTATTAGCGAAGTTTATTAGCAACGCCATAAACTATAAAAACCTATGATCGTTGCTTGTCATTTTATTATAACGCAAATCCAAATAAGTGTTAATTAATACGATAATTACTTTATTAAATACAGATTTAATTATTTAAATTAGAGATTAGGAATAAATTAGTTATATTTTTCGAATTGTTTTTTTTATAACTTATTACTGAAATATTTTGGTAATATTTCAATAACTGACTAAATTTTTATATGTATTCGTTTCTAAAGATACATATTTTAAATTTAGGTACGTGTACTTTTTGAAAAGCAATATTTTTATATTACATTTATAGGTACTTACTTATTTTTACTGTTATTGTGTAAAAATGTAAATCTACTTAAATATATAAATAGTTAACAAGAATCGACTTAACGAACTTTTTGATTAACTTTTTTTTACGACATATATCAATTTTATTACTTACTATTAATGCAGTGATATGATTGTTGCAATATTAGTTGTTAAGATCAAGGGGCTATGCAATATGTCCTCGTATTCTACATTATATAACTATTTTGTATTGTTTTAAAGCGACGATGTAATATAATGTTGTTAATAAAACACTGTTGCTTACAATGTGTTTTATTCGAGCAGTATTTCAGAGTATACATATTTGTTTTCAAGGTACCACGCGGGCGAAGCCGTGGGTGGAAGCTAGTACCTACATTATATCTACTATCCACACTAATCTTACTAAATTATAAAAATGAAAGTTTGTATGTATGGATGTATGGATCTTTGTTACTCTTTCACGCTGAAACAGCTGAACGGATCTGGGTGAAATTTGGCACAGAGATAGATTATAGTTTGGAATAGCACATACACAACACTACTTTTTATAAGTACCGAAAAAAATTACGGTTTCCGTGGGATAGATTTATTTTTGTTTTTCAAGGTACCGCGCGGGCGAAGCCGTGGGCGGAAGCTAGTATTATATAAATGCGAAAGTAACTCTGTTTGTTTGTAAACTTTTCAAAACTAAACGGCTGAACAGATCGTAATGAAATTTAGCAAGGAGATTGATTAATATAGTGGACACGGACAAGGCTATCTTTTGTCTCAAAAAATATTGTTGAAGGGGCTGAAATAGAGGTTCAAAGTTTGTATCGGGAACGCATGGTTAATCAACGCTGAGCGCAGTCAGTTTTTGGATGGGTGACCGCTACTTTGCACATCATAGAACTTTTTCAATGAACCGACCGACGTCAATTATTTCAGAATTAATATGTTATATTGATGGATTTTTGCAGACGAAGTCGTGAGTATCACAGCTAGTATATTTATATCTACAACTGCTCAGATATTTCACAATACATAGTTGGTAGTACCTGGTGACCGAGCTTTGCTCGGTGTTTTTTCTTCGTAAACGACGTTTTCCAAAAATGAAACCTAGCTAGATTGATTTATCGCCCCCGAAATCCCCTACATACTAAATTTCATGAAAATCGCTGGAGCCGTTTCCGAGATTCCGATTATATATATATATATACAAGAATTACTCGTTTAAAGGTATAAGATTCTATACGTGACAGGTTGCAAGCCCTTGACACTTATAGCCTTGCTGTGAGTAAGTACCCTCTTTAAAATACTCTACAGCAATAAATTGGTATAGACTAAACATTTTCTCTCACAAACTACATAAAACTTTAAATTTACAACTCAATATAAAGTGGCAGTCGTAAATTTGGTATTCCGATTGTAATATAATATTTCTCGGTGAAATTATGTGCGCGTAGCAAACAAGGTAATAACACAAAATGCACAAGACCGGAACGAAATGCAGATATGGAAAGTTCAGGATATACTTAATTGCAGGTAGATATGATGCTGATAAAAATTGAGCGAAATTAAATATGTAGGTACACTGTTTTTATGATCATTATGTACACTGTTGCCTGCGACATTTAATTCATCCACATTTTATTTCAAATTTGTTAATAGTTACAGTAATCCCCAGGCTCGGTAGGTATCTCCTCAGATTTCTAGTTACTTAGATCGTTGAGGATATCTACAGAGGGTAGTCAGAGGCACGTCTAACAAAGAGACATATCGAACAAATAAAAAATAATGACAATCAGTCAGTAAATAAGATTTTCACAGTAACAAGCCGAAAATATCTAATTTTTACCCATTTTTTAGTGCTGATGTTATGGACGACAGTATCCGTAAAACAAGGAGAATGCAATACAATGAAAAGACGCATTCCTGAAACTTCATTTCTAACAAATTTCGTGCAAAAATTCATTCAGCCTTACATAAAGTCATTGCAGTTATCAGCTAACACACCCGTGGCACGAGCATTTAACGAGACACCAGTACAAAAAGCTATACGTGATGTTGTGGACAATTTGAAACTATTTCTACAAGACGAGGACAATGATAATGACGATAAAGCTAAGTCAGATGGCAATGGCAATGGAGAAACCACTATTATCGAAATATTACCAAAACCTCATAACGTATTACGATTAGGAGATGAAACACAGACAAACGCAAGTTCCGACTTACAAAAAAGCATTCGCAAATATGAGAAAATAAAATCTGAAATCAAAGCAGCTTTGGAGAGAGATTTCGTTGCTGAGAAAACAAAGAAAATGGTGACGAGAACACTGGATGATTTGATAGCGCAAGTGATAGGAAACCAGTGCACTTGGAAAAGTATTGATAGTTCAAAATCACTCACATTTAGAAACGGAAAGAATATAAAACACAACATTACACTTGAAGAGTGGGACGACTTGAAGAAGCGATATTTAGACTTCCTTGAAAGAAAACAATTTAACAAATCGATGCTACTGTTCAATAACTTTCACAGTTTCTTTTCAAAAGTAATAAATGATACTGAAAAATTATCAAAAAGATACAAAATTAAATGTCAACTCGTAAAAATAGATCACAATGATAAAACAAAAGTTGTGAAAGAAACTGAAAGAGCGCAGGATATCTGTAAAGATTTCAAAGTATGTTCTGAAGAGCTTAAAGAATTTCTGGTTTATTTTTATAAAGCTGTCAACGATACTGCCGTTAGTGTGTTTAAAAACTACGCAGCCATGTATAAGAGGGATGTTGTCACTGACGACGATGACAGCAAAGAAATAAACTCAGTCCCGAATGTAATGGAAAAAATGAACAATGCTGTGGAACACAGAGTCAGAAAAATTTTCTTTCAAGAACTAAACAAGCTAAAACTAAATAAAATGAAAAGCAAAGAAGCCAATATCAAAATATTAAGAGAATTCACAAGAGAAACATGCAAGCGTGTACTGAAACATGTGAAGAAACATCTAGGCTCTGACTTAGCGGCACTCAAAGCTAGACTACTTCTAACAGTGAAGCAAGATATTAACATGAATCTAGGTGTTGATTTGGGGAATTTAGAAGCTGATTTGAAAGAGAGAATTTGCACTGTCTTTGTAACATGCAATGGTCGAGTATCGGCAAGTCGAAGGTCTGGGCTAGGAACTCCGCAGATCAACCCAAACAGCGTATACGTTAAAGTACGGCTCAGTTTAGATGACAGATTAAAAGATGCCATATCAAGAACCAGCCTAGATTTAATAAACATGAGAAAAAATATACAAAATAATTCCAAAAGGAATTATCAAATGGATTTCAGGAGATACGGTAATCTTAATGTCACTAGAACTACAATCAGAGGAGAATTTACTTCGCAAACTAATTCTAATATCAGCGATATTAACGATGTTTTGAGGAATAGTATTATTGAGAAGTTTTAATAAAGAAAGCTTTATACTTTCAAACTTATTTATTTACAAATAAATTATAACAATAGTTTTGTACAACTTATACTTACAATAAACTTTTGGTCAATTTTATTTCACACTGTCCCGCTTTAAGGTTCAAAAATATATCAAAATTAAACATTATGGCATTCATGAAAAATCTAGTATCTCTAAGTGAAATAAGTTTCAAAATCGGTTTAGTAGTTACAAAGATTACTCCTGCATAAACATACAAACTTACTCTCTAATATTAATATAGATCAAGTCATCAGAATGTGAAGTATATATTTTACATAATTTTGCACTAATATAGATTAAGTCATCATAAGCAGGATTGGCTCTAGAATATAAATCATATATTTTACACAATTTTGCACTGAATTAGAATTACTTTTACAATGATTCAAGATGATACTACCTGTATTATGTCTTATGCTAAAAGCTTTTAGAAACTGCATTTTTGGGTCATAGAACGAGTTTTTTAAGTGTAAGAACTTTATTTCGTTCTATACAATTACCTGCAAGCCCTCAGTGGATACTTTAAAACTAAAATTGGAAGTTCGGCAGTTAGGAATACTAAATACGGTTTCAGGATAATCTAAGATATGAAATCATAGGCTTACTTAGTTATTTCAGTAGGAATCCGTGTAGATAATAGGGAAATGCTGGACTCTGCCACTGGACCAAGCGATGGTGAGACAAGAGCCTTCAGCAAAGTTCTGCTGGAACACCATGGTGCACGGCATCTCAGACTCAATGCCGGTTATGAAACAGCTGTGGACAAATCTTTATTATGCCAGACAGTCAGTCGCAACAACTATTTTAAATAGTATTGTGATATTTAATCCTACAGCATATCCTACTAATATTATAAATGCGAAAGTTTGTAAGAATGTATGGATGTCTGTTTGTTGCTCTTTCACATTGAAACGGCTGAACGGATCTGGATGAAATTGGCACAGATATAGATTATAGTATGGGATAGCATATAGGCTACTTTTAATCCTGGAAAAATGTACGGTTCCCGCGGGATAGATTGTTTTTGTTATTTAAGGTACCGTGGGCGAAGCCGTGGGCGGAAGCAAGTACTACATAAATACAGTTGACAGTGACTGTATATTTATTTAAACAGTTCTCGTACTAACCAAGGAGTGATTTTCAACTGCATAGCAAGTTGCGTGGTGCAGAAAACGGCGATTATATGAGATTCTTCAAACATCACCGCTAAGTGACGGCCGCCACGCTCCCAGTGCAGTGCCAAGATCGGTCCACCAACAGTGTCACCCGAGGGTAGTTCCACCTTCGTCACGTCCAGGACTGGCACCGCTTTACTGTTTTGAGATCCTGGATTTAGAAGTTTAATTAGTAAGCATATATTAAGGCCCAGAATACTCGTCACACTATTCCTTGCGTAAAAGTTACAAAAAAAAGTGACATAGGTCCGTATAGCAACGCGGATCTCCGCGTAATCAGACATAGCACGAAGCGAAAAACCCAAATGACAAGTAAGTAGAGTGCGGCATGATAATATGGCTGCTCTGAATTATACAGGGTGTCCCAAAAAGTAGTGTCAAGCGAAAGTCCAGAGATAGAACACCCCTTGGGGTACCCGAATCACCCCCATGTATGTTCCGCGATTTTCTATAGTTTTCGAGTTATTAATTTTTTTCCGAATTTTTGAAAATTTACGACTTGAACAACTTAAAACATTCTTACAAAAAAAGAAGAAAATTTTCTTGAGATTTTTTTTTGCTACTGAATTTTCATGAGTTGTTCTTTTATGCATAAAATAATCAGCTACGTGACTTTGATGAAAACTATGAAAATGTTGGTGTAAAGTCAAATAATTACATTCGGTGAATTATGACTTAAATTTTCAACTTTAAATTAAAAATCTTAGCAAGTGATTTCATGGTTCTTAAATAAATCTAAAGAATTTTCCAGACTCTCAGCTTGCATAATCATTAAAAAAAAGTAGTACTTAATTGGCTACTTTGGCTAAAATCGGCCTTCAAAGACGGTGAGGTGGAAAATTCATAAAATTAGCTACCTGATTAAAAATAGATTTTGGCCATTTTATCATTTCTAAGCTTAATTCGTTTGTTAACTAACCAAAAATGACAGCAGGAAAGTAAGATTTCATTAAAAATTAAAGCTAAATTAGCTAAATCAGCTAAATTTATGAAATAAAACAACAAGTAAAATTTGTTAATTTTTTACAAAAAGATCTCAAAATGTCAACCTTCTAGGTCGATACAAATCCTACGTCGTCTTAAAAAGGTTTCCTTTAATCGTATAAAGCTATTTTAAGTGCCTTAATTTTTTCTTCGGCCTGTCTTAATTTTGTTCTTAATTTGGCCATATTGCTGATTTCTTTCGCATAAACTAATTCTTTGTAGTCATTTTTGGTAAGTTAACAAACAAATTAAGCTTATAAATGATAAAATGGCCAAAATATATTTTTTAATCAGGTAGCTAATTTTAAGAATTTTCCACCTCGCCGTCTTTGAAGGCCAATTTTAGCCAAAGTAGCCTATTAAGTACTACTTTTTTTTAATGATTATGCAAGCTGAGAGTTTGGAAAATTCTTTAGATTTATTTAAGAACCATGAAATCACTTGCTAAGATTTTTAATTTAAAGTTGAAAATTTAAATCATAATTCACCGAATGTAATTATTTGACTTTACATCAACATTTTCATAGTTTTCGTCAAAGTCACGTAGCTGATTATTTTATGCATAAAAGAACAACTCATGAAAATTCAGTAGCAAAAAAAAAATCTCAAGAAAGTTTTCTACTTTTTTTGTAAGAATGTTTTAAGTTGTTCAAGTCGTAAATTTTCAAAAATTCGGAAAAAAATTAATAACTTGAAAACTATAGAAAATCGCGGAACATACATGGGGGTGATTCGGGTACCCCAAGGGGTGTTCTATTTCTGGACTTTCGCTTGACACTACTTTTTGGGACACCCTGTATAACGAAAGCGACAATTTTTAAAAAACATAATTATGTTCAAGTAAATAGCTTATTTCAAAAAAGGGCTGGGTTGATTTGTTTCAAATTAACTGATTTATATTCATGTGAAATAGAAATTCAAAATACCTTACTGTTCTGGATAAATTAGGGAATTTCTGAATTTTCAGAGGTGTTTTTGACATGATTTTTAACCAAGGTTTTCTAACTAATTCATGTTTTAGCTACGGTTGATTTATCACTTATACCCTTGAGTATCGTGTAGTTCAATTTCAATGTAATCTATTAAGCGGTAATAGAATGATTAGGGTTGCAATACTTGCAATTTTCAAAATGCTGGGCCTTAATGGATATAACTTTACACAGCTTTGTCTGAATCAATAAACGAATTTAATTTAATTTGAGGGTGAGTGGCAGATTGCCAAAGATTGAGATCTCTGGAAGACTGGAAGGCTTTTGCTTATCACATAAAATCTACCTACATAAACACTATTTTTCCCCCAAAAAAAAAAAAACTTTACTGCTCATCAAGCCAGTGTTGCTCAGTGCATAGATCATAGGCTCTCCTTTAGCTGCGAACAGGAGCTGGCCGCCGGGTCCCCAGCACGCCGCCACCACGCGGCAGCCGCGGGCGCACCACCGCTCCGGACTCCAGCTCTTAGTCTCCCATATCCTGAAAAAAAAACAAGTTATTTATTGCAATATTATGTCTTTGGTCTTTCTGACTTCGGTTGCAAAACTTTAATATCTCTTAGAAGAGATGCTGAACTTTTTGTGTAGTGTAGATCATAATTAATTACACAAGTCCTTTTCATTTAAAGCTTATCAGGTGGTTTGCGTTCTATCAAAAAAGACCACCTTTTGTATACCATTGACTCATACAAACTTACATTTAAATTGCACTTTAAGAAATGATTATAACTGTAATTCCAAGGTTTTGGCAGACGTTTCAGTGCAGCAACTATGGATCTCTGCTTACAATAAATATCAATCCGTTTTCATTGTAATCAAGTTTTGGTATTACATAAGGCTCCGATGTCAATTAAAAGTTTGATTGGCATTGAAGCCAGTTTTGACAGGTGTAAATCCTATTGATTGTAAGAATTTGGTATTACGTACGTAGATCTCTAGTTCCTTATGTCTTTGAGGTAATCTTACCTGTGAGAGATGGAGGCATTTAAAACTGACCTGAAAATAATAGATGAAGTAGCAGCAAACACTTTACTGGCATCAAATGACCATCTGGCGAACACAATTCCACCGCCAGCGACTCTCCGCAATGGTACTGCAGTCTCCATTGACACATCCCATACCAGCATGGAAGTGTCAGCCCCGGAACAACTGATGAGGAGGTCCCCATTCGGAGACCAGCTGATATCAGTTACAGGGCTGTGGCCTGATCTACAAACAAGATTTTTCGGGAGGAAGTAAATACAAAAATATGGTACAAGGATCTAGGAATAAATGACATTTTGGTATCTTGCACTAGTATTTTTAGATTTATTATATTTATTTCGAGTTTCTTGCCTGTTCTTCTCGTACTTGGGTTAGGTTGGAATTGGCACATAGATTCACTTAGCATGTAAGACGTTTAAAAGTGATCCTTGCGATTTTATTGAATAAATTATTTTTCAATTTCAATTTCAGTATTAATACATACATACATACATAAAATCACGCCTGTTTCCCAACGGGGTAGGCAGAGACCACGGATCTCCACTTGCTACGATCCTGACATACTTCTTTTGCTTCATTCACTCTCATTACATTCTTCATACATGCGCGTCGGTTAAGGGTACTCTGGACCTGGCCTTTCTCTAGTACGTCCCCAATTTGATCGAGGTACGTACGCCGTGGTCTTCCCCTTCCAACTGTTCCATTCACACTCTCCTTATACAACTGTTTCGTCATTCTCCTTTCATCCATCCTTTCTACATGCCCAAACCATCTTAGCATACCCTTCTCAATTTTCATCACTACGTCTTCTTTCACTCCACAACGTTCTCTTATCACACTGTTCTTTACTCTATCATTCAAAGTTAAACCACACATACTTCTCAAAGCTCTCATTTCCACTGCATTTATTCTACTCTGATGCTTCTTCTGCCATACCCAACTTTCGCTACCATACATCAATGTCGGCACTAACACTCCACCGTGCACAGCCAGTCGTGCCTTTTTGGACACGATCCGACTGCTCATAAATGTGTGAAGTGCCCCATTCACACTATTTCCAGCATTCACTCTCCTTTCAATATCGTCATCATGTTTCCCATCTTTTTTAAACAGCGTACCCAAATAAACAAACTCTTTCACTTGTTCCACTCTTTCTCCTCTAATCATTATATTACATTCTGTCATGCATTCTTTCCTTTCAAAAACCATTACTTTCATCTTACTTACATTTATTTTTATCCCTTTCCTGTCAAAAGCTTCATGCATGCCTGTTACCATCTCCTGTAACTCCTCTGCCGACGATGCAAGTATTACCTGATCGTCAGCATAGAGAAGACATTTGACGAGTAACTCATTCATTCTTAATCCATTAATGTATTAATACATCAAAGCAGAATTTCATGTTTTATAATTTTTTTTGTCTACTGTGATTTTTTAAAATTTATATCCAACTAAAACCTCTTTTGACTACAAACTAACCTTTTTAAAAGAACTGCATTGCTTGAAGATGGCTTTGTGAACATTGAGTTAGGGTCAACAGTCCATACAATGACTCCTTGCTCACACCCCACGGCTAGTTCTGATGCTGAGAATGGTCGCCAACTCACAGAGGACACATGAACTTGTGCTTTACATTTCAACGTAGACACGAAGGACACTTCAGAACAGTAAACCCTCACATTGTCATCCAATGTTGCTACAGCTATTTTAGTAGTATGGGGGTGCCAAGCCAGGCACTTGATAGGGGCATGCCCCCAACCTCTTGTATTGGAGTAATTGGCTACAATTTTAGGCCCTATATCCTTCAAATGTGGTTGCAAAAAGTATCGGAATGCTGAGAAAACATTAGCCACTTTTAAGGCGTATGAAGCCGCTACTGCAAGAGCTTTGGTCTCCCTATTTATTGTAGGGTCAGCTGCGATGCTCAAAGCCTCGAGAAATCCCTGTTTATACCACACACTGGTGATTTTCTTGAGTAAATTGTCCTCAACGTCAATGTACATAGAAATATTCTCGTCTGTTGTTCTGTGGTGGTGTATATCTCGGGTTACGTTGATAACTGGATGATTTTTCGTCTGGAATAATAAATTACTCATTGGATCTCGCGAAATTTGAATAATTAACAAGAAAACATATTCTAACCTTACCGCGTTTGTAAATGTCGAAATGTTCCCATAGCGTATGTTGCCGCAACAGTATACCTCGTTCAGCTTACAGAATGGTACCTCGTCATCCCCTGGTAGTTCAGGGAAACCGTGAAATGCAGACATCTTCGTAAAGTAAATAATAACGGCGGCCGGCTGCTTGAAATACAATCCAAACAAAATCCAAACCGACCGACCAAGAAAACAAGTTTTAGTTTTTTTCTTTTTAAAGTCAAAATCATGTCATCTGTCTTCTGACGATGACAGAATTTTGTCTAAGTCAACCATCTAGTAAGTAAGAACTAGTTTTGACATTGACATAAGCAATGATTCGATTTTTTTTACAGATGCGTAACACACGAACAAATAACCCACGTTGTATTACCCCAGTATAGGCGCGTGATTCAAATGCGGTGAGAGTAAAGTTATCTATATTTAGGTACGAAGGAGAAAATGGCGGTTAGGTTAGGTTAGATTAAGTTAGATTATAGAAAACGGAAGAAATTAATTTACGCAAGACTAGGCAGTAAGGTCTATGACTATAAGCCTGCTCAAATGAGCGAATAATTTAACACTCTATTTAGGTACCTACTTACCTACCTACTTAGTAAGTACAAATTGTTTGTAGGCTAACAGTCAGAGTTAATAGCTATGAAAAAGGGCTGAAAACTTTTGGTCGTCGTTCAATTATTAGTACCTACTCTACCCTATTTATTTATACTTTATTGTACACAAATTACAAAAAAATGTGTTACAAAAGGAGGGCTTAATGCCTAGGGGCATTTTCTACCAGCCTATAATTTACTGTGGCATTTCAATTTGTTTTAGGATTCCGTGTACTTACTTCAATTGGAAAGCCTTGATTTATTTCACCGTAGGTGACTAAATTCAAAACTAAAAACTATTTGTAGGTACCCGACGGCGACGCCGCCGACTGTGAGTAATCTAATGCACGACACTTCGTTTTGCGAAAGATAAAAGATTTCCAGCGTATCCCGAGCATAATAAAGGCACTTTGGGAGAATATACTGCGTCACTCCCAAGATTTATGTAAAGTGGCAGTCGCGGGCTGACACGCGAGTAATTGATTCTTTCCCACTCTTGATGCGTTTGCCTTGAAACGTATTGGCGCGAAAAGAACATTTTACCCCTTTTGCCTTACCTTGACTTACTCACTCACTACGAATTTTACTAACTGTGCAGACTGTTTCGCAATGTTTTATTGGTTTTCACTTTGAGATAATTTCACATTTAGCACAACTTACGATTTGATACAAGTTTGTTATAACAGTAGGTAGGTATAACCTCTTAGATAGGTTATCTAACTATCAAGGTAGGTAGTTATGACAACGGATTCAGAAGAAACTTTTTCTTACGGGATATTGTAGTGCCTGCCTGGGGTATGTATATAAATGTGCTTTCTGACTATCCAGCACTTAACCTAATAAAGCAGGTAGGTATAGGAACTTATTAGCCTCCAATCAAAGACATTTTATCTATTAGCCTCACTCAACCGTAACCAAAAGACATCAATACCTACCTACTTAGTTATGTAGGTAGGTACTTATCTACCTACTAGGTACGTGTGAAATTAAGTGCCGAGCGAAGTACCTAATTGGTAGGACTTGCTTTCCATATTTCTCAATTATTATTATAAATATTAATCAAAATTAATTATTCTACGAACGCGGCAGCCCTTCATGGAATTTCTAATTTTATTCGTGAAAGGCATTTCTTAATTAATAGGTACGGAATTGAAATAACTGCGGCTGCGGTCCGAACCCGGAAATGGTAGCTTATTAGGTACAACCATGCCGAATTCGCTGCGCCATTTTTGAAGCGAACTATTTACTTGCGTGCGACCCACGGTTTGCCTGCGGTTACGTAATTTACCCCCTTTTTACGGGTACTTTAATACCCTGTGCGTTAATCCAGGGTACAATTTACATGTATGTAGTACCTACAAAACTTTTGGAATTTCCTCACGATGTTTGACCATTAGCACTGTGTTCATGGAACGGAAAATCATACCTACGACCAGTCAGGCTAAAGCTTTTATCGATGTTGTCTACTATTCGAACGAGAAAGAGCGAGACAAAACAGTCGACAAAATTTTGTCGTGGTACTCATGTTTTTGCCAGGCTTTATTGTCGGAAACTTAAAGCTTTTTTTTTATTTAACACCACACAAAACAAAAGGCTTTGAAACTTAAAGCTAAAAAAAATTTATAGGCACAGCAAAACGGGTTTTTGCTAGCAAGTAAAAACTTTGAGGAAGTAGCAGGTGGTGAGGTACCTACAGTACAATAGCATTATGTTATTTATCGTTAGTTGTTGGACCATGACGGCCCTCGGAACCTTTGACCTCCGGAAGGTCAAACATTAGGTACCTACTCTTGTACCTGGTTAGTAGGTGTGTACTTCCTAACATACGTATGAAATGATTTTAATTAAAAACAAACATTCATGTATTAGAGTCTAATACATCAATGTTTGTTTTTAAATAAATCCTAATAATTAGACGGTAGACAAAAAACCTTAATCAAGCAGGGTCTTACTGAGGGTCTTACAATCGCCATATTCGATTTTTTGACATATTTTGATGTTTATTGAGTGTCAATGTCACTTTTGTTATCCAGACGAATGCAAATACACCTCATTTGCCAAAAAAGACGCGGGTTCGAGTTTCACATGTCACTATTTTGACAATTTTGAATCAAATTGATCACATCCAAACATTGGGTATTCAAATATCTACATAAGTAGGTACCTAAATAAAATCTAGTATTGTCACTTGCTGATTGCTGTCTCCCTGCACAGCAATTGCTATGGGAATCACAACATTCGGTATGGTAGGTACGTACCTACCTAGATAAATGTACAGGTATCTAGGTACCCTATAACCTTTCAAGATCATTTTACAGAGTGAAAATAACCATGGAGACAGTGCAAATTGGAAAACTAATCTAATGTCGAGAGTACCTACCTACGGATTATCCACACGATCTGAATTTTAATTAAAACATCGGACTTTGATAACTTCAGAGGTTGTGTACCGTCGCGGAGAATATCCATTGTATTTTTTTACCCACCGAATCAAAATAATAAACAATTGAAAAAGATAACTGCTTAGGTACCTATTCTAATAAAATCTTTTTTTAACTAATTTTAATACAAGTACCTACCTGGGTGACCCTGCTTTGCTCGGTTTTTTTATTGGAAAACGACGTTTTCTAAAAATGAAACCTAGCTAGATCGATTTATCACCCCCGAAACCCTCTGCATACTAAATTTCATGAAAATCGCTGAAGCCGTTTCCGAGATTCCAATTATATATATATATATATATATATACGACGACCTCAGTGGCGCAGCGGGCGAGGGTCCGCCTGCGACGCAAGAGGTTGCGGGTTCGATTCCCGCCTCGGAACAAATTTGTGTACGATCTGCAGAAATTTGTTCCGATGGTCTGGGTGTTTTCTATGTAAGTATAATAAAAAATAGCTATCTATGTATATAATGTATTAAATATATCAGTTATCTAGTACCCATAACACAAGCTTTGAGTAGCTTACTTTGGGGCCAGATGATGCTGTGTGGATTGTCCAGCATTATTTATTTATTTATATTTATATATATACAAGAATTGCTCGTTTAAAGGTATAAGATTTTATCAGATTACGCCTGAATCAACCATTTTTATATAATTTTAGGCGGTAACAGATTTATTATAATACCTTTAATTCAGTTATTTTTTTGAAATCCAAAATCAGTTCCACTTAAGTGCCTACCTACTTACAAAGTCACTAGTCTACATTCAGGTAGGTACCTAGTCGATTCCATTTTGGCCAGTTTTCTGTCAGTGACTTTATGATCCCCTTCTGATCATCATTTATATAAGTATTGGAGGATTCGGTCGATGTTTTTCTGCTAATAATTATGCTATTACTTACCAACAAGGAAAAATCTTAGATGCTTAAATACAGCGCGCAGGAGAAGTGTTGGCAGTAGGTACATTAGACTTAGATACGAAAACGGAAGACCTGGGGCCTTACCACAAGGTTACAACCATCATGTTTCAGAAACGACACATTACTACTTCAATACCTACAGTTTTTATATGTCATGGTACGAATTATTAAGTTTTATTACTTTGATATTGCCTGAAAAGCGTTTTTATTGCCATCACTGTTTAATTTTTAACTCCCGACGCAAAAAGAGAGGAGCTTCAGCCCACGGCTTCGCCCGCGTGGTACCTTGAAAAACAAAAACAAATCTATCCCGCAGGAACCGTACATTTTTCTGAGATAAAAAGTAGCTTATGTGCTATTTCAGACTATAATCTACCTATATCCGTGCCAAATTTCATCCAGATCCCTTCAGCCGTTTCAGCGTCAAAGAGTAACAAACATAGGTACCTACCTACATCCATGTATCCACACATCTATACACCCACACATCCATACAACTTTCGCGCTTATAATATTATACTCGTATAGTATACCTATCTGGTAGTAGGATTGGTCACAGACATAAACGTCTTACAAAAACAAATTTCCTCGATTGTATTTCTTCATTTGATAGGCTATCTAAGTGCTTTTGGACCGGCAGATAACTTAATTAAAATTATCATGCCGCTATTTAGTAAGATTGAATTTACGCGAGTTTTTGTCTTTATCTTGAAAACTTTAAGGTTTTATACGATTAAATTTTTCAGGTGTCACGGCAATTTTAACCTTATTGACTGCGACTGGAATAACGAGAGTCCTTTGCGATGGTTTTGAAAGAGAGTTGTTTCCGTATGTCTTTTGAATCAATTTAAAACTAACCTGCTTTATTCGCTATTTTTTCATAAAAACTTCAAACCAAGCTGGACCAGTTGAATTTTGAGAAATCCTTTATTTTCTTTTTACCTTTGCTTTGCAGACCTAGAAAAAATCTAGTTACTTAACCCTCCAATTTTCGGTTTTCTTAATTTCAGCAGATTTAGCTCAGCCATGACTCAGTCAGTCATTTTAACGTGTCTGTCTGTGTAGGTATCTGTGTATTTGTCTGAGTCTGTGGCTCCCATTCTCCCAAACGGATGAACCGATTTTAACTTAGTTTTTTTTGTGTCTTAAATAATTTTGTCCCGAGTGTTCTTGAATGTTTCATGAAAATCTGTTCAACCGTTTGAAGATCATCAGCTCTTTTCTAGTTATGATGGGATCTGACTGATTTCCTTATGTCCGATCGGTTCGAAATTTGGTAGGTACCGCGTTTCTTCAATGACATTGAAAGAACATGGTAAGGTAGCCATGACTTTTATTATATTTCCAGGATTAACATACAGCTGTCCAACGATTGGTTTGCAACGAAATGGAAATTTTTGATGCCGAAAAACATTGCAAGATATGTGAAAAACATAATGGACTGCTTCTCCAACGCCAACGTTATGAAGAGTCTTGAAGATACGGACCTAATATTGAAATTGTCACCACGAACACACCAGGTTATATACTAATGGACCCATAAGAAAAGTAAACTAGAAAGTGCGTATGGGAATGCGCTCTACAGTTTAAAATATTGTCATTCCCGTACATTTTTTTCTACTAAATTTTAGAGTGATGACATTCCCATACATTTTTATCCACTACATTTTAGAGCGATGTCATTACCATACCTACATTTTTATCCACTAAACTTTAGAGTGATGTAGGTAACTAGGTACCATACACTTTTATCCACTTAACTAGAGTGATGCCATTCCCGTACCTACCTACATTATTTTTACTAAACTTTGGAGTGATCATGACTGTAATTACCATACATTTTTTTTATCCACTAAAATTTAGAGTTAAGTATTTCATTCCCATACATTTTGTTTTCTTATTCTCTAGCAGCAGTCTGTTAATCTACATTTGAGAATAAAGTACCTAACTAATTTCCATACATTTTATTTTCAGTGTTTATACAATGAGTCGAGTTCAGTTTTCTATTGATTCTCGGAATAACATTTTTCTCAGAATAAAAAAAAGATTCCTCTATTCTTTAATTAAATAGGTTGGATATATATGATATTTTTGTAATGTTTTAGAAGCAATCGTTATGGCAACTCCTGCGCCGGTGGAACGAACGACCACGTACCGAGGTGTGTGTAAAACCACTACTTAAAATAGTTTAATACTAAGTATTTTATTATTCACTAGCTTCTGCACGCGGCGTCGCCCGCGAAGTACCTACATAAAATATAGCCTATGTTCATCCTGAAAGTTCATTCTACACATTGGTGAAAGAATTTTTCAAATCGGTTCAGTAGTTTCGGAGCCTATTCATTTCAAACAAACAAACAAACAATCAAAGTTTTCCTCTTTATAATATTATATTATAGTATAGAAGTAAGTTAATATAACATTTCAGTTAGCTCCTGGCTCTTTTAAGGATCCCATAGACCATTTCGATACCGCAGCCCTAGGCAAAGAGATGAAGAAGCTGGCTGCTCTGAAGAAGAGGCAAGAAGATTGGCATAAGAATCTGAATGCATATAATGAGAATCAATGATAATATTACCATGAAGTTACTGACTATGTCTTGCCTGACTGATGTCCCATTAACTGGGCCCATAACCTAAGATATAATAAACGAGAGTTTTACGAAACCATAGAACAGATAGAGCGTTCCTATTTTAAACAAAATCCAAAAAGAAAATGTTTTGCCATCTTTCTGGTATCTTGTCATTAAAAAGTGCTGTTATTTCAAATTGCTGTCGCTTTCAGTGAAAAACTTGCATAGCTCAGCGCCGAATTTGCCTTTAGCAATTACAGGACTACGAAGTACCAAATGTAGGAACACTATGAGTTCCACTTTAGTTAGGATAAACGTAGGTAGGTATATATATAATTTAAGTGTGGCTTGCCTGCTTTATCCAAAACTGTCGTAGGTACTACATCGTCCTGTGGCCTTACGAAAAGCCAATATCAAATAAATAAAATAATTAAAATATTATTGGACATTTCACACAACGCCAAAGTAATATAACTTTGAGATTTCGTACGATGACCAAAAAAAAGTAGGTGCCTACCTGTACCTAATAGTACCTATTATATAGATTAATTATATAAGTACCTACATTTTTTTGCAATGAAACACTTAAAATACCTACATAATAACACCCAGACACAGAATAAATATCTGTGGACGAATCAGCTCCAACTCTGCTAGATAACTATCCCTAACAAAATGACCAAGGATCATACAAAAAAAGCTGGGGCCCAGCGAATTTCTCGTCAGTTCTTCTCGGGCTGGGAATAGGACTGGAATTGGCACCTAGACTCACCTAGTATAGTATGATGTTGTAATGATTTTGACTTTTGACTTTTGACCCACAACCTACAGTGCAGAAGACAGAGCTCCTTGAGCTGTGAGGACCAATCATTGTGTCCCTAATGTTCTGCAAGCGTGGTATCCCTCCTGCAGGTGTGAGAGCTGACTCGCAGTCAGTAATGTGATTAGTCGACAGCAGCTTAGGGCTGCGATGGCTAAACGGATTGCATTCATTTAGCCAAATGCGAAATGCAATCTGGTACAGTTTGTGCAGTAGTCTATCAATAGTGGAGACTAGATTAAATACCTTTGCCGTTATGGGTTCAATTCCTGTTAGCAAAAAAACAAACAAAACAAACATGATCACGACTGTAATCCCCAAGCTCAGTAGATATCTCCTCAGACCTCTAATGACTAAGGTCTTTGAGGATATCTAAAGAGGGTAGTCAGAGGCACTTCCGAACATGAGGTGGAATTATGCCTGTCGTAGCACCTTTTATAATTTCGAAAAAAACACTTACCTAGACACATCGATCCTGACACATCCTCGATCTGTCAACTATACAAAAACTTAATTCTGTTATAATGCCACTAGTTTTTTGAACCAGTGTGATGAAAGGATCCTTTCGTGCCTTCAATAGACATTTTTAAACCAATAAAAACTAATTGTTTTATAAAAAGCTGTATTTTATTAATAACATTCAATTAAACATAATTATAATAAAAACCATTAAGTATGTAATTACATCATCATTCTCCTGCCTTTATCCCACGCGTGGGGTCGGCACAACATGTTTTTTTCTTCCACTCCTATCATTCAACTCTGAGTCTACTCCTCTTACATTCATAATCATCTTTTATACAATTAAACCAACTTCTGCAGCCTTCCTCTACTTGCCACACTCATGCACATAACTCTTTTTAGAGGATGAAACAACAGATTAAGGGCTCTGAAATGTATCTTAGTATCTTATATGTCATCGACATAAATGTCACCAGATGACTCTTCTTTTATCGAACAGAGTATACCGGGATTCACGTCTGCTACTTGTCGAACGTAATTTGGCGATTGGTGATTTTGACGACTATTTTTAATACTTTTCAGTAACTGTAGCACTCCCATTTGAAATTCTAGAACCTCATTGTCGTCAAAATCATTTAATGTCGGCAATATCCCATTGAAAAATGAAAGATGTCGATTGTTTGGTTCTTGGTGTGGATTGGTATCCATTTTCATGATCTTTGCATCTGCTGGGCTTATGTCATTCTTCATTGGTCTTTTAGGTGTGCGTTTAGGTATTATATTCTGTGTCACGGAATATGTTTCTACTGGTTTTATTTCCGATTCCTCGTTTATTCTGAAATTATGATCCTGGGTATCAGATTTCGTGCTGTCTTCGGTTGTCAGGTTGTTTGCTGTATCATCAGGTGGTATCAACTTCTGCAGAAAGCTTAATTGTTTGCTATATACGTATGGCTTCACAGTTTTAGCGCTTCCTAACCTCTTTTGATCTTGGATCTTTTTACGGGATCGATTATAATTATCTCGTATATGAGTCCATCTTTGAATAATCAGTTTAGCTGGAAAAAAACATGGATATTTAGATATATTATTAGTTATATGGTTAGTTAAATCAAACCGTCTGGTCTATTGAGTAGTATTACCTTATCATAAGGTAAGTTTTCTTTATTTTATTATATTCATTATTATTTATTATTATTATTATATTTTATTATTATTTTTATTATTATTCTTTGTGTATATTTATCGTTTTATACGAGTAAGTTTGACACAACTAGGTACACAACCTACTAAATTATTTAAAAAATGCACCAACATCTCAATTCCTATAATTCTATATCGTGCAAGAAACGTAAGTCTTTAGCATGCGACACGTGATCCTTAAATGACGACCTCAGTGGCACAGCGGGCGAGATTCCGCCTGCGACGCAAGAGGTTGCGGGTTCGATTCCCGCCGCGGAACAAATTTGTGTACGATCTGCAGAAATTTGTTCCGTTGGTCTGGGTGTTTTCTATGTATACTAAAAAATATCTATCTACGTAGGTACCTATATAATGTATTAGGTAAATATATCAGTTATCTAGTAACCTACCCATAACACAAGCTTTGAGTAGCTTACTTTAGGGCTAGATAAATAGCTGTGTGGATTGTCCAGCATTATTCATTTATTTATTTATTTAAATGACGTAGACAACGTCATCGACCGCCTGTGACTTTTACGTTTCCTGTTTCTCGCACGATTAGAGAATAGAATAGGTGGGTAGCTACTGAGTACCTACGAACAAAGCGAATCAATTATCTACAAAGAGAGATTATGAAATAACAGAATTAATAATTTAAGAACAGATGTGAAGTTCTATTCATCTAAAATGAAAATGGATGGTACCTACGTATATGAACATACCATAAGTTTGTCTGGTTTTCTCATCACACGTTTCGAAATCTGGTTTTAATATTAACATTATTTCTTTCCAGGCCGCTTGGGTTGCAACTCGGTTTTTATACAAGTCCATGGTTTTATCCCATAACACGGGTTTTTGTTCCACTAGAGAAATAAACAAAAAGTTATCTATTTGGTCGGCCATTGTATTTTGGCGGCAATTCACGTGCACTTCAACGAAAATATACTAAAACACTAGAATGCCCGTTCGATAAAAAACGTGTGGCATCGCGCTGTGTGAAAGAGATGGTGATATGCCGTTTTCCACGAGCCAATTGCACGACACAATTTGCGGTCACGACACGCAACACACGAAGCACTGCGTTCAATGAAAGATGCGTCTTCCGATGATATTTATGTCGATGACATAAGATACAAAATGCAATATTCACGACTCAATGAAAAGACATAATGCGCTCCACTGCTTATCGAATAAACACGTCATTCGATTTACTTGTCAAATTCAGTGAGTTGGGCATTCGATAAGTTTATACCTTTACTTCACCACACTTCGAATCAGTGGTGGATTTATCACCAGGCTGAGTAGGCTGGAGCCTAGGGCGGCAAATTTTAGGGGGCGGCAAATTTGGCTTATTACCTTGCACAAAATAATAAATAAAAATTATATACACGGAAAAAAAATTTAACAAAATTGCAATATTTTAATACTATACACCTATACCAAATAATCCAATGATTTTACATGATAAATTACTAAACGCTAAATTTAATAGCCTACTGGCGGCAAATGTGTAAATCCGCCACTGCTTCGAATGAACTAGAGATTAGGAAGAAGAAAAAGTTTACGTACCTATAAACTATTTAAATGCATATAGTTCATCAAGAAACCCATACAAATTCGCTACTTATATCCATTCGGCTGTCTTTCCGTCTTTCTGACCACAATTCTTGAATGTAGGTAGGTACATTTCATCCAGATCCGTTTAGCCGTTCTGAAAGATTAACAAATATCCATACATCTACACCTACATCATATAAAACTTTTACGTTTATGATATTAGTAAGATATTATGTGAATTACATCGCATAAGTAGGTATCTACAGGGCTATTTATAAGAATTACTGTCTGTATTACATTTAAAACCAATAATTGCAGTTATCAGGTATTGCAGTAGGTAAACTAGAATATAGATAAAATAGACAGTTTCATCAAGAACATTATAGAAGGAAAAGTGGAAGGAAAGAGAGGAAGAGGAAGACCAAGGATAATCTTTATGAGCCAAGTGAAAGAGAAGGTAGCTGTCATGTCGTATAAAGAGGTCAAAGAGTTTGCCCTGTAAAGAACTAAATGGAGAGAGATTCATCAGTTATGCCGACAAGAGTCAAATTCTTAAATTAAGAAGAAACTAGAATAGGTACCTATAAACTAATACATTATTGTACTAATAGCAAGAATAAATAGGTAATAATACCAACGATATAGGAGATTAATTTTAACCCGATGCTCCCGCTATTGGCTCCCACGAAGAACTGTCAAAGATCAGCTGTAGGTATCATAGATGAGACATTGAGTAATGCACAGCAGTATTTTAATAGTTGCCTAGTGTGTGTTTCAACTTAGAACCAAAGGAAATAAGGGGAAAGATTTGTTTGTTTGAATTGAATAGGCTTCAAATGCACTTTCAGGATTAACATATGTAGGCTATTTTATGTAGGTACTTTGCGGGCAAAGCCGCGGGCGGAAGCTTGTAGTTACTAAAAGTTAAGGATAGACTGAAAAAATAAAAAGAATCTTGATTTTTTGGATAAGAAGAGTAGTAGGTACCTAATTCTAATTAGATAGATTTTTCTTTCTATATTGCATTGCGAACACAATAAAAGTTATTTTATTGTTTCGAAAACTTTTACATGACCAAATCGGTCGAAATTTCGCTTTGCCATAACTTAAAGTGCACTTATTTTTGTAATTTAGGGTTAATTGCCTGTCTGCAAAATGTATAGTTTTCATTTGCACATGTTGCAAACACGTTTTCAGTGTTTTATAATAAAAAGTTTCAGTCTTCGAGACAGTGTTCACACATGGTGGACACTGGGAGGCGTTATATTGCTATTTTTTCCGCTTCCTCGTCCAGTATAAAGCGAAGTCCCGGGAGGAGTTAGTCGTAGTTCCCTCTCGTTCGCGTCTATATTAAGATCGCCTTCGATTGGCCTCGCAGCAACATGCGTGCGCGCAGAGCTACGGCTCACACAATAAAAACCAAACGTAGTACATATTATATTTTTTTCACGAATCCGACTTTACCTAACATCACGTAGATTTTACAATTGACGAATTATTGACCTCCAGACATTGAAATGGTAAGTGGTAAAAATAGATGGTGTAAAAATAGATTTTTGATTGCCATTTTGTTTGGCTGCGATCGTCGATGTGATGATCGCGTAATCTCAAATTTATGGTCAAAAATAGGTCGGTTTAATCGGTATTTTGTTTTTCAGTCCGTCAAGTGAAAAGTTAAGTGAATTTCCAGTTATTTCGGTAAAGAAAAAGCAGAATGAAGTTTACGATAGATGTGCTGGGGATATTCCTCAAAATTGTTATTAGGGTAAGTGGTGTTTTATCTGTTGGAATCATTTCATTACCTATGCTGTAATATTCTTTCATCATTTAAAATACTTAGTTATCCGACTGCTGAGAGTAATGTTTGAACTATGTATGTAAGTGCTTATTTTATAATATCAGTGTAGGTACTTAGATGACAAAAAAGCTTGGAAGAATCAGTTCCAACTCTGCTAGGTATCCCTAACAAAATTAACAAGGATCATATAAACAAGCCCTAGTGCCCAGCGAGTTTCTTGTCAGTTCTTCTCGGACTGGGAATAGGACTGGAATTGGCACCTAGGCTCACCTACTAGTATGTACCTAAGACGATTCAAAATGATCCCTGTGATTTTATTCAATAAATAAATATTTGATTTTGATTTCACCTCAAAGACTTAAAAAATCATGATCATGACAGTACCTAATCCAAAGGCTCAGTAGATAATTATCTCCTCATATCTTTATTGACTTAGATCTTTGAGGATATATAAAGAGTAGGTAGTCAGAGACACGTCCAAAAATGACATTTGGCATTATTATTTCGTTTAAATGTAGCTTATAAACTTCTACAGAACACTGATGACTGATTTTCAAGTACCTACGTTTATTACGCCAACCGAGCCCATTAGATCTTACACAAGGCTATACAATTTTAAGCTCTAACCTTAAACGGATAAAGTTTAAAACTATCGTGAGTTTTAGTAATAGCAATTCCATTATTACTTTATGTTTACGAACATGAACTGAATTTAAAATATTCATCCTTCGATATTCAAATAAAAATTGTCTATGGTAGAACAGAATATATTTGTCTATGGTTGTCATGCAAATTAAAGTTAGCTGTGATGAGGCTCGACTTATAATAAATAAGTATATCTAAGTAAACAAAACTACTTGTAGGTATCAAGTTACTTTGGACCGGAGAAGTAAGAAAAGTTTCTATTAATTTTGATTATGTAGCTACCTGCCTACACTTGACTGATTTGTCTGTAATATTTTGGATTAGCAATGGAGATACTCCCTACTTACCAGGTATTTATTACCAATCGGCACCTAAGGTTTTTAAAGTTTGAAGTCTCCTTAGTTTTTTTTTGTTTGTTCGCCCATTTGAGCAGACTAAAGTCTTAGGACCATACTGCCTTGTCTTACGTAATGAAGTCTTCTTAGTGAAAGTTCAAGTCATGAAGGTACTTGATAAAAAAAAGCAAAAAAAAATATAGCTAAGCTTAAGTATTCTAGAAAACAGAAGAAAGGAACAAAAAGTGTCACTCCAACTAAACAAACAAGTAGCAAAACTTCACTACCTCGCTTTGAAAACTCCAAGTGCCGGTACACATTATAAACTTATGTATCTACTTAGGTTAAACAAAGCTATTCAGTTAAATTCAGAATGAATAGTTGTCCAAAGTTTCAGTAATGAATGCAGAGAGATCCAGTTCTGGGTCGCGATATGCAAATATTTAGTTTTGATGAACATTTGCTATGGAAATTCATCAAGGGCTTGTATTTAAATTCGCTTCAAATTGAAACAGACTCAAGCCACTCGGTAAATTGACAAGATAAATTATCGGACACAGACAAACGTGGAGAATATGTCATATTTCGTATTAGAAAAAGTTACACTTATTCTGTTTTGTCTATGTTTTTTTAGTAGGTACCTATTTGCATTTGGGACTGGCCATCCATTAGGAAAGAAGAAAAAGATTTTAATTTTTTATTTTGTCTGCCGATATTATTCTCGGGAAATCAAGCGGCCAGTATCCATTTTCATTAGGTAGGTACAAACAAACGTTAAAACGTAAAAGTCAGTTATTTTGGCTTCGCACTGTTTATTCATTCAGCCAGTTATTCCTCACTAAAAAGTTTAAATTAAGAATCTTGAAAAGTAGAAAACAGATCCACTTTTCGACTCGAAAAAATCCAGAGAAAAACAAATAAAACACGCTTCGTTTTCTGGCACGCACGTCAGCGGACGTGCCTTACCTGCCTATGTCTTAAACTCGTAAAAGGCGTGGAAATCGTGAGTGCTGTAAACGCCGACGCCATGACAGATACACTGAGTGCCATGAATTAAACACAAATTGTTGCTACAACGATGCTAAGCATGTTCGTGCACTTCTCTACTCTACTACCCTATTAAGGCTAAACCGCACTAAGCGACACATAACGGCAGCGGCTCGACGCGACACTTAGCGACACTTTTAGGTATACCGCACTTGAACTGCTGTGCCACGACAGTTTGCAGCAAATTTTGTCTGTCAGTCGTTCGGAAATTTTTGATGGAGAAGGATGAGGAAGATGGAAGAAACTGATTTGAACGTTATTTTGAGTCAGGTGGACGAAAATGACTTGGATATTGTATTACAAGTAGTATCTTTGCTTTGTGAGAAAGAAAAAAGAATGCACCTAATAAAAATTCATTTTAATTTTATATACCTACTGGTTTAAAATAATGATCGTTTATAATAAAACAATAGTCTAACACTTAATTAATCACTTTTATTGAGATCAATCTATACTAATAATATTATAAAGAGGAAAGATTTGATTGTTTGTTTGTTTGTTTGTTTGTTTGAATTGAATAGGCTCCGAAACTACTGAACCGATTTGAAAAATTCTTTCACCAATGTGTAGAATGAACTTTCAGGATGAACATAGGCTACAATTTATGTAGGTACTTCGCGGGGGACGCCGCGTGCAGAAGCTAGTATTTTATACTTTTGGTAACTAACCTTACATAGTAATCAAAACGACGCGACACGGCGCGGCGCGTCAGAATTGATGAGTTGGTCAACTTTGCCGCCAGTGTCGGGGCGCGTAGTTACGCTGCTGCGTAGTGCGTTATACCTCATACAATTTCTTATTTTGACGCTACGTGTCGCGTCGCGCCGCTGCCTTTAAGTGTAGCTTAGTGCGGTCTAGCCTTTAAAAGGATTGAAGTAATGTAGTTTTCATTACGTGGACTATAATACTTAGCCCAATTATTGTAGGCGTTACGGGTCATTAGGTTCGGGTTTTGTTAAGTAGTTTTTCTTTCGTTTTCTACCATACCTGTGTTGCCCACCATACTCTACCGTGCAGTTATAAATCCAGGGTCTACCATGAGTTTTCACAATCTACACTCGCTAGCGACTGTAGTTAAAAAAAATGTATGAAAAATTAGTACAGCGCCTCTAGCGGATAGTTGGGTACTAAAACCTCACGTAGCTAACTATCCTACGTCACAGCGTACTACAGCGACTGTAGTTTGCGCTCATTAATTTGCTTAGAATTTGGCACCATGAGTAACAAATTTGACAGATGTCATAGTAACGTACTATTACTACTGTAGTAACCGCCGTCAGCCGATCTAAATGCGACAACTCATGGTAGACCTACAGACAGATTACGCTTACCTCCATTTACTTAGGTTCTTACTTACTTCATATTTACCATTCCTGGTAGTAAATAGCTTATCAAAAATTACCAAATACAAAAAAAGATGCAATGTTAGGCACTCTCCATCCACCTGTTTCTGTCTGTTCAATTCTCGCTAAAAGTTCTTACGCCAGCACCAAAACGCAACGATAGCGCGTTCTAATTTGTTCTGTGGCGCCATCTAGTTTTATATTATAAATTCTAGATAAACAAGTCAACTTTCGCGCCATTGGTAGTGTCCACGTTGTTCATCTTGCTGACATCACTGCTCGCTCACTGCGCGCGGCGGTTTGTCCAGAAGGTGGTTAATGAACCTTTCATCAGGCTACTACTGGAAGAGGCTATAGCTGCTGCTGAACTATGTGGATGCTGCTTCGAACTTATTATTGGTGAGTTACACAGAGGCTCCTTACGTGGTCTTCGAACTATTCAAACTCTACGAACATGTTTTTTTAGTATTGGTAGATATAGAACACATATTTTTTTCTAGCTGAAAATTATGAAAAAGGCTATGTTAGGTTTGGGCATGTAGGAAGGATGGATGAAAGGAGATTGACGAAACAGGTGCTTATGGAGAGTGTGAATGGGACAGATGGAAGGGGAAGACTTTGTCGTACGTACTTTGATCAAATTGGGAACATTTTAGAGACAGGCCGGTCAAGAGTACCCTAAACTGATGAGCGTGTATAATAAATACCTAAGTACCTAAGTGGACAATTCACACAACGCCATCTAGCCCCAAACTAAGCAAAGCTTGTGCTATAGGACCCAGATGGTTGATAGATTAATTATAATTATACAATTTTTTGTAAATACATACATATGTACTTAGAATACATAATAACACCCAGACTCAGAACAAACATCTCGGTGTTCATCGCTCAAATGATTATCCTGGGTGAGGATCGAACCCAGAACCTACAGCGCAGACGGCAGAGCTACTACCAACTGAGCTGTGAGGCCAGTGTTACATGAGGTGAATAATGGTTTCCTTTTCCAGTTGCTGACAATTTCGGAGTGGCTACATACGCCGTATACCTTTTCGCGCTGACGATATGGTGGTCGCTGAACTGGGGAGAGGCCACAGCGTGCCCCTACACGCACATCGAAGATATTGTTGAAGGTAACTCTTTGAAGTTTGAACTTCAAAGGCATAGGCATAAGCACTTACCTATTTAAGCATGTAATTACACTTTTATTTTATTTAACGTAGGAACAGCGCAGCGATAGCTAGATTAGTAATTACTAATGCCTAAACAACATAAGCAAGATATCTCGAAACATTTGCTTATTCGAATGATCCCGTTGTTAATATACCTACATCTCATAATCACCCACTGCTACTTTGAAGCTTGAATTCTAGAAATTCCTTTATGACTTGTCATAAATAGATCTTATTTTTTATTCTTTCTTTCTGTTGTTTAGCGGTTTATAAAGGCTTAGGTATATTTTACAAAAACTCTTCAGTAGGTACTTAGTGCGATTTATTGAGGAAAAGCGTCAACACCAAGACGCAACGCAAGACGCGTTCTAATTTTTCTCATGGCGCCATCTATCTATTCAGTTTTGAAACAAAAATGTAGAACCCGGTGCATAGTACAAAAAAATATAAGCTTCGTTAATTTCCAGGAAGGTGTGACATAAAGAAAGCTGTCCTCAAGACCTGGGCGGAGCTGGCTGGTGGACTTCTGGTCTTCAAATACGTGCAGATGTACTGGGCGCTGGAGATCTCGGACACGCATAAGGACAAAGCTTTTGAGGAGTGTAGGGCTGATTTGCAGGTATGACCTCTTAACACCACGCTAAGGCCGGGACTCCACTAAAGCGGAGACGAGAGGAGCGGAGAGATGTTTTTTAAACAACCAATAGAAATGTGTGAAACGCACAGCACTCAGCACACCGCACAAATCTCTGCTTTGGTGGAGTCCCGGCCTAACTCAGTAAAAAATGTTGCAAAAACGGGAAAAAATAGACAAAGTTGCGCGAGAGTCGGCTAGTTTTATTTATAAACTAGCTTCTGCACGCGGCGTCGCCCGCGAAGTACCTACATAAAATATAGCCTATGTTTATCCTGAAAGTTCATTCTACACATTGGTGAAAGAATTTTTCAAATCGGTTCAGTAGTTTCGGAGCCTATTCATTTCAAACAAACAATCAAACAAACAAACAATCAAAGTTTTCCTCTTTATAATATTAGTATAGATGTATCAAAGCTTGCGTAGGTGAAGCTATAAGCTTGACTCATGAAATTCGCATGCTGTATGAATAGAACGTGTGATGTGCATTTTGTTGAAGAACTAACTTTTGTTTTTGGGTGTGTTGCTTTCAATAAAATTTCAAACTGAGACAGCCAGTGAACGAAAAAACATAGAAGCATTTCTTCAAGGGAAATATCCGCGAAACATGACACCAAATTAGTTTTTTTTGATAATGTTGACTTTATTTCCTGGAAGTTTAGGTTTACAATTCTGTATAACGTGTAATAAGCTCCTGTAAATTTTTGATATAATTCTTTGGCAAAACTGACAAGCCATGCCCACCAGGGTTCTATTTTTGTTGTGTAATTTTTTAACGGAATACTTCCATGTATTATCCGTTCACTGGTCACAGCTCAATATTAACCTACTGCATTGTTTTAAATCTTTTGCTCTGCGCCCACTGCGCTGGCACTTATCCAACATTCATGCCATAGATTTGAAGTCATATCAGTGGGCGCGGTTAAAAAGGGATTTTTTATTTAAAAAATCTGAGTTTTTTAACAAACGCACCCAAAAACAAATCAGGTTTTTCAATGGCCTGCTTTAGCAAGGGGTGCCAGAGAAGTCTCCTCTCCAGACAAGGCTGCATTGAAACATCTAGATGCACGCTCAGAGTCCGTTAGGAAACAATACAACTAAAAATGCTTCGAATTTTTTTTTGCTATGCGATTTGACTAGATTATTTTTTATCTTGTTTTAAAGTTGTAAGTTTTCGCAATCCGTTTTGTTGGCAACAGTTGCTTTTTTCTTCCAGTTTGTGTTGCCAACAAAATATGTATATTTCTTTCTTTCTATGTATCTGTGAAAGAATGAGTAGTTTCGGAGTTACATCTAAACTTACAAAGCTACAAACATTATCAAATACTTTCAAACCTTTTTATAATATTAGTATAGATACCCCATAAATATAATTTGGTCGCTTGCCGGAAGAATTGCCGGAAGAATATTTGAGTTACATTTGAACGATTTGAATATTCAGGTTACGTTTGACTGGATTTGAATATTCAGGTTACGTTCGATTGAATTTGAATACTCTGGTTACGTTTGACTGGATTTGAATATTCTCGTTACGTTTGACTGCATTTGAATATTCTCGTTACGTTTGACTGGATTTGAATATTGTGGTTACGTTCCAGGTGCCAGTGGTGTACGGCGCTGTGGTGGAAGGTGTTGCTACCTGCATGTGCCGGCTGGCCTCCAAGTCGCTGGGTGATCTGAACCCTCGCTTCGCCACCGCCGTAGACTCTTTCATAGGAACCTCACTCGTTGTTGCCGGTAAGTTTGTATATTTACTAAATAACATTCATGCGTTAATGACTAACTGATATTAACGCACAGCCCTAGAAGACTATGTGGTCTAGATATCCTATTTTAAGAAATTATTGAATATTTTTACTTAATATTTTGGTAGGGCGCGTTTTTTTATCACTTAAAGTTATCGTAGTTTTCGTTTCAATAGTCCTACCATTGAATTACAGAGATAAAAAAGTTTTAACAGCTCTATGACGTAACAGTCCTATAGAAAAAATGGGAGTTACTGATCGTTGGTGCCTAGGGCTCGCCAGTACTTGTCTTTTATTATGTGGCTATGGTGGTTAAAGGGTTTAGCGTCTAAATTATTCATCTATAAAATTGCTTTCTAAGTACTTTCTTGTTTAAGTTTGATAATCAATCAAAAATAGCAAATCAGTTCTACGAAATCTTCCTGAGGTTTGCAAAATAATACTTATCTATTAATATTTTTCAAGAACAGAGGTCCCTACAACGAATTAATAAGTTGTGTACATACGGCTATCATTCATCATCAGTATTGTTTTTTGCTATAATAAAATCAATTAAAAATAATAACAGTTTTACTGAGCTTTCTTCTTACTTATTTCTCACTTGATTCTCATTTAATTCTCACTCGATTCTAAAATTCAAACTTCAGGTAAGGTACTTAATACTTAAAACTAAGGTAACCAAAATATTCATTTAATTCCCACTCGATTCTCACATGATTCTCACTCGATTCTCACGGTTACAGGGGTCCTCGCTAGGCACACGGTATTCGTGTACCGCTATCAAGACAATAGTGCCGATGCGGACCTCAGTGTTTCCATCTTTTGCAAAATCCATTTAGGAAAAGGTACATTAATGTGAAACTCAATGTCTACTAATGATCATTATGCATTGGCTAGTTAAAACGCATGATTGGCTTATTCATAAATTATAGGTTTATGTTGTAACTTCACTTTGTCATTTTTAACGTCAAATCATGGTAAAAATTCATTACAATTCGTTTATTGTTTAGTGTAGTTAGAAATCAAAGCTTTGGTTTTAGCTTTGTCGACTTCTGAATTTTTTTATACGTATCCTTTTATCGTCGATAAAATTAAATGAGGTTTAGGGTTGGTACATATCTGACGGAAAATACGTCGAGCGTATCAACGGTCCCACTAACGCATTATCGGTTAACTGTGAAAGGTTCTATGTTTTATTATGACTTCGTCCGCATTAGTCGTGAAAAGGTAACAGAGTTACTTTCGCATTTATGTTATTAGTATGGATTTGTCGATTTTGGCGTTACGCGACCGATAATACGCGACATGTCTTCGGTCAGGTGTGGGCCGACCCTTAAACTAACTTGGAATAAAAATAAATTCTGAATCCACCCTTCCTACGTATTATTACTTTCACATTGATTTATGCATTTTTTTCACCAATGGGTCACACATTCTCAACCAAGTCACTTATAATCCAGGGTGATGAAAGGAAAGCCAAAGAACGAATAACAACACCAAAAACTTTCAAATTAAAAAAGTTATAACTATATTATACTAGCTTCAGGCCACGGCATCGCTCGCAAAAATAAAAACATAGGTACTTATCTATCCCACGGGAACCGTAAATATTACCGGGATAAAAAGTAGCCTATGTGTTATTCTAAACTATAATCTATATCTGTGCCAAATTTCATCCATTCAGATGTTTCAGCGTGAAAGAGTAACAAACATACATCCATACATCCACACATCCATTCTCACAAACTTTCGCGTTTATAGGATAGGATTTATCAATGAAATTATGTTTGAACCTAATACGTTTTGAAAAGTTACAATATTCAGAATCAGAGCTATATTTCAGCCTTTGACTATTCCGGTGGCTACTTGACAAACAGTCATCCATTGTCATCCATATATTCTTACAAACTTTCGCGTTTATAGGATAAGATTTATCAATGAAATTATGTTTGAACCTAATACGTTTTGGAAAGTTATAATATTAAAAATCAACTATTTTTCAGCTTTTGACTATTCCGGTGGCTACTTCAACCCAGTGCTGGCTACCTCGCTGAAGGCTGGCTGCGAAGGCCACACTCTCATGGAACACGCTGTGGTGTACTGGATAGGCGCGTGCGCCGGGTCGCTGCTGTCAGTGTACTTGTACAAACTCCCCGCGGTGCAGAGATTCGTCCGCCCTGAAGTTGCTGTTTCGAATGGAGATAGCATCTGGGAGACCAAGGAGGATTAAGATTTGAAAAGAACAAGTTAATTAAAAGTGTGGATTTTGAAAAATCCATTTGGCTTGTATAAGAAAATATTTATTGAAAAAAAGAACATTTTCTCTTTGCTTTTAATGTTTACTTTTTTTTTATACCTACAAAATTTAAGGTTGTTAACCTTCTTTATGGGTTGCAAATCGGAATTATTTAATGCACAAGAAACGTTTCATAAATCTGTGAATCAGTGAAATAATATTTTTTAGGTTCATGAAAAATTATTAAAAAATGTTGTTGTCCTTGTAAATCGAAGCAGTAATTGGGACCGTACTTACAAAAGTCTTTCGATGTTTGTCTCGCTGTTGAAAACCTAAGTTTTCGCGGCAAATAACCAAACAAAGGATTTTTTTTTTCAATTTTCATAATATTATTTCAAATTTTATACCAACTTTATTTTTCCAATGATATTTTTACTACGCAAAATGTTTTTTGTCTATGTTGATAATCAGTTTTATAATTTTATTTTTTGTTACCTATATAAGAAAAATATTATTTATTTTTTACCTTCTTGATCTCTATATTTATTTATGTTGTTGCGGCTTCTAGTCATTTATATAAAGGCCAATCTTGTTACACTTTTAATCTTTTCACCTCGTAATACGTGCCATTTTCTTTTGTTTATTCCCAAAATCAAGTTTCCCCAACGTATATACACAAGTCATAGTTTTTATAATTTTTTACGCCTTGATGTCAACTAATTGAAATTAATAAAGAAAATATAATAAGTGCTTCCATTTGTAAATAACTTGGCGTTAATTTATTAAAATTATTATATTACAAATGCATTTTTATTGAGTCTTCGTTAGCCACCCTACCTTGATCATCCTAAGGTTTTCTGGAAGAGAAAGTGTTCAGTGGTAAGGGTATACTTTTTGCCTCAGTTGATTAGACATTAGAAGTTGTGGACACCAGAAGAAGAAAGATGATTGGTCATCTCATATGACATGACAGTTTCATCAAAAAAATTATAGAAAGAAAGAGAGAAAGAGGAAAGAGATAAGCTATATGAGCAGAGTGAAAGAGAAAGTTGCTGTCATGTCATCTATAGAGGCTAAAGAGGTTGCCCTAGAAATAACTAAGTAGAGAAAGATTCATCAGTAATGCCGACAAGAGTCAAACTCTTAACTAAGAAGATGTGGTGTTCAATAAAGTGTTTTCTAACTATCTTATTGATAAAAACTGCATAGAATTCTGTTTAGGAGACGTAAAACTATTATAACAGGCGGCTTCATATTTCGCGCTGGAAAATCAAGTTAGATTCATGAGGTGTTCCCTTGTGACGTCATGGAGCCCCACTAGACTCCAGAGAGCGGTTGGCAGCCTCGCGTTACCCTGACACGAAACTGGATAGTCCCTAGACACATAGCCAATATACTGTGGAGATTTTAGATTTATCCTTGATTTATCCTTAAATATATTAAAAAATATATAGAATATGATATTGAAATACTTACCTAAGTACCTGCCATTAGCCAAATTCAAATTAAAAAAAAAGGATGAACCAAAGACAAAATGTCGGTAGATTTTTACGTTAAGTAAATACTTTTTGTGCAGAACTACTTTGTTATGTTGTAAGAATAAAAACATTGTCATTTGCTACCGTGGAAGCTAGAGAACTTTTACTCAAAAGCATTAAACACTAGCTACCGCGCGTTGCTCCGCTCGCGTGGTACCTACCCGGATGAAAAGTAGTCTGTGTTATTCCAAGACATAAACCACGCGTATCGCAAGCTTCATCCAGATCCGTTCAGCCGTTTTGGCGTGAAAGGGTAACAAACATCCATACATCCTCACAAACTTTTACGTTTATAATATTAGAAAGATATAAAATCATAAAGCAATGAACATGATTTGTCCATTCTACACACTGATAGTTATGCCGTTATTAAAGGTTCAACCAGCAATTACAAAAATATTCCAGTATAAAAGCTTTTAAACGTACTTTAAGTAAACATTACGCACTAAATATACATCGAGTTTACTTTGAACTCTTATAAATTGTTTATTCGAACCCGCCATGAAAGAAAAATATTATTTCATTCGCACTAAAATGCAAAGTTTCATTCTTATTTATTTCTCATTGAATTTGAATTTTCTTTTCGCGAATTCATTCGAAAACTTTGCTGATGTTTCAACTGTGAAAGAATTCCATTCAGTTGCTTTGTGCATCGTTGACGTGAGCAAGCAAGAACTTTTCTGGAGACCAACTCTAGTATTGAAGGTTGAAGATAATCAAACGGAATCTAAAAGCGATTTCATCAACGAAATAACCAAAGTCTTCGCAACAGAATATTCGCCGTACTTTTCAACGAAAAGCTTTTTTGATTTCGATCAGGGAAACTACATTTCCGTTGATTATTTTGATAACAGCGATGCGCTACTGAATTTCGACTTTGATGTTATCCAAAAGAACGTTAAATATTTATGGATACTAGAGAACTATTCGGAAAAATTTGAGACCGGTGATTTTCAAAGTATCGGAAATAGGGTGGGAAAATACGATGTGACGGTTCTAATGAAAGCTTCAGAGATTGAATACAAAATGGTAACTTTCATTCCGACTATCGACAGAAAAACCTGCAAAGAGACTGTCACGAATTCCAGGCAAATAAACACTTGTGAGGGCGGCTACTTGAAGAGAAATGTCACTTTTCCTTTAAAAAACCCAACAAATTTAAAGCGATGTCCGTTCAAAGTCGGAATGGGCTCACTATACCCCTTCTCAATTATTGAAAACAAAGAATCACTGAAAACCTACGATAGCCTTGAGGGCGTCGCCATCCGAGGTATGGACGTGGAAATGATAAAAATAATCTCAGAATATTTTGACGCTACGCTAGAATTACATTACATTTTCAAGTATGAAGAGAATCCTTACATCCAAACGGAGTACTTACCTTTGATAATAAATGGCAGCTTGGACGTCTGCGCCGGAGGTTTATATAGAATTTTCGGAGATTCGGTTGAATATTCAGGTGTGTACTCAAAGCAAGGCGTCATCTGGATCTACTCGGCCGACAGGCCTGCTATATCGTGGCAGAACTTGATCTCCAACATCGGCGGCCTATATTTATTCATCATATTCTACATAGCGTATTCCATCGTTTGGTATATCATTTGTATTTATGATAAAAACGCTGTTTCATTGAGATCGACTCTATTGTACAGTTGGGGAGCGCTGGTCGGAACAGCATCATTAGCTGACGCTAGATCGTTTAAGCAAAAAGTTTTGAACCTTGTTTATTTGATAATGTGCCTGCATCTTTCCGTTTACATCAGTATTCAGTTTTATTCGTACCTCACAATTCGCGGGCCTCCTGAGTATTTTAAAACAAACGATGACATTATGAACTCTGGGCGAAAACCTATCTTACATTCTTTGACAAAATACTTCGTGACAGACGAGAAATACGTGCAATTCGCAAACACTTCGTCTGAATGTGACGGATTCTTAAATTGTGCTTTGATGGTTCTGAAAAACAAAGGTGTCACGATCATGCTAGAAGCGTACTTTCTTGACATTCAAGCTGATACAGTAGTGAACGATGAAACTCATTTATTGAGACCCATGGACAACGTATTATTAGTCTACTATGAGATGTTAATCAATAAAAACAGTAATTTTGTTAAAAAAATCCAGGATGTCGTTGCAAGGCTCTTTGAAGCTGGAATAACTTTAAAGCTATTTACAGAAGCTATTGGAGTTACAAGAGTTGATAAAGTGAATAAAGCAACGCGTAACATTATGTCTAACAGTTATAGTTGTCAAGAAGGATGTGCGATTTCGTTCGATCAGATATCTGGTGCGTTTTATCTTTGGGCTATAGGCTGTGGACTTGCCTTCGCTGTGTTTGTTCTAGAGATGCTCATGAGAAAATACAGAATTACTAAAACAGGTGTTGAACCGAAAATACCTGGCCTAAAGATGGAGAAAATATTGTAAACTAAATATAATTTGATAAGCTTATTTGGAGAAAAGTATTTCTAAACACACAGCGCTTGTAAGTACCTAATTGAACCCAACTTATCTATACTATGAGCGAAGTAAGCAGCTTTCTAGCAACTTCGTTCAAATTGTTTTGAAATTATTGTCTTACAGTTCTAGCTACTTCTTTAGAATCGTTTTGAAATTATTGTGTTTTGCTTTGTCGGACAATTTTTAAACTCCGTTTCAATTTCCACTTTTCAATATCCATAATATTTGAAACGGTCCAAATAAAATGGTATTGTGCAATTTCACGACATGTTTACTCGAAATGCTATTTTCTTATTTTTATGTGAGTATTTTGCGTATTTCAATTGATGAAAAGAAAAATGTTGAAATAAAAAGAGATTAGTTTTTCTTAAAAAATCTTACAAAATAAACCTTTCAAAACTTTTTTTTTTGAAAATATGGCAAATGCTGTTCTTCATACAATACCTACCTCACTCATAATGACCTAATGACTTTATTATATGAAGGTACCTGCATAATTATGCAATATGAGTTTTTTAATATTACAGATCTGCACCTAAATAAACTAGATGCTGCCATCCCAATAGATATAGTGACAGAAAAGACCAACGAAGCAAAACTTTCTCAAAATTATCCATACATATTCGCGATGATCCCTGATAAAGAGCCTTTGATAACAGCTGCGAGAAAGCAAGCCACTGATGAAAAAGACCCAGCAAACCAAGAGATGAAAACTCCAAATCAAAACACAACTAACGAAGTACAAAACATAACGCAATATGATAAAAATAATACTCTAATAAACATACAGCAAAATACATCCGGAGATAAATTGCTAGTAAATAAGTCACTCAAAGATTTACAAATAACAGAAGAGGCGAAAAACCTAAATGATAAAAACCGGCACGTAGGATCTACGATTAAAAAAAATAAAATATCTATGAAAAATCCACAAGTAAGACGAAGAAAACGATCATTAAATAAACCTTTTCTAGAGAGGGCAGAACTTTTTAATCCGATACTGCCTGAAGGCGAAGAGGATTTGATATTTTCGAAAGAGATTACAAAAGAAAACTTGCAACTTCAAAAAGGATTGACAGGGGATGAGATAGTTGAGAAACCATATATGCGTCGTAATCGCGAAAGAGGGAGATGGGATAACCAATACAAGGTATAAAGAACTACAGTAGAGTTATTAGTTATATACAACTTTCAAGGTGTGGCTTGTATAATATACAACTAAAAGCGAAGCCAGAGCTTTACTTTACGGAAGAAATGACAAGTGTCAATTTTGTCGTCATAAATGTCATTTTGTCTTAAACCGGTGCTTCTGCTAGGGATATAATATAAAATTAAAAAACAAGTTTCAATTTTGTGTTATGTAACTTATTTGTTTAGTGGACTGTCCTTACAGCTCAGTTGGTAGTAGCTCTGCCTTCTGCGCTGTAGGTTGTGGGTTCGATCTAGAATAAACATTTTTGTGATGAACACAGATGTTTTTTCTGTGACTGGGTTATTATGTATTCTATGAACCTATGTATTTACAAAAAAAAAAATCTATCAACCATCTGGTTCCCATAGTACAAGCTTTGCTTATTTTGGGGCAAGATGGCGTTGTGTGAAATGTCCACCAATATTTATTTGATTTAGGTGTGGCGCTACGACAGTGAATATGTAGACTATGACATACCCTTTCCACTATACGAGCCCCAGCCTAAGAGTAAACAAGGAACTCCTGGACACGGTATACAACTGTTGCTCCCCCAAATCTACTCCATCTTCAAGAGTATGCTGCTGAAGACCAGCACTTTCAACAGTAAACGAAATATTTATGCGCACAAGCCTGGGCGAGCTCCTTTTCAGTTGTTCGGTTAGAAGAAGACGGCTATATAGTCCTGGTTTGTCACGAAAATTTTCAGATGATACCTATTTCGGTTAGAAGAAGATGGCTATATACTCGTATAACATATTCCTTGTATTTCAGGAAAATTTTCGGTGATCTCTATTATACAAAATGCAGTGACTCACGCGCGCGGTTGTGTGATCATATTTTATTAATACTGATACGGGTTGTACAGTCACCAATAAAATTAACTGAACACTTTCAAACTTACATAACTTCTATACACCTTAAACTTCAAAGTAGCTGTTCGGTAAAAGCCACAAAATATGCTTCAAGATGTGCAGCATAATTTTGTAGATGGAACCAAACAGCTTCTTTTGTTGGGTGACTGTACCTAACTATCCCAAAACATTTCGCAGTTTACCTACACGTGAAAGAATTTAAGGAATATAAAGTTTTTCAAAATAAAGTTTTTTTTTTGGCAAAATAACTTTATTTTATGTTTTACCTGAGTAAACCAAATAAAAATTAAACTTATAAGTACTTTAATCTTGCGTCATTATTTTTTAAATAAATTATTCCCGTATCATACTTTTACACCTGTAATTGTTTCAGCCTATAAAGTGTCTAAAAATATTTCGAATTGGTTATGCAAATACAGATAAACCCGGAGGCAGAAGCAATGTTTCGTAATATTCTGTTCTGGCTTTTTAAAATAGCTTGAAGGTATGGATCTCATGCATCAGCTTCAAGCAATTTCTTAAAGAACTTTTAATTAAAACTAAAAGAATTTTCTTTGACAAGACTTGCGCGGATAAAAACTATTCAGTTAGCCAGCTAAAAGGCGATAAACGGGCTGCATAGAGCTTCCTACCCGTCACATTTATCACAACTTTGAAAGGTAGAAAATCTGTTATCTCCAATCAGCTTTACAATGTTCCTCAGTGGTAGCGGTATCAGAAAATAAAATGGAATTTCATTTGTGATTGTCAATATTTACGGGAATGATACTCATTGTTCGATTATTGGATTTGCCCCACATGTTAAATTTCACGTTCTCCCCACATTAAATTCCTTGTTTGCCCCAAAAATATTGTTATCCTTAAGCCGCGTATAAATTAAGCGCGGCAAACCATCGAACATTGGCGCGCGCGGCCGCCGCGCTCTATGTAGACGGGATCGCCGCGCGCGGCGACGCGAACATTGCCGCGCTCGAACGTGCCGCGGGGCGATCCGCTCACTGTCGGTTTTTGAGACCGCATCAAAGGAGCTTCAGCCGTTCGCTCGCGCGCAGTTGGGACGGTTGTAGTTTTAATGATTTGGCTCGCGCGGCAAATACGTAAAAATGGACAACGAAAAGTGCCGTTTACTAATACAATTGTATAGCACTAAAGAATTTTTGTGGAACAGCAAATCCTCCCAATACCACAATAAATCGCTGAGGTATGATGCGTGGGTAGAAATCAGTAAGAAAATCACAGGAGTGAACTGGTCTGACTATCCGCCGCGGTCTGTTCGTAGAGCGATCGCCTGCCGCGCGCGGCTGTCACGTCCAACTAAATTTGTATCTACATATTGGCTCGCGCGGCAAATGAACGTCAACTCTGGTCGAACATTGGCTCGCGCGGCTGCCGCGCTTAATTTATACGCACCTTAATTATGATTGTTTTTGCCATAAACTTTATGGAATTGAAGTGATTGACTGTAAACAATTATATTCGCATAAATCAGTCTATAGGTACATAAGTTTTATTTAACAAACAAAGTTGTGATATGAGTTACGTCTCTGACTGCCCTCTTTAGATATCCTCTAAGATTTAAGTAACTAGAAATCTGAGGAAATTACATATCTCTACCGAGCCTGGGAATTATAGTCGTGATCATGTTTTATTTTTAATAGTTTTTTAATTTTTATGCTTAGTATTTTAGCGTCTGACTGTACCGCCTATGTCCGCTAATCGGCAATAGCAAACAAAATAGCAAACAAACACCGAACATTGCTGTTTGCAGAGCCTCAACGATGATTAGATTAATTCCAAAGTGTTTGCAACTGCGGTTTTAATTATTAAACTATCGGGAACAGTTTGCCGCTTTCAACACACTAAGCTAATTTATTTTCAAATCTACTCAAACTTATATACAAATCAATGTAGGTAGATAGGTTCTCCGATTATTTAGATCCTAGTTTGAGTCTAACCCAGGCTCCTAGCATACCGTAGATATTGTTTTCCTCTACGGAAAAGAAGCGAAATATAGTACATTTAAGGTACTTGTCACTAGTAAAGTTTTCGGAATTCTAAATCGCGCTGATGAAAACACGGAGCGTAACGACTTCGTTATCCAAGTGTCAAAATGTGATTAACATTCTACGGAAAAAGTAGTCTCTTTAGATTTTTGCACGAGGCACATCTTTCAGTTGATTTCAAATGATTGTTCGACGTTGTACAGATAGTCATTCATTTGTGATTTTGGCCAAAATAGCCCTATAATGTATTTAATGATGACGGGACAGGTAGAATCTTTTTAAATAATGTAAATTCTTTAAGTCCCCCCGTAACAAAGAAGGGGATAAATAGAACATTTGTTCCATCCCCCAAAAGGGACAGAGCAGGAGGACAAATAGGAATAATCCAACAAAAATATCTTTTTGGCCGTCCCAAATGTTAGATCGTCTTCTCTGTCTAGTGTCTACAATACCTTATGCTAAAGCGGCAGACACACTTGTAAATCTATTGAAATGTTACATTACATGGAGCCATCCAATGTAGCTAGTGATGGAACTAGTTTGATACAACGCGCCCTGAAGTTTCAAAGCAACAAAGTTAAATTGGATCCTACGCTGTCCATACAATGTAACTCGCAAACATTGCATTGAACATAAATCATTATAAACTTATTGTGCAATATTACTTTATTGTTGGTAGAATTCATGAAATTTTTTAAAAGAACTTATCTATACTAATAATATTATAAAGAGGAAAGATTTGATTGTTTGTTTGTTTGTTTATTTGCATTGAATAGGCTCCGAAACTACTGGACCGATTTGAAAAATTCTTTCACCAATGAGTAGAATTAACTTTCAGGAAGAATGAACATCTATATTTTACGTGGATACTACGCGGGCGACGCCATGAGCGGAAGCTAGTCCGTAAATAAGTTGACAATACTACCCACCCACTCATTTAAATTACTTGACACTGACAAAATTAATCTTAAAAGATACAGATGCCATAAATAAAGAAGAAGAAGAAGAAACACTCATTGAAGAAAAGACCAACGTCAGTAGATAGAACGTCTTTGCCAATGACAACAAAGAACAAACTCTAGGAAACATCCTTTCTCCTTATTTATCAGTAAAGAAAGAAAAGGGACAGAGACAAAGAGATAGTATGTCTGCATGTTAGGTACCTACTCTACAATGCAGTATTTGAAATGAAGCAGTTCCTATTCTGCCCTCGATCCACGTACAAAACGATCGATCTCATAATGCTTTGAATAAATTCCCCAAACGGATGCTGGGAAGTGGGAAGGTCGGGAACGTTGTTCTTACCAGATCTGAAATAGTCGTTCCCTAAATAATTTTTCATTAAAAGATCACAGGTGATCTGCTGGTAGTGGCCCTAAGGTCATCGGTTCGACCCGGTCGTGCACCAATGATTTCTCTGTTTGGAAAAAAATATTATTATTTATTATATAGAATTTTGGAGTACCTACTGACAATCAATCGGTGAAGAAAAATATCTTATCAATTCTTCGAATAGGCAACCCCATTGGTGCATGACCATGTATAAACCCACCTTCGTATCGTAAGGCTACCACAATACCATCACTGCTTTTCCATAACTAATACATAATTATAAAGAGGAAAGATTTGATTGTTTGTTTGCTTGTTTGCAAGAAATTGGCTCCGGAATTACTGAACCGATTGGAAAAATTATTTCACTGTTGGGAAGCTACACTATCCCCGGGTGACATAGGCTATATTATATTTTCAAAAAAATTAGGGATCCTTACTAAAACTCCAATAATGTAACACAAGGTTTAAGAAAATATTCTTAAACCTTGTGTTACATTAACTTGTTATAACTAAAATATTCTGTACATCGCGTGCGCTGCGAAAACTTCGCAATATTAGGATAAGCTTAGTCGCGGGCAACAGCTAGTCTTTAATTAATTGGATAAAAACTTTAATCCCACTGATAGCTTGGAATTTTCCGCAATCATTGTGTAGATGTTAATATCCCCTTTCTGGTTCTTATTCTCAGTTCTGACATACCATATGCACACTGATCTTTCTTCGGCTGAAGCACAATAAATTTACGCCGCGTCGGTTATTGGCAGATAAGTTTTATCGTCTGCCATTTGGCTTCTATTCGGCACTCACATGTTCAAGAATCAGTGTCGATCGAAAAGTACCTAATACTGATATTACAATACAATAACATCGTAAAATGAACACAGTATTATTCAAAATAAACTGAAGAAATAGTTTTATAGTCATCCACCCTATACTCAGACTCAACTTTTTCAACGTGGTTACACCTTAAGAACCTCCTTTCAGCTAAATCGGTTGAGGACCACTGCTTTAAAATTTAGTAGCAAACTATATTATCATAATAAAGTATACTTATATTTTTTACTTATTTTATTTTAGCAGAGAAAATTAATTAATTTTTACACCATAATAAACACCGCGGACCAAAAACGATTGCTCACCCTCCTAGTAAAGATTAGGCGGGCTTCTAACTTTGCTATGAGATCTAAATCGATCAATAGCTGTTTGTCTGTATCACTTTGTGTGTTGTGTGAATTGTTTCATTTACGAGTAGCTTTATTTCGAGCGAAAACTGATATAGAATCGCTTTGTCGTTGACATAAAACTATGACTTATAAAATGTCAAAGCACTAAAGGAGTCTAAACAAGTGAAGTGACAAATTTAAAGTGTGACTTACACGAGGGTCGTGTTATATGGCGTGTAAATCCGTGGCACTAAAGGAGCCTAATTGGAAATTATAGCCCACTCATACGGCAGCCCGGCCATTTGCATTTTTGTACTGTCCACGATTTAACTCGGCTTTAAATTGCTGCGACGATTTGGGATGCTGGTACTCGCCCGTGCCCGTCTTTCGTCGGTAGGTACTTAGCCTGTTTCAACCTGTTTTTTACATGACTGTACTTTATAATGTACGCGCGAGTTGACGACAGAAAAAGTAGGTAAAATCGTAAGGTGCCAACTCGCGCGCACTCGCGAGATTCACGCTCGCCAATTGACGAATAACTCGTACCAACGCTCCGTTTGGTAGTCCTTGGTATGTTATTATCTCTTGCTATTGGTGCTTTCTTAGTTACCTTTCGAATGTTTAGGTAATAGATGTGATGAGATCTTCACGGTGATTTCCTTCACCGATCCCTGCTTGCGTTAATTTTTTTTCAATGAAAGCTTTTCGGCATGAACCTACAACTTTATGATCGATAGTCAGTGACGCTACCACCTCACTATTTTCTACGATGCTATCCACTGACAACATTGTGGCTCTATTTTCTATATTTTTTATTGTTATTAAGTGTACCTAATTTTGGTTTTTGTTTTTTCAATAAAGCCCAAGTTTTTGAGATGGGTGTGGTGTGCACGTGACATAACATGGCCAACAGTTAATAGAATCACGGAAACGGTTAATTGTAACTGTTTTAGCTGATAAACAAAGTCGATATTCCGATGACAAGCTTTTTTCATCTTTGTGTTGGCGCAATTGCCTACTCAAAGAAAGGTAAGAAATAAGGGCTTTTATGCCAAGTATTTTTTGCTAAATGCTACACACCAATTTAGCAGGTAAGTAATTCTAACCTTCCTCACAATGGAAATATACTCGTATTCTAAACGTGAAAGTATGGATTTTTGTTCCTCTTTCACGATGAAACGCCATTATAGTCTGGAATAGAACCTAACCTACTTTTAATCCCGTAAAAATATATGGTTCCCATGAAATAGATTAATTTTTGTTTGTCAAAGTACACCACGCGGGTGAAGCCGGGAGTGACTGCTAATAAATATTGCTTTGACATAAAGTTCAAAGTCGCAAGTTTTCTCCAATTCAAAGTTAGCAAATAAGACGATTTCTATTGTGTTTTTTTCAATCGGTTCCGAAATCGATTGCAAAGTTTTGATGCAAAAAATTAAAAAAACTTCGGCTCGAAGGACCACAACTCAATTTGGATCAAAAACAGGTTACAACACGTGTGGTGAATACAAAAGACTTGCACTTGTTTCGACATGTCAGAACGTGAGGGGTGTGTTCCACTTCGCTCCGTTATACCCCTAAAATTAAAAAACGGATAGAACTAAATAATTTTCCCATAGTATCTACAAGCTTTGTTTAGTTTTGGACTCGATAGTGATAAATGTCCAGAAATATTTATTTATTTATTTTATTGGAAAAAAGACAAGGTATAAAAGATATCGTTAGTCTCAATACAGAAGTTACAGGGCTAAGTTTGCAATTTTGTATACAAATAAAACAAATTAAAAACCATATAAAATCGGTCAAGCCGTTCTAGAGTTAAGTGTTCGAACAACTATGTTTTATATATTAAGAAGATATTAGATAAAGAATCGCTATATTTAATATATCGACGATTTAGAAATGTAATAGAAAATAATGCTCTATATAGACTACATTGTCGTTTAGCGAGATAATGGCTAAACGCAGTGCTGATAGTCAAAAAAACCTAATAAATTTGCATGTATAGATAAGTCCCAAGTACTATTAAAAACAGCGCAGCATTTAAGCGAATCGCACTATAAATCCGAATACAAACAGCTTTGCAAAGCTCCGATAGAACAAGTTCAACAACCCTGATTGGAGGTGGCAACAACAACGCAAACTTAGCTCGTTCGGATCAATCGCCGGGGTGAGACTTCTATTCTAAAACCCCTGGCTTCTTGAAAAACAGTCACCGTTATAATGATTTTAGAAGAAAGCCTCAAGGCTTAGAAATAACCGAGTGGTTTATACACTCTTTCGTAATGCCATAAAATGAAAATGGCCCTTAGGACCACTAATATTTTGCCAATGTTTTGATTGAAAATACAGAAAAAAAAATCAAATAATCTAACAAAATAAATAAACGATTTATACATTCTTTTATAAAATAAAATAAATATGATCACGACTGGTAGGTAATCCCCGGATAGATATCTTCTTCAGATCTTTAGTTACTTAGATCTTTGAGGACATCTAAAGAGAGTAGTCAGAGGCACGTCCAAATATGACATTTGGTACATGCCCACATTTTGCACATTAGTTAGTATTCCGTACGTGACAGGTTGCAAGCCCAACGCCGCTTATAAGAATACTAACCTATGACACATACCTTCGAGTTTTTGGTTCTAGGGTATGTCGGTTTCCTCACGATGTTTTCCTTCACCGTTTAAGAGCACTGGCATTGCGCACATACATTTTTCTAATGGAAAAACTCATTCGTGCACGACCAGGTTTGAACCCACGATCTTGGGATCGTGAGGCAGGGGTGCTACCACTACACCACCAGCGCTCTTTGGATAAATAAATACATGTACTTATACAATAATTTCTCGTTTAAAGGTATTAGATAATAACGGTCATAATGTACGGGCACCGTTTCGCAGAAATAAAGCTTTAGGTACGTAAGAAGTACCTAAGTAGCTACTTACTTTCAAGTTTCCAATTTAAATTGATTTTAGATTAAACTTTCGAGAAACAAACAAGACTGCTCGGATTAATCCGAACTAATGAGTTGCTTATTAATTAATTTAGAATTTGGCAGATGCTGTCACGACACTCTATAGTTATTAAGTTGGATTTTTAACTTTATAGTGTAAGTAGAATTAAACAATTTAAGGAACCCTTTTCTAAAATAACTAGAGTTTATTGCAAAAATTAAAAACCCAACTGAATGAAACTGAAATAGATTTTTAAAGCCGTCATATTATATTTTTTGACATTTTGTATAGCCTAAGTCATTTATGCGATCCAGACGAATCAAATGACACCTCAATTATCAAAATCCGTCCCGCATTTTGGGCTACAGCGACAGCCAAAAAAACTCGCATATATACAAACATACATACATACATACACCCCGAACATATTACCCTATTTTATCGCTTATTAGTCGAAAAAGCACTCCAAAGTATATAAGCAACTGCAAGACCAAACCAATTGAAAAAGAGGATTATAGGGACAATCTGCGGTGTCAAATGGAAACATCCCATAAATAGTTGATGCATCTCAGTTGCAAGCGGGATCGAGTTACGATCCCTTTGTAAGTAGGTAACATCCACATCCTGAATTTAAAAGTATTGTAGTCTTGTTCCTCATGCCTCAGCTTAAATGATTTATCCACTGATGTAGTACGCAATATTTTTACGCAAAACTGCTAAGTAACTACATTATTTATATCGATGCAAAATAATGATCTTTTAACTTTCGCGATCTAACTACATTATTATTAGTATTAAACGGGTATTTATCGCGTTCTAATTACCTTTATTTTCCCGACGTTTCGACAGGTTTGCACGCTGTCGTGGTCACGGGTAGACTTCGTAGTCTACCCGTTTAATACTAATAATAAAATAATGATCTCCTCAGATCTCTAAATACTTAGATCATTGAAGATATATCTAAAGAAAATCAGAGGCACGTCCAAACATGATATTTCGCATATTTTACACGGTAGTTAGTATTCCGTGCATGACAGGTTGCAAGCTCATCGCCGCTTATAAGAATACTATATAACATGACACACGCCTTCGAGTTTTTAGTTCTAGGGTAGGTATATGCAGTTTCCTCGCGATGTTTTTCTTCACCGTTTAAGAGCACTGGCATTGCGCACATAATTTTTTCGAATGGAAAAACTCATTGGTGTAAGACCAGATTTGTACCCACAACCTTCGGATCGTGAGGCGGGGGTGATGTGCCAAATATCATGTTCGGACATGCCTCTGACTATCCTATTTAGATATCCTCAAAGGTCTAAGTCACTATAGGTCTGATGAGATATCTACTGAGCCTGGGGATTACAGTCGTGTTCATGTTTGTTTGTTTTTGTTACAGCGAGAGGTTAAAGTTTCACATAAAAGCCAATGCTGGTAGGTAATCAGAAAAGGTATCAGTTATTCCTTTATCTTTATAGTTAAATGTTGAAATGATCGTTGGGGTACGATTCTTTTCTCATCCGAAAGGTTAGATTACAGAGCTCAATGCAAGCCCTTTCATTTTGCTCCATCCCTTATTTTTTGCCATTCCAAGATGAATGATCTTTGCCGCCCTTTCTGGCAGGTAGTTTTACAGACAATATAATAGTCGCATCCTAAAATTTCTCAGATGTTATGAAATAACCGTTGGTTTTGGCGTGAGAGATATTCGATGGGGTAGACCAGGGTAGACCCCAAGTATTCTTTCACCATTAGAATGCTACATTATCCTTGAGTAACATAGGCTGTATTTTATGTAGATACCTCGCGAGTTAAGCCGCGGGCGGAAGCTAGTAGGTACTTTATAAATTATCAAATACTATACCTAATTGTGGTTGTTTTGTTGTTCTTGTTATTCTATGGCAAAATAATATTTTAGACGTCTAGAATATTATTGGACATTTCAAACAATGCCAATAATAAGTGGCCCAAACTAAGCCTGGGTGGGGATTAAATCCTACAGCGCAGAAGGCAGAGCTGTGTACCAACTGAGCTGTGAGGTCAGTCAATAATACAAATATCAGTCCGATTTCAAATACTTATTAACACCATTTATAAATCTCAAAAAAAATACACCCGATTACGATGAGCTTGATTGGTAACATAAACACCCTTATTTATTAGATTCTTGATTTATGTCTCACAAAACCAGAAACGATATTCAATCTTCAACCAAAGTTATAGAGATCATTTTGCAATTTCCGTCCTCTGAGGTGACACAGGCTATTTAGTGTTTGTTCGGGAAGGGTTCCGAAATATTTAGAGATCACATAATTGTTGTGGGAAGAATCAACTTATATTCTTATCAACAGAATATTGTGTGACACTACCGATATAGATGAGAACTTACTAACAAAACAATACATTAACATACATTATTTAGTAGGTAACAATAAGAGGATCGCATAGTATCTTAAACCAACAAATATATATTTACCTACTAACGCATTATACTGTTACCTACATCTTTTTGTAAAACAAAGTCGTGTTAGTTAAACCATTTATAATTCGAGAACGACTGGCACGATTTTCATAATTTGTGGATTGTTCTCCGTCTCGAATAGCAATAAAACTGTTAAAGCAATTTTAAACGCGGATAAAGTCGCGGTCAACAGCTAGTTGTATATAGAATGATTGCAAAGTATTGATCTTAAAATAGATTAGGTACGGCAGAAGTTTAATTTATATCGTATTACTGAGTAAAATAATGCAGAATAATAGAGATATAAGTTAACTATAACTTTTCGATAAAAACTTGGATTGCATAGTGCGCAACTTTTGATTAAGTTCTCAGTGTCTTTCTTTAAAAGAATTTTCGTTTAATTATTTTCAGATAAAATAAATAAAGAGAGCGCAGAAATGCTTTTAAATAGCATTGTTTCTTTACAAAGTCTCGTTCTGATGCGCTTTTTCTACAAACTGAATAAAAAAGTCATGCTCCAATCATCTTGATGTCGAAACGTTTCTCTCTTTTTTCCTCGTCAACTCTCTACATGCTCTTTATCCGCTATCTCGCTCTGTTAGGAATCCTAGACGCAGCTCTGATATCGACGCAGCCTTATCAGAAAGTTGGTGTTGTTACAAATACTGTCGCTATGTTTATAGATTATGGTTGATATTGTGTTGGCGTCGTCTCGGCTAAGGTTGTTCACATACCTGAATGGCCGTACATCGTAGTATTCGAGAATGGAGTCGCAACGCTCACCAAGATCCGGAGCCGTCACGTCAGTCAGTGCTGGGACGCTGTCGCGAGCGGACCTCTATCACGATCACTCCGAAAATCAGTTCAACGTGTGCGAATTGACGATACGACTCACATTTTTAGCCTTACCAGTGAAGTTTAGAATCATGTGTGAAATTGTGTAGCTGTAGTGGATTATTTGATATCGAAGGTATGTGTGTCGGTTGTTTTTTTATTAATATAGAACTTAGTAGAAACGGATGCGAACGATTTCCTTTTGGTATGTAATATAAACCTGTTTTTTGTCTGGTCAACCGTGGGAAGGAATTTGCGATGTGTGAGTTGACTTGCATTGTTTGCTCAACTGTGTAATGTATTCATTGATTACACAACATTACTTCATTAACTATCTTAGCCTTGTTTGTATTAGCATTATTAATTTGTTCTATAATAACTTCGGTCTTCTTTTTTTTAAACATAATTTCTTCCCTGTGGAAAAGGTTAACTAAGCTAAAAAGATGCTGGTTAACTTACTCCATCTTAAAAGGTTTTAAGCATTATGACATTTTACAAATTAGTAAAAACTTTAGCTGTTTCAATAATCTTTAAAGATGCAAAGACCTGTATACTTTGGTACTAGATAAATTCAAGTTTGTATTCGTTTCTACCTTCATTTTGTCTTTTCTTGTGTATCTTATCATCTGTCATTTTCACCTCATCATTAATATCTGCCAGGATACTTAGTTACATGTTAGCTTCAAGCTCATGGCATCATTCACTTCATTGTCATGTTTACAAACAAATTATAATGTCGCTCATCGTGAATCACCCTATTAGCAACTTTACTAAGAATTACAAATTATGTTGTGGTTTTGTGTAAAATATTGGACTGTAATACAGACACATCAGCTAATTACTTCTTTCATTTGTCCTTTAGTCCCGAAAACATTGCTAGAAAGTAAGAAAAATGTCAGAAACATTTCAAAAGACTATAATTTATTTTGGAAACAGAAATATATTCATAACTTTTCAAGTTCGTATGTATACGCCATCTTTCTTTACAATTTCACTACATTGTTAACTGTTTTGGGTTTTAATGCATTTAAAAGTGATAAGGACAGCTACATTATAACCTACTTTGTCTAATCAGTTATCAGTTGTAGTGATATTATAACAACTAAAGAAATAGATTACTTGTGTACCTACGTAGCTACATATGTTATCAATTAGGTGTGTTACAACTTTTGTGGTGATAAAATGGTCATTACTTTCGGCGACTTTGTGTCTTATAAAAATAATTAACCAGAGACGGACTTTCTTTCAGCCGTTGATAGATACTTTACCACTAATCTACTTCTCTTTACATACCCATCTCTACTGAACGGATTTTGGTGTACAGAACATAATTGGGAGCAGAATAATTTTTTTTTTTTCATTAAAATTGGTTATCGTTAAAAAGTTATCGTGATGCAGACGAAATCGCTGGCAATAATATAATATAACCACTTTGTACGTAGTTATTAATCTGTTAAAATGTCCTAAGCCATTTATTTTCTATAACGCATTGGATAATTATTATGTCATGTTTTTGAGTTTAATAAACTGAATTTGAATTTGAAAAAAAAAAACTGTAGCCAAAAAGGCTAGGTAGATTATAATATAATAGTAGGTATAATACCTCGGTGACCGAGCATTGCTCGTTTTTTTTTGGTAAACGACTTTTTTTAAAAATGAAATGAAACCTACCTAGATCAATTTATCGCTCCCGAAACTCCCTGAATACTAAATTTCATGAAAATCGTTGTAGCTGTTTCCGAGATTCGGATTATATATAATATACAAGAATTGCTAGTTTAAATGTAGGTATAAGATGTTCCTAGGTATGCAAACCTGTATCGTAGAGTTTTCAAAATTAACCCAAAGCAAAACATTAAAAAACTGTTCCAATTTCAATTCTACACAGTCGTTATAAAGTTTTCTTTTCCATTTTTACGAGAATTTTGTTTGTATCAAACTTCCTGAAACACGGAAACTAATTAGCTTATTGTTGCAATGCAAGGAGTGTTGCCAAGTGGTTACAATGGGTTTTGTTGGAATTGCCTCGAAATTATCTAGTGCTACCTAATTATGCTTATTGTTTGCGAAGAGTAGGTAACAAAGGTAAGGGTTCAGTACTTTTTTACAGCTTTTGTGACAATATGCAAAATTTTTGTCATCGCTCAGAAAATCGATAGGATTCTCAAATCTATTGACTTATTTATAATGCGCCTGAAACTTTCTACCACCAGCCTGAAGCACATTACAAAATTACAAAAACAAAAAAAAACACTGCAAATTAAAAATAGGAACATTGTACATTTTTACCCGACTGCGAAGCGAAGACGGTGATGTGTTTGGGGTTTAGGTATGTACATTATAATTGTATGTATGTGAGTTCCTTTGGCTGTGACTGTAGCCCTAACTGCTAAACAGATTTTGACAAATGAGGTATTCATTGGATTTGTCTGGATTTTAAGAGTGACATAGGCTAAAAAAAAATAAAAAATCTAATATGGCGGTTGAAAGAGTATATTTTCAGTTACGATCAGTCGGGTTTTTTTTATTTTTGCAATAAATAGGTACTTACTAGTTTAGCTATCGTACCCCCTTAAACCTGCCATTACATCATCATTTAGCAACTGCGTTCACGTTGCTGCTGGCAAGACTTCATAAAACAAAAAGAAGCTAAGTAAAAGAAGTTTGTTTAAATTTGGCCAAGAACGTGCAGTTGGCAACATTACTTTTCATGGGATACCAGTTTATTAGCTGCGAGTTACTTATTCCCCAATGCAACACTAACTTTGCTACACGGTTCATTTTATTATTCACTAGCTATTCGACATAAAATTTTAATTAAACAAAGCTTATATTTTACTTTAATCGTGCTTTGTTCACCTGTGAAAACTACATGAAAATCTGTTTGGTAGTTTCGGAGATGTGCGCGAAGAACCAAATAAATAGACAAACAGAAAGGACCAGATAATTCTAAAAAACGCTTATTGAAGTTCTATTATTCTTTGTTTTACTTTTTAAATACTTTTCTTCGATGTACAGACACACCCTGTAGAATAATTACTTATGTAAGTAGGTATATTATTTGTATTAAGGCCCAGCATTTTGAAAATTGTAAGTATTGCAACCCTAATCATTCTATTACCGTTAGATTACATTGAAATTGAACAACACGATACTCAAGGATATAAGTGATAAATCAACTGGAGCTAAAACACGAATTAGTTAGAAAACCTTGGTTAAAAATCATGTCAAAAACACCTCTGAAAATTCAAAAATTCCCTAATTTATCAAGAACAGTAAGGTATTTTGAATTTCTATTTCACATGAATATAAATCAGTTAATTTGAAACAAATCAACCCAGCCCTTTTTTGAAATACTTAAGCTTTTTTGAATTACTTGAACATTTTATGTTTTTTATAAATTATCGCTTTCGTTATATAATTCAGAGCAGCCATATTATCATGCCGCACTCTACTTACTTGTCATTTGGGTATTTCGCTTCGTGCTATGTCTGATTCCGCGGAGATCCGCGTTGCTATACGGACCTATGTCACTTTTTTTTGTAACTTTTACGTAAGGAATAGTGTGACGAGTATTCTGGGCCTTAAACGGGTATTTATCGCGTTTTATTTACCTATTTTTTCCGATGTCTCAATAGGTTTACACAATGTCGTGGTCATGTTGAAAAGTCGGGAAAAATTGGTAAAAAAAAGCGGTAAATACCCGTTTAATAATAATAAACAGTGCCTTTTGATTTTACCTAACCTCAATTATTGGAAACTTGAGATTGAAATGTTTGTTAGTAAGTACCTAGTGATACAAAGAACAGAATGAAGAATTTCTAAAAATAAATTTGTAAGGGAAACGGTTCATCATTCCGCTAATCAACACCAATTTGTTCTATCTCGGCCAAACAGATTCAATGACGATCTTGTTTAGAACAAATTAGGAAGCATCAAACCCACTTGTTCTTTAACTTTTATAACTCGACTGAAGTCAAAGTCAAAATAATTTTATTTAAAAAATATCACGGATTTTCTTCTGATGAATTCGACTGTGGACTTTATAATTCTAGTTTAAATTGTTTTTCTCATGTTATTCTATCTAAGTTTTATCGTCTAATTAATTGTGGTGGTTATTTTTTAATTTCTAAATCTATCGCAGGACATCCCGAGAATTAAAAAAAAACAGATATTTTTTTGGCTAAAATTGACTTGACAATTTAACCGACTTTATGACATAGACAATATTACTAATTTAAACACTTAACACTGCCAAAATCTCAAGAGTTCTTCTCGAGACAGAAGAATTTGATCTCAAAAGAGACAAATGCCATAAACAAAGAAGAAGATGATGAATTTGGATGCCAGTTTGACCATAACCCAAGTCCAGAAGAACGGGCAACACAAATTATAAATCAAACACAGAAAACGCAGTCATAAAAAACACTTCTAACCCACATGTACGAATATCATACACCATAACTCTTCGTTCAGTTTTCGTGGGTGATGATGAAACTTAGCCCAACTTACCTTTAAATGGTACAAAAATCTACCCACATTCATCCCACATCTATCTACCCACTCGCACAGCTACAACCAATCTTATAAATGCAAATGTTTGGATGGATGTTTGTTGCCCAATCACGCTGAAACAGCTGAAAGGATCTGGATGAAATTTGGCACATAGGTAGGGTATAGTCTGGATCAGCACATACGCTATATTCGCTATACTTCATTTAACAAGATACCACGTAGGTGAAGCCGCGGGCGGAAGCCAGTGCACCCATAAATTTGAGACTAAGTATAGTTTGTAGGTAGTCAATTCATAAAATCTGTTGGATGCGTTTAACAAATTTAGAAATATTTTAGTGCAGACTGACGGTAAAGAAGATTTAAAATTGTGTTCTGTGGAAACAAAGGCTCATAAAACCCCCACACGGATAGAATATACAACGTGGCATGGGTGAAAGTAGGTACCTACACATTTAGAGCGAGAGACACCATAGGCCTTACCTTACCACAAAACATCTTTAAAGCTCTTACAAAATATTATGTTTCAGAAACGTCAAATTTTCAAGCTTGAAGTGACACTAAGTCATCATCATCTTCCTGCCCTTTTCCCACATTATGTGGGGTCGGCACAACATGTGATCTTCTTCCATTTCCCTCTATCATTCGTCATCTCAGTAGGTACTGACTCCTTTCTTACCCATGTCATGTTTCACACAGCCCACTAAAAAAAAAAAATTGTTTGTCACTTTGTAGTGACACTAAGTACCTATCTACTTTAATACAATTTTTATGTCATGGTACGAAATATCAAAGTTATATTACTTTGACATTGCCCGAAGAGCTTGTGCATTCTTATCTTTCCATTTGTCACAGGGAATAAAGTAACTTTCCAGTTTATTTTTCGAGATTTGACCTGTATGGTGTATGGTCTTTACATCCCTATGAATTTCACTAGATTTTTCGTCTATCTACTAAAACGTACTCATAGGAAAATTTATTGTAATGGTGTGATTCTGTTCACTGAATTACTATAAGTACCTGGGTGACCGAGCTTCTCTAGTTTTTTTTGTAAACGACGTTTTCTGAAAATGAAACCTAGCTATATCGATTTATCACCCCCAAAACCTCCAGCATACTAAATTTCATGAAAATCGTTGGAGCCGTTTCCGGGATTCAGATTATATTTAGATACTATAGATATACAAATATATACAAGAATTTCTCGTTTAAGGTATTATTAGATAATCTATCAAAATACGTAGGTACCTCCTTGTTTACTTTATGTAAACCGAAAAACTATTAGTTTGCGGACGATGAATCCCTAAATATATTGGATAAAAACAATACTATTTGAAGATTCAACATTCACTACAATCTACCAAATTGAAATCTTCCTATCTCAAACCGTCCCCCCATTCACCACAAACGAACCAACACAAATATTTAACTCTCGCTTATCGCAAGCCGAACATTCTCATAATAATGTTGGTTTGTTTGTTCGTACGTGCTATACCTCCGGGGTTTGGATGCGAATTCGAATGTGGATTGGAGGTGTGAATTTCTGTAGTGTTTAGAAATTTGACAAATGGTTTGTCGTATCAAGGAGATTGTATATTTAGGTAGACATATTCAACACTAGTACCTACAAGTACCTACCTATACCTATAAGTAGTAAGCATAAGTAGTAAGTGTAGACTAACTATATTTATATAATTATGCTATCTTACTAACTTACTTCTTGGTTTTTCTTTCAGTAAGTATTGTTCTTTCAACTATGTTAATTAACTATGTCGTCAAGTTACTTTGTATCTTGCTATTTTTAAGTATATCTGCGGAAATTTGTTATTAGCCGTCAACAAACATGCACTATTATCTATTATGTTCATCTAAATTTGTAAACTTAGCAGTAAGTTGCACTAAAATATTAAATAAACTGTCTAAACGGCACTTTTTGAAAAAGTATTGAATCTGTGATCTCAAGAGAACCCATTTATTCACTATTACACACAAATCCGAACGATTTGGATTTTACCTGTCAAGAACAGAGTGATTGGCAACGACACAGTTTTAAACTTTAGCCGTCAGTATCGTTGACATAATTCTTGGTAATCCCGAGAATTTTAAACAAAACAGCCATCTTTGGTTTAAAACTAACTTGACATTTTGACTATGACTTTGTGACATTGTACTAATTTATACACTTGACATTAGCAAAAATGATCTCAAAAGAGACAGATGGATGCCATAAACAAATTAGAAGAAGACATACCTAATGCTTTAGTTTTTCTCCAGCAAAAGAGTTTACTTGTTACACACATCATTCATGTAAACATCAACATGTGTGCATTGCTTGTCGACAAGCGCTTTGCTTGATAAGTATGTTTAGTTTATCATCTGTTACTTGCATTGCTAGGGCTATCTTTACCACTTGAATGAAAATAACTAATTATGCGGGCAACATAATTTCCGTTTAAGATTCCTTATAAAATCTTTTGCAGTTAAAAAGCTCAACGGAAAATAATATTTCACAACGAAGCAAACAGAAATCTTGATAAAGTGCATTGTGGAGCTAGCAATGCGTGCTCGAGCTACAGTCATACCGAAACATTTGACTTTTTTTTAATACTTTCTCGAAAGTCAGTACTCGCAAAAAGCTTGTAGACGTCACTGTCAAACTTTGATTCAATCTTATCACAAGGACAGTTTTGAAACTACTTTTGTTCAAAAATATCTTTATTTTCGTGGTCATGTGGACTTTCAAACCATCATGATTGATAGCACATACACTGACCTGAAAACTGTTATTCTTTTCCTAAATATGAGGTCTGTTTTTCTTTTTCTATTTCCCTCTATCATTCGTCATCTCATTTTTTCCTCCTCTTTAATTTCTCGATTATTCAAATGTTGTGTTGTAAATACTGTAAATACTTATGCAAGTAATCGTCTGTCGCATCATTGTCGCCCTAATTAAAGGGCGATGCTACATTGCAATTTCTAGATAAGTAAATATTATTATAATCATGGACGCTGTGTTATAATTATACATTTATTTGCTACTTTATAACATAGTCTCCAATTGTGGTAAATTTGTTTTAGGTACGTATTTAAGTTATTCGAGAGATTACATCAAAGAAAGATCGAAATAGGGTTATAAGGAGATGAAAGATAAGAAAGATGGATTGTTTGCAAGATGACAGGTAAGAAAGGCGTGAATACGGATATGGTGAAGAAGAGTTTCGAATACAAAAACATGTAGCATGAAGTGGATAAAGGCTGGAAGATGATGATATCAAATCAATCAAAAAAGGAGTGACAATTTTAAATTGTTTTTATGGCTGCCAAAACTCTGTTTGTTGTAATTCGTGTGTATTTATGTTAAGTGATTCCGTTGTTGGGTTTTGATGATTAAAGTATCAAGTACCAGGATGACCGAACTTTGCTCGGTTTACTCGGTGAAAACACGGATAAAACGACGTTTTCTAGAAATGAAACTAGCTAGATCGGTTTATCGATCTAAATTTCATGAAAATCGTTGTAGCCTTTTCCGAGATTCAGGTTAGTATACATAAGAATTGCTCGTAAGGTATAAGATAAATATCAACCTCTTTAAGCCTACAAACTATCAAACAAAAAATGTTTGCGGTATTCATCATCTATCTATATCTTATATCTTCTCTTATTTTCTATCTTCTTTATATATAAAAATGAATTGCTGTTCGTTAGTCTCGCTAAAACTCGAGAACGGCTAAACGGATTTATCTTATCATGGTCTTGAAATGTTCGTGGAGGTCTAGGGAAGGTTTAAAAGGTAAGAAAACGTATATTACTTACTTAAAACGCGCAGACGAAGTCGCACGCGGGTCAGCTAGTCAGCAATAAATATTTCCTAGATAATATTTGTCATGAAAATAGACGTGGAGAGTTCTGTAATCTTTTCAACACACTAGTTCACGAAGAAACAATATTTTTTTGCAACCTCAGCATTGTTTCGGTGTAACAGAGAGTCGGCAACAGGAACATGAAACATGTTTATTTCATGTCTGCAATCCGTTCTCCGTCTACGATTGATATATAGCTAGGCCTTTTGCTTTATAATCTGTTGTGTGCCATAAAGCAAATGTCATTGTGGCTCTTGTGTCATTGTCAGTTGTCATTATAATATAAACAAAGTAACAGTTAAAATGGATTTTTTGCGATGCATTCGACTGTCAACTTTGTCGCTCTAGTTTTTATATTTTGTCTCGTTAATTTGAGTTTTATTATGTAATTTTTATGGTTATTTTCTAATAAAACCCGAGTTCTTGATGCGAGTTAAAATATGTGAATTGTTCCTTTCTAAATTCATTGGAGGATATCCCGAGAATTTTGAACAAAACAGCCATCTTATGTGACGTTTCTAAAACGGAATCGTTACAGAATCGTTCTGGAAGACTTCGTGGTAAGGCCCCAGGTCAGAGCACTGCTCTCGTTCGAGTAATCCTTATCTTTACTGCTGCTCTTGACCACAACACTCCAGGGGCAAGAAGGCGGATGGATTTATACAACTGGCTCCTCTTAGGGTTGTCACATGCCACTGAATTATCTTTAGTACCATTTTACCAAGGGCTGATTCACTGCAATTTGATATTTTACCATTATTTAGAGCAGTGTGTAGTGGTAGCACGCCTGCCTCACGATCCGAAGGTTGTAGGATCAAACCTGGTCGTGCACCAATGAGTTTTTCAATTCGAAAAATGTAACAGTGTTCTTAAACGGTGAAAGAAAACATAGTGTGGAAATCGGCATACCCTAGAACCAAAAATTCGAAAGTGTTTATCATAGGTTAGTGTTCTTATAAGCGGCGATGACCCGTCTCGTACGGAATACTAATCAATACTATGCAATGTGGTCATGTGTCAAATATCACGTTTGACGTGCCTTAACTACCTCCTTTAGAAATCCTCAAATATCTAAGTAACTAGAGATCTGAGTAGATTAGGTATCTACTGAGCCTGGGGATTAAAATTATGTATTTAAAATTTAGATGTCTTTGCATAAAATACTCTTACGATGCCTACTAAATCTACTAATCGACGAAAAAATATCATCGCACTTTCTTTACGGTGGTGTGGGCTATTCGGAAAGATGCGCGTTCACCTTAATTTTTTTGTTATTATCAAAAATGTATCTGATAGTAACAAATCAGTAAGATAAAAATGCTTCAAATAAAATAAGTCCCTCTCTTTACAAAGGACGATCTAAACAGAAAGCAACCCTAGTTCACTAGTAGTCAAGACTTGGCTACACCTCAAACCATTTTCAACCTTGTTACATGATCTTAAAGTTTATTTCACAGTGAATCGGTGTCAATAAATCTAGAAGTGCTCAAGGCAATCCCATTGCAACTTTGAAACTTATAACGTGAGAAATAAGAAATAATTTTCAACAAATTGTACGTCATCTTGTGTATCATTGTTTGCGGTTTGTGATAGTTTATTTATAGATGAAGGACTTTGTTGAAACACTGATTCTTCTTTGGTTATGTTGATAGATATCCCTTATCATATTTTTTTTTATATTTACAGTCCAGCATTATTATTATTAAAATTCAATAAATTATGTTTTAGTTACGATCCTCTCACTACCCTATTTAAATATCCTCAAAGATCTAAGTTACTAGAGAACTGAGGAGATATCTACCGAGCCCGGGGATTATTCATATTTATTTTTTATTTTATTTTACTTATTTATTTTTATTTCAAAAACAGCCAATAAAGCACTTAACTAAAACTAAAACCAGTGACCATTTGGCTCTCACTATTAAACCTATACTTTCTTGCTTAAACACTAACGTTTATTTTAAAATAACTTTTCATTTAAAAAAAATAACAAACAACATAAAAAAAATTGGTAAGTACTTAAATAAGCAATCTGTATTTTTTTTATATTTTAGAATAAAATAAAATAAGTAAGATATTATTTAAAACGCACAGACAAAGAGAGTCGCGAGAGTCAGCTAATATTAAATTAAAATAACAAACTAATCTACTTAATCGCCATTAACTTTGGGGTCTATATTATATTAGACGTGGGTAAAGGCAAGTTAAGCCTTTCGAACTTAGATCCTTTGTCTTGTCGTGTTTAGAATTTGTAGGGTATTTCTCATTTTATGAGTTGGCAAGTAATTAACAGCATTACAACTTCGGAACTTACGGTTTTCTGAAGCTTGGCTTCGGAAGTTGCCAATATATCGGGGGAGGTTGGGAGTTTCGTCAATATTATGTTGCCAACTCTTTAGAAAACTTCTTGTAGAATTTCATCTTATAAGTGTAAACACTTCCATAGCATTAGCATTATTAGCAGTAAGTAAAGGAATCTAAATTATGTGATCTGTCCTTGCCGGTAACGAACTAATGAGTATGCTGTTGTCCATTACTACGAGTATAGTGTTGGATGGTGAAAATACGGATACGGATACGGCTCCAGCAAATTTATTTTGTACAAATTGCTAACGCATTGACATTCGTAGATCTAGACTAGAACATCAAAAAACCAAACCGTTTTGTATTTAAAAAAACATTTGTCAAATACAATCGCAAATCGAAGTAGCCAAGATTTGCTATTTCTACTTAGGCGTTAGATTAAATAAATAAGGATTTAATAACGTCCTAATTTATATTCACAACAAACAATGCAAAAGTAATAAAAAAAAAATGACTAATACGGAATGTGCTATCATGTTCGGACGTGCCTCTAACTACTCTCTTTAGATATTCTCAAAGATCTAAGTAACTAGAAGATAACAGTCGTGATCATGTTTGTTTCTTATTTAATTATACAGACTGCATTAATTTAAATGAAGAGCTGAGACTTTTTGAAATCCAAAAGTTTTCTAGTAATTAACGCTGTCACTGTCCACCAGTGAACACCGGGAACCGCTTTTTAGGTATCCGGATTTTTTGATACGGAAACTTTCGTAGCGTCCAACACTATCCCTCTATTACGTTTTGGAATGCCAGATCTACCACAGATCACCAGTTAGTTCGTGAATTCTCGGTACAATCGTTCTCAGAGTTATATGAGTCGTAATCGATTGAAATGGTGATTGATATTCATAGCGAGAATCACTAGGTAACCTCTGTTCACAAATGGCGGTTACTTGGCCGTCAATTGGTAGCTCAACACCTACCTATCTTCTTTATTTTGTGACATTTTATCTATACTTACATTTAATAAAATCGTTGAGAAGCCGTGTCTGTATTTGATATTTTCAAATAAAAATTAGTGCTACCTAGAGAAGACACGCTACTTAGCCTAAACAACCGTTTAGGCAAAAACAAACCGTAAACAACCGTTTTTAAAAAAAATACTGTTTTTATTATCTGTGCGTTTGTATCCATCTTTTGTTTAATAAATTGACTTATTCTTTGGCGTCGCATTATTTATGCATTTGCCATTTACAACAATTAGGGAAACAATTAATAATTAAAAAAAGCGCGGGATTATGTAGGAACGGAAGAAGGATCAGGAGAGTTAGTAAATATACATATATCTATTGAGAGTGAATATAGTATTTATAAAAGCAATTTAATTATATGTAACAAAATACAATAGTTACAAATTATAATAAAATATTATTAATTGATATGAAAGAAGCTAAGCTGTTATATTATATACAAGGATCTAATGACGAAAGAAGAATTCCTAACAATATTAGTAAATAAATTGACTTGGCAACTTGACTGTGACTTTGTGTCGTTGACAGCACTTAATTTAAAAATACACTTGACATTAGCAAAATTGATCTCTAAGTTACCATAAACAAAGAAGAACAAGATTGTTTATAAGTTTATATATAAGTATATAATTTTGCAAACAAAGTTGTGCGAGGGTTCCATTGGGGCTTTTAATTGCAATAATCATCCCTTAACTATCAGCTGACCCTATAATGTCAAGTCAAGTAATAACCCTGCCCTTTGAAAGTAACTGAACTCCATCTGGCGACATTTAAAACTTATGCAATTCAACGTAAGAATCCAGTTTTTGTGTTTCCTGTCCGTTGCAAAAATAATTGACCTGGCATTTTACGGAAAGGTGTTTGAGGGCTATGAAAGAAGGATTCTAGTGAAGCAGGTTTCTAGGTTCTGGTGGGTTAGGGTAAATTCGTCATCGGTCCATTTTTTGTGCTACTTTTAAGTTCCATACTTGGAGGGTAAATTTGTCACCGTCGAATAAAATATTATTTTTTATGGGTAAATTCGTCATCGATTCCTCCATCGTGGATTTATGTACAGTCAGCATGAGAATTAAGTGAAATAAACCAACACTCTTTGAATGAACAATAATTGTATATTAGGAAGTACAAATAATCAACATTTTGGATATGTAACTATCGATTGTGCCGTTTACATCCAAGGTAAATAAATATGTATTTACATACTGTTTTCTATATTTTCATTTACTAATTACACCTTAAAAACGTTGTAAGGAAGGATAGTTGTATAGGTACAAAACATGCAGAAAACGTGTCGAAATCTGCGAAAAAGGTTTATAAAGTGTAGGTTTATTTAACAAGCAAGATTTCTATTAGTTTAATTAAAGGATTGTTGTCGCAGTGATTGCTAGTTTTAATGGTGGTAAGATATCTAGTTGTAACTTCCGGTAAAATAGGTAAATAAAACGCGATAAATACCGGTTTAATAATAATAACCATCTCGTTAATTTAGCGTAGGTAGACAAATATAACGTCTCTGAAATAGTTTCTCGGCAGAAAAAAATCAAAGAAGTTTCTAAGTTTGAGGGATTTGAAGCATTTAATTTAATTTTCGTAACATTTCCGAATAGGTTTTGGCTTTGGTAAAAACGTTAAAAACTACCGCGATTATCCTCCAAGTCAGTTAACGGCGTTAATAAATATTTTTGACTACAATATCTTATACCTTTAATTAAACGAACAGTTCTTGTATAAATATGTATGTATCTAAATATATAATCTGAATCTCGGAAACGGTTCCAACGATTTTCATAAAAATTATCACGCATGGGGTTTCGGGGCATTAATCGATTTAGCTAGGTTTCATTTTTAGAAAACATCGTTTACCAAAAAAAAATGCTCGGTCTACCAGGTACCTACTGCTTTATTATACGAAGAGAATAAACCTACCCACGAACAAAATAATAAAATAATGTAACCTAGATCTTCATTATTTTTGCTTTACAACATAATATCCTTTGTGTTCATACTTTATAGTCTCGTCAGCATTGACAGTATTAGGTACCTACATAGACTTTGAACATAAATCATGTGTAATCAAATCACACGTGGCCTTGGCAAAGTAGGCATTACGAAGGTCAGACTTTGGTCCAGGGTTAGGTTAAATAGCCTATTGTTCTTACCAAATGTGTGTGAAAATACAGTAAAATAAATTACGCTGGTTTTAATAATTTACGAAATGAGGTTGGCGGATCTAAATAAATAAGCTTATACTAATAAGGTACTTAGTTATATTTGGTAGACTTTAATTAATTAGACCCTCGTGTACGCGAAAAAATTAGGAAAAATATAAAGATTTTCAAATCATATTGAGTTTTCATAATATGTAATAAGGTTCATAGAGTCCATTTTTCTCTCTCCCTCATTTTTCTCGGCTATTTATCCGACATGGTGGTGGAGTCAGCTCTCCTCACACTCCTCTTCGCTTAAAGTCGTCTTCGGAAAAGTTGCATGCTCTCATGTCTCGGTTCAACACAGCTGTCCTTATCACGGCAGGTATTTCTTTGGTCTCCCATTTACGACGTTATATAACTACTTACTGCTTACGTGTTTTGTTAATCTAATAAAGGGCATATGAACAAAAGACGCAAACTATGACAAACAAAAGGTGATTGTCCTTACGGGTAGACTGCGTGCGTGAAGGGAAAATTGGTAGCGAATTTGATGTTTATTCGAATTATCTAAAATGTCATAAAACATGATCTTACTCTAGTAATTGTTTTTATAAAAGTTGTAAAACAAGTTGTTATTGACATCTTGTTTCTTTATCGTGTTTATTTTCTAACATTTTTATTTAAAAACCAATTTATATGGCTAGGCTGAGAAAAACTTTGATCGCACATCAATAGTTAAATTAAAGACTAAAATGTTTACGCAAGCTTTAACTTTTTGTGAGAAAATTAAGATCGTTCGTGTTTTAAAAAATTAAGCTTTCCCCAAAACAACAAAATCATCACCATTGCTCAAATAAAAGTATTTTCACAAAACGTCTTTCCGTGAAATAAAATGTTTAAACGGAACAGTTTATATTTTATTCATAGAAGATATTTAGATTTGCATAATTTGTTTTTCAGTCACTGTGCTTCGGGGAATTAGCGCTGTACCTAGTCGAAATTGCTGGAAACACTGGTCGATATCTTGTTCTCATTAAATTTTCTTATATTTTTAAAACTCCTCGCGACTTTGTCAAACGAACTTTAACCAACCGCTACTCCATTGGAGGTTAAATTTTGAGAATCCATTTCTTAGTGTAGGTACCTACGTCTAATTGCTATAAGGAATGAATCCTCCAAATTTCAAATCCCTAGTACCAAAGGTTTAGGCTCTCAATTGTCTGTCAATAGGTCAGTCACAACAAAATGTTTTATATAGTAACCAGCTTTTTCTCTGCGCCAAATTTCATCCAGATCCGTTCAGCCGTTTCAGCGTGAAAGAGTAACAAATAAAAACACGCATACATAAAAAGTTTCACGTTTATAATATTAGTAGGATAGTACCTACCTAATTGTGATGACGACAAGGTTCTACTGAATACCCATTTCATGTAATATACAAGATCATTTTCCCAGTACTAAACTAAATGTGAACTGCGCAGCTGTTTCTGAATTCTGAAAACTCAGTAAAACTTTAATTAAGAAGGTACTTTGCGAACTACGTTGTGGAACGAACCTTCCAAGGTCTTCTCAAAGTTTTAGACTCCCTAGAACTATCTCGGTCAATTACTTACTTTATACCTTTGGTACCTAAAATGCAGATCGTTTTCACTGCACACCTACTGTGTGTTTATCTTTATGTCCGCTACTTGAAGTGACTATTCTTTTATTCTTCAAGATGTTTTCTGTGTAGGTAAGTAATGTAATACATTTTTAAACTTACGCGATCTGAAAACATTATTATTAGTATTAAACCGGGTATTTAGCGCGTGGGAAGAGCGCTGGTGGTGTAGTGGTAGCACCCCTGCCTCACGATCACGAAGGTCGTGGGTTCAAACCTGGTCGTGCACCAATGAGTTTTTCCATTCGAAAAATTTATGTGCGCAATGCCAGTGCTCTTAAACGGTGAAGGAAAACATCGTGAGGAAACCGGCATGCCCTAGAACCAAAAATTCGAAGGTATGTGTCATAGGTTAGTATTCTTATAAGCGGCGATGGGCTTGCAACATGTTTGGACTTGCCTCTGACTACCCTCTTTAGATATCCTCAAAGATCTAAGTAACTAAAGATCTGAGGAGATATCTACCGAGCCTGGGGATTACAGTCGTGATCATATTTTTTTTTTTATTTTTTTTTATTTTTTTTTTATTTAGCGCGTTTTGTTTACCTATTTTTCCCGACGTTTCACGTTGAAAGTGGGTTATATTTTTCAGCGCGTTCTAGGTTCTATATAACTTTGACAGTGACATCTAGCGGCATTGCTACACTGGCTTGCGTTTAATAATGTTATGTGAAACATTTGTAGGTAATGTGTTAAACACATTGTAACACGTTGGTTATATTTGTTCTTTTAATTTAAATAAGGTTAGTTAGTTTTAATAAGATGACTTTTTGGTGTGTCTGTCTGTGGCGTCGTAGCTCCCGAACGCACGAACCGATTTTAATTGTTTTTTTATGTCTGAAAAGTGATTATTAGTCGGGAGTGTTCTTAGCTATGTTTCCTTCCCTACCCCCGCTTTCGCCGAGGCAGTCTCTGTGTTACTGTGCTCCGTAAATTTTTAAGTTTAATAATTATTTAAAGTGACTAATCCCTCACAAAACTTACTCCAACAATCGTGTTCCGATGTGTAATATTGAGTGTTAATTCAGTGCGAACTTAAATCGTTTGCATTTCGACATTATTCTAAAAACTGTGATCGAGTTTCGCTGTTCATTATTGTAAAGTGCGGGCAGTTAAAAACAGTGCTAGTGACGGTTGACCAAGTGACTCAACTACTAGTCAAAACTAATACCAAAACCAGTTCGGTCATAGATATTGCGGTAGCATCGCTTGGACTATTTCAATCATTGCGTCACGGCACCGTTAGTGCAGGCGGTATAGTGTCGAACTCATCACATTACTCCGTACCGGCGCCACGACGCCGTGACTTCACATCTCCCTGAGCCAAACTTTTTGCATTTTGTATAGTCAACGTAGGGACGCAGCGCCGCAGTAAAGATGATCTGTTTAGCTTGCAATAATAAACTTAGCAGGCAAGACAGTTTTTTAGAGTGTAGCCAATGTCATTGCCCTTATCATATTGAATGCCTGAATATAAGTAAAGAACAATTCAAAGCGCTACCAAGTGATTACCTCAGCAAATGGACATGCCCACCATGCTCTAACGTAACGAGACGGGCTAAGTCGAATGTGAACACTCCTGTCCGACAGACACAAGTGCCGATCTTAGAAGATTCCATAAACTTGTCTTGCGAAATCATCCACTCGCCTTTACTTAGCCAACACGAAGATAGTCTCGTTACGATGGATAAAATCAGTGCGCTATTGGAACAAAAATTGGACCAAAAGCTTAATGCTTATCTATCTAGTTTTATGGAGAATTTTCGTGCAGCCTTAAAGGACGACGTCAAAAAAATGGTACACGCCGAGATAGGTTCAGCGATGCAACAGTTGAAAGACGACTTTACCATTACGACTAATTTCATGGGTGAAGAACAGACAACCCTGAAACAAGAGCTTCAGAATAAGTCGCTCCTCATCAAGGAACTGGAAGCTGAAAACACACGGGTCAGCAATGAGCTAGGCTTGCTAAATAGTCGCCTTGCTTCCATTGAAAGAATATCCCGTGCCAATAATCTCGAGATACAAGCAGTTCCAGAGAGCCGAAATGAAAACCCCATCACTTTGTTTCAAAACCTGTGTAAGTCTTTAAACCTCAAAATTACTGACGATCAGATTTTCTCATGTCGAAGAGTAGCCAAGATGAACAGCTCGTCAAATCGTCCCCGGAATATCCTAGTATCGCTCGCCAACCCTCGCCTGCGAGATGAGGTCCTCTCCGCGTGTCATCGATACAACCGGACACACAAAGACCATCCCCTTAATACGACTCATCTGAATCTCCCCTTGGAGAGGCGACCGATATACGTCAATGAGCACCTGTCTCCTGAATGCAAGGCTTTGCATGCAGCGGCTAGGAATGCGGCTAAAGTAAAGAAATATAAATATGTGTGGGTCAGATATGGCCGAGTACATATGCGTAAAGCGGATAATGCGGACTGCGTCCTTATTAAGAACACTGATTGTATTAATAAACTTTCTTAGTTGTTCATGTAATTTCAAATTATTTGTAATTTAATCGTTTTGTATGTTGTAATTATTTCTCTGATTTATATTTTTCCCTTAGTCGTGTACCTACTTAATAGTTAATTTTGTGATATTTTACTGATTTATATTATTGTTCCTGTTTATATCCTCGCTATGTTAATTTTTTATCAGAATGTGAATCGCATACGAACTAAACTCGAGATTTTTTACCAAAGCATACTTAATAGTGATTATGATATTATTTGTATTACTGAAACAAATCTTAATGAAGGTATTTTTGATGGCGAACTTTTTGATAGTCGTTATAATGTAATAAGACGTGATCGATTTGATTCTTGTAGTGAGAAAAATGAGGGTGGTGGTATTCTTATGGCTCTAAAAAAGGATATTAGCTTTACTCGACAGAACTCATGGGACTGCGAGGTGGAGGACTTATGGATCACTGTTCATCCGAACTCCACGTGTTCAGTTAAGTTAAATATTTGCTTATGTTATCTTCCTCCCGACCTATCACTTAAGCACATTGAAATATTTTATACAAACGTGCAAAATAACTTGGTTAATTATTGCCACTCTGGTGAATTTCTTTGCTTGGGTGATTTCAATACGCCAGCTATGCACTGGTCTCCGTCTCCGGACTCTCATAATATGATTCCTGATCATTACCATGGAGGTAAGGCTGTTCTTCTCATGGATACCATGTCACTGTGCAATTTGTTTCAATTTAACAATATTCCAAACAGGAATGATCGTTACCTAGACCTCATTTTCTCAACTACTAAGGCTATTAAGGTTTGTAGTGCCGACCCTTTGACTCGCTTGGACCAACATCATCCTTCATTGGAGATAGATATTGAAATTAAAAACCATAACCATAACATTTTTCATAAAAAGAAACAGAAGCGCCATAACTTTCGTAAATGCAATTTTTCTGACTTGTGCAGAGATCTTGAAGCGGTCGAGTGGCAAAATGTCATATTCTCAACAGACATCAATAAAATGGTTACATCATTCTATACTACGCTCAAAAATATAATTAATAAACATACTCCACTGACCAAAGACGATACCTATAAGTACCCTCATTGGTTCTCGACAGCCCTTAGGAAAAATCTCGAAGATAAGGCTAAATATCATCATCGTTTTAAAATATTTAAAAACCCTCGTGATTATGACACCTTTTCTATGTTTCGCAGAAGATGTAAAAAGCTTATCAATGATGACTACAACACCTTTGTTTCCTATACTGAAACTTCCCTGGATAAGGACATTAAAAGCTTTTGGCGATTTATAAATTGCAAAAAATCATCTAATGATATTCCTCAAACGGTAAGGTATGGAGATTTAATATCGTCCGATCGCAAGGGTGTTTGTGAGCTTTTCTCGAACTATTTCTGCTCAGTCTACGAAAGTTCAGTAACTGTGCCTGGTTCAACAACAGTATCTTACGCCCAAAATAGAGTATTATGTAATGTGGAGATCTCTCATAAAGATATACTTCGTAAGATTGCTCGTATTGACCCAAACAAAGGGGCGGGCCCTGATGGTATCCCTCCCTATTTCATAAAAAGGTGCGCTAAAGAACTGAGCATTCCCTTAAGAATTATATTTAACTCATCTCTTCAGGCTGGTATTTTTCCGTGTGAATGGAAGACAGCTCACATTATACCGATATTTAAATCTGGTGATAAATCATGTTGTGAAAACTATCGACCGATCAGCATACTTTCGTGCTTTGGAAAAGTCTTTGAGTCACTAGTTTATGACTCGCTTTATTATCATCTCGAACCGCTATTATCACCCCGTCAACATGGATTCATAAGACATAAATCTACTACCTCAAATCTCCTAGAGTATAAACACTACCTTTGCAGTGCCTTTGCCAAGACTACCCAGGTTGATGCCATATACACCGATTTTTCAAAGGCGTTTGATAAGGTAAATCATTCAGCACTGTGCAATAAATTGGCTTCATGTGGTATTCACGGTAGTTTGTTGCGTTGGATAGAGTCCTATTTGCATAGACGAAGTCAGCTTGTGGCTATAAAGGGCTTCACCTCGTCGCCTGTCGTGGTAACATCTGGGGTGCCTCAGGGATCTCATTTGGGCCCGTTATTTTTCGTTGCTTTTATTAACGATATTGCTGATAGGCTCAAAAGTCCATGCTTATTATATGCTGACGATTTGAAAATATACTCTACCATTACTTGTCCAAGTGACTGCATGGCTCTTCAATCGGATTTAAGTGCCGTGCATGACTGGTGTGTTGAAAATCTAATGTCTTTGAATGCCAAAAAATGTTGCGTTATTACGTTTACCACGAAGAAGCAGCGAATTTTGAATGATTATAGCGTTAACAATCATTTGCTTGATAGGAAATCTACTGTGAAGGATCTTGGTGTAATGTTTGATGAAAAGCTAACGTTTCGTGATCACTACAGCTACATCACAACTAGATGCTCTAAGCTTCTTGGATTTATATCAAGATCTACCAGAGATTTCAAGAACCCGTATACTCTTGTGTACCTGTATTACTCACTGATTCGCAGTATTATGGAGTATAATGCAACTGTGTGGTCTCCATACTACAAAGTTCACATAGATACTATCGAGAAAATTCAGAAGAAATTTTTAAATGTTTTGTGCTATCGATGTGGCATTCGGCGGCGTGCCGACCTCACTTACCCCGAGAAACTGAATAGGTTTGGTTTTCTGTCACTAGAAACTCGTCGTAAGTACCTCGATTTGATCCATCTTTTTAAAATAGTGCATTCTATTATTGACTCCCCCAACCTTCTCTCTTGCATTAACATTAACATCAGGCCTAGGCCACGGTATCCTTTTCAACATACATTCTATTTGCAAGTATACTTAAATAATACGTCTTATTATAATCCTATTGTCAGAATGTGTCGCCTATATAATGAATTGTTAGTACGTAATAGTGAAAATTTAGATATTTTTAACGAAAAAATCATTCGATTTAAGAGCGATTGTCTAGCCATTCTCTATAGAGAATGGACTCTAAACGATATAATATAATTTAGTATCATTAATTTGTTAAATCCCTTTTTCCCATTTCCCCCTTCTTGTATTATAATTGTAACACGGAACTGTCTAGCCTTACTATTGTTATCATGCTGTGTACACATGCTTAGAGATACAATCTAGTTTATAATCTTGTGATTTCTTTGTTCTGCTTATTTTTGGTTGTATTTTGTTTTGTGTGCCTTAATAAATAAATAAAATAAATAAAAAGATGGAAATCATTCCAAGATGGCCGCCACAAAATGGCGGGCAAAATTTGTGAAGAACTTGTTATAATATTTATTTCACTTCCACGTTTGAATCTACGGCCAAGAGATCGGAAGGTAAGGTATTTACCTCACCACCAGTGCTTCTACCTCAGCCCTAATCTGACTAATAAAATAAGTGGGCTTTCGTTTACGGGCCTTCGCCCCTCCCCAGCAGCACCCTAACCTAAATCGTCTAGATTTATAACGGTGTTACTTACAGTTAGAATAGGTACCTAATGCTTGCAATTGGCTTCGTTTAGCGTTTTATCACGGTATTTGGTATTTCAGTTACAGCACCTTTTAAACAAAATTAACGGCAAGGCATTGTCTTCTTTATTGGGCCAGCTTATAAGGACTAAAGTTGACTACACAAATATATAGCAGTAATATTTTTTGTTTGTTTTTTCGGATCCAAATCATCAATCCTTTTCATCCGATACACAGGTAACATGGTGTTTTATTTTGTTAGCTTTGAGTTCCTAAATTCGTGAATAATTAATTCCACGCAAAACTTTTTACATAACTTTTTACAGACATCACTTGACACTGACAAGATTGATCTGTGTGAGATGCCATAAATTGAGAAAAAAAATTGTTATAAGTTAAAACCTTTAACTTAAAAACATTTTACTGGCATTGCACTCATAATTTTTTCGAATAGAAAAACTATGATCAGGTTTGAACACATGACCTTTGGATCGTGAGGCAGGGGTGCTACCACTACACCACCAGTGCCAGATGAGGCCGGAAGAGAAGTAAATTTTTGTTGAAAAGTGAATTTGAATTTGAGCTAAACAAAACTGCAGTGTGACCATTTGTGGCAGGTTCCTGCCATTTTGGCAGGATTGGCCTCTCATTTTAGACTATGGCATTATCAGCTGACGTTTTAAAAAACTGGCAGTTTTTGGCAGTATTGGGGTAGAAAGTAAAATGTTACTTAGAATATTCAAATATTCCCAATTTCGCAAAATGACTGCTGTACTAAATAAAAATAGTAGCTAGTATTAAATAAAAATATGTGTATTACTTTTCTTAGTTTAATAATTCAGTAATTAAAGTTGGCAATATTTAGGCATTTTTTACTACCAACTTTGGCAGGATTTGGCAGGTTTTTAACAAAAGTTAGGCAGGATTTGTATTTTAGAGTTGGTCTCACTGCAAAACTGTTAAATGGGAATTGTTAATAAAACATAAAATGCCTGTTGTAAATAACTTGAAAATCACCGGTTAGAATGTAAAACCCTTTGATCTATTTGCCCTAATCGATCTATTAGGAACTGTGCTCTTCAAGTGAAGATGATTGAACCTTGCCATCGCCGACACAGGTGTACATTCAAATGATCCTCGTCTCCGATCGAGGGTTCATCGCAGCCGGAGATGAAGCGACTTAATATTCCGATCGGGTGCCTCCGCGGATACCGACTGGCGTCAAACGTGGTTCTACCCACCCGTCACAGTGTAGTTGCCTTATGGTAATGAGAATTTATTGAAATTACTGGTAATTCTTATTGAGCGAACTGACTTAAAAAACGTTTAACTACACACGATCTTATTTTGTTTAATCCAAATCTTATACCTTTAAACGAGCAATTCTTGTCATCATCATCATCAGCCTATAGCAGTCCACTGCTGGACATAGGCCTCCCCTAATGAGCGCCATTGCGCCCTGTCTTCAGCTCGACGCATCCAGCCTCCACCAGCAGCCTTTCGCAGATCGTCACTCCACCTAGCCGGAGGGCGTCCTACACTACGTTTGCCGAGCCGCGGTCTCCACTCGAGAACTCGTTTACCCCAACGGTTATCGGTTCTTCGACAGATATGGCCAGCCCACTGCCACTTCAGCTTGCTAATTCTCTGAGCTATGTCGACAACCTTTGTTCTGTGTCGGATAGTCTCATTACGGATTCTATCCTTCAGAGAAACTCCGAGCATAGCTCGTTCCATTACTCGCTGAGCGACTTTAAACTGGTGGACTAGCCGTACCGTGAGTGTCCACGTTTAGGCTCCGTATGTCATGACAGGTAGGACGCACTGGTTGAAAACTTTTGTTTTCAGACATTGTGGTATGGGTGACGAGAAGACTCGACGTAACTTTCCAAAAGCTGCCCAACCTAGCTGAATCCTCCTCTTAGCCTCCTTTTCAAAGTTGTCTCTACCTAACTGTAAAATCTGTCCGAGGTATGTGTACTGCGAAACAACTTCAAGAAGGTTGCCATTAACAGCGACAGGTCTCGGGTCAATTCGGTTATTAACCATGACTTTGGTCTTATCCAAATTCATGCCGAGACCCATCATCCGTGAGGCTGATGCTAGGTCGTCCAGCATCTGTTGCAGCTCCTCCAGCGACTCCGCCAGTAAGACTATGTCATCTGCGAATCGTAAGTGTGAGATGTGCTCGCCACTTATGCTTATGCCTATGCCTTTCCAGTCCAAAGTCTTAAACATATCCTCCAGCGCGCTTGTGAACAGTTTTGGAGATATTACATCTCCCTGTCTCACTCCTCTGCGCAGCTGGATGGGCTTAGACTGCTGGTCCTGTACTCGGACACTCATGGTGGCGGCTTCGTACAGACATCTCAACACTTCGATATAACGATAGTCTACTTGGCATCGCTGTAAGGATTCCAGAACAGCCCAGGTTTCGACAGAGTCAAAGGCCTTCTCATAGTCCACAAAAGCCAGACACAGGGGCTAATTATACTCTTCTGACTTCTGTATAATCTGTGTTCTGTATAAGTACTGGTAATTCTCATTAAATTTTCTCAAAAAAATTTTAACTACACACAATCTTATTTTGTTTGATCCAAATACAAATTTAACAATAATTTAAATGGCAGTTCTTTACAGTTTAAACTACCGAGTATGGGGATTACAGTCGTGATCATGATATTTTTTTCTTCTGTTGTAGTCCTGTCAAAGTTGGGGACTGTAGGAGAAACTGATAATGCCTTTTACCGGTAAAATGAATTTGACAATGTTTGCTAACATTGTCAAATGCCTATTTGTCAAAATCCATGCAAAGGTAACTCTGTACCACGCCTAAACTACTGAACCGATTATGATGATATTTAGTACAAAGATAGACTAGAGCTTGAGAAAGGATAGGCTACCTTTTATCCCGAAAAAAATACGATTTCCGTGGTATATAGATATGTTTTTGTTTTTCAAAGCTACTCCTATGCTACTAATATTATAAACGCGAAAGTTTGTAAGAATGTATGGATGTCTGGATGTCTGAATGTATCTTTGTTACTCTTTCACGCTGAAACGGCTGAACGGATCTGGATGAAATTTAACACAGATATAGATCATAAACTGGAATAACACATAGGCTACTTTTTATTCCGAAAAAATGTACGGTTCTCGTGGGATAAATTTGTTTTGTTAGGACAAAAACAGGAATAGAAGTTATCTAACTGAGCTATCAGTCACTGTGGCTAGGCAGCTCGGCAGTAGGCACCAGGTAGGTGGGAGGACCAGTCCCCACAGTGGATTAGCAAGCCGCCGCAGACCACAGATAACACAGCAGTCTCCGATGACAAGGCATACTGGTTACAAGTACTCAAACCCACTCAAGGCTTTGGGACTTTGATACTGCATCCGGCCGATTCTGAACGCAATACAACAAATACGCAAAACGCAAACATTACACACCGAGACTCACCCACTATGTAAGTAAGACGATTCAAAATGATCTCTGTGATTTTACTTAATAAATAATTACTTAATGACTATTGACTATTGACATTTATGACGATTGTTACTAATCGAAACATTATGAACTATCTATCGATCGTTTGTAACTTTCTTTTGATAGCTCAACTGTTTTATTGTATTTCATAATTATTATAGTAATCATTATTGAGATTAATCTTTATATATATTTAAACAATTTATAATATCAACATATTGTTTTATTGCGTCCACATTCATAAAGCGAATACGCTAGTAAAAATAAATTCGAAAAAAGATCATATTTATTAATGTTCAACTAATAGAATACCTGGATGATCGGTTTTTTACGTTTTCTAAAAATGAAGCCTAGCTAGATCAATTTATCTTCCCCGCATTGCTTATTAGATTTCATGAAAATTGTTGGAGCCGTTTCCGAGATTCTGATTATATTATATACCTACCTACATTATATACAAAAAATTCTCGTTTAAAGGCATTAGATAGATAAAAAGATCACGTTGGTAAACTTACAACGCGGGAGGAATTTTACAACCGAAACACTAAAGTTTTTTGTTTATTTTTATCCGACCGCCGTCCATCTGAGTGCTTGGGCCTGGCACTAGACACGGGGCGAGCTATAACGAGAACTATGAGAGTTTGTAGACTATTATTGCTAGTAGTAATTAGTAGACCACCGCATTGTACCTACTACCTAAATACAGGGTGAATGATTCCCGCGCAGTTTTTTTTTCACCAATATCCACCTAAAGTTTAAAAGAAATCATATTACCACGAAAGTACCAGGTTTTTTTTGGTCAATTTTATTATGAGGTTGAAAGTAGTTCAGGGAAAATTTCAATTTTGGTCATTAAATTTAGAGGTTTTCAGCTTACGAACACAGTTTATTCATACTACTACTCTCATCATACTATCAATCATACTACATTCTACTCATTACAGTATAAATAAAAAAAAGAATAAAAAAGCATTAGATAGATAGATAGATAGATAGATAGATATATAGCATTTATTGATAAAAAACATGACATTAAATGGTGGTTAGCGTCTTAAATCCTAAGTTAACTAGACACTAGAGTTCTCTTAAATAAATTACAGACACGCTTAAAAAATAGCTATGCACACAGGCACAGCGGTGTCACCACATTCACGTTGAACTTTGTATAAAAACCATGCGAACCAAGTCGCGGGGAGTTTTACTAGTCTGCCATACAAGTAAAGCAGCGGTTAGTAACTCCTGTTATTATGTCTTTATAACCACTTAGTCATAACATCACAATGGTTTTGAGAACCCGCTGCGTGTCTTACGCAACGCTACAATCGCGTGCAACTTTCACCAAAAATACACGCAATGTCCTAACAATCTTCGGCTTTATTGCTAGAGCTGTAAGGTTGAATTTAATCATAGCTCCAGATACACCATTGAATTTATAGATGAAAACGGAACTCTGTAGCTATATACTATGTAAGTAGCTTTACAGCCTTTGTTATAAGGTCTAAATTTAATTGGGTTTTGTTTTCCGTGCGTTTTGTAATAATGCCTCCTACTTATCTTTAAAACACCTACTTTACTATAATACTATATAGAATATAATCGCGCTGCTATATAGAACCATCAAAATCGGCCAATAAATCGGAAATTTTACACACAAAATTGTGTTTAAAATAAAAATACATTCACATTTAAAAGTCGGTTATAAACGCAGCGTGAACGTTGCGTTATCGCGGCGAAAAAAACAGCTAGTGTGCTAACCCTTCTTATTAAAATTACGCGAGCTATTGATAGAAATAGTCATTTTACCTACAGCAGAGCAGGGAATATTTATTTCTTATGTAGGTAAATTGTTTCAGATTTTCCCCACCCACGTTGTTTGTGCCAAATCCAAATAAGATTTAACTATTTTATTCTTCGATTTCAACAATAGTGCTATTAAAGCAAAAAAACATGATTACCTACGGCTGTAAACCTCAGGCTTGATAGATCCTACTAATATTATAAACGTGAAAGTTTTTGAGGATGTATGGATGGTTGTTACTCTTTCACCGATTGAATGACTTGGCACAGAGATAGGTTATAGTCTGGAATAGCACATAGGCTATAATTTAACAAGGTACCACGTGGGCGAAGCCGCGTGCGGAAGCTAGGGTCCATATACTAAACCTAACTGCATAAAACAATATCTGTTAGTAACTCAGGCAGTAAGTACCTAACTTCGACCATATTGATTCTTATCTATGCGAAAATGCGGTATCTACAGAAACTAACTATTCCTGGAACCGTGAATATGCAATTTCGGTGCAAAGGTAACGTAGGGCCTTCTTACATGCACACGTCTACTACGGCTACGACCTAAACGGATATCAGACCGAACGGCGCTACAGCCTCATATCATATTCCTGTTTATTTATTCACTCTTAATGCTGAAACAATTTAAGTGTCTTTATTTCAGAAGCGCATTATTGAGGTTTGAATTATGTTTTGCGTGAACTGACGCAAAAATAAAAAACCAAAGTCGCCATACTGACATTTCACAGTTTTTTTTTGACATTTAATTATAAAAATAAAGCATAAATAATAAAGCCTTACGTCGTCACTCTAACGTAATTCAGACTATTTCAGGCGAATCATCAAAAGACCAAGTGACATAATAAGATGAAGAAGAGATACATAAATACATACATCCCAAACACATTGCCGCTCTTCGCAGACAGATGAAAAACACATAACGTCATCAAAACTCCCTGCAACAACGAAAAGCCTGTGAAAAGGCTTTTAGTAAAAAGTAGGTGCTTGTTCTTGCAAATTTGCCATTCCTCTCCTGAATGTATGAATGAACCAAAGAATGAACATTATTCGTGGCACGTCTCGTAATATTCCGTTCCTCGCCTTTTCTCATAGTTTGGGTGTCGTTCAACTATGAAATGGAAAATTCTTGGCGGCAAAACGTTAGAAGTATCTTTGAATGAGTTAAATGACAAGGCATGTAACTACTTCGCAAAACCACAACGAGATAATCAGAACGAAATATTCAGTCGAATTATCGATTCTTTTTTTTCAGATTCTAATTATCGTACCGTCCGTAGTAATAGTCAAAACGATGTAACCTATTATAGTAGGAGTTTTGAAATTATTGTGCCGATAATACCGTTGATTGTTTCCGGGGATAGACATCCAGAACTTAGAATAAACAAACTGTCCCTTTACCGGGCGGAAGCTAGTTTTTTTTTAAACTTTATAGAAATAAAGAAAGAAGTAGAAAGTAACATTTGGCCAAACAAAAATGACACTTTTGTACTGGCATAATATGTTGTATATTCGTCCAATAACTTTACTTCTTCAAGTGATGTTCATATAAGCACAGTTTGGTAGTAATAATGGTAAAATATTAAAATTGTGTAAAATCGACCAGGTAGGTATTAGTGTAAAGGTATAATGCCTATCCCCGTAATGCTCTCTTAATGAGTTGTCATTAAGAACTCTTTGTTCATTCCTCTCGTATAGCATGCCTGTTGAAATTTCTCTGCTCTGATAAATATGAGGGTATCACGGTACAATGATGAATAGAGGCGGGCCACGGCGTGCTTTCTAGCATTGTTAGTCACCCATCCTAATGTAACGACTGTTGAATGTTACCTACAAATGATATAAAGCCCAAAGAATTACTATTTTACTAGGTTCCTTAAAAAACAAAAACAAATCCATCCCACGGGAACCGTACATTTTTTCGGAATAAAAAATAGTCTATGTACTATTCCAGACTATAATGTATCTCTGCGCCAAATTTCATCCAGATCCGTTCAGCAGTTTCAGCGTGAAAGAGTAACAAACTAATACATCCATACATACAAACTTTCACGTTTATAATTTTATCTAAGTAGGACTAAAGTACTATTTAATCTGTGTTAAAGTTTTAAAACACCCTCAATCTAAAAGCTACATATTATGTCAACTTACGAGTAAACTTTGAAATTACACGGATTCTTAATAACATCTCAAAGTCTTCAGACAGATCTTGTTTCAGTAGGTTATACGAGTAATATGTATATCTAGTCATTTATTTTCTCCTTTCAATTTACAACTCTCGAATTTCCGCGAGTTTGAGACAACCCGGCTATCGCTGCGCTTTGTAGAAACTTTAATGGCATTTTTTCTGTTTGTCGAAACTCCGCTTTTCATTTGGAAGAGGAAAGCGCAGTGAGCAGCCATTTTTATTTACCGAACGTTCTTAGCGTTTTAGCTTCCAGTTTTATACGTCAAAATAAAATGTTTGTAAGTGCAGCCGCGCGCGTAGAATAGCATTTTTTTATAATGCTGAAAAATGCTTGCCAAAGTAATTGATGTAATAGTAAAGTTGAACGAATTTGATTTATTAAGGGAAATTTTTGTACCTAAAGACTCCAAGTTCGAACAGGATCAAGGCTGGAGAATATTTTCTTTTTGCCAGTAGGTACTTAAATAACAACTTTTGCATTTATTACCATTAGGTACTCAAAATGTCACAATCTGTCAAGAACTTTTATTTAACTTACGTAACATCACGTATGAAAAACTTTATAGCTATGTACCAACTTTACTGTCAGAGTTTATGAAATATGGAGACACGGTGAACTTAAAACTTCGAAACATGTCTTGTCTTTGAAGTGTAGGTAGGTACCTACTCACTTAAGTTGCCTAAAATTTTATTTATGTTTCTAAAGTTGTTGACAATAAACCTATCTATATTTAAATATTAAGAACTTACTATAACCTCCTTTTTATTCAATTACTTTAATACGTAATTGAGTAAAGATAAGTGTATTAAAATTTGACAAATAAAAAGGCTTAATTAAATAAATTAATTGAGTTGTGGCTGTAAGTAATAAATTTATTTTCTAAGTAGCTAAATATTATTTTTATCCTCAATCCATTTTGTTTCTTTGTTTTATTACAAATAAATATTTTGTAAAATTTTCCTTGTTTTTGTACAAGAAACAGCAGTACAACAGCTATCTGCAACGATTCACAAAGAAAAAAAGGGCTTAGAAAAGTTTTGTATAGAGTTTTGCACAGTGCTAGTCGCCATTTAAGTATTTTTTTAGGTGTCAGTTTTCCATTACTATTTGTATTGAGATAATTAGAAGTTTTAAGTGTACTAGAAGTTCTAAGTAAGTATACAATAAGACTCATGATGATACACAATATGGCCGCATTTCTATTCATTAGCTTACCATAATCTGGTCAGTTATATCACATAATCTGGTCTATTAAGTGACTCCTCTGTCTGTGATACTGATTATCACGACATTTTAATAAATGAAAGGAACTACTGAGGCTTATTTGAATAACTGGTAACGCGATAAAAAAGAAAACAGCCTTTGATTCTATGTACCTACTTGTATTTATCTATCTATACTACTATACTATAGTAAAACTGTAACTGAGCAAAATCTGCACATAGGTATTATATTTTTAGTAAATTTTAATTGGGGATAGCATAAAATAGGTACAATATAAATACCGAAACAGCACTTTTTACCGCTTTTCAGAATCTTTGACTGTCTGTATATCTTTTTGAAATCGTAGGTATATTGCTAAAACTACGTGATGGATTTTGATGAAACTTGACATAATGCTAGCCTATAGAAAAGGATCTAAGATAAAGTCATCACGCTCACACACGGTCAACAGCATTTCGCGAAGTCGCAGGTACCTACAGCTAGTAACTAAAACTATTTTTATTTTTCACAGGTAAGATGAAATTCTCACAACTTCCAACCAGAAAAGCTGAAAATCGTAAGTACGTTTAATAGCACATAAGAAGTTGAGTTGAGTATATCACTGCCAAGTAAGTGCCCGTCGTAAATCTTACCCGGGCCCAGTTAAAAACTCATAAGAAACAGTTCTCTTTTTGTTGGAAACTTCCAACAAAATGCTATACGCCTTTTGTCAGAGGAAAACAAGCAGATTGAAATGGAGTCGAATTGAAGCTAGCCAGTAATATTTTTGTATAATTATGAAACTTGTTTTTCAGAAAAGGCATGAAGTTATATACAAGGTGTTACCAGACTACTTCTGAAAACTTCAAGGGGTTAAATACCCATCAATATAAAAAACTTTTTTTAAGAAACCAACCTTGAGAGCGAGAAAAAAAACAGTTGTTTCATACAAAAGTTCAATACCTAACTACTGTTTTTTTTTTATCGCTCACAGTGTTGGTTTCTTGAAAAAGTTGTTTATATTGATGGGTACTTTAACCCCCTGAAGTTTTCGGAAATAGTCTAGTAACACCCTGTAAATGACTATCTCGCAATCATCTCTGATTATCAGATCTTATTTAAATCTAGACACCTATTTATTCACAAACAAACGTAAGCAAATAATATTACCGAGAAACTAGTATTTACTTCAAAAAATATAAACCCCGACTGAAAGTAATTGAAAATAGCTTTTTACGGTCCCATATTGGATTTTTTGACATTTATAAGTCTGAGAAAAACAAGTGCTAGGTATATAGAAAAGATGTAGGCAAGATAAATTACATTGAAAAATTCAGCCAAATCAGTTTTTTCAGCCCAGATTGCAATATTCGCATAAAAAACAAACTTACTAGGTAGCAAAAATAGTGATAATCATAATGTTAATACTAGACTTAAAAATAAACTCGCTGTTCCCACGGTTAGGCTCACTAAAGTAAGTAAATCCTTTAAAGGGCAATGTGTACGCTTCTATAACAAGATCCCAAGTGACATGCTTGATTTATCAATTGGAAAATTCAAAAATGTAATTAAACAGAAACTGTCTAGAAAAGCTTATTATAAAATATCAGAGTACTTAGATGATAAAAAAACTTGGGATGAATCAGCTCCAACTCTGCTAGGTATTCCTTACAAAATTAACAAGGATCATACAAAAAAAGCGCTAGGGCCCAGCGAGTTTCTTGTCAGTCTGACTGGAACTGGCACTTAGACTCACCTAGTATGTAAGACGTTTCAAAGTGATCCCTGTGATTCTATTGAAAATAAACATATTTTGATTTTGATTTTTTTTTTGCAATTACGTCATGAAAATCAACATATACCTAGGTACTAATAAGTAGGTATATAGAAAATGTTCTTCTACAAAAAACAAATAAAATTTATAAAAGTGCTTAAAATATTAAATTATGTTTTCCAGGAAGCCGCTTGTAAACATTTTCCCGCTGAATATAATAACTGTTATTAATGTTTCGGTATACCTCATTATAAAGTTAATTATTATGACATCTGAGCTTATTACTGGTTTTGATTGTTGTTTAATGTATGGGGAAACGAAACGAAATAAAGTTTCGTAAACTACTAAAACCCCCACTGACTAAAAACCCCACTTTTTCGTATTAAGTCCCCTGAAATGCCAGTACTACATTTTCTTCCGACCACTAGATTGGTCTACAATTCTACATTACCATAGCTGGTACCTACGTCCTACATCCGACCAATGCAAACAGTTCGATTAAATAAATAAACAGACAGCGGTCTGCCTTGAATCTGTTGGATATTAATTTCTGATGCATAAACTATAGTGGAATGATGTCTTTGACGAGAGTAAATATGCATTGCGGTGATTTATGCAAAATGTAAATATCAATACCTAAGTACATTGTTTAGTAAGATTTATAGATAAGATATTTACCTATCATAACATTTTGTTGTTAAACCTAGCTCTATTATACAAGTACTTACATATAGTTGTCCATTCAGTGTTCTAAATCAATTGAATTATTACTAGCATAGCTATTATTATTATTAATACTAGCTTCCGCCTACGGTTTCATCCGTATGGTACCTTGAAAAACAAAAACACATTTCCATTTACACGTTCCTATTTAGCCTATGTGCTATTCCACATACTTAATCTATATCTGTGCAAAGTCGGTTAAAAAAAAGACAGCCGTTTTATCCAAAAATCTTCCACGGGAAATCTCTCAGAAACGAACAAAAATAACTTTCATTCCAATGTTAACACACGTGCCAAATTCTCAGACTTTATTGGAAATATACTGCTGAATTTACACAATAAAACTAAAAATAACTCGAGAAAATAAAAGACGCTTCTATAAAAAACGATCCGATAAATCTTCGCTCTGTATCTGTCACTATGCGCGAACACCTTAATTAGTGCCTTTATCTTATTTCCCATCACTTTGACAAGTTGCCAAGAGGATTTAACTTGTACCTACTGAAAATAAATAGCCCAGAAACGTGATCCATCATCTATAAGTTTAGAGTGATTGATCGACTTATTTGACTAATTTTAGAGAGGATGTCTAAAGTCTGCATTTGGGTTCACTCGCGTGTATGTAAAAGTAGCCATTATTGAAATTACAATTCCAAACCAGTTGTCAATGTATTTAAAATCTCCAAAGTTCAAATTCTTTTTGTTCATTTAACGCATATTAGTTACTATAGTAAGTAGATATTATGTAGTTGGTATGGCAATGGTCATCTAAAACAGGCCTGCATTTAAGGGTAACTTTCAATCACTGACAATTTGGACCTCGATCAAATATTTTACGGGTGTCAAAAAATTTCGTAATTTTTTATATGGGATGGAATATCCTATCCATATCTTTCCATGATCATTTGAAGATAAGAAAGTATAATGTCAGTTCACTATTATTGTGTAGGTAGAAAATCGCACAATCTTATAAGGATAATTATGCCTAGGCCTGTACAAATTTGTATGATCAGCATCAAAGTCGGGTCAAATAAATCTAGAAATCGGGATGAAAGGCTGTTTACCTTGACCTCGATTTAATATCAGCGCCATCTAGTGAGGTTTACTCAAAGACAACTGCGCCTAGGTTTATTAAGCTACATCAATCCTAATCCTACCGTAAAGTTGGCTATTAAGGCCTATCACTTCCATCAGTCCCTTGATTTACGTAATCCGGCCCAGTTGAGTCAGTCATCGGTTTTACTGGCAATTCTTCTTGATAGGCCGTTCTATGCGCCGTTAACCGCTGATCCTATGCGGGTTGATGAAGATACTTGCTATTAAAGCAGTTCTGAGACTTATGTCTTTGTATCGGGTCGGGCTGGAGCTTACTCCAGACTTTACTGGGATACCGGGTAATGTCGCAATTGGGATACGTGTCCTAGATAGAGAAAGCAGTAATTTTGAGTTTCCTGTCCTTTCTAATAATCTTATTCCTGACCTCACAGCTTAGTTGGTAGTAGCTCTGCCTTCTACGTTGTAGGTGGTGGGTTCGATCCCCATCTAGGATAAGCATTTGTGTGATGAACGCAGATGTTTGTTCTGAGTCTGGGTGTCATTAGTAATTCTGCTCGTATGGTATGTATTTACAAAAAAAAGTATATAATTAATCTATCAACCATCAGGTTTCCATAGTACAAGCTTTGCTTAGTTTGAGGCTAGATGGCGTTGTGTGATATGTCCACCAATATTTATTTATTCTGCAGCTACTGACGCTTATGGTAGCTACTTGTGAAGAAAAACATCACGAAAAAACATTTGGCTATTATAGCTCCACACGTATTGACAATGTAGAATAGAATAGAATAGGTTATATTTGCAACACACAATAAACAAACTAAGTGAATTAAGTAGATACAGTATTACTTAGTTAAATGTTGCTGCAAAATTACCCTAACAGCATAATCCGGTATATAAAGCAATCCGTGCTGATCTTCCTATAGTGCCGTAAGAACAGAGAGTATGGTATAGGAGCTAGGCAAGCCAACTCCGTCTAAAAACTGTACTAAAACCTCACAATTTTCTTCTTGTGTATAAGGGCAGGAAGATGACAAACTGGTAGTAGCTGCATTCATAACTGAAAATTACACCCTAAAGCGTCAAAAAGTGCCTAAGAACCTACCGGAAATTGCTTCACCAATCCCATTATAAGCGTTGATAATTTCATTTGTATTCAACTGGAATCTGGCGCATGATGAGCAAGTGACCTATATTTAGAGTTCCTTCGACATTACAAAAAACTCTTCACAATTTTTAAGATTTGTGAAGAGTTCTTTACCTACGTCATAGATTGAAATAGCAGTCTTTTTTCAACACTACAACTTATTACAAAGCTAGCTTAGATTTCTAGCAATTAGAGGATTTGGCGTTATATGCCATGTCTTTTAAACCGATTGATATGTTAATAGGTCTGTTAATAGGATTTGCTTTTAATTGGTGAAGGGGTTATTAAGATTTCCAAGGCGGTAAAAAATAAAAAATAGATGTTTTGCAAATGTATTGAGTGGGATGTCAGGATTAAATAAAACATTAAATTAACAGCGGCGATAAGCTTGCAACCTGTCACGTACGGAACACTAACCACTGCAAAATAGGCATGCGCCAAATTTCATGTTTGGGTGTAGGTACCTCTGACTACCCCCTTAGATATCTTAGTGACTAGAGATCTGAGGAGATATCTACCGAGCCTGGGGATTACAGTCGTGGTCATGTTTTTTTTTTAATTTTCAGCTACGTAAAATTATTAGAACTCTGCATAAAAGCAAGTCCATTCACACTTGACTCCGTCCTACTATCTAACTTGGCCCGGCCGGGCCGTAATAGATGGGGTGTCCTGAAAAAGGCGATATTCGCGATTTGCATCCAGTTTAATTCCGAATTGTAATTTAACAGCTGTTATTTACGACCGTATTTTTCTGTTGTAATTTAACAACTGTTATTTACGGTCGTACTTTTCTGAACTCATTGTGAATGGGCAGTTATTCTTATTTTTTTGGGTATTCATCAATTGCTTTTTGAAAATTTGGATTATGGAATTCGGCAAAAAAATTTTTTTCTCTTGCTAGTTCATTGTCAATTTTTTTTTTTATCAACCCCGATACCCCCTGAGTTGATAATGTCCATTGACTAACTTAAAATGGAGATCTATTTTATTGCACCTTACATTCTATTCTATATCGATACAAGGTACCCAGATACTTACCTACTATTTTTGTTTACAAAAAGAGATGATCATTGATCGCAGCATTTGCAGCGGAGTAATGTAGTCACATTGTCAACATTGATTTATTTATTCGAGTAGCGTTTATTCGTTCGAAAACAAACAAGGGCCGCGCCTAAATGTTTGATTTATTTTCTCTGAGCTTTTCAATAAAGACCTTTAGGATTATATTACTGAAGATTGCAGCTAGCTCACTAAGGAAAGTTCGAAGGTGCTGAATTGGCTGCGTCATTTTTTCCTGTGACTCGGTATTGTAGGCGCTAATAATCGATTTAAAATATTTTTATACTATCTTCCACCCGCGGCTTTGCCCACGTGGTAGGTACCTTGGAAAACAATATATCTGGCGGGAACCGTACATACATTTTCCGGGATTAAAAGTAGCCTATGTGCTATTCCAGACCATCATCTATATCTCTGCCAAATTTCATCCATCCGTTCAGCTGTTTCAGCCTGAAAGAGTACCTAACAAACAAACATCCATACATCCTTAGATCCATACATTCTTACAAACTTTCGAGTTTATAATGTTAGTACGAATGCTTAAAAAAATTTATGAAGATTTAGGTTCAAAAGCCTCACTTTTTGTATTGGTGGAAAAAAACGCCGAAAGCGCGTAAAGACGACGCCACGCCTTCCGTGAACTCTGGATCTTAAAGGTCGAAAGACAAATAAACATGCCTCAACCTCCAGTGAACTAGCTCTACGATTCATCATCAAATAAGCCATCTAAATATTTTTTTCAGTCTGCCGCTCGCGAGATTATTGAGTTTGCTTTACATTACACAAAGTGACTTGACAGGTGCTTGACATAGGGGTCATTCATCTCCAAAAATATTATTTTTATTGACAGACTTCTAGAAGTCTGTGACCTAGCCTAGGCTAGGTCACAAGAGTCAGGGCAAAGTCAATCAAATCATATCTATAGATCACTTTTTTCTTCTTTTTTTATCTTAATTTTCAGTATCTAACTACGATAGGTATCTACACCGTAGGTATATGCAGAAAGTTATTATTATAACATTTATCTATACTTATAATCCCAGATTTCTAGTTACTTTGATCTTTGAGTAGGTACTCGTACATGACAGGATGAAAGCCCATCGCCGCTTATAAGAATACTAACCTATGACACACACCTTCGAACTTTTGGTTCTAGGGTATGCCGGTTTCTTCACGCTGTTTTCCTTCACCGTTTAAGAACACAGGCATTGCGCACATAAATTGTTCGAATAGAAAAACACATTGGTGCATGACCAGGTTTGAACCCATGACCTTCAGATCGTGAGGCAGGGGTGCTACCACTACACCACCAGTGCTCTCAAATTTAACAAAAAATTCAAAATTCATTATTTATAATACACACACGTCTAACCATACCCTGCGTCAGGTTACTAAAAAAGAAAATTGTAAGTATAGAAAGTTTTAGTATTATTATTTTAATGAAGTTTTTATTTATTATAATGTATTTTTTTTGTTTATATTTTTTATTTATTTTTTCACATTGACTCCATCCTGTACACATCCTGTACACCCAGTGACGCCTACAGTGCATAAGCTAGCGCGGCTCTCACGCAACTTTTTTCTATTGCTTACATTTTTAATTTAATGGTATCTTTTGAATGGAATGTCCGAATTGAGTAATTCAAAAAACTATATAAAGGTATTGAAGCAGTCTAGAATATGATGTGATTTATTTTGATAAGGATTAATACCAAGATAGAAATAAAGAGCATTTTTCTAAGAGTAGCCTTACAATTAAAATTTTAAAATAAAATAACTCTTATTGTGGCATAACTATAATAGTTGGACATATGCTATCATGACACTTTTTGTAAATAATGATGTGTTCTACAAAGTCGTACTACATTATTTTATTCTATCGTCAATAGTTTTCGCAGCGCACGCGATATAAAGAATATTTTAGGTAATTTTTTTACACCTTGGCTTACATTATTGAAGTTTTAGTAAGGATCCCTAATTTTTTTGAAAATATAATATAGCCTATGTCACCCGCTGATAGTGTAGCTTTCCAACAGTGAAAGAATTTTTCAAATCGGTTCAGTAGTTTCGGAGCCTATTCATTTCAAACAAACAAACAAACAAACAAACAATCAAAGTTTTCCTCTTTATAATATTAGTTTAGATAAAGAGGAAAGTTTTGTATTTTTATATAAGTTATTATTTTCTTATTTGTTTTAACGAAAATCTCAAAAACTTCTGGACCAATTTCAAAAATTTTTTCACCATAAAAAATCTAGATTATCCCTCAGTAACAATGGCTATATTTTATACAAAAAAATAGAGATGGCGTGTTGCTAGTCTAAAACAATCGGCCGAACAGCTGTTTAAATGCCGGTAAATGTGTTAGTGAATGCCTACGGCTATAACAGTACCATAAAAACTCAATACAACCCACATATACGCTTACATAAGTGACAGTTTCCAAAAACCAGTAAAGGCCCGTCCCCACTAGTGACATTACCGTTACCGTGGCTCCGTACGTCTTCCTTGAGTTGTCACATTTAGATCGGCTGACGTTACTACAGTAGTAATAGGACGTTACTATGACATCTGTCAAAATTGTTACTCATGGTACCAAATTCTAAGCAAATGAATGAAGTGCAAACTATAGTCGCTGTAGTATGCTGTGACGTAGAATAGTTAACTACGTAAAGGTTTTTGTACCCAACTATCCGCTAGAGGCGCTGTACAAGTTTTCATACATTTTTTTAACTACAGTCGCTAGCGATTGCAGATGTGAAAACTCATGATAGATCTACCGTACCGTAAAAACTCGCGCGCGAGACAATCAGATGAATTGTAAACGGATCTCGTGATGAAGCACAAATCAACGTGGTATTTAGGTATATGTAATGTGGGCGTGGTTTAACGCTGACCGTATGCTGACAGCTGAGACCGAGACGCTGACCAAACTATTTTCGGGCGTACGTAGTCCGAGCAGTTATAGAACTATAACGTCAAAGAACGTACGCTCCTTTTAGAAAATCTCGTTGTGGGTCGGACCCTTCTACCTTTAAGCACCCTCTTAAACTATCCTGAAATAGCATCTTACGTTTATTTATCTCGTATTTTCCTTGTATCCGTAATCTTTGAGTTTATCATCATAGTTGCCATATGAAAACTTATGGGTTCGATTCCTTCTTAGGACTAACATTGTGTGGTGAACATGGATTTTTGTATGAGTGTACCTATGTGAAAAGTTCTTCTGTATGCATATATTATTTGGATAGATAAACGAAAAATTATGATTTAAAAGTATTCTATCAATTATTTAGTTTTCATTAGTTACACGAAACATAAGTAAACTGTACCTACTCTGGGCGAATTTGACCAAACTAGTTAAAGCATTATTATTTGGGGATAGCCCCGGAATAAATCGTAGATAACCAAGAGTAAACTGACATTTTACTTGTATTTCACATCACACAATGCTGAAAATCCTTAAGAAGTTGGTCAAATTTACCCTTAAAAGGCATTCCTACATTAGTTCTTAGCAAATTGTGTGACTTCTCTTTGTAGGAGTCGGTTAAAACAATGTTATTCAAAGACATCACAAAAACAATGTCTGCAAACCTAATTTTACGAGGTAACAAAAGTTATATATACGTATAGCTTGAAACGGAACGGATCAGTATAATGGCGTACGATATTTGCCATCAATTTGGGAGACAGAGAAAATGTACCGTAAAACATCTCGAATAAATTACTTACGGCCGTATTTATGTAGAAAACAGGTGATCGGCGCCGTTAACTCTTGTGACAATGTTCAGTATAACAACAATACTTATCTCTATACATTCATACATTAAATCATGCCTGTTTCCTGACGGGGTACCTACGCAGAAACCACGGATCTCTATTTGCTACGATCCTGACATATCTCTATTGCTTCATTCACTCTCATTACATTCTTCATACATATCTCCATCCCCTATCTAATTAAAGCTTTGAGTTGGACCGAGGATTTTTGGAGGAGTGAGACACGATGTACAACTTACCCGAGGGCTGACTCTGAGGAACGGATTGCATATTTGGCCGAGTCTTGATTGTGGCTTACATGTTACAATTGTTTTATAAGCTTGACCAAGTGTTTTCAAGTTGACATTAATCTGCTGAACTAACAACTTGGTATTTATTAGTCCATGAGCTGACGATATAATATGCCTACTCAGCGTAGTGCTGACCGTAGGATCCACATTAATTTAAAATGCTACGGTACCCGTTTTTGAAGTGGCGTTTGAGGGCTTATTGGCTTATGGGCAGCAGTGGGTTACTATTTAAGCTGTATATGATGATGATGATGACGGTATTCGGGTGGCTCTTCTCAATTAGAACAATGACGAATAGTGAGAACAATGATTAAACCTTTGAGAAGAATGGCACCCGTTCATATTTCAGATACGCTTCTTATACGTTAGTTGCTATATTCAATTCTTTCTTTAGGGCTCTGTTTTGCCTAATACGTAAATTTATCTCACAAAACAGTCGACAATTCAAAGGCGTTTCTCTTTGAATTGAGGGCTGTTTTATTTTGGCTGGAAAATGCACCTTAATATACAGCTCCATAAATCTTCCTTAATGGTAAGATCAAGTCAATGTCGGTTTCCCTAAGTATTGATAGTCTTGACTTACCTATTTCTCTACTTAGGTACGTTTGTTAAAGAAGCACATTATACTTATGTAGCATTAAACGAAGGTCTTGTAAAAACTGCAAAGAAAATCTTAAAAGTTGATCCAAATTGGAGCAATCTAATCACGAATATAGTTTTGTGAAATGTAAAAAGACGTAGAAAGAATCAAGTGGTGGATCACATTGTCAAATACGCACAACTCAAAAATAATTTATTCAAGTACGTATTATGTTCCCGAATAAAACCCCTTAACATTCGAATCACGAACACGATTTGCTAGCTAAACGCCCGAATAAGCGAATTCCCAATTACAAAGCCAGCGAATAAATCTTGAGCAATTGCAGCGAGTAAGCAAGTTACGAATGCAACACAACAAATGCAAGGAGTATCCTTCAGACTAAAATATCAAAAACAGAAAAAAAAGAATCAAATGGATTTATTTACATAAAAAATATAGCAATGCACAAAAAAAATGAAGACTCTACTGATATGACAGATGATAGAGAGAAATGGAAGAAGAAAAAATGTTGTGTCGACCCCACATAACGTGGGAAAAGGGCAGGAAGAAGAAAGTTCGAACAATACATCATATTGTACTATGTATTTGTACAAAATATAGTTTTGATTACTGTTAGGTAATTCTTCACAGACGTAAAATTGTCAATTATGTCCAACTATCACTGTATCACACGACACGTGAGATCGCGCCAAATGTAATTCTCGAATTTACTTTAGCAGAAGACATGACAGAGGGAAATAAAAGGAGATCATATACTGTGCTGACTCCACATAACGTGGGAGAAGGGAAGGAAGATGAAGACATAGAGGATAGGATATATGTACCTAGACGCAGAGGAGATGACTTTAGCAGAAGAGGATACAGCCTTTTTAACCAAAATAATATCTGTGCCGAGGGTATCTCGTTCTTTTACCTCCATGGTAACGAAACATGCTCCTTGACAAAGCGTTTCGCTTCCCGGCTTAATGCGGCGTTTAACTACATTCCGCACTTTAGTGCTTTCTTTGTAATTAAACTGTATTTTATCCCGGCATTAAAAGTTATTATTGTGGAACTTTGCAATAAACCAATGCTAAGCGCCTTAAGCATTTGGGACCTTTTTAATACATACTTTTAAACCAATTAGATCGATAATTGAACGAGTCGAAAATATATAAAACAGGGTGGGTCTCTGTGATATTCCCCAGGCATAGTGAAGATTATTTATTTCTCAGTTCTCAGATCTTTGAGGACGTCCAAGGGTCAGTTAGACGGGTAGTCAGAGGCGTGTCCAAACATAATCCTATCAATATTTAACTACCGATTGATACCTTATCGTTGCGATCAATTACGTGACTGTTTAACTGGCCTACATCTTATGCAAGAAAAATAACCCGACAAATAATGTGCGGTCGTAAGCGAGGCTTGTCAATTATTATTATTAAGAGCCTGTATCCCACTGCAGGGCAAAGGCCTCCCTTCCTTCTCTCCACTCATCACGGTTTTGGACTACCGTGTCTAACGTTTTGTTTTGTCACTTAAGCCAAAAATTATATCAAAAATTCACATAAGCAGCACATAAGCTATTTACACGTCACACGGCAATTTAAACCCAAACGTCGAGGGAATATGGCAAGTCCACGAAGAAGTTTCGATATGTGTTTGGTGTATGGCGGATATTTCCCTTGAAGTAATGCTGCCATGTTTTTTTGCGTTTACGATTTAAGTATTATGTGCCAGCTCAGCAGTGACAGCGTAGTAGGTACTGTGTAACAACGGTCTTACAATTGGCTATTTGACAATAGTAACGATAACATATTTAATATATTAGATACATTAGCTTATAGGTTCATAATACTCATACAATATGTGTTTTGCATTAAAATAAATTGTAAATGTATCATTTTTGAAAAATTCATTAGAGTTTTTTTGTCCGTGGATTTCAAAAGCCGAAACGCGGGCGGCTATGCTTGACCATCGTGTGACGTCACATTTCTAAGTGTCACAGTAAAATGCATCTCAATGGTAAAATGTCGTGTGTTTTATCGTTGGCAGTTTGCTGAAAAGATTTACTCTAAAATATTTTAATTTGTGTTGAGAAGTTCCACAAAATGGAGCCAGGCTATACAAAAGCTGATAGTGCAAATCAGCCAAAAATCGATTTATTTAAGGTTGCAAATTTATTTGCACGTAATCCTAACTTTTGCTCAGCTGAGTTTCAGAATGTGAGTTTTGGACATTTAGGAACGTGTATAAACAATTTGTCAGGATATTTAATTGTAGTACATTTACACAAAGGCACGGCACAAGCTTTTTAGCTTGTCATTTTTATAAAATACTAGCTTTCGCTCGCGGCGTTGCCCGCGAAGTACCTACATTAAATATACCCTATGTTCATCCTGAAAGTTCATTCTACACATTGGTGAACTTTTTTTTAAAATCGTTCCAGTATTTTCAGAGTCTATTCAATGCAAACAAACAATCAAATCTTTCCTCTTTAAAACATTAGTATAGATAGTATAGATAATCACACCTCTCGTCAAAAAGTCCATACAAACTTTGACACCGCTTTTTTCCCTTTGTGAGGGTTATTTTCGAAAACCCTTAAAATGCGTGTACTTACATTTATTTTACCTATTAGGTATTTCAACGGAGTTTCAAACAAAACACACCTCTCGTCAAAAAAACTTTGACACCCCATTTTACCCTTTTTGGAGGGTTGTTTTGAAAAACGGATATATACGTTTTAAATTATTTTGCATTTAAAGTATCCAAACCAAGATTCAGACCGATCGTACCACCCCTTAAAAAGTTCCCATATAAACATTGAGCCCCCATTTCACCCCTTTTTAAAGGTTATATTGAAAAATCTTGAAACACGTGTACATTTGTTTTGTATTTACATTACACAAAAAAATTTTCATGAAAATCGCACAACGCGTTAAAAAATTTCATACAAACGTTTTTAGCCCTTTTCACCCCTTTAAAAGTGGAATTTCCAAAAATCCAGTCTTAGTGGGTGCCTACATACCAAGACAAACATAACCTCCAAATTTCAAGTCTGTACGACCAGCGGTTGTATCTATTCAAATCAGTCAGGACTTATCCTTTTATCCGTCCGAGACCCGTGACGTCACAGTCAGAAATGTCACGTGACCGGCTGTTTTCGCGCGAATTACAAATCACTGGTGGAAAATATATTTTTTTTCTGATAAATAACGCTTTTTTTGAGGAAAAGATAATTGTAAGAGGTTTAAAATAAACTTACGTATATTTATAAGTATCTTTTTGAAAACTGTCAAATAGCCAATTACGAGTATAGTAAAACCAGTTGGAAGGGCTTGAGCAAATCATGTTGCTTTCACTGTGAGATATCTACAGGAAGTGAAACCGGCTCTTGCGGAAATTGCCTGCATTATAAGTATCTGTATGATTATGGGAAGTTTATAGCTCAATTTCTTAGAGAAGCTCTTATTTATTGGTATATTATAAGGTGTGTAAAGTGATGGTTATTGAGTTAGAGTTAGTAGAAAGCTTTGTTATTTTCTGAGGCTGAAAGGCAAGATTGGTCATTAAAATAAAAAAAAATATGATTACGACTATAATCCCTGGGCTCGGTAGATAACTCCTCAGATCTCTAGTTACTTAGAGCTTTGAGGATATCTAAAGAGGGTAGTCAGAGGCACGTCCAAACATGACATTTGGTACATGCCCACATTTTGCACAGTAGTTAGCATTCCGTAAGTGACAGGTTGCAAGTCCATCGCCATTTATAAGAATACTAACCTATGACCTTCGAATTTCTGGTTCTAGGGTATGCCGGATTCCTCACGTTTTTTTCCGAGCACTGGCATTGCGCACATACATTTGTCGAATGGAAAAATTAATTGGTCCACGACCAAGTTTGAACCCACGATCGTCGGATTGCGAGGCAGGGGTGTTACCACTACACCACCAGCGCTCTTACCAGTTTGATCATGCTAACATTTATCCGTTTATAACGGCAGTCGCACCTTTATGTAGAAAGTAAACAGGGTTTTGTCCCTAAAATATCCTGTTGAAATTCTGTAAAAGCCCGATTTAATCTTCTGTAGAATTAAATTGGTTTCTAAGAAGCAACTCGTCATTGATTGCGGCGAAAATCTCAGTTTTTTTTTCTTTAATTCATGAAACTTGGAAGTTCTAAAGATTCTGCTATTGATTGCTGGAAAACATATTTTTAAAGTGACTTTGACACTGTCAAAAATATTAATTTTTCCTTCTGTGTTAAGTTAGAATAGCGGCCGTTGTTAAAACAGCAAAATGTAGCGCCCACCGCTTTTCGAGAATCCAAACAGGCCGTATATTCTCCAAGTTGGAAAGCCGCCAAAATACTGATATAAAGCCTCACAAATACAGTACTTTCAGAAGACGAGTGTCAATTCAGTCAGCTTGCAATTTGAAATGAGCTCTAATAGCACTGGTTTAGGATTCCTTATGGATGCTTTAGGAAACTCAAAAATGCTACTTCTCCTGTAAGAGTTCGAATGTTTTGTTCGGATAGTTTTAACGGCTTCTCCTTAAGTTTTGGTTTTGATGTGTCACGTGCTGACTTTAGTTTTAAAGTTAGTTTAGTGCTGACTTTAAAACTAAGTCTGCACATATAAATGTTAGCAGCAAACTCAGCCGAGCTGACATTAAAACAACATTTTTTTTTTTTTTTTTTTTTTTTTTATTCAATAGTTTTTAAGGACTTTTAAACAACATGTTTATGTCAGCCCAATAAATTAAACATAATCTTAACTCTAAACAGAAAACTATAACTCAAAAGATATTTAACTAAATAACAAAAACTTAAATAAAATCCATATTCTTACCTATTCACTTATTCAGCAATAAACGAATACAATGCAACACCTATGTACCTAAAATAGTGAGTAGGTATCACATCGCTTAGACTTGCGATTTCACAAATATCTATGACATGACAATAACAAAATCTACCTAGCTGTATGAAAATGTACTAACTTATAAATAAGTTTAGCTTCACTTGAGTTTGGAGAAGATAGGATGTTGTGAAAAATTCCAATATTATTAATATTCACACCTAACTCAATGAGAACCTTTTGCCTTTCAGCTTGGTTCCGGGCACATTCCATTAGTATATGGTAAACGTCTTCTGGCTTTTCGCATACTTCGCAATTAGGTGATGCTACTTTTTTCATCAAATACGCGAATTTCTTGAGTGGCATATGTCCGGAACGAAGTCGATGTGCAATAACAATATCTTTCCTACTTATATCTCCACAAAACCAAGGTAGACGAGGAGGGCGGCTCTGAATTATTTTGTACCAGATACCTTTAGTTTTTGACCTTTCATCAAAATATTCTCGCCAGTGGTCATAACATGTTATCTTATACTTATATAACAGTTCGGTGTAGGACGGTAAGACAAATATTTCTGAACCGTCTAGTACAGCTGATTTTGCTAACCGGTCTGCCTCCTCGTTGCCGGACAATCCAATATGTGACGGAATCCATTGAATGATTACTTTAATATTGTTTACATTACATTCCTCCACTTTTCGTAGTATACTATAAGCCACTGGCATTCCTCGTTGTCCCGTCGCACAACGAGAAATGTGCTGTAATGCGCTTTTACTATCACTAAATATGACTATGTTCGAATAGGTATCAACTGTATATGTAATGTACGTTAAAGCTTGAGATATAGCAAATAGTTCCATTGTCATGATAGTTACCGTCGATGTGTTTTTATAACATTCCCCTCGTTTGTTGATCGAGTCGTAAAATGCTGCACCAGATAAGCTAGGGGTCTTTGACCCGTCTGTATATATCTTGAACCAATTTAAATATTGTTTATTTAATTCACATAGTATCTCATTTTTTAATAAATTTTGATTATAATTTCTTTTTGCATTTTGTACACAACTTAAACTATCTCTAATAACATTTTTAGTATTTATTTTAGAAGGCCATAAATCTAATAAAAACATTTCAAGAGGATTTGATGATGCTATTTTTTCTTCTTTTACAATATCATATGTAGTCATTAACAAGGGTTTTTTCTTATTTATCCAATATCTGTTATTCAAAAATGTATTAAGCGTTTCTAGACAATTCATAGTCATACCGTTAGACCATGATTTTGCCCTTAGACAAAACTTGAACGCTAAGTATTGTCTTCTTACAGAAAGTGGAGGTATGCAAACCTCGCTTTCCATTACATGTATTGGGGTAGTTTTAATAAATCCACCTATAATTCTAAGCGCCTGATTTTGAATTTTATCAATTTTATATGTATGTGAGTTAGCACTATTATCATATAAATAACTACCAAAATCAATACGACTTCTTATCAAATTAATATAAAGTTTTCTCAAATGCTTAGGGTGAACTCCCCAGCCAGAACCCGCCAAAACTTTCAAAACGTTAAGAAATTTGTGAGTCTTTTCGCTAATTTCATTGATATGCCTACTCCAACGAAGTGATCTATCTAGCCAAATACCCAAATATCGAATGCTCGCTTCGCAAGATAATGTTGAATTGTTAACTTTTAATTCTATATTATGACGTCTATGACCTCTGCTAAATACACAAAATTTAGATTTACTTGCTGAAATGTCTAAACCAATTGTGATTAAAATATTAAATATTATGTCTAAAGAAGTTTGAATATTATACGCGCAATTTTCGATTTTCTTATGACTTGTGAATATTACGAAGTCATCTGCAAATTGTGCAATTTCGACAGTAACCTTCTTACAAATTTCATGAGTTATAATATTAAAAAGCAACGGTGAAATAGGATCCCCCTGGGCCAATCCTTTAGAAGTCCATCTAACTAAACTTGTCCTTCCAAAAACATCATCTGTAATTTTTAGATGTCGTTCGTTCAAAAATTCCCACAAATAATTACTTATCTTAGAACCCACATTCAATTGATCCAAAGTAAGTGTAAGCTTATCAATTAAAACGTTATTGTATGCATTTTCAAGGTCAAGAAAACACGCTAATGTAGGTATATTCTTAGTAAAACCAATCTGAATTGTTGAGACTAATCTAGCCACGGACTCCAAACAGGATTGACCCTTTCTAAAGCCCGTTGTACTTGGCGATAAAATATTATTTTTTTCAATAAACCATTCCAGTCTTTTTGTAAGCATTGAATGAAATATTTTGCAAATGCATGATATCAATGAGATGGGTCTCAATTTAATCCCAGCGGGGTCAGTACTAGTTCCGATCTTGGGTATTGGCACAACCTTTATATCTCTCCATTGATGTGGAATGCAACCAGAGATAAATACTTGATTATATAGGTTTAACAATAACATCATTCCATTTACTGGTAGGTTAAAAATCATAGAATATGTAACGTTATCTCCACCAGGAGCTGAATCTTTTCTTTTTAAGCATAAATCTAATTCAGTTTTACTAAATTCTAATTCTAATAAACTATTGTTTGAGACAAAATTAGGTTTAGACCTGGTAACGTAATCGGGAGCTAAACTACACAATAATTCGTGTTTTTTGTTTTCTGGCGCTTGAAACTTATTTTGACGATATCCTTTAATCCATCTCATGCGGCGCCACATTTCCGACACGGAAGTAGATTCATTCGTAGAATTACAGAATCTTTGCCAGTTAGCAGATTTGGCTCGTGATAATTCTGTCTTAACAATTAAATTCCTATTTTCTAAAATTGTATGATTGTCAGGAGTTGGATTACGGCGAAATGTTCTTAGCGCTAATCTCCGCTGAGCTACAACTTTTGATAACTCAACATTCCAGTACGGTTTAGCTATAAATTTACGATTTGGATCGGTACTTATTTTTATGTATGGAATGTTACTATCGGCTGACTTGTTAATGATATCTATGAATGCATTGTACCTATTTTGTATGTTATCCTCTGTGTCTAAGGACATATTAGTAATTGATTTTTCAACTGATTCTTTATATGACCTCCAGTCAGCTTTTTTATAATTACGTCTTTTAATGTAATGCGATGTATCTTGGAAACTAGTACAGATTTTTATTACATAGTGGTCGCTACCCAAATTTTCGTTCATTACAGTCCAGGTGAAGTGAACAACTATGTCTGAAGAAGTAAATGTCACATCTGGAGACGATTCTTGTAATCTATTGTTTACGTATTCAGCTCGAGTTACGCCACCGGTATTCATATAAATAAAACCATATTCCAAGGAAGAATCCAACAATTGAGTACCTCTGCTATCATTTCTATAAGACCAACTTCTATGGTGCCCATTAAAGTCACCAGCTATAATTGTTTTACAACTAAAATTAGAGAACAGTTGATCCCAATCCGACTGATTGGTATGTATTGATGATGGACAGTAAACAGAAACAATATTTTTAATGAATTTGCAATTTAAAGTCTTGATTACTAGAATTTCAATACCAGAATTATTCAAGTTAAGCGGACATACCTCCACTTTAATTGATTTGTGTGCGAGGATACCTACTCCTCCGTGTGAGTCATAACGATCCTTTCTATACCAATTGTAGTCACTTATATTAATGTTAATGTCTTCTTTAACCACGTTTCACTTATTATAGCTATATGTACTTTATGTTGAAATAGTAAACACTCAAATTCTGTCTGTTTAGGTTTGATGCTCCGAGAGTTCCACTGGATTATATTAATAAAACGTTGAGAAGGACAACTGTTATCCATTTTGAAAAATGGACATAATTTTATTAAGATAATCCCCTATCTTGAACAACTCAGCTACATACGTGTAGCATTCTTCAAACACGACCCTTAGACAACTAATGATTTTCTCATCCAACATTTTTTCTGAAGCAATAATATCCTTTATTTTAGTGAAAAGTCTCAAAAAGTTTATTGTTTTTTTCTCTTTTGGTTCTTCTTCCTCTGTAAATGACATATCCTCGCTTCTTAATTCCTCTTTACTTTCTGATTTTCGCTCATTGCTTTGCTTTTCTGCACTATTTTTAATCTTATTCTTCTTTTTCTGTTTCTTATTTACTTCTTGCCAGTCATTTTCAGTATTTTCTTCCACCTGATTATTTTCCTTCTCGTTGTGTTTAGTCCCTTCTTGTTTAGTTTTCTTGGATAACAATACTTTTCTATATTCTCCAGTTTTTGTAGTAAGTACTTCATTTTTGTCATTATACAAAGGATCTATTAGAGTTGTAGGTTTCTCCACCCGGGTGATTTTTTCTATTTCTTGGTATATTTCAAAAGCTTTTTTATAGATACAATTTTCATCGCGCATAATGGCTCTGATTTCTTTTTCTTTTTGAAATACGGGACATTTAGATTTCTCTAGTGACATGTGTGAACCTTTGCAGTTAATGCATTTAAACTCCGTTGTATCACAATTAGCATGATTTGATCCACATTTAGGACAGCATATTTTCTTTATTGGACAAAACTTAACTCTATGCCCATACCTCCAGCAGCCCGAACATTGTGAGACGGGGAATATGTATGGTTCCACTGTAAACCTGCAACCATATGCTTCTACATACGGAGGTATAGTGTTACCTTTGAAACATAGTCGAACTGTTTCGCATTCAACCCACGTCCCTTCGGTTGTTTGTCTCTTTAATCGCCATACGGAAATTATCTCGAAATCACTTGTAAATATAGTTTGTAGTTCTTCCTCTTTGAATTCCACATCAACTTTCTTCACAATACCATAGCGAGTATTAATTTCATCTGTTTTTTGGCATTTATATCCTCTTTTTTGTAGTTCTTGGCACTGCAATAACATATCAGCCTTCTTTTTACTTTCAAATGTGATCAATACTTTATAGTTGCTTTTATATTTAATTCTAATAATATCTTTTATATCAAGACTTTTTAACAACTTAGCCAACGCCATTTGTTTAGGTAATTGTTCTGATGAAGTCATGCTTATCTCACAATATACAGAAGACGGCGATTGAGGCTTATCAGTTGATTCATTCAAGTATGATTTCTGTCCACCATTCTTATTATATTGCCGCTTAGACTTCCGTTCAACTGGTATAAATCCATCTTCTACGTCGGCATCATTATCGCTCCATTGATTATTTCTCAGTCTTTTCAATCTTTGTAAGGAATTATCTGAAAGGATACCTCCGTCCGGTGATAGTATAAGGTCACGCTCCTCAAGCTCCATCTCATCCTCCATCTTCTCACAATCGATCGCCCACCTAACTGATAAGAATATACTAGCCGGTATGCGTGCACTCCATGCACCGTTCGGCGCGCGACTGTAAAACAACATTATTACTTAGTATTTAGACTTGGCATTGATTAATTTCAGTTTAGTGTGCGTCATTTAAACTAGTCTTTATTGCAAAAATTTACCCCAATCAGGCCCCTATTCAATAAAAATTACAAGTCTACAAATTTGTAAAAAAGTCACAATATTGTCGAATTTTATGACAAGTGCTGTTTAATAAAACCTACAAATATGTAGAATTGTAAGAAAATTTTACATATTTGTAAATTTTCCTCGAGTAAATCGTATCTATTATTTATTAAACAGAAATTTGTAGAATTGTAGCCGCTTACAATTAATTGTATTTTACAATTTTGTAATGTTTATTAAATAGGGGCCTGAACGTATTTAGAAATAGATTTTTACAGCCGCTTTATCCATTTTTTTTACTTTTTCTATTGTCTATGTCACCCTTGTGATCCAGACAAAACCAAAAAATATTTTTTCAAAAATCGTTAAGCCGCTTGGGCTACAGCGACAGCTAAAGGAACTCGCATGCAAACAAACATACCGCACGCTTAAAAATAAACCGGAGTAACTCAAAAAACCAAAATGTTGGGAAATCGCGTTTAAAGTTTTGTGACTTGGAGTATTTGTATTCAATCACGATTATTGATTTTATTTGTGTGGATATTTCATTATTTTATTAACCATGGCACGGTCAATAGATAAATCTTTAATATCACTATAGAAAATCATCAATATTATTAACAGTTTTTTATTAACAAGGCTTTAAAAAAATATTGCTGACTTACTTCTTTTTTCGATTAATACCTGGAATTTTATTCAAAATCTTAACAGTTGTATGTATTAATAATGCTGTTTTCTTTTAAAATATATTTTAATCTCTAAAAATACTACGATATACTTCCTTTTATAATTAATGAATAAATGGTTAGATTCTTGTATGTCATAATATTTCAGTTTTACATTGAACTGTGTAGATCACACTGGAATTATGGTTTACTAATAAAATGAAATACTATAAATTATAAATGAATAATGTAATTAAATACAAAGAAAGAATAGTAAAATCTTTGGGCTATTTTAATTGGAAATATTTTCTTAAGAACTTTATCAGTAAATCATGATTAAAAAGTAATTTAATTACATACATTAAATCACATTTGTTTCCCGACGGAGCAGGTAGAGGCAAGATCTCCACTTGCTACAATCCTGACATACCTCTTTTGCTTCATTCAATCTCATTACATTCTTCATACATGCTCATCTTACTTTTGACTAAAACCTCCCCAATTTGATCGAGGTACGTACGTCAAAGTCTTTCCCTTCTAAATGTTCCATTCACACTCTCTTTATGCACCTGTTTTGTTAATCTCCTTTCATCCATTCTTTCTACATACTCAAACTATCTTAAGATACCTTTTTCAATTTTCATCACTACGTCTTCTCTCAGTCCACAACGTTCTCATACCACACTGTTCTTCACTCTATCATTCAAAGTTAAACCACACATACTTCTCGAAGCTCTCATTTCTACTGCATTTATTCTACTTTGATGCTTCTGTCATACCCATCTTTCGCTACCATACCTACATCTTAAAATAATTAGGTAGTACTGAACTGGCTTATGATATTACAAAAAACAATGCATCAATATACACTAGATAAAGATCAACATCTCTGTTTTCTTAAATAATGTATTTATAAAAAAATTCTTAGTAGTACGGAATCAACCTCTTGGACCTTCATTTCCATTTCTATAATATTTGATCATCTTCTTCCTTTTAGAAATAAAATAATTACAATAAATACATTCCTTTGTTATAATAATGATGTCGTAAAAAAATATGGTATAGTTAATAAAACTATAATACGCTATGTAGTTGGATCTGTTGTTTTTTATCTGTTTTTGCTTACAAGTCACCGTTATAAAGTTCCTTATTATTGTTTTCTTCGTCTATATAATTATCTCGTCTTAAGATGATTTAATGTGTTTTTTTATCATTTAGTACTCATTTTTTTATTCCCATGATTTCCACGCTTGTCATTAACCGTCATTCCGGTGTGATTTAATTTATTATTTAAATAGGTATCATTTTATCAGTCGTCCAAAATGATTTTAAAAACACTAGCAAATTCTTATTTAATTGATTAAGGTGATGAATATCTAGTATTTTCCCGTTAAACTATTATATTATGCAGACTCTTGCATCACCCGCCCACCCGATATAAAAAGTGCAAAGCGTGCAAAGCACTTTTTGGTTAGGATTTATTAGATTATTAATTATGATTGATTAATTGATTACGACTTAGGATTGTGTGTGAGGTTGTCAGCCTCACACACAATCCTCACACGCAACCTCAAAAAAAAATGGAGTCAACACGAGTGGTTCGCTTCTTCACGCAGTACGTGAAACTTCTTCACGAAGATTTCTAAAACGCTTCGCTTTGTTACCAATTCTTCATGTCTTGAGTTCTCTTGCGTCTTTTTTACTCTGTCTCTAGTTCATGGTCAGAAGAATCTGAACTTGAAGGATTAAGGTTTCTTAGTCTAGCAGCAGCATTTTTTTTCTGCACTTAGCAAGAGTCTGCCACATCAGCATAATTAGGAAGAGTTTTATTAGCTTGGCTTATAAAATCACTTTGTTTTGATCTTAAATTCATTTGTAGAATTAATTCAGAAGTATTCTCTATAAACTCATCTTCCAATTCTATAATTTGCATGTTTGTAAAACCAAAAATCTCCACTTACTACGATCCTAACATACCTCTTTTGCTTCATTCATTATAATTTCATTATTCAGATATTATGTGCATCGGTTTAGGTTACTCTTGACCTGGCCTTTCTCTAAAACGTCCCCGATTCTATCGAGGTACGGACGCCGAGGTCTACCCGTTCCAACTGTCCCATTCACACTCGCCTTATTCGTTGTTTTTCGCCTGTTTTGTCGGTTCCCTTTCATCCATCCTTTATAGGTATATACCCAAATCATCTTAACATACTCTTCACAACTTTCATCGCTAAGTCTTTTTTCACTCAAAAAAAAAAGTAAAAAACAGATTTAAAGGAAAAAGTAAAGCTAATTCATTAAAGCTAATCTTAATATTTATGCAGGTGGTAACTTACCTCCATGTACATTTACCAGCATAACAAGCTTTTTACTCCTTCTATAGAAGTAATTTAAAATATTAAAGTAACAAATTAATTGTAAGAAGAATTAAATTTTAATTTTGCCCCTGATTCTAGAACTAGATTTACTAAAAAACGGAACTATATCGTACTACTTCTCAAATGGATGAAAGCTTTTAAAAATGAAAGGAAACAAATAAAAAAGTTACTAGTAGTCAATTTCGTTTTTAATAATAAAAGGAAATAAATCTTAGTGATGATGCAAATAATGCCATCATTTAAATCAAAAAGAGAAATAAAACGGACTGTATCATTTTAAGATTAATTTATATACAAAATAAGTACTTGTTTTTAATACTGTACAGATTTATTTAGTTTTATTCCCGCACAAAATACGATTTTAGTCCATGACTGAGGGCACAACACTGAATATTGCACTTTAACAGAATCGACTTGAGCTTCGCATTTAATGGAAAAGAGATGACCGACCTTTTATTTTCTTTCTATTGCTCGTTTTGGTTTGGCTGTCAAAGCTATCCTACGCATTGGGTTGAGATAATGCTGTTTATGATAAAATCTCAAAATACCGAGTTTTTGAGTTACTCCGGTTTATTATTAAGCGTGCGATACATACATACATCCCAAACATATATCCTCCTTTTTCGCTTCGCAGGCGGTAAAGTAGAAGATAGATAGTGCTGACCTCAGCGTTATCTTATTCTAAGTGATGACACATTAGACAATACAGTCGGCAGTCAGCACTCGACCGAGTTGACGTGCTGACTCATTAGACATTACAGTCAGCACTCGGCCGAGTTGACGTGCTGACTAATAAGTCAGTCAGCACTCGGTAGAGTACACGTGCTGACTCATTCGATTCAGTCAGCACTCTGTAGAGTTGACGTGCTGACTCATTAGACATTCAGTCAGCACTCGACAAAGTTGACGAGCTGACTCATTAGACATTCAGTCAGCACTCAGCCGAGTTGACGTGCTGACTCATTAGACATTACAGTCAGCACTCGACCGAGTTGACGTGCTGACTCATCAGACATTACTAGACTAAAGTCTTTAGGTGAAATATAATAAAAATATACTAATTAAATACTTCGGTACAATCCAAATAAGGGTTATAATCGTTTGCCTGTTGTAAACTGTATAAAGTACGGTCATTCCGTGCTTTCAGGTTAATGGTCAATATTTTATATGAGGACTGATGTATGGACTGAAGCACCTGAAATACTGGTTGGTTTATTGAAATGAGTGTAGCCAACTTGGATATACTCGTAGCACAATACAAGCACTGTTTGGCATAATTCGATTATTATTATTCCAAATAACTAATCTATTAATTATTAGTATCACATTTTCTATACCTACATTTTGATTACAATCCGAAGGTCGTGGGTTCAAACCGTCGTTACCAATGAGTTTTTTCAATCGAAATGTTTGAAATTCGCATTCGAAATGAGTGTGCAATGCTAGTGCTCTTAAACGGTGAAGGAAAACATCGTGATAGATCTTATCTAAGCCCTGACTAATGAACAATGAAAAGTGCAAATAAAGAGAAGTGTGTGACATTTTTCCTTCATTTTTGGCGTCGCTCCACCGCGCCGGGTGTTGGTAACACGAGATATTAATAGCTGTTGCAGTTTTTCGCGTCTTTTAAGAACGCATTTTGGCAGAAAGCGGGTAAAGCTGGCTTGTCGGCGCTGGTCCAAGAGAATAGGTACAATATTGACGACGCAGAAATTGTCATAATCGCTAAGGAACAGCCAAGATAAGCTTATTTGGTCGTTACTACTGGCCTCACAGCTCAGTTGGTAGTGGCTCTGCCTTCTGCGCTGTAGGTTGTGGATTCAATCCCTACCCAGGATAAACATTTGTGTGATGAACTTAGATCTTTGTTCTGTGTGTGTTATTATAATATCATTATTTATTTATTTAATAAATAATAGATATAAAGACCTCAGTGGCGCAGCGGGCGAGAGTCCGCCTGCGACTCTAGAGGTTGCGGGTTCGATTCCCGCCTCGGAACAAATTTGTGTACGATCTGCAGAAATTTGTTCCGTTGGTCTGGGTGTTTTCTATGTATAATAAAAAAATATCTATCTATGAATATAATGTATTAAATTTATCAGTTATCTAGTACCCATAACACAAGCTTTGAGTAGCTTACTTTGGGGCTAGATGATGCTGTGTGGATTGTCCAGCATTATTTATTTATTTATTTATATATAAAAAAGATTATAATAAAGATCACATGTTGTGCCGACCCCACATAACGTGGGATAAGGGCAGATGATGATGATGATTTATTTATTTAATAACACACACAGAACAAAGATTTACGTAATATCTACGTAAATATTTACAAAAAAAAGTATTAAATTAATCTATCAGCTATCTGGCACAAGCTTTGCTTAGTTTGGGGTTAAATAGCGTAGTGTGAATTGGCTACCAATATTTTCATAGTTTCAACACTGCGAATTATTGAGAAAAATATCCTTTACATGAAGTATTATTGAAATTAAGTTTTCAGTTTTTTTGCTTTAATAAATAGTAATAATTATAATAAATTTGTCAATTCACGGCGGAAATTAAAAAGAAACGTGAGTCACACCTGAAATATTTTCAAACGCACAGTGGAATGTGCACCTAAAAAAATGTGGACAAAAATTTCTCGTTCGCGAGATAAAATGTTATTTTTTCATGAAACTCGCTAAACACTGGAAGCTTATTGATCACCGGCACAGCTGTTGTACATTCAATTACAGTTTATTGTCAATTTTCTCAAGCTTCATGGCTTATAAAATCTACTTTAAGATTCCTACTGTATACAGGCTTGAATTGATAGAGCCTTGAAAGTGGTATTTTAACTTCCGTGGGTTCAAACCTGGGGCCTTACCACGAAGTCTTCCAGAACGATTCCGTAACGAATCCATTATAGAAACGTCGCTACTTCCATACAATTTGCGTAGGTCATGGTACAAAATGACAATGTAATACTAATTCGGTAATGTATTATGAATTCGTGGTAAGGCCCCTGGCCGTTCACTAATGAGTTTTTTTGTGAAAAACTAGAGATCTGAGGAGATATCTATCGAGCCTGGGGATTACAGTCGAGATAATGTTTTTTTTTTTTAAAGTGAGACCTATTTGTCTAGCTGAGATGCGAGAGGTGCAGGTTTGGTTCCCGTGTCTGCGTGTTTTTTGACTATTTCTTTCGTGTGTGAGTATTCTGGTACGCGTGGTTTCTGATATCAAAATACCCAAATAGGTGGGGCCAAAAAACTATGAATACCGATTAGGTTATTTTTTTTTAACTTTCCTGTCTTGATAAGTTATGACATTACACCTTTTTAGCTACCTAATTAACAGTACGAAACGAGTTATCTAACTTGACTGACATATTATCAAAGTTAATTCAGAAAACTTACACAAAGCGAAGCGAGATTATTTTGAGAAAATATTACGTAGTAAATATTAGTACATTCAGTATGAAAATTAGATTAAATTTGAATACTAGAGTTTTGATAAAAATACTTCAAACCCTGAACATTTACTTTTTGTTATTATTGTAGGTTAAAATTTATTTAAATTATTAATAGAAGAAGCGCTGAGCTTTAAATTTTGGTTAAGTTATTATTTTCTAAGTAAAAAATACCTCTTTGGATTTTTTGGTGTATTAATTCTGCCTTCCGACCGTGGTTGTAGGTTTGAATCTTGGTCACAGGCAATATATCCAAAATTATGAACGCATTTAAAGTAACGCTTTTGTGTCAGTAGTACCATTGACTTGTACCATTGATGGTACAAGTGACACAACTTTGCATCCTTGGTATCTTTAAAGAAAAATGAGGATATTCCCCCGTGATTGTTAACCGATACCTATAAGCCTTTGTGTCAGTTGTACCATTGATTTGTACCATTGATGGTACAAGTGACACTACTTTGCAGCCTGCGGTTAAAATTCTTTTTTAATATTACAATTTAAAATCTCACTAAAAATAAACTTACAAAAAAACAAAAAAAACCTTTGAAAGAAAAACAATACTTTAGTTCATAATAAATGCTGTGGTTTAAGCAATTCTTCTTCATTCGCACAGTGGGACGGGCGGAGTGCGCTGGACAAAACACTATTATTTATTCTACAGCTAAAAGGAAAATTAATGTTGTGGTCTGTCTCGCTACAGATTTCATGACTTGCGATGTAAAAATAGAACCTACAGTTAAGTAAGCATTAATCCAACTAATATTATTTAGAAACGTGAAAGAGAGATTATAGTCTGGCTGGAATAGCACATAACCTACTTCTAGTCCCGGAAAAATGTACGGTTCCCTTGGGATAGAATTGTTTTTGTTTTTCAAGGTACCATGCAGGCGAAGCCGCGGGCGATAATAGAACTTTATTTTTGTCACGTTCAAAGTAAATTGTTGAGACTGATATTAAGCCATTCAGTCTCACCGATTTATGATCTGGAACTAACTAGGAATATCCTTACCTTTATTATATTCTTAATGATATACATAATATTTCTATACCTGCTGAACGAATGATACCTATTACTTTGCACATTTCTATTCCAAAAGTCTAGACAAGGTAATACAATTTACTGCAAACAGATAAAGTCAGAATTACTAGACGTGTTTTATTACAATGGAATTTCAGCTTCTAAATTAGATTTTCACAGACAGTGAGCTATTTTCGAAAAAGTTAATATTTTACAGTCAAATTTATTAACTAGTCGTTTCAGCTCGAGTGAAAGTTTATTAAACTTTTAATTTGCAGTTGATGAAAAAATAACTTTGTGTAGTAAATTTCAACTCGATCACATTAGGTAGCAACTCGTCCACCGAGCGAACCGTCAAACTAGTATATGTCTAGGTAGTAAGACGTCCAATTAGCAACTTTCTCATAAAATCTCTGTTGCCAGCGATTTCGTACGCATGACAATACCTAATTTTTTAACTGACATTTAATTTTTGTTTTAAATAGCACCCCTGTCTCACGATCCGAAGCTCGTGGATCCAATCATATCTGGGGCCTTAGCACACCTCTTCGGACAATATCAAAGTAATATAAATAAAATATAAATAAATAAATAAATAATGCTGGACACTATCACACAGCATCATGTAGCCCCAAACTAAGCAGAGCTTGTATTATGGGAACCACATGACTGATAAACTACATAGATATACTTTTTTTTTTTTTTTGTAAATACATACATATTATACATAGAAAATACCCAGACCTGAGACAAATATCTGCAAATAATGCAAACATTTGTCCCACGGCGAGAATCGAACCCGCAACCTACTGCGTCTCAGGCGGACCTTCGCCCGCTGCGCCACAGAGGCCGTCAATAACTTTGATATATCGTACCATAACCTATAAAATTGTATTAAAGTTGTGTTGATTCGAGCATGATGGTTTGTAAGAGCTTGTGGTAAGGTCGTGCACCTACGAGTTATTATATTCATAAAAATGATGTGCGCAATGCCAGTTTTCTTTAACGGTGAAGTAGCTTGTAGTGATCAGATCATTTCAGGAGATTAGGTAACCTACCAAGCCTGGAGATTTCAGTGGTGATCATTGTTTGTTTTGTTTTGTAGAATGTACCTATCTCTAATGAGAGTTGATGTAGTGTAGAGTAAAGTAAATAACAGTTAGAAAACCGTTCTAATCACCTCGCGACGTTCATACAAGTTTTCCGTCATTACCGTACAGTGCCCCCCGCAAGCTCACCGCAGCTGCTTCCTGTACTAATTGCTGTTTCACAACCTTTATGGTTCGTTTACATGTACAGACATTGAGCGTGTCAGACACGTCGCGTGGCAGACAAAATTTTCATTGAAAAAGTATATTTGGACTCATAGCTCGGTTGGTAGTAGCTCTGCCTTCTGCACTGCAGGGTGTGAGTTCGATAAACTTTGCCTGATGAACTTAGATGTTTTGTTCTGTGTCTGGGTGTTATTATGTATTCTATGTAGGTATGTATTTACACAAGAAAAAGTACTTATTAGTTATTCTATCAGCGCTGCATCAGCCACCATGTGTGCTGCTACAGCTCATGCTGAATGATTGCCTGTTTTATTGTCACCTTAGCAACGCTTTATAATTAAACCTAAATTATCTGTAACGTGACGTAAAATAAATGATTTCTATTCTATTATATTCTATTCTATTCTATTCTATCTGGTCTGATGTGTCACGGCACTCTTTTGGCACTATACATCTAAATTAAATTTGTCTGTCGATGTCTGCCACTCTACGTTAATGTCTGTAGATGTAAACGAACCTTTGTGTGTTACTTTACGTGTGTGCTAGCTGTGTTTAGGTAAAATGGACTTTGTTTTAATAAATGTAGAGCTCAATCACACATGTCATTATTATCATCGTGGTTTTATATACATTTAATGCCCGAGGGATGATTTTTTCAGTAAAACTTATCTTTTGTAATCACGACTTATTGAACGTTTTTGCTGTTGATTTTACTTTTGTTTTTTATTATTATAGCTTTGCCCGCGACTTGGCCTGCATTTAATTTTCAAATATTTTATAATATTCATCATGAAAATCGGTCCAACCGTTTTCGAGATACAAATTGTTTAACTAACATGACTTTGTTTTATACATATAATGGTAGGTATACTATGGTGTATAGACAGCTCAATGGTCATTTACATTGAAGTTGTAAGTACATATTCAGGCTTTTTGTAAAAATATATTATTCCTTTTTCTCGAGCATTTTTCGTTGATTGTCTAAATCTACTTATCCACGCACTTGTACTATTCCAATAAAGTATTATTGTTTTTATTTATTGAGTCCTCAGAATTTGATTATTGTTTATCATCAATAATTATTGACCTTTCACTGAGACACGAAAATGTACTTAATCAAATATAACCAAAATATTAAACCCTCGTTTTTGTATAAGTACCTACTTATGTTTAGTCTAAATCTAATCACAAGTTCTACAAACCATCATATTTCAGAAACGTCAAGTTTCAAGCTTGAAGTAACAGTACTTCAATACAATTTTTAAGGTACGAATTATCAAAGTGATATCACTTTGATATTGCCCAAAGAGCTTGTGGTCTCAGCTAACACCCTACAGGACTCTTTTGTGTCTAGCACTTTCCCGTCCTTTACCAATTGGTTATCCTTCGTCCTCTTTGTGGTCCTTCTTATTACTCTGTAGATCCCTTCCCAAAGTCCCTCTTTGTTCTGTTTTTCGCAAACTCCTTCCAACTCCTTATCTGAGCTTCCGTGGCTTCTCTAAGTAAGGCCCCAGGTTATTCTGGTAGACGCTCTCATATAAAACGCAAACGCATGATTCCTTTTGGTCCCAACTACAGGCTATAGGACTTAAAGCCGTAACTAGGGTTGGGTACTTTGCCACTTAAAATATCATCCTTCTGCTTAGTATAAACCAACCTCTATTGACTTAACAATCTGCCGAGTTTGCACTTTGTGTAGAGTTTGCAGGCTTTCGCAGCAAGTAGTTCAAACTTAAGGCGCTGTATGTCCACGATTGCTCTTTCTCAAATGGAAACTAATAATACTTTTGAACAAGCCACGTCTTCCATTTTTGAAGTGAAACTTCTAATGCGACTTCCAACAAGGTTGCGTTAAACGTTTAACGCTACCATGGAGGTGGTATGAAAGAGACAGAGCGAGAGTGAATGCGCGCACTCGAACGCATGCGCGTAGTATACTGTTACAGGCCAGCGCGAGTGTTAGCAACGAGAAGTTTCACTTTTTCCGCACGGAGGGACTATTTTTTTTATATATATAATACCTCAGGTTTCTTCCTATCTTGGCTGAAAACATAATAGCTGAAACTTTTGTCGATAAAAATATTTTTTGAAAATGATACCGTTTAGAATTTAAAATCGAAATATTTTAATAACTGCTATGAGGATTAACTTAGGATTTATTGTAAAAAATAGGTAAAATGTTCATCTAGTTTCTCACTTCACAGTTTTTTGATCAAGTCACCAATTAAATTTAATCATTAAATTATTCGAAAAGATGCAGGCGCACTGCACGTTGTCTATTCTATTAGTAGTGTCTGCTACGATTTTAGGGACGCACAGCGCCTTAAACCGAGTTACAGCGAGCTAATGAGTTTAACTCACAACTGAACTACATAGCTCTTTAGTTCCGAAACATATTTGACAGAGTTTATTGAGCGCTTCCGCTTCTAACACCAAGTTACGCGTATTGCTAAAAAGTTGTCAAAATAGTATTTTTATTTACAAAATTTACTCATAAAACAATAATAATAAAATTACTATGCTATGTGAAACAGTTGAGCTATTCAAAGCTAATTACAAAGAAACAAATGAAAGAAAAACAAATTAATCACTACTAATCCCCAGGCTTGGTGGACATTCGATATTTCTCGTCAGTTCTTCTCGGACTGGGGATAGGATTGGAATTTGCACCTAGACTCACCTAGTATGTAAGACGATTCAAAATGATCCCTGTGATATTACTGAATAAAAAATGTTTGACTTTGACTTTGACTTTTATTTCATCATCATCTTCCTGCCCTTATCCCACGTTATGTGGGGTCGGCACAACATGTGATCTTCTTCCATTTCCCTCTGTCACCTGTCATCTCATTACTCACTCCTTTCTTACCCATGTCATCTTTCACACAGTCCATCCATCTTTTCTTTGACTTTGACTTTTATTTAAGATATATAAATGGGGGTAGTCAGAGGCACGTCTAAACTCGGAACATGCCCACATTTTAACATGCCCACATTTTATTAGCTGTAACTGTCTTCAACTGTCTTCTTACCCAACTTATGTCAACAAACACATGTTTATCAAAGAAACTACAGTTGTGGAGGCACTTCCGGTAGCCGGAAGTTCGTTGACGACCCCTTTTGTTCTTCACTCATTCGGAAAAGCTTCGTAAAAACCTACGCAACCAAAAAGATTAATGTGTGAGTGTTCATGTTGATTTTATTCGCAGTATGATTGTGGTCTTCTGCGGTAGATGCGGAAAGTGTGGGGTTCGAACCTGCATTCCTTGGTTTTCAGCCGGTTTGACACAACTATAGTCTTCTTCTTCTTTGTTCATAGCATCTGTCTCTTTTGATATCGATTTTGCCAGTGTCAATTGTTAAAATTAGTAATATTGTCAGTCACAAAGTCATAGTCAAATTGTCAATTTAAAACAAAAGATGGCTGTTTTGTTAAAAATTCTCAGGATTTCCTCCGATGGATTTAGAAAGGAACTACCTATTCACTTATATCCACATAATTTACACTTGCGTCAAGAACTCGGGCTTTATTGGGAAAATATCCACCAAAACTATACAATAAAACTCATAAAAACACGAGAAAAAGTATAAAAACTAAAGCGTAAAAGTTTTCAGCCAAATTCATCGCAGAAAATATCTACTATAGCTTCCATCGCACGCGTGATACCTTGAAAAACAAAAACAAATCTATCCCACGGGAACCATACATTTTTGCGGGATAAAAATATCCAGATAATCTATATTATCTGTGCCAAATTTCATCCAGATCCGTTGACCCGTTTCAGCGTGAAAGAGTAACAAACATACATCCATTTATTCTTGCATACTTTCGCGTTTATCTATATCTATATAAGAGCTTAACCTGACTGACTGACTGACTGACTGACTGACTGACTGACTGACTGACTGATTTATCATCGCCCAGCCGAAACCGCTGAAGCTAGAAAGCTGAAATTTGGAAGGTGGTTTCCTTTTATAACAAAACCACCCACTAAGGCGGGATTTTTGGAAATTCCACCTCTAAGGGGTTGAAAAAGGGTGAAAACGTTAGTATGAAACTTTTAAACGCGTGGAGAGATTTTCATGAAACTTTGTTTGTGCACTGTAAATGCAAAATGAATGAACACGTGTTTCAGGATTTTTCAATATAACCATCAAAAAGGGGTCAAATGTGGGGTTAATTTTTGTATGGGAACTTTTTAACGAGAGGTGCGATTGGCCTGAAAATTTGTTTCTGTACTGTATATGCAAAATAAATAAACACGTGTTTCAGGATTTTTCAATATAACCTTCGAAAAGGGATCAAATGTGGGGTCAATGTTTGTATGGGAACTTTTTAACGGGTGGTGCGATTGGCCTGAAAATTTGTTTGTGTACTGTATATGCAAAATAAATGAACACGTGTTTCAGGATTTTTCAATATAACTTTCAAAAAGGGGTCAAATGTGGGGTCAATGTTTGTTTGGGAACTTTTTAACGGGTGGTGCGATTGCCTTGAAACTTTGTTGGTGTACTGTAAATGCAAAATGAATGGACACGTGTTTCAGGATTTTTCAAAATAACCTTCAAAAAGGGGTCAAATGTGTGGTCAATGTTTGTATGTGAACTTTTGAACGGGTGGTGCGTTGGTCTGAAACTTTGTTTGTGTACTGTAAATATAAAATGAACGGACACGTGTTTCAGGATATTTCAATATAACCTTGAAAAAGGGGTCAATGTTTGTATGGGATCTTTTTAACCTGGTGCGATTGGACTGAAACTTTGTTTCGTTTTTCAGGATTTTTCAATAAAACCTTTAAGAAAGGGGTCAAATGGGGGGTCAATGTTTGTATGGGAACTTTTCAACGGGTGGTGCGATTGGTCTGAAACTTAATTTCGTGTTTTAGGATTTTTCAATATAACTCTAAAAAAGGGGATCAAATGGGGGGGTCAATGTTTGTTAACGGGTGGTGCGATTGGTCTGAAACTTTGTGTACTGTAAATACAAAATGAATGGACACGTGTTTCAGGATTTTTCAATATAACCTTCAAAAAGGGGTCAAATGTGGGGTCAATGATTCTATGGGTACTTTTTAAAGGGTGGTGCGATTGGTCTTAATTTTGGTTTGGATACTTTAAAAGCAAAATAAATGGAAACGTATTCCTGGATATTTCAAAATAACCCTCTAAAAAGGGTAAAATTGGGTGTCAAAGTTATTATGGGATTTTTTTATTAGTGTGATTTGTTTGAAACTCAGTTTAGTTAGATACCTACTTTAAGTGAACAAAGTCGCGGGCGGGACAGCTAGTAATACATATTACTAGGATAGCCTAGAAGCCGGATAGGCGTATCCACTCGTGACATTATGTTCTGACGTACGTGACAAAGCACAGACATTTTACCGTGACACTTACAAACCCGCGTGACAAACAGAAACGGTGGACAGGTTTTAAAAAAGTCAGTTAATCCAATTAAAAGATAACATTTCCACGTTACCCCGTGAAGCATTGACCGCAAGACAAACTTTCCAAGGCGGAACTAGACTAAAGTTTTTCATTGAAAAAACAGCTTCTTTATAAAAACGTTTTTATTGAAAAACATTTTTTTATAAACCAGTTTACTGAAGCTTTGATTTTATGATTATCCTATAGCTTAAAGTACAAAACTTTGGATGAAATTAAACGTAGGATATTTTTTTAAGGACTAGAAACTAGTTTCATCCTTAAAAAAAATATCCTACGTTTAATTTGTATGGGATTGAATTATTTAGCAACTCCCATTCTTAGTGCCCATTCCTACACTGTTGTTTGTCGGTCAGTCAAATTGTTTAAATGTGTATAATACCTAATTATAACCATGGACCAGGTTCACAGCTATCATGGGTGAATAATACCTTAGCTAAAAATAAGACGAATATTTATTACAGAGAGCGCTGGCGGTTTAGTGGTAGTGGCCTTCCGATCCTAAGGTCATGGTTTGAATCCAGTCGTGAACCAATAGATTTTTCTGTTTGGAAAATATATACCATTACTCTCAATCGGTAAAGGAAAACATCGTGAAGAAACCGGCATGTCGTATTAATTTAAAAGTTCAAAGATATTAATCCATTCACCACACTAATTCAAAAGAATTAGTGACACGGAAGAAGATGACATTGATGAAAGACTATGGCTAGTTTACACGAGGCCATTGCTGGCTGCCAGTCTCACTGATAGCCAGCGATGGCTTGTTATTTGCCTTCTGTAAACAGTTTTTCAAGTCAAGCCAGCGCTGGCTGCCAACGCTGGCGAGAATAGAGCGCCCGTCTATTTTTCAAGCCAGTAACCTCCGCTCGCATACCCCTCGACCCCCGCGCCTGCATTTCGGACACGTGTAGACGCATCACGCCAGTCACTGTCATTATTTTTTAACTTCAACGTATATACACCCGAAGAAAAATCCGTGAATGAATGGCCTCGTCTAAACAACGGGTTAAGCCAACGCTGGCTTGTCTACACTGGCGCCAGCATTACTGGCTTCGTATAAACTCTGCTAGGAAATTACGCAGAATAATAAACAATTAGCAGCACACTACATTTTGCACATAACTGTAGTTTGCACTAAACAGATATCTATTATGTGATAATTGTGCCCATTCACCCCTCGACGCTGGGGCTCCGAAGGCAGCCGGGAACTAACTAAGTTAGTCTGCGTGCAAGCGACAGTATTAATAACGATACTAATTAGAACTTCGGATTTTCGATAGGACGAAAAGTCAAACCAAGCTTTGTATAACATGGGGACCTGAGGTCCATTGCGGTCGAAATTACATCCGGCCCCTATTAAAAAAACATTAAAAGTCTACAAACTTGTAAAAAATTCCTTTCTTAATCCATCAGATTTTTTTTTAATTTGAAACATAATCAGCCATCTTTTGTTTTAAATTGACTTGGCAATTTGACTGACTTTGTGACACTGACAATACAATTAATTTAAAAAACATGAATCTGGCAAAATTGTTCTCAAAAGAAACAAGTGCCATAAATAAAGAAGAAGAAGAAGAATAAATACAGACATTATATAATATTACTAGCTTCCGCCCGCAGCTACGCCCGCGTGGTACCTTGAAAACCAAAAACAAATCTAGCTCACGGGAACCGTACATTTTTCTTGGATAAAATGTAGCCTATGTGTTAATCCAGATCATATTCTATATCTGTGCCAAATTTCATCCAGATCCGTTCAGCCGTTTCAGCGTGAAAGAGTAACAAACATACATCCATCCATCCATCCATCCATCCATACATTCTTACAAACTTTCGCGTTTATAATATTATAATATTATTTAGGCCTTGGAGGCACTTCGACAAATGATACAAAACAGACATCAAAAACAAAAACCATCAACATCATAACTCTGGCTATCGACGGAAAAAATCCCGGAAAAATAATTCCCGCGAATATAAGTCACGTTTACACCATCGTAAATCATCCGGGATAAGTTTTCTCATTCGTCCTCCGAGATCTCGGACGCGGGACACAACGACATAACAATTGGAGATTGCTTGTAGGTACCTAGGACCGAGACGAGTTTCTTGCCTGTTCTTCTCGTACTTGGGTTAGGTTGGAATTGGCACATAGATTCACCTAGCATGTAAGACGTTTCAAAGTGATCCTTGTGATTGTACTGAATAAATATTTTTCAATTTCAATTTCAATTTCTAACAATCGAAGTTTCTATCAAGGTTTTCCCAACAAATACCTACGGAACTTATTCAATGTCACCAACCAGTCTTTTATTAATCTTTTTCATCTATATAATTAGCTTGAACCAAAAACTCGAAGGTGTGTGTCATAGGTTAGTATTCTTATAAGCGGCGATGGGCTTGCAACCTGTCACGGACGGAATACTTACTACTGTGCAAAATGTGGGCATGTACCAAATGTCATGTTTGGACGTGCCTCTGACTACCCCCTTCAGATATCCTCAAAGATCTAAGTAACTAAAAGATCTGAGGAGATATCTACCGAGCCTGGGGATTACAGTCGTGATCATATTTTTTTTTTACCTAACAATCGAAGTTTCTATCAAGGTTTTCCCAACAAATACCTACGGAACTTATTCAATGTCACCAACCAATCTTTTATTAATTTTCATCTATATAGTTAGCTTGGATCATGAGCTCTGTATTTGTTAGAAGGTTAAAGTTGAATAAATTAATAGAACCGGCAAATACCTACTAAATATTGAAATGTAAAGTCGAAATGTGCCGATAATTAAAGCATTTTTTTTACTTTGGACACTTTGTCAAGTTTAATGCAGTGATGATTTACGGTGCGTCGAAGTGTCAAATCCAAAGTGAACCATGCATCATAAATTATTTAGGAGGCATTTTTACTTTGAATTTGACATTAAATAAGAGGTTATAAATAATTTTGGCTCGCTATAACGTATAACTTCTTAAAGATTTTAATATCCTACTAATATTATAAACGCAAAAGTTTGCAAGAATGTACATATGAATGTCTGGATGTAGGTATGTTTGTTACTCTTTCACGTTGAAACGGCTGAACGGATCTAGATGAAATTGGGCACAGATATAGATTAAAGTCTGGGAAAGCACATCGGCTACTTTTTATCCCGGATAATGTACAGTTCCCCCGGGATAGATTTGTTTTTGTTTTTCAAGGTACCACGTGGGTGAAGCTGTGGGCGGATGCTAGTAAGAAAATATAGGTACCAATAGTATTTCAGTTTAGGCAAAAGCTGATACTGTATCACGGAATGTCGAAACTTGAAACACCGAAGAACAGTATTCCGACAGTACAGCGAATATCGTGAAATAGAATGCACACGAGTTCTGTGACCCTAGTATGAGTTTTTGATAGTTTACGAAAACTTTTTTCGAATAGTACCTATTCTTTCATACATTTACCTCCATCGGAAATGTTAAGGCGCTGTGCCGAGCTACTAAAAAAAAATGAAAATTACTACTACTACTACTGGCTACTACTAATACTAGGCTTTTTCGAAAACTAATACTAAATTAAATACGACGTTTTAACAAAATTTAAAACACAGAATTTAAAGATAAAATATTTAATTTGTTTAGTGACCTTTCAGTTATTCCACTACCTTTATTTACCGAGGGTAAAGCATCTGAAAAACAGTAAAACTCTGCGATCAGCTGTGTGATTCTGTAAGACCTCATTCTAAACTTCGAATCTGAATCCGCTGTGAGTTTCTTGATTGGCATTCTAAAAACTCGGTTGACAATTCGATTTTACACTAGCGCCACTCTCGCCAGCGTGTCAGCGAGTTATACTAAATTGACGGAGATTTTGACAGATAAAGTATGAGATGGCGTAAAAAGGGCATTCTATACGGTAATTCCCAAGTCATTTCGACGCTCGCTTCGCACTCGAATCCGATTCAAAGCGTCAAATAAAAAGGTCAATGTCAAATGTCATTTTAAACCCTAGGCGAAGTGAGAGTGAATTGCGATGTGAGATGCGAGTTGATGTTTGAATTTTACAGAATCGACGTACTGCTCGCGTCAGCGCCATAAGGAACTAAAATAGATACTAGGGGTACTGAAGTCAGAAAGTCTCCCTAACGTACCACATTTCTGCTAATAGGTGGCAGTCACAATGTCTCAGGCCATGAGTGACGCAGTATTCAGGCCTGTTACTTTTTACAACCTTTCGGTCGGCACGATTATTTCGGACGTAAAACGAAATGTTCTAGAAGTTTACAGCTGACGATTTCGGAGTTTAGATTTTATTGTATCTGAGCGTTTATTCGAAGTATTCAGTTGCTTCTGGATTATAAGTATAATAAAAAGCACATTTGTTTCGTTTATTACAAAAAATAATATGATCTATAGATGTCAGACAAATTTATGAGTTTCAAAAAACAATCACTTTTATTTTGTCCTAATTATTTGTACATACATTTTAGGGCAGAGTTTACCAACTTCTGGTATTATATTCTCGAAATAAATTAATGTCAAATGCAAGTAAAATTTCAGTTTACTCTTAAATAACTACTATTTTTTCTGGGGCTATCCCCATGTTTATATATTTTGGTGGAATACGATTTTAACAAACTCATCTAAATTATTATTAATTACAATCCATAATTACCTATTTTCGGGAAAACGGAGAATCGAAAAAGCGCAACCCTAATATCCAATAAATATTTACACACACACACACATACCCTCACCCTCAAATGATCACGACTGTAATCCCAGGCTCGGTAGATATCTTCTCAGATCTCCAGTTACTTAGATTTTCGAGGAAATCTACAGAAGGTAGACAGAGGCACGTCCGAACATGACATTTGGCACATGCCCACATTTTGCACAGTGATTAGTATTCCTTACCTGACAGGTTGCAATCCATCGCCACACTAACTTATGACACACATCTTCGAATTTAGTACTAGGGTATGTCGGTTTCCTCACGATATTTTCTTCATCCCCCGAAACCCCCTGCATACAAAATTTCATGAAATTCGTTGGAGCCGTTTTCGAGATTCAGATTATATATATATATATATATATATATATATATATATATATATATAGAATTGCTCGTTTAAAGGTATAAGATTTACCTACACGTTCAATTGAAATGTAAAAAAAATTGCACACCATTCGAACCACTCATAAGAATGTTTAGGTCAATGGCTAAGCGCACTCCCACCTTGATGTATATTTCAGCGGTCAGGGGTCGCTAACGACCTCCGGTTGAAACAAATTGGTCTGTTACGTGGTTTATTAGCCATTCATAAGACAACTAACGGTCGCTACATTAATGAGTTTGAATTAAATCTCAGGTACTCTGTTGGCCTTGACCGAATGAGAGGGCAAAATGAGATTTTTCAAAAGTATTTAGAACTAACGTACGCCCATGGCTTCGCCTGCGTGGTACCTTGAATAACAAAAACAAATCTATCCTGCGGTACATTTTTCCGGGATAAAAAGTAGCCTATGTGCTATTCCCGACTATAATTTATTATATTTGTGCCAAATTTCATCCAGATCCGTTAATCAGTTAGAAAGAGTAACAAACATATATCCATACATTCTTAAAAACTTTCGCGTTTATAATATTAGTAGGATTGATTGATTTTTGTGAATGAAGTTGCTGGTTAGGGTAAATTTAGGCCTTCTGTATGCTGCTGTTTCATATAATTAATTCGGAAATGTTTTTGTTTCAGGTAAACGAAAGGGTAGGGGATAAAGTCAACAGATGTTACGGATACAAGTATTCTATTTTGGATGTCATTTATTATGTCTGGATAAGCTGGCAGCCTGCCCACTGTGCGTCGCTTTACTCAAAAGGTGCTATAATTATTGTACACTCGTTAACTTTATCTGATCTGTTATAATTAACCATAGCTCTATTTTTGTCTGATTTAATATAAGAGGATATGATTTCAAGTTGAGGCCTAGTTATGTCGTTCATTTGACTAAATTTCGAGCGGAAAGTTGACGTTTGTGTGTAAAAAAACATTGAGTACCTACCTATTAAACGACTCGATGAATTTTGATAAATAAATAAATAAATAAATAAATAAATATTGGTGGACAGTTGACACAACGCGATCTAGCCCCAAACTAAGCAAAGCTTTTATTATGGGAACCAGATAGCTGATAGATTTAATTATATACTTTTTTAAATAAGGGATATCTTGATCTTTAGAGTGGTAAGATAACACTTAGCAATAAAGTGACCAACTAATTAAATATGGCGGCTATTAGAAACAATAAATTAAAAAACATCAGACAAATAAATTGTAAATAAGTATACTTTTATTTTCATAACTATGGATATGTACCTAAGTAATAATATTCAAAATATAAATATTCGATAAAATCACAGAAATCATTTTGATGTTTCAATTCGTAAACAATTTATAATACAGAAGCTACTGGTAAATGAAATAAAAAAAAAAAAAAAAAAAAAATATGATCACGACTGTAATCCCCGGGCTCGGGAGATATCTCCTCAGATCTTTAGATACTTAGATCTTTGAGGATATCTAAAGGGGGTAGTCAGAAGCAAGTCCAAACATGACATTTGGTACATGCCCACATTTTGCACAGTAGTTAGTATTCCGTACGTGACAGGTTGCAAGCCCATCGCCGCTTATAAGAATACTAACCTATGACACATACCTTCGAATTTTTGGTTCTAGGGTATGCCGGTTTCCTCACGATGTTTTCCTTCACCGTTTAAGAGCACTGGCATTGCGCACATAAATTTTTCGAATGGAAAAACTCATTGGTGCACGACCGGGTTTGAACCCACGACCTACGGATCGTGAGGCAGGGGTGTTACCACTACACCACCAGCGCTCTAAAATAAATCGTAAATTAAATAACCGTGAATAAATAAGTATAAAAAACCTTGAATTAATTTGCGCTGTAGGGAAAGCTTTCACATTATTTTATATTATTCAACGGCTATTTAGTGTTCACCAAATATTAATTTAGTCCATATTTACGTACTAAATACACAAGGAACCGTTCCATATTTCATCTGGCCGAATGACGTATCCTCCTAGAGTTTTGGTCATAGCGTTCTTGGCACTCAGCCCACTGTGCAAGGTGTGGAGAAGTGGAAATCTATCCATTTGTATCATCTTAAAACTGTCTCCTGTTACTGTGAACGCGCGTCTGGCCGAACCGACTGAATTTTTACCGTCCGAAATTCATCTGTCTTTCCGAATTAGTTCGAAAAATTTCGTAAGATGAATTTGTTTTTTTTTTCCCCAATGCATCTTCATATTTTTTGTTTAATACATTTAATTAATTTTCTTGATACTACCATACGAACAAAACAATGTTGCTAAATAATATTTTGTGTATGTTTCGAGTCATCTCAAAAATGATACCTTATCAAGCCAAACTTAGTACAATGACTGTAAGTATCCCATTTTCTAGAGTTCAAAGCTAGCATTATATTTAAATATCTACTTATTTCTAAGCTCAATACATTTTTATTCATGAAAGCGCCCTTTTTAAGTTAAGCTGTAAAACGACCTCAATCCCGCGAACTATAAAGCTAAGCACACACTGGCGACCAGGGCCGGATTTAGAGCGAAGAATTAAGGGGCATGAAAATACTAAATCATAGACATATGAGATAATAGATAATTTACTAGATAGGTGTCATAGCTACTTAGGTTGAAAACATTGTCAAACAAAAGTAAGTAGTTTTTTCTTAGATATACATCAAAAGCATCTATGTTAATAGACCATAGGCTATAGCTATTACAAATTTGACCCAAATCCGTCCAGTTGCCCTAATGATTGAGTCATAAACAAACATCCATACATTTAAATAAACTCGCGTTTATTATCAAACTGATTAAACATATCATACAAAATTACGAGCCCCGTAAATAATGCCTAAATCCAGCCCTGCTGATGGCGACTTTATAGAAACTCTTAAGAAATGACAGGGTCCGTAAAATTCAGGTCAATCGCTAGCATTAGGTTGAAATCTAGGCCGCTAGAGAAGTGGCCAGTATGTAGGTATAGTAACTCTATACTTAGTATTCATACGTTTTAAGTTTCATTATCATTCAAAAGAGATCACACGTTTATATTGACTGCTAAGCATTGCTAAAAAAACAGTGTCCATTACGGAACTCTTTAGTCAGTTTCTTTCGGTATGGGCATGTTATGAGGCGAGACGAATGTCATGAAAAACAGGACCCTATTATTAAGACTCCGCTGTCCGTCCGTTTGTCTGTCCGTCTGTCACCAGGCTGTATCTTATGAACCGTGATAGTTAAACAGTTGCAATTTTCACAGATGATATCTGTTGCCTGCCGCTATAACAACAAATAATAAAAAACAGAATCAACATTTTTTTTTTATAAAATAATGGTACGAAACCCTTCGTGCGCGAGTCCGACTCGCACTTGGTAGGTTTTTTCTTCATGATCATCTAACGTGTAAACAGTCTTGTGTCTCTAATCAGAATCTACGATATGTACCAACACTACAAGCCGTAAGGGCTCGTTTACGCGAGAGCGTCAATCAAAGATTTGATTTGTACCTTATGTATGAAGATTATCGTATAATATAATATACATATTTCAGAACTATTTACCTTGTTTTCATAGTATTATTAATCTGTATTTTACCAATAAATGATACCGTAAAAACCTAGGAAAATAAGTAAATGTGCGGTAGAATGATAAGAAAATTATATCTACTAAGTTTGTGAGTATTTTTACATTTCAAAAACAACCCTATAGTTAGCAATGCCAAGGGATAAGGGATAGCGGAAATATACAGGTGCACCGTGCGATAAGTGACCCTTAATAATAACCCCAGGACACTTCAAACTACCCTCAATATAAAGTTATCCTTATCCTAAGCCCGAGTGCACACTTGCCGTTATTACAGTATTTTGCAGCACAGCAAAAGTAAAACCGCTCAATGGGTAGTAGCATCGCTTACGATAAATTTCTTCTTTATAAAATAAATGAAAAAGCTAAGGTATGAATATTATAATAATATTACTAAGTATTTAATCTTCAACTTTTCGTTTAGGTAGGTATATTATATAAAATTAAAACAGAGCAGGCTTTTTAATAAAATTTAATAGGTACTTATCGGCTCTATAAAATCCTGATTTTTGTTGATAAAAGTGCCACTCATTTAATATTATGGTGTGATGATTCAGTCAAACAATTCCCAATCTCTTCATCCCCATATTATCATCCGTTGACAACAATATTACAATTCAATAAGTCCGTCCTACACGTCTATCTTTACTGTAAGTTTATCTACTAATTCTGTGCTTGCAGTCTTAATATTCGCTCTCAACTCATGCGATGTAATAGGGACTTCGAGACTCATGTGAGCGCTCCTTTACATTGTTATCACGAGGTAACTTATGAAAATCTCTAGCGAAATATATGTAGAACTTGCAGTAGAGGCATTTTACGGAAAAATCAGACAATATTACTAGCGAAAAGAAAATGCAGCATTATGAACGCGAATAGAAAATATATGCAAAATGGATAACTCTAAGTATTTTGTGAGAAATTCTGTTCTAAAAGAAGAATGATATGCAGATGCAACAGCAGATATTTTAATTTTAAGAAGTAATAAAAACATTATTACAGAACAAAACCTACATTAAACGGCCATTGCCATACTCTGTGGGCTATATACAATGATATAAAAGCTTATTACATCAATATAATATAGTTACTAATGGTATTAAGTAAGCCCAGTAGTAAGCCTTTTAAATGAGGATTATTTAATTTTGTTTCTTACCATTATTGCGATTCAGGGTGTAATTTTAAAGCCAATTTTAAGATTTTTTTCAATCGTTGTAAATACTGTCTGTTTATGGTGTGAATGTTGTCTTGTAAACATATTACACGTCTGTAATATTTTTAACAGCTCACAGCTAATACTTACAGGGGTTTGCACTCAGTAAGGCGTCCTGACCTACTTTGGGGGTAGATTATTAAGTACTTACCTACCTACATATTTATATCGAGAAGAAACTACTTTAGAAGTTCATCTTTATTTTTCCAAAATAACATTATCACCTATTCCGCCGTCTTAAGAAAAATGGACACATATAATTTTTTTTCAAAATTATGTTGTATAGGTACATATTCAGAATGAGGAAAAAAATGGCGCATCTGCCTGATTAAAAATTCAAAATAAAACTCTATCTCAATCAGGCATAGAGTTACTGTAAGCCCCATACGGCACATCTGACATTGAAATTCATTGTTATATCAATTTGTTAGATGTGCCCTTTCGCTATAAGGCGGCAGTATTCCAAATCACCCTTTAAATAGGGCATATAAAACATAAGGCAAATGTTATATCTGAATATTGAAAAACAAAATAAACCCAGATAGGATAAAACAAATAATAAATACATTAGATTCGCTACATATTCAGTGCTCGCAAACAATAACAACGCCCAGCATTCACTATTCATCCGAACTTCCACATTGAATAATATTGCTTTATTCGCGAAAGCAGAATCTCCTTAGAAAGTTTAACTATGGTTTATAACAATACGAGTACTTACTATTTCTTCATATTTTTTCCGAGCAGTTTGCGAGTTTTCAACTTATCTTGCGCATCTTCCAATAGTTTTGTGAATTAGCGGAACAATTTCGAAGAAAAGTAGTTTTCTGAAACTTTCTCATATTCAGTAAGAACGTGCAAAAAATACCCAAAGATTTATATATCTTACGTGACTTGATATTCAAAAATAACGAGTCTAATATCATTCTAGTTGTTCAATGAAAACAGCCATTTACATAAATACCTTTAATCACACTTCTAAACAGAGACAGGACAAAGATTATCAAGATAAAAGAAACTAAAACCTATGTATACTTAGATACAAACAAATATTATCTACAAAAAGGTACACACTCCATGATAAGGGCAATTCAAGATAACTAGAAGTCTAGATTGAAACCAACACCGAAGCGAACTCTGCGTTGTCTATCAATAAGGGTGCTTCCGATCAGACGCAGAACCCTCACGTCATTATGTGGCTCGTAGAATAAAATATCCCTTTGAAAGGTGAAGCCTCCACATCGCATGGAGTCAACGAAAATCTTCAGCTCTGCGCCGTTCTGGTACTTTTTGTGTACAGCGACTCCAATAGACGTCGCGCCCCCTCTGTTTCCATCATGAAGAACAGTAGCTATTCGCAAATCTGGCGCAAACTGCTTGTAGAAACACACCTGGAACCCCGTTTTGCAGACAGTTGATGATAGAGTGAAGGAAGGTCGCTCATACCGCGCGCTCAACGAATACTCCGGCACTGGAGGATAAGCCAACGGCTTTAGTCCAACTTCCGTACCAAAAGAAAGGTCTGGCCGGACTTTGTACATCCACTGAGTAACAACTTTCATTGTGTTCGGATCAACGTCCTTCAGCACACACGTCACGGACCCTGAAGACTTGTCATTCTCTTTTTCAATGACTAGCTCGGTTTCAGAAGTAATAAGATCCTTGATTCTGGATGTGAGCCTCATTACGTACGCACCTTCTAATACTTCGGTATACGTTGCGGTCGCACAGCCTGCTGAGTCTACGAGGAGTCCATCATTGGAGTGTTTCGGTTCCATTTCCTTGTGTAGCAGTTGTGAGAAACACTTGTAGTTTTCTTTAGATTTGCCGTAGTTGTACTGCTGGACCAGCTTGACTTTGTCCATGATTTCTCGGAGTATGATAAGTTTGGCGCCGAGGAAGCACTTGGGGAACACGCTCTTGGCCTCAGCATGTACGTCACAGAGTCGTGTCAACTTCACTGTCTGCGGCGCGATCACGATAATGTCCTTCTTCTTGGGCAAGAGCCTCTGTAAACTGGACACAAAGCTGCTCACTTCCTCCTTTATCTTGTCCTCGTTCAACTCCATTGTGTGATTGTGAGATTATTTTTATTTATTGGATAACAGGTCGGACGTCATTGACCTGTCTGATTTATTTTTAAACTTGGACTTCACAGCTCTGACTTGACGCTGTCCGGCCAGTCGTGGACTGCAAGGAGTTCCGTTATTTTTAGTTCAGTGTCAGATCTCAGATGTCGTATCTTTTATAGATGCCGGTAATTATATTATCGATAGAGCGTCATAATCTCAAAAATACAAAGTATTTTACTAGTGGGAACGCCTGCTACTTTGCTCGAGTATTTTTTAGACTTAATCACCTCAATAAGTAAAGGTAAGTACATAAGTATAACGTACATACCTACACAATGTTTTTGAAAAACATTTAAAACGCTACCAACTAAATACCTTTTTCCACCTTTCAATAAATTACTGTTTCCCTACCTACCTACCTACAATCAAAAGTCAAATAGGCTACTGTAGATTGGAAATCAAAACGCAATTTATCAAACCTTTCAAGCCAAGGTACTGATGAAAAGTCTTCGCAATTAGTCATTCCAATATCTTACTAAACCATTTCATTTCCCTGCGAAGTTGATTTATTATCCCACAGGAATTCGCCACCTGAACCCTGAAATGGAGATCTATAACAACCCTTTTAACAAATTGCAATAAAGGAAAGGACCACAGAGTAATAATAACCTGTAGTGCGATTACGGAACTCAGATACAATCAAAACGTTCATACTAAAAACGTCACAGCACCTATCGATAAATTGGTATTACGGCAGGTCTATCATTGGATTGTTGGCGTACGTAATACAAAATTCTTACAATCTATAGGATTTTACACTTGTCAAAACTGGCTCCAATGTCAATCAAACTTTTGATTGAATCAACATGGAATCAACACTCTTATGTAATACCAAATCACTTGATTACAATCAAAACGGATTGACATTGATTGTAAGCAGAGATACGCTCCACCGATTATGATTCAGCCATAGATAGGTGTTCTGTTGAAGATAAGTAGGACTTTTATAACGCAGGATCCACAGTACCTATCCTATGGATATACTCTACATTTGTCATTGTCTTTGATGAATTAGTGTATTGTAATAAAGAGGTTTTAATGTCGCGCGAGCAAGTTTTTAAAGGTTTTAAACTAAACAGTCGTCTAAAATTGACTTGTTAATTTTGACTGTGACTTTGTGACATTGACTTTGAATTAATTTAAAAACTCGACACTGCCAAAAACGAAAATAAGGATAGTACAGACGTACGCATAAAATTATAAATTGTTGCGCTGCTGTTTATTGCAAGAGTTCACACCCTTCAAGTGCGTATTTGTCTATAGCTTGGTCTGTTTTACTCCTAGGATGAAAAAGGATAAACAATAGATATACCTTCGTGAAATGATGATTCAAGACAGACGAGAAAAATACAATTTTGTAGAGAGATTGTTTTGCTCAAGTTTTGTAAACATTTGTTTTACTTGGAAAATAGAGATACTATATGAGATAAATATCATTGGGAGTTATCACGTCAAATCTAATCAAAAATGATAACAGCCAACGCTGAGATGTCCTCAGGTTCTAACCACAGAGTACCTTTTAACATAAAAGTTCTAACATAGGTTTATCATCATATCCCTATCCTTATCCTTATCCCACAAGTGGGATCGGCACAACAGGTTCTTTTCTTCCACCATCATCCATCATCTCAGTAGTTACATTCTTATACATATCGTCTTTCATGTCCATCCATCTTTTCTTAGGCCTACCTGTACCGTTATATACTCGTACATCCAAATCTAGGTTCTAACCTAGGTTACATTATAAAACGCTAATAAATCTGAAATTAAGTATTAAGTAGGTACATTATTTACTTTATTACTAACTTTAAATATGCACAAACAAAAATCATAAAACCGAATGCTTATGTTTCATAACTTTTGGTCATAAACTTTAAATTATGAAAATATTAATTCACAATTGGTTAAAACGGATTAAAATCCTCGATTTTATTTCGCAATAAACTGTTATGGCTTTGAAACTTTATTAATATTTCGAAGAGAAATACTTTGCGATTGAGCAATATGCGTACATCTAAAGCACAACGTTCAACGAGGTCCCTATGTTGATGGGTGACCGTTAATGGCACACAACTGAGCATTTCTAACCTTCCAAGCCTATGTCAATACTATTAAGGATATACGATTTATTATTTTGTTCTAAGGTACCTATATATTTTTAAACGTACGTGATCTGAACACATTATTATTAGTATTAAAAGGTATTTATCGCGTTTCATTTCCCTATTTTTCCCGACATTTCGACAGGTTTACACACTATCGTGGTCACGGGATGATTGGAGTGCAAGAGCCACGCGAAAGATAGGTATATAAAACGCGATAAATACCCGTTTAATACTAGGAATACTAGGAACATGATAAAAATTGATTATTCTGTGACATACAGTTGTCCCAACGAGTCGAGGCATTCGTGAAGTTAGCCGCAAGAGCTGCGCAGTTTCGTTTTTCGGGAGCAATTGGAGGTATGGAGAGGGACTGTACTGTGCATGGTCAAACTCGCATCTGTGGCTAACTTCACGAATGCCTAGATCCGTTGGATGAACTATATACATAGTTACTCGTACATAACTGACGTACAATAAATTACATAGAGTAATGAGTCGAGTAAGTTAAGTATGCATTTATCACCTGAAGGTTGGGAACTTGTTGGCAGCTACACGCTAACAATCGAAAACTTTCAGGACGCTGACATTCTTAGGCAGCTGATGTAGGTAGGTACTTATTATTTCCAACTCAAAAAGCTTTTTACGCCGTTGTAAACTTTGAAAATGAAGTGCTCTTACAAGGGATCTACACGAAAATCATTTTCATTTGGCGTTCATGCTAGCGGAAACATCAAACTGCATGGAAATGTCATTATCATCATCTTTCTGCCCTTTTCCTACGTTATGTGGGACAACATTAATCTTCTTCCATTTTTGTCATTCGTTATTTCAGTACTCACTCTTTTCACCCATGTCATCTTTCACACAGTCCATCCATCTTTTCTTTGGCCTACCTCTACCCCTGTATCCATCAAAGATTTAAATCTTTGGTATCCATCATGAAAATTACATCATGTATGAAAATTACATTGATATTTCACATGACATTTCCATACAATATATTATATCCACTAGCGGGAACAAAAACAAAGATGAATTTTCTTGAAACTCCAGAGCAACAAATTAACCAACAAACTAATTAAATTATTCATTGACTTGACTTCGATACCATTGACCAAGGAGGGACTGTTCAATAAGTTTCAATACTAATGGATTGGGTCTAACCTTAGTCTTTCGGGCCCATTCAAAGTTTATGTCCAATAAACGCCAGCCGGGCCTAAGCTTGGCCCAAAAGGCCCAAATCAATACCTTGTCCGTTTACGATCGAAAGAAGTTGATCACGACGGCGTTATTTTATAGACTTTTTAAGTTGAGGCGGCGTTGCGAATGACTCTTTTGCCTGCTGCGGTAACAGTTACCAGACCACTCAGCCTAATAAAATAAAATCGGTCAAGCGTTAGTCTATTTTAATATTTCACTAGTGGAACTCCTTGTTTACGTTGTTTTTTTTTAATACAAACTTTAATTCTCTCGACTTCTAAATCGATGTCCGACTACTATTCGAATGTATGACGTAGGATAATTTTGAGATTTTTTTGAAATCTGGGAAAATTTGGGATCGAATCTACAACCTACAGCGCAGAAGGCAGAGCTACTACCAACTGGGATTCACAGCTCAGTTGGCAAATGACGTAGAAGCGAAAGTTTCATTATACGGTAAAACTTACCTACCAGTTAAAATAAGTGCCAGCATTTGTATCTTAAACAGCTCTTTGTAAAAAGCTGCAGAAGCAGAAATTGCAACCAGTTGAAATGAAATTGATAAACACGGCTGAAACTTCAAAGCTTGGAATAAAGTGGTATGCCCGTTTCAGAGATAAGGCAGGCACTATGCAGTAGTTAGATACTTTTTTGAATTTTGTCGACATACAATTTCTATCTCGCTTTCAGAGCGGGAGGTACTACCAAATTGACTAGCTGTAGGTAGTTGTTGTAGGTAGCAAAAATAGTAACTTACATCCTACTAATATTATAAACGCAAGTTTGTAAGAATGTATAGATGTATGTTTGTTACTTTTTCACGCTGAAACGGCTGAACGGATCTGGATGAAACTTGGCACAGATGTAGATTATAGTCTGGAATAGCACATAGGCTACTTTTTATCCCGAAAACGTACGGTTTCCGCGGGATAGATTAGTTTTTTTTTTCAAGGTAACACGCGGGCGAAGCCGCGGGCGGAAGCTAGAACGTAATAAGTGTAGCAAAATTTTACAGGGAATAACATTACTAGAGGTAAAAGTATAATCTACTTCTTTTATTCCGTGTAAAAAAATACAAAAAAGTATTTTAGTTTTTAGTATGGTAGTAAAGGCCGTTTTCAAAGTTGAAATAAGATGGCGTTGCGACGAAAAACTTTGAAAATACTGTCGAAAGAAAATAAGATGTTATTTTATGTACCTATTATAGTAGGTATTTTTATAGGTTAAAGTATCTACTAAACCATATTTTTAACCAGTCAGCGTCATCTAACGAGCTAGTTAGAACCAGTAATTCCATTTTTGTTCTATATAACTATGACGTCATAGAACTGTTAAACGTTTTTATCCCTGTAGTTCAATGGTAGGATTATTGAAACATAATCTAGCCCATTTTTTTTCATAAAAGAAAAAGTAGATACCTACCTATTTCTTATCCTACTTTTCTCTCGGCGCTCGGTGGAGCAACACCAGTGCGGAGCGAGTCAACGGTCCTGAGGATGCTTCGTGGAGAAGCGAAACACGTGTCGAGTTTCTATTTGAGGTGTGGTGTTGGGATTATTAATATTAATAATATTTCTATAAGGCATTTTGTGGGGCTCATTAATATTAATAAGCTTAATTAATAACCTCATTAGATAATAGTTTTAGCGGGAAAGTACTAGAAATTTCCGTCCTTTTCAGTACCTACCTATTTCTTACCTATTTTCAAATAGTATGAGATTTATAAGCGCTGTTAAAAAAACTAATTCAAATTGACAGTAATAAAGTTTTAGAATGCAATTAAAAGTACAGCACGGCACAGTAAAGCAACAGCAATTTAATTGGACATTTCACACAATGCCATCTCGTCCCAAACTAATCAAAGATTGTACTATGGTGACCAGATGATAAATTAGGCATATTTTTTGTAAATACATACAATACGTAATCACACCCAGACACAGAAAAAACATCTGTGTTTAACACAAATGCTTACCCTAGATGTGGATCGAACTGAGCTGCAGTTGTGTAAATTTTCACGATTCAAATTAACAATTGAATCAAACAATGTACGGATGCGAATTCGGCGTTGGAATCGGAAGCGAATGCTATAGTAATAAGAAGATATGGCAGGTTGAAAAGACGTTGATGAAACAGATTTGTATTATTTACTAGTAGTCCCGGCAAACTTCGTACCGCCTTCTACATTGCTTAGACAACAGTGAGTGATTATAATTTAATATGAACTTTATTAAATAGTAATAAAGTTCAAATTGACTCTACATTTTATTTAGAAAACGTTTGTATGGGAAATAGAAAAGGGCTATTTTTAGGGTTTTCCCGGTAGTTATTCGAAGTTTTCTTACCTTTTAAACCTTCCCTAGACCTCCACAAACATTTCAAGACCAAGATAAGATAAATGCGTTTAGCCGTTCTCGAGTTTTAGCGAGACTAACGAACAGCAATTCATTTTTATATATATAGATTTTGCTTTTTTACTTTTTTTTTATGTGTCAAGGCAAAGGTCCGTTAAAAGAACAAAAAGTATTTTATCCTTTTGTGAGATCCACAAGAATAGAGAGAATAAAGAGAATTAATAAAATTTAAACTGAGGATAAGTTTGAAAAACAGAATAATTGAAAAACTGGACTAGATATGCAGATTCATACGATTACCTAACCTAATAAAATAAAATACAAGTTAACTACATACCTAGTTACAGATAGAAAACAGAATGACTCTTACAAAAATAGATAGGTAAAATGGTAGGTAAGTATAAAGTATTCCTCGCGGAGGAAACCACGAGACAACTACGATAATTGTAAAATCACTTTGTCCTGTCTGTTTCGTTGTTGAGGCAAAGTGAAACAATGTCCCGGCCGAAGTTGAATAGGACACTTCGTATTAATTGTTTTTGTCGATTCGACCCGATATTGAATGGAGTTTCGACCTATTAAGTACCAGCTGAAACTGTTTGTTTTTGCAACATTTTGCTCAGTTTTCAATTTCCATTTGTTGTTTTTCTTTTGATGGGAAACATCTATAGCCGCACGTAAAACCGATTTCTGGCGTGGTGACGCATGCCGTGGCGACGCGTCGCCACGCTATACGATGGTATATATGTATATACAGTCTATATGCAGTAGTGTGTACGGTGTGGCGACGCGTCGCCATGCGCAATCGAATTAAGTAGTCACGGTTTGAAATAAATTCGTAAATTTTTGTATTTAATGAAAATAAATGTTTATTCAATAAATAGTCATCGTTATCTGGAAAAAAATCGTAATATTTTATTTTATCATTTATTTAGTTCCTATCACAATATGTTCTTTTCTGCATATTATTTTTACAAAATAATGTCGATGTTTCACATCTGCCAGGCGTCCCGTGACGGCTCACATTTTTTTTCATTTGTTGAATAGCTACTTAATAAGATTGAAAGCAGTTTGAAATCGGGTTAATTATGTTTTTTTATTTATTTATGTTAAATTCACTAGATGTAGACGTAGAGTTAGTTATTAGTATTACGTGCCTCAATGTACCATTTCAGTCGGACATGACGAATTTAAAACATTCATAATCAAACTCATTTAGAAAATCAGTCATTTTGGGAAAAGGTGGGGAGGTGGGGGATTTGTACAAAACGAGATTAGTACTACATGAATTTCAGTCTAACTGACCGGAAACAAACGATCTATGGTTCTCGAAATGCTTTTCCGAACTCCTTTCATTTCAGGGTCCCACCATAGAGGTTTTTGTTTTTTTGTAACTTTAGTCGCTCACTTGAACAGGCTATAGATCAGTCTATACCTAGACCATACTGCCTAGTCTTAGGTAAATTAATTTCTACAGTTTTTTATAAAATCTAACTTAAAATCTAACGTAACCTAATTGCCATTTTTTTTCCTACCATAGAAGTTGAACTGTAGAGGTTTTGAAAGAGATTTTTTTCCACAGATAATACAAGCTCTATAATGTTTTCCGGCAAGAAGGGCAGCGACGCCGGCACGCCGACGGCTGAGGAAGAGATCAAGGTGGTGCTGGTCGGCGACACACAATGCGGGAAGACCTCGTTAGTGCAGAGATTTGTCTCTGATGCCTTTATGGAGGTTGGTACCTTACTCTGTAATAATAATATAAGGAGGTTTAAGCGATGCGCTTGCAGACCTAATCATTCTACTCTTAATGCAAGCATGCAACACTGTAATTGTCACTGTCACCGTTTGATTCACAATCTAGATAAAAAATAATTTAGTACTTACCTATTGTTAGATTATGTACGAGTAGGTATAGGTACGCTTTATAATTGATTGTAAGAAAACGTAGTGATTATATTCTCTTTGATTGTAAGTAGGTACTTAATCTGAGACGTTTGACAAAATGAATGTCATTGGATAGGATGACATCACGCAACGAGTTTGTAAGGATTTTCTCGACTGTTAACTTTGTCACTCTAGTTTTAATATTTTTTCTCGTGTTATTTTCAGTTTCATTACGTAATTTTGGTGGTTATTTTCCCATTAAAGCCTGAGTTCTTGACGCGTGTGTAAAATATGTGAATTAAAGTGAACAGTTCCTTTCTTAATCTATTGGAGGAAATCCCGAGAGTTTTAAACAAAGCAGCCATCTTTTGTTTAAAATTGACTTGACAATTTGACTACGACTTTGTGAAATTGACAATACTACTAATTTAAACACTTGATACCAACTTGATACTAACAAATTGATCTCAAAAGAGATATGTAGATGCCATAAACAAATAAGAAGAAGAAGAAGTGATGTAGATTTGATGTCATCTCACTATAGAGTCCTTATTTAATTTGATCGAACGGTTTTGTTTATAACTCGTGCAGATTTGAACAAAAAATTTCGCAATTCTATGAAACTTTTTAATTAAAGTTTAAATTAGTTTCCATCAAAATATAAATTGGATTTACGATCTGTTAGTCTTTGGAGTTTTCAGTTTGTGTTGGTTGTTATAATAATTGATGGTCGTAGATGGACTCTGGCTTTAGTTTAAACCTTTGAACTTAGGTACCGAATAGGTATTACTATCTATTTAATTATACCAAAAACCCGTGTCTCTAATAATATGCTCACACGCTACTGGTGTTGGCAAGAACTTTTAGTAAGAAATTCGCGTAGTCTCTAAAAAGCCTGCCTAACGCTTTATAGGTTGTCATACATCCTATAAGAAGCATTATATTATAAAACAATCAAAAATTTTAAAAAAAATCTAAAGATGCTAAAAAGCAAAGTCGGGTTTGTTTGAAAATTTATAACTCTAGAATGGCTTGACTGATTTACGTGGTTTTTAATATGTTGAAGTGGTTGTGACTAAAAGGTTTAATTTACAAAGAAATAAGTTAAATACATTAAAGTTAACATTAAAGTTAAATACATATGTTTTCGCAAACGACTGTCTAAATGTTCTCAATTTTGCTAACTGTAACCATGACAAACCATGGCCATATGTAACTGTATTCCTTGCCTAGGGGAAAGTAGGGGATAGGGGATAAGGTGGAAAATGAAATTCTTACAACTAAGTAAAAAAATGAACAAATATAACTTTATTTCCTATCTTTTCTGTTTATCCTTTATCTATTTTAATCATTCACCATTAATTCACAAAACCACAACATTAACGACAAAAGTAACAATTAAATCAAAAGTTATAGACTGGTAACGCACAAAATTAACTTAAAAGCTAATGCATATGCTAGTGTAATTATGTTATCTCTAGAACGAAAGGAATGTGTAGGAAAGGATCGGCGTTGTGCTTGGATTAGCCTCGGTTTATTATGAGAATTTAAATTATACCCCTCACTTAGCCTTAGAATATATCGGCAGTTGTATAACGGACCCGGGTATGTCCTAAAACTACGTCCAAGACCGCCGCAGGATGGGCAGCAGCATTCTCTTAGAACGGTGTAAAAGTACTGCGATCGCCAACCCGCATGCCAAGCGTGGCGATTACGGCATTTACCCCCCCATGAATAGATACAACCAAGCCACGGCCCCGAGTTACGGCGACCCCCGGTGCTCTGGCTACGGTAGCGGTCAGGGTACTGGCGGGGTCAGGGGTGCTAAGAATCTCCGTGAAAGATCCGGCTACCATCTTCGACGACCCCTGGCCCTGGCAACATATAACACGCGCACTCTGCGGACCGACGAAAAGGTAGCGGAACTGGAGGAAGGATTGAGCAGTTTACGTTGGGATATTATAGGATTATCAGAAGTCCGAAGAGAGGGAGAGGACACGATAACCCTTAAATCCGGTAACCTGCTCTATTTCCGGGAGGGCGAGCAACAGTCCCAGGGAGGTGTTGGGTTCCTCGTCCATAAGTGCCTCGTGAACAACGTGGTGAAGATTGAGAGTGTGTCGAATAGGGTAGCATATCTTATACTCAGAGTATCCAAGCGTTACTCGCTGAAGGTCGTACAGGTTTACGCTCCGACCTCGGCACATTCCGACGATGAGGTGGAGTCTATGTATGAGGATGTAACAAAAGCCATACGTAGCTCAAAAACCTACTTCACCGTTGTCATGGGGGACTTCAACGCGAAGCTGGGTAAGAGAGACGATGGGGAGCAGCTAATGGGGCAATTTGGAGTTGGATATCGGAACCACCGGGGCCACCGACTGGCCGGCTTCATGGAGAAGGAAGGACTCTATATGATGAATTCCTTCTTCAGGAAGCGAGAGCACAGGAAGTGGACCTGGATGAGTCCCGACGGTGCAACAAAAAATGAGATTGACTTCATCATGTCGACGAGGAGGCATATATTCAATGACGTCTCTGTGATCAATGCGGTCAAGACCGGGAGTGATCACCGTCTAGTAAGAGGCACTTTGAATATAAACTTCCAGCTAGAGCGCTCTCGATTGATGAAGTCTACGCTCCGGCCAGCACAAATTCAGATCCAAAACCCCGACAGCTTTCAACTAGAACTCCAAAATCGTTTCGATTGCCTAAGTAGCGAGATGGACGAATATAACGATGGGTTTGTGGAAGCCGTCCATTCCGTTGGGTCAAAGTTTTTCAAGGCCCGACGAACGAACAAAACCAAAAGGCTCTCTGACCCTACTCTTAAGCTTATGAAGGAAAGAAACGAAATGATTCTGCAGACCTCTCATGACACGACCTTATATCGCCAGCTCAATAGACGGATCTCCAAGTCCCTCACTCGCGACATACGCCGATTCAATACTAATCGTATTGAAGAAGCAATAGAGCGAAACAAGGGCTCCAAAGTCTTTGCAAAAGATCTGTCTATTGGGCAGAGCCAGCTCGCAAAGTTAAGGACAGAGAATGGTAGAATTGTTTCCTCTAGACCAGAGCTATTAAGGGAAATAGAGAGCTTTTATGGGCAGCTGTACACTTCCACACGCCAACCCAATCCCGATCTAGATAACGATCCAAGATCTAGATTAATCCGGCACTATACCGAAGACATCCCGGACGTTAGCCAGTACGAGATTGTGACGGCTCTCAAACAGCTTAAGAACAATAAGGCACCTGGTGACGACGGAATCACAGCCGAGCTTTTGAAGGCAGGTGGAGAACCGATCCTTAAAGCCCTTCAAAAGTTGTTTGATTCCGTTGTACAGGAAGGGAGAACGCCTAAGGCATGGAACAGAAGTGTTGTGGTGCTCTTCTTCAAAAAGGGCGATAAGACCCTATTGAAGAACTACAGACCCATCTCACTTCTGAGCCATGTCTACAAGCTGTTTTCGAGAGTTGTCACAAATCGTCTCGCACGCAGGCTTGACGACTTCCAGCCTCCCGAACAAGCCGGTTTCCGAAAAGGCTTTAGCACCGTAGACCACATACACACGCTCCGACAAGTTATACAGAAAACCGAAGAGTATAACCTGCCCCTCTGCTTAGCGTTTGTGGACTACGAGAAAGCCTTCGATTCGATCGAAACCTGGGCTGTACTACAGTCTCTCCAGCGGTGCCAAGTTGACTACCGGTATATCGAGGTGCTGAAGTGCTTGTACGAGAACGCCACTATGTCAGTCCGACTCCAGGACCAGAACTCGAAGCACATACCATTGCAGCGGGGTGTCAGGCAAGGAGATGTGATCTCTCCTAAACTGTTTACCGCTGCACTGGAAGATGTTTTCAAGACTTTGAACTGGATAGGGCTAGGCATCAACATCAACGGCGAGTACATCACTCACCTACGATTCGCCGATGATATAGTAGTCATGGCTGAGACCGTGGAGGACCTAAGTGCGATGCTCGACGATCTCGGTAGAGCCTCTGAGCGAGTTGGTTTAAAAATGAACATGGACAAAACGAAAATCATGTTTAATGCCCATGTTCAATCACGACCGGTAAAGCTTGGAGACTCTACGCTCGAAGTTGTGGACGACTATGTGTACCTGGGACAAACTATCCAGTTAGGGAGGTCCAACTTCGAGAAAGAGGTCAATCGACGAATCCGACTCGGCTGGGCAGCGTTTGGGAGGCTGCGTACTATCTTTTCGTCTAATATTCCGCAGTGTCTCAAGACAAAAGTCTTTGACCAGTGTGTGCTGCCAGTGATGACTTACGGAACTGAAACGTGGTCGCTTACGATGGGCCTCATAAGAACGCTCAAAGTCACTCAAAGAGCAATGGAGAGGGCTATGCTCGGAGTTTCTCTACGAGATCGAATCAGAAATGAAGACATCCGTAGAAGAACCAAGGTAACCGACATAGCCCTAAGGATAGCAAAACTTAAGTGGCAATGGGCAGGGCACATCGCTCGTAGAACCGACGGCCGCTGGGGCTGTCGAGTTCTTGAGTGGCGACCACGCACCGGACGACGCAGCGTGGGTAGGCCCCTCACAAGGTGGACTGATGACCTGGTGAAGGTCGCTGGAGTCCGCTGGATGCGGGCGGCGCAGGACCGGTCATGGTGGCGTTCTCTGGGGGAGGCCTATGTCCAGCAGTGGACGTCTTTTGGCTGAAGATATAACCATGACAAAATCGGTGACGCTACTGAAAATCCACGAGCGTAGGTAAACATGTTTGGATCAAGAGAGCTAAGAGTAATAACTACTGGCATCTAGAACTTTGAACGTATGAACAAGAACGATAATTCGCGTATATCTCTAAGATATTTATAACTGAACTTTATATAACCATTTGAAAAATCTAATCGAGTCTAAACTTCTATGCGACTGAAAATATTATTTCGCGATTTGGCTTACAAAGTTAGGTCGTGTGCGATTAAAAAGAGTTTCCTAGGCACCTATCCTGTTTTACATCGCTGTTGAACACTACGAATTTGAAAACTATCGTCATATCTTTTCACCGCTTTTAGAATGACTAAGATAGGTTGTACTATATCGAGTGTCTTTAAATAACAAGAGATTATAAATAAGAGAGCAATACATACGCATGTTATTTAACTAAACGGTACACGCCAGTTCAAGAAACTATTCTTTGTTTAGCTGAATTTTGTATACAGTAAATCTTGATAAGTAGGTACGTTCGGCTAAAATATCTCCACTTTCTAGCTAACGTTTCGAAACTTTTCAGAGTTCGCGTAATTTATGCCCCGTGCCCGCCACTTGTGTTTGTACGTCAAGTTTTCATACCTGGTCTATCTATAACTGGGTTGTCCTTACTCTATGATGGATAGACTTTGCTCAAGGCCTGGGGTGTACTCCAAGAATTGTTTTTGAAGGAAACTTTGACGAAACGGTTATAATTCTTTCTTATGCAAATGAACAAAGTTTTGATGCTGTTAATAAAAACCCAGAAAAAGCGAGTTCAGAGAAATATTTAGTTATCGACATTTAGAAAAATATATTTTTAAAGATTCAGTACCTATAAGTCGAGTCTGAAAAATATATTGACTGTCATTTTTCACGATAGCACAGAATAAAAAATATGCTAGATTGGTATGCCACGTGATTGTTTCTATACTGTATTATTTTTATCTATGTCATTTATGTATTTATCATCATCATCATCATCATCTTCCTGCCCTTAACCCACTAGGTGGGGTTGGCACAACAGGTTCTCTTCCTCCACTCTCCCCTATCATCCGTCATCTCAGTAGTCACTCCTTCTTACACATATCGTCTTTCACTTTCTTCTTTTTTATGTATTTATATATTTACTAAAATCCTTTACAATTTAGATCACTTCTTTATATTATTAATTATCTAGATATCGTAGAGGTAGACCTAAGAAAAGATGGATGGACTGTGTGAAAGACAAATGTTTAAGAAAAGAGTGACTACTGAGATGACGGATGATAGGAGAGAGTGGAGGAAGAGTACCTGTTGTGCCGACCCCACCTAGTGGGATAAGGGCAGGAAGATGATGATGATATCGAATGACAAGATTTCTAGATAAAGTAGCATTCTACCAGTGATGTCACTAAAGGAAACGAGAAAAACGTCAAAGAAACGAGATATGGAAAAGAGAATGACATTTTAATCGATTCATCACTTATAATTCCCATATTTTTTTTATACTATATAGCAATATTTAAATGTTAATATTTATATCTTTTTAACGTAAATACAGATATCCAGCCCATTTCCGTCCCGTTTGCCGAAACAAAACGATAGTGTTGGCTGCTTCTAAGTGATCGCGTCATAAACGACCAATAGGGACACGGTACGATCAAGTGATAGTGCGCGCTAATTGGTTTACTTACTGTTCCCACACCCGCTATCCTAGCCGCTGTATTATTTTTTTTGTATCATTACATTCGCCATATTGGTATCAGCATGAACCCTGCATTTTATTCAAAACTTCCCTATCTACCTAAATAAGTAGCAATCTCAAAAGTTAAGTACAAAACATTGTGTAGGAATCACGCCGCTACAGATAGCCAAAAGAGCGTGTTTACTTCACACACCCCAAAATAACATTCCGCAATCATCGCATGCCTGTTAAACATAGAATTAAGGTCTCGTTTGACTGTGAACGAATGAATGAACATTTGTAAATAAGTATTTTTTAAATTAAATGTTGGTGGACTGTTCACACAACGCCATCTAGCCCCAAATTAAGCAAAACTAATTATAGGTAATTGATAGATTAATTAAATACTTTTTTTTTGTAAATACATACATAGAATACATAATAACACCCAGACACAGAACAAACATCTCGATTCCCACCCAGAACAAACATTTGGTAATGAACTACCAAATGTTTGTTCTGGGTGGGAATCGAACCCACAACCTACAGTGCAGAAGGCAGGGCTACTACCAACTGAACTGTGAGGCCACTCAAAACTTTACGTTACTTCTAAACGCTATCCTTATATCCTTAGGTAATTAAAGGCCTTTATGGAATTAGCTTTTATAAAAAAAGTAAAATTTTGCCTTTGCTTTTTTTATTTAGAATGTTTGGAACTTTTATTCAATTACTAGCTAACCCGCTCAGTTGCGAACCGATTAGCGTTAACTTTTGCGAAAAATCCCATGAAAACTTTGACACCCCAACATGACCAACGAGCTGACTAAACGCAGGTTCCTCACGAAGATTCGAAGGTACCTACTAGTATACTGCAAATCGAATCTGTAATTAATTTTTTTTAACTGAAATATCTAATGGTGCACGACCTGGAAAAAAGATGCCTAAAGAAGTAGGATTAGGTAAAATAAAAAAAACTTTTTATTCAATAAAATCACAGCGGTCGTTTTGAATCGTCTAACATACTAGGTGAGTCTAGGTGCCAATTTTAATCCTATCCTCAGTCCGAGAAGAACTGACAAGAAACTGGCTAGGTCTTAGCGCGTTTTTCGTATGATCCTTGTTAATTTTGTTAGGGACACCTAGCAGAGTTGGAGCTGATTCGTCCTCGTTGCTTTTTTGTCATCCAAGTACTCTGATATTTTATAATAAGGTTTTCGAGTAGTATCGTAAGGACCACACCGGGTACCCGGCTCTGGCTTTTGGTATCGCAAAATGTAAAGAGGCGCGACATGCCAGGGTCTCGCTTCTGTAAATTGCTAATATTCCTGGGCTGAGGATTATGCCCGGAAAGGGAATTAGGTGGTGTAGCTAATTAAAAAGGTTCCCAAAAGCTTTCGATAAAATGTTTTTAAAAGTTTTTTTCTGGAAGGCTTACGGTCTGAGCCTCATTTTTTCAATTTTTTCAACAAAAACAAATTTAAGACTGAGATTTGGTCAAAAAAATCATAAAAAAGTCCTTACCTAATATTTTTATATTGTCGAATATGGTAAAAATAAGGTTTGAACATGATTCTGGAATCAAATATAATAAATTTGTTCATAATATATAATAAATGTGACACTAGTTCTTTTGAGCCAGCAGTGTGGTGAAAGGTATTACACCTACTCAGGCTCTTTTCTTTTCCTTTCTTGGCATAATATATTTTTTCAATACGCTACATAAACATTCTAAATAAAATACTATCGATATACGAGTAACACACTTTCAAAGTGTCATTCATTCGTAGTTCTAAGCTTTCCAACAAAAGTTTTTGGTAGTGATGTGCTTGAGTTACGCATTCTGTCTCACGATATTCAGTTTTTTGCACTCTCGGAAGACTGTTCACCGGTGTTTCGAGTTTCGACATTCTGTGATACAGTCAGATAATGCACTCGAACTTGTGCTAGAAGTCCAACAGTTCAATATAATATTTGTTTCAGTTCGAAACAGCTGAGATATGAAAGAGTACCCATGACCGCGTAGTCGATACGAATCGCACGAGCCAATTTGTTAGATTGCATCCTCAGAGTAGAAGTATAAAGGAATGCCTGATGTATGAACAGATCAGGGTGTGAACTTCGCAAAACGAAAACGATATAATCGGAGCCGAATTTTCGTCGAATTCAATTGTTTCGTTGTCTAAATGGAAATTTCGTGTCGTTCGTAAGTAGTGTTATAGTAGGTTTACGAGATTGATTGTCAAAAGTAACGTCGGTCGTTCCATCGTTCAAAGAACAGCATAACCGATGTAATAAGAATTATATTGATCGTTTCGCGGAGTATATTTTATTATTTGAATACTTTGCCAATTTAAACCAATTTAAATTATAAACCATCCGTCATGCGTCAGTCAGGCAATAAGCACTAGCCTAGTTAAAAGGCTCTTGCAGCTAAATAAACATTATTTACTTGCATATTTCTCTTGCGTAGTCAATTCAATATTTAGTCAACATCTAGAAGCTTATGTCATCCTTTTCAGTTCTTTCGGCGGTTTTTCAATGTAAAGATGAAATGACACTCTTGAACACTATAGCCGAGTCACATTTGTTGCTCTAATATTGCAACATTCTACGTCATTTGTTCATGTCTATCACTGCGTGCTATGTATTATTTATTGCGTAGATAGTGCTTAAAAAACATAGTTTATATTTCAGTCAGTTGTGAATAAAAAATAAAGCAATAAATTTTTTGTTGAATATTTTTTTCGAAACAAGCTTTTGTGATAAAAAATGCACATGAAAAATATGATAGTATTTTTTTGTATTTTCAAAGATATTTTATTTTAACTGTGGGGATATGTAAAACCATACAAAATAATTCCTTTTCATATTATATCACTGAAATCGGCATTATCATTACAAATACTGAATGAATTACCTATTTCAATATACATACTATACATAAAATACATGTGAAACAGTTGAGGAGTTAAAGGATCGTTACAAACGATCTATAGTTAGCTCAACTGAACCAGATCACTGCCAGAGAGAAGACTCCTATTTCATATAACTATTGCGTGAAGGGCGACCGTTTCATGAAAATACGGTTAAACGTCAAGTGATTATTTCGATTCTATTTCTAAAATAGTAATTACCTACTCTATGAACAGTAAATAATATAAAACAAATTTTGTTCAGCGAATAACATTCAATAGTGAAAGAATAACAAGAGCTTGAAAACATGTAATACATAACATTCACATTGATCGGGCTGTTGTTTGCTTAGTATATTTTATATTTTAGGTATATATTTATATCCATTCAATACCGTGTCATCAACAAGCGCCCTCTATATTTTCATCTTGCATAACTTGTGACCGCTAGAGTGTTAGGTATCTGTAACAGCTGATAGTGTTGAGCTTAACCACGGATGAACTAACCCTATTTAGGGCAAGTTGTGTGGTTACAAATTGAATGCAAGTTATCAATACAACAAACGAATTAAAAAAATGGGATCGACATGGCCCATGGGAAATAGAAGATCCCACATAAAGTGGGAAAAAGGCAGGAAGATGATGATAATGATGAAGGCCCAGGGGAGCTGAAGCTCATCGCGATTTCAAATTTATCAGGGAGTCTAGTCGAAGCGACGCGAGACCCCAGAGGCCTTACCACGAATTCATAATACATTACCGAATTAGTATTGCATTGTTATTTCGTACCATGACCTATGCAAATTGTATGGAAGTAGTGACGAATCTACAATGGAATCGTTACGGAATCGTTCTGGATGACTTCGGGGTAAGGCCCCAGATCTGGCTCATATTTGGCTCAGCGTATCAGCATTGCCTTTCAACGCCAGCGTCTTGGGGACGCTTCCATGTGACAGTGATCTGGGTCAGTTGAGCTATCCACAGATCATTTGAAACGGTCTGTAGATAGCTCAACTGTTCCACATGATATGTATTTTATATTATGGTGTGTATAAAAATAATATGTTTTCATCTGAACCGTAAGTAAAAGGTTCTCTATAACTACATATTTCCAAAATTCGATTTTGATGAAACAAAGTCTACATTCTGCTCCACCTGTAAAAACGCATTTTTTTTTTCAGTAGTTTCAGTGATGTGCGCGGACAAACAAATAAACCGACAGACGGAAAGGATTTCTATAATTCGCTGATTTGTGTTCTACAACTCCTCTTTAGTATCCCTCTTTCAACACAGACTTCAAAGTTTTTATGAAAATAAGTGAACAAAGCCGCAAGAAATTCCGCTAGTACCTAAGTAATTCATAAAATAACACATTACCGAGAGACTTCGATTTGGTTAACCTCTGAAAGTATAACCACTGTCTTGCCAAAGTTGGCGCAAACGCTCTCAAAGTGCAAAGTTACTTCAATTTGGCATAAAAGTAGTGACACACTGACACACGTACTTATATTTAGCCCGAAAGCATAGCTATAATGAGCAATATGAGCATGTTTATTGCGAGCATGCTCTAAATAAAAAAAGCGCGTCTGAAAGGGGTTATTTTATAATAACTAAAATATATTATTATAAAATAACTAATAATAAAAATGCCTATTGCTAGCAAATAAACAGCTCTAATCGCATGCTAGTTTTAAGCATGCTTATGCTTATATTCATATTAATTTAGCTAACTACATATTATAGTGGGCATGTGCTAAATATAAAATAAAAGTTATTTATTTCAGACTCCACAACTGATCTATAGATTATCTAATACACTCTTTATTATGACTATCCTCTTTAGATGTCTTCAAAGATCTTAGTACCGAGCCTGGGAACGAATTTCGTGATCATGTGCATATTCACTTATTGATTGCTTCATGTTAATAATTTTTTGGAAATTTTACATTCTTATAAAGAAGCATGTGTGTCAGTAGCTTTATTCCGTAAGACGTTATTATTAGTAGGTGCTTAAGTTTAAGAACAAACATAAATTAGGATTAGATGAGGCAAACTCACATTATCGTTCATCTTAATTCTTCTAATGTACCTATAAGTAAGAGAATATTAAATTAATGGGTCGTAGCGCGGGCGCAGGCAAATTAAACGTCAAACTTTGGTGATAACAACCTTCACTGCTTTGATTGTTTTATAAAATCGCAACCTAATTTTAAAGGTACAAAAAAGTACGAGATACACGAGGAACCCATATAGTTTAGTTATATCTGTCGGTCTCTCCGACCGTAATCAAAGTTGTTGATCGCAGACACTTAAGTGACTTTAACGGTTAACCTTACTGTGATGAAATTTAATAAGGCGTGTAATGAGTAACATCCGGATTTGTAAAAAGCATACAGTTTAAATAATAAATATTGGTGGACATTTCACACAACGCCATCTAGCCCCAAACTAAGCAAAGCTTGTACTATGGGAGCCATGACTGATAGACTAACTAAATACTTTTTTTTAAATAAAAATAAAATATATATGATCACGACTGTAAACCCGGGTTTGGTAGATACCTTTTTCAGATCTTTAGTACTTAAGTACTGGTAAGTACTTAAGTCATTTTAACCCTTAATGACTTCTGAAGCTTTCCCTGTGCGTTCGACATTCGCTTGGTCGTTCTTTTCACCTCTATATTTCTAGATTAAACCATCAAGACCACCTGCTTCGTGATTTCATCGAAAAGAATTTCTTTGGCTGTGCAAAATAGTTCGTATTTACTTATTTCAACATTTCTATAAAACCTATTCGGTCTAAATTGAACGTTTCGCAGTAAAATCGAGACAAAAAATAGTTAAGTTTTTATATCGGAGCGAGAAAGCAAATTAAATTGCCCGCAAAAGATTTCCGATACTAGACGTCAGTAGAAGAGGCACCGTTGGCGGTCTAACAACCACTATAAATTGGAACTCCTTTCTTTTAACTGGGCTATCGAGACCGGGTTGCAGTTGGACTGGTTAAGCGATGCATCAATGCATTCTTGGTTGAATGGTCTCCGTGGGAGCTATTGAAGCCAAATGAACCGTAGTGGAATGAGTATTGAGTGACATTTCGGTTTTACGTGAATAAATAAGTGGGTATTGTATTAAAATTAATTAAAAATTTTGAATGGAAACAAAAGCTGTCTGTGCTAATGGAAATTTTAATTGCAATAAGTAAATTCAAAGGAATTTTTAAGTGGAAACATTAATTTTAAACAATATTTTCTGGATGCCGTCTAAATTAAAATCCAGAGCCTCAATATGCCCAGTGAACAGAAAAAAACATGGAAGCATTACTTCAAGGAAAATATGCGCTAAACTTGACACCAAATTTCACACATTGAAACTACTTCGTAGATAGCCAAAAATTGATAAAAGTCTGACTTTATTCCCTCGACGTTTGGATTTGAATTGTGTAACGCGTAGATAGCTTATTTGAATGCTTACATGTATTTTCCGTTCACTGAATATGCCGTCATTTCGAAAATCTCAACCTCGTATTTAACCCTCTCCCCAAACACTCTCGTATTTATTTAACATTTAAATAAAGCTACCAATAAAAAATAACGGGAGCTTCTAAAATGGTTGCTAAAATACCAGCGTAAATTATAATTATCGTCCAAATTTTATTTATTACGTAAATAAATACGCCGACACGTTAAGCCTAATACAATTTACGGGACCTCAGAATACTGAGCCTATGAAATTGAAAATGCGTGTGCAAAATAATAATAGAGAGACAAAGCTTAGCAAAGTTGAATTTAAAAAAGCTAATTGAGTTAGTGCTTATGAAATACCGATTCATCATCATCATCTTCCTGCCCTTATCCCACTAGGTGGGGTCGGCACAACAGGTTCTCTTCCTCCACTCTCCCCTATCATCCGTCATCTTATAAGTCACTCCCTTCTAACATATATCGCTTATTAAATACCGATTGTTTCTTAAAAATTTAAATAACTAATTTTAGACACAAATATTTAATAAACTTAAGCATTTTCAAGCATTCAATAACTTTAATGTTATTAAATTCTTGAAAATGCTTATGCTTGAACTGTCAACGAACTGATCTAAAACCGTAACAATAAAATTCAAAAAATTTCAAATTCCTACTTCATATAAATACTTATAAAAATAAAACTAGATCACTTAGCTTGTAAAAATTAATATAATATTGGATATATCAACTCAACTATACTCTACTCGTTTCAAGACTCTTAAAAACACTGAATTTTTATGACTAGTATTACCTACTTATTAAAAATTCAAAGAACTACTTTCAGACACAACATTGAACACAGCATTCAATAACATTGAAACACAACTCAATTATTTATATTTGTTTCGAGTCTTGAAAACACTGAATTTTCACGAGTAGACTATGTATTTTAGCGCTGAAACTTCTCAGTTCTTTTTACAAACACTATCGTTAAGATTATTATTAGCTATTTTTCATATCCACTTAGATAACAAGGAATGGGCAACAGAACTAGCTAACAAATCGAACGGGTTGCTAACGATTCGGATAAAATTTATTGGGACACAGTGTCCCAGTTGACACTTTTGATTTTAATATTTTTGTTACTGTCGATTCGAACACCATCAAATTATTGAAGCTTTTGAGTACAGTCAGTTAAAAAAAATGAAGCAAAATATACTGAACATAATTGTGATAAAGCTAATCAAATTTCTTTGCGAGCGTGTGGTGACTTAGATACGCACTAACTTTAAAAAGGCATGGCTATAACTGTCAACCACATTAATTAGACCTTAGTTGTAGAACTAACTACGAATATTCCCGTAAAGTTGAATACTGCAAACGCTATACAACCGTCACATAGCGGTTACTGCTTTTTGGGGTATCAAAAGCACTTGAAGCTATAGAGTTTCATTTGAATAGGTTTTAGTGGTTTTAGTTTCAGAGTAAATAGATTTTACGTTTAGCTAATACCTATGTATTTATATGAGTTTGTTTTCAAAGTTGTTCGTAGTTAGAAGGGCACCTATTTAGTACTAAGTAGCTTCTGCTAACTGTGTGGACTATGGCGTGACTGTGGCTGTAGTATTGCAAACAGCTAAACGGATTTTGACATAGGCTTTATGAAATATCAAAAAACTCAATATGGCGGCTGTAAAAAGCTATTTTACTTTACTTTCAGTCAGGTTTTTTGAAATACTTACTTGTTTATTATTATGTAAGCTTGTTGTAGGTATCGAATAGAAAAATCAATTAGTGTAGGTACGACTAAATCCGAACCCACGTCCGATCTGAAGGCAGTCTACCACTACACCACCAGTACGTCGATTCTGTAAAATTTAAACATCAACTCGCATCTCACATCGCTATTCACTCTCACTTCGCTTAAGACGCTTTTTATTTGACACTTTGAATCGGGTTCAAGTGCGAAGCGAGCGTCGCAGTGACTTGAGAATTACCGTATAGAATGCTATTTCTTACGTCATCTCATACTTTATCTGTCAAAATCTCTCCGTCAATTTAGTTCAACTCGCTGACACGCTCGCAAGAGTGGCGCTAGTGTAAATTCGAATTATCAACCGAGATTTTAGAATGCCAATCAAGAAACTCACAGCGGATTCAGATTCGAAGTTTAAAATGAGGTCTTACAGAATCACATGGCAGTGATCTTGACTTATTAGCTTAACTCATAATCTTTTGGTAATCTATGACAAACTATTGCGTAATATTTTCGCTCTGTTCTAATCTACCACCATTGAATAAATCATAACATTGTCTATGGTTTAAGTTATGGGTACGACAATGCACTGGTATAAAATGGATAGTATTTATGGTGATGGAGCAGTAAAACTGCACCTTTATTGGCTTGACGCATCCCACCCACCTATTTATGGCGAATTTTATAGCGCAAAATCAGGTTGCAACTATACGAGTTTTTCAACAATGTATGGTATAAAATATTCTATTATCAAGAGTCGGTTTTTCCATCCTTAAATGGTCAGAACGATAGTTTTGCTTATGTTCTTGAATAATTCTCATGGTGTAAGGGTCTTCACGCGCTATGTATGGACAACATTAGTTACTAAGACCATTGGTTTGGTATACTTAAGCACGGAAAAGGTTGTCGTGATAAGTACCTACATATATTTTAGTAGACTGTGTTTTATGTGCGCAATGCCGGTAGCTTTTCATTGGTGAAGGAAAACATCGTGAGAAAACCGGCATACCCTAAAACTAAAAGTTCTAAAGGGTGTCATCATCATCTTCCTGCCCTTTTCCCACGTTATGTGGGGTCGGCACAACATGTGATCTTCTTCCACTTCCCTCGTCATTCGTCATCTCAGTACTTACTCCTTTCTTACCCATGTCATCTTTCACACAGTCCATCCATCTTTTCTTTGGTCTACCTTTACCCTTGTATCCATCCTCATTCATAGATTAGTAATCTTATAAACGACGACGGGCTTGCAACCGGTCACGTACGGAATACTAAATACTATGCAAAATGCGGGTATGTCCCAAATATCGCGTTTAAACGTGCCTCTGACTACCCTCTTTAGATATCAAAGGTCTAAGCCAAACGGGATTACAGTCGTGATCATATTGTGCGGTGTGTAAATAAATAAATATTGGAGAACATTTTACACAATGCCATCTAGCCACAAACAAAGCAAAGCTTGTACTATGGTAACCAGATAGCTGATAGATTAATTATGTACTTTTTTTTTGTAAAAACGTACATAGAATACATAATAACACCCAGACGCAGAACAAATATCTGTGTTCATCACACAAATGTATATCCTGGGTGAGGATCGAACCCACAATCTACAGTGTCGAAGGCAGAGCTACCACCAACAGAGCTGTGAGTCTAGTCAATAGTGTGATAGGTACAATCAGGTAGAAGTTATAAAAAGAGTATATTTTAATTTTTTTGTATTTCCAGGCCTACTGTCCAACGGGGTTCGAGAAATATGCTTACACATGCGCTGTAGCAGACTACAGAGTTAACTTCTCCGTGTGGGACACATCTGGTAAGACTTAATGGAATATGCAGGCCATAGTTTGCATCTAACTTTTTACTGCCAAATTCATTTATTTATTTATTTTCAAACATTACATCTATTATTACAGGTAAGACCTAATACAACAGAGTAGTCATCTTATTCTAAATATAAAACACTTATAAATACGTTATTCAACAAACTAAATAATTCAATAAAAAATGTCAATAAGCAAATTAATTCCGTAAATCAGTTAAAAAAAAAACAAAAAGCAATAATTAAAAATACAAATGTCAATAAGCAAAATTATTCAATAATCAGCAAGCAAAAAAAAAAATATTCATCATTAGACATTGACATATTTACCATAACCGATCGAAGTAACAATTATTTTTCTTCTTCTTCTTGCCCTTTTCTCACGCTAAGTGGGGTCAGCACAACATATTTTTGTCCTCCATTTCCCTCTATCATCCGTAATCTCAGTACTCACTTCTTTCTTACTCAATCATCTTTCATACAGTCTACCCATCTTTTCTTTGGCCTACCTTTACCATTATCCATCCACATTCATAGCTAACACTCTCCTCGTTGTAAGTAACAATTGGTGGCAAAAATTTGAACTACGATATAAAATGCAAATCAATGTTGGGTGTTTTTCAAATCAGTGCAATTTTTTCGCCTGAAAAAACGTTTTTATGTAGTTGGATGTTATTGATTCTTAACTGTCGAATCGCTGGTTATAAAGTGTCTGATAGATACTACTGCTAACAAATGTACCAACATTTTCCGGGACAGTGATTTTTATTGGGTCCAATGTTGTACAGGTTTTCTATGCTTGAGTTTGAATAGAATTTTTCGGTGTATTTGGTTGACTATTTTCATTCAGATCTGCCAAACAGCATGGAAAGCTCCTACAATTTTATTCAAAGGAGAGCAGTTATATTTCGGGAATAAAAGCCTCTGTCCTCTATAGTTTGTATCTAGGTATAAATGAAACCTGTAGTTTTAGTCTCCCGTGTACGGAGCATTATATATTTTAGTTTTTACGCGTTTTTTCGCATAAGCGTGACGATAAATGATGGTCGTGTATAGACTTCGAATGCGACAATTTTGCGATAAAATTAAATCTCGCGTGGCCCCGTCTTCGCTGCTTTATGATGTCGTAAACCCTGTAAAGACGCTTACACACGGGCAATTTAAATTGCTCCACATTCACGACAAACTAAGTTTTTGGCGTCATTGTCACGAATGCGGATAAGGGGCCTTAACACAAGCTCTTCGGGTAATATCAAAGTAATATAACTTGGCGTACGGAATACTAACTACTGTGCAAAATGTGGGCTGTATGCCAAATATCGTATTTGGACGTGCCTCTGTCTACCCCCCTTTAGATATCCTCAAAGATCTAAGTAACTAGAGATCTACCGAGCTTGGAGATTACAGTGATCATATATTTTTTATAACTTTGATATTTAGTATTTTGAAGTAGTGTTATTACGAGCTTGAAATGTGACGTTTGTGAAACATGATGGTTTGTGAGAGCTTGTGGTAAGGCCCTAGGTGGTCCTTTGACCCTACGTAGTAAAGCAATTTTCCAAAATTATAAGCCTTATTAGATAGTGTATCATATTGTTTAGTTTTACAATAATTGATAACTTTTAATTGCTCGTTTAAGTTAAGTATCCTTATATCGTAAAATTTTTGTGTGTGAGGTTTGCATAAGTTATTGATTTTAAGTAAAATATTTATTTTAGGTACCTACCCTTTTTGTTTACAAAAACCAACGGATCATGGTAGATGTTATTGTAGGCGAAGACTAGGCAGAAATATTTTTTTTATTCAAAGAGAAATATTTTTTCTAAAAAATATAATAAAGTAGGTATATAATCTACACAAATCTATAAATTTTCTATTTTCACATAGATAGTCTTAGTCCTGGGGCCTTACCATAAGCTCATCAGGCAATATCAAAGTAATATAACTTTGATATTTCGTTCCATGACCTTTAAAAATGTATTGAAGTAATATTACTTTGAGCTTATAATATGACGTTTCTAAAACATGATATTTGTTAGAGCTTGTGGTGAGGCCATGGGTATCCAACACTATTATAGCATTACTGTACCCCTACTATGAGTTGTTGATAGTTTACGAAAACTTTTTTCGAATAGTATCCATTCATACATTTACCTCCATCGGAAATGTTAAGGAACTAAAATAAGGTCGATAATATCGAAAATATCTATTCGGCAGTCCCAATAATGATTTTCAAACCAAGTTTTCACGATATCGACCTCATTTTAGTTCCTTAACATTTCCAATGGAGGTAAATGTATGAAAGGAATTCGAAAAAAGTTTTCGTAAACTATCAAAACTCATACTAGGGGTACTGAACTGTAGGCACATTCCGTAGTGGTGGAGGTATTAACACAGTGTTTGTACCTCAGAAATACTATTTATATTTAGCTACCTTTTCCTGGAAACTTCTTTCATGAAAATATACCATCTCTGCTTAGGCCCAAATCCACGAAATCTCTTAGTAATCCAGTCCAAACATAACTTTCACAAGTATTACATTCCTGAGGAATAAGATAGGTCCGGTCTTCATGACATGACGGAGGCCGAAAGGCCGATATTCATAATCTAGATTTATGAAGATAATCTAGGCTTAGATATTTAGAACCTAGGTAACTATATCCAAAGGAAACTTTCAAATTGAATGGGATTTGTCTAAATATTATAAATCTTCTCTATGTCCTATGTCCACTTGTAGATGGCATATAATATATGTATATTACCTACCTATTATTATAAATTCCAAATGCATGCCGTAAGCTCATTATTATTGTATTACTAGCTTCCGCCCACGGCTTCGCCCGCTTGGTACCTTGAAAAATAAAAACAAATCTATATACTATTACAGGAACCTTACATTTTTCCTGGATAAAAAATAGCCTTTGTGCTATTCCAGACTATAATCTATTTGTGTGCCAAATTTCATCGAGATTCGTTCAGCCGTTTTAGCGTGAAAGAGTAACAAACAAACATAACATACATACATTTGACGACCTCAGTGGCGCAGCGGGCGAGATTCCGCCTGCGACGCATGAGGTTGCGGGTTCGATTCCTGCCGCGGAACAAATTTGTGTACGATCTGCAGAAATTTGTTCCGTTGGTCTGGGTGTTTTCTATGTATAATAAAAAATATCTATCTATGTACCTATGTATTAAATATATCAGTTATCTAGTACCCATAAATCAAGCTTTGAGTAGCTTACTTTGGGGCTAGATGATGCTGCGTGGACTGCCCAGCATAAAAAAATAAAAAATAAAATAAAAAAAATACATTCTTACAAACTTTCACGTTGATAATATTAGAAGGATAATATACGATTATGTTACGAAGTCCACTGAATTATTCGATTTTGATTCATATAATTATATCTTATGGATATTGCCTTAAAATGTCTTTGTATGGGACTTTATTAGACAGGTTAACTTTACTTGAAGATAATGATAACTCTAGTTTGTTCCTCTTTAAAGTTTACTAAACTTTACCATGGGAATGCTAAACCGAATCTATTCCCGGATACCATTATTCTTCAGTTAATAAGTCCAATGCACCGCCGGGAGCCTAGGAACAATGACTTTCGCAGTCACTGTAGGTACTGATAGTGATGGGAAAACTCGGTAGAACTCAAAACTTAGACCGGACAAAGTAGTGTCCGGTCTAAGTTTATGCTTTCGACCGACTCCGTTAACTTTTTTTTGATTTCCCTATTCGCTGAGCGATTATGGGGTTTTACTTGTACAACAAAAGCAAATTAAGAACGCTTCACATCTTAGAAATAAAAATAAAATCTCCTAATATTACCTACCTACATATTCCTTAACGGAATTTGGACTAAGGCTAGTTTAATTTTCGTCATATTTGGAGGGTCTAGGTAGGAGTTGCATAAACCCTCTGATAACTTGACCCACCCCATGACCCAAACCAGACTTACAAGGACCATAACAAATAATCAAATGTTCAATTCAATTATCAGTTTGACTCTATTTCTATTTATAATGCTGTTCTGCACATGAAGGCAACTAATTAGCATAATATTTAATTTGCATAACAATAAATTTTAATATCTACAAAGAGCCAAGTCGAAGCAGGGGAATCAATTCAAAATTGTATTTTCGTCATATAATTTATACAGGGTGTCCCAAAAAGTAGTGTCAAGCGAAAGTCCAGAGATAGAACACCCCTTGGGGTACCCGAATCACCCCCATGTATGTTCCGCGATTTTCTATAGTTTTCGAGTTATTAATTTTTTTCCCAATTTTTGAAAATTTACGACTTGAACAACTTAAAACATTCTTACAAAAAAAGTAGAAAACTTTCTTGAGATTTTTTTTTTTGCTACTGAATTGTTATGAGTTGTTCATTTATGCATAAAATAATCAGCTACGTGACTTTGATGAAAACTATGGAAATGTTGGTGTAAAGTCAAATAATTACATTCGGTGAATTATGACTAAAATTTTCAACTTCAAATTAAAAATCTTAATAAGTGATTTCATGGTTCCTAAATAAGTCTAAAAAATTCTCCAGACTCTCAGCTTTCATAATCATAAAAAAAAGTAGTACTTAATTGGCTACTTTTGCTAAAATCGACCTTCAAAGACGGTGAGGTGGAAAATTCTTAAAATTAGCAACCTGATTAAAAAATAGATTTTGGCCATTTTATCATTCCTAAGCTTTTTTAAACTTATTTACGAACCATGAAATCACTTTTTCAGATTTTTAATTTGAAGTTGAAAATTTTAGTCATAATTCACCGAATGTAATTATTTGACTTTACACCAACATTTCCATAGTTTTCATCAAAGTCACGTAGCTGATTATTTTATGCATAAAAGAACAACTCATAACAATTCAGTAGCAAAAAAAAAATCTCAAGAAAGTCTTTCTACTTTTTTTGTAAGAATGTTTTAAGTTGTTCAAGTCGTAAATTTTCAAATATTCGGAAAAAAATTAATAACTCGAAAACTATAGAAAATCGCGGAACATACATGGGGGTGATTCGGGTACCCCAAGGGGTGTTCTATCTCTGGACTTTCGCTTGACACTACTTTTAGGGACACCCTGTATAGTGTTACTGACAGTACACCAATTTGACAGTTTTCATGAACAAACAGAAAATCAGTCATTTTGAGAAAAGGTGATTATAGGATTAGTTCAAAACTAAATTAAGTAGAACTATATGAATATCAGTCCTAACAGACCGGAAACAACTTGATTGTTATTTTAACCGACTTTTTCGACCTCTCCGTCTTTTCTGAGCCTACATCCCAACTCTATCAGAGTACTTTTATTCATAAGGTTATTGTGCACTGGGGATTAATTACAATACTGAGGATGATGTTAATAAGTGTCAGAATCGAATAGACAGCGATGGGAAGGGAATAAAATAATTGGCCTATTACGGACAAAATGGTAGGTCTCGTATAATAGAATAACGGTGTCTTATTTCTTTTATTAAAGCTATTGTTATACAAGTGTCTATTTTCTGGAAAACAACAGGAACTGGTAACAAGCACCTGAAGTAATTAGGTTTATGGCAGATAATTATATTTCGAAGCGTTGAAGCTTGCATTTGCCATGAAATTGATGGGTAACTCACTGGACATTTTTCGGGGTGTTATAGAATACTAGCTGACACGCTCGCGACTTTGTCTGGCACGATTATTTATCTCTTATGTCTTTTTGAATTTCGGATAAAAAGTATCCTAAGTACCTACAAAATCATGTCAACATTCATGTAGTTTTGGCATGATGCGTGGCTCAGAAACAAACAGACAAAAATGAAAATACAGTTTTGGCTACAGTATCGATAATAGAGTGCCCTCCAAAAAAAAAATTTAACATCTATAATGCATAAAATTTGACCTGTTACAGTTTTATTATAAGTATAGATAGGTTGTCTTAGGGTGGATACGACCAAACTAGTATAAGTAGTATCCCCAGAATAAATCGTAGTTATCAAAAAGTAAACTAACATTTTACTTGCATTTGACATTACATTATTCTGAGGATAGTAATAATAAATAATAAATAAATAATAAATAATGCTGGACAATCCACACAGCATCATCTAGCCCCAAAGAAAGCTACTCAAAGCTTGTGTTATGGGTACTAGATAATTGATATATTTAATACATTATATTACATAGATAGATATATTTTTATTATACATAGAAAACACCCAGACGAACGGAACAAATTTCTGCAGATCGTACACAAATTTGTTCCGAGGCGGGAATCGAACCCGCAACCTCTTGCGTCGCAGGCGGACTCTCGCCCGCTGCGCCACTGAGGTCGTCAAATCCAGAAAATTGACAAATCTAATCTTAGAAAATAAATAAATAAATAAAATAAATATTGGTGGACAACTTACACAACGAGCCCCAAACTAAGCAAAGCTTGTAATATGGAAACCAGTTAGCTGATAGATTAATGAAATACTTTTTTTTGTAAATACTTACATAGAATAGATGATAACACCCAAATACAGAACGAACATCTGCGTTCATCACACAAATGTTAGTCCAGGGCTGGGATCGAACCCACAACCTACAGCGTAGAAGGCAGAGCTAATACTAACTGAGCTGTGAGGTCAGTCAAAAATCAAAGTTAAACAAATAAAAACTGTGTAACTTAACTTAAATACTTGTGATGGATTCTAGGAACTACGTCATACGACTCGGTGCGACCCCTGGCATACCAAGACGCTAGGATCTTCATGCTCTGTTTCAACGTGGCTGAGCCGGAGTCTTTGCACAATGCTGCAGCCAAGGTAAATATCACCTTGACCCCTGATAATACAGTTCGAAATCTGTCAGACTCAGTTAAATTAAGGACTTTAGTTAGAGAGCCGCGTTGTGGGTTCAAATTGTTTCAGTTTCGTGAAGTTAACGGAAATAAGGGCACTGACGGAAGATCAGGAACCTTACCACAAGCTTTTCCAGCAATATCAAAGTAATGTTACTTATATAATTCGTACCAAGACCTATAAAAATTGTAGTGCCATTTTCGGCTAGAAGCTTTGACGTTTAAGAAACAATGATGGTTTGCAAAAGTATATGTAGTAGAAGAATATGTCATAGTACGAAATATCAAAGTTATTTTACTTTGATATTACCCAAAAAGCTTGTGGTAAGGCACGGATTGCTTTGTAATCCGCATGGGTCAGTTTGAAGCAACCTTTAACTATTCCTCAGTTAAAGGTTGCTTCACTGTTCTTAATTAATTCACTTTATTTAATTGTTAATTGTGGTTTGCAAATAAAACCTATTCTATTAAATTCTAAGCTTCGTTTCCAAATAAGCTTACAGTTTCTTAGAATTTATTGGTAACTAAGTCTAAAGGTTAGGGCTGGAAATGGCACCTCATAATTTAGGTATATTTTTAAACTTACGCGATCTGAACACATTATTATTAGTATTAAACGGGTATTTATCGCGTTTTGCTTACCTATTTTTCCCGAGAGTCATCCCTTGACCACGACAGTGTGTAAGTAAACCTGTTGACACATCGGGAAAAATAGGTAAATTAAACGCGATAAATACGCGTTTAATCTTATACCTTTAAACGAGCAATTCTTGTATATATATATGTATATATATATATGTATATATATATATATGTATATATATACATATGTATATATATGTATATATATATATGTATATATATATATATAATCGGAATCTCGGAAACTGCTCCAGCGATTTTCATAAAATTTAGTATGCAGGGGGTTTCGGGGGCGATAAATCGATCTAGCTAGGTTTCGTTTTCCAAGAAACACGATTTACCAGAAAAAAACCCGAGCAAAGCTCGGTCATCCATTTTTTTGACATACGTTTGTGTTACAGTGGTACCGAGAAGTGCGTACATAAAAGTAAATACCCGATTAATACTAATAATAACTTCATTTTTTTTGACATATGTTTGTATTACAGTGGTACCGAGAAGTGCGTACCCACGGAGGCCCAACGGCCCCGGTGCTACTCTGCGGCTGCAAAGCTGACCTGCGGAGCGACAAGGAGACTCTCACCATGCTGTCCAAACTGAGCTCGCATCCGGTAACCAGCGAAGAGGTAAGACTACAGTAGAAAAAACTTACAGTTCAGAAAAGTCGCCTAAATTCTACAGATCACGAGTTAAAGGTGTTGGAAACACCAACAGAAATGTCATAATCCGTTGTAGCGGGCAACCCGTTCTGTTCGCCCGAGACAGTGTGTGTGAGTAGTGATAATTTTGTTAATTTCATTTTGAATATAATTTTAATGTTCGTGTAGCTTCTGTTTTTACTTGCCACCTACCATGTACCTAGCCGAATCACCCGGGAACTAAGCAAAAAAATAAATACAGTCTACAGACTTCAATATTTGGTCCTTCGAGCCGGATCAATTGAGCTCTGTGAACTAGATAATTTGGTATTTATACATTAAAGGGTATATCCATACTATCCATACCTAATTTATAAATGCTAAAGGAACTCTGTCTGATTTTGATAAAATTTGGTACAAACAGCTGTGTGATTCTGTAAGACCTCATTCTAAACTTCTAATCTGAATCCGCTGTGAGTTTCTTGATTGGCATTCTAAAAACTCGGTTGACAATTCGATTTTACACTAGCGCCACTCTCGCCAGCGTGTCAGCGAGTTAAACTAAATTGACAGGGAGATTTTGACAGATAAAGTATGAGATGGCGTAAAAAGGGCATTCTATACGGTAATTCCCAAGTCATTTCGACGCTCGCTTCGCACTCGAATCCGATTCAAAGCGTCAAATAAAAAGGTCAATGTCAAATGTCATTTTGAACCCTAGGCGAAGTGAGAGTGAATTGCGATGTGAGATGCGAGTTGATGTTTGAATTTTACAGAATCGACGTACTGTTATTATTTGACAGGTTGCAAACCCACCGCCGATAAAGTAATGTAGTAATTTCTATATCGTATGCGAGCATTTCGAAGTCACCGAACCAAATTATCACAAAGTAACGCTTAATATCACTTTCCAGTACATTACCTATAAAAGTTAGTCGGTTACATACTTATTATTTTAGCAAAAGTAGGTCATTATTAACGTTCATCTGGGCAGTCGGGTAAAGGTAAGATTATAAACTGTAATCTTTTACAAAAAAACACATGATCACGACTTTAATCCCCAGATTCGGTAGATATCTTCTCAGGCTTCTTGTAACTTAGATCTTTGAGCGTATCTAAAGAGGGTAGTCAAGGGTACGTCCGAAAATGACATTTATCTTAAAAGCGATATTTATATAGGTACAATAATTTGGTACATGCCCACATTTTGCACAGTATTTAGTATTCCATACGTGCCAGGTTGCAAGCAAGGTTGTAAGAAAACTAACCTATGACACACACCTTCGAATTTTTTGTTCTAAGGTATGCCGGTTTCCTCAAGATGTTTTCCTTCACCGTCTAAGAGCACTGGCATTGCGCACATAATTTTTTGGAATGGAAAAACTTATTGGCCCACGACCGGTTTGAATCCACAACCATCGGATCTTGAGGCAGGGGTGCAACCACTACACCACCAGAGCTCTTACAATCTTTCATCCACATTATTACATTTCATACAAGCGCTCTTAAGGGTTACTTAATCTTAATTTATCTTTAGTGTGAGCCAGTGAGATAAGATACTATAATATGACCCATAAGTTGTTTTATCAACGTCTCATCGGCTTTGCGTTTAAGCCCCTGTCTAAGCGCTCTTTGAGACACGGAAGTGCAAAATTATTGTAGGCTAGCTGTTGCCCGCGACTTCGCCCGCATTTAATTCATTTTCAAAATGTTCTAATAGTTATTCTGATATTCGGAACGGAGACAAATTCAACAAATAAAAAATCACGAAAATGGGTCCAGCCTTTCTTGAGTTACTATTTGAAGAAACCCGACTTTGTTTTTATATTAAAGACACACACTTTTGACGTTGTCTGGGACTGTCCAGTTTTTACTAGCTACCTTTAGAGATGAATATTACCTCTTACCTTTAATTTTATAGCATAGCATCTTTGTAGTTGTCTTTTCTGGTTTTTTAAATGGTACCTGAAAACCATTGATATTGTAGGTATATACATGTCACAAGCACCCTCAAAATGACTTTGCTATTATTTTTTAGCTCGTTTATTATCCTCGATTTATCATAATTTACATCATCAAGGTCGTATATAAACGAGTTACTGCAGAACTATGTATAATATTTTATTTATTTTTATTTTGTTATTTTCGGAGGACAAACAGTTTTACACACTTTACAAATAAACTTTATATTATGTAGTTTACCGCTGAACGATGATGTCAGTGTATGTAGGTATCAAACAACAGTATAACTATTATACCTACCAATGACTTACCACAAAAGTGTGTCACTCGACACACTAGGTAATGTTATACCAACAATAATAATTGTAATACCACATCTAGGTCAAATACATATTCAGTTCCATTTCAACTACTTATGAACTCAGTTGAAACCTAATTTGAAGTATCGCTTTTGGGACTTGTTCGAACGATAAAGTTATATTGTTGTGTAATATTTTGGAGTTCGCGAAGTGGAATGTGTGGCTGGGGGCTCGTAAAATGGCCATTTTTCGTCAGAAATCTGATACAACCCATTCTGATGGCTTGCGGCGTTTCCACTGTTACCAAAAACTTATCAAACGTTTTTCGTTGTACTTAGATATGTGGCGTTTTGTTAAAGCCCCTAATTATAAGTACCTATATAGTTAATAAGTTGTCTATGACTAATATGACGACCTCTGTGGCGCAGCGGGCGAGAGTCCACCTGCGACGCAAGAGGTTGCGGGTTTGATTCCCGCCTCGGAACAAATTTGTGCATGATCTGCAGAAATTTGTTCCGTTGGTCTGGGTGTTTTCTATATATAATAAAAATATATCTATCTATGTAATATAATGTATTAAATATATCAGTTATCTAGTACCCATAACACAAGCTTTGAGTAGCTTACTTTGGGGCTAGATGATGCTGTGTGGATTGTCCAGCATTATTTATTTTTATTTATTTATTTATGATTCATCATCTTCCTGCCCTTTTCCCACGTTATGTGGTCGGCACAACATGTGATCTTCCATTTCCCTTTATCATTCGTCATCTCAGTACTCACTCCTTTCTTACCCATGTCATCTTTCACACAGTCCATTCATCTTTTTTTTGGCCTATCTCTACTCTTGTATCCATCAACATTCATATCTAACACTTTCCTTGTCACATGACATTCATCTCTTCTCATAACTTGCCCATACCACGCTAACCTCTTACTCCTCATCTTTACCATCATCGGTGCCACTTTCAGACTTCCTATGACTTATAAGATTGTCTATGTAAAGCTTCCGCCTCCGTATTCCCAATGCCTCCTTCCTCTTCTTCTGACAACCCTCTCTCGACCGGACCACGGAGGCGGAAGCACGCTTTTGTGATAGATTTATCTAATCCTTAATACACGTCTAAAAACAAAAAGGTTTCCATTTATCTATACCCTGACTATCCTCTAAAGATGTTTCACTGTTTTAGATGCATGGACGTCAAGTGGAAATTTTAACTTACAGCTGGAGGTTAGCTTGGTTAGTTTTAGACATATTTTCACTGTACTCATAAAATTGTTCCAGGCTTTAGCAGTAGCCAGACAACTTGGAGCCCCAACGTATGTAGAGACCTCAGCGAAGACCTCTAGCAAAGGGGTGAAGGACGCTTTTGAAGTAGCTGCGTTAGCGGCTCTCGGGAAACTAAACAAACAGCAGATGAAGCAACAGGTATAATATCTTCCTACTCCTATCCCACGTCAGTGAAATTGTAATTTTTTCCGGGCATTGTTTTTTTATATGTCAGTTTTATGATGTATCTAACGGATTCAATAAAAACTGTGAACAATTCTTACTTTTCTAAAAACCGTACAATTTCAAATTACACTTATTTATTACTAGCTTCTGCTCGCAGCGTCGCCCGCGAAGTACCTACATAAATATAGCCTATGTTCATCCTGAAAGTTCATTCTAAAGATTGGTGAAAGAATTTTTCAAATCGGTTTAGTAGTTTCGGAGCCTATTCGATGCAAACAAACAATGAAATCTTTCCTCTTTATAATATTAGTATAACAATACTTAATATATTTCGTCAGAAGCAGGTGGGCCGCAGCAAGAGCAAACGCGACTTGAAAGCCGAGCTGAAGGGACGAGCGAAGAGTTGTTGCGTTATGTGATCCGTGGCCGGCCACCCCTCCCGGTGGCCGCACGACTGCTAGGCGACCACCGCCCTTCCAAAACTTTCTACAAGCTCCTCGATAAACGGGTGTATGTATACGAGGAAGAAAAATGGGACAAGTATCGCACCTTGCGGTACCATTTACCTCAAAACCTATATTTTAATAAACTATTCGTGATTTGTGCGAGACAAAAACATGATTAAGCTTAGAAATCAGTGAATATTTTAGAAAGTGAGAGAAAAATAAAGATTGGGACAAAAATTAAACAACTAAGTGAGTGACTCGCAGTATCAAAAGCCTAACTTTAGTCTGATAAGTTTAAAACGGATGTGGAACCGAGTTCGTAAGTTTTTAATGTAATGGACTTCCTCGGAATAGTATCATTTAAATTAAGGTGCAATATAAAATAAAGCCCTCAGGGCTGGAGCGTAAGCCTGTGATAATCTAAAATATAAAATGTAAACACAGAATAAAAGGTTTTAGAACAAACAAAACTTAGAATGGCCTACACGCGCTCATTATTATGAACTTCAAATGGATTGCAATTGATTATTATAAGAGTACATTATTACCTTATTGATAAAAACATATGGTGTAAAAGAAAATGGTTTTACAGTGTAAATTAATGTTTTAAAGGTAATCCTTTTTAGATAGCCTCTGATTCTAATCAACATAAATAATGTTAACTTGATGTTTTTATAATAGTAGCATTTTCAACTGTTTAGATAGTGATAAGAATTTTAATTGTTTTTGTAGGACCAATTATGCTATTATTTGTAGCTTACTGTAAAGGTTGGGTTTTTAGGCTACAAGCTATTTTCTTTGTGATAATAATACGTAAATGTAATGATAAAAATGTATGCACAATTTGTGGACAATACTTATTTACGGAGGTCCATTTATCTAGTTAGTTTCACGTCCATATTAAAATGTTGCTTATTATTGTATAGTAGGTATTCTTATTAGTTTAAACAAACATTCATTGTTATTCTATAAAAACTCTCCTAAACCTGACACGTATTAAATTTATTCCCTTTAATTGTTTGCTTTCGAGCTTTCAGTATCTAGAGGCTCACTTTGTTTACAATTAAATTATATTATTATAATATCTTGTAACTTAGCTAAGTTAAACCAATCGTTGAGTACATTGTATTGTTAAAATATTAGTTTTCATCATTTTAATGTTTGTATTGTAAGTCGATATCAAGCTTTAAATTCAATGTTAGCTTTAATTATCAAGTAATTATAATTGTAATATTTAATTATAGTATTATTTTTTCGTTTATTTAAAGAAATATAACTTTCATTTCCTTATTTACACTAAAATTTACATATCACGATGTTAGTAAATTGTAATTTCCCATCATACCCAAAAAATAATAAAAAATTCCGACGATTTCAATAATCCGAATCGAATCAAGCTCTTACACGTATTGCCTAAATTTGTTTAAATGGACAACATTGTAAAAAGTAATCGATAAACATGTTTAGTTTTAAGATTAATCAATTTAAGGTTTAATAATTGTTGTTTCTAGACTATTGAATATAGCGTTCAGTGTTTTTTTAACCATGGCTTTCTTTTACCACCTTATCAACATATCATCCTTAATATGAGTAGGTACAACCAGTGTGTACTGCCCACCATGACTTACGGTGCCGAGACATGGACGCTCACGCAGGAGACTGTGTACCGGATGCGAGTTGCACAGAGAGCCATGGAGCGAGCCATGCGACCCATCAAGCTTACAGACCGTATTCCCAACGCGTCGAGATTCGAAGTCGAACAAAGGTCAAAGACGTTGGGATGTTGGGAACCGCATAACGGAACTAAAATGGAGTTGGGCAGGACACCTGGCAAGGCGAAGTGACGACAGGTGGAGTAAGGCGTTAACTGAATGGCGTCCAAGAACCGGGTACCTATAGGTGCGTCGGTCGTCCGGTAGCGAGGTGGGCTGATGACAAAGCATCCGTCGCGGGCCGGACCTGGATGAGGCTAGCAGCAGACCGTGGACAATGGCATATGCAAAGAGAGGCCTATACCCAGCAGTGGGTGAAGTAGGGCTGCGGATGATGATGATGATGATGAGTAGGTCATTTTTCCAAAATGGATCTACCTGTGTCAAGCACGATCTTATAACCTTTCTTTCATTTCAAGGTTAGATAAAACAGCACACAATTTTCTTTACAATTTCTTTAAAGGTAGAGTCCAAATCTGTTTATCTTCTCATCATCGTAACCTTCGTTACATCTGAGACTAACATAACAGTAACTGTTATATTGGGGTATTAGGGTTGCCAGTTGTCTTAGATGGTTGCAGGGCCGAGCCGCCCCTATGTGCGAAGTGTGCGGCGCACACAGGCGCCAAGACAAAAGAGGCGCCGCCATCGAAATTATTTTTGATACACTTACACAACATATTCTTTGTAGTGGAGTATCGATAAGTAAAACCTAAAAAATGTACACCACTTTAACAGACCAAATTTAAAATTTTTGCCGTATCAGGCGACACTAAGTGCCTAAGTTGAAACATGAAAATTCGTGAAAAAAAGAGGCCCTTCATAGGTTTCGCACACAGGCGCTGTGGGGGGTCAGCGCGGCCCTGGATGGTTGTATTTAAGGGTTAGTTCGTACGCAATAAAGAAAGAGAATAATTTGAAACTAATAAGATAAAAAATATTCGCAGTTTTTTGAACTGACAGTGCGGAACTCTAAATACTTAACCCTATAATTATTTTTGATATTAGTTTTACGTAGGTAACCTACCTATCGTTCGGGTTCCAAAAGTTGCTTTTGTTCACAACATGACAAAAGCATAGCATACTCGTACGTGCAAAACTTTGGCTGATGCAAGAGTTTTGTCGGGGAAAACTTTTTACATATTTTTAGTATGTTTGTAGGTACATTTAGGTATACCCAATCTAGATAATAATTTTAGCGAGACTTTATTATTCAAATAGATGTGTTACAACAGTAATGGCGGATTCGGCATTAGAGTAAACTGTAATTTTCCTTGCATCTGATATTACATTATTATGAGAATACCAGATATTATTATACCAGAAGTTAGTCAAATCCACAGAAAGTGTATGTAACGTCTAATCTCATAAAGCAAATTAAACCTAAAAACGCTTTAGTAATGCATGTTTTATTCGCATTATCAATGTGAGGTATTTAAACAACTGCTCGTATAACTCAGATGTTAAATGCGAGTAAATTGTAAAATGCGAGTTTAATCTTTGATAACTACGATTTATTCTTGGGTTAGTGTTGAAACTAGTTTGGTCGAATCCATAACCGCGGGCTGTCACTCCCGCATAGACCTTTTTAGCCACGAACAGAAATGTTCGAGATCTACGAATTGTTCTGTAAACCACTTCAATCATCTTTATTAGATTTAAACAGGTCAATGATGATGATGATTGAATCCACCCTCAGGGCGACAAGATTGTTTTAGCCAGCCCTGGAGACAGTTACCTAGGTGTCTGGAACTCGCTTTATTGCAGGACGTGTCTCAAGTACCAATTCTGTTACTATTATCATTATAATCTTTCAGTTCGCTGAAGGTGTCGCGAAGATTTTTGTTTTGTTAAACTTTGCGTGTGATATTTGAATAGTTCTTTCGGCCATTTTATTTACATAACTTTTTTGATTTAATTCGTTTTCGTGGGGTATTTTAAGTTTTATTGTGTAATATTTTTCAATTTGGTAACGACATACCTCATACTTCTTTACTCAACTTATATAATTTAAGTGTATTAAGTTTGAAAAAGCTTAAAAAAATGACACCTATTTCTTTTTAATTGCGACTCTGTCTGGCTAGTGGCTTTAAAATATCCATACAAATATTATAAATGCAAAAGTAACTCTTTGTGTTAAGCAACCACGCCTAAACTACTAAACTATTAAAATCGTTAATGAAATTTGGTACAGAGATAGTCTAGTCTAGAGCTTGAGAAAGGACATGTTGTAAAAAAAAATGAAATACTTGACAAAGTCGCGGCCAACAGATAGTATTCTATAAAAAAAGGACAAACATTGATCTATACGATGTCACAAATGAAAAAGAAGAAAGAGAAATTTAAACACAGATACCATAACGTTATAGGAAATCCACATAAAACGATAAGGCCCCTATTCAATAAACATTACAAGTCTACAAAGTAAAAAAGTGACAATATTGTCGAATTTTATGACAAGTGCTGTTTAATAAAACCTACAAATATGTAGAATTGTAAGAAAATTTCACAATTTTGTAAATTTTCCTCCAGTAAATCGTATTTTTTTATTAAACAGAAACTTGTAGAATTGTAGCCGCTTACAATTAATTGTATTTTACAATTTGTAATGTTTATTGAATAGGGGCCAGTACCCCTAGTATGAGTTTTTGATAGTTAACGAAAACTTTTTTCGAATAGTATCCTTTCATACATTTACCTCCATCGGAAATTTTAAGGAACTAAAATAAAGTCGATATCGTGAAAACTTGATTTAAAAATCATTGCTGGGACTGCCGATTACATAATATTTTCGATATTATCGACCTTATTTTAGTTCCTTAACATTTCCGATGGAGGAAAATGTATGAAAGGATACTATTCGAAAAAAGTTTTCGTAAATCAAAAACTCATACTAGGGGTACAGGTCACATTCAATAAAGCCCGGTTTCGTCCATTAGAACAACCGACAATACAAAGTAATAGCATCCACATAAACTGTAATGTGCCGAGACGTTGTGCTTGGTAGTATGTACGTGACATGACCATCGCGGAGTATATAGGTACAGTCAACGACACAGAGTACTTAGCTATTATGAAGGGGAAAGAAAATATTAAAAAGTTGCGAGGAAATGGGATAAATATGGATAAATTAAGTGCTGGCGTCACAGCTCAGTCGGTAGTACTGTCTTCTGCGCTGCAGGTTGTGGGTTCGATCCCCACCCGGGACAAACATTTGTGTGATGAACGCAGATGTTTGTTCTGTGTCTAGGTGTTACTATTCTAGTATGTATTTCCAAAAAAAAGTATACTACTAATTAATCTATCAGCTATCTGGTTCCCATAGTACAAGTTTTGCTTAGTTTGGGGCTAGCGGGTGTTGTGTGAAATGTCCACCAATATTTATTATAATTTACCTATTATTAGATAAAAAATGTAATGCCAAAAATAACTTTTTTAGATATTCTAAGATTGAAGTAACTAGAGATTTGAGAAGATAATAACTAATAATCATGAAGTTTACAGTCGTGATCATTTTTGTTATTTTTCTAACATCTCTGTATTGTTTAGTCACTATTTATATCGATGTCTGCTTTATTTTTTTGATGTCGGCGCCGAGTGCCGACTTTCGTACTTTGCCAACTTTTGCAATATTCAATGTAAGTATTAGCAGAGTGCCGACTTTACAAAATTCCTATGCAACTAATCGCTTATCGATCACTTTCGAGTAGTGCCGATTTTTGCTATGTTCATGCAATCAGTAGCGTTTTGTAGACTATTAAATTATATCATTTCGATAGTTGTTTTGACCAACATAATATTTGATATCATAATATGATATCAAATAGAAGATCTAAACAGGATCACGACCTAACTATTATCACTGGACGAAGGTGCCCAGAACCCAGCTGTGTGATTCTGTAAGACCTCATTCTAAACTTCGAATCTGAATCCGCTGTGAGTTTCTTGATTGGCATTCTAAAAATCGGTTGACAATTCGAATTTACACTAGCGCCACTCTTGCGAGCATGTCAGCGAGTTGAACTAAATTGACGGAAAGATTTTGACAGATAAAGTATGAGATGACGTTAGAAATAACATTCTATACGGTAATTCCCAAGTCACTTCGACGCTCGCTTCGCACTCGAACCCAATTCAAAGTGTCAAATAAAAAGCATCTTATGCGAAGTGAGAGTGAATAGCGATGTGAGATGCGAGTTGATGTTTGAATTTTACAGAATCGACGTACAGGGACATGAAGACGAACCATGAACTCGACATAACTCCAAAACAAATTGAACTTCCCGAAAAGTTTCCTACGATAAAACAATAAACCGTTACCATTACGAGTTCTTTGTACAACCCCGTTTTTCACAAAACTTTTTATTAAAAGTAAGAGACTGCGTTTTTATAGAAAACAGGTGTTCGGTGCTCGTCTACCGGCTTTATCTGCGACAGCTATTTCTTCATTTAAAACCAGGACGTCTACTTTACAAAACGACAATAGTTGTTTTTTTAGATATCTATTAACTAACAAGCTGACCCGCGCGCGACTTCGTCTGCGCGTTTTAAGTGAGTAATAAACGTTTTCTTACCTTTTAAACCTTCCCTAGACTTCCACGAACATTTCAAGACCAAGATAAGATAAATCCGTTTAGCCATTCTCGAGTTTTAGCGAGACTAACGAACAGCAATTCAATTTTATATATATACCTAGATTAGGTGTTCTAAATTTCTGTTTTAATTTTTATATTCATAAGGATAATAATATGTAGTTTTCTGTTGCTTCTTCCGTTATGATTTCAGAGTAGAAAAGACCAAGAAAAACCAGTTTCGCCTGCTTTCCTTGTAACTTGGCCTAAAAGAGTAGAATTGGACTGTCCGCGCGTCGACACGCCCGATATTAGGCCGGTTTACGACGTGACTGTATTTCGCGAATTTTCGTCTTCTTGTTATTAAAAAAGTCGGGTTTTCGCTTTCCATTGAAAGTTATATTTTGTCTCATTCTAAACTTGATGGGCTTACAAATTCATTTTGTTAAATACTTAGATACTACCTACTTACATTGGGCGGTTAATAAGTTCTAAAAGTTAAAGGCCTTGTTTTTCTCACTGAATATTAATAGCTGCAAAATTAGAATGCCCTCAAGGCTGTCTTTGACTTTTAACATTTTTTATGAGTTTTTAGACACTAATAGTAACTTTTCAGCGCAGGTAAAGAACAAAATTCAAAATGGAAATCGATGAAGTTTCCGAAAACCGTCTAAACAGACCTTTATCGACCTAGTCAACCTCTGAAACGTCTAAGGGCGAGAATGAAACTAAAATGTAATTTTCACTCGCCATTTTAGCGGCAACGTTCCATTCCACTCATTACTGAAATTTGCTCGGAATAGTTAAGTTAATTTAATTATCACGCTTTTAGCGGACGCGCTATTTGAATTTCGGACTTAAAAGGAGTGATTGTGTTTGTTTAATTGCTGGAATTGCTAGCCCCTCATCAAATTATGCCTTGGAGTAATAAGCAGGGTAGGGCGTCTCTGTAGATATGAACAGTAGGTAAGTCAGCAAACTAATTGTAGTTTGTTCATGAACAATGAAAATGTATCGCTCTGCGCTAATACTTGCGCTTTTTTATTTTTGAAACTTACTGTCACTGGTTTTTTCCAGTACCTACAGTGATATTAGAGGCTCGTTTCATTTACTTATAAGTACCTAAAACTTACTAAAATAGCTAACGAAATAAAATAAATAATTTAAAAAATCAAAAACCACTCCTGCTTATGAAAGACAATTGAAATGTCCTTAGGTAGGTACTTAATGGAAAACGGATACAAAATTGAGCATTTAAAAAAAACCATAAACAAAGTCAACTTTACCTCGGTTTAACAGACTATTATTATGAGCTTAAAACCTAAGTTAAATACCCGCATTAAGTTTTCTAGCAAAGCGATAGGTTTCCAACAAATTACACTCAATCGAGTCACGCAGTTGTTAAGATTTTTTCCCCAACGAGTCACACGTTACAGTCACGAGTTACCATTTGCACTTGACTTTGTTCACGCTCTACATAGTCCTCACGTCACTCTTAGTTCAGCTACGTAGGTATTCCAAAGTTTTTATCCTCTGTTCACAGCAACGGTCGTAATGGCTTAGGATCAAGCAAAAAGCCTTTTTACGCAGGGCCTCCTGTTTTTCATGCCGACTGTACTTTTTCCTTGAGGTTTTGAATTTTTTTACACAATTTAGAGGCTTTGGGAATCTTGGAATAATACTTGCAGTGAAGCTTTTTTTTCGGCTGAATCTTGAATTTTATTATGGCCGCTGACATTTTAAAATATCATAGTCAAGGGCAAACCGAAAAATCGCTTGTTTTGATGGACAAATAACTACAGTAGCTGTGCGCCAGATGTATGGTATCCGAATAAGCAGAATCGATTAGTGAAATACGTACTAGGTAAGTACTTACTAACTTTTCGTATGCGCACGGCCGTCTCGTTACACAAACATATTATTTCATTTTATTAATTATACTGAGTAGGTGGTATACAATAACACTATTTCATGTACCTGAAGTACTTTAGGTATGTTATGTACCTACTTTTCATATCTTTTTGTTTTACTTACGAAGTTTATGTCATGTTATGTCAATAATAATCATAATACTTTACATTTAGCTGCTATGACAAAATCGTAAGTATTTATATTTTCCGTCACATATTTTGCGAAGTAGATACGCGGTGTAAAACTCCGTCTGATTTGACGCTACCTTCCTTGAATGCCTTTTACATGGTAGCCAAATACACGTGACAAGCACCGTGTTTGCTCTCCACAATCGCTATTTGCTGGTTTTATTCGGCAGAGTTCGTGACTTTTGGCCGATCTCTGGTATTGTTGCAATTATTTCGACACCATTTTGTAGTGTTTGTCGAATCGAGTAATTTCGCCTGACCACTAAAGTTATGTTGGTATTGTGTTAGCCTGTTCAAGAACCACCAAAGCTCATTCCTTTGTCCTTTTAAGACTGTTCTCGCAGCTCAGTTGGTAGTAGCTCGGCCTTCTGCGCTGTAGGTTGTCGGTTCAATCCTCATCTAGGATAAACATTTGTATGATGAACACAGATGTTTGTTCTGAGTCTGAGTGTTATTATGTACCTATTCTAGGTATGTAATTACAAAAAAAAACATATAATTAATATACTAACCATCTGGATCCCATAGCTTTGCTTAGTTTGGGGCTACATGGCGTTGTGTGAAATGTCCAACATAATTTATTATATTTTAAAGCAGGGAAAATGGGAATAATCCCGATAACTCACGATCAACAACATTTGCGCGTTTCACGGACAAAGTCACGGGTACAGCTAGTCTAGAATAATAAATAGATAATCCAGTCAGTAAGACTTACGTAGTTAGTGAGAAAACTTGTGGCTCTGTAATAATTTACAATGTTACACAACATCTCGGAGCGAACTCCGTTTGCAAACATTGTTATCGGCGCCGAGGGACCGGGTTTACGCTTTATGGTAGTGAACTCGACCAGAGAATACGATGGGATTACCTTTTTTCTGATTTTTATAGCGCTACGACCTAAGATACGACTCTGCCGGTGTTGGGTCTTCCAAAATGTGAACGGAACACGTATGGGGAAAATTTGAGGTGAAACTCTGAAATCCATGCATTGACAAGTCAAAATCAAAATATATTTTTTTTAATCACAATGTACACTTTCGAACGTCTTACATGCGATGAATTCAATCTTTTTTTGTGTGATTTGATTGTGAATTGACCACAAAATTGACTGACCTTCTGCATGCGACTTCTCACGCGCTTTATCAATAGTAAGTGGTTATATTTATTTCACTTTTCATGAATTAATTTCCTCCATCCAAAGTCTTACCATGCCCATTTTGCACAGAATACTAAAGTATTGCGTACGTGACAGGCTGCAAGCCCATCAGCAATTGTAAGAATATTAACCTATAACACACTTTATAATAGTACTTTAATACATACATATATATTTATGTATTAAAGTACTATTGTTTATTATTATTTACTATTTATTGTTTATTATTTATTAGTTTATTTAGGCTCTTGTTTATTTACTTATAACTATCATTATTAAATGTATATGTGTGTACGTTGCTTCATCAGTTTTTATACATATTGGCACTGATGTTACCCCATGTTATTACACGTACAGTCCTTTCCATCCTAAGGTTGTCTGGTAGAGATCGCTTTCCAGCGATAAGACGGCCCATTGTATGACATAGTTTTAAATAATTTATTATTTTGTTGTAATATTTATGGTGTGCAATAAAGTATTTTCTATTCTATTCTAACACCAGATGGCTATCATTTCCTTCCATGGTTCTAGAAATGTGCCGGTTTCTTCTGTTTTCCTTCACCGTTTAAAAGCACTGGCACTGATATTTTAATTTAGGCTATTCTGGAAAGAATGAGAATTAAAATGTCTACAGTAAAAGAGGAAGGAAAAGAGGTTATAGGTATATAACTTGAGTTGATTGTTTCGTCCCGTGGGGATCATAACAGAGCAATCAAATGGCAATCAGATTGCGGCCCAGTCAGCTTTATTGGACAATTAATGGGCGGAACGAGTCACAAAGTCTTTCTGGGTCTTAATTTAATAACAAAATAAAATCGGATACTATAATATTATAAATGTGAAAGTAACTCTTTTTGTTTGTTATTACCTTTTCAAAACTAAACGCGCTGAACGGATCGTAATTAAATTTGGCAAGGAGATTATATACTAGACATTGCTAGGAGTTGAAGTATTGGTCGAAAATTTATATAGGGAACGCATGGTTAAGCAACGCAGTCAGTTTTTGGATAGGTGACCGCCTCTTTTTTCACTCCATAGAAATTTCAAATTCACCGGTTAACAGCTAGTAACAGATATAATGAAAACGCCTTTAAACATGTTAACTTATTCATAATTTTACAAATAAAAAAAAACAAAGGCAGGAACAAAGTATAGTCTCGCTCAACAGGTAATATTGCTACCTTTTTAGATTACAGTGTGTGCTCTACCTAAAAACTTTTAAAAATAATTACTGAGATAGTTTTTCCGTGCATCTAACCAGTAGGTAGCTAATGCAAAGCTTTTAATGAAAACTTTCGAGTAAAATCCATCCCATTTTTAGAACAAGAATAGCGAAATGGAGCAGTCATTGTAAGCTAATGGTCAGGTAAAAGGGATGGAGTGGAAAGCTGATACAGTAATAGACTGGTAAGTGCAGCCACTAGCCTGCTTCGATGAATCTGTGCCAGAACCACACAGTTTTGTCTTATTAAATAACTATCTGTCTCTCGCGCAACTTTGTCTGTGCGTTTTAAATAATATATTGTTTTCCAGATTTTGCGACATTTTTCATAATTTTTCAGCTTTTATCGGAACATAGGTAGCTATAAATGGTGTTACTAACACGGCTTTGTTTTATATTGGTATACTTAGATGACGAGGTTGTTGAAAAACATCAATACAAGACCATTTTAAATAGATAAAAAATCGATGTTATGATAGCTTAAAAATCAAAAAAAAACATCACAGACTAATGTTTAGGGCGAAAACGCTGCAAGCGACATTTACCCTTTCATTGCTTCATTGCACCGTGACCAGAGGCGTTACCACAAGCTCTTACAAATCATCACTTAGGTGCTTTATTGTCTGACCCGAATGTAGGTGACTACTGTATAGGCAAGAACGGTTCAACCCTATCGTAACCTAATAAATCGCTGTAATTTGAACATTCCTACATAATCGTTTCCCCAACCCCCATTTCTCTTATAAAGACATCATTACCATGTACTGTGTATTTTTGTCATTTCTGTTCCGTTCCTTTTATTGGACTACAACATAACTCTTGCAGCTATTGGACTGGAATACTGAGCTTTATTGCTATGGAAATAAGGCTGGTGTTTTACCTTTCAGATGAATGAGAAATTGGTGAATTGACTCATTATTTTTTGTGGTCTTTCTCTCATTCTTGCTAATGAGATTTTGCGATATCGCTCCTTTATTCTGATGAAAATTCCGCTTTATACTTAGTAATTAACGTTGGATGTTTTTTGTTAGTTTCAGCTTCAGGGTAAAAGAAGGTTTATACTTTTTTTTACAATTATAAATAAGCAGAATGCTCGCAACTCTCTCGTAGAAGATTAACGAGAAATCCTTTTCAAAGATTCCTTTTGTACGCCTAGTAAAAATATAAAATGAAAATGGCAGTAAGGAAAAGTGAAAGTAAGGTCGTGGGATCGAATCCATTTCAAATCAACTACCAATGGATTTGTCTGTACGAAAAATTTATATGCTCTAGCTATACTAGCATTCTCAAACGGTGAAGGAAAACATCGTGAGCAAATCAAAAGTTTGAGTGTCAAGAGCACGAAAATACCTTTCACCACACTGATATGACAGAAATAGTGACACATAATTCAGCTAGCCTGACTTATCTATCTATAACTAGTCTACGTGTTACATTTTCTTACCAGACTGTCAATGAGTGTATTGTGTTTGGGGTATTACGAGTATATGTATAATATATGTACCTATATGTGCAGTTGGCTCAACGAATCTAGGCATTCGTGAAGTTAGCCGCAAGAGCTGCGCAGTATCGTTTTTCGGGAGCAATTGGAGGTATGAAGAGGGGGGGAAGGAACTGTACATGCGCAAACTCGCACCTGTGGCTAATTTCACGAATGCCTAGATCCGTTGGATGACCTATATGTACCTATGCGAGTTCCTTTGATTGTCTCTGGTCAGATTTTGACAAAATGAGCTGTTGCATTACAAAAGTGACACAAACTTTAAAAAAGACAAAAAAACCAATATGGCGGCTGTAAAAAGAAATTTTCTACTTTCAGTCGGTTTTTTTTTAGTAAATAAAAAAATAAATAAATATGATCACGACTGTAATCCCCGGGCTCGGTAGATATCTTCCTCAGATCTTTAGTTACTTAGATCTTTGAGGATATCTGAAGAGGGTAGTCAGAGGCACGTCCAAACATGACATTTGGTACATGCCCACATTTTGCACAGTAGTTAGTATTCCATACGTGACAGGTTGCAAGCCCATCGCCGCTTATAAGAATACTAACCTATGACACACACCTTCGAATTTTTGGTTCTAGGGTGTGCCCGGTTTCCTCACGATGTTTTCCTTCACCGTTTAAGAGCACTGGCATTGCGCACATAAATTTTTCGAATGGAAAAACTCATTGGTGCACGACCAGGTTTGAACCCACGACCTTCGGATCGTGAGGCAGGGGTGCTACCACTACACCACCAGCGCTCTAGTTTTTAGTTTTTTTTAATTTTTGCTATAAATACTAGTTTGTTTGACACAATACGGGTTAAAATATTATCAAAATCACTTTAACTTTCGCCACATAAATTACCTAAGTAAATTCTTATCGAAAGCCGTTATCGGGCACGATAAACTTTCAACTGCGGCCGCCATTAATTTACAAAAATTACCCAAAATTACGGTATTATTGTAATAAATGTCCATGTAACGAGGTGGAGGAGGCATTAAAACGTCCACAGAAACCGCATCCGGCTGAATTTATAGCTCTGCTCAGCACCCTTAATGCAAAGCGTAAGAGGTATTACCACGATAATACAATAACCTAACATCTTACCCCTTAGGTATTATTCAAAAGCAGTAGGCAGGGGTGCTGAACTTAATTGAGCCAATGGATTTTTCTGTTCAAGAAATGTATGTAGGCAATTATCATCCGCAGCCCGACTTCACCCACTGCTGGGTATAGGCCTCTCTTTGGATTTGCCATTGACCACGGTCTGCTGCTAGCAGTGATCTGTTATAGTTACTAATATTTTCTCTATGGCTGCTAACCTCATCCAGGTCGGCCTGTGGCGGATGCTACGTCGTCAGCCCATCTCGCTACCGGACGACCGACGCACCTATACCCGGCTCTTGGACGCAATTCAGTTATCGTCTCACTTCACTGTCGTCACCTCGCCTTGCCAAGTGTCCTGCCCAAATACATTTTAGTTCCGTTATGCGGTTCCCAACGTACCTACTTGACAAAGCAATGGCAGTGAAGAAAAACCTCGTGAAGAAACCGGCATACCATAAAACCAAAAATTCGAAGATAGAATAAGGTACCTATTGGATTCGTCTGGATCAAGGGCATTAAGTTCTTTGGGCAATATTAAAGTAATATAACTTCTATATTTCGTACCATGACCTATAATACTTAATTGAATTGTAGTAGTGTTACTTCTTGATATTTGATGTTTCTGAAACATGAGTTTGTGGTAAGGATTTTTTTGATTGGCACTGAATAATAATGATCTTATGAATAAAGAATAATTTAATCAAATCTCATGGGTTTTTTAAGAAGCTAATTTCAATTACATTCAGGCATGTTTTTTGTTTTAAATATCCGGCATTTAAAACCTATTATTTATCGCTCGCACTTGATACTCAACAAAGCGTACCTACCTACCTAAACTAAGCAATAATGTGATAAATTAGACTAATTTGTTCAAAAATTCCACGCAGCCAATCTTTAGATTTTTTAAATAATACTTATTTCCTTATTCACAACTGTTTCCCAGGACCACCTCGGTTCATTAACAAGGCTTGATCTTTAATTGTAACTATATTACATCTATGTAAAACCGGTCAAGTTGCAAAAAACCTGATTGTTACATCCAGTCTTGGTATTTCGACTGACAAGATCAGACGTAGCTGTAACATGTACCCTATACCTATGAATAAATAATTGTATCACATCTATGTAACTTACTGTGTAGTGTATTACAATTTACAAGTAAACGATTGATAGGAAGTGCATCAGAAATTCAGAATAAAACGAGTGAACTACATATTATATTTACGTATAATTTGAATGTAAGTACTCGTACATAGTGAACCTTTTTATATAAATTAATATAAATACATAAAATAAAAATAAATAATGCTGGACAATCCACGCAGCATCATCTAGCCCCAAAGTAAGCTACTCAAAGCTTATGTTATGGGTACTAGATAACAGATATATTTAATACATTATATACATAGATAGATATTTTTTATTATACATAGAAAACACCCAGACCAACGGAACAAATTTCTGCAGATCATACACAAATTTGTTCCGCGGCGGGAATCGAACCCGCAACCTCTTGCGTCGCAGGTGGACTCTCGCCCGCTGCGCCACAGAGGTCGTCGAATATATGCTTATATTATTAAAATAAAAGTATAGTACCAGTTAGGACATTTTATTTGAATGTGAGTTGGTACATAATAAGTTAGTAGGTACCTGGATGACCGAGCTTTGCTTGGTTTTTTTTATTAAATCGTGTTTTTTTTAAATGAAACCTAGCTAGATCGATTTATCGCCCCCAAAACCCCTGCATATAAAAAAATCATTAAAATTGTTGGAGCCGTTTCCATGATTCAGATTACTTAGGTAGGTATACAAGAATAAGATATTAGATTAACCTTTTAATACTCAAATCAGACTCAAATATTTGAGACACTGTACGTCCTACGAAATCTTATCCTAAAACGTATTCGTGTTTGCAACGGAAACAACTTATGGATACATAATAATACCAATATAATAATTGTTACATGTTGTGTACAAGGAAAAGAAAAATATTAAATAGGTAGGTACTTAACTTAGCTTTAAATAGGTATAGATAATAAATAACACTCAACAGTCACCATACGAACCCCACACTGATATAATTCCCTGCATTGTGTGTGTTAGAAACTACAAGTATAATAATACCCCGACACCCAGACCCTGAAGAAATATCTGCAGATCATGAAAATATTTCTCGTGCCAGAATCGAACCCTGACGTATCAGCCGGACACTCGTCCGCCACCCCGCTGAGGTCGACAAACTATATAAAGCTAATATACCTAACATTTAAAAATTACTTATTAATATCTGTCTGCGTAATGTAAAACCCAATCATTTTTTCATACATTGAAATAAAAACTAAAACACGTTTTAATTGATTCGTTGCAGAAACAGGATAATTGAAAAAAGAAGAAAATGGATAAAAACTCGAAACTGGTGTTACCAGTATGCTTGTTCGCCGTCTTCGTAGCTTGGATTACTGGATCTGCTGGTAATATTACAGCTACGATTATGGGCATCGATACCTATTTATACATAGTAAATAGTACCTACATAACTATCATAACATAAGATAATTTATGAGTGCGATGGTTAAGATAAGACAAAATACCTCGTAGAACCAAAATATTATAAAAAATATTTGATGAATTCTTCTTCTTCTTCAATTATGGCATCTGTCTCTTAGAGAACAATTTTGCCAGTGTCAAGTGTATTTATTTATAAGTATTATCAACGTCACAGAGTCATAGTCAAGTTGTCAAGTCAATTTTAAACAAAAGATGGCTGTTTTGTTGAAAATTTTCGGGATTTCCTCCGATGGAATTTGAAGAGAACTATTCACTCTAATTCACATACTTTACACTCGCATCAAGAACCCGGGCTTTATTGGCAAAATAACCACCAAAATTACGCAATAAAACTCAAAATAACACGAGAAATCATATAAAAACCAGAGCGACGTAGTTGTCAGGCAAATACACCGCAGAAAATCCAATATTTGATGAAGGTAGAATAACTAGTTAACATCAAATTGTTTTTTTTTTTGACAGTTTAATTGATTGTCAAATCAAATTGTTTTAAAAATTTGTGGCTGCGGTAATCGAACCAAACACTTGTCGCGTCTTCGCTGTTATGTTAACTTACTCCCATTGATGTTCACTTTTAGTTTCATACTGACTTGAGAATATAATACCTACTGGTATGCTATAATGAAAACTAGAAAGATAGAAAGATCATTTGAACAAATATATAATCTAGAAAAAACCCGAATGATCTTGTAATTCTTCTAATTCTTTATTGTACACCGTAAAATATTACCTACAAGCAAGACAGAAAAAATATACATGTACAAAAGCGAGCTTAACCCTACAAGAGTTTTCTACCAGCAAACCTTAGAGACTATCTAGGTAAACGAGCAGTGGACGGGGTTAGACTTTGAGAAATTGCATGACTTCCATTTTTTCAGGAACCTTCATACCAAACCTATCTGAGGCATGCTACAGATGCCTATGCTACGTCTCCACGGAGTGTGACACCTCTCATGGCTGCACCGGGGGATATTGTGGACCCTTCAATATATCTCGCGTGTACTGGGTAGACGCGGGCCGGGTGGTGATGCCAGAAGACAGTTCTGAAAGGAACCATGGTTAGAGAACTTTCTACTTTGTAAAAATTGCATTACGCCTCACCAATTGAGAGCATCGCATTAAGTTTTTCATATTATTGGTTACTTGCCTCCGCCCGCGGCTTCGCACGCGTGGTTCCTGTTAAATTATAGCCTATGTGCTATTCCAGGCTATAATCTACAACTGTTCCAATGCGTTTAATCAGCCAATAAGGAGGATAGTGTCACGGGAAAGTAAAATTTCCCCTCACTCTACTAGTAGAGCCAAGCGGTAGTGCCAAAGGGTAGTAGTGGCCAAATTTCATCCAGATCCGTTCACTCGTTTCAGCGTGATCGCGTAACAAACATACATTCGTCTATACATCCATCCATCTAAACTTTCGCATTTATAATATTAGTTAGATATTGTTAGTAGGAAGTAGGAGGAAGGAGTAGGAAGTAGGTATAGGGTTATTGGTGAAAGAGTTATCTAAAATAATGGTGTTTTTCAGCATGGGAGGACTGCGCTCGGAACTACCAATGCTCCAAGAAGATCATCGAAGGGTACTTGGTAAAATTTGGAAAAGTAAGAATTTCCGTAGATTTCCGAACAAGCATCATGCGTGACTCTTCTTCTTCCTGCCCTTTTCTCACGCTATGTGGGGTTGGCACAAGATGTTATATTCTTCCATTTCCCTCTATCATCCGTCATCTCAGTCCCTACAGTCTACTCACTCCTTTCTTACTCATATCATCATGCGTGATTCATCGATGTAAAAAAAACACCTATAAATGAACGTGTTTGAACTTACATGATCTAATTCACCTTCGAATTAACATTCGAACTTTGCGTTTTTCGATTTTGAATGTGAACCAACCAATTACTTCCGCGTGTTGAGACTTATCCCAATCACGATCTTGTGGTACTCCATAGCTTATGTTATATATCTCCATAGCTTTATGTATAAAAGAAGCTTTATACCCAACAAGCCACTTACCTGCTATTTTCACCGTAATTTTGCTGAGCATACGCCCCATGAAAACATGGGAATGCATCTAATTTCTGTGGGAAGATCTTATGTAAATTGCTTCAATATTTGTCCGCCAAAAAGGATTTCCCGGAAGACTTCGGCTTTCTTATTTTTAAATCTACCGCATATAGGATTGGGCCCTAAAGATTTGGGATACTGTAGATATTTGTTTAGGATTTCATGTAACAGCGCAATATCTGCTTTTACATCGTTGATGTATTATTTTACATTGGTATTTCACGTTTCGAGCGTGACTTTGAAATCAAGTAGGAAATATTACAAAAAAATACTTATACTACTGAATTTTTTATCATTTATTATGGTTTCGACTGTCATAAAAGCTTTAGGGATAGATGGCGTTGTGTGAAATGTTGACTTATTACACTTGAATATTTTACTTGGGGTATCTCGTAAGTAAAATTATCTTATTTTCGGTTAAAAAAAACCACAAACAAATAATTAACATAACAGATAATTTTCGTATCAAAACTGCGTCTTCATCTTTCCGCGTAGCAAGGCTCGTCAGTTTCCTTAGATCTCTAGTTACTTAGATATTTTAAGGTACCCAAAGAGGGTAGTAGAGGCACATCCAAACATGATATTTGTCACACACTATTTAGGTTGAATTATTTCGGTTGAATGAACTACATAGTTCTTAAAACGGTTGAACTTTTTCAGATATAATAACATTTGAACTGTTATATATTTATTTATTATTTATTTTCAGGATTGCAACGGAGACGGTATCACGAACTGTTTTGACTACATGATGATTAATGGTAACGGAGGGTATGGCTGCACAGCACCTCTGAACCGATCAGTCAACGGACGCCGGTGGCTGGACAGATTCGAGATGTGTACTCTGTAGTACACTGTAGTACACTGTAGTACTCTGTAGTAACCTGTCGTACTCTGTAGTACAGCGTAGTGCTCTGAAGTACCTACCTTGTAGTACCTACTCTGTAGTGGACGAACTGAATGCGAAATGATGCTGGGTGGCTGCAGTGGATATGATGATCAAATACTGTTATGTAACTTATCTAATGTTGTAGAAAAATTATAGCAGGGTCAAACTTTTAAAAAATCTACGGTTATCGATGAGGAAGTTTTATGTTAACGAGAGCTTTCGTCATTATTCTCTCTTTCGTAATTGTTCGCAACAAACAATTTTGGTTATCTCGTAAAATATTAGTTAATTTTAAATGTAACGTAAAAAACTGAAATAGGTACGTGAAATAATATGATCAACTATCAGCTTAAAAATCGACCTTTAAAATCAAGGCTAAAATAGTTTTTAAAATAACAGTTATAATAATATCAAATTGGGTAGAATCACCAGCCCTATTTGTAACACGCGATACTATTACTAAGTATTTTAGTTTTTATTAATATAAGACACTATAATAAATAATTACCTTTAATTCAGACATGAGGTCTATACAGAAAAAAGAGAAAATACACGAAAATAAAATATCAAAAACAGTACAGAATAAATGAATGAAAAATATAAAAACCTTTGTTTTGATTTAAGATTTTCGTCTGAAGTTTATAACAGACCTAATTTCAAATTGGTTTTTTTGAGCCGGCTTGTTTCTATATCCTATCTAAGTATCTGTGGTTTTTGGATTTTGGATGGTATTTGACATTAATCCTATAGAAGTAGGTAATGTCAAATACCTATCCAAAATCAAAAAACCACAGATAGACCGAACATAGAAATGGACCGTTAAAAGTTTAAAAGTTTAAAAGTGTTAAAGTTCTTTCACATCGCTGTCATCGCGATAAATTAGTAACTATCACAGATCACTGACCGCTGTGATGAAAGGTTTAGTGCATCTCAAAGAGGGTTTATGCACAATAGTTACAATGCTATAAGGTTCTATTATTGATGGGTTAATACAAAATGCAGTTTCCTGACGTTGTTATCCTTCACTTTCATACTGAATAGTTTGTAGTGAAAAATTCATTGCAGCTTCCAACGGGAGTAAGGTAGACGAGTGCTATGCATATTCAGGACTTGCCAGGAATATAATGAGCGTGGCAACTCTTCAACGGATATATTCACACACTCTACGTGCCTCTATGGCCAAGATGGTAGAACAAAACTAGTATTTATTGCAAAAATAAAACAAATATCGGACTGAATGTAACTGAAAATAGATTTTTACAGCCGCCATATTCGTTTTTTTTTTTTGAGTAATTTCAACCCCAACTCACGAGAAGTTTTCAAGGTAGACCGGTTTAGAATGAGTGAGTGAGTGAAACAGGAACGAGTGAGTGAAAATTTTAACCTAACTTCTTCAAGTTATGGTAGGTATTGTAGAAGATTTCCCCGAAACCCGAACGGCTTAGATACATACCTTACATCAAAGTAACCCAAACAAATTTCCATACAACCCTTAATTTTCCGGTCAGGGCTGAAATCAGGATAGGCCAGTTTTGCACCCAACAGTTACTGGTGTTTATTTGGGCATCCAAAAGCACTCCACATTAAAAAAAGGGAGAATTCAAGAATAATAGGTCTTATTGTGTTATACTAGCAGTAAAACTTTGACAACGTAAATGAGAGCTTCTAGTGTTCCTGCCTTCTGATCCTAAAGTCACGGGTTTGAATCCGGTCGTGCACCGATGAGTTTTCATTTCGAAAAATGTACGCTTGTATGTGTGCACTTTGCCAGTGCTCTTAAACGGTGAAGGATCATCGTGAGGAAACCAACATACCCTAGAACCAAAAATTCGAAGATGTGTGTCATAGATAAGTATTCTTATAAGCGGCGATGGGCTTGCAACCTGTCACGTATGGAATACTAACCACTGTGCAAAATGTGGGCATGTGCCAAATATCATGTTTGGACCAAAGATTTGGACGTGTCCTCAAAGATCTAAGCAACTGGAGATCTGGAGATCTACCGAGCCTGGGGATTACAGTCGTGATCATATTTTTTTTCCTTGTTCTAATACCCTGGCTCCGACCTCTGGTCTCATCGCCTGAAACATAAATTACAGGCGACAACCGGAAAACCGAACAAAATTTTTGAAAATAAAAAAATGCTGAAAAAATACATAAAATTAAGTTTACTTGCTTAGGTAAGTAGAAATAATTTATAGGGACAATGTTTGTTTGGGTCACTGACAAATGCGGTCCGGTGAAAAAGTTGAGAATAAAATCTGGTGAATTATGGTTTTAATTTTGGGGATTGAGGTGGGTCACGTTGAGCACTACACATGGTTTTATTTAATTATGCGAAAATAATTAGCTTTTCAGTTTATGTTGTTAATATACCTACTTAAATTCAAGTACCTGGATGACCGAGCTTAGCTCGGTTTTTTATTGTAAATCGTGTTTTTGGAAAATGAAACTTAGCTAGATCGATTTATCGCCCCCGAAACTTTCTGCATACTAAATTTCATGAAAATCGTTGGAGCCGTTTCCGAGATTCAGATTATATTTATACATAATATGTATATACCTTTAATGCAATTCTTGTACTTATATATTATTTACAAGAATTAGTCGTTTAAAGGTATTAGATATATATAACTATGTACGTACGTAATGGGCTCTTTAGTCAACTGAGGCCGTAGTCAACCCGCGGGATGAGTTGACTAATGATTAATTTTATTAATTTTGCTTTATCAACCTGATCCCGCTATTAAAAAAGATAAAAAGTATTATTTGAAATATATGTAGGTACCTACCTACACACGTAAACGTAAATCTTTGGGGAAAAATTACACACATTTTGTAGTTGGTTAAACTGATAGGTATATAAAAAAATCACAGTCGTTTGATTAATGAACAGTAGATCTAAATGTATCCGGTCTAATAAGACTGATTATTCATCACTAATTTTGTTTTGTACAATGCGTGAACCAAATTCAATCTTTGCTCAAGGAATTTGGTTCAAACTTATTCAAACAAATGAACATACAAACCTAAATACCTACATACCTACACTTCAAAAAAGTACCCTCTTTCGTTTCGGCGTCGGGTAAAAAAGGGAATAGCCTGGTATTATTCACTAAAATGTTGAGTCCCATCGAGATAAGCGTAATAAATGACAGGCGGCGCAACATACCTACTGAATTTCACCAAGGACCACTTTCACTCTCGCATTTTTCCACATTTTCCCTCAAAACGTGCCATAAAGCTCAGATAATAAGCATAATAGCGGGATATATTCACATTATCGCTGTAGCATCTGCACAAAGATAATATGCGTTATGTTATGCCGTGGAGTTGGTAATTTACGTGGATGTTTATTAGATTGGTGATAGCGTTTCACCGTTATGCGCTGGATCGCAAGATTGTGCCCAAACTTTTTTTTTAAATCGAAGTTGAATGTCTGTATATTTCTGCAACAAAAGTTTAAAAAAACAATCTTGAAAGGTAAGGTACATTACATAGACTAGAAAATATCAAAAAATCGAATATGGCGGCAGTTAGATCTATTTTCAGTTACGTTCTTTCGGGTTTTTTATTGATTGCCTTGTAAACAAAACAGCAATTTTATGATGGTATAGAATTATCTTATACCTTTAAACGAGCAATTCTTGTATATTATATATATAATATATAATCGGAATCTCGGAAACGGCTCCAACGATTTTCATGAAATTTAGTATGTAGGGGGTTTTGGGGGTGATAAATCGATCTAGTTAAGTTTCATTTTTGGAAAACGTCGTTTACGAAGAAAAAACACCGAGCAAAGCTCGGTCACCAGGTTATTATTATTATATTTATTATTATTATTACCTACTAGCTGACCAGCGCGCAACTTTGTCTGCGGGTTTTAATATATTTTTTTCTGTTTTTTCAACATTTTTCATTGATGCTTCGCTCATACCTATTGGTCGCAGCGTGATATTATAAAGCCTAAAGCCTTCCTCGATAAATGAAGTAGGTATCCAACACAAAACGAATTTTACAATTTAAACCTTAGAATAAAAAGCTCCTGAGATTAATAAATAAATAAATTAATATATAGATTAGCGCGTTCAACCAAACAAACTTTTCAGCTTTATAATATTTGTTTAGATAGCATATCCATGAGTATAGCTTTCATTATTCCATGTAAGCTCCGTATGTAGGACATGGTGGACGTTTTATTTCACGCATCAGTATCGCGCATGTCAGAATTGAATAGGTAGTATGTTTTTATTTTGTATATACATTTGCGTTAGGATATTCCGGTACTTGCTGACATTTCTATAAATAGAATAGAATAGAAATTATTTATTTAACGTTACGTTACACATAATTGTAATTTACAATTACTACTTAGCTGTAGGTACCCGCGACTTCCGCGAAACTCTCTCTCTTCTCGCAAATGTTGATGATTGTGAGTGAGCGTGTTGACTTATATCTTAGATCCTATTCTATAGTATAGGCTAGAATTAGGTATGTCAAGTTTCATCAAAATCCATCACTTAGTTTCGACCAAGCTGTTTCAAAAAGACATGCAGACAGACACAGATTTATATTTTGTTTAAAATTTACTTGACGTTTTGAATCTTTATGACATTGACAATGCTACAAATTTAAACACTTGACTGGCAAAATTGATCTCATATAGACAGAATGCCATTAAAAAAGAAGAAGACTATATCATTAATTTTAATCCCAGCTTAGCTAAATAATTTTCAAGAGTTACTATCTAATATTTAAGATTTTAAATTAAGCATATAAAGAAAATCCCAACGGTACTAGTGTCAATATTCAACCCCGAAAAAGTCACGGATAAAAACGCTGATCTTCAGACCTTCGACAAACAAAAATGATATTTTAAATATGTAAACACCGACCTTGCTTGGAGAATGGTTGCAGAGAAACAGAGACCGCTATATGACGGATGTAATTATGAATAGCACCGCTACCGTAAAAAATTGTTTTCACAAATGTTGTTTTCCTTATCGTGTGATTTTCCTCATTGTGTCACTAGTTTTTTAAATATTGGCGGACATTTCATACAGCGCCATCTAGCCCTAAACTAAGCAAAGCTATGGGAACCGGATAGCTCATAGACTAATTCTAATTAGGTATATACCTGCCTACTTTTTTGTTAATAAATACATAGAATACATAACACCCAGACACAGAAAAAACATCTGTGTTCATCACACAAATGTTAGTCCTGGGCGGGGATCGAACCCACAACCTACAATAATAACATTATGGACGTAGGTAATCACAAATGTCAATGATTTTTTATAAAATATAATGAACATGAATCATAATTGTAAAAATATCATGGTATAAAATTAAAGGTACCTAAGTAGGTAAAATAAATATATCTAAAGGTGCAAATAAAAACTGGGTAAAAATAATAAGAATAAAAACGACTTCGGTAGGTACACTAAGCTTTGACGCTACTCAAAAAAAAAACAGTTCCAAATTCAAATCACCAACAAATTATTTTTAATGAGAATAATCATATCTAACTAGGTAGGTATGTAGGTATATTACTTTTGTAAATACTATATTGACTCTCAATACCTAGATATAATATTTACTAACTCTCCTGATCCTTCTCTCGTTCCTACATAATCCCGCGCTTTTTTTTTTAATAAATTGTTTCCCTAATTTTTGTAAATGGCAAATGCATAAATAATGCAACGCCAAAAAAATGAGAATATCACTGTACCTAGAGTATCTAGGTACTGTGATATTCTCATTTTTTATTTAGGTTTTATTTAATCTGTGGCACAGTAGGTAGGTATTATTAATAGGAGGTTCGTCCACGAAGCTAACTGGTTTGAAAGTCATCCATCACTCACACACAAAAAAACTGTTTTAACCCCTAGCACCAGTTTTAACGCAACTGTCTCTACAACTTCGTAGTTGTGCTATGTTGACAGGCTAAAGAAAAACAAACATAAAATCAGGAGAAGCAGGTTGAATGCGACCGGTAGGACCGACCCGGGGCCATGCAGATACATACTATTACAATCATCTGTGGTTCTGTACAAATAAGCAAAAACGTCGCCATGAATTTTGTAAAGTTCCGCGACGAGAATGGTTTTTACCCGCAAACTCTGCGGAAATCACGTGGAAAAATCTAAATGGAAACGTAACGAAGAATGGTTACGTCCTATCTTATTTACTTTTATTTTGAGAGTTATTTATATAATTAATTGATTCAGCCGTGAATTTGTTTCAATCTATTTCAAGATATTGAAAACGATTAATAGACAAAATAAGTAGGTAAGTAGGTACCTACCTACTAAGTATTAGATATTCGTCTTCTTTTTATATATTTCCTAGATAGATTAATTTGTTGACATTTTTTAGTAAGGGGCTGGGTGGATATTTTATTTACCTATCGATGGCATAGTGGCGTTGTGGTAGTGCGTAATCCGTCTTCAGCAAAGACACGGGTTCAAGTCGAAGACCCGATTTAAGGGTTTAGGGAAACCTTAGGTCTAAGTGTTCTTTGGACAAATAGTCCTGTAACGAAATTTCGCTAAAGACTGTCTTACCCTAGCATAAATTAGAGTAGTGGACGCCTATAACCTAGTCTATAGGGTTTATCTAAAGTTTAAAAAGGAGTAGGTATTGACATAAGTAACCTGCCAGTAAAAATAAAAAAAAAACAAAGCAAAATAGATAGACAAAAACAAAGATACATAGAAACGGAAAAAGAGAGAATGCAAACTCAGTTATATTCGAAAAAATCATACAAAACAGCTATTTACCTACCCCATTTTAGATAAATGAGATTAAAGCTAGTCAGCGTATTACAGTCGCCCGTAATACAAGTCTCGCTGGAATTATCTAAACACGCAATATGGACCCCTACAATTCGGTATTTCGGACACAGCCAGAATATTATATGCTGGGGAATAATTTGTGGTAGGTACCTACACAACAGAAGTAAGTATTACGCAACTGATTATTTATCCTTAAAATCCTAGATACCTACATTATTTACTTACAACCTTTACTTAAACCAAATACCTACCTACCTAAATACACAACTTTTATAACTAAAAATTGTAACAGATGATGTATAATATATTGTAACAGATTCTAAAAATAAGTACCTACCCTGAATAACATTACAACCTCAATCGCAATAAAATTAATCAAAAGAGGTTGTAGCTCGAAAGTCTTTTAGAGTGTACCTATATACCTAAGTTACTCTATGGTGTCATTCCATAGGCTAGCTAGATGGTTAGATAGATCATAATGAGATCAGAATTTACTCTCCATAATTACTATAATGTAGCTTGCTACACTGGTGCACGTAGGTAGGTACTCACGGTCTGTACCTACGAAACCTTAATAGGTAGCCATTTAAAACATTTATTATGATAAGTGCCTACTTACTTATTAATAAATGTTTCATGCACCATCTAGCTGAATTCCAGTAAACTAAAACAATGGCGTAGGGACGCGTAGATAGGTCTACGCGGCTACGCTCCCGAGGTCTTCGCTTTTGTCGTAAAATAGTTAGGAAAATGGCCGCTAGTGGCACCACTGTTACGGAAATTTCGCATGCGCCATCACTTCCTTATTTTTTCAATGTCCAAACTCATGAATGGCACATCACAACCTTTCGCCAGTAGGTAGGCAGTACCTAAATATTAGATAATTATTTTAAGTGACCTATACAATGCCAGCTTCAATCCAAAACAGTGATAGTGCCGTACAAATAAGATAATGTCGTAACTGGGTTTTCCCGCTCGATTGATGGCTAAAACCAAACTAATCGTAAGTAAAAATCACAATCCAGTTGTTATTATTCCAAAATCATTTGTTATGCAATAGTTATTTTTGTTTCTCCTCCGCTTATGTAATAATAAAGAGAAATAAAGTTCACCAATTTGTCGTATTGATTGTCGGTCATTAAAAATTGCTAGATTTCCTTGAAAACAAAACTGCGGTAATTTTATCGATTTGACAGCAACACTTTTGCTTTGATGGTTTCTATGCTAGCTAGTCTAGAAAATAAATCAATGTTCAGCATATAGCATGTTCATAAATGACTAAATTATTGAGGTCAAGGCCAGGGTTTGCGAAATCGTTAGGATATGAACACACTGTCACCACGCACCGTGACTAGCGCAGTATTATTCGCAGCTACTGTACTGATGACACTAGAAAGCCGGTTTCGGTATTAAAATTGCAGTAAAGCTGTGTGTTTGCTATGGTTTCTTATATAGGTACTTATGGTTTATTTATAATTACAAAAGGAAATTCCAATAAACACCTACCACCCAAGACTTATTTTTGTATATCCAGTTTTGCGACTGCGATGTACGTACCTAGTTCTTACATTCTTGCATTAAGTACCTAGGTATTTTATATTAACATTTAGGCATTTTCCTAAAGAAAAATGTTGATCAAATTTTAGTCCAAATTATCGACCCTTGTCTATTAGGTACAGTTTTATTATAGTACCTACCTATACCTAGATAATAGTGTGTACAGTGAACGGACAATACATCGAAGCATTTCTTGAGCTGAAAACTGATCCACATATATAGAGCTCTGGTAGGCGGGGCCTGTCAATTATGCCAAAGAATTAGGTATATCAAAATAGATAGATCTGCATATTTCTGTAAATACCTACATTTTTATGACATTTTTATAGACATTATTTATTAAGTACCTACTAATAATTATAATGTCTGAAATGTATTTACAGCAATATATGCAGATCTATCTTTTGCTTTTGTGCTTTTGGCCATGTCAAGCAGCACTTTTCTCTTAATAAATAGAAGATCATAATAGAAAAATGTTATTATAATTCGCTATCTTTACTTTCCAAAAGGGCCCTAAATTCTTGTGTGCCCAAGGGCCCCAGCATAGTTTAAGACGTTGTATATAGGTACATAATATATATATTATATAAAAAAAAAGTATTTAACAATTATATCAGTTATCTGGTTCCCATAGTACAAGCTTTGCTTAGTTTGGGGCTAGATGGCGTTGTGTGAAATGTCCAACAATATTTATTTATTTATTTATTTATATTACAGGCTAAGCCATGTCAAGCAGCCCTTTTCCCTACACGTGCGAGCTATGCGGCGCAGAGGGTCTTACAGACGAGGGAATGCGGAGTCACACGCTCGAGGTCCACGTCAACGGAAGACCAGAGTGCCCTTTTTGCGACTGCGATGTGCCCCAAGCACAGCTTGTGGCGCACGTGCAAAGGGCACACTTGCATTACCTGACCCCTGAGAGGGAACTCATGGCGTTTATCGATGACCAGAGCCCGAGGTAATGAAAAACATGATCACGATTGTAATCCCCAGGCTCGGTTGATATCTCCTCAGATCTCTAGTGATTGAGATCTTTGAGGATATCTAAAGTAGCTAGAGGCACGTCCGAAGATGATACTAGGCACATGACCAGATTTTGCACATTTTGAAAATGTCTTTGCCATACTTATACAAACTTTCACGTTGTGTCATGATGTTGGATGTCATTTTTCGCTGAAAAAGTCTAGAATTTTGAACAAAACAGCCATCTTTTGTTTAAAATTGACTTGACAACTTGATATGACTCTGTGACGTTGACAATACTTAAATAAAAATACACTTGACACTGGCAAAATTGTTCTCTAGGAGACAGATGCCTTATATGAAGAAGAAGAATAGTCAAATTAGTGCTTGTTTATGTATTGAAGTCAAATGAGTTACTTTTGCCTTTGTATTATTTTGTTAGGACACCTTCTTGTGAGAGACGAGAAAAACAAAATTAGAATACTCTCCCATCTTCCGTAAGCTTCCTCGCAGATTCTCTATAAAATATCTTCGATTTGGCAAGGTGCCGAAGGACATAGTTTATGAGCGCCCCATTCCAAGATTAAGATACATAAAGATGTAAAAGAGTCGGACATGATGACGGAAATAGTATCCAAGAAACTATAATTTTGTCTCATCTTGACCCTATTTTTCCAACGCATCCTACTAATAATAAAAACGCGAAAGTTTGTAAGAATGTATGGATGGATGGATGTACCTATGTTTGTAACTCTTTCACGCTAAAACGGCTGAACGGATCTGAATGAAATGTATGGTTCCCGTGGGATAGATATGTTTTTGTTCTTCAAGGTATCACGCGGGCGAAGCCGTAGGCGGAAGCTAGTTTTCCATAAATTCGCGTAGTTTAGGTACCTACCTACCTACCTATCTACTTATTCTAATCCGGTCTGGATTCTGTCTGATCCTTGTACACCTATGATGTACCTACCTACCTACCTACACACAGAGGTCTACCAAGCCTGGATTACAAACATGATATTTTAGATAATAATATATAATATATGAAAAGTTCTATATGTCCCCCCGTGACAAAGAGGGGGACAGATACAACTTTATCACACCATATAAGTTCTATCTGTCCCCCTGTTGCCTAGAGGGGTACAAATAGATCTTTTTAGTCTCAGTCTCCCCAAAGGGAACAGAGCAGGGGGACAAATGTGAATCCATGTTTTCCAGCTTCGATGATGATTCCAAGATGACGACCACAGACAGCTGCAGCTATAATACTCCTGGTTCCATCAACGGCTGGAACAGCCCAGACATCTCCTCATCATACCACAATGGCGCCATATCTAAAAACTCAGGGTATCACAACGGCTATCAAGACAATCGACTTGATAAAGAGGAGATATCTAGATCTCCGAAGAATATCAATCTATGTAATGGCTTGAAGAATGTTAATATTAATAATGGTGTTTTGCCGAAAAAAGCGCAGAGCAGACAGAATTCGAATGAGGCTGAAGTTAATGGCTATGATAAAAAAGGTGGGTAACGTGAACCAGGTTTGAGTTGGGTAAAGTGAACCAGGTTTCAGGTTGGTAACGTGAACCAGGTTTCAGGTGACGAACCTGAACCATTCAACCTACATTTAAATTGTTTGTTTGGACTTAAATTCATAAAGTAATCTCGTTTGGTACAAATCCCAAAATTAACTTTTCCCAAAATGACATTCTAAATGCCTTTTTTTCATGAATGTCAAATAAAAATGTCAAATTGATGTAGGTACAGTCAGTCGAAAAATGGTCGTTATTAATTAACTAATATTTTACGAGATAACGAAAAGTTTCTGCCTAAGTAGGTACATTAGGTTCTCGTGATAATTAAATCAAGTTGATTACACTCTGTTACAGGTCCACATTCGAGTCCTAGTCACAACAGCGGCAGTTATGAAGGATCACCAAATAAAAAGGTGTGTGAGATGAGTGACATTAAAAAATCCAAAGAGTATGTTTGGGATGTTTTCCTGATGTGACCAGTGAAAGCAGAAGCCTCCTGATATTTTCACAATTTGTTTTAAGCACTTACTAAATTCGATTTTTCTTATAGTATTTTTGATTCTTTCAATCTTACAGCTAACGATGGCAAGCGCTGGTCAAGGATCACCGTTAAGATCACAGTTGGCCTTAAAACTAAAAGCTAATACACCAAAAAAAGCGCCTTCACCTAGTCCTACCGTACAGGTAAATAATACATTTTATTTTCTTGTGCTGGTTGTTTCTAGCTTTTGGATGAATGATTGTTATGACGTATACAATTTAAAAAAAAACATTTACATTCATTTCAAACGTCAGTCAAATGTCAATGTCATGAAACAGCTGCTTTGGTTTCTTGCAACTTTGTTTTGTTTACAAACTTTTAGCCCGCCAAATCAATTTTGTATTTTTACATGAAATTAAACATTCAAAATCTTTTTGTCGTGCAATATATTACATGAAATCCGTATATTTCAGTGCCTTCTATGTGATTTTACGTCGACATGCCCAAGAAAATTAGAAGAACACATCAACAGGGCTCATTTCGATCTCACGTCGCCATCGATCCTTGGAAATGTTAACGCAAACGCGAACTCCGAGAATCCTACCCTAGGACTTACGAACCCGACGATAACCTTGACCAACGCGACCATAACCCTGGATAATAAGACCTTAGCTAGCGCCATGGCTTTGTCTCCAGGACCTCACGGGTCCACGTTCCAGTGTCCAATCTGTGAGCGAGAGTTCGTGAGCGGGTCTGATGTGGAAATGCACGTCAATATTGAGCACCGGGATATATTGAGCCCACAGAAAGGGGTGAGATGAGTACCTAACCTTAATCAATCAACAATCGTACAATCCTTCATAAAATACAACATAAATGCATCCGCCCGCGGCTTTGTCCGTTTGGTGCCTTAAAAAAACAAAAACAAATCTATCCCAACAGAACCATACATTTTTCCAGGATAAAAAATAGCCTATTATCTATATTTGTGCCAAATTTCATCCAGATCCGTTCAGTAGTTAATGCTGAGCGACCATGAATGATGAATCACTACTTTTCAGGAGCAAATGGACAATGCGTCCTGTGAAGATGTGGTGATGATGGAAGAGAGTCCTGTGAGCACCTGTCCTGTTTGCTGCCAGCCGCTGCCTCTGTCACAGCATGAATTGGTAACTCCGGAGTTTTTATATAAACTGGATTTAGGTTGAAAGAGATCTGTTGCAAGTGAAAACACTGCGGATAAGGTACAAAATAAATATAGCTCAGGGGCCTCACCACCAATTCATAATACATTACGGAATTAGTATTACATTGTTATTTCGCACTGTGACCTATGTAAATTGTATTGAAGTAGTGTTACTTCATGACGTTTCTATGGCATCGTTACGAAATCGTTCTGGAAAACTTTGTGGTAAGGCTGATGTTTGGCTCTTGAGCAAAAGTTTCACATCATGATAGATACTACCACAATGCCTTGAAGCCATAAGCAAATATTCTGGCTTCAAGCAATAGTGTACAAATACTGAAAAGGACAGAAATATCTACTACTTTCCCGCTAAACTATTATCTAATAAGCTTAAAGTATAAAGTGAGCAGGAGAGTACTAGATATTTCCATCCATTTCCGTATTTGTAATGGATTTCCGCAAAGTCACATCTGAATCAATCATTTAATAGTGAAGAAGCATTACTGAGCATAATTTATATGATACTAGAGCAAGCAAATAGGCAGTACTTAAGCATTATATCTAACAACATTTTTTTTTTGTTTTTTTTTTTGTTTAGGCCTGGATGCTAGTCCTTTTGGCCTTAAATCACTTTTTCACAGTGGTATTTAACATCATCAACATAAGTGATACAGTATTAAGCTATACCGTAGTTTGTCGTCTCCGTTGTTTAAAAAAAACTTCTATTTTCTTTACAGATCCAGCACATAGAGGAGCATTTTGAGCGGGGTGAGGAAGGGGCGGCGGCGGCGGGGCTCAGTGACGCGGACAGAGAGGCCCAGAGGTGTAGGGAGGAGCAGGAGTTCCAGTTACTGAGGGTAAGAGGCAGCGGAGACCATGACCACTGCCATACACCACCATAAGTACGACCTCAGTAGTGCAGCGGGCGAGAGTCCGCCTGCGACGCTAGAGGTTGCGGGTTCGATTCCCGTCTCGGAACAAATTTGTGTACGATCTGCAGAAATTTGTTCCGTTGCTTTAGGTGTTTTCTATGTATAGTAAAAATATATCTATCTATGTATACAATGTATTAAATATGTCAGTTTTCTAGTACCCATAACACAAGCTTTGAGTAGCTTACTTTGGGGCTAGATGATGCTGTGTGGATTGTCCAGCATTATTTATTTATTATTTATTTATATGTTTGTCCTAAGAAACTCTCCTCAACATTATTTCCTGCCCTTTCTGTACGTCTACCATGAGTTGCCACATTTAGATCAGCTGACGTTACTACAGTAGTAATAGTACGTTACTATGACATCTGTCAAAATTGTTACTCATGCTACCAGTCGCTGTAGTACGCTGTGACGTAGATAGTTAACTACGGGACGTTTTAGTACCCAACTATCCGCTAGAGGCGGTGTACAAGTTTTCATACATTTTTTAACTACAGTCGCTAGCGAGTGTACGTTGTGAAAACTCATGGTAGACCTGAGTGTGTTGTCTATCAGCAACAGTGCTGTAATTGCGTAATTCTAATACTTGCAGACAATATACCTGAGGCAATAAATCAAAATATAATAATAATAATTTTATAGCAATAAAATTTCCATAAAGCAATTCACAGCAGTTTACTAGAAGCAATTAGTAATAATATTTTGATAGTATCAAAATTACGTGATCGCAGCCCTGATCGCGTGAGTTTAAAAACATATGTGAATGAACAAAACTAATTGCAGGCTCAATACGGTATGGAGGAAGACGACGACGAAGCATACGCGGACCGCGCCACGAACAGTCTGAAACGAGCCGTGTACAGCGGAGCCCTATCCGTGGCCGGCTACTACGAGAGGAGCGTGGGCCTCCGGAAGGCTTCGGCCACCGGACGAGACGCAGGGTCTTCGAGAACCAATGGTCAGTTCAATAATAGCTGTGTAAAATAAAATATAAATATGATCACGACTGTAATCCCCGAGCTCGGTAGATATCTTCCTCAGATCTGTAGTTACTTAGATCTTTGAGGATATCTAAAGAGGGTAGTCAGAGGCACGTCCAAACATGACACTTGGTACATGCCCACATTTTGCACATTAGTTAGTATTCCGTACGTGACAGGTGCAAGCCCATCGCCGCTTATAAGAATACTAACCTATGGCACACACCTTCGAATTTTTGGTTCTAGGGCATGCCGGCAAGCATGCATACAAGAGATCTCAGATGTCAACCAAACCTGGAGATTACAGTCGTGATCGTGTTTGTTTGTTTGTTTAATCGAGGTGTGGTACTAGTTGAGAACTTTTTGTAAATTACAATTCCTGTTATTATTAAGAGAGTCTGTAAGTTTGTGCCTAAATAGGCACAACAAACATTTTGTAAGGGATAAAAATGTGTTGGTCTGTTCTTCACTAACTCTCAAACTCTCTACGTCTTCAAACTTTTTAGGTTCTACAACATGCCGGTTTCCTCACGATGTTTTCCTTCGCCGTTTGAGAGTGGTATGTATACAAACATTCGAACAGAAAAACCCACGTCGGATCAGAGGGTGGAGTTACCATTAAACCACCAATGCTCTGATATAAGTATTACTTAGATTCTTTTAAAATATTTAAAACTAGCCTCCGCTTCCGGCGTCACCCGCGAAGTAGGTACCTATATAAAACATAGGCTTATGTTCATCCCGAAAGTTCATTCTACATGGGTGAATTTTTTTTTCAAATCGGTCCAGTACTTTCGGAGCCTATTCAATGCAAACAAACAGACAATCAAATTTTTCCTCTTTATAATATTATAAGTATAAATGTCGTGAAAAATAATCTATATATATAAAAATGAATTGCTGTTCGTTAGTCTCGCTAAAACTCGAGAACGGCTAAACGGATTTATCTTATCTTGGCCTTGAAATGTTTGTGGAGGTCTAGGGAAGGTTTAAAAGGTAAGAAAAAATCGAATAACTGCCGGGAAAACCTTAAAAATAGTCTTTTTCTATTTCCCATACAAACGTTTTCTAAATAAAATGTAGAGTCAATTTGATAAAGTTCATATTAATTTATAATCACTCACTGTTGTCTAAGCAATGTAGAAGGCGGTACGAAGTTTGCCGGGACAGCTAGTTAAATATAAATGTGAAAGATGACATGGGTAAGAAAGAAGTGGGTACTGAGATGACGAATGATAGAGGGAAATGGAAGAAGATCACATTTTGTGTCGACCCTACATAGCGTGGGAAAAGGGCAGGAAGATGATGATGAAGTATAAATGTAGTTTTTTTTATTTTGCAGGTCTTCTAGAAAGGATAGCTCAATTAAATAGTCAGAACCCTAGCATAGTGAAGACTTATTTGTGCAGTGCTGTCGACCACTACGCGAGCACCTACGGAGACCGAGGGTGGGGCTGTGGATATAGGTACTAATCTTAAGGCGGTACCCCGAGTCAAACTAGCGCCGCCACCTATTTTATCTAATTATTCTGTAAAACAAAGGAATTTTCAAAAAGTGATTGGGTAATTTGTGATACCTATCATAAGCTTTTTTTTAATACCTCTGTAATAGTTTTATTTTGTTTAATTTAGCAAGAGATACGAAGTTGCACTTGGTGGACACTAAATTCTTTTTTTCGCCTCTCTGCCTAAACTATACAAAATAAAATTATTACAGAGGTATTAAAAAAAAGCTTATGATAGGTATCACAAATTACCCAATCACTTTTTGAAAATTCCTTTGTTTTACAGAATAATTAGATAAAATAGGTGGCGGCGCTAGTTTGACTCGGGGTACCGCCTTAATATATATAACAAAGTCGGGTTTGTTCGAACACCCTTGTAACTCTAGAACAGCTGGACCGATTTTCATGCTTTATGGTTTTTTGTATTTGTCTCCGCCCCGAATAGCAGAATGATTACTAGAACCATTAGAAAATTGACGAAAAAATAAAATTAAAAAAAATAAGAGGTAAAGTACCACGCGAGCGCAGCCGTTGGGCGGGAAGCTAGTTAATAATAATAATAACTTTTATTTCAGGTATAGAAAAATTTACAAAATTAACTTAACTATGACCCATATTATAAATACCTTAGAGACTAACATACATAAAAAACTATAAATGTAAACTAATGTAAACTATTATTACTACTATATATAATACTAGCTTCCGCTCGCGGCTTTGCTCGCGAGGTACCTACATAAAACATATGTAGCATTCTAATAGTAAAAGAATTTTTGAAATCGGTCCAGTAGTTTTTGAGTTTATTCGTTACAAACAAAAAAACAAAAAAATAAAAATACAAAACTTTCCTCCTTATAATATTAGTATAGATATATAATATAGAACACCTGAAAACTTCAGGGGGTTGTTCGCTGCCTCTTACCCTCAGTAAACCCATCAATATAAACAACTTTTTCTAAGAAAAAAACACATTTTGGCCAAGTAGGTATTGAACTTTTGTATGAAACAGCTGTTATTTTTTCGCGCTCACAGTGTTGGTGTCTTAGAAAAAGTTGTTTATATTGATGGGCACTTTAACCCCCTGAAGTTTTCGGATGTAGTCTGGTAACACCCTGTATAATTTATCTGTCAACTATTTGGTTTTCATAGTACGAGCTTTGGATAATTTGGAGCTAGATGGCGTCGTGTGAAAATGTCCACCTATGTTTATTAAAATCGATATATTTCTATATACTAACTACTGTGCAAAATGTTGGCATGTGCCAAATATCATGTTTAGACATGCCTCTGACTACTCTATTTAGATATCCTCAAAGATCTAAGTAACTAGAGATCTGATGAGACATATACCAATCCTGGGGATTACAGTCGTGATCATCTATACTCTATACTAATATTATAAAGAGGAAAGTTTTGTATTTTTGTTTGTAACGAATAAACTCAAAAACTACTGGTCCGATTTCAAAAATTCTTTCACCGTTAGAATGCTACATTATCCCTGAGTAACAAAGGCTATATTTTATGTAGGTACCTCGCGAGCAAAGCCGCGAGCGGAAGCTAGTATTAAATAACTTTATACTTCCTCAGAAACATGCAAATGGTGCTGTCATCGCTAGTGAAGAACCCGGCTTTCACCGAGACGCTGAGTTCTGCGCAGGAGTGCGAGTGTGTGCCTTCGATACCCAAGCTTCAGATGCTGGTGGAGAAGGCCTGGCAGAAAGGTTTCGACATCCAGGGTTCGGAACAGCTCGGCTCCAAACTCTACAACACTCGCAAGTGGATCGGTGCTTGCGAGGTGGTCACCGTACTGTCTTCACTTAGGATAAGGTATATTAATCATAATACGTACATCTATCTATCTATTTATCTTCTATACCTATATAAGAGCTTAACCTGACTGACTGACTGATTCATCATCGCCGAGCCGAAACCGCTGAAGCTAAGAAGCTGAAATTTGGAAGGTGGCTTTTATAACAAAACCACCCACTAAGGCGGGATTTTTAGAAAGGGGGTGAAAAAGGGTGAAAACGTTAGTATGACACTTTTTCACGCGTGGAGCGATTTTCATGAAACTTTGTTTGTGTACTGTGCAAAATGCAAAATGTTTCAGGATTTTCAATAAATAACCTTCAAAAAGGGGTCAAATGTGGTCAATGTTTGTATGGGAACTTTTTAACGGGCTTGCAAAATAAATGGATACGTATTTCTAGGTATTTCAAAATAACCCTCTTAAAAGGGTAAAATGGGGTGTCTTTTTAGAGGGGGAATTGTATAAAAAATATTTGTAATTTGTCAGATGTCAGCTGATAGATTTTCACAAGCCCACTAGCGCGGACGGCGGGCACCCCGCGCTCTTCGACTGGGTACTCCGCTACTTCACCTCCGACCCGGAGGGGTTTAAAGCACCTCTCTATCTACAGCACCAAGGTTTGTAAAAGAAAGAAAGAAAAATATTTATTTTGTTTACAAAATGGAAAAACTTTCAATCTAAAGTGCTCAGTAAAACGCTCAGTGACTGGCCTTACAGCTCAGTTGGTAGTAGCTCTGCCTTCTGCGCTGTAGGTTGTGGGTTCGATCCCCGCCCAGGACAAACATCTGAGTGTTATTACGTATTTACTAAAAAATTTATATAATTAATCTATAAGCCATCCATTTATAAATTGAAAAGTTATTGTAAACAAAAGTGGTATTCTTTGGCGCCAGACTAGCTAACTATAACTAACTTTTAACCGACTGCGGAGAAGGAGGAATGTATTTGTATAAATAAATATATATTGGTGGACAATTTACACAACGCCATCTAGCCCCAAACTAAGCAAAGCTTGTACTATGGGAACCAGATGGCTGATAGAATAATTATACATTTTTTTTGTTTGTACATACATAGAACAGATAATAACACCCAGACACAGAGCGAACATCTGCATTCATCTCACTAATGTTAGTCCTGGGTGGGGATCGAACCCACAACCTACAACGCAGAAGGCAGAGCTACTACCAACTGAGCTGTGAGGCCAGTCCACTATTAATTAACTATATATATATATATATATGATCACGACTGTAATCCCCAGGCTCGGTAGATATCTCCTCAGATCTTTAGTTACTTAGATCTTTGAGGATATCTAAAGGGGGTAGTCAGAGGCAAGTCCAAACATGACATTTGGTACATGCCCACATTTTGCACAGTAGTTAGTATTCCGTACGTGACAGGTTGCAAGCCCATCGCCGCTTATAAGAATACTAACCTATGACACATACCTTCGAATTTTTGGTTCAGGGTATGCCGGTTTCCTCACGATGTTTTCCTTCACCGTTAATTAACTATTAACCATTAAATGTTTGAGGTATGATTGATAAGTTTTATTAATTCCAGGTCACTCTAGAACAGTAATAGGGTATGAGAAACACAAGGATGGCAAAGCGACACTTCTCGTTCTGGACCCCTCACATTCTCCAGCGCAAGTAAGTTATACACTATAATCTATAATCTATCTCTATGCCAAGTTTTATCCAGATCCGTTCAGCCGTTTCAGCGTGATTGATTAACAAACATCCATCATCCTTAATAGTATCCTTCATAGTTCTTTTGTACGTACGGAATACTAATACTGTGCAAAATGTGGGCATCATATCATGTATGGACGTGTCTCTGACTACCTTCCTTAAATATCCTCAATTATCTAAGTAACTTGAGAACTGAGAGTCTACAAAGCCTAGAGATTATGTTCATGTTTTTTTTTAGAAAAAAATATCATCATCATCATCATCAAAAATATATCTAAATAAAAAAACCAATGCTATATTATGTTGTGACTAATATTACAAAAAAAGCGCGCGCGTTGTAAAAGGGGGCTAGACGGAAAAAATTCTCACGAAAAGTTGTAACGACACTTTTTGCTATAGTTGTAAGCCGTGCGGCGTGCGCGTGTTTCTCTGTCTGTCTCTCTCTCTCTCATAGAAAGCAAGGAAAGGAACTTCGTACCATCCCGGTGTCCCTTGACACCTCTCAAGTTTTTTAATCATTTAAAAAAGTTTACAAAAGATTAAAATAATTGTAACACCAAAATAAACACAAAGGTTTGCAATATAAGATGCTACAGGGGAGTTTACAAATTTACTACAATAACGAACAAAGAGTGCAATCAACAAAACAAAATTACCCCATACCCGTACGAATTACGGAAAAAAGACGATTCTTTCAGAGGGAGCACGTACTTTTAATAATTTACCAAATACCATTAAAGAATGTGAAAGCATTAATAAGTACAAAAATATGTTGAAGGCACATGTCTGCTCAATAGAATAGCAAAACAAATTACATAAATAAACATAACATTATTATACTTATAACACAATAGTTATAATTAATCATTTAAGCTCAGGAGTTATTTACCTACATAAACTTAGATTTAGTACACATTTATTGTTTAAATTTATCTCATTCTAAGTAAACTGTAAAGTTTTTATGAGAAATAAAGTTCTTTAAACCTAAAACAAAACAATCATAATTTGACAACCTCTGTGGCGCAGCGGGCGAGAGTCCGCCTGCGACGCTAGAGGTTGCGGGTTCGAATTTGTGTACGATCTACAGAAATTTGTTCCGTTGGTCTGGGTGTTTTCTATGCATAATAAAAAAAAAACTATCTATGTACCTATATAATGTATGAAATATATCAGTTATCTAGTACCCATAACACAAGCTTTGAGTAGCTTACTTTGGGGCTAGATGATGCTGTGTGGATTGTCCAGCATTATTTATTATTTATTTTATTTATTTATTATAATTAAGATTTAATATTTTTATAGGTGCGGCAAATATTCTGCGGGAACACAGCGGCGAGTATGACCGCGCTGAGGTTGCTTAGAAGGAATTCCAAAGCGCTGCGGGCTAGGCAGTACCAACTCCTAGCCGTCTCCGGACTCATAGCAACAGACGAGGAGTATGAGGTATGCTGTCCCACTGCTGGGCAAAGATCTCCCGGAAAACCTTATCTTTGCTATTCCTACTAATATTATAAACGCGAAAGTTTGTAAGAATGTCTGGATGTCTGGATGTATGTTTGTTCCTCTTTCACGCTGAAACGGCTGAACGGATCTGGATGAAATTTGGCACAGATTTATATTATGGTCTGGAATAACACATAGGCTACATTTTATGCCGAAAAAATAGATTTGTTTTTGTTTTTCAAGGTACCACGCGGGCGAAGCCGTGGGCGGAAGCTAGTTTCAAATAAATCTTTATATATCTCATACTGCCAAATTTCATTCAGATCCGTTCAGCCGTTTCAGCGTGAAAGAGTAACAAACATCCAACATACATCCACACAAACTTTCGCGTTTATAATATTAGTAGGATATATAAAAGAAAGTCGTGTTAGTTACACTATTTATAACTCAAGAACGGCTGAACCGATTTGGCTGAAAATTGGTGGGGAGGTAGTCAGGGGAGATGGACATAGGATTTTTACCCCGTTCGACCGCGTTCCCGTGTGACGTTACATAAAACGTCAAAGAGAGTACAAGACACTATAAAAAGTGGTATACCAAAAACGCACGTGTGCAAAAGGTATGTGCCAAATGTCATGTTTGGACGTGCCTCTGACTACCCTCCATAGATCCTCGAAGATCTAAGTAACTAGAGATCTGAGGAAGATATCTACCGAGCCCGGGGATTACAGTCGTGATCATATTTATTTTTATTTATTTTTTTAATATTTTGCGAGTTAACCAAAATTGTTTGTTGCGAACAATGACGAAATCGTTGAGTTGAAATGTATTATGAAAATGTATAATGAGACGAGCTCAGTGGCGCAGCGGGCGAGAGTCCGCCTGCGACGCAAGAGGTTGCGGGTTCGATTCCCGCCGCGGAACAAATTTGTGTATGATCTGCAGAAATTTGTTCCGTTGGTCTGGGTGTTTTCTATGTATAATAAAATATATCTATCTATGTATATAATGTATTAAATATATCAGTTATCTAGCACCCATAACACAAGCTTTGAGTAGCTTACTTTGGGGCTAGATGATGCTGTGTGGACAGTCCAGCATTATTATTATTATTATAGTTACTGGAACTTTAATACATCAATGATCATAAGTCCCCATATTAAGGTCTCTTGAACCAGTGTGGTGAAAGGAATAAAGAGTAATACTATCTCTTTTCTTGTTCCAGGCCAGTAAAGTGCTACAGTCAGTGCGGATACCATAGAGAAAACGGCCGCGCTCGTGTCGCAATCTGAACTCTATCCCACCGTTATACAGCTCATTATTGTATGACAATGTTCCAATAAGATAAAAAATCGTTTGCATTTAGTTCCATTCTAACACTTTTAATACGATAAAGAAGTAACAGATCAACGAAGTTAGCGCCGTTCTGCGAGGTCTATACTTGGATGGGTGACCGAGGCCTATAACGAATTGCGTTGTGAAGTTATTGAAGACCTAGTCTTTAGATTACATATCGGGTTTTTTATATTTCTCATTAAAAAACCGAACCACCCTTGCCTTACCATAAGCTCTCCGCACAATATTAAAGTAACGTTACTTTGATATTTCGTACCATGAGCTAAAAACTTGTAGTGTTACTTTAACCTTGAAACTTTGACGTTTTTAAAACATAATGGTTTGTAAGAGCTTGTGGTAAGGGCCCTGAACTTTTCATTCAAACTAGTATTTATTACAAAAATTAAAAAACCCAACTGAACGTAAATGAAAATAGATTTTTTCAGCTGCCGTATTAGATTTTTTGACATTAATTATAAGCCTATATCACTTTTGTGATCTAGACAATTCCAACAACACCTCATTTGTCAAAATCCGTCCAGCCTAAATCAACAGCCAAAAAATCTTCCTATATATACACCCAAAACATTACCCTTCTTCGCTTCGCAGTCGGGTAAAGCTTAATATTCCACTAAAAAAACTAATAGCTTTCACAGTAATCTAACTATAACTTCAGAGATGGCTCGACTCTTTTTGATGAGAATTATAATTCTAAGATAAATAAAGGACGGTTTTATCTGATATATGGTCGTCTCTGTCACTCCTACAGCATACCGGTATGTAATATAAAGACTTTATATTCTAACGTTTCTACCTCATTGTATTCTTTGTCAATTAGTATATTTTTCATTTATGTATTATTATCATTACTTAGTTCGATAAAGGCTAGTGTCCACCAACACAATAACTGACCGTTAAATCGGTTATCGTGTTGGTGTTGCCATGTTATAATCAAGTCAATATAGTAATTTAAAATATCAGTAAGTTTTTTTGAAATTTACTTACGAATTTCTTGTCAATATGCGTTTATGACCAGTCAGAAAATTAAAATATATGATCAATAAGTGCATAAAAAGCCCGAAACTTAAAGATGGTCTGACATTATAAAACATTGCTTTTAAAACTAAATATTACTCTTAATATTCCATTCTTCTCTCTATATTCTCTTAAGAGGATTGTGAAGCTGTAAATTTTCATACAGTAGTATAGCGTTTTGCTCCCCTTTAACTTAGTCTAATATTTATATATTTTGGAAATGTTGTATATACAATAAAAACTCGGCTTGTACTTTTTTATTTTATAGAAATATTGATTAACATAAAAGTTATGGATCTAAATATCCATATGGATATAATAATATGCTAATAACTTTTATCTTAAGCAATCTTATACCTTTAAACGAGCAATTCTTGTATAAATATATATAATCTGAATCTAGGAAACGGCTCCAAAGATTTTGATGAAATTTATTATGCAGGGGGTTTCGGGGGCGATAAATCGATCTAGCTAAGTTTCATTTTTAGAAAACGTCTTTTACCAAAAAAAACTGAGCAAAGCTAAGTCATCCAGGTTCTTTTAAAAAAAACCTATGAGCCTAGTTTTCGTTGTATCTACATTTCCAAAAATTATTAATATTGGACTAAGTTTAAAAGGGGAGCAAAACTTCTCTTTTTGTATGAAAATGTACAGTTTCATAATCCTCTTAATATTTGTTTTCAATCGCGTAATAGCTACATTTCTAGAGCTTAACCGCCAAAATTGTACTAGTAAAATTACTTCTAAAATTTTGATACAAACGCTTCATCTAATATTAAAATTGCTAAGTTCGTGTTTTTGTTCAATCACAAAGTACCTTAAAATTTAGATGTAGTTCGGGACCTAGAATCTAGCTAGACTATAGACTATTTTTTATAATTAATGCCTGAGAAGAGGCAAGTTACCTCAAAATTGAATTTTTTAATTTTACTAGTTAAATATTTTCATTTTAAAAAATAGCTCACCAATACAGGGTGTTAACAGACTACTTCCGAAAACTTCAGGGGTTAAAGTACCCGTCAATATAAACAACTTTTTCTAAGAAATCAATACTGTGCGGGAAAAAAACAGCTGTTTCATACATTGTAGCCAAGTAGGTATTGAACTTTTGTATGAAACATCTGTTTTTTCGCGCTCACTGTGTTGGTTTCTTAGAAAAAGTTGTTTATATTGATGGGTACTTTAACCCTCTGAAGTTTTAGGAAGTAGTCGTAACACCCTGTATCATAATTAGATAATGTTTTGAACTTACGAATGGGACAATGATGTAGCGACGATCCTTAAGCACTCATTCCATAGACTATAAATGGGGTTTCTCAAACCCTATAGGGGTTTTAAAGACCCCAGTGGGGTTTCGCAAACCCCACTCTAAAATATTAAAAAACATTTTCAGTGTAAATGTGGCTTTAGTGATAAAATAATAATAATTATAGCGTAAAATTGTAATAACTTAGTTATAAACAGAGCGGATGCTTTCCTTGTATGCCTTGTATAGACAAGTTATTCAATAACTATAATTAAAATCGTCTCAAAAGATCTAAATTTCAGTCAAATATTTCGTTCAACATTATTCTTACTTCAGTCAATTCAAGATAATTTTTCAATATTTTTCATTTTTCCGGGCAACTTTTCCAAACATAACTTGGAAAGAAACATTAAAAAAAATATTGCTAGATCATGTCAAATTTCGATCATCTTCGCTCAGTTTTGACATACTTATTTTAAATTAGGGCCAATTCGACCAAACTGGTATAAACACTATCCCCAGAATAAATCGTAGTTATTGAAAAGTAAACTGACATTGACTGGCCTCACAGCTCAGTTGGTAGTAGCTCTGCCTTCTGCGCTGTAGGTTGTGGGTTCGATCCCCACCCAGGATAAATATTTGTCTGTTGAACTAATAAATATGTCAAGTAAAAAATATGTCAATTAAATTAAGGGCAAACGTCACCATGTCGTTTAAAATTAACCAGAAATAAATAAATAATTGTTGCCATTTCAAACTTTATGAGCGTAACAAAAAATATTTTCAAGTCGACGCGTATTATATTATTTGAAGTAAAACTTCTTTACGCACGCTTGACTTGAGGAGTAATCTGGTGAATGCGTGACGAGAGCGTTACGAAAAGTGTGATCGGGCGAGGCGAATGGAAGTTGAGAGGGAGTATAAGTTAGTAAAGATAGAAAGAGAGAGTTACAGTGTTGGGGCTAGAGAGAGGTGCGAGCACACACTTTCTTTCTCTTTCTCTCATAGCCAGTTACGTTTCGTACATCATAAACACAGTGCAGGCCTACATACATACAGGTGTTACCAGACTACTTCCGAAAACTTCAGAGGGTTAAAGTACTCATCAATATAAACAACTTTTTCTAAGAAACCAACACAGAGCGAGAAAAAAAAAAGCTGTTTCATACGTTTTAGCCAAATAGGTATTGAACTTTTGCATGGAAAATCTGTTTTATTTTCGCGCTCAGAGTGTTGGTTTCTTAGAAAAAGTTGTTTATATTGATGGGTACTTTAACCCCCTGAAGTTTTCGGAAGTAGTCTGGCAACGCCCTGTTTATATGGAGCTAAAGAAGTTTCGTACTCTCTCACATTTCCGGTAATTTTAAACAATATCCGGTGATGATAGTATTCTTACTCATATAAATACTTTTTTGACCAAATCGTTATTTTAATTAGCATTAATTCAATATTGTACGTTTCAATCGTTTCTAGTCTATTCGATTGTAATTAAAGTTAAGTATGTTCATTATAATCATGTTACAAAATCTATTTGCTTAAATTACGACTTAATATTTACAAACTAACTTTTTACTTCTTCTTCTTGCCCTTTTTCCCACGCTAAGTGGGTCAGTACAACATGTTAACTAACAACTAATTTATTACTATCTTCTTTATTTATGACATCTGTCTTTCATAGATCAATTTTCTGGATATTTTTTAATTACGTTCAAAGTTTCAATAGAAATCAGTGTCAGACAGACATTTGCACATTTTCTGTTGAAACTTTCGACTGTTATACACAGTGATTTGTTATAGTTACCACACAAGAGCCAATAAATCTAAGTATTAGACTATGTCTCGTTGACCTAGAATCAAGAAATCAAGCTCTAAGCTATGTGCAAACAATAACCTAAAAAATCCAAAATTTGACCGCTCGCACTTGTCAAATTTAGTTGTCAGTTAAAAGTCAAAATAAGTCGTGATTTAAATAAACAATATACACATTTTAATGAATTTTACATACATTTTATTCTAAAATTCTGAACCTTTCTAGTCTATATAGCTCGGTAATATATTAATGTTTTGGAAAGTTAAGATGTATAAATGTAATTTATTCTATTTTTTTCTTTAAGTTGATAAAAACAAAAAGGCATTTGGTTTAAATCCGAGTTTATCTCTAGGCTTTTTTTCGTAAAATTAATATCTGTTTAGTTATTTAATGGTTAATATCAGTAATACGTTTATACATGTTTAAGTTTATTAGATTTTTTTTGTTTAAACTTATTTTGTTGGAGTGGTAAAACCATGCTTTAGTACAAAACGCTAGTTCTAAGAATCGGCAGTTGGTTCATTAGTTTTAATTAACAAATGAAAATGGCTACGATTTTGAAAGGCACATATAACTTGAATAAAGATATTGTTTCACAAAATGTCTGTCAAAACGTATTGACAGTTTACAAAATGTCTGTCAAAATCCATTCCATGCAGCAGGATTTTTGTTAGTGGAACGTATTGACTACAAAATGTCTGTAAAAATGTATCGATAGTCTACCAAATATCTGTCAAAACATATTGACAGTTTACAAAATATTTGTCAAAACGTATTGATAGTTTTAAAATATCCTATGCTATAATGATCTAGATTATTCTAGATGCTATAAAAGCAAATAGTATGTACTAAAAACGGCCTACCCAAATATCTAAATCGTAACTATTTTCAAATGTTTTAGGAATATTATTCATAAATAATATAGTTAGGTATACAATATTATGTGGTAAACAGAATATGCTCATAAGTTTACTACAAAATGTTGGATTAACAATTTATTAGTATTAAATGCACTCATTCATGTGATATTAAATAATTACTCGCATAGCATACACTGTTTCAATTCTTTAACTCTGGCCCACGCGTGCATCCTAATTGCAGTTAGGTAGGTATATAATCACTGATTAAATATTATGTACCCGGATGACCGAGCTTTGCTCGAATTTTTTTATGCTAATCGTTTTTTTGGAAAATGAAACCTAGCTAGATCGATTTTTCGCCCCCGAAGCCCCTGCATACTAAATTTCATGAAAATCGTTGGAGCCGTTTCCGAGATTCAGATTATATATACACCGAAAAATTTTAATGGTTGTTTTCCCGCAGTGAAATGGTTTTGTCTTAGTAATACAATCGTTATAATATAAACAAATTAAATATTAGAAACAAAAAATACAGATAAAAAATTGTGAAAATTTAACTCGAAAGCGACCACGAACCAATAGTAATTCATCCCGATACCTACGCGAAGGCGGCCGGCGGCGGCGCGTGCGATTCGAATAGTACCTACAATTTACGTCTAATGTTACTATAGTTCCTCACGTTTTCGAGTTGATGAATATTTTTTAAATTATTTTAAATCAAAAACATCTTAATTTTTTTACTTTTACTCTATGTTTCGAAAGTACTCCATATGGCAAGTTGTTCTGCCGCGGGAAAACCATTAAAATTTCACGGTGTATGCAAGAATAGCTAGATAAAGACCATCGAACAATTCATTGACATAATAAAATTATGTTTATATTCCTATCAATACATTTATAAAACAATGTCCTCTGCCGCCTCTGTCTGTTCGCGATAAACTCAAAAACTACTTCACCGATTTTCATGCTGTTTTCAATGTAGGTACCTCGCGAGTGAAGCCGCGTGCGGAGGCTAGTTAAAAATATAGTTCTTCCGAAACTTCAGTTAAAAAACAATGCAGTAATTGATCGATGATTTTTACCATAGTTGTAATTATGGATGCGCGTGAGTGAGTTAAAGTATTATAAAAGAAAATAAAAAAAGGGCCGTGTGTTATTATAAAGTAAATTGTCTACCAATGCGTTGCATACATGTGATATAAACAGGTTGCTCTATGCTTTGTGATGAAATTAAAAAAAAAAATTGGGCCGATTCTACTCAATTTGATATTTCACCGTTATTTTAAAAAGTTTTTTAACCTTGATTTTAGAGCTGTCTTTCAAGCAGATAGCATGAAGATGGAGCAGTAAAATATTGGTTGATAATAAGTTATTTCACGAAGGGTACATTGAAAATTAACTAATATTTTACGAGTTAACTAAAATTTTTTGTTGCGAATAATGACGTATGTGAGAACAATAACAAAACCGTTGAGTAGAATGGCCCAAGTACCTACATACAATAGTTAACTTTACTTTTAAGATTTCAAATTCAAAGATGTATGACCATGTAATTATGATGTAGGATTTAAAACTATCCTAGAACCAAAAAAGTATGGTGTATGTCATTGGTTAGTATTCCTATAAGCGGCGATGAGCTTGCAACCTGTCACGTACGGAATACTAACCGTGCAAAACGTGGTCATGTGGACACAATGTAATCGGTCGTGCCTCAGACTCTTTAGATATCTTAAAAGATCGAATTATCTGAGATGTCTACCAAATCTAGGAACTACAATCGTGATCATGTTTTTAATGCTAAGGTCCAATTTCACCAAACTTTTGTTAACAAAGCGTTACCTGATCAGGCATCAACGTTAACAACAATGTTAAAGTATCGTTATCTATTTTACGTCATTTCATTTTACGGAAGATATCCTTAGTGGAACGTAGAACAACTTTAACAGGCAATTTTAAAGTTAACAGGCTGTTAGTAATTAACAGAGCATGGTGAAACTCGCCTTAAATGTGTTAAAACGTATAAACTTGCTTGCACTACACAAAATGTAACTAGGTACAAATAGTCGAAAACCTGTGATAGGATGAACGCATTAACAGTTCACTATTTTTAATTTAACTATTGCTTGAACAATACATTAGCCAGAAATAAAGTTGGTCCTAATAAAAAAAAATATAGTCAAAAGTCAATAGTCAATAATAGTCAAAAGTCAATAGTCAATAATATTTGTAGGGGCTGGGGTGACATAGCGAAGGCCAATGTAGGATCGGGAACAAATTGGGTTTTGCGTGCGAGCGAGCGACGTGCGTTCAGCGCGTATGTATGTGGCGGACTACTTTTTTGACACCACTGTGTGAACCTAGCTGCGAACTGTCAAACTACCTTCACACAGGTAGCTCTCCTCGCAAGCCCGTACTTTATTTATAAAAGATGGTTAGGTACACACATTATTTTACTACCTACCTTAAATTTCAAACTCAACAAAATCAATTAGGTAAATACAAACTAAATAAACCTATCTAACTTGCGTCGCTTACAATATTTATTCAGTAAAATCACAGGGATCATTTTGAATCGTCTTACATACTATAGGTCTAGGTGCCAATTCCAGTCCTATCCCCAGTCCGAGAAGAACTGACAAGAAACTCGTCCATCCATCTTTTCTTTGGTCTACCTACCCCTATATCCATCCACATTCATACCTAACACTCTCTTCGTCAGTTATATAAATATGAACAGTACCACTAGTATGAGTTTTTGATAGTTTACGAAAACTTTTTTGAATAGTTCCTTTCATACATCGGAAATATTAAGGAACTAACATCAGGCAGATATCGTGAAAACTTGGTTTGAAAGTCATTGCTGGGACTGCCGATTAGATAAATAAATAAATAATGCTGGACAATCCACACAGCATCATCTAGCCCCAAAGTAAGCTACTCAAAGCTTGTGTTATGTACTAGATAACTGATATATTTAATACATGATATACATAGATAGATATTTTTTATTATACATAGAAAACACCCAGACCAACGGAACAAATTTCTGCAGATCATACACAAATTTGTTCCGAGGCGGGAATCGAACCCGCAACCTCTTGCGTCGCAGGTGGACTCTCGCCCGCTGCGCCACAGAGGTCGTCGATAGAGATATTTTCGATATTATCGAACTGAATATAAACCAACTTTTATTGTTCAAGCAATAATCGCACGTGTGACGCTATGAAATCACCCCGCCTTATATCTAGTGATGGACCTCGCTTTGTAGGACAGCTAGCCTGTTCCGAGATGTTTCTTTAATAAAGTACCGTATCTTATGAATTTATCACTTTTTTATTTAAACTCCTTTGTCCTTACCACACAACTCTTACAAACGATGTTACTCTAATGTTTCAGAAACGAAGCTTGAGGCTTAAAGTAACACTACTTCCATAAAATTGTGTAAGTATATATGTCATGGTACGAAATATCGAAGTTATATTACTTTGATATTGCTTGAAGAGCTTGTGGTAAGGCCCCTGGTCGTGCACCAATGAGTTTTTCAATTGTAAAAAATGTAAAAATGTATGTGCTCTTTAGCGGTGAAGAAATTGGCATGGCATACCCTCGAAACCTATAATTTGAATGGTGTCATAGGTTAGTAATCTTATAAGCGGAGATGGGCTTGCAACCTGTCAAATAAAAAGAAAAATAATTTAAATCCTAATAAATTATAAACGTGGAAGTTTGTATGTATGGATGTTTGTTATTCTTTCACGTTCAAACGACTGAACGGATCTGGATGAAATTTGGCGCAGAGATGGATATAGTCTGGAATAGCAATAGGCTACTAGGCTACTTGTTATCCCGGAAAAATATGACTTTCCCGAGGGATAGATTTATTTTTGTTTTTCAAGGTACCACGCGTAAAACTAGTAAAACAAAAGTTTCATTTTATAAAATCTTTATTTTCAAAAAATGTTTTACAAAGAGCTGTCATAGACACTTACATTTGCATATTACAAGTTTACAACAATGTCTTATAGGTACTCCTAACTATCATTATCTTATTTTTGTCGTTACAAAATTAGTAGACGGGTTCGATTCCCGCGACGCGACAAACATTCTGCTTGTACCGTCTTGGTATTGTGATATTTGAAAGTATTAAGAGGTAACTTGTAACAGATTTCGTGAATGTGTTTTGCCTTGTAGCGATGAATCACACAGTGATCCGTTGGCTTAGTCCCAACGGATCACACTTTCTGTAACTTAGTAAGATTTTTATTTTTAATTCGTATCATTTAAAAGTAAGGTTAGTTAAAACATTTGAATTTAATATAAATAGTTATCAAAATGCCCAAAATACAAAATGAATTTTAACAAACCACAACTTTACCTTACACTGTCTTGAAATACTGACATTACGAGTATAAAAATATGATTCCACAGACATTTGGTGGTGATTCTATTGTTTTATGGACTAGCTAAATTTTCGAAAATACAAATTATTCTATACATATCAAAGTCTAAATGAGCGTCAACATTTTAAAATTAAAATTCTTTGCATAGGTGTTGAACAAAATCGTGAAAATTTACAATTTAAGGACTGTATGTTAAAAATATTACGCTAATTCAGTTTTTAGGGCGTAAAAAACAAAGTGTTTGTATTTTAGATTTATTTAGGCAGATTTAATACAAGAAACAACAGAATTAATACCATTTTGTAACTTAGCTTAGTTTAAATTGTGAGTATGTACTCTATAGATTTACCCTGCAATCGTTGGAAAGACACTGAAATAAAATCTGTAGAATCAAGCTAGAACAGATTTCTATATAAGTATTCAGACTTTACATGATTAACGCCAAAATGTATGTTATAAATCCGATCCGAAAATTAAAGGCTGGTATCTACCAAAGCGGAGCGGATATGTGTAAAATCATGATCAAAATCGCTTTGATAGGTATCGGCCCTACAGCTAAAATGATTAAATTAATAATGAAAATAATCTTAACGCTTTAGTAGATCTAGATATAAGTCCAAAAGCTATCTTGTAACTTTTGAATATTCGAAAAAAACAGTTACAATACTGATCGTAATTTAGGAACTACAAATAGCCGTTTTTATTGTTTTAAAATTTTGAGAGCGGTATACACACTAGCGAAATAAAATAGGCCATAGACAATGCCTCTTTATCACAGCTGTTAAAATGCACAAAATACTATGCATTGCCTTTTCTATATTCTCTTTCACGTTGGATGAGTGAAGCTACAAGCCCACTACACTCTCAGAATCAGTTTATCATCTTTTTTAAAATATGTTTCAATGTATAGATTTAAAATTTAAAATTAAAATAAATATATTGAAACAGCATTGACCAGCGCACCTTTGTAGCTTCGGTGGACGTGCTGCTTAACATAACTTTGTGATCAAAATGTCATGTCGATTGACAAAAATGTGACCGTCCAGTAAGTGCTTATCCTAAGTGAAAGAGATGTAACTAAAGCTAAGTGCGAACATGGCTTTTCTTATAATCTATTATGTCTTACTTTAAAAGAAACTGGAGGTGTCTATGGTCAAAGCGGATATCCGCTCCACTGGTAAAAAAGGCTCTGAAATTTCCTAAAATCGACGATAAAAAAATAAATAGATGCGTTCTACATTAAAATACTTAATTAACCAAGATTTATACGCGTTTTAAATGTATTCTTATTTTACTTTGTTCTTGGTCTTTATAAATAAATACATTAGGCCCGTGGCCCCCAATTTGGTCCCCACACACTAGGCTAGGGGCCTTTCTCACATTCCGCTGACGACTGATTAAAGCCAGTATCCACCATAGCGCACAAGACAAATGCGAAAATTCAACCAAAATTCGTATTTCTTAGTGCAAGTACATTTAAAAACGTAACGTAATCTAGACTTTGTTGTTAGCTAGTTCAACAATTAAATTCAAAAATAATCCTTTCAGTTTTTACTTAACTGCGAAGCGAAAAAGGAGGGTAATATGTTTGGGGTGCCTGTTTGTATGTATGCGAGTTCCTTTGGTTGTCGATGTAGCCCGAACGGCTGATCGGATTTTGACAAATGATTTACAAAATGTCGATAAATCTAATATGGCGGCAGTAAAAAACTATGTTCAGTTACGTTCAGTCGGTTTTTTTTAATTTTGAAATGATTACTAATTATATAGTTCTGTTGACTGATTTTAAACATCCGCTACGCTTTGATGGATACTTCACTTAATGATCATAGTGTTTTAATTACTTGTGAGAAGGGTCCGCAGTAATCTTATTATACAGTAATAAATAAGATTTTAATACATTTGTAAATTAATATGATTTCTACTGTGTGATGAGACAAAAAGCTTTTAACAATGACAAAATATTTCCACTAAAAAAACTAAACTATGGTTCATAAAGAGATTTTTAATTTATATTTTTTTATTTATTTGTGAACATCTTTTAATAGTGGTCTTATTTTTAACCGACTGCGAAAATTTGTTTGGAGTGCTATGTTATTTCCTTTGTAGCCCAAAATGCTGGACGGATTTTGACAAATTAGAAAGATTCATGTTAACAAGGCTATATAAAATGACAAAAAATACAATATGGCCGCTGTAAGAAAATATTTTCAATAACTTTCAGACGAGTTTTTTTTTATAATTACTAGTTTATAAACCATATAATTATTTAGTAAAAAATATAAAATACATGACTTTTATGACACATTATTCGTCTAGCATCGTTTTTTTAACATAACCAGTTTTTTTGTCATGTTAAAAGCGCAGATAAGTTATTATACCTAACTGTCATCGAAATGGCTTTTATATAAGAGATACTTATTTACTATTTAACAATGAGTCGGGTTTCAACTAACCAACCACTGTTATTAAGGCCTAAGTCCACTAGACCAGACAGGACCAATCATGTGATTAATACTACTAATATTATGAGGAAGAATATATCAAGTGATTTGTGAGGGTAGATGTTTCTTACTCTTTCACGCTGAAACGGCTGGAAGGATCTGAATGAAACTTTGAATACTCGTAGTTAATGACCTAGAGCAGTGATTCCCAAAGTGGTCCAGGTGGACCCCCAGGAGTCCACGGGAGACTCGACGGGGGTCTACGTTGGACGTGACAAAAAATGGGGGTCTACAATCGTAAGCACGGGAGCATCATAATTAATTTGGTTTCTATAGTGAATAACTAAAATGTTGGCTAGTTAAATATGATAAGTACCTAAATTCAACCATCTCAATAAGACAATTTATAAATAAATTGAGAAAAAAATGGTAGTTTGGAAATGGGAAAGATTTTTTTTTCGAAATCTGTTAATCGTCGTTGAGACTCGGCCACAACGCATGTTTCCATAGATAGATAGATCAAATCTTCACTTTTTTTTCAAGATTTAGAAATTGGTAGTAATGTAGATGCAGGGGGTCCACCGGATCCAGCAAAATTTTGAAAGTGGTCTATGAAACAAAATAGTTTGGGAACGACTGACCTAGAGTAACACATAGGCTACTTTTTATCCGGGTAGGTACCACGCGAGTAAAGCCGCGCGCGGGAGCTAGTTTTTTAATAATCATTTTCTTCATGCGATCTTGATATTTTTGAAGGAAAATGGTGGAAAACCTCGAAGGATAGATGGAAATCTTTGCCAACGCAGGTTAAAAAAATATAAGAATTTTTCAGAGACCTTAGGTATTTTGGTCCGTTGCGGTTTAGTGGACTGTGGCCTTATCGTCGAGTCCGTTGCGCGAGCCGGTACGTTATAAATAGATCACAATTATATTATTAACATTACGTAACAGCCTTTTTTTGAGTTTTTTAAATATTTTTTTTCTCTCAAAACAAAAACCCTTGAAAGAGTTTTGTTCAAGGTCAATATTTTGTAACAAAATTACTGAAAATTTATGAAATGCTTGAAAGAGTGTATTAAGTATAATAAGCTTATTTCATTTGATAGTTTTTGTACCAACAAAGCAAGTTTTATTTAATTTTGTTCGTTGCACGTAGGTGCCTAAATATTAACATTTTGGACGATTCTCCTCCAGTTTTATGATTGTTCTCACTATTCGACATTGTTCGCAACAAATAGCTTCGGTTATCTCGTAAAATATTTTGTTAATTTTATATGTACTCTTAATGTAATAATTTATTAAAATCTTTTATCGCTCCATCTTCATGCTATCAGCTTGACAGACGAGCTATAAAATAAGTTATTTTTTTTACACGCTTTATATTAGCTTCACCTGTATGTTTGTATGTTTGTTTGTAACCAACCGACTTCTTTGGGCGCGATTTTGACCCACTTTAAACGGCCAGATTTCGTTCAAACTTTGTAGATTTATCGAGGACCGATGACAATACACTATTTTGATAAAAAAAATCCATTTTATCAAGTTGAAAAAAAAAATTTTGATCGTAAAGCACTCTCTGATGCTTCGCATCATGAGTCGTGCAATAGTTTTAAATAAAAAAAACACGCTATTATAAATAAACCAAACTAAAATATATAAAATAAATAATAGTTTAAAAAAACTAAAAAACACGCTTTTTATAGAAACCGAACTAAAAAATAGAAAATAAATTTAAAAAAAAATATTTTAAAAATATATGATCACGACTGTAATCCCCGGGCTCGGTAATTACCTTCTCAGATCTTTAGTTAGGTAGGTACTTAGATCTTTGAGGATATCTAAAGAGGGTAGTCAGAGGCACGTCCAAACATGACATTTGGTACATGCCCACATTTTGCACAGTACTTAGTATTCCGTACGTGACAGGTTGCAAGTCCATCGCCGCTTATAAGAATACTAACCTATGACACATACCTTCGAATTTTTTATTCTAGGGTATGCCGGTTTCCTCACGATGTTTTCCTTCACCGTTTAAGAGCACTGGCATTGCGCACATAAATTTTTCGAATGGAAAAACTCATTGGTGCACGACCAGGTTTGAACCCACGACCTTCGGATCGTGAGGCAGGGGTGCTACCACTACACCACCAGCGCTCTTTTGAAATTGAGAAGTATCATCTATTTATATCATAAGTCCATTTTTTACTAAAATTTTCGTCTTGAAATGTAAGTATTGAATAATTGTGCAACAAATAAATTATTACTACAGAATGTAGGTAAAAAACGTGGTCTATCAAATGATTAGAAATTGAATATTTCAAAACATAAAGTAAACCAATTGCACAACACTACTTTACAAGTATTTTACGCCAAGGTCGTATTAGGTGGTCGATTCTACTCAATTTGATATTTTACCGTTATTTCAAAAACTTTTTTATCCTTGATTTTGTAGTTCGTCTATCAAGCTGATAGCATGAAAATGGAGCAATAAAATATTGGTTAGGTTCATTTAAAACTAACTAATACTTTACGAGATAACCAACAAACAATGTCGAAAGTGAGAACAATGACGAAACCGTTGAGTAGAAAGGCCCAGGTTTAGATAAAACTCGCGGCCCACCTGTTGGTCTCCCATTTTTTATTTACTGGTCGCTTGCTAATACTTCTAGATGATAATAATAACATTTATGTAGCTTAAAGACCATAATGACCCCTTACAGTCCTAGAACCTTATAGCCCTAGAAACTTACAGATCTAGAACTTTACAATCATATAACTGTCTAGAACCTTACAGTCTTAGAACCTTATAGCCCTAGAACCTTACAGCCCTCGAACCTTAGCCCTAGAACCTTATAGACCTAGAACCTTACAGTCCTAGAACCTTACAGTCCTAGAACATTTCAGTTCTCGAACCTTATAGCCCTAGAACCTTACAGACCTAGAACCTTATAGCCCTAGAACCTTACAGACCTAGAACCTTACAGACCTCGAACCTTATAGCCCTAAAAACCTACAGTCCTAGAACGTTACGCTATAGTGGCCTGTTCCTTCTCCTCGTTCAAGGGCTGTTCCTCCCTGGTCTCCTGCGGGGGTGAGTTCCAAGGTTGAAGGTCTCCGGAGCCGAAGCAGACGAAGGTCAGGGCTCCGATGACGTAGGTTCCGGCGAGGATGTAGAATACCACCGTCCATTGGGCTGCTGTGTTCTGTGAAGGAAGATTTATTTTATAGGTAAGGATTGGTAGGTCTTGTATTTGCACAGTGTTGAAGCAAAGATGACTAATTTCACCAAACTTTTGTTAACAAGGCATAAATCGGGCGTCAAAATTAACAAGAATGTTAAAGTATTGTTATCTATTTTACGTATTCTCATTTAATGTCAGGATATGGTGGAATGCAGAACAACTTTAACAGGCGGTTAAAAGGTTAAGAAGCTGTTAGTTTGATTAACTTTTTTTGTGTTGCTCTTAACGCCTGGATAGATTTGACTTAAAATGTCGAATAGTTATACCTAGCCTGCAATATGATCTAAGAGGACCTAAAGAGGAAAGATTTGATTGGTTGTTTGTTTGCATTGAATAGGCTCCGAAATTACTGGATCGATTTGAAAAATTCTTTCACCAATGTGTAGAATGAACTTTCAGGATGAACATAGCCTATATTTTATGTAAGTACCTATATACCACGCGTGTGAAACCGCGGGCAAGCTAGTAGTAAATGTAAGCAACTTACAGTAGGGTGAGTGAGTTCTCCGACCATGAAGGTAGATAGCCAGCCTCCGATCGAAGACAGCGTGTTGGCCATACCGAATATAGTTCCTGAAAACAAACATTAATAAGTTAACTATTAAAAAAAACGGCCGAGTTCGAGTCGGACTCGCGCACGAAGGGTTCCGTATCATTTATAAAGAGAAAAGTTTTGTATTTTTGTTTGTAACGAATAAACTCAAAAGGTACCGGAACGATTTCAAAAATGCTTTAACCATTAGAATTCTACATTATCGCTGAGTAACATAGGCTATATTTTATATAAAAAAATAGAGATACTTTTGCTTCCCGTGTGAAGCCAACTCCAGTCCTATCCCCAGTGCGAGAAGAACTGACAAGAAACTCGCTGGGCCCTAGCGCTTTTTTTGTATGATCCTTGTTAGTTTTGTTAGGAACACCTAGCAGAGTTGGAGCTGCTTCGTCCCAAGCTTTTTGTCATCTAAGTACTCTGATATTCTATAATAAGCTTTTCGAGACAGTTTCTGTTACATTTTTGAATTTCCCAATCGATTGTGTGTGGTACGTACGCAACTCACGAAACGAAGTACCCGCCGAGCCAGTTTTATCGTTTTGCCCAGAATACGAACAGAATACGGCAAGAAAACAGTTACATTCGAAGGCGCTCAACTTTACAATAGGCTGCCCTTGTCGCGAAATGCGATCGTAGCCACAAATTAAAAAGTTAGTAAATAATTTTATGCGCTGGTAACATTGTATGAGTCACGTGGTGTGAAGTGAATGAGTGTAAGAATGGCGGGAAATAAAAGAATGAAAGTGGAATGGCGGGGAGTTTTGTTCTGTGAGAGGAAAAAGCGTGAGTTTAAAAAGTGATGACGAGACAGAGAAAATGAACCGAGGGTGAAAGATCCCACACCCTGGTGAGTTGCACAATCTTATAACTAAGTAAACTGACGAGGAATGTATCGAGAGGTTACTACCTAACTAAAGTAAGAATGTGGCGGCTAGAGGCAGATCTATGGGGATGGCGGAGGATCACCCAGGAACCTTAAGTTCCTATTGTTTGCTAGAAGATCGCCCTTGGTAATTAGCCTGTCCGCACCTAAAGAGGATCCAATCACATGTGTGACTCTTGGTCAGGCTAATGGTACCAGACGCGATCTTATATCATGAAAAGATTTGAATCTCTCGATGCACGCCGAATCACATTGTCGCTATATCATGAATACTTATTTGAACCTTGGTATAATGAAATTACGAACGTGGCGACAAAATGGTGGAGATGCAGGGATATATTTTATTATATTCCGGTATGCGAATTAAAATAAATTCATACTGTCAATTATTATGTAACAGCTATGACAACAATACAAAAACCCTGCATTGGGCCTATATGAGTAAAAGTTAAAAACCCTGCATTGGGCCTGTTTTAGTTCTAAGAACCCTGCGTTGGGTTTGTTTCACTAAGATTTAAGAACCCTGCATTGGGCCTGTTTACGTTTAAGAACCCTGCGCTGGGCTTGTTGACTAAGATTTAAGAACCCTGCATTGGGCCCGTAAAAGTAATTACACCAAGAACCCTGCATTGGGCCTGTATATGTTTTAAGAACCCTGCATTGGGCCCGTAAAAGTATTTACACTAAGAACCCTGCATTGGGCCTGTATATGTTTTAAGAACCCTGCATTGGGCCCGTAAAAGTAATTACACCAAGAACCCTGCATTGGGCCTGTATATGTTTTAAGAACCCTGCATTGGGCCCGTAAAAGTATTTACACTAAGAACCCTGCATTGGGCCTGTATATGTTTTAAGAACCCTGCATTGGGCCCGTAAAAGTATTTACACCAAGAACCCTGCATTGGGCCCGTAAAAGTATTTACACTAAGAACCCTGCATTGGGCCTGTATATGATTTAAGAACCCTGCATTGGGCCCGTAAAAGTATTTACACCAAGAACCCTGCATTGGGCCCGTAAAAGTATTTACACTAAAAACCCTGCATTGGGCCTGTATATGATTTAAGAACCCTGCATTGGGCCCGTAAAAGTATTTACACCAAGAACCCTGCATTGGGCCTGTATACGTTTTAAGAACCCTGCATTGGGCCTATAGACGTTTCAAAAACCCTGCATTGGGCCGAATGAGTTAGTACTTATCTAAAACCCTTAATTTAGATACCTACTATATGAGTGAGTAGAATAGCAAAACCCTGCCATAGCCAAGAGAAAGAATCCTAAGTAAAAAAAAAACGTATTCAAATTAAAAACTCAATTTGAATACATACACCACGTGAACCTATGTATCAATGACCATTAAAGCGCTTTATCGTAAAATTGACTATATTAAATCTGTGTGATGATTTATAAAGAGTGAAAATGTAAATAAGAAAATATAAATAGTTATTAATTTATCTATAACGATTTTTAATCGATATTTAGTATCTGTGTTTAATTGAAAGGGTAACCCTAAACAAACAACAATCTGTTCTCAGTTTCTACAATAAAGAACGGTTTGATTGAAAACTTTTTTCTATTGGTCGAAATATTACGTTGTCAGAAATATCGTTTATTTCATTGGTTTGTTTGATTTAAGAATGCGATGTCAATAGAGAACGAAACCGGTGATTGGTACTTTTGTATTCAATACTGGTTCCCGCCAATTCAAACAATTATTTTTCACGTTTGATCAAGTTTGAGCGCGACGTGAAAATATTTTTTGTTTGTAAAGAAATGTTTTACAAAAGTATAGTGTACAATAAGTAAGCCTACGTAATTGTGTATTGGATGCGTATAGGTTTAATGTGATTGAAGTATTACGGACGGATTACATTGCAGATTGTGGAAATTCCAGGTATGCAAACTAAAATGGTTTTGACTAAAAGTTTTACATAAAGTATCTGTCTACCTGTTTGTCGGACGATATATTCAGCCCGGACGTATTATATTGTTACAGTCTACATCAAATTCCTGTCACATTTTAAGTTACTCACTGAGAGGAAACGAGTAAAAGGAACGCTGTAAGTTTCTATTGTGACTCCAAACCGGAGACTGCGAGGTACCTAAACTTTCTCCTGACTGGCTGCTAGAAACAGTATGTACACCTGTATAACCATTTAATAAGTCGGTTGAATGCAGAAATTCAGTAATTGACATGAGAATTTTATTATAATTTTCAGTCTGCTTGGAAGATGGAGGAAATACTTCGCAGTCAAGTGACAATACGAAAGGAAGCACTTGCAGAGTTCAATTTTCAGGCAGAAGAAATATTAAAACTTTGCAGTGAAGGCACTGGAGTTACAGAAACAGATTTTCTCAGAACTAGACTTCATCTGAAGCAGCTCCTTGAGGCTTATGAGAAGGATGCTATTCGATTTACACCGGTTGCAGTTGATGAGATTTCAATAAAATTGTTAAAAGAAGGACTAGCCGAACAGATGAGAGGAGAAAATAATCTGGTGGAAATAGATACAACATGCGAAGCAATTAAACAGGTTACTCCAGACTGCAATAAAATATCAGCTAGACTCCCAAAGCTTCAATCAAGCAAGTTTAACGGTGACTTACTAAAGTGGTCTGAGTTTTGGGATAAATTTCATAGTAACATAGATAGCTAAAGGCTCTCAAACGTAGATAAGTTAGCGTACCTTATCAGTTCCCTTGAGGGTAGAGCTCGTGAAACTGTAGAAGGCCTCTCAATCACAAATGAAAATTATTCTGTGGCCATAGAAACATTGAAGGCCAGATATGGTTCTAAAGAACGAGTGATTGATGCTCATTACCATAAATTGTCAAAAATTACAAGATGTCAGGATAACGCATCTGAGGCACTCACTAATATTGATAAAATTGAATGTCACCTGCGTGTGTTGGGTTCCTTAGGTGAGAATATTGAAAGCAATCATCTGCGGACTATAATTTTGGAAAAATTTCCTGAAAGGATACTATATGAAGTTACTGTGCGTACACCTGAGCCACGGACAGTGTCAGTTATACGTAAAACACTAAGGAATGTCATCACTGCAATGGAATGTTCAAGTTCATATATTCCATTTAACCACACTGCGACAGCACCCACAGCGACATCCACAGAAGCTTTACATATTCGGTCTACGGAACAAACATTTCAAAAAGAATCTACAAACATAAATACTCGTAATAGAAGGGGTAAGGTAAACAAAAATATCCAAAGCATAGAAGCAAAGAAGAAGAAACGTTCATGCATATTCTGCGATGGAGACCACTATAATGACCAATGTAAAGAAGTGAAGGATATTAAAGCCAAAAAAGAGAAATTGAAAGGCAGATGCTTTAATTGTTTCGATGATACCCATATAATAAAAAACTGTAAGAGACCTAAACAATGCTACCACTGCCAAGGACCACATAATCGTGCTTTATGTACCAAGAGAAACGGCAACAGCACAAGTGCTCCACGCCAACAAACAAAGTCCATGCAGAATACTTCTTGATTCTGGCAGTCAACAGAGTTACATTAGTGTAAATATTGCAAAATCCATAGCCCTAACTCTTAAGAAAGAAGATTTATTAATGATTTTTACTTTTGGCTCTGAGAAACCAACGGAGACCCTGAGTCCACATGCTGAAATTACCTTGTAGGTAATGACTACTATTTAACATTTCTTAGAATTGAAAAGAAGTTGATTTCTAACTATCTGCACTTGGTAGACTCAGACTTCGGATGGATTGTGTCTGGTTCCTTGGATAAGAATGATCAAGAACAGAGTGATGCTCTGTCTGTTATAACTTATCATCAGAATGGCTGTGATTTGATTCATTATACTGAACCTGATTTACCATTAAGAAATCTAGATGTAAAATTTCTGTGGTCTCTAGAAAATATTGGCATAACTGATTCAATTAAAGCAACCAGAGAAGAAGAAGCAGTTAAACTCTTCAAAAAAGCCTGAAAAACATTTACTCAGTTATCAATGAACTTAAGAGGTTGGACATCAAATGATAAAGAATTAATGAAAAAGATACCAGAACAGTGTACAGCTAAACCGGCAGAGGAGGTTAAGGTACTAGGCCTACTATGGAATAAAGTGCAAGACACGCTTAGACTTAACATAAATGTAAAGTTTTGATAAAAGAGAAGTCTTAAGAACTCTAGCATCAATCTATGATCCGTGTTTTTACGCAGCACCTGTTCTTTTACCAGCTAAACTACTGTTACAAGAACTATGGAGAAGAGGATATAATTGGAATACTCCACTGTCACCAGAACTTTTACAAGATTGGAAAAATGTCATAACTATGTTAGAACATGTACAGGATGTTAATATCACCCGCTACGTCGGACTCTATGCTGAGAGACAACCTGTGGAGTACGAGTTGCATTGCTTCACTGATGCTTCGCAGCACGCCTACGCTGCAGTAGCGTACCTGCGCGGTGATGATGGTTCTAACATAAAGACTGCATTGATTATGTCAAAGGCGCGAGTGACTCCATTAGAAAAAAGTAAGAAAGACAAGTCTACAACCAAAGTTATAGCGTCGAAGGCTCGACCATTATCAGGAAACAACAAGAAACCGATGACAATACCACAATTGGAATTACTTGGGTATGTTATTGGAAACAAGTTACTTACATACTTGAGAAAAACTATAGCGATACCTATCTCTAAACAGTATCTGTGGACAGACAGTTTGATTGTTCTTAACTGGGTTAAGTCTAATAAATTGTTACCACCCTTTGTCGCTAACAGAGTAGAAGAAATCAAGCGAAATACAGAAGTAGAAATCTGTTATGTCAACACAAAGCAAAATCCAGCTGACGTTGCCACTCGACCCGAGCTATGGTCTCAGAAAAAACATCTATGGCTTCAAGGACCTGAATTTCTCCAGAAGAAGAGAGAGATGTGGCCGAAGGATATGCACCTTGAAGACCATCAAACAATTGCTTCTGTTGTGGTGGAGGGTCAGGAGGTTCAACCTCCAGATATCACTGAGATTTATGAGAATAATATAACCCCAGAAGTCACTAATGAGAATAATGTCACTGGCGATACAGAAGATCAAGAAATACTAGTGACGCCAATGAATCAAGAAAGCAACAAGAGCTCTGAAGTACAAGAGATTAAAGACCTTCAATCTAAGTACTTTGCAGAAGAGATTAATGGAAAAGGAACTAACCTGACAAGAAATTTAGGCCTGTTTATGGATGTGGACGGTCTTTTAAGATGTAAAGGGCGTATGATGAATACGGATTGGTCGTACGATATGAAACATCCTATTCTACTGCCGAGAGACTGTGAGTTCACTACCACGGTAATCCGAAACACTCACGAAAAGAACTACCATGTTGGAGTATCACACACTCTGAGTATAATACGAAAAAGATACTGGATTCCGCAAGGAAGATCTCAAGTACAGAAGATAGTGAGACGGTGCCCTCAATGTGTTAAACACGGAGGAGGTCCCTATCAATTACCAATGACTCCAGCTTTACCTCCAGAGCGCGTTAACTATAGTGCTCCATACACATATATTGGGTTAGATTACTTTGGCCCCATGATCGTAAAAACTAGTAACGGAAGAGAGAAAAGATGGATTTGTCTAATAACATGCCTTGTTATACGTGCTATACATCTTGAAGTAGTTAAGGATCTGACTGCAGAAGAATGCCTTTTGGCGCTCAGAAGATTTGTAGCGTCCAGGGGAGTACCTACACTTATACTGTCAGACAATGCATTGCAATTTAAGCTCACATCTGAAGTGATGACGAACACATATTGCATTCAGAATAAGATCAAGTGGAGGTTCATTCCACAACTAGCTCCATGGCACGGCGGTGTGTATGAACGATTAGTCGCAGTTGTCAAGAACTGTCTGAAAAGAACGCTGGACAAACATTTGTTGGATGACAGTCAGCTTCAGACCGTAATCAAAGAAGTCGAGGCTGTTGTTAATACTAGACCACTTACGTGTGTAGGTGCGGATCTAGATTATGTCTTGAAGCCAGCAGACTTCTTATCATTAGGTAAATGCTTGACCATGGAATTAACAGACAACCAGACATTACCAGAATGTACTGCCACAAAACGAGACCTTTTAGAAGGATGGAGAAGAGGTCAGTACATTATGAATGAGTTTAAAGATATGTTTGTTGGTCAGTATTTGTCTAGTCTGAGAGAGAGATATAAGCATAGTCAAAAACAACCCAGAGTGACGACAAAGAAGGTACCCTGCGTTGGTGATGTCGTTCAGATCAAAGGCGAGTCGAAAAATAAACAGAGCTGGAAGGTCGGAAATATCTCGTCACTTATCAAGGGCAAGGATGATGAGTGTAGAGTGGCTAGAGTAAAAGTAGGTAATACTGAGTTTACTAGATCGATTGGCCACCTATACCCACTGGAAGCTGACATCGATGATGTCACGCATCAAGAGACACTTCAAGACCGCAATACGAACTTAAATGATGTGCTAGAACCAACGATTACGAGTCCAAGACAAGAACAATCTATGGAAATTGAGATAACTGAAGATAATCTTGAATTGGTAAAGGAAAACAATGACAATAAAGTTACCCAAGAAATAGGCGATGTAGAGTTACCAGAAATCAGTGTTTCTGATGAAACAAATACGGAACCTGAACTGGTAAGGTTACCGAATACACAAGAGGAAGGAACAGAAGTAGGCGAGGTGGAAAGAAGTAGACGAGTCGCAGCAGTCAAGGCCAGAGAGAAGATTGCGGAGTGGACTCGTCAACTCTTTGCCTCGCTATAGAACTAACGTCGCCGTTGGGAGTGTCGCGAAATGCGATCGTAGCCACAAATTAAAAAGTTAGTAAATAATTTTATGCGCTGGTAACATTGTATGAGTCACGTGGTGTGAAGTGAATGAGTGTAAGAATGGCGGGAAATAAAAGAATGAAAGTGGAATGGCGGGGAGTTTTGTTCTGTGAGAGGAAAAAGCGTGAGTTTAAAAAGTGATGACGAGACAGAGAAAATGAACCGAGGGTGAAAGATCCCACACCCTGGTGAGTTGCACAATCTTATAACTAAGTAAACTGACGAGGAATGTATCGAGAGGTTACTACCTAACTAAAGTAAGAATGTGGCGGCTAGAGGCAGATCTATGGGGATGGCGGAGGATCACCCAGGAACCTTAAGTTCCTATTGTTTGCTAGAAGATCGCCCTTGGTAATTAGCCTGTCCGCACCTAAAGAGGATCCAATCACATGTGTGACTCTTGGTCAGGCTAATGGTACCAGACGCGATCTTATATCATGAAAAGATTTGAATCTCTCGATGCACGCCGAATCACATTGTCGCTATATCATGAATACTTATTTGAACCTTGGTATAATGAAATTACGAACGTGGCGACAGCCCTCACATATCAAAAATTTAAACTCATTTAACGCATTTAAAACAAGACTTGCACATTATATTTGTCAAGAACTTTATTAATTAAATATCTACCTAATGCGGCGCATAAAACTACTGAAAAGTACCTACACTGTCTACTTACTTCCCTACCTATTACCGTGTTAAGGCGCGGCAGCTAGCTAGTGGCCAGCGGCAAACTGCCTGTTGCATGAAAATTCTAAGTTTTATCCCTTCAAATAGTAATAATTTGAAATAGTTATTTGTGTTAAATTTAAATAATAAAAACGAAAAACACATTTTTTTTATAAGTAAATTATCTACCCGTTGGTGTAAAAAAATATGGGAATGACCTCAACTTTAGAAGGAGAAGCAGATTTTGTTTATTTTTTGAGGTTTTTTCGAGAATTAATACTAAAGTTAGTACGACGTTTAAACAAAATTTCAAACTCGGACTTTAGAGATAAAATATTGATTATTTTCAGTGACCTTTCAGTTATTTTCCACTACCCTTATTTACCGAGGGTAAAGCATCTGAAAAACAGCAAAACTCCGCGATCAGCTGACCACCGCACCTTAATAGAACGACTCACTAATAACTGTAAGCTATATTATGTTAACATAGTTCTCATGAGAACTATGTTAACATATAGCTTACACTTATAAAAGTGACTCGCATGTCTTTTTGAGAATAAATGAATTTAACCATACGTGGTGTATATAAAGAGCTTACCACTGAAGTTGGGTGCAATGTCGAGCCCGTTGCCGAGGTAGCCTGCAGTGACCGCGCCGTTGATGGTCAGAGCTGTGGTGAAGATGGCGATAGACCATATCCTGTCAGCGCCGAACTTAGCCTGGGCGATCATCAGGAGTCCTAAAACAGATTGTATAAGATTGTAATTGACTATTTTTGGCTTTAAACGGGTATTACACTACACGGTATTCAGGGCCCGGTAGTAAGGGAGCTTAACGCCTAGCCTCTACGCCTTACGCCCTAACTCATATTACACCACTCTTATTTAGGGTAAGGGTCCCTGAATTCAGGGTAATGTAATAAGTGCTTTAGTTGTTTAGTACCACACTAGTATTATAAATTGCATGCCAACCAAAATGGTATTAAAAAAAAAACAATATACAAAAATCTTTACTAGGAACAAAGAAAAACAATGTAGAATTGGTACAATTGTGGGCTGACTACTGCAAAAGTTAAAAAAAACTGTGTAGCAGAGACAGCGCCCTCCTCCGCTAGCAAAACAAGACAAAAATAACTAATGAAAATAACTAGACAAGGGTGGTTTAATTCATTATGGAGCAAATTAAATTTTGGAAACATGCCTCACAGCTCAGTTGGTAGTAGCTATGCCTTCTGCGCTGCAGGTTGTGGGTTCGATCCCCAACTAGGATAAACGTTTGTGTAATGAACACAGATGTTTGTGTGTCTGGGTTGTATTGAGTATTCTATGTACCTATGTAAAAAAACAAAAAAACGTGATCACGACTGTATCCCCGGCTCGGTAGATAGATATACTCGTATCTCCTCGGATCTCTAGTTATTTAAATCTTTTGATAATAAAGAGGGTCAGAGGCACTTCAAAACGTGACATTCGGCACATGCCCACATTTTGCACAGTGGCTAGTAGGTATTCCGTATGTGACAGGTTGCAAGACCATCGCCATTTTTTGATGCACTCAAAGATAGTAACTAGTCTACGTGCCAACTAATCTTGGGAGTACAATCGTGATCAGTGAGATCGTGAGTCGAGTCATCACTTCTACGGTTCACCCAGGTGGTCCCAGGGAGGTGGACGGTGGGTAAGAATTGATACGAACCTGGTAGTCCAACCGCGAACCCGGTGAACAGTTTCCTGGCCGCTGTGGTGGACAGTCTGCCGTTCCGCCTCAGAGAGTCCGCCAGTACTGATGACGCCAGCGCGCACAGGTACTTCCCGAGGTATGGGAGAGATGACAGCAAACCATTCTGTCGACAGTACCTTCATTAGAAATCTTTACTTACTTAATACACGTACCTGGATAACCAAGCATTGCCCGGTTCTTTTTGGTAAGCGACGTTTTCTAAAAATGAAACCTAGCTAGATCGATTTATCGCCTCTGAAACCCCCTGCATACTAAATTTCATGAAAATTGTTGGAGCCGTTTCCGAGATTCAGATTGTACTCGTATATATACATATATACAAGAATTGCTCGTTTAAAGGTATTTAAATAAGATATTTTGATAGAAAATGTATGTATGACCTTACAAGAATACTTTGGAAAATAGCTTTAATGATTGAGCGAGTGAAGCGAGCGAAAATCTCAGTGGCAAGTAGGGCGATTTGTCGTTGTATGTATGTGCCTATGTTTGTTAGAGCAACTTAAGAACCGTTGATCCAATCTGCATGAAACTTGGAAGGTCTAGGTTTAGAAATGACTACCTACCATAAAACTGTTTAAACTTACCAAAAATATTACTTATACATATACCAAAATCATCTGAGTCCTACAGTTTTGACAATATAGTCTATTCAATAGTCTTATTCCGAGTGTAATAGTGGGACAGTAGCACAAAAAATATGTTTAGAAACTAAAATTAAATATTGAAACTTATCTATTGAACTGTCACAATAAAAAACAAACAATGGACAATAAAAAACTACTGACCTAATAATGATAGCATAATAAAAATAATATTATGCTGACGAATTGTGTATGACTTTAAACAAAACGTGATTCAATACATATTTTTATTACTAATACCATACTATGATATTGTATGTATTTGTCTCATATAAAAATGTTGGATCTCGATAAACAATATTTACCAAATGCAATATATAGGCAGATTACATCGGTGAGTGGAGCGAGCGGTGAATAATTGATTGAGCGAGCGAAAACTCTCAGTCGCATGTAGGGCGACTTATCGTTGTGTGTTTCGGATAATCAAATTCTTGTTTTTGATTAGGACCATCGTACGTAGGCATATGCACTCATATATCTAGTACATAAGGTGTGTCCAAAAGCTTCAGGGCGTGAATACAAATCAGCAAGTTCTACACTAGTTCTACGAGTATATTAAGCTAGTAAACTGGACAAAATGAAGCAGACCATTAAAGTTATTCGTGAAATATGACAGGCATTCCATGAAAAGTGGTAGTAATTTTAGCTGCGATTTAGTCCCTTATTGCCTCGTCAAGACGCCACGTCGTTACCATAGCTCATTACCGGCGCCGGCGCATGATAGAAGTCAGTAGTTAGGCTCGCCGCGATCCTGTAATTACGGATCGTTCGCAATTGCCAAGTTTATGAAACTGTTAGAAAAAGATCGAGTTTTAGCAAAAGCTTGGTGTTTACTCGTTCAAGAGAGTACTGGCATTGCAAACATAGGTACATTTTACGAATAGAAAAATAAAACAAAATCGGTTAGATCGATAAGCCAGACCGACACACATACGTCAGACTTATGACATCCCGTCAATTTTGCGTCAGGGGTTAAAAACCCATTGGTTTAGATCGGAACTCCCACTAGACCACCAGTGCTATCGCAATCGCAAACTCTTATCTAAATTCTAGCTTAAGTAATATCGCAAGCGAAAGCTATTCATTAATCATGATCATGAGTTTCCTAGAAAGAGTTAGCGTTAACTGGCGCGTTAGTACGAGCCCCAGGCCGCCGGCGAGTCGCCAGTCATCAACAATGTAATTAGCTGGGCAAGCGCATAAACATGGAAAGGTTCTGTTTGTAAGGAAATTGCCAAACTTGGATTTTTTTTCATAAGAACCTTCTTATAATAACAAAAATAACAAAAAAAGAATTAATGAAATTGGTCATGCGCTATGTCGCGACCAAGAGAAATAGGGAGAAATTATTTTTTATATTATTATGTATTACCTAACATGATGAGGGATGAAAACCATGTCACCAGAAAAGTTATGGGTATGAGTGTATAATATATATATATCTATACGCAAGTAGAGGAAGGCCAAAGAAAAAGTGGTTTGATTGTGTGAAAGATGATATGAATGTAAGAGAAGTAGACTCCGAGTTGACGAATGATAGGAGTGAGTGGAGGAAGAGAACATGTTGTGCCGACCCCACTTAGCGTGGGATATGGGCAGGAGAATGATGATTAAAGTTCGTTTTCCAAAAGCCATTCGTCATAATCCTTTGTCCACTTTCTTATCGTTTCTCATGATATGTCCAGCCCGTTTATGTTTCACGGAACCCTAAACCCAAGTAATTTCGCGGCGCCGACGCCTGCCGCCATCCACAGGTAACCAATCACAAATTGATTTCTTTTTGCATGCTCTTTGTTATTAGCGAGTGCCGCAATATTTCGAGATCCTTTTCAAATTTGAATACCGAGAAACGAGATCGAAGATTCGGAGGATGGTTTATGAGTTTTATGAATTTAATTTACAGTATGATTTGTGAGGCCAAAGAACCGGGAAGAATGCTGTTTGGCAATAAAATAATGAAGGTAAACTCGTTACATGTTATGTGTAATTGTTGATCAAGCGAGCGAAGCGAGCGAAGTGGCAGCTAGGGAGATTTTTCGTTGTATGTGTTTGTATTATGTTTGTATGAGCATAACTTAAGATTATAAAATGTACAATCAGCTGATATTATAGCGAAGTATCCAGGAAAGTGTGGCATTTTATTAGTAGGTAGGTACCTACTGGTCTTGCAAATAATTGTAGGTGACCGTACCTATCTGGTCTACACATAATGTGTATTATCTCTACATAGTACAAAACAAAGTCGACGGATTTGAATGCGGTTTTCATCAATAGATAGAGTGATTCAAGAGGAAAGTTTATACATCACATGAGTATCTACATTGCACACCCGTACGAAGCCAGGGCGGGTCGCTAGTTGTATACAAGATAATGATTCTCGGTACGGTAGTCACAGCTTGTTATACATAATTTCCACCTGATAGTTACTGGGAATTCTTGTATTGTATTGTCATTATTTTGTTACAAACTCGATGAGTGTAGTATCTTTAGTATCTCTTAGTATCTTTGTTTACTATGTGAATGCTTACTCCAAGCGGTGATGGAAAACACCGGCCGACAGTCTTATTCCTAGCGTGGTTCTTGCGAACTATTATGGTGTTAGATTTAAGGTGCGCCTTATACTCTTCTCCTTGCCGGGGTTTTTCTTCACCGTTCGGGAATATTATATTTAAACAGAAAAATCTATAGATGCACGACCGAATTCGAACCCACGACGGAAGGCGGCCACTACCAATAGACCAAGGCTGTTATGAAGTTGTAAATACGAGTTAGCTAGTACCTTATCCTGATGTAAGAGCGCTGGTGGTGTAGTGGTAGCACCCCTGCCTCACGATCCGAAGGTCGTGGGTTCAAACCTGGTCGTGCACCTATGAGTTTTTCCACTCGAAAAATTTATGTGCGCAATGCCAGTGCTCTTAAACGGTGAAGGAAAACATCGTGAGGAAACCGGCATACCCTAGAACCAAAAATTCGAAGGTATGTGTCATAGGTTAGTATTCTTATAAGCGGCGATGGGCTTGCAACCTGTCACGTACGGAATACTAACTACTGTGCAAAATGTGGGCATGTACCAAATGTCATGTTTGGACTTGCCTCTGACTACCCTCTTTAGATATCCTCAAAGATCTAAGTAACTAAAGATCTGAGGAGATATCTACCGATCCTGGGGGTTACAGTCGTGATCATATATTATTATTATTATTATTATCCTGATAAACAAGCTGCGCAAGCGCCTTCGTGGAATAGCAAAAAGGACAAATTGACTGAATGCCACACATTAGCAGACATTCTTGCGCGACCTTGCCTTTTCTATGCGAACAGGCAAACATGTTAATAATTATGTACAGATCATCCAACGGATCTAGGCATTCGTGAAGTTAGCCACAGGTGCGAGTTTGCGCATGTACCTACAGTTCCTTCCCCCCTCATACCTCCAATTGCTCCCGAAAAACGATACTGCGCAGCTCTTGCGGCTAACTTCACGAATGCCTAGATTCGTTGATCCAACTATACCTATGTGGAAGGATTTTCATAGCTTAAATATAACACTTTGATAAAATTCTTCTTTGTTTATGGCATTCCTCTTTTGAGATCAATTTTGCCAGTTTCAAGTTTTTTAAATTAATAATATTGCCAATTTCACAAAGTCAGTCAAATTGTCAAGTCAATTTTAAACAAAAGATGGCCGTTTTGTTCAAAATTCTCGGGATTTTTCCGGATGGATTTAGATAGGAACTATCCACTTTAATTCACATATTCGAATATAAAGAATTCGCCAGGAATAGAGTGCTTCACTTCACTTCTTTTTTTTATTATGGGGAATAGAGTACATGGCGTCTAAAAGAAGCCATTTTTAGTGACTTACAGTAGGTTTTTTTAATTCTTCCCTGGTTTGTCACCTGTACGTCTCACATGAGTTGTCACATTTAGATCGGCTGACGTTACTACAGTAGTAATAGTACGTTACTATGACATCTGTCAAAAATGTTACTCATGGTACCAAAATATAAGCAAAGTAATGAAGCGCAAACTACAGTCGCTGTAGTACGCTGTGTGTGACGTATGATAGTGAAATACGTGACGTTTTAGTACCCAACTATTTCTTATCATTGTTACTATAATCAAAAATAAACAATACCGGTCATAGCATCCTCTCTGATCTCTCAGATGTATGGCGGATGTCTTTCTTTCCCACAGGCCTATCGAAATCATCCACTTACTGACCATCTTGGCCATTGTACTCGGAACAAGTGGACGTCCACTGCAATTCCCTGCATCCTGTGCTCCCATTCCCTTAGCCAACTTCCCGTCACAAAATACTGGTTCAAACCACATTGAACATTGAAGTTTTTAAAGCAACGTCTTCTTCTTATTTATTTGTGGCATCTGTTTCTTTTGAGATCAATTTGGGGATTTTTTATGATGCATTCGACTGTCAACTTTGTCGTGTTAGTTTGAGTTTTATTGTGTACTTTTGGTGGTTATTTTTCCAATATAGCCAGAGTTCTTGACACGAGTGTATCCATCCTTTCTAAATCCATCGGAAGAAATCCCGAGAATTTTGAATACAGCCATCTTTTGTTTAAAATTTAGTTGACAATTTGACAGAATTTGTGACATTGACACATTACAAAAACACTTGACACTGTCAAAATTGATCTCAAAAGAGACAGATGCCATAAATGAAAAAGAAGAGATCAATTTTATTTTGCCAATTTTATGTGCGTACGTCACAGAGTCAAATTGTCAAGTCATTCTTATACAAAACAATTTCAAGGCAACGTCATATACGTTGACTGACTTTCAAACCCGAGAATTTTGAACGAAATTGCCATCTTTTTTTTTAAATTGACTTGACTATGACTTTGTGACGTTGACAACACTTCAATAAAAATACACTTGACACTGGCAAAATTGTTGAGACTCTATGAGACAGATGCCATAGTTAAAGAGAAGAAGAAGGAGAAGACTTTCAAACCTCATGACAATGGTTCCGCTAGATAACGGCCGTAATAAATAATAAATAATAAATAAATAAATAATGCTGGACAATCCACACAGCATCATCTAGCCCCAAAGTAAGCTACTCAAAGCTTGTGTTATGGGTACTAGATAACTGATATATTTAATACATTATATACTATACATAGATAGATATTTTTTATTATACATAGAAAACACCCAGAGCAACGGAACAAATTTCTGCAGATCGTACACAAATTTGTTCCGCGGCGGGAATCGAACCCGCAACCTCTTGCGTCGCAAGCGGACTCTCGCCCGCTGCGCCACTGAGGGCGTTGTAATGATGATGAGTAATTGTTTTCGAGACCACGATAGGGATTAACTGGGTGATGATGAATCAACTTAGCAATCTCTTATCAACGTTCATACCTAAGTGGGTTAAGCGTGTGAATGGATGAGATAATAGGATGAGTCAGGCAACAATTGCGAGATGTTTTATAACAATAAGTTGGTTGGAAGCAAAATGTAGGTATCTAGATAGATTACACTGGTCTGGGAGACCGAGTCATACAACATACGTAAATACTTAACGTGAGTTCGTCTCGCATTCAAAACAAAAAGAACAGACATTTTGTGACAAAAAAATACTGTAATTTCCATACAGTTTGATCTTTCCGCTGGCGTGTACGCCAACAGAAAATGGACCTTGTCCCTGTGCTATAAAAGTTGCAAAAAGTAGGGACACCATCTCATAGTGTTAATGCAGGACATTCGTCGGCCATTTTAAAAGTGGTTTGTTTTTTTAATAACGGGTTTTCCACCGTGCATTCTTAAAGCCAAGTACGAATTTTCATTTAAGTAAATTAGTGTAGATAAGCCAACAATTTGTTTGTTTTTTTGGGATTAGTAGTTCATTTAACGCACTGCAGAAAATCTGAATCCCACACAATTGATAACACAATTTGTAGCCTTTGAGCTAGGTAAACATATTTTTCATGAAAGGAAGCTTTACTTTTTCTCTAACCACACTAATTCAAAAGAACTAGCGGCAGTGTAAGAGGAAGCTCAACATATTTACTGAGGTTTTCTATCGTGAGATGTAACGTAATATGGAATAAAGTGTTTTAAGCTATCTATGATACCTACCAGCTATCAGTTATCGGTTGAAATTGCAATCAGTTAGTTATTCAAGTGGGCAATTTTATGATGTAGGAAAAACTATTTTTATCTATTTATGGGATTTTTGCTGTTGTTATCTTTGATTAACGGCAAAAAAGGTTGGTTCTATCAGAGAGATAAAACTGTCTAGACGCTTTGTCATGAAGTTCATGTGGCGAGACTTGAATACGTGACACTACTATTAAGCGTGTTTATAGCAAGTGTACTAAGCAAAATATTTTCATTCAAAAACACTTATTGCAAGAATGACATGCGGAAATTAATAACATCAGCACAAAATACTATTAATTACACAAAACACTATTTTCAGTCATAAAATAGCTCTGCGAATTAAAAAATAACTCAAACTTTTTGTTAGAATTGCGGTAACCATATTAGCGAAACTGAGAGACATTTCTACGTTTTATTTAGTTGCTTTGGTATAAAAAATCAACGGGCTTTGAAGTCGAATCAAGCTTATTACAGCTCCAGGCAAAAGGACAAGTTTTTTGCATAGGTACTCAAAACACTTGCAGTGGTGGTTTATTTTAACAGCATAAAATAAGTTAAGTTCTACAAAGTAGTGGCAAAATTTTGACCAATTCTCAAAACCATTTCAACACATAACATTACATACAACACATAAAGCTTTGGTAGAATTTTGTAGATCTAAAGTCTTGCCTGATAGGAGTAGGTAAATCTATCTTATTGATTTTAAAATACGTCTACAACTAGCTGATAATGTCTTCCTGTCTTAAAGTAAGAAGCTCAGCGTTTTTTTGTTTTCGACTTATGCAATACTTATTACACAACTTTAATTTGTCTTCAGCAATATTTTACCCAGATAAATTTTGAACTTTACTAATAACATTGAGCCTTTTATGGAGTCTTTCGAAAGGCGATCAATTTCAGATAGATATTTAGATTAAGACCACTGTCAAAAGAGGGTGAAAATAAACCTTATACAGAGAACATTAAGGTTTAAATTATCAATCACAGATATTTATTAGAGATATCACATAAGCAAATGTTTTTATGGATATGCAAACTTTTTTGAAAGAATTTTATGTAAAATCTCATTGATTACGCAAATGTAAGAGATTGATGTTTTTTACACAAATCTACATCAGTAGTTTAATGTGATTAACTAAATATACATACATACATACATAAAATCTACTAAATATTGATACTGTTTTATGTTTACTAGTTCTCCTATCTGAAAAAGCTATAAAATGATATAAATTTTACGGTTTATTGTAAAAAAGTACATGATTATCTTCATCGTATCATTATTTTGTAAGAAATCCCTAACATTAGTTTTAAGTTATTTGACAGTTTTTTAGGTGTGGTAACTTGATTACTACTTGCTATAAAACCAGCAAAAGGTTGCCCACTTTTTGGCTGATGCAATAGGGTGGATTGCTTGCATGATGCTTGATTATCCTTTGCAGCTATACCGGTCAAGCAAATTGATATCGCACTACCATAGGTAAAGAGGTGAGAATGGTGTAACAAAGTAATGTTAAGGAATGGCGATGAAATTACCAGTTTTCTATAAATTCATTATCTGTGCATATTTTAATAAAATAAACTTATGGCTTCTTGACAAATCTTAAGATCATGTAGGTACGTGTTAAGTTGTGGCTTGTGGAGTCTAGATTTAAATTATGAATCTAATAGACAATAGACTAAATAGACAATACTATGAAAACAATAGCATTCACAAACTAAATTAGTACTGCACTGGTTTGTAATGATACAAACAACCTATTTGTTAAGATTGATTAGGGCTTTTGTTTATGAGGCATTGTCATTTTAAACGAGACAGAGTCGAACAGAGTTTTAAATTAATAAGTCAGTGTTTTCCTATCCTTGAGGACTAATTTAATGGGTAATTAATTTAATTAACTAATTTAAAAAAACTTTCACTCTCAATCACATCCGCTTTCCAAAACGATTACAAAAATATAAAAAGGCAACTTGAAGCGATTTCATCCAACTGATTTGGTCACTCTACAAAACTTAAACAACTGGTCCCACTAAAATATTCACAAGGATGACTAGCGCCAGATAAAACCAGTGATACAGTTTATAAAAATCTAATAAAATTATACATTTTCACATCAAATATCGTGTGACCCAAACAAAATTAATTATTCATACGAGCGAGATGACACGTGTAAGTATATCCATACTAATATTATAAATGCGAAAGTAGCTCCGTCTGTCTGTTACGATTTCACGCTTAAAGCGCTGAACCGATTGTGATGAAATTTGGTACAATGATAGACTAGAGCTTGAGAAAGGACATAAACTACCTTTTATCGCGAAAAAATGCTTGAAGGGGTTGAACCGCTAAGGGATGAAAGTTAAATGCAAACTAAGACTCTTTAAAAAATTGAAATACTACTTAAAGTAACCATTCCACGCGGACAAAAGCTAGTAAAATATAGGTAAATAATAGTAATACATATAATATATACAATATAGTTTTTATGGTTTAAGATGATCACACGTGTGACAGATGTTTTTCAAAACAATAACAATATCAAAGTAGCCATGACGTATTTAATAGTAATCGCGTGCGCATTGATCTATACACTGCACCGACTGCACGTGGCGGGGACGAGTGAGTAAGCTAGGCAAGAGATTACATCAAGGTCAATTAGTTTAATTGAAATCAAATTATTCCAGTATTTTCAACCAATGCAACATCAAGGAAAAATAGTTGAGAAATCGCAAAAAAAAACTTCACAGTTCAATGTTACTGAGTACCTGTTTAAAAATACTGCCGAGTCAAGATTTAAAACGATTTTAAAACTTTTTTATACATAATAAAAAAACTAAAAACTTTAAACAAAAAATTTTGCAATTGAAGCCTTGTCCGGCTTTAGTTTAGCTTGATGGTCACCGTACAAATGCGCGCGCGCCATACAAGTCCATTCATGGACATTGGCCAATCATGATTTCGACCTTATTTTAAAGGAGATAAGTATGCAAATACATAGTTCATTGTTATTCCTAATCGGATGTTTTGCTGGTGGAATAATAATGTTGTAATATACGTAACTAACTCACTATAGAACAACTTTTGGTGGCCGACGAACTTATGTTTTTATCGATAATAATTTCCGGTTTGTTATTTATTACATAGGTAGACGTATGTTTATTTTGCATATCTTATCTTATACTTTTAAACGAGAAATTCTTGTATATATATTGAAAGCGCGCTGGTTTGAAATTGTTGTTGAATTATAAATTACGATATATTTCCCTATCAACACAGTGACAAGAAGGATTAAAGGAAAGAAAGGACTGACCTTGTGTTCCTTGTGAATAATTGCTTGTCCGGCCGGAGAAAGTAGTTGAAAATATTGCCAAATCCTTTGAATATATTGCGAACACTTCACACACAGCTTAATAAATCTTTTCTATATAGTTTTGATCACAAATCACAGTAAATTCTTGTTTTAATTAATAATTTCACACAGAGTAATTTCACACCAACATTCATAATTAGCCATCTTGAAAAAAACTGTCCGTCGATTGGCGCGTGCGGCTGCACTTGCAAATTTTGGCGCTAGTTTCGCTTGTGATCCATTTCAACAAGCAGGTAGGTAGGTAACACAATAGTCTAGGAGATGGCGGATAGAGATAGAAATAGATTATGGTAGGTATATAGTGGGAGAGGGAAAAGGATAGGTTATTGTCACTGTGTTGACACCTATAATCAAACGGCCTAAACATCCCCCCGGGTTTGACAGGATAATTCCTTCAAGCAGTTAAATTATTCAATCAAAAAACTACTATTTATTCAAATCTAATTCACTTAAGTACCTAATTTGTATCAATTTACTCCTAATTTAACGTATGTACCTAATTAAAGTATTTATGTAATTATAACTTATTCGATAACTTTGTGGACTGTATATTTAATTTTTAATGTTAATTTTTATTGACTAGGCAATGGAAAAACCTTCACCATAGGTCTTTTATATATTCCCGATGTAGTGCGTACATCCACCGTACGCACGACATTGTCTTTACCGGCGTATGTTCGTTCAATGACTCCCATAGGCCAGTCTAAACAAGCGCTGTTATCTGATTTTAGCAAGACAACTGTTCCTTCGCGAATAGGTTCCGTGCGAGTTAGCCATTTGCTACGAGATTGAAGCGTATTTAAATATTCTACTTTCCATCTTCTCCAGAACGATTGTACTAGGTGATCAACTACACGCTTGCGTTGAAGAAGAGGACCACGCTCATTAGATAATTCTTCCGAAGGTAGCGATTTCAAAGGGGTCATAGTTAAAAAATGTGCGGGAGTTAACGCGAGTGGCTCTGCGGGGTCACTACTCAACACCGAAAGCGGACGTGAGTTTAGTATAGCCTCGATTTGTGCGAGAACCGTAATCATTTCCTCGAACGTCAACAATTGATTTCCTACTATTTTCTTAATATGATTTTTGACACTTTTAACATTACTCTCTGACATACCATTAAAATGGGGACTTAGAGGTGGGTAGAATTTAATATCAATTCTATTGTCGCGCGTGACGTTAGCGAATTTATCTTTATATTCCTCAGATTCTAACAGCTGATACATTGAATCTAGATACGATTTTGCTCCTATAAAGTTCGTTCCGTTATCTGAATAAAGAACCGCTACCGGACCGCGACGTGATATAAACCTTTTAAGGGCATTCAAAACGATTCAGTACTCAAATCTGACGCTAATTCAAGATGAACAGCCTTAGTAACGAGACAGACGAATAAACACAAATATGCTTTTATACTATGCACTCCGCGGCGACGATATGGCACTATGTGCAAAGGTCCTGCATAATCCATGCCAGTGTGACAGAACGCTTTAGCTTCGTGAACCCTGCACGCCGGGAGGTCGCCCATGAATGGTGCCGTGTTCCTAGGATTGACCTTGAAACATACGTTGCATTGTTGCACACGTTTGCGTACTATGTTACGCGCCGCTAATATCCAAAACCGTTGTCTAAGCAAAGACATTAATAACTGTGGACCAGTATGTAGGTATTTACGATGATAATAATCGATAATTAAATTAACGATATGATCTTTACGAGGTAGTAATATTGGATGACGACTATCGTAGTTTAATTCAGAGTGAATTAACCGACCACCTACCCTAAGCACACCGTCCTTCATAAAAGCATTGAGCTTGAGAAACGCAGGAGATAATTTATTTCCAGAATTTACGTTCTTAATTTCGCTGGCAAAGTGTATCGATTGTAAATCTCTAATTATGTATTTCTCGGCTACATCTAGGTGTGAAACTTCGAATTTTCGTGGCAATACTTTCACAAACCTAAGAATGTAAATGACTATTCTGAGTAATCTAGACCACGAAGACACTCTGGTAGCGAGATCGTAGAATACGAGTGGAGTTGGGTTTTCAACAGCTGTGGTGGCTAGGATATTCACCTTTATTTCCGGTACCTCATCCACCATCGCTGCGGAATCGAACTGATGTACGGGCCATTCAGAGACCGGTAGATTGACAAACTGGGGTCCACTGAACCAGAGTGGATGTTCGAGTAATTGAGCGGGAGTTAGTCCTCTTGAGAGGCAGTCTGCGGGATTATCCTTTCCACTAATATGGTAAAAGTGCCGAGGGTCTAATTCATTGTGAATCTTCGAGATCCTATTAGCGACAAATGTTTGCCATCTAGATGGGCAGGAATGGATCCAAGCAAGTGCTACTGTACTGTCAGTAAAAGCATAAATGTTCGATATCTGACAACGATCTGTATATGCGTTAATGACTATACGCATCAACTTTGAGAGTATCACATTAGCACACAACTCCATCCTCGCGAGAGTAATAACCGTTTTTGACGGCGCCACTCTAGACTTAGCGCAAACCAAGTTAATCATTGAACGATTTTCGTTCACAAATTTTACATGTAAATATACTACGCCCCCATAGGCACGTTCTGAAGCGTCTGCAAACCCTAATATAGAAACAATGCAGTTGGTATTCACGCCAATGTGACGCGGCAATTTAATATTTTGAAATAATGGCAATTCCGATTCAATCGTTCTCCATAAAGTTATAATGTTAGGAGGTGGAATATCGTCCCATCCTACATCGCTTTCCCACAATGATTTTATTATCAATTTCGATAAAAGAGTCACAGGAGCCACGAATCCCATCAGATCCCATAAACGAGCAATAGTTGAAAGGATATTTCGCTTAGTGCAATCTCGAGTCTCAGCATTAACGCTGAACGTGAACACGTCTTCCGCCGGTATCCAAACTAAACCAAGTATTTTTAGGTAACTGTCTGGACTGAACTCCACTGCTTCTGAGACACGATGAGACGCAGGAATACTTGCCATAACCTCGGGCGAATTACTAGAAAACTTTACTAATTCGAAACCTCCAGCCGCAAATAATTTGATCAGCTGATTTGAGAGGTCAACGCCCTCAGCCACTGAAGAACAACTAGTTGCTAAGTCATCAGTAAACAAATCCCTTTCAGCTACTGACGCGGCAACAGGAAACCGCTCACGCTCATCTGAAGCAAGTTGACGCACTGTGTAGACACACGAATAGCTAGGTAGTTACTACAGCAAAGACCGAAAGCTACTCGAGACATCTCAAAGACAGTAATAGGATCATTAATATCGAACCTATACAGTAGCCTTAGGTATTTTGTACTGTTTTCTTCCATTAGCACTCTCAAAAACATATGACGAATATCCGCACTTATTGCTATTGGTAACAATCGAAATTTCAATATTATTTGAAACAAATCATTTTGTAAATTTGGCCCGGTATATAATAAATCATTTAAAGATTTACCGTTAGAAGTTTTATTGCTTGCATTTAACACTACACGGAATTTTGTAGTACTTTTGTCTTCGCGAACCACCGCATGATGTGGTATCACATATTGATTATTAGTCGTACCTATCTCCGAAACTGTACCTACTGAATGCATGTAATTTCGCTGTAAGTAATCTTTGAATACGTTGTCATACTCCCTTTTAATAGCGGGATTAGCTATCAGTCTGCGCTCCAATGATAAGTACCTACGCTCGGCCGTACGCATCGAGTCTCCTAAGTCGGAGGGGTCGTTTTTAAACGGCAGCGAAACCACGTAACGCCCGTTCGATTCTCGACGTGTAGTGTCACGGTAATAATTTTCGCAAGCTTGTTCGTCTTTATTTAGGAATTCGGGTACATGAGGTACTTCTTCCAACTCGAAAAACTTATTCATGGAATACTCCAGAGATTCATCGACAGTACAATAGGAACGAATAATATTGCACGAAGGTTTAATGACCGGTGCTTTTCCGATTATTACGTAACCTAACAAGGTTTCAATCGCTACTGGTTCACCGGCATTGCGAGATATTGAATTCGGACCTAGAATTCGAGCAAATAAGTCCGTCCCCAGTATGAGGTCAATATTCGCAGGAGAGTAATATTTATTATCTGCCAAAGGAATATCATTTAAATACTCTAAGCTTGTCGTATCTATCTTCGCGGTAGGTAATTCACTCGTGATTCGATTTACCACTATCGGCTGAATAGTGAATCTGACTGAGTCATCGAAACGAGAACGAATAGTCAAGCAAGTAACTCCCTCAATAGGATTGGTGACGTCACCTACACCTGACACGTATTTACTTTGCGGCTCGTACAATTTTAACTTAAGTCGATTGCAACATTCCGTCGTTATTAAATCCCTTTGAGACGCACTATCCACCAAGGCTCGCAACACAAATATGTTTCCGTCGGCATCTATCGCATTACATTGAGCGGTACCGAGCAAAACCGAAGACGCGGGAATCGAACTCGCGACTCGATCTGCGTATGCTGCGCACTCTCCGACGGCACACAGTGATACGGTGGACGCGGTTGCGGCCGCGGCGGCAGGGGCGGACTCAGGTGTAACGCTACTGGGCGCGGCAGAGTTTATTACGGCTAAGGTCGTTGACTTATTTCGGTCATTATTTCCCCCTGATTCTACCCTTTTGCTATTTGGGAAATGAAGCAAGCTATGGTGGCAACGACTACATTCACTGCAGCGTTTTAAATCGTTGCAACTTGTAATGACGTGCGAATTATCTAAGCAATTTACGCAAAGTTTATTAGATTTCACTAATTTGAATCGATCATTAGGGGTCATTGACAGGAATTTTGTGCATTTAGGCAATTGAGAATGGTCACTCTTCCCGCAACACAAGCATGTACCTTCCTGTACATTGACAAAGGTTTTGATATTGCTACTAGACGCTCGCCCTCCCCTTGCTGACGACGACGACGTATTATTATTTTTACGTTGTATTTGAGCATTATTGACACCCGCTTTCGTGTTAGAATTCGTACTTGCGCTACTGTGCGCCCTTTGTAGTACGTGTGACTGATTTCGGACAAAGTTAATGAACTCGGAACAATTTGTATTATTTGTTTTATTTACTTGTAATTCAAATGATTTTACGGTTTCCAATCCTACTTTTTTACACGCAATATGCACAAACATGAAGTCTTCTAGGCTATCTAGCTCTAGTTGTTTCAGCGCAGAGTAAAGCGATGAGAACTTATCAATGAAATCCTCTAGTTGCGAAGGGTTCCTTTCATTCACAATTGGTAAGTTAATCAATTTATCTAGGTACGTAGCGGCTAGTACTCGTTTATCATTGTATTTATTTATTAAAGCGGCCCATATTACTGGGTAATTTTCCGCCGTGGGTAGAATACCATTACAAATATTTAGTGCTTTACCCTTTAATCTACCTATTAAATACTGAATTCTTTCGCTGTCAGTAAGGTTCGGGTGATTATGCACAGCTGATTTGAATGTCTCGTAGAAAATGGGCCATGACTCGCTCTCACCGTCAAATGAACAGAGTTCTAGTCGCGGTAACATTATTGATGAAGGCTTTTCGCATTTGACTAGGGAACTCCGTTCTTCGCGACTATTATTTTCAGTCATTTGCGACGTCAATTTATGTGACATGTATTTGATTTTGGTATAGAGCTGCTCAAACGCAATCAGCGAGCTATACGTAGGCGCAGGTCCTTCCGAGAGAGACATTTGAATATTATTTCTATCCTCAATAGCGGCAATAAAATCCGCACGCAGAATATCTACTGTGAAGCAGTCCGCGAGGAAGTTTTCGATTTTAACTGGATCATTTCCGATCAAAGAAATAGAATCGTAAATAAGCTGTAGGCGTCCATACAGAGCTGACAGTTTATTTTGCAATTTTTGCAAACTGCGCTCTGTATAACTCGGAGGATCAGGCATTTTCACTAAATATGGCGTCCGCCTAATTAGCACGTAGTATAATTATCGCAAATAATCATCAACAATCCGGCTCGAAGGACCAAAAATGAAAGCGCGCTGGTTTGAAATTGTTGTTGAATTATAAATTACGATATATTTCCCTATCAACACAGTGACAAGAAGGATTAAAGGAAAGAAAGGACTGACCTTGTGTTCCTTGTGAATAATTGCTTGTCCGGCCGGAGAAAGTAGTTGAAAATATTGCCAAATCCTTTGAATATATTGCGAACACTTCACACACAGCTTAATAAATCTTTTCTATATAGTTTTGATCACAAATCACAGTAAATTCTTGTTTTAATTAATAATTTCACACAGAGTAATTTCACACCAACATTCATAATTAGCCATCTTGAAAAAAACTGTCCGTCGATTGGCGCGTGCGGCTGCACTTGCAAATTTTGGCGCTAGTTTCGCTTGTGATCCATTTCAACAAGCAGGTAGGTAGGTAACACAATAGTCTAGGAGATGGCGGATAGAGATAGAAATAGATTATGGTAGGTATATAGTGGGAGAGGGAAAAGGATAGGTTATTGTCACTGTGTTGACACCTATAATCAAACGGCCTAAACATATATTATAATAAAACCTGAATCTCGGAAACGGCTCCAACGATTTTCATGAAATTGAATATGCAGGGGTTTCGGGAGCGATAAATCTATCTAGCTAGGTTTCATTTCTAAAAATCGACGTTTACAAAAAAAAAACCGAGCAAACCAGGTAATGTGAATTAAAGTGAATAATTTTCTAACTCAGTAATTTTCTAAATCCATCAGAAAATTTTACAAAACAGCTAACTTTTGTTTAAAATTTACTTGAAATTTGACTATAAACGCCCATTGCCCGCCGGTCCACGTCGCGGCCGGGCCCTGTATCAGGGATAACTAGGGTTGTATATTATTGGAGTCTAACTTTGGTTGGTTTTATAATTTTACAATAATTATAAAGTATCGTTATGATGACGAATAAAAATACACTCGACATTGGCACAATTTATATGTATATCTAGGAGACAGATGTCATATATAAAGAAGAAGCTATTAATTTCCGAAGGGTTTTTTTTTAATTTTATAAATTTAAACGAACAATTCTTGAATTATAATTATGTGTGTGTATGTATAATATCTAAATATATTTTATCTGAATCTCGGAAACGGCTTAAACGATTTTCATGAAAAATTCCCGGTAAATCGATCTAGCTAGGTTTAATTTCTCGAAAACGTCATTTTATCATGTTTTCACACAATGAAAAACTGCTCCTGTTTTGCTGTTTTACCGACACAGCAACACTAAAGCTACTTGACAATAGATTGCGGAGAGGTACTAAATACCAGTTAGATAAACTCACGTGCTTGATGTTGTAGTGAAGGATGCTGTCCATGTAGCTCGGCAGTTGGTTGACGACGGTGAAGTAGCCGAAGACCGAGGCTCCGTGAGTGACGATGATCGCCCACACCGGAGCCGAGGTGAAGAGACTCCTCCACGGAACAGGCATGTGCTGGACAGACATTTACTATTATATATCTATACTCATCATTCTCCTGTCCTTATCCCACGCATGGGATCGGCACAACATGTTATCTTCTTCCACTCACTCCTATCATTCGTCAACTCTGAGTCTACTCCTATGTATCTATACTTTCCTACTAATATTATAAACGCGAAAGTGTGTAAGAATGGATGTATGTTTGTTACTCTTTCACGCTGAAACGGCAGAACGGATCTGGATGAAATTTGGCACAGATATAGATTATAGTCTGGAATAGCACATTTGTTTTTGTTTTTCAAGGTACCACGCGGGCGAAGCCGTGGGCGGAAGCTAGTAATATTATAAAGCTGAAGAGTTTGTTTGGTTGAACGCGCTAATCTCTGAAACTACTGATTCGAATTGAAATATTATTGTTGTGTTGTATAGTCCATTTTATCAAGGAAGGCTCTAACTCTTATTATAGCATCACGCTACGACCAATAGGAGCTGGGCATCAATACAAAATGTTGCAAAAACGGGGAAAAAAAGTTGATGTGATTCAGGAAACCCGCAAATGGCATCAGAAAGGAGAATGTAGGTCACACCACTTTTTATTAAAAGCCAACTTCGCATAATTCTGGGTATAAATAAATAAGGAAAATCAACCCTAATGTCATTGAAACAATTCAAGGGAATTTCGCCGTCATTAATCAAGGCGAGTCGGTCACATTTGCACATCTGTGAATACAAATCATTGACCAATTTCATAGCGAGGCCGTAAATTTGAATATAATCGGTTTTGCGATGTTGCGACAGGATAGCCAAAATGTGTTCAAAATAATCAATTAGACGCAAGATTCTACTCAATTTGATATTTTACCGTTATTGTATTGATATTTTATTAAATTCGAAGGTGTGTGTCATAGGTTAGTATTCTTATAAGCGGCGATGGGCTTGCAACCTGTCACGTATGGAATACTAACTGCTGTGCAAAATGTAGGCATGTACCAAATGTCATGTTTGGACGTGCCTCTGACTACCCTCTTAAAGGTGTCTACACACCAAAGCCGCCGGCCCGGCGGCACAAACCCGGCGGGTTAATGCCGGCGGGTAAACCCGGCGGCTTCTACAAACCAGCCACGAACATGCCGCCGAGTCGGCGGCATGATATTCGCGGCATCGTTCACAATTAGTGATTGCCGAGTGTTCGGAGACGTTGCGCGTGTGTTTCGAATTATTACTACGTATTTTCAATATTTGACATGGACGAGGACGATAGTGATCTAATTATAGCAGCTTGTGCAGTTATTATAGGTACGAGTAGATCCCTCAAAACGCGGAATTGTTGGGTCAGGCCAAGCTTAATGAGTCGCAGTTGTTATAGTACTAGTGAGAGATTAAGTGATTTAAAAAAAGACGACATGGTTTTACAGAGACCCGTTTCTTTCAAAACATTTATGTCATTAACCAGTTCCCAATTTGAATATTTACTGAGTATCGTTGGACACAGAATATCTAAACAAGACACTAATTACAGAAAAGCAATTTCACCAGTAGACCGATTGTGAATAACGTTAAAATATCTCAGCTCGGGAAATTCATTTAATAGTATTTGCGACGTCTTCAAAGTTTCTCCTCAACTAATTTCAAGCATTATTCCTGAAGTATGTCACGCTTTGGTTGAAGGATTATCAGATTATGTAAAAGTAAGTACCTAGCCGTTACGAAAATGTTTTATAAAATGTACATATGGTCCCGGCCACATCTGGACGACACGACGGTCGCACGGTAAAGCTGCCAGTCCAAGTATTTGGATCGTCGTTTTGTATGTTGAGTCGATCACTGTCGCTTGAACTGTTCGGACTAGTAGCAAATATTTCAAAATATGGATTACAAGACAAATAAAGAATAAGAATATATATTCCTTTTGTCTTTCTTTGCGCCTTTTCAACAATAGCAAGAGGAGACTAATACGTGTCTTAGTCGGCCGACACGGCGTCGGCGCCGGCACCGACGCCGTGTCGGCCACCGACACGACCGTCGTGTCGTCCAGATGTGGCCGGGGCGTTAATCTGGATTATTCCACTTTTTTATTTATTCTAGCTACCAAGGACACCGGAAGAATGGAGAAACATTGCAGATGCATATTTTAAAAGATGGCAAGTGCCTAATTGTCTTGGATCAATGGACGGGAAACACGTAAAATTGAAATGTCCTCCAAAGAGTGGCAGTGAATACTACAACTATAAACATTATTTCAGTATTGTGCTTTTTGCTTTAGTAGATGCTGATTACAATTTTTTGTACGCTAATGTGGGATGTCAGGGTCGGATTTCAGACGGCGGTGTCTTCAGTAATTCTGCATTATGCAGGATGTTAATGAATGATAATGCTTTGAATTTACCAGATAAAAATCCTTTACCCGGACGGAATACACCAATACCATTCTTTTTTTTGGGTGATGACGCTTTTCCATTGCAAACCCATATTATAAAAGCTTATGATGGAAATCACACGAAAGGCTCCCCAAAGAGGATTTTTAACTATCGTGTATGTCGAGGGAGAAGGGTAGTTGAAAATGTGTTTGGGCAGTTAGCAAATAAATTTCAGATTTTCCATAAACCTATTGAACTAATCCCAGAAAAAGCTACTATTGTAACATTGGCGTGTATACATTTGTTCAATTATATAAAACAAACCGGTGCGCTACCACAAAATGAATACGATACTGAAAATTATGAAGGAGAAGTCATTCCAGGTGAGTGGAGACGGAATGCACCTGAAAGTTGTATAGTAAACATCCCCAGAGAAGACAATAATATTACTTCAGGCCCAGATGCAATATTCACCACCGAGGATACAAGAATTGAGTTGACTAATCATTTTCTTTCTGATGTCGGTACATTAGAATGGCAATATAACCAATAAACGCCCTATAGTAAATTAAAGTAAAACTCATAACATAATTCTGATTTATTTTTTAATATTTGTATAAAAAGTGCCCAATAAGTCTCTTGACAAGAATCATTTTTACTTTAATTTGAACAATAAAGCTTTTATCAAAGTAATGTGTTCTTATTAACAATCACACATATTATACATTCTTAGCTAAGAAATAGTAATAGCATAAATTCTGAACACATGGCAAATTTTTCTTTTAGTGTTTTTATGTAATTTTATACAATAAGCGATGCAGATTCCGATATAAAGATACAAACAAAATAAATTGAGAAAAGGCAATTTCATCCTTAAATATCTATGGATTTAAGGATGTTAAAATATTTTCAATATCCTGGGTACTATTACGAGTTAGAGGTGAGATTTCTTCCTCAAATGTTTCTGAAGGTGAAACTGTCTCGTGGGATTGGGCGGAGTATACGGATGTTGAGTAGTTTGTAGGTGCAGCCGAATAGTATCCTGGATGACTGTGTGTTGACGATGGTCTTGAAAAATCCGAAAACATATCGGCTCGACTGCCAGTTTCGGCTTCAAATATTATATTATTGATCCGATGTCTTACAATAGCTTTCGTTGACCGCTCCATTTTTCTTAACTGGCCCGCAATATAATCTCTAAACAAACCATCCTCATCTTTTTCTAGTATCCTTGAGGCATTTTGTCGTTCGGAGACATTCTTCATAATAGTCAGTGCTTCGGACACCATCTCATCTTTTAGATTAATTCTAGGACGTTTACTTGGTCTTGGCAACTCTGATAGAGTTTTTTCTGTTGATTGTGATAAATTATTTTCTGTTGCTTGTGAATGTGAATCCTGTTGTGAATGGTGTTCCGCCGGCTTATCCTGGATGAGCAGATAATTTATCAATTATATTATATTATTAAGTATAAAACAAAGTATCGCATGAAAGAGTACACAATTAGGATTGATATTATAATTAATACTTTTATATTATATTATATGGGGTGATTCTATCCATCAATATGACCAACATTTACTATTGGACCAACATCAAAATCTCAAAAAAAATAATTGGCCTCTCCATACAAAATGGATCAGCTGACCGGGCAATTAGTATGGAGACATCAAAAATTTTTTCGAGATTTCAGAGGTGGTTCCTTAGTAAGTGTTGGTCATATTGATGAGCAGTATCACCCCATATAATAATTATCACACATTGCTTTTACACCCTGTATATGTATGCGGGTGTTTATTGTGTATGTGTAGTAGTTGAAATTTGTTTTTTGACAATTGGCCTTGCTTATTAAATAATTACAATGAAAATTCTTTGTTCAGAAATCAAGGTTAATTGCCAAAAAAAATATTCAAATTAAAAAGGTAAAAGTGTGAAATACAGGTGGAATTGAATCCACGATTGCTCAGTGAGCAGTGCAGTGAATGTGTCAGCCAAAGGTACCTAGTGAGTTCGAATCTCGCTATTAATTATTATTACTATTTTCAGCTTTTAATTAACAAATAATATTACTTAGGTACAATACTTACAGTATCAATTGTTCTAGTAGGCACATTTTTATTGCGCAGAAAATGTAATGGTTTGTAGGCAAACCATTTACTTTCATATATTTCCTCGGTACCCGCTTCGCTTCTTTTCGCGGTAATAGTGACTAGTTAAATTTTTTATTTTTCTTTCTACTTCAGTAACAGATGTAGACAATTCAGTTGCAATGTCATTAAATGCGTCGAAGCGTTTTGGCCGCAATTTATAGTCACAGTGTTTTGGATCCCATAATAATTGTTTTGAACGATAGAGTTCTATTAGTTTTATCACTTTTTCGTCTTCCCATTCCATATTGTTTTAGTTGATAAAAAAAACACAGTCACGCACGTCACTACTCCTCGAAAGTCGGCGGGCAACTGAGCGGGGGGCGCCGCGCCGGGCGTGCCGCGCGCGGGCGCATGCCGCCGGGCCGGCGGCATGCGCCCGCCGGCCGGTCGTTCAAAATCAGGCCGCCGGCCTTGCCCGCCGGGTTCGTGCCGCCGGGCCGGCGGCTTTGGTGTGTAGACACCTTTAGATATCCTCAAAGATCTAAGTAACTAAAGATCTGAGGAAGATATCTACCGAGCCCGGGGATTACAGTCGTGATCATATATTTTAACTTTTATATCCTTGATCTTAGAGCTCGTCTTTCAAGCTGATAGCGTGAAGATGGAGCAATAGAAGATTGGTTGATAACAAGTTACTTCACGAAGGGTACATTTAAAGTTAACTAACATTTTACGAGATAAACAAAATTTTGTTTTGTTGCAAACAATGACGAAAATGAGAACAATGACGAATCCTTTGAGTAGAAAGGTCCGGCTGCAAGTATAGGTATTCTTGCCGATACGAGACGAGATTATCATGTTTTTTGTTGAATGAAAACGTAAGATATATCCATTTTTTGTTGAAAAAAGCGACGTAATATCTTGCTAATTACATACCTACATCAAAACAACAATGATTCTAATGAACAAAAAATGACAGGTTTTTCCCAATATGTGCGCATTTCGATAACAATGGCTGCGCTAGCGCATGTACCGAATTCATGCATGGCGGACCGGACGTAATTGAATAATATCAGAATAGCACAAAAAGTATTATACTCGTAATGTAATAAGTACCTACTTAGCTCATCAGCGCTTTTGTCTTTGACTGTCGCAAGTGTCTTGAAAACGCGTCTGAGTTCGAATAACTCGATCTTTACAATGTATTTGATACTTTGTATTGTATAAAGAAAGAAAGAAAAATATTTATTTGCAACACACAAGAAGTTAAAAACAGAAAAAATAAATAAAGACCGGCCAAGTGCCAGTCGGACTCGCGCACGAAGGGTTCCGTACTATCTATATATAAAAAAATGAATTGCTGTTCGTTAGTCTCGCTAAAACTCGAGAACGGCTAAACGGATTTATCTTATCTTGGTCTTGAAATGTTCGTGGAGGTCTAGGGAAGGTTTAAAAGGTAAGAAAAATGCGAATAACTGCCGGGAGAACCCTAAAAATAGCCCTTTTCTATTTCCCATACAAACGTTTTTTAAATAAGTACGAAGTCTGCCGGGTCAGCTAGTTATCTATAAAAACGCCAAAAAAACACTTGTTGCATGGTCCCTTAAATATTTATTTTAGTATTTTTTTACTGTTTTTTAGTATTTTTTGTTCTTCTTCTTCTTCTTAAATTATGGCATCTGTCTCTTAGAGAACAATTTTGCCAGTGTCAAGTGTATTTATTTATAAGTATTGTCAAGTTGTCAAGTCAATTTTAAACAAAAGATGGCTGTTTTGTTGAAAATTCTCGGGATTTCCTCCGATGGAATTTGAAGAGAACTATTCACTCTAATTCACATATTTTACACTCGCGTCAAGAACCCGGGCTTTATTGGCAAAATAACCACCAAAATTACGCAATAAAACTCAAAATAACACGAGAAATAATATAAAAACCAGAGCGACGTAGTTGTCAGACAAATGCACCGGAGAAAATCCGTATTTTTTGTTATAGCGGCAACAGAAATACATCATCTGTGAAAATTTCAACTGTCTACCTGTCACGGTTCATGAGATACAGCCTGGTGACAGACGGACAGACGGACGGACAGCGGAGGCTTAGTAATAGGGTCCCGTTTTACCCTTTGGGTACGGAACCCTGAAAAAATATTGTTTTGCATACCAATGCAATGATTGATTCAGGCGTGATTTTGCGGAAATCCATTACAAATACTAAAAAGGACGGAAATGTCTAGTACTTTCCCGCTAAAACTATTATCTAATGAGGTTATTAATTAAGCTTATTAATATTAATGAGCCCCACAAAATGCCTTATAGAAATATTATTAATATTAATAATCCCAACACCACACCTCAAATAGAAACTCGACACGTGTTTCGCTTCTCCACGAAGCATCCTCAGGACGGTTGACTCGCTCCGCACTGGTGTTGCTCCACCGAGCGCCGAGAGAAAAGTTCACTTTGTAAGTACTAGACATTTCCGTCCTTTTCAGTATTCATACCAATGCAATTAACAGTGTAGGTATTATCTAAACTAGTACAATATTGAGGTAAAGTTTGAGTGTAGAAGTTAATTACCTACTGAAACTAATCATCCAATTTAAAAATTATTTTACCAATGTGTTGAATTAATTTTCAGCATGAACATTTACACTTTTAAGGCCCAACATTTTGCAAAATTGCAAGTATTGCAACCCTAATCATTCTATTACCGCTTAATAGATTACATTGAAATTGCACTACACAATACTCAAGGATAAATCAACCGGAGCTAAAACACGAATTAGTTAGAAAACCTTAGTTAAAAATCATGTCAAAAACACCTCTGATAAATCAGAAATTCCCTAATATATCCAGAACAGTAAGGTATTTTGAATTTCTATTTCACATGAATATAAATCAGTTAATTTGAAACAAATCAACCCAGCCCTTTTTTTGAAATAAGCTATTTACTTGAACATATTTATGTTTTTTATAAATTGTCGCTTTCGTTATATAATTCAGAGCAGGCATATTATCATGCCGCACTCTACTTACTTGTCATTTGGGTATTTCGCTTCGTGCTATGTCTGATTCCGCGGAGATCCGCGTTGCTATACGGACCTATGTCACTTTTTTTTTGTAACTTTTACGTAGGTAAGGAATAGTGAGACGAGTATTCTGGGCCTTAAGAAGAAAGATTTGTATTTAAGTATGCTTGTAACGAGTAAAATCAAAAACAACAAGACCGATTTAAAAAAATATTATTATATAAAGACTAGAATAATTAGGGATCCTTACTAAAACTTCAATAATGTAATACAAGGTGCAAAAATACAGCCACATTATATTTTGTCGCATGCGCTGCGGAAACTATTGATGATAGAATAAAAAAAAATTCAACTATAATCCAATATTATAAATGCGAAAGTGACTCTGTCTGTATGTAACCTTATCACGAGTAAACGGCAGAACGCATTTTAATGAAATTTGGCAAGTTGATAGATTGGATTTTGGGAAAGGTATAGGCTAAATTTTAACAAAAAGAAATTTAATGCGGACGTAGTCGCGGGCAACTAGCTAGTAGGCTATATTTTGTGTAGGTACCTCGCGGGCAAAGCCGCGGGCTTCACTTACTCCTTTAGTGGCAGGCTCCTGAGGCAGAGCTTTCATGAGATAGTTTCGCTCCGTCTCAGAGATGCGCGGATGCTGGGCTGGCGTGTCGTACACCACAGCGAACCACGCCACTGACCACATCACGCCGATAATACCTGCAAATAAGACAAAATTAAAAATTTTAAAAACCCCCCGACATCTAAACCTTACCCTAACATGTCATATTAAAGTCATGGCTACCTTACCATGTTCTTTCAATATCATATAACACGGTACTAAATTTCAAATCGATCGGACACAAGGAAGTTAGTCAGATCCCCTCATCAACTAGAAAAGAGCTGATGATCTTCAAACGGCTGAACAGATTTTCATGAAACATGGCTAAGAACACTCAGGATAAAACTATCTATGACACAAAAAAAACTAAACGAAAATCGGTACATCCGTTTGGGAGTTACGATGCCACAGGCAGATACACAGACACACAGATACACAGACACACAGATACACTGACAGACACGTTAAACTTATAACACCCCTCTTTTTTGTCGGGGGTTAAAAACACAAAAATCTAAATATCTTTATTCATCACAGGATTCATACGTGTCTGCCTTACAATGTCAGGTGAGTTTAGGTGCCAATTCCAGTCCTATCCCCAGTACGAACGGGCGCAACTCGCTGGGCCCTAGCGCTTTAGTTAGACCATATAAGACTAAACAGGTAAATTAACAAAGTATTAGGGCAACTGTTGTAGCTGAAGTAAAAGCTAAATACATTTAGGATTAGATTTCAATAGCCCGAATCAAATGTAGGAAGGCACAGTGATCTATCCGGGCCCGAATATAGTGCGTAGGCAACATCGAATAGATTCACCAAATATTTTATTTCAGGGAGAGTCAACGCGACGTTCGGTGTGGGTCGCGTGTGGGCGGGATGTAATTATAACGCCATGAACTCACCAGTGAAATAGAAAGCAGACTCCCATCCGAAGTGAGCGATCAGGAATCCGCATATTGGCATCGTCATAGCCGCGCCGAGGGAAGAAGCTGCAATAAATGGACATTATTGCAATTTTAAGCGCGCGAACTTTGTACCTGGCCATTCTACACGGTTTTTTCATTGTTCTCACTTTCGTCATTATTCGCAACAAACAATTTTGGTTATCTCGTAAAATATTAGTTAATTTTAAATGTAAAATAAAAAAATATGATCACGACTGTAATCCCCAGGCTCGGTAGATATCTCCTCAGATCTTTAGTTACTTAGATCTTTGAGGATATCTAAAGGGGGTAGTCAGAGGAAAGTCCAAACATGACATTTGGTACATGCCCACATTTTGCACAGCAGTTAGTATTCCGTACGTGACAGGCTGCAAGCCCATCCCCGCTTATAAGAATACTAACCTATGACACATACCTTCGAATTTTTGGTTCTAGGGTATGCCGGTTTCCTCACGATGTTTTCCTTCACCGTTTAAGAGCACTGGCATTGCGCACATAAATTTTTCGAATGGAAAAACTCATTGGTGCACGACCAGGTTTGAACCCACGACCTTCGGATCGTGAGGCAGGGGTGCTACCACTACACCACCAGCGCTCTTTAAATGTACCCTACGTGAAATAACTTATTATCAACCAATCTTTTATTGCTCCTCAAAAAATTGGTTGATACGAAGGGTTCATTTAAAATTCACTAATATTTTACGAACTAACCATTGTGCAAAATGTGGGCATGTGCCAATTATCATGTTTGGACGCGCTTCTTTATGTATCCTCAAAAAGATCTAAGTAACTAAAGATCTGAGGAGATATCTACCGAGCCTAGATATTACAGCCGTGATCATTTCTTTTTTAAATAGATTACGAGTTAACCAAAATTATTTGTTGCGAATAATGACGAATTATAAAACTGTGGAGGAGAATCGGTCCTCTATGAGGTAACACCTTGTTAGTCAGTGTTGCCACAATGATTGCTGTTCTGAACTCTCCAGGGAACACGCAATCGGTCTTTGTAGAATGAATTTATGATGCAATGGTTCACCGACGTTGTAAGCTTGGAACACTAAACTAAGCACATAGCAAAGTGTTACATAGTTTTACAATATGCTAAAAGGTATTTTTTACATCTCTTCACCGGTTTTTTTCAAAAATAGTTGCCACAATAGAAGTTATTTAAAGGTCGCCACTTTACATCACATTGTCACGTGAACAAATACTTTAAAAAAAGTTCTATTACTGCCCCGGTAGCCTAGAATTATATATACCTACATGATGGATTTTTCCTTGGAAATGTACAATAAATATTTATTTGATTGTTTATGTTAGGTTATCGAGTCATCCCGCGATAAGTCGACAGTCGACATAAGTTTATTGTTGGAAAATTTCCGTCTAGGTTCTGCAAGCGGGTCAATGCATTATCTATGACGCGGTATGACGCGACTCGCGACCATCTTGATTTGAATGCTTCATTTCAACCCTAGATCTTACCACTCATTCAACATACACCGTGAAATTTTAATGGTTGTTTTCCCGCGGCAGAACAACTTGCCATAAGGAGTACTTTCGAAACATAGAGTAAAAGTAAAAAATAAAGATTTTTTTGTTTTAAAATAATTTAATTAAATATTCATCAACTCGAAAACGTGAGGAACAATAGTAATATTAGACGTAACTTGTAGGTACTATTCGAATAGCACGCGCCGCCGGCCGCCTTCGCGTAGGTATCGGGATGAATTACTATTGGTTCGTGGTCGCTTTCGAATTAATTTTCACAATGGTACATCTGTATTTTTTGTTTCTAATATTTAATTTGTCTATAGAACGATTGTGTTACCAAGACAAAACCATTTCGCTGCGGGAAAACAACCATTAAAATTTCACGGTGTATATCTCGACAAAAACCTTTCTATTAAACGGTTTCGTCATTGTTGTCACTTTTTGCAACAAACAATTTTGTCATTGTTTGCAACAAACAATTTTGTCATTGTTTGCAACAAACAATTTTGTTGATCTCGTAAAATATTAGTTAATTTTAAATGTAACCTTCGTAAAATAACTTATTTTTTTAAAATTAAGTTGGTTAAAATAACGGTAAAATATCAAATTGAGTAGAAACAACCGACATCTCCTGCGTGATAATAAGGTCAATGCATTATCCCATACGCGATATGACCCGAGAATCTTGATTTGAATGATTCTCATTCCAACCCAAGATCTAAACCCATCTATATACAGTGGACCCCCGATAATCCGGCCCCTGTCTAATCCGGCGCCCCCTGTAATCCGACATGACTTAGAATTACATGTATGTTTGACAATCTTTGCTAATACATATAGATCACGCAGGTTTGAACAGGTCACAACTCGTACGCGCCACCGCTATTGTGCTCGACGCGTATGCATTGTTTTACTTAGTTGATTATTTTGGTAGATATGTATGTGCATTTATGCTTAATTTTATAATAAAACGTAAGCTCTCAATTGTTATTTAATTTACTAAATTCGACTTACATAAATTAAGTCTGATTTGTACTTCAAAGTACATACATATGTACGTATAATATATAGATTCTTGTCATTAGATATGTAATTTGTCGGATTACAAGGTACTCTTTCGTAAAAAAATCCGGACTATAGGGGTCTTAGGCAGTGCTCTATAATCCGACAAATTCGATAGTCCGACACTGCCCTGCATAATGTTTGCCGGATTACCGGGGGTCCACTGTATATAAAAATGAATTGCTGTTCGTTAGTCTCGCTAAAACTCGAGAACGGCTAAACGGATTTATCTTATCTTGGTCTTGAAATGTTCGTGGAGGTCTAGGGAAGGTTTAAAAGGTAAGAAAAATTCGAATAACTGTCGGGAAAACCCTAAAAATAGCCCTTTTCTATTTCCCATACAAACGTTTTCTAAATAAAATGTAGAGTCAATTTGAACTTTATTACTATTTAATAAAGTTCATATTAAATTATAATCACTCACTGTTGTCTAAGCAATGTAGAAGGCGGTACGAAGTTTGCCGGGACAGCTAGTTAAATATAATTCTCAACAAAACCTATGAACCCTCCTAATATTATGTAATTTCTAATACCCAGTAATGGATGGATTTACATAATGAGGTTTAAGTCGCAAACTAGATAGAAAAGGCGTAAGACAAGGACGGGGCGAGGACGCAATTGTTTGCGTTAATGTCGTACCCCTTGGAATAACATTACTAGTTCCAGAACACCCTGTATGTAGACGAGACAGCGTTTTTTCTGCCCGTTTTGCGTCGCGACGATTCTATAAATTTTGTAATAATTGAAGTTCACTGGTGACGGCTGTATGTAGAAGAGACGGGGCGCGGACGCAACGTTTCTTCTGCCCGTTTTGCGTCGCGACGAGACGCTTCTATAAATTTTGTACAAATTGAAGTTTACTCCTGACGCTTCTTTGTCTATCGGCCTTGCAGCTTAGAACCATATAGTTCCCTACTATTTGCACCATAGGTATGTTTACTGATGCCTTTAATAGGTATGGTTTATGTATATGTTTAAATATATACCTACTCTCGGGACTTAATCGCGTATTGTGAAACATTCTATTTACCGTTTTCAGTCTACTCGTGACCACGGTGATTGTAATATCATCGAAACGTCGAGGTAAATAGAATGTTTCACAATACGCGATTAAGTCCCGAGAGTATATATTTAAACATGTTTCCAAGTCGCGATAGTTTAAAAAGTGGTTTATGTATAGTTCAATAATCGTTAAAATGTTTACGATCGAATTAGCAACAGGTAGTCCTGAATGTCAACACGAGGTTCACGGTGAAATAGCAAGGTGCTGGTAAAAACCTAAAGGTCGTCGCACACTTGGTTTTTTCCTCAAAACCTAGACCTAGATGGCAGGAAGGGCGGGGCGTGACTAGATTGGTATACATAATCCTAGTACCCAAATAAATAAATAAAAACGGCCAAGTGCGAGTTTTTGGGATCTATAAAATCGGCAAAAAAATCACGTTTGTTGTATGGGAGCCCCCTTAAGTATTTATTTTATTCTGTTTTTTAGTATTTGTTGTTATAGCGGCAAGAGAAATAATATCATCTGTGAAAATTTCAACTGTCTAACTATCACGGTTCATGAGATACAGCCTGGTGACAGACGGACGTACGGACGGACGGATGGACGGACAGTCTTAGTAATAGGGTACCTTTGTGTACCCTAAAAACTAGCTACTTCAGATATTTTTATACCTACAGTTTGTGAAAAAATAGGGTGACCATGATGAAAATATAATTTATACTTTATTGGGATATTTTTTTCAAACATATATAAGTAACATTAAAAATATTTCTATCCTCATGTCATTCATAAAAAGCACTTAGTATTAATATTTTAGTAAATAATAAATAAGCTTTAAGCAACTACAGTGAAACAAATAAAATGGTATCTCCGATATCGAATGCAGTACCTAATATCTGACGACCCCATAACCTGTACATTTCCAATCAAAACCAAGATTTACACAATCGCATTACAGTAAACGTAAACATTAATAATAAATCGGTATCAATCATTGATTCGAATAAGGAGGTTTTGTTACTTATTATTTATTGATACTCACGCGATTTATTAACCCACATTCAATATAATGGACCACCTGTTTAGACGTATTTATGTATTAAATGCAGGGTAATAACTTAATCATAATTTCCCATTAATTTATGTCATAGGAAATAGAAACAATGACAGTGGGAAACAAGGAAAGGTTGTGTTTTCCACCTTGAGCAATGCATATGACATGTATTTTTAATGTACCTTTCCGCCTGATTCTGGTCCGCAATAAATGCAGATAGAAATAAGGAAGTCCATCGTTTCAAGATCATGCATGAGTATAATCGTGACTGGTATTAGCAGATAAGATTAATTGCACGGATAAAAAGAACGTTTGCGTTATGGCGAGATATCTTTATATTACATACCTAGGTAATATACCATACCTACTATGTCAATATTATCCATCATACAAGTTTAAAATGCAGCTTTATTATTTAACAAACCGTTTCCGGCAGTTGCATATCGCTCCCAGTGATGAGCTGTCATAATTCCATTGAAAAATGTTTACCCAAGCGCGACCCCACTCAAATAAAACACCACGTGACCATACAAAAATAACGCTAAGCAATTCTCGGAGCGGTTAACTACAGCATAGCAACGGTTGCGCAAGGTTAAATCGCGCGGTCAACTTATACCGACCAATCAGCAGCCGCGGTTGCTGTGACGTCAGCAACCACGCCTGCGCGCGCCTCCCGTCGCCATACTGCCGCTTTCAAATGCACACGCTACTGCGAAATTTTCTACGCTTTTGCGATAACATTTGCCCCAAGCCGCGCCGCCTGCCGCCGCCGAGCCCTTCTGACGTAGCCAGATAATTTATAACGACTAAACAATATCAAGCAGTCCCTGTCTTGCAATTTTTATTAAAAAATACTTTCAATCAATCAAGGTTTCATTATTAAAATCGTCTATGGCGATTTGGCGGCGAAGTATTTCTGTTGACATTGGATTTGCGAATGTCAACAAAACTAGCAAATCTCAATTTGTCTAATAAACTGGCTGTGTTACCTAAAATGGCCGTCAGTAAAACCCAATAAACATTACGCAAGACACTTGTCTTGTAACCATCTTGTAACACGCAAAACAGTTAAATCAAAACCAGTTACTTACCCATCATGTTAGACATGAATTTTGATCTGTCCATTGGTGGAATCCATTTCGACGCCATTGGAAGGATGGCAGGCCATGTCGCTCCGAGCAGGAATCCTAGGAGTATCCTTAAAGCTACGATCCATCCGAAGCCGGCTACTGCGGCCCCAGGAGTAAGGAGGGTCAGTATACTGGCTAAAAGCGTGCTGTAGCCAAATACTCGCCTGTTGAAAAGATATTACCAAAGTTATTGTTTCGAGTATCAAGCGTATTGTTTCGAGTAACAAAGTTATCGTTTTGAGCATCTAAAGTTATGTTTTCAGGTTTATAAATACATGTTTTTTTGCCCAACAGTATTTGCATGGATATAATGTGATACGCCAAGTAACGCTAGATATTCTTAATCACCGTCCACATCGCTTAGAAGACACGCAAATATTTCACGAATGATCACATGCAACGCTTCATTGCTCGCTCTCATAAAAACCAACCGTGCGTACACAAATCGAGAATATTCTACTCGAATGGTTTTTAGATACTAAAGTTTCATTTTTCATCAAAAAGCAGCAAATATTTGTCTGATGCTTATCACATAGGTAGGTACTTCACAGGGAATTCGAATGTTACGACTCAGGCAAGACTATGATTGACAATTGGGTTGTTTATATTTTTTTAAATTAAAATATTAATTATGTACTTAAGTAGGTACATGAAGGTTAACGAGCACAATCATAACCCATTTAAAGCATGAGATAAATAAAATCATTACCTACAAGTACGCTTTCAATTATAAATAAAATAGCAAAATAACTGGTTTAAAACTCGATTTTAGCGTCCTCAATAATGTTATTCATTGATATTAGTCACTAACCAGTTACGTGGTTGGCCCGATAAGCCGGCGCATAAATTGAACAGTGGCGCATAGAGCGATCACATCTTTGACTGTTACTTACTCCAGTTAAATTAACTGTCAATGTGTCAATCTTTGATTTAGATTTGACATTTCCTGATTAAAATATTAGAAGAGTTTAAAGAAACTAAAAATATTATTACGTTAATTACACAAATATTCCGCACTGGCCGGTTTTTCTCATGCCTCTAAGGTTTTAATTTATGCGCATTTGTTCAATTGTGAGTAATTACGGCAGTTTAAATAAATGGCAAGGACTAAAAGAATCGGCACAAATAGCTTCGTTGACTTATGCTGACCCTTCTTCTAATGTTTCTAGAAAGTTCGGCGCTAAAATTGATCTGTCACATATAACATTTAAAGAGCAAGGCGATGGCGCACTTGCACAAACTGTTATGCTGTAATGTTTTATCCCTGATTTCCGTTTACGAATTTCCGTTTGGGAAGTGCACAATGCTAATCAACTAAATTTGCTACAATCCATATTCACTCAGACTGAATTATCTTTGATGTCTTACCTTACATAGTACGTAATTATGCACACTCACAGCAGCACATTAAATAATTATACAGGTTTCACTAACCTTGCACCGATGATCTCAGCGAGCCGGCCGCCTGGCAACTCCGTGAGGACGTAGCCCCAGAAGAAGCAGCCAAGAAGTAGATTTTTCTGCTTCGTGTCCCAGTGGTAGCGTGTCTGCTCTATGTGCTCCGGATGCTGTTTGAAATAAACAAACTTAAAACGCCATTATATCTACGACACTTAAAATAACACTATTAAACAAGACATGTGCTCCAGAATAATAACCGTGTTACACGTTTTTATACGGCTAGTTCAAATGAAAGTGTGAAAGTGGATACGATAAAACAAATTATCAATATATTCCATCGATATGTTTAGTTGAAACCAAACAGGACTAGCGTAGGCAATAAAGACGCTTTAGAAGCAAAATGACAGAACGGTTTAAACTTAAATTATGTCCGTTTTGACAGTGCAACGCTAATTTGTAGTTTTATTTCATTGACAGACAAGTAATATACTTGTCACTTCTTGTCGTGTGTCACTATTTTTTCAAACCAGTGTATGAAAGGATTAAAGTATTGTTCTGTAAGAGACAGATGCCATAATTGAAGAAGAAGAAGAAGAAGAGTTTCAGAGGCCCATTTCAATTGGCTCATTCAAAAAAGCGATTCAAACTCACGACCTTTGGATCGGAAGGTGCCACTACCACAAGTGCCTTCACTTGTCACTAGAGCAATTACTGTTACCAGATTATGTAAACCCGAGTTACAGAACGCTTGAAACTAGCTAGTAGTCAACAGTAACTGGTAAATAGGTATGATGCACCCAGTTCGTTGACTCGCTGGGACTGATTTCACTAGCGCCGGGGAATTTGAAATAGGCTCACGGTAATATATTACAACATTTAAACGGTATTACAGCTTTTACTGGAGTTTTTTATAGCCGATAAATACTAAGCTTTCTTAATAGGTACTAATTACATCGCTTATGAATATGAATACTTTAGCTGATATAAAGTAACAAGTAGACAAAACACATGACTGTTCTGGCACTTGCTAATTGTTATTTTGAGCTAAAAATGTATATGCTAATGAGCTATAATAAGTCATTGACGAATAATTTATGTTATGGCAGTGTCCAATTCAAGATATGAATGAATATCTACATTTTAAAATGCTCAAATTGGTTCCACAAATTGAGTATTTTAAGAAATGTTGTTGAGAACCGGAAATTTCAATCACGATGCAGTCAAGTCGAGCTGGAGGAACTACACAAACATTGTTGTTTGCTTGTTAATTTAAGCTAAGAAAATGCTTCTAGGTTCGTCATACGGTAGTTGCTTGCTTACCTACTTGACTTAACTGGTATACAGACTTTACAGACGGACCGTAACGTTATTGGAAGTGAATAATTATCATATTTTAGGCAAAAGTCAAGGATAAATCACTGTCTATATGGACACATTGTCTATATAGGTACATACATCTACTAATAAAGGCACTAGAAAAGAAGACTTTAGTTTTAGCCGCTTCAGTTTAGTTACAAAACCTATTTTGCGTTATAATCAACATACATAATAACATTCAATAGATCTACACGAACGTTAATAGAAAAACCGAAACAAATTAGTCTACTGAAATTTCAGACGTCAATTTTTACACAACAGTTTTAATAGAGCTATTTTTCGAAACATTCGGTGTTAGCGCGAATCCATAACAATCTGTTGTGCAATGGATATTCTACACTTTGTTTTGAGAACCTTTCTCAAAACAAAATGTAGATCTCTGTTTTTACCTCTTCTTCCTCTCTCTCTTACCTCTGTTACGTTGAGGTGGTGAGTGATGTTTAGGAGGGATGTCTGGTTGTCTTTGCTGTCGTATAGCATCTCTACAATGGCGATGGTCAGGTTCACCCGGAGAGCGTAGTTTAGCATGAAGCCGAGAAGCACCATAATGTTTAGCACTTGAACGCATGTTAGACAACCTTTGGACAAAAGAAAATATAAATTAAGCATGATGAGGATCGCGTGTATCGCGCTAATGCCTACTGTCAAATATAATGTCAAAAAAAAGCAATAAAATTTAATTTATTTATTTATCACTGTACAAAATTTTTTAATACGCATTTGTATAATTTTTAACTCAAGTGTGATTTAATTGTCTTGATTGCTTATTGACAAATCCGCACAGAATACATAATTAGCTCGTTGTCATTTCAAACATTTGGTTTTAATTGTTAATATACACATTTTAAATTGACTCACTCAATTGCCTCAATTTCAGCACATAGTCACGTCACGGAAGTGACATAATATATATTTTTTTTTTTATATATCTCTTGTTTACTACAATCTGTCTCCATTTGGTGGGACATTCAGTAATATGTTGGGCGTGTTACGTTGTCGTGATAGGCGTGTGACCCTTGTCACACCCTGTAATTTATTTCTTTAAGTTTCTACTTGGTTAGATCTTGGGGTATTCTGCGTTTCAGTCGTCGCGTAGTTTGTTCGTTGTTCATAAGACCTTGGGCTAGGGTGTTGGGGTGATTTACTATACGATCCTTGTGTGTTGTGGTGTAGTTGGCTATTTCCTGTTTCACCGTTGGTATGTTCAGGTCTTTATGAAGGAGCTCATTTGGGACAAAGCAGGGAGCGTTGGTTATTGTTCGCAATGTTTTGTTTTGAAATCTCTGCAGTATTTCAATGTTTGAGTGCGATGCTGTACCCCAGACTTAATATAAATGACTGTGGGATTATATAAACCGGTGACTATTTATACAAATATGTAAACATACCTTATAAAGCTCATATCTCTGCATTAATTATTACAGACTTAATTAAATGATGTCTGGTATTCGGAGTATTCAAGTTTAACTAACAATAAATTGAAAAATATAAAGTAACAATGCTACTTGAATCCTTTCATAATGTATACAATCGTAAGGTTCATAATTTTGACTTTACTTAAAAATTTGGCATTATTATCACATCACCTGTAGAACACCCTGAAGATATATAAGTACAAAATCCAGTCGCATGGTCACCCTAGCATTAGAACCATTAGTAAAAATGAAATACATAAGTACGGTATTTTTTTCTCACACATCGCTTGTAAGTAACTAATTAATCAATAGCTCACAAACGAATAGTAACTATGTTGGTATATCAATGCTAAACAAGCTTGTCAAGTTTTTATAGCACCCATTAATTCCAATTGAAATTGGTTAGTTCTATTAATAACCTAGATGAAAAATGACACGGGTAAAACGATATGGAAAAACTATTCTCAGATTTTCAAGAGCGTAGGTCAAATTGTTTCATTGCAATTAAATTGAAGTCGCATTTCAATGAGGGTTAAGTGTATCTTGCTATTTAGCAATTTTCTAGATCGAGTTAGCTGAGCGGAAAATTCTCGAAATACCTACCTACTTTCATTAGTAGGTAAGGTACCTACTAGATGGCTTCAAGCTGCCAATCGGAACATTCATAATTAGTGACACTAAATGGGATTACAAATTTATCTAGATCGGTAGGCAAATACGAATAACGGTACTTAATAAGTAAGTATGCACTTAAGAGGTCTGTAAACGGGCAACAAAAATTGCATCTTGTTGGCTATTTTTATTGACCAATATCTAATATTAGCAACTTTTCCCTTTGCTGCAATGAAATTTTGCAATACCTACATTGCCTTTCAAGATTCGGGAACTGGAATGCTGAGGAATTTTGTTCATACTCGCGGGGTACCGTGCGGCTAGACCTCGCAATATGCAGTGAAGTCAAAGCAGGATAAATCATTTGCAATGTAGCCGGCTAGACATACTTGCGACTATAATGGAAATATCTTTGCAATATCGCCGGGCTACACAGCAATATTGCAGTAGGCAAAGATTTAAATCGCAGATATGCCCGACCGCCAAAAACTGTGGCACTGTTTTTACTTGTGTGTTTTAACAAAATGCCGATGCACGCACACTAATAATTAGTAAAAAATGAACCAAACAGCTATTTCGCCATTTATTGTGCAATTATATTGCACGAAAAAATATAGTTATTCCTGTTGTACCCTGAAATTGAAAATATTTGGTGTGCCAAATGAGCGAGCTATCTCATTTCGTGTGGCAACAAAACGGCGCGGTCTCAGTACCGTACGGGCATATCTTCGATTTAAATCTTTGGCAGTAGGTAATTGTTGCACTGTGTTGAGGGATATAATCGGCAACTTGGCGGCTATATCATTGCAGCCAGAAATTGTCAAAAAAACTAGCTCGTTTACGAGCACCTTGTACAGCTAATACACTGCCTACTTACCTACAACGTAATGCCAGCTAACGGTCTCAAAAATGAATACAAACAAATAATGAATTCGTATACCGAGGTTGACAGCTGACACAACCCACTTACAGACCGGTTTTGCCGTCGGATTATCATGAATTTACGTAATAAAAAGTACAATTTGATACAAGGGCGGGGTGAAATAGTTGGGGTCGTTGAATCCATAGCAAGTACCTAAAGTAAGCGAAACATGTTTAACTAGTATTTATTGCCTAAAAAACCCAACTGAAAAGTTATTGAAATGAATTTGGCGCCAAAAATCCGCCATTTTGTTTTTTTTTGTATACCCAGTGTCACTTTCACAGTGTACGAATAACGTCACCTCTCAAGCTAAAATCTATCGATCGATCAGGCCGCAGAACGTGCTAAACAATTATACATACATGTAGGAACTCTCAAAAAACATAACCCTTCTGGCGCAGTCGAGTAATAACCTCTTGTAGTGGGTTGAAACAGGACATATTTGTGAGAAACAGAAATACGAGTAAAATCGTGAGGAGAAACTGTGGGGTGGAAGAGGAATAAACCACCTTTCTACCCTTACCCCACGCTATAAGGGTCGACAGAACTATTAAATACCTACTTCATCAGCATTCAGCCGTCATCTCGTCGATAAACTAAAAATCCTCGTATTTGTAATGGTTTCCTTTTCAAGAATGTTTGACGTGTGACGTGCCTAGTAACGTATAGTGCTAGCCAAAACAATATCTTCATCCGTTCTCGAAAAAAACAAGGAGTTGAACTCTTGATAGACAAATACAAAATATAGTAGCAACCAACCTAGTAGAGTTCTATAAAAAGAATTGTGAGACATTACAATTCGTATAATATTTCATTGACATAATCACGAGACGACTCTTCATTTATTGAACAGTCTACGTAAGAATGCTAAAATAAGCCTGCAGAAAACAAGTTTTATTTTTTGTGCAGTAGCGCCAGTACCTACCTACAAGATTACGCTGCGGATAAACTTAATCGCAGTATTTACATTCTAGCTAGGATTCTTTAGAAGTTTATAAGACGGATATATTGTAGCTGGGAACGCGATTTTCAACCTTATACCTTAGCAACTTTGCAACTGTTCAAACAAAACTGTTTTACGTCATTGATGCCACCGCTTCTCGTGAAACGATCATTTTCGTTCTAAATTAATTTTCCCTTATGCTAAGGAAATTGCATTTGTAGGCAAGCCCTTGATATAGGTGATTTGTTATTTCTTCTAACGACGCCATAATGCTGTCGAGTGTCAAAATTCCTTACGCTTTCTCAAATTCGCAACTTGAATTGACCGCAGAATTTGCGCCCACGCATAATAAACTACGATTTCTCAGAAGTCTACAGATACTATAATAGGCAATATTTAAGTCAGTAGTTAGATAGCGATATTAAGATTTGTAATCAAAAGAACTATATCCTTAGTAGCCATCTACTTAATTAAACTAACAGCTTGTTAGCCTTTTAACGGCCTGTCAAAGTTTTTTGTGTTATTGACAAATGATTATCTTCCGTAAAATGACGTAAAATAGATAACGATAGGTACTTTAACATTATTTTTAATTTTGTAGCTCTATACACAGTTTAAGCACTAGGTAGCCGATTTATATGTCATCTTGTCTTTGGTATGACATAATATGTCAATATGTCATAGTTTCATAGTCCACCATACCTAAGTTTATGACTTTTTTTTACATAAAAATCTTAAACACTATAATATTTAACAAAAGTGTGCCACGGCCGATCGAGAACAGTTCGGCATTTTCAAAAATAAAGTGTGTTCGCCCACATTATGCCGTAAAGAGTTTTGCTAGGTCGCAAGCTAGACGTAAGTAACAATATTTGCTAAAATCTAGTATAATATAAGTTATAGGTATTATACTAGATTTTACGAATTGTTTGTATATCCTTATTTAATCCTAAAAACTGACAAGGCTTAGCACGATTAAAGATACGAGTTTTGTTTCTCATCGCTTAGTCATCTGGTGAGATTTATCATAATATCAATGACAGACATAAAATACAATTTGCAACTCAAAATCAACCAATCTTTTAATGCTCCATCTTCATGCTATCAGCTTGAAAAACGATCTCTAAAATCAAGGATAAGAAGTTTTTAAAATAACAGAAATATCAAATTAAGTAGAATCGCTCAGCTGTGTTTTAATACGTAGGTAGAAACTCTAGGTCTAGAGGCATGGATCAAATTCCTATTCAAAGAGATCTCCAAGACTGGAAGACGAGAACAATGATCATAGGACTAATACTTAAGGTACCTAGGACAGAGAATCAGTAGGTACCTATAGCTAGGTATCCAACGAGGTAACGTTACACCAATACTTGAAAATACTATTTTCCCGGTTACCTACCAAGAGAATTTCTACGAAACCCAAGTGCAATACGATACCGTTAGCTACTTCACCCACCACGCGTCACTTCATTCATAGAGAAGGCAATTAGCCAGACTACCTACCTAGGTAGATATTAGGTAGGTACCAAAGAAAGTATACCTACTCACAGTGATCTGTTACTTATCTCATACCTCTAAACGAGCAATTCTTGTATATATGTATATATTATATATAATATATAATCGGAATCTCGGAAACGGCTCCAACGATTTTCATGAAATTTCGTAGGTATGTAGGGGGTTTCGGGGGCGATAAATCGATTAGTTTCTAGGTTCTCTACTAGGTTTCATTTTCCAAAAAACACGATAAACCAGAAAAAAAACCCGAGCAAAGCTCGGTCATCCAGGTACTAGTTACTAAAGTATACTCACCTATAGTCAAACCATAGATAGATAGACTGAGTTCGTTATGTGAACTGTTTTGATCCATTCTACGGTTACGATATGAAATGTTACCTATTGCAAGATTTCTGCATTGAAAATAGTTTAATAACCCTTAAAAAAAACGCTAAATAGCAAAACTTTTTTAACGAATATGTTTCCGGAAACTCTAGACGAAAATCTAAACGGAAATCGCGATTCTATTTTGGAAATGGAAGACCGCCAAAACATCTTTTCTACGTCACTTCGCCGCGCCGCCGTAATGTTGCCAACACTTAACATTGCCTAGTGAGGAAGGTTGAAATTACAGATGCCATTGATTAAAAATTCTGCCAATGTTAGCAGATTTTTTATGAATATTCAGCAGATATATTATATACGTATGGCTTGCTATGAATCAATTAATGAATCATGTAAGTGAGTGCTTAGGTATTTATAAAGTACAACACTCAAACAAACTCGATCTAGTAGGTACCTACCTATACGGTTTTTTTTTCAAAAAAGGTAAGTAGCTGTAGCTACCTGTCCTAAAAAGAAATAAATTTTAAGTGTTGCTTAGTAATTTATATTATCCGAAGCGCAGAATAAATTACATGTATTAATAATAATATTATACTTATAAGTAAATCTTACCTGTGAAGTTCCTAGGAAACGATTGTTCTGTTTTAGCCATGGTGCCTTTGGAATGAATAAAAGTTCTGGAAAAAAAGGAAAATATTGTGTTAATGCTTGATTTGATTAATTAATATTAAACTAATATCAATATTTGAATGAAGTCTATGCTCTTGACAATCGGACTTTTTACGATCATAAAAAAAACGAATCTAAGTTATTTTATTATTCCAATTTTGTCAATCAACAATCAGTCAGTAGCAAGTCGCGCGACATACATAACCTATTTGCATACTTTTTGCTTTCTGATAAAAAATGGATGCCAGATCACCTAAGCAAATGCGCAAATGTCGAATTAGTGTCTGTTCACGCTCCAATGAAATCGACAGCAGTGCCTGGCGAGAAAGTTAAATAAATGACAACTGTTTGCGATAAAATGTATGCGGGTGTAAGGCCAACATTTGCATTCAAGTTTAAATACAACCTGAGACCAGTTTATTGAAGTGTCATTATGGTGCCAATGTATTTAAAGCTTTCCATGTAGTTATATTTGTTAGTTGAACCAAGTACATAATGTTCTATGACTCAGAGAATAACTCATTTGAGACATGCGTGTTTTGGATTTTCAATTATTTTAATAAAAGACACAGTATTAATTTTTCAAGCTCAATCGGGATTTCATGGCAAAGATTTAGCTATGAAGTGGTGAACAAATAAATGATGGCAGAGATGAAGGTATCATTTCAAGAGTAATGTTTATTTTAAACGGTGAAGGAAAACATCGTGAGGAAACCGGCATACCCTAGAATCAAAAATTCGAAGGTATTGTCATAGGTTAGTATTCTTATAAGCGGCGATGGGCTTGCAACCTGTCACGTACGGAATACTAACTACTGTGCAAAATGTGGGCATGTACCAAATGTCATGTTTGGACTTGCCTCTGACTACTTTCTTTAGATATCCTCAAAGATCTAAGTAACTAAAAGATCTACCGAGCCTGGAATTACAGTCGTGTTCATATTTATTTATTTATTTACTATTTGTTTATTTTACAGACAGAAATGATAATCAGACGAACTACATTCTTTAAGTAATAAAATTATTTTGAAAGTAAAATTTATAGTTAATGTGAATGAATAAAATAAAAAATCAGTCAATTAATGTGGAATTAAAATTTGCGCCGGTTCTTTAAGGTGAACATTAAAATGTAATGTCGCAAATAATAAAATAAACCGTTAATCGTCGCGACGTTTTGCAGCGATCACTTGGCGCCAGTCTGTAACGGATCAAGTCTACGCCTTTTACGATTCAGTAGCAAAAAAGTACTTCAATTAGCAAAAACCTCGATGAATGATAGATTAGCATAATTAAACTGAAAAAGGTGGTTGATATTTGAAACAGCAGTTTTCACAGTGGGTAATCAAAAATTTTTATTTTTTTGGTGAAGATTCTATTTATCTATTCAATTTTATTATTTTGCAGGGTTGAACCCTGTGCTGTAGGTACACAAAAAAAGTTAGAAAAACTCTTACGCGATTTTTAAAACAGTTATTATTAGTATAATTATATAATGTTTTAAAGACGCAAAATTTAAGTAAAGCATGGTTTTTGTCTAGAAAAAAATATCACTCACAAATTGCGCAGACAAAATCGAAACATGCGGCGATATTCGTAGATTCGCACAGTCTATTTCGGTAGGACACGACTCAAGGTTCTTATAACGTCAATGTGTACATACCTATCTATAATACCTAACACCATGTATGTTGTACATACAGCTACAAAAAACCTTATATAGTAAATAAATATTGCTCTTACGGCTATGGCAATTGTATGTACCTATTGATTACCTACATATTAGGTAGGTATTATTATGCGTGGGTGTTTTACTGTGTAATGCGATGTAATGTAATTTAAACAACTTATGCAAGCAACTGAGTAACAATGGAGGTGATATTCCTAATACGATTCTTTTGTAATCTAGAATTAGCATAGTTCAAGCTTAGATTTCACGTCACCAGTGTTAAATTAAAAAGTAAATAGATTGATGTAGAATTTCACGAAGTGTATTATTTGATTTTGAATCGTATATTTATGACATTAAGGCAATCGCACCAGTCTTCATGAAATAGAAATATGAAAGGTTTGGAAAATTTTCGGTCATTGTTGGAATATTTTGCATTGTGGCACGAGTGACATAGGTACCTACCTAGATAAATTATTTATTCAATACGTTTAAAGGTAATAGGTACCTACCTACATTTTTCTGTTATATTTTTTTTTAAACGATAGGATTTACTTTAATTTTAGGTTAGACTTTGGAATAAAATTAAATGCGGCGCGATTGCATAGCGGCACGGTATAGGTACCTACCTACGTTGGCAACCCTGGGACAAAAATTTGAGAATGTATGAGGATGCTTTTTTTTGCAATCACAGAGATTGACATAGAATAGAATAGAATAGAAAATACTTTATTGCACACCATAAATATTACAACAAGATAATAAATTATTTAAAACTATGTCATACAATGGGCGGACTTATCGCTGGAAAGCGATCTCTACCAGACAACCTTAGGATGGAAAGGACTGTACGTGTAATAACATGGGGTAACATCAGTGCCAATATGTATCAAAACTGATGAAGCAACGTACACACAATATACATTTAATAATGATAGTTATAAGTAAATAAACAAGACATACCAACTTACATAATAAATGCAATAAAAAACATACTACATACTTACATAAAAAATACTATAAATGTAGTAGTAGGTAGGTAGGTACCTATATTTAGGTTAAAACCTAATAATTATACATACCTAATCATAGGTAGGCAAGTCGGCTACAATAAATAATTTATGTACCTACCTTAGGTAGTACATATACCTACTTAACTACTGATTGGCATTATGGAAAAATCATAGGTAACTAGGTAGGTATGTAGGTACTTACCCAGTAGATATTTATGTCTAGGTACTACGAGTAGTAATACCCTACAATGATGTACCTACCTATTACCTACATAAATCTACCACAATCAAAGGAGGTTGGCATGGCAACAGCGGAACAGCTGTTCCTTGAAATGTTAGTTAATGGTAACCGTAAACCTACCTACCACTCTGCTGTGGGTACCCAATCTACCACACACATTGAATAGAGGAAGTTAGAAATAACTTTTTCTTAACTACATTCATAATAATAAAATCGAACTTACCTACCGTTTTATATACTAGAATAAATTAATATAACTATGATTATAACACTGTAACGTGAAACTTATACACTAATACTTCCACTGATTCTAATACGAACTAAAATTTATTCGACACAGAAACTAAATAAAATATGAATTAAATACTACGATACGATAATGTGGAGCCGAGACGGACACACAACCAACACCGGCAAGCCCAGAAACCCGACTGCTTGCTTGCTTTGCTTGATTGACTGCCGTGCCGCCGGCCAAACTGACTGACTGAGGGGCCTACCGACCGACCGGACGCGCCCCGCGCGCCGCGTGTTCCAACCAAACCAACCGGCGCGGCGACTCGAACGGACGGAGTGTCGGAGTCAACCGACACGACATCAACAAACAACACCAAGCAGTTTACACGACATCACCAGACCATGCAAGATGCTGCAATTTTTTTTATGTTTGGTTTGTTATCCTTTTGGCCTAGATTTATGTTCCTTTTCCTTGAACAAAATAAAAAATAGAAGGGTTTAACAAAAATAAATTAAAATTTAATGATAATAGTAATAATTAGTTACCTACTATTATTGAATTGTACCTTACTTATTATGATTTTTTTAAATGCCCGATCGGAGTCATGAGCTGGACTGGATAGCTAGTGTACCTAATTTGTGTAATTAAAAATCAAATGAAGGTACCCTCATAATATATTCTTAAGGAGTATTACCATGGTCGATGAATATTACAAATTTACAATAATATACAAACAAACCTGCTTGCAAGCGCTCCACACGCATCCTGCGGATCGCGGTAGGTACCTACCTATTAGGTACTTCGCGGAGTGATCTTCGCAAGATTGCGTGGCATCTAATGTGCATAAAAAAATAACGAACGTTTATGAACCTGTATTGTATTATTTTATTACTGCTTCCTATTAATCTGTATCGCGAATTAAAAAACAACAGCAAACAAAATAACAATGTGTGAAGGTGTAGGCTTCCAAAGATTCACGCGCTAAACAACAGACGTACTAGGGATACGCTAAACTAAGTGTGGAGCGGGCTTTAGTTAAAAAAACTATTAAATTTATGAAAAACTACCCACATTTAATCTTCAAAAATGCTAGTAACGATCTTTTGCAGCAATTGGCACTCGGGCACGGTCAATCAGATGCGTGACGTATTTTTTGTGCATTAAACTTAGTTTATTCAGTTAAAAAGTTTTTACAAATTATGTACATTGGACAAACAATTTTATTTATTTAATGATTAATTGATAATTAATATAAATTGACTTATAATTTATTTATAGTAATAAATAAATCACGATGGCGTCTAAGAGCAACTTTTTAACCGTAAAAACACATTTAACTGAATTCAAAGGTAATTCAGACAGAGATACAATGAGTGAGGTATGTAACATTTCCTGTTTTTTGTGATGTGCTTGTTAGATTTTTTGATTTATAACCTTTCGCCATTTTGAATTTATGATGTAGGTACAACTTATTCATCGTAGTTCAAATTAATATCCATCTAATCCTTCATCAGCTCACTATTTATCTAGTGCTATCTCAGTCCAAGATTAAGTAAAGTATATTCGTGTAATAAACAATAATAAAGACAATAGAAACATCTGAGCAAAAACCATAAACTTACCTATTTTTTTCTAGGCTTCCGAAAGTGGGACAAGCAACTCAGTGACGTCAGCAGAAGACTTACAGAAATTAGCAGTGATTCTCGGGTTAAACAGCGCTGAAGATGTGTACCAAGAAAAATTTCGCGTCGATAGACGTCGTTTGGAAGCGATGCTTGCTGGTTTGTATATTTTACATTAGCTTCGCCCGCGTGGTGGAAAAACAAAAACAAATTTATCCCACGAGAACCGTACATTTTTTCCGGAATAAAAAGTAGCCTATGTGCTATTCCAGACTATCATCTATATCTGTGCCAAATTTCATCCAGATCCGTTCAACCGTTTCAGCGTGAAAGAGTAACAAACATAGGTACCTAATTCCAGACATCCTGTCATCCATAGGTACAGTCAAAAATTCTTACAAACTTTTGCGTTTATAATTTAGTAGTTAGGATGTTAAACTTTAGCTCTGAACTTTTATATGACGAGTATAAGTACCTACCCTTTTTGGTACCGGTCGAAACTTTGCTGAAATCCTTACATCTTGTAGGCTTCACCCGAAGACCCTTAATATATTTTTAGACAGCAATTTCGAGCTCATCGAACCATCCGGCGTATCAATGATAAAATTTCTGAATCTTACAGATAATTTGGAAGAAACTCAAACCGCGCAATCATTTTTTCATCGGGTAAGTGAAACCTACCTCTTTGAAAACAAACCTAGTTATATATTATTTTATGTAGGTACCTATTAACAATACTAATCACTTTGAAATTTTGACCACAGACAAAAACTGCAACGTTTGAGGGAAAAATACTTACCTAATTATTTTTTTACGAATTACAAAAAATAAACGCGCCACCTACGCGTTACGAACCACACAAATAAACATAGAAGAAAAAAAACAATTAGGTAGGTACCTATGTACCTACTTATTAACTCAACTTTTACCACTTTTTCTATTAAGTTTTCCTATTACTAAAATAAATTCTATTCTTATTATTATTATAATATTAATATTATGGTTTAATAAAATTATTATTATTATCTATACAATCGATAAAATTACAGGTGATGACTGAAACAAATACTCTAATCAATTGGCCGGCCCGCCTCAAGATTGGAGCTCGTTCAAAAAAAGGTAAAAATATGACGTGTGTGAAAGAGGCATTAGAAAAAAAGAATAATTATGAACGCGTTTTTTCAAAATTTTGACAGTTTGAACGCGCCATTTATGTACTTTTTGGCGGGATGGCGCCAAGAAGACTGGCGCGACGGCCGGCGCTGGCGCCAGTCTGGCGGAATTTACAATTTTTGTAAAATATAGGACGCGCGTCGGTTATATTGCGCTCAAAAAATCAATTAATTATACATTTCTACGTATTAAAATATGAATTAAAAATGGTTTTTACAGAAAATAATAATGATGGATTGTATGATGTTATCAAAGAAATACGTAGCAACAAGTATTGTGATTTTTACCAAGGGTTTGGTAAGATTTAAAAATAGTGAAGAAATATTTTGTGTTTATTTCGTTTTTATTTATTTGCTAAACATTGTTTAGATCCTCACGTGAGAGTCGCAGGTCGACCTGATGATGTAAAGTTAGCACGAGAGAAAATTATGCAGTTATTGGACACTCGGGTAAGATAAAATAATCATATTTTAAATTGCGAAGTATTGCCGTTAGTGCGAACTTTTCATTTTTATCCCTTGTCCTTAGATTACAGTTTGATTAGACCCTTTCATCTGATGATTTTATTTATGGAAAGACGTGTTAATTATAATGGTGTTTAAATAATTGCGAGGCAACTGGGTTTCTGTGAATTTTCTGAGTCTACCTTTATGTAGGTACTAAGGTAGCTTTACTCTATATATAGGTACCTAGGTGCCAAAAATAGTCAGCTATTACAGCTATTATATTATAAGTAGGTACCTACCTAATTGTAACGATTACCTATGTAGATAAGTAGGTACATATAACATTTTGTTACAGAGCAACCGCGTCACAATGAAGATCGACGTGAGTTACACAGACCATTCTCACATCATTGGAAAGGTGAGCTCATTATTTTAAGACTTTTATTTAATATCTGGTGTTATGGCTGGTAGGTAAAGTGCTGTTGGTGTAGTGGTAGCACTCTTACCTCACGATCCGAAGGTCGTGGGTTGAAACCTGGTCGTGCACCAATGAGTTTTCCATTCGAGAAATTTATGCGCGCAATGCCATGCTCTTAAACGGTGAAGGAAAACATCGTGAGGAAATGGGCATACCATAATGTAGAACCAAAAATTTGAAAGTGTGTGTCAAAGGTCAGTGCAAAGGCATGTGCCAAATATCACGGACGTGTCTCTGATTATCCTCTTTAGATATCCTCAAAGATCTAAGCAACTATCTGAAGAGATATCTACCGAGCCTGGGGATTACAGTCCTCACCTGGTTATTTTTTTCTTATAAAATATTGGTGGTCATTTCACACAGCGCCATCTTGCTCCAAACTAAGCAAAATTGTATTATACTTGCCTGGTAGATACCGCTTTTAGCAATAAGGCCGAGCATTGTATAATTTTATTATTATTGCTTTTCTATCTGTGTTCGTGTTCTGCACATTAAATTGTTATCTATCTACTTTTTAAGAACCAGATACCTTTTTTAAATAGGTACCTACCTACCTACATACATACTTTACTAAACTTATACCAGGTAATACAGGTAGAGATGATACAGTCTAAAAATGCACGCCCCTCCACTTGTACTTGTACCGCATGTAGAGGTAAATACATTGGAAATACATTGGAGGGGCGTGCATTTTTAGACTGATCTACCTCTCCTTTGGGCATGTTCACACATACATTCGTCATTGTCGAATCGTTATTTCTACCGAAGAAATCCCGTAATCCCTACCTACGTCCATAAAATGAGAATTAAAGGTCGATTCACACATATCAGTGAAGTCACAGTTCCGACACAGTACCGGCACAGTGCGAAATATTCTTTCATACATTCTCTAAAGGTCGATTCACACATATCAGTGAACCCACAGTTCCGGCACAGTACCGTTACAGTTCCGTATCCGTGCTACTGGTGCGTCAGTGCTTCAATTCACACATATCAGGCACAGTACACAGTTCTCTGCGGGTCTTCGTGCACGACGTTCCCTTCAGACTAGCGTTGACATCGATTATTTTGATGGCACTCTTCAATAACACAGAATTAGCTATGATAGCCATTGCTTTAGACGAAGAAGAAGAAGAGAATCGAGGAAAAAAAATAAAATGGGTAGGTACATGAAGCATGGAAGTTAAGAGAATCTGAAGGAGAATTCGTGACATTATACAAAGAATTAATTAAAGACGAAAGAAAGTTCCTATTTTGTTCCACAAGTTGTTTTTGTATTTTGTATCCATATACTTTGCATGAGATAAATCATACAAATCAGTATTCTCAAGAACTAATTCAATCAACACCTCGTCCTCCATTTTTTTTCCGATGATGTGATGGCCGGTGCCGGCACTGACACTGACGGTACTGAGACGACACTGACACTGACAAGTGTGAATACATCCATAGAGAATGTTTGAAAGAATAATTATCACTGATGCGGTACTGTGCCGGAACTGTGGGCTCACTGATATGTGTGAATCGACCTTAAGGGCACGGTGTCGTCACTGACACTGACATAAGTGGGGGTGCGTTCATAGAGAATGTATGAAAGAATATTTCGCACTGTGCCGGTACTGTGCCGGTACTGTGTCGGAACTGTGACTTCACTGATATGTGTGAATCGACCTTTAACCTTCAAATTAAATAACGATTTATCAAGACAGGATGTAGTGTGAACAAGCCGTTACCTTCACATTTGATTATTCGTCGTATTTAGTACAGCGAATCTGCGGGTAGGTTGAAATAATTATATCTATTGGCCCCTATGTTAGCTATATTTTAAATGTCCATATTTCCATAAGTCCATTTCTCTCGCCGACTTTGCTATTGGTTGCGTGGCTGAGAGATGCGGGTTCGAATCCAGAGAGCCAGCATGATTTGGAAATGTTTGCTCCAAGTCTGCGTTTTGTACCAAGTGTTACTTCAAATACTGTGCAAAATGTAGGCATGTGCTAAATATGATGTTTGGACTACTCACGCTTTTGTAACTCATCATCTTTCACACTTTTCTTTGGCCTACCTCTACCCCTGTATCCATCCACATTAATACCTAACACTCTCCTCGTCACATGACATTCAGCCCTCCTCATAACATGCCTATACCACGCTATCCTATTAGGTACTACTCATTTCTTCCGTCATCGGCGCCACTTTCAAATTTCTTCTGTATACCTTCCTATACTCATTTCTTATTTTATCCAATACTAGCTGACCCGGCAGACTTCGTACTTATTTAGAAAACGTTTGTATGGGAAATAGAAAAGGGCTATTTTTAGGGTTTTCCCGGCAGTTATTAGAATTTTTCTTTCCTTTTAAACGTTCCCTAGACCTCCACGAACATTTCAAGACCAAGATAAGATAAATCCGTTTAGCCGTTCTCGAGTTTTAGCAAGACTAACGAACAGCAATTCATTTTTATATATAAGAAGAAGAAGAAGAAGATAGATGTAGAAGACGGTAATCAGACCTGTCGCGATGTATGGATCAGAGTGTTGGGCAATGAAGAAGACGGATGAAAGAAGAGTGCATGATACTGAGATGGATGTGTGGTGTGACACGGTTGGACAAATAAGTATAAGGAATGAGTATGTCAGGGGAAGTTTGAAAGTGGCGCGTTTAAAAGTTATGGGTATGAGTGTATCTGTACGCAAGTAGAGGAAGGCCGAAGAAAAAGTGATTTGATTGTGTGAAAGATGATTGTGAATGTAAGAGGAGTAGACTCAGAGTTGACGAATGATAGGAGTGAGTGGAAGATGAAAACATGTGCCGAGCCCACTTAGCGTGGGATAAGAACAGGATTATGATGATGATGATCCATCCTCGTCACTCCGCACATCCAACATTCTCATCTCCGCCGCATGCATACCCTAACACTGTTGCTTTTCAAACTTCAACTCTATTCTTATCCAGGGAGGATTGACAATAAAGCGTGTGATGGAGGAGACTGGATGCCACATCCATTTCCCAGACTCCAACCGCACCAGCACAGTGGAGAAGAGCAACCAAGTTTCCATCGCGGGCGATATGGAACGGGTTGAACGCGCTCGGGCTCGAGTCAGGGTAAGTTGAACTCTATTCCTTTCAAATAGGGCTGTGGTTCATGAAGCAGCCTTTTTATTTCTGTAAACATTCGCCGATCTGTAGAGAATAATATGTTGTTTGAGGATAATAAATAAGTAAGTACCTGGGTGACCGAGCTTTGCTTGTTTTTTTGGGGTAAACGACGTTTTCTAAAAATGAAACCTAGCTAGATCGATTTATCACCCCCGAAACCCTCTGCATACTAAATTTCATGAAAATCGCTGGAGCCGTTTCCGAGATTCCGATTATATATATATGTATATATATATATATACAAGAATTGCTCGTTTAAAGGTATAAGATAGCGCGCACTAGTTAAACGGGTATTACACTACACGATATTCAGGGCCCGGTGGTAAGGGAGCCTAACGCCTAGCCTCTACGCCTTACGCCCTAACTCTTATTACACCACTCTTATTTAGGGTAAGGGTCCCTGAATTCAGGGTAATGTAATAAGTGCTTTCCTTTTGTCGCCGTGACTATTTCGTCACTCTTAAGTTATGTATGGAGATGTCACCCAGTGTCCTAACATGCGCGCATCTCCACACATAACTACGGACTTGATAAGAGTGGTGAAACAGTCATGGCGACAAATAAATAAATAAAAAAATAATGCTGGAGAGTCCACACAGCATCATCTAGCCCCAAAGTAAGCTACTCAAAGCTTGTGTTATGGGTACTAGATAACTGATATATTTAATACATTATATACATAGATTTTTTATTATACATAGAAAACACCCAGACCAACGGAACAAATTTCTGCAGATCGTACACAAATTTGTTCCGCGGCGGGAATCGAACCCGCAACCTCTTGCGTCGCAGGCGGACTCTCGCCCGCTGCGCTACTGAGGTCGTCAAAAGTAACTCGTGCGCGCTATCACATAAGGAGGTAGTCCGAAGCAGCCGTGTGATTCTGTAAGACCTCATTTTAAACTTCGAATCTGAATCCGCTGTCAGTTTTTTGATTGGCATTCTAAAAACGCGGTTGATAATTCGAATTTACACTAGCGCCACTCTTGCGAGCGTGTCAGCGAGTTGAACTAAATTGACGGGGAGATTTTGACAGATAAAGTATGAGATGACGTACGAAGTGGCATTCTATACGGTAGGTAATTCCCAAGTCACTTCGACGCTCGCTTCGCACTTGAACTCGATTCTAGCGATGAGTGATGTTTGAATTACAGGTCCAACTTTAGACACAAAAAATCGATTCTATGAATTTCAGTTCGGAACAGAGCATGCATGATAATATGAACGCCTGAACAAATAGTTCACCAGTTGAATTATTTGCATTGCTTTCAAATGTATAAAAGGCTTTGCAATTTTCAAATATTTATTTAAAATGTATGAAACAGCTGTTTTTTTTCGGGCTCTCAGTGTTGGTTTCTTACAAAAAGTTGATTACCTTGATGGGACTCTAACCCCCTGAAGTTTTCGGACTTTGAAAACTAGTCTAGTAAATAAAAATATTTATTTACGGACATACAGGGTGTTACTAGACTACTTCAGAAAACTTCAAGTGGTTAACCCCCTGAAGTTTTCGGAAGTAGTCTGTTAACACTCTGTATACTAGGTACTTATACAATATCTTATTATACATTACGAACGATTTATAAATAACTCAAACGATCTATTATATATGTAGATAGCTTGATCCAGATCAATGTGCAATGGTTTTTTTCTGGGACATTCTGCGTACGAGTTGGCAGCGGGCGACATGAGGCACCAGCGGACGTGTCGCAGCGACACTACTGGTTTCTATGTATTTCTATGAAATTCCCTCCGTAGTTAGCGACACGAAGCTAGCGACGCATTTCATAGAAATACATAGAAACCGGTAGTGTCGCTGCGACACGTCGCCCGCTGCCAACTCGCACCCATAGTTATAAACCACCATCACTCTAGGCGCTGACCCCGCTGGTGTTCTGCTTCGAGCTGCCTATCGTGGCTCCAACGCAGCCCCTCCCAGACATCACTTCACCATACGTGCTGCAGATACAGGAACAGTATAATGTACAGGTAAGTATCTATAGTATCTATAGTTCGCTCAACGAATCTAGACATTCGTGAAGTTAGCCGCAAGAGCAGTATCGTTTTTCGGTAGCAATTGGAGGTATGAGGAGGGGGGGGAAGGAACTGTAGGTACATGCGCAAACTCGCACCTGTAGCTAACTTCACGAATGCCTAGATCCGTTGGATGACCTATACCGAGGTACCTACTCGTAACCGAGTTTTACCAGTGTTTGGGGTGTATCCTACTAATATTATAAACGCGAAAGTTTGTAAGAATGTATGGATGTGTAGATGTAAAGATGCACCTATATTTGTTACTCTTTCATGCGGAAACGGCTGAACGGATCTGTATGAAATTTGGCACAGATTATAGTCTGGAATAGCACATGCTAATTTTTATCCAGGAAAAATGTACGGTTCCCGCGGGATAGACTTATTTTTGTTTTTCAAGGTACCACGCGGGCGAAGCCGTAGGCAAAGCTAATGTACCTATATAAATGTATGCGATTTTCTTTTGGCTGTCGCTAGAACCCGAACCACTGGACATCTGTACAAAGGCTTTCTTTAGCTTCGACAGCATTACAAGAGTGAAATAAGCTATACAAAATATCATTCATTCTACTGCCCATTCAAATATAAAAAAATATATAAAAAAAAAAATGGCGCCTGTAAAACGATATTTTCAATTACTTTCAGTCGGTTTTTTTGATTTTTACAATAAATACTACTTAGTTATGTGACCGTTCTGTGCTCTGGAGTACGTAACCACAGACTCGTCACGACCACTACCTTACTAACTTTTTAAAGCAGATAAACATAGGTACCAATGTCATCATTCAGTAAGTTATTCCATGTAAGTACATTGAAAATTTGGTCAAGGCATGGCGCCTTTCCTTGGCAAATATAAAGTTAAAAATGACCTTTATGACAAACGTGTGTCTTCTTTAGGGCCAAATTAGTACTTACTTACTAGTTACATGTTTTCTTCCACCCTCTACTATCATTCGTCAACTCTGATCTACTCTTCTTCAATTCATCTCATCTTTTACACAATCACCTAGGTACATGGCACAATCTTTCAAAATAAAAACTTACAAGCCTAGTTTTTCGTTGTATTTACAACATTTCCAAAAAAAAAACTTGAGAGGTGTCAAGGGACACGAAGTTGGAACGAAGTTCCTTTCCTTGCGTTCTATGAGAGAGAGAGAGACAGACAGAGAAACACGCGCACGCCGCACGGCTTACAACTATAGCAAAAAGTGTCGTTACAACTTTTCGTGAGAAATTTTTCCGTCTAGCCCCCTTTCACAACGCGCGATAAGGAACTTCGTTCCAATTATAAATGTTGGACTAAGTTAAAGGGAAGTTATCGCTTTTTGTATAAAAAATTACAGCTTCACAATCCTCCTTTAAATTATTTGTATTGTTATTACTAGGTGATGCTGCGAAACCGTCCCAAGCTGCATGCGAACCTGCTGGTGGTGAAGGGAGTGCAGTGGGAGGTGCAAGCCACCATGGAAGCCACTTCTCTACTCATGAAATACATGTGCGGAAATCTCGCTGTAAGTTCAATTAAATCACCGTACCTTACCTACATGCTGTGTGATTCTGTAAGACCTCATTCTAAACTTCGAATCTGAATCCGCTGTGAGTTTCTTGATTGGCATTCTAAAAACTCGGTTGATAATTCGAATTTACACTAGCGCCACTCTTGCGAGCATGTCAGGGCGCTGAACTAAATTGACGGAGAGATTTTGACAGATAAAGTATGAGATGACGTAAGAAGTGGCATTCTATACGGTAATTCCCAAGTCACTTCGACGCTCGCTTCGCACTTGAACCCGATTCAAAGTGTCAAATAAAAAGCGTTTTAAGCGAAGTGAGAGTGAATAGCGATGTGAGATGCGAGTTGATGTTTGAATTTTACAGAATCGACACGTACTGACTATCCCCACTATCCCCAGAGTAAATCGTAGTTATCGAAGAGTAAATTGATTTTACTTGCATTTGACATTATATTATTCTGAGAATAGTTATTATACCCACAAGTTGGTAAAATCCACCCTTAGTCAAAAAATTACTAAGGGAGGATTTGACCATACGATAAAGATGCCGAAACAGCACTTTTAAACATTTTTATCTGACAGAGGTCTTTTTGAAATCGCATACTGTCAAAACTACATACGTGCGTGATAGATTTTGATAAATTTTGACATAATACTAGCCTATACGTAGGTAGGTAGGTACTATAGTAAAATAGGATCTAATGGCGGCCACATACGTTCCGGTATACCTGAACGGTATACCGCAACTGAAGGTTTGTGCAAGTATACCTAACGTCCATAGTGACCACACACGATGCAAGTATGCCTGTGCAGTCTCAGTTCTGAACCTGTGACAAACCGAAGAAGTCGTGTTGTGCAGTAAGTATTTTGTGAAATATGCCACCGGCACCCACAAATGATGACGTATTGACTATTGTTGGTTTGGTGCTAGCTATTAAGAAAAAAGAGAAGTGTACGAAGAAACGTTCTGTATTGTGTAAAGAATGACAAGTCTAAGACTTGTGCAAGTCAGGAAACTTGTGCAAGTTTTGTCACACACACGCTCCGGTATACTTGCACAAGCCTTCAGTTCCGGTATACCGTTCAGGTATACCGCTACGTATGTGGCCGCCATAATACGAGTATATACCTACTAGTCATCATCACGCTTACTCACGATTTGTATTTATTTTTATTTTTATTTTATTTATTTATTCATGTCTTGTTCATGTACAGAGCCAGACCCAAGTCCAGATGTCGCTGGAGATATCCCCGATGCACCACAGTGTGGTGGTCGGCCGCGGAGCTGACCAGCTGAAGGTAACCACAATATTATATAATAAAAATAATGTGGAGTATGTAAAAACGTAGATAACGTAGGTAAACGTAGATCTTACCTATATTTGACGACCTCAGTGGCGCAGCGGGCGAGAGTCCGCCTGCGACGCAAGAGGTTGCGGGTTCGATTCCCGCCGCGGAACAAATTTGTGTACGATCTGCAGAAATTTGTTCCGTTGGTCTGGGTGTTTTCTATGTATAATAAAAAAAAATGTATCTATGTATATAATGTATAAAATATTATAAGTTATCTAGTACCCATACCACAAGCTTTGAGTAGCTTACTTTGGGGCTAGATGATGCTGTGTGGACTGTCCAGCATTATTTATTTATTATTATTTATTTATTTTTAAACTTACGCGATCTGATGATGTCATCCCGTGACCACGACAGTGTGTAAAACTGTCAAAACGTCGGTAAAAATAGGTAAATAAAACGCGAGAAATACCCGTTTACAGCTAGTATCTAATATTATCAGTAACGGGTGTAAAATAAAAGATTTATACTCTATGCTAAACGTCCACAGATGATAATGAAAGGCACGAAGACCCAGATAATGTTCCCGGATGCAGACGACCCCAACATCCCGGTGATCCGGAAGAGTTGCGTCACCATCACCGGCCAGATCAAAGACGTGTACACCGCACGGCAGCAGTTGGTTGTAAGTTACATCCTACTAGCTTCCGCCCACGGCTTCGCCCGCGTGATACCTTGAAAAACTAAAACATCGCTATCCCACAGGAACCGTACATTTTTTCAGGATAAAATGTAGCCTATGTGTTATTCCAGACCATAATCTATATCTGTGCCAAATTTCATTCAGATCCGTTCAGCCGTTTTAGCGTGAAAGAGTAACAAACATACATCCAGACATCCAGACATCGAAACAAACTTTCGCCTTTATAATATTAGTAGGATTGGTATCGCCAGCTGTCCCCGGACGATTCTACTCAATTTTATAGTTTTACAGTTATTTTAAAAACGTTTAATTCGAAGGTGTGTGTCATAGGTCAGTATTCCTATAAGCGGCGATGGGCTTGCAACCTGTCACGTACGGAATACTAACTACTGTGCAAAATGTTGGCATGTGCCAAATATCATGTTTGGACGCGCCTCTGACTACCCTCTTATATCGTCAAAGATCTAAGTCACTAGAGATCTTGAGGAGATATCTACCTAGCCTGGGAATTACAGTAGTCGTGATCATGTATTGTTTATCCTTTTTAAACCTTGATTTTAGAGCTCTTCTTTGAAGCTGCTGTGTGATTCTGTAAGACCTCATTCTAAACTTCGAATCTGAATCCGTTGTGAGTTTCTTGATTGGCATTCTAAAAACTCGGTTGATAATTCGAATTTACACTAGCGCCACTCTTGCGAGCGTGTTAGCGAGTTGAACTAAATTGACGGAGAGATTTTGACAGATAAAGTATGAGATGACGTAAGAAGTGACATTCTATACGGTAATTCCCAAGTCATTTCGACGCTCGCTTCGCACTCGAACCCGATTCAAAGTGCCAAATAAAAAGCGTCTTATGCGAAGTGAGAGTGATTAGCGATGTGAGATGCGAGTTGATGTTTGAATTTTACAGAATCGACGTACTGATAGCATGAAGAGCAATAAAATATATATAAAATAATATAATAAGTTATTTCACGAAGGGTACATTTAACACTTACTATTATTTTAAGAGGTAACCAAAATTGTTTGTTCCGAACAATGACGAATTCGTTGTTACTACTAGTTACTACGAAACTAGTTTGGTAGGTACATACATATTATTCTTCTTCTTTTACATAGATGTAGTCCCTGATTTTTTTGTAGGTTTTTACGGGGACAACGGGAAAGATTTTTTTTCACGTCCCGCTGTCCCCGTGTAGGGGACAACGGGAATACACGTTTAAAAAAAGTTGCTGCTGATATGATGAAATAGGAGAGAGTGGAGGAAAATGTATCATCGACCCATCCGGTAATACTAATATGTATTTAATAAACTTGCTTGTAAATTTCCCCTACAGGGCAGCCTACCCCTTGTGGTGATATTTGACGTCGCCGAAGAGTCTTGCCGCATCGAAAACGACGCAGCCGCTACCCTGATGCACAAATACAACGTGTTTATCAACATCCGCCGGAAGCCGAAGCAAGGCATCGCCTCTATCGTTATCAAGGGCATCGAGAGATGTGCTGGTAAGAAAACTTTTTAGATAATGGAAATAAATACTTTTTTTTATTGCCCATAACTCATAAAACCCACTTAGGGGTACTTACTTTTCCAAAAAAGGATGAAGTATAAGAAGTGCCTTCGCATTAAACCTTGATGTAGAGGTGTGGATAAGTGCCAAATTTTGAATCTTAGGGTCAAGGGAACGGTTGCTCTTTTATGCATTAAGTACGCAACGTCGAATGCGCCTTCAATTTTGATCAGTTTCTAATACTTGCCTCTTAATATTTTTTTACTGTAGGTACCTACTCAAGTTTATGAGCGTACCTACATAATTAGTTAAAAACAAGTTGTAGTGTAAATTCTGCTAAAGTATTATATGGCCGGATGTTCCGAAAAGAGCATCCAGAACTGGTAACTAATACTCAACTTTCAAATGTTTATCTATTTTTGTATCTGCATGTTTAGTTAATTATAGCACCTAGTTTAAATATTATTTTCTTTCGTCACCTTTGTCTGCTTAAAATGTACATTTACTTGCTTAGCTGTGCACACATGTGTTTATGTTGCAACTCAGTACAGAACAGTATATTTTTATTATTTAAGTTTTGCTTGTGTTGTAATGTGTTTTGTGTGCCAAATAAAGTAAAAAAAAAAAAAAAAATATAGACTCAGCTAAATATAATTGGACACTATTGGCTAAATTATGGTTATATTAATTTAAACTATCATTTTTTCTGTTTCATTGAAGTTATTATACAGAGAACAAACAACTTGTGTTCATCACACAAATGTTTTTTCCTGGGTGGGGATCGAACCCGCAATCTACAGTGCAGAAAGCAGAGCTAACCAACTGAGCTGTGTGGCCAGCCAAGTGAATATAATTTGTTTTAAATAATAAAACTCGTCCACAGGCGACATCTATGAAGCACGCCGCGAACTACTCGGCGGGAAAGAACCCGTTATAACCGCAGAAGTCCCGGAATCCTACAACATTCCCGCCATAACAGGCAACTCGGTCCCAAACTTCGGAGTTTTCAACCCATTCTCCCCTACCCACACTACAAACATGAACAACTCCCCATGCTCCCCTTACCTCACAAATATAGGGAACTTCGATATCGGTAGTCCGATGTTCGCCCATAATCCCCCGACCCCAGGTGGTTACCCTAGCCCGCTTTCCCCCGTGGCGATAACTCCCCCGGTGTACCCTAACTCGTGGTTGGTTCCGTCTCCTCAGCCGAGAGCTGGGCAGTTCCATTATCCGAATCTGACCTTGCCGAACCCTAATTCAGTGATGTACAAGAACCAAGGCGGGTCCTGGAATCGTAAGTGCACTTTCTGATTAAAGCTATTGAATAGGACAAAGTTTTTTAAAAAATATAAAATTTTAATAAGTATTGGTATAAAAATTCGAAGGTGTGTGTCATAGGTTAGTATTCTTATAAGCGGCGATGGGCTTGCAACCTGTCACGTACGGAATACTAACTACTGTGCAAAATGTGGGCATGTACCAAATGTCATGTTTGGACTTGCCTCTGACTATATCCTCAAAGATCTAAGTAACCAAAGATCTGAGGAGATATCTACCGAGCCCGGGGATTACAGTCGTGATCATATTTATTTATTTTTTTTATTTATTATTGGTATAAAAACCAAAAGTTATTGAAAAAAAAACATCACGACTGGAGAATGATGATGATGACTGTAATCCCCGCAGGCTTTTTACAATTTCCTCAGATCTCTAGTTACTTACATCTTTGAGGATGATTATTTAATGAGAGTGAGCACGTCCGAGCATAATATTTTCTAGGCATTAAATTAAATCTTATTTGCCTAGTATAAAAGCTTATCAGGCGACAGGTCTACTAGCACTATAGAGTTCGTGTATTCCCGTTGTCCCCGTACGCCCTGTCACCTTCACGGGGACAGCGGGACGACGGACGTGATTAAAAAAGTTTACCTTCGCGTAAACTCTACAGTGCTAGCATTTTTTTTAAATTTACTCTTGATAAGTTTTAAAGTAAGAACCTACGTGTACCTGTACTAGTAAGGTTCAATATTATTCTATTGCTTAGGTTCTAGGTATAGGTAACCTACCTGCTTGGTAACTTATACCTAAATAAATAAATAAATAAATAATGCTGGACAATCCACACAGCATCATCTAGCCCCAAAGTAAGCTACTCAAAGCTTGTGTTATGGGTACTAGATAACTGATATATTTAATACATGATATAGGTACATAGATAGATATTTTTTATTATAGATACATACCCAGACCAACGGAACAAATTTCTGCAGATCGTACCTACACAAATTTGTTCCGAGGCGGGAATCGAACCCGCAACCTCTTGCGTCGCAGGCGGACTCTTGCCCGCTGCGCCACTGAGGTCGTCATAAGAAAGGACATAAGAAAGGAGTACTGAGATGACGAATGATAGAAGGAAATGAAAGAAGATCACAATACATGATGTGCCGACCCCACATAACGTGGGAAAAGGGCAGGAAGATAATATAAAATATTTCTTGTAGCGATGACGAACGGAGCAGATATGGGCGGCATGCCTCAGCAGATAATGATGCAACCCCAGTACCAGCACATGCACGCTGAGGGAAGACCGGTAAGTATCTGTAATTTATTTGCAAAGAAGACTTTTTTGAACTTCCGATTAAAACCTTTTATAAAGATTTTTTTGCCACTTTCAAAGTACCTTCACTTGTTTTAAAAACTTCTGATTTTTTTTTTTACTGTCCCGCCAAGGAGAAAATGGCGGTTAGGTTAGGTTAGATTTATAGAAAACGGAAGAAATTAATTTACGCAAGACTAGGCAGTAAGGTCTATGACTATAAGCCTGCTCAAATGAGCGAATAATTTAACAATCTAAAAACTTCTGAGTTCTGACAGATCTTGTCACATAGATTTTCATAAAATGGCGCGTGTAGTCTGTTAGTCTTGTAACATATTGAAGAGCTCATCTGGCAAGATTATGGAAAACTCAACCAGTCACCATAACTAAAAGAAGACCATATCAGGCGAGTTCTGTCAATTCCCATTCAGTTTCACTGGACTATGCAAATCCTACATAAGTTGTCAAAGCAAGACAAAAATGATATTAGCCCTAGTAGGTACATAATTGCTTTATTTTTTACGTTTTCTAAAAATGAAACCTAGCTAGATGGATTTATCGCCCCTGAAACCCCCTGCATACTAAATTTCATAAAAATCGTTGGAGCCATTTCCGAAATTTAGATTATTATAAATAAATAAATAAATAAATAAATAATGCAGGACAATCCACACAGCATCATCTAGCCCCAAAGTAAGCTACTCAAAGCTTGTGTTATGGGTACTAGATAACTGATATATTTAATACATTATTACCTGGGTGACCGAGCTTTGCTCGGTTTTTTTTATTGGTAAACGACGTTTTCTAAAAATGAAACCTAACTAGATCGATTTATCGCCCCCGAAACCCTCTGCATACTAAATTTCATAAAAAACCCTGGAGCCGTTTCCGAGATTTCAATTATATATATATATATATATATATATATATATACCTATATATATACAAGAATTGCTCGTTTAAAGGTATAAGATAAACATAGATAGATATTTTTTTATTATACATAGAAAACACCCAGACCAACGGAACAAATTTCTGCAGATCGTACACAAATTTGTTCCGCGCCGGGAATCGAACCCGCAACATTATATATACATAGGTACAATAATAATACAAGAATTGTTCATTTAAAAGTCCTAAGATAATACCTAGATTAGATTGCTGTAAGCAGGTATAGTTGGCCCAACGAGTCGAGGCATTCGTGAAGTTAGCCGCAAGAGCTGCGCAGTATCGTTTTTCGGTTGGAGGTATGGAGAGGGGCGGTGGGACTAGACATGCGCAAACTCGCACTTGTGGCTAATTTCACGAATGCCTAGATCTGTTGGATGAACTATACCTACTTATATATTTTTTTCTTCTCTATGGTTCCATGTCATAAGCTTAAAATAAATATGAAAAAAACCTTTATTGAGAGTTGAAACTTGAGACTTGTAATAATTAAAATGTATTTCCACAGACCACCCTGAGCCAGCTCCTCAATTCGAGCTCGCAGGCGAGCAGCGGCTACCAGAGTAACTTCACCGGCAGTTCCGTATCGCTCGACACTCAAAACATATCCGGTAAGCTACCAACTGTTACTTACCACAGAATTATTAAAGCACTTATTACACGACACGGTATTCAGAGGGTCTACCATGAGTTTTCACAATCTACACTCGCTAGCGACTGTAGTTAAAAAAATGTATGAAAAATTTGTACAGCGCCTCTAGCGGATAGTTGGGTACCTACTAAAACCTCACGTAGCTAACTATCCTACGTCACAGCGTACTACAGCGACTGTAGTTTGCGCTCATTAATTTGCTTAGAATTTGGTACCATGAGTAACAATTTCGACAGATGTCATAGTAACGTACTATTACTACTGTAGTAACGTCAGCTGATCTAAATGTGACAACTCATGGTAGACGTACAGGGCCGTAGTAAGGGAGCTTAACGCCTAGACTCTACGCCTTACGCCCTGACTCTTATTACACCACTCTTATTTAGGGTAAGGGTCCCTGAATTCAGGGTAGTGTACTATGTGCTTAAGGCCCAGAATACTTGTCACACTAATTTCAGTTTTCATCTGCTCTTCCTAACCCCGAAGTGAATTTGTCGATGCGGAGAGTAGCAGAACTAAGTATTAAATTTATTTATTTATTTATTTAATAACTAGCACGGTTACAGAAGCACCAATTACACTAATTATAAAAGAATAAAATGTCAATGTCAAATATTCGAGTCAATTGTTATACATTATAAAAAAAAAAAAAAAAAAAAAAAAAAATTTATTATATATTGTAGGTAATTATGTCATATTTCAATTAAGTATTTTATAACGTAAGAGATATAGATAATAATAATAATAATAATAATAATAGGTAATAAAGTCGATTATAACACCAGCTAACTCTGGTGTTATCTGTTTAATTTGTTGTGTTTTTGTGTATCTGTGGATGGATACAGGGGTAGAGGTATACCAAAGAAAAGATGGATGGACTGTGTGAAAGATGACATGGGTAAGAAAGGATCGATCCTTTCTTACCCGTGAGTACCGAGATGACGGATGATAGAGGGAAATGGAAGATTGAAACTTGTTGTGCCGACCACATAACGTGGGGAAAGGGCAGGAAGATGATGGTGTTACCCGTTTGTAGATTATTGGTAACTTAGGTATTTATAGTATGCGACAAATAAGTGGTCCGCTGGCGCACAATAGACTTAAGAAATAAGACTGGCCTTGCAATTCAGTTGGTAGTAGCTCTGCCTTCTGCGCTGTAGGTTGTGGGTTCGATCCCCACCCAGGACAAACATTTGTGTGATGAGCACAGATGTTTTTTCCACCTAGTACCTACACACCTAGTAGTTCACCTAGTAATACCTACCTAAGAAATAACGATCGGCCTAAAACCGAAATCCATAGGCAATGCATAGGTATAAATCGAAATTCATTATCTACAACCTAAGAATTCATAGTTACAATCTAACCAGCTTACGTAGGGGAAAAAAAAAAAATATGGTCACTACTCTCGGTATATTATCTCCTCCAGATCTTTAAGTAACTTAGATCTTTGAGGATATCTGACTGAAGAGGGTAGTCAGAGGCACTTCCAAACACGATATTGGCACATGCCCACATTTTGCACAGTGGTTATTATTCAATACATGACGGGTTGCAAGGCCATCGCCGCTTAAGTGGCAGTAGGCTTGAGATATAAAAAAACATGCCTACCTACCTAATAACAATCGTCAGGTGGAGATGGCAGCAACGTGGCGTCACCATCCGTGTCTCCCATCAGCAAGGGGCACAGTCCCACGCCGTCTTCTGACAACGATCGCTCACAACAAGGTACGAATACTTTTTTACCCGACTGAGAAGAAGGAGGGTAATAGTGTTTAGGGTGTATGTAGATACTTATAGATTTTGGCAAATAAGGTATCGATGAATTCATCTAATCCAGTGATTCCCAAAGTGGTCCACGGGAGACTCGATGGGGGTCTACGTTGGACGTGACAATAAATGGGGGTCTACAATCGTAAGCAGGGGGTGCATGAAAATATTTTTTGGTTTCGATAGTGAAGAACTAAAATTTTGGCCACAAACTCAGCCACAACGCAAGTTTCCATAGATAGATAGATTTAATCGTCACTTTTTTTTCAAGATTTAGAATTTGGTAGTAATGTAGATGCAGGGGGTCCACCGGATCCAGCAAAATTTTGAGTGGTCTATGAAAGAAAAGAGTTTGGGAACCACTGATCTAATCTATATGAAATGACAAAAAAGGCTGTAACATTAGGTACATTCAGTGGGATTTTTTTTATTTTTTTTCAAATAAATACTTACCTAACTTGTTTGACAGTCAGTTGACACTATAATGTTGACTCGAAGAACTCGAAGGGTCTTTCGGGGTCTATCCTAATAATATAATAATAACAATAGCTTTATAATTCAGAATAATTAAAAAATAAATTCCATATTTATAGTACAAAGTACCCATAGGTAATCATAAATAACTCTACACTGTAATAATCTTAAAAGTCCACTCAGAAAAGCATTCCTTAAGAAACCTCCTAAAGGTTGAATTAAGTTTAGAATTTGTTTATATATACTCAAAATAACACAACAGATTATCATCCAATGCATTTTAATGAAACAGAAGACATATAATAATAGCAAAAATCATTTAATTTTGTGCAGAACTAGCGAATCTTATCCAAGACATGCCGCTTTCGGAGCGGCGCGCGCCTGGCTGCGAGAAGAAGACGCTGGAATCGCTGAAACTGTCGCCACTCTCGGAATACAGAAAGATGAAATCAGATGCTAGTAAGGTAAGACGTCATCTAACACCCCTCCAGCCTCCCCAGCACAGCATTTATCTCGACGGAAGAGAAGGAAAGTATATAAAAAAAAATATGATCACGACTCAGTAATCCCCGGACTCGGTAGATATCTTCCTCAGATTTTTAGTTACTTAAATCTTTGAGGATATCTAAAGGAGGTAGTCAGAGGCACGTCCAAACATGGCATTTGGTACATGCCCACATTTTGCAAAGTAGTTAGTATTCCGTAGTACCTATATAGGCAAGTATAACACGCAGAAATCAACTTGGCACCTGCGTGAATGTAAATCCCTTACAGCGAGGTGCCTAGTCAACTTCTACGTATTGTAGGTATCTATTTATCTATACTAATATTATAAAGAGGAAAACTTTGATTGTTTGTTTGTTTGTTTGTTTGTTTGAAATGAATAGGCTCCGAAACTACTGAACCGATTTGAAAAATTATTTCACCAATGTGTAGAATGAACTTTCAGGATGAACATAGGCTATATTTTATGTAGGTACTTCGCGGGCGACGCCGCGTGCAGAAGCTAGTTTATTTATACTTTATTGTACACAAATTACAATACATGTGTGACAAAAGGAGGGCTTAATGCCTAGGGGGCATTTTCTACCAGCCAACCCATTCTAGTTTAAAGCCAGGTCAGCGCACAATAACTAACTAATCTATTATCTATCTATCTGTTTGTGGCATCTGTCACTTTTGAGATCAATTTTGTAGTTTACCTAGTAGGTTTACCACTTGTAGCACCCCTGCCTCACGATCCGAAGGGTTCAAACCTGGGGTCATGGTACGAAACAACAATGTAATATTAATTCGGTAGGTAATGTATTATGAATTCGTGGTGAGGCCCCTGGTCGTGCACCGATGAGTTTTCCATTTGAAATATGTATGAGTGCAATTCCAGTGCTCTTAAGCGGTGAAGGAAAACATCGTGAGGAAACCGGCATACCCTAGAATCAAAAATTTTAAGGTAGGTATAACTAGTTTTTTATAAGCGTGCGATGAGCTTGGAACCTGAGTAGTTAGGTATTCACCGGAACTGGCTCATGTGATCCAAACCCGAAATAAATTCACCGACTCAGGCTAAAAAAAAAAAAAAAAAAAAAAAAGTTTGGTGTCTTTTCCTAGGTTTTCGGGGTCGCTGAATCGGTCTATTGCATCCGTTTTTTGATAGCTTACACAGATCATGAGATAGCTAACCAATCTAAAGCTCTCCACTACACTGCTAATCACCTATTGATAAAATTAACCTAAATGTTTCCTTATCACCCAGTGAACACGGCGCGCCATTGTTTGTTTATCACCTCTGACGTCACGGCGCACCATTGTTTGACGTCAATCTCAGACTAATTAGCTTATTAGGATGTTCTAGCAAAACAACATTTTTTGGATCAATCACAAACCTTTATTTCCTCTAAAATAAGTACAGAATAGTTTGTATAAAAATATATCATTATTTATTGTATTGTTACTGAATAATTTAATAAAATCCATCATTGTATTTCCATAAAATTTGTTATAAAGATATGTTACACAATATTCTCCGCAAACTGATGTAAAATCATCTTGTAATCTATACCTATTAAAATCCCACCGCTTTGAATTCCTGATCAAGAAATCTCTATGATATCCTGTAGGCGGTCGTCCATATGAATCGAAATACTGACCAAACCTATTTCTATCTATGTGTATGGCCACCCAATGAGAACCTGGCATGCTGTCGGTGTCCAAATTGCTTATCAGGTACATAGGAACTTTAACATGTAAAGGTAACCTGTTTGCTGCATATACATTTTTTTGTAAAGAAGGATGGATCGTGTTCAAATATTTTTGAATCTCAATTGTGTTCATGTTTAATCAGCCTTTCGCATAAAGCTGTGCTATGCTTAACCTTCAAATCAAGAATGTGGAACTAAATATACTGAACTTCTTTATAAACATTGTGCAAGGACATAAATAAAAAGATTGGAATATGTGCAGATTATTTTTATTAGGTACTAACACTTATATATAGACAATAGTTACCTATTTAACTGCTATAGTCTACGGTTACATTACGGTTCTTATCTATTTCAATAACATTATCAAATTCTGCATAAACAATACAATTTATAGTCTGAGTAAGAGTAGACTCATGCTGTTTGAATGTTGCCCATTAGTCAGTTGTAAAATATGTACACAACCTAATGATCCTGATAGTTTAGATAACATTATCAAATTCTATACAAATAAGGAATGCTGTTTGAATGTTGCCCTAATGATCCTGATAAGTTTAGTTGGTTATATAAGTCGTAATTTTTTTCAAACATTCACTGTCGAGTGCTTGTTCATATGAACTATAAGTCTCCAGATTACATTTTGTGAAGTGTGTTTAAAGTGATCTACAGAACAATGGATGTAAGTACTTCTTTAAAACTTTTCTATAATTTGTTATGCATATAGATTCAAAACGTTGATAGTGGTTATTATATTGTTGCAGAACTCTTTCGAAGAAAATACATTCAAACAATATTATTACACTTGTTCAGATGATGAAGATAAGACTCAAGAACCCCTTAACATTTGTGAAGAAAAACCACCTAAAAAACAAATGAAAAGAAACAAATCAACTGAAAGCTTAGATAATTTGTTTGAAGTGAAACAAATAAAGAAGAGAAAGTTATCATCAACAGTTTCTCGTGCCCACCAAGAAGGTGGTAATGTTTTTATAACTACCAATGAAGATGATGGTCATCGATCGAATCATATGATAAAAATAGAAGTTTATAACATGCACAAAATAAATAAAATCACGCCTACAGAACAGTGGAAACATGCAAGCTATAGAGTAAAATATTTTACAAATGAATGCAATAACAATTATGAAAGTATAAAAAAAATAATATACTGCATATCAAAAGAAATAGCATCAAACCCAACATGTAAAAAATATCATTTTAATAAGTAGTAGTAGTTTACCAATTTTTATTTATAAGTTTCGATAAAATTTCATTCTTAGTAAATTTACTTATCCCTCATTTACAAATTTTAGTCATTAGAAAAAATATTAGAATACAAATACTTACCTCATAATAGAATCTTAGGAAACAATATCTCATCAGTGGGGTTGCTTTAGTAAGTACCTAATTAGACATACCTCATTATGTAAGTATTACTTATAACATGAGATCTTTCTACCTGTTCTTACTATAAATAGTTCTTGTAGACGCTTACATGTAGATACTTCTTGTAGACGCTTACGTGCAGATACTTACTGTGATTCCATCTCCACCAAAAATGGAAAATATGAGTGTAAACTGTGTTAGTGTCTTTTTCAATACGATGGATACCGATTTTAGTGATGAAATTTGTCAAAAATTTGATAACCATATGATGCTAGAAGACGAATACGATAAATACTTATATGATGAATGTGCTCTGGTTGAAGAAAAAATAAATGCTGAATCCGAATTCAAACATTGTGTGATGCTTGAAGATGAATACGATGAATACTTATTTGAAGAATGCGCTCTGGTTGAAGGAAAAATAAAGTAAGTGATATCTATATCTTCTCCTTCTAGTACTTTTGTTTATCCTAAACTGAATTCATATCTCAACTCTTTTAATTTATTATTGCAGTCTACAATCGGGGGGATCTCTTAAGAGAGTGAATGACTCTGAAAATGCTGACATTGTTGTGAAACGAGCGCGATATGAAGATGGACCATCTACATCATCAATGGGATCTAACAACACAAACGAAACAACATCTAACAATGGAAATGAACGTGATGATAAGGTAAATTGTGACATTTGTCAAGTTCTTGTTAGTAGAAGGTATTTTGCAAATCATTTAAAGAGTAAACTTCATAAAAGTAAACTTGAAAAAGTACATGACTCACTACAAAATGTTTCTATAATCGAATCAGCTTTTGGTAATAGAATAATTTCTTATAAGATACGTGGAAAGAATGATCAACATTTAAATAACTTTGAAACACCTGAGTTGTATTTGAATTCTATCAAAAATGAAATTATGCTTCTAATTGAAGAGTCTATTCAAAAGCTAACAGTTTTTAAAGTAAACTTTGTTCTGCATGCCGATTTTATTCAACAAACTAAAGAGGATTCATTTCAAACTTTTGATTTCCAAACATATAATTACATAGTATTTCAGGGGGATGATCTAAATTTTCTATATTCATCTTTGTGTGACACTTTGATAAATAAAATCAGTTCTTTTGAGAAAAAAGACAGTGGTTGGAGTCTTAAGGAAATAAAAGCATTGGATATGAATGTTAATAAATTTAATCCTCTGCGCGGTACTTCATATATTGAGTTGCCAAAGGATATAAGAACTAAAAAAGCTGTAGTTAATGTTAAAAATGCTGACAATTTATGTTTCAAATGGGCATTGCTTTCCGCTTTGTATCCAGTTAACAAAAATGTTGATCGAGTATCATCATACACAGTACATTCAAACAAATTAAAATTTAATGGAGTGGATTTTCCTGTAAAGCTGGTTGATATATCCAAAGTTGAAAAACTAAACAACATTAGCATTAATGTGTTTGGTTTAGAATTTAATAAAGATAAAAAGTGTCATAGCGTTGTTGGTCCATTGTATTTAACCAAAACTCGTAAAGATGTTCACATCAATTTATTATTAATTTCAAACGGAATAAATAAACACTATTGCTATATTAAAAACATGTCGCGTCTCGTTAGTAAACAGATTTCAAATCAAGATCATGCAGTCCATATTTGTGATGGATGTTTGCTACACTTTTCAACAAAAGAAAGGTTGATTGATCATCAACAATATGACTGTGCTCATATTGCAACAGAATTACCAAATGGTGATACAACGTTAAAGGATTGGTTTGGTCAACCAGTATCCAATGATAAATTGAAATTCGAAAAATACAATAAAAAGCTAAAAATACCATTTGTTATATATGCTGATTTCGAAGCTTTTTTAAACCCAATCAAATCATGTTTTAACGATCCCTCAAAACCATACACTCGCAATACTCATGAGCACAAACCGTATAGTTTTGGTTATTACATCAAATGTTCATATGATGATAAGTTGTCAAAATATGAGACTTACAGTGGAAAAAATTGTGCACAAGTATTCATGAAACGTTTGCATGAAGATTTAAAAAAAATATGTAGAAAAAATAGCTTTCAAATTTGTCCTAAACCTTTATCAGCTATAGATGAAAATAAAGTTTCAATTGCAACAACATGTCATATCTGTGAGAGTAATTTAAATGGTGAAAACACATTAGATTATGATTGGCAAACTGGTGATTTTCGAGGTGTTGCACATGAAATATGTGTAAAAAAGTTTCGACCACCACATTACATCCCAGTTTTTCTACACAATCTAAGCAATTATGATGCTCATTTCATAGTCCATTCCTTAAATTTTGTTGAAGGAGAAATTGATGTAATTCCTCAAACCAAAGAAAAATACATTTCTTTTTCCAAAACCATGAGTATAAATAATCAAAAAATTTGTTTAAGATTTGTAGATTCCTTTAAATTTTTACCATGTAGTCTTGATCAGCTAGCAAAAAATTTAAGCAATGAACAATTTAAAACTTTAAGAAATAGCTTTCCTAATAATGAAGATTTTAATCGTCTAAGAAAAAAAGGTATATACCCATATGAGTTCATATCATCTGAAGACTGTTTGAAAAAAACAACACTTCCTAGTCAAGAAAATTTTTATAGTTCACTAACTAATTCACATGTATCAAATGATGATTACAACCATGCTAAAGATGTTTGGCAGCACTTTCAATGTCGTAATATGTCAGATTATTCAGATCTGTACCTCAAAACTGATGTTTTACTGCTGACGGATGTGTTTGAAAACTTTAGAACTTTGTGTTTAAAAACATATGGTTTGGATCCGGTTCATTACTACACAGCTCCTGGGTTAAGTTGGGACGCTATGTTGAAATACACTCAAATAGAGTTAGAACTTTTAACAGATTACGAAAAAATTGCTTTTATTAGAGCTGGTATACGAGGAGGTGTGTCTCAATGCAGTAATCGCCATGCAAAAGCTAATAATGAGTTCATGGAAGATTATGATAAAGATAAACAAAAATCATTTTTGACTTATTTCGATGCTAATAATCTATATGGTTGGGCTATGTCTCAATTTCTTCCAGTTGGTGGGTTTGAGTGGGTAAACGTTGATACAAATTTTGATGTGCCAGACAATTCAGAATATGGTTTTATTTTAGAAGTTGATTTGGAGTACCCCACTGAACTACATGATTTGCATTCAGATTTACCTCTTTGTCCTGAAAACATAAAAATAGGAAATTCTAAAGAAATCAAGTTAGTCCCAAACTTACACAATAAGATGAAGTATAAAATCCATTATAGGAATTTGAAACAATGCATTGAATTGGGTGTCAAAGTAACGAAGGTTCACAGGATATTAAAATTCAAACAAAGTCCCTGGTTAAAACATTACATCGATTTAAACACAACTTTACGAACATCTGCAAAATCTGATTTCGAAAAAGATTTTTACAAGTTAATGAATAATTCTGTATTTGGGAAGACAATGGAAAATATTGAAAAGAGGGTGAATGTCAAACTATTAACACATTGGGAAAATCGAGGTAAAAAGCTTGGTGTACAAGATTTTGTTGCGAAACCAGAATTTAAAAATTCCTCCATTTTTGGAGAGAATTTAGTAGCGGTTCAGTTAAGAAAAACTAAATTGTATCATAACAAACCGATATACTTAGGTTTTTGCATTTTGGATATTTCAAAAACTTTAATGTATGATTTTCATTACAACTACATGCTTAAAAAGTTTAACAATAACATAAAATTGCTCTACACTGATACTGATAGTTTGATATATCAAGTTTTTACAAATAACTTTTATGAAAATATTAAACCAGATCTATCTTCTAAGTTTGATACATCCGATTACGCAGATGATAACATATTTGGTTATCCAAAAATAAATAAAAAGAAGTTAGGTTTTTTCAAAGATGAAAATAATGGTAAAATTTTTCGAGAATTCATTGGGTTAAGGTCTAAAATGTATGCATTAGATGTTGATGATAAATTTATTGCGAAAGCTAAAGGTGTAAAGAAATGTGTTACAAAGAATTTGAATATTGAAAATTATAGATCATGTCTTTTAAACAAAAAAATTCTGTATGGCACCATGAATCTATTTAAATCTTTAAAACATAGAATATTTACTCAACAAGTAAACAAAATATGTTTGTCTTATAATGACACCAAACGTTACATTTTACCTAATAATATTGACACATTAGCATGGGGTCATTATAAACTAAGATAATGTTATCATAGTGATAGATTGTAATTTATTTTAAGTTTGTATTGTAAAAACAAAACTATAATGTATCAGCTATTTAACAATACTTTAGTTTCCTATTTAGTTAGTAAATGTAAAGTTATTTTAAATAGGTACGATGAATATGAATTTGTTTTATTTTTAAGTTATAGGTTATTTTATGTTTATACCATTATTGTGTTTTTCATGTTATCTATAAGAATTTTGTTCATACTGATGGTTAATGTTTTAATTTTAAAAATATAAATACATGATGATTAAATAGATTGTTTCATTATTTAAACATACCCCTCACAAACAACACATTAAAATGTACCATTTTAATCATCCTTTTAGTGCAATAGTAGCAGGTCCAAGTGGTTGTGGAAAATCTAACTTTGTAACAAAGTTTATAAAGTATGTAAAAGAAATTTGTAGTGTTGATTTTACCCAAATAACTTGGTGTTTTGATGAAATGCAACCTTTGTATAACCTCAAAAACGTAAATTATTGTCAAGGCATACCAGATCTCAGTATGTTTGATGGAAAGGAAGCACAACTAGTAATCATTGATGATCTCATGAGAGAATCAGATGGACGTGTTGTTGATATATTTACAAAAGGCAGCCATCACAGAAACCTAAGTGTTTTTTATATAACACAAAACTTGTTTCATCAAGGTAAAGGACAGAGAGATATATCTTTGAATTCTAGTTATATTATCTATTTTAAAAATCCTCGAGATAAAACTCAAATCAGATATCGTCGCCGTAGAGTGAAAACCTCGGGTGTCAGATTTTGACCAATTTAGTTTTTTTGCGTCATTCGAAAGAAAACCTCGTACCGCATTTTTCTATATCACCGAGCTCGGCTTTAGGCACTCCTAACGCCATATATTGCCTTCGATGTGAACCTCGTAGTTCGCGACAACGATCAGTCTGCTGTGTAAACCTCGGAAGTCAAGTGCGTGCGGAGCTAAAAACAAACTTTTGTGTGGGAAAAAATAGTGATACCGGCCTTATCGAGTGCAGTAAAGTTAGAGGTAAGTGTCCGTTATATTTTGAAAGTAAATGTCCGTAGAAATAGTATATAATTAAGTAGAAATATCAGATTTTGTCTCTAATTGAAAAGAAAACCACGAATCCGCGAGATTTTTGGTTTGAAAAACTCGTATCTCACATAAGAGGTATTCTGACTATCGCCTTGTAGCACGAAAGAAGTATTCAAAGCTCGGATCTCAGTTCCAAGGTATTCATACGTTATTACAGCATAAACAATTGTTTTTAACTAGGTTTTCTTGTTAAATAGCGGTCACTGTAAAACCGCCAGCCAACCTACCTTTAGTTTAGGCGTATGCGTACCTAAATACCTACCCAGTAGTCACGATCCTACATTTTATTTTGTTCAGGAACGACTTCCGAGGTTTTCAGTTTCGCTATTTTTATGTAGAAAACCACGTACAAGGCTCAAGCCCTTTAGAAAACGGAATAATTCAATCAAGCTGGCCATCCTACTTAAGGTGGGACGTCTCGTACACCATAATTAATAGGTAACGCTAGTTAACTTACTACTTTAGTAACTATAACTGATCACTGACTTACTATTACTGCCTTAAGAGCTACTCCGAGAAAGTCATTTAAGAACTGTTGTGGGAAAAAGGAAAAAGCTAATGATAAGAGTATCAACGATCCAAAAACCAAAGTTTTCACTTTTGATTTACAAGCTGTTTTATTGGCACCGGCATTAAACGCTTCCGCTCTGTACTACAAGACGAAATTAAAGGTCCATAACTTCACAATATTTGATTTAAACACGAGTGACGGGTACTGCTTTATTTGGAATGAGAGTGAAGGTGGCGTGACTGCGGATGAATTTGCCACCATCATTTATAACTTTTTGATTATTAACATTGACGATGATGTAGAGAATGTTATTTTTTGGAGCGATGGATGCCAGTAAGACTATGTCATCTGCGAATCGTAAGTGTGAGATGTGCTCGCCATTTATGCTTATGCCCATGCCTTTCCAGTCCAAAGTCTTAAACATATCCTCCAGCGCGCTTGTGAACAGTTTCGGAGATATTACATCTCCCTGTCTCACTCCTCCGCGCAGCTGGATGGGCTTAGACTGCTGGTCCTGTACTCGGACACTCATGGTGGCGGCTTCGTACAGACATCTCAACACTTCGATATAACGATAGTCTACTTGGCATCGCTGTAAGGATTCCAGAAAAGCCCAGGTTTCGACAGAGTCAAAGGCCTTCTCATAGTCCACAAAAGCCAGACACAGGGGCTGATTATACTCTTCTGACTTCTGTATAATCTGCCTCACTGTGTGAATGTGGTCTATGGTGCCATATCCTCCGCGATACCGGGCCTGCTCCGGTGGCTGGTATTCGTCGAGTCTTCTGGCGAGACGATTCGTGAGAACCCGAGAGAATAGCTTATAAACGTGGCTCAAGAGCGAGATGGGCCTGTAATTTTTAAGAAGAGTCTTATCTCCCTTCTTGAAAAACAAAACCACCAAGCTCTCGTTCCACGCCTTAGGAGTTCTCCCACAGAAAAGGACGGAGTTAAAGAGGTTCTGCAGCTCCTGCACAACAGGAGCTCCTCCAGCCTTCAGAAGCTCTGAGGTTACTCCGTCTTCACTGGGGGCTTTTCCATTTTTAAGCTGTCTCAGGGCCAACACGATCTCGTCTTTGCTGATTTCCGGCAGATCGTCGGTGTAGTGGCGGGTGAGGGTGGCTCTGGAATCGTGGCTGTTACGCTGGGGGCAAGGAGCATGTGCCGCATATAGCCGGCCATAGAAGTCCTCGATCTCTGACAATATCTCCGGCTTTGACAATACGGTTCGGCCATCGCGTGTTGTTAACTTCGTCAGATGGCTCCTGCCAAGCTGCTGAGTGAATACTTTGGACCCTCGGTTTCGCTCTATTGCCTCTTCAATGAGACGTGTGTTGGAGCTCCGAAGGTCGCGCCGTACCATCTTCGCAATTCGCTTGTTCAGGTCTGGCCTCTCTGACGAAGTGGCCTGAGTGGTTTCCCGTCTTTTTGTCATTAGCCGAAGAGTCTCATCCGAAAGTTTGGACTTCTTGCCTTTAGGCTGCATTTGGCAGAATTTGATGCCCTCGTCCCTTAGTGCTCCAACCACGTTTCGTAGGGCCTCATCAACGTCCTCGGTGAGTTCCACAGCAACGAATCTATCACCAAGAAGCTTCAGAAACTTTGTGCTCTAAAACTCGGTGCCCGCCATGATCTGGAGCAGATTGGGTCGGAGCGTGGACTTCATCACGGTTAAAATAAGGTATTAATATAAGGCCAAATAATATTATTGCATGATGAACAAACGATGTTTAGAAAAGTTTACTATGTTTTAAGTGTGGATGGAAGGAGATGATTTATCTCGATGTAGGTAGAAATACGAAAGATTGATTATTTTTTTTAATATAAACTTGATAACAATTAATATGCAGAAGGTATTTGAAATAAAAAAAGGACCTCAACTTAAATAAAACGAATAAATATTGCAAATAGAGTTTTTTTTTCTCAATGAAAACCTCGTAAGTATCATGTGAGTAGCCTAAAATAAGTTAGAAAACCTCATAAGTATCAGTATCTCTGTATATTCTAACAAATATTAAAAATATACTAACACGATTGAAAACTGATCAGATTTAATAATTTTATCACGTTTAATAATACCGCATGTCCTAACAAAATTTTACACCAGACGTTTTTTCTTGTTCCTGAAAACTTAGCACATCACCACATATGAGGTTTTCACTCTACGGCGACGATATCTAACACGTCAAGTGTCACCAGAAAATACAAAGTTTATGGAAGATTCATACAAAGATGCAACAAAAGAAGCTCATGGATATTTGATGATAGATCTAAAACAAGACACTAGTGAAATGTGTCGATTTAAAACAAAAATATTTCCTTCAGATGGATATTGTACAGTTTATATCCCAACAAAATCATTTAAATATGCAAAGAATCAACAAATTCAAATCATTCATCAATAATGCATCGAAGCTTAAAGACGCATAAAGATTTACTAAGTGCTCTACATACACTTAAACCAAAATATCAAAGAGCACTTTTAAAGTCATGTGATGAAGATGAAATCAATTGCATTTGTGAAATCATCCATAACGTTTTAAAAGGTAAAGTACCTCTTGACGAAAAGGCAAAGAAAAAGTTACAAAAATATAAAGAAATACTTCGCAAACTAGTGCGTAAAAGTACAAACAAAATTCGTAAACACATAATTGTTCAAAAAGGAGGATCTTTTTTACCAATTATATTGGGTTCAATTTTGAGTGCATTAGTTGGTTCTATCGTTTGAAATATGGAACACGCTAAAAAAATGTTACTCGTTGATCCAAGTATATTTGAAAAAATAAAACAACAAAATTCTACTGATAGTCCCATATCACGATTAGACATAGAAATGCAAAATATTTTGAATAGTCATATGGAAGATAGAAAGAAGTGTATTTTATACTTACAAATTTTACAAAGATACTTACATTTTACTGAAGAAGGACGTCAACCTCTCGAATTACCATTACTTTCAAATACTAATCTACCAGAAGACGTACCAGATGATAAAAACAAAGACATTGACACTAACGATGCAGTTGCTATAGAGACATCAAACGGAGAAGAGAAACAGGATACAAATATATTTTTGAATAAAAAAAATACATACACACCTCGACATATACTCAGTTTAATACCGAAAACTTATACAAGAAAAGGTGAGTTATTATTAAATTTGGTGGCTTCAAATACAGACAAAATTGATTGGGATGATGTAGGTACAGTTATTATTAACAAAGAAAAAATTGTTGGAAGCAATATTTTAGACTTGGTAAATGATTGTGTAAGACCACTGAAAAATAATGATCCAATAGGGTGGCAACAGTTTGCTACCGCATTAAAAGAAATACAAATACCATTAACTTACATTGGAAACGCAAAAAGAAGTGAATTTATAAAACAGCTTCAGATAAAAGATCTTAAACAAACCACACCACAGCAAGAGGAGGTTTTTTCAACACCAAAATCCCGCAACAGGTATAAACACGTTCGAAAAGTCCAACAGAAGATAGATTGGGAGAAATGGACTCCCTATTAGAAATAAATAATATCTACTATAATCCATCGCATCCAGCTGGGTATGCTGGTATCAACAAACTAGTTAAAGCCATGAAGGGTAAAATGAACAGAAAAGATGTAATAAAATGGTTGCAATCACAAGAAACATACACACTTCATAAACCGGTACATAGGAAGTTTCCACGAAACAAATATGTATTATCTAATCTTAATGAACTATGGCAAGCTGACTTAAGTGATTTGAGAACTTATTCAAAATATAATGATGGTTTTAATTACATTCTTTGTGTTATTGATGTCTTTACCAAATATGCATATGCCCGACCAATGAAAAGTAAAAATTCGAGCACCATTAAAACATGTTTAGAAAGCATATTTCATGAGGCTGGTACAACACCAACTCATATACAATCTGACAAAGGAACTGAATTTGTTTCCAAGGATGTTCAGAGATACTTAAAAATTAAAAATGTTAATTACTATACAACAAATAACCCTGATATTAAAGCTAGCATTGTTGAAAGATTTCAAAGGACACTTAAAATGAGGATGTGGCGTTATTTTACCCACAAAAATACATATAGATACATTGACATTTTACAGGATTTATTATATGCTTATAACCATAGCTACCATTCTAGTATTAAGATGTGTCCTTGTGATGTTAATTCAAATAATTTAATGACTGTTTGGAACAACCTGTATGATAGAACAAACTATCGAATAATTACAAAATCCTTACCGAAATTACTCGTTGGAGACTATGTAAGAATAACAAAATACAAACACATTTTTCAAAAGGGTTATGAATCTAATTGGAGTGATGAAATATTTATAATAACTTCAGTTATAGATCGTTCTCCATTGGTTGTGTATACACTAAAAGATTTACAGCAAGAAGATATCATTGGAACTTTTTATGAAAGGGAATTACAGAAAGTGTCATATGATCCCACCTCTAACTATAAGATTGATAAAATAATTGGTTCTCGCTATTCCAATAACAGAAAGCAAGTGTTAGTGAAGTGGAAAGGTTATCCAGATAAATTTAATAGTTGGGTTTTGGTTTCTGAATTAAAAGAATTATGATTAAAGAAAGTTTTTATTTAACATTACTCAGTAACAGTTCTATGGAATATTATCCAAACAACATGACTACAAGATTTTCAACGAAATTACCAAAATCTATCAAGTTGGAGGGAGAATGGTCAGTTGGAGTGGTTGAATTTCAATACCCTTGTACCATGTTTACTGTACAAGATCATGAAAATATTATTTACATAACAAAATGGATATTAATGCCACATGAAGAAAAACCTTCACTGGTTTATTATAAGACCCACATTCCAGCCACGAATTATGATAATATTAATCACATTCTATCAGCGTTGAATAACATAAAGGAAAAAATTCGATTTCGATATGATGATATATCAAAGTTTGTTTCCGCTACGGTAATGGATGAAAATATCAAATCGTTAAAGTTATCACCCAAGCTTGGTATTCAACTTGGTTTTGAACCCGATAGAAATCTTGTAGAAAATGGATTTGGAAAATGTCCTGCAAATTTACATTTGGGGTTACCATCTCAATTATTTGTTTATTGTGATATTATCGAACCTCAGATAGTTGGAGATGTTATGACTCCTCTCTTGAGAATTATACCTTTGGATCCTGCAAAGTATATTTATGGAGCAAATAAAATGCATGTTTTCTCACCACCTCACTACTTACCTGTTATGCGTAGAGAATTCGACACGCTTGAAGTGGATATAAGATCTAACACAGGTCAAAAAATACCATTTCAATTTGGAACGGTGTGTGTTAAACTACATTTCAGAAAATTATAATGCATTCTCGTGATGATATAACTTGTCCATATGAACATTATTATTCACATCAAGCTGGTTCTGGGATCGGAGTAATTTATAAAGGGGCTCCTTATCAACGTGGTCATGGTATTGGTAGCTTCTTAGGAGGATTGTTTAGATCAGTTTTACCATTACTTTCTAGTGGTGCTCGAGTAATAGGCAAGGAAGCCTTAAATGCTGGTGTTGGCCTTCTATCAGATATGATAAGTGCTAGACCAATGGAGGATTCAATTAAATCTCGACTTAAAGAAGCTAGTTCAAATTTGAAAAGAAAAGCAGATAGTAAAATAGATCGATTGAATATGTCTGGCTCTGGATATATAACAAAGAGAAAACGTCTTTCCTCATTCAATCCACTACCGATCGCCAAAGTGAAAGCTACTAAAAAATCAAGAGCTAGACCTAATAATTTAAAAGATATATTTAATTAATAATTAAAGATGTCTTTTTTACATAGTCATTCTTGTGAGTGCATTAAATCAGAGTTAGATTTATTTGCTTTGCCATCCACACAAACTAGTATCGAAAATGGACTATGGATACACTACAAACCCATTTCATCCCTTGCTGACGATGGTCCTATAGAATTTCAAGTACCCGGAACCGGTGATGATTACATAGATTTATCCCACACGTTGATACACATCAAAGCTAAAATACTTAACCAAGACTCAACAAAACTAGCTGAATCAACAACTGTATCACCCATAAATAATTGGCTTCATTCAATCTTCAGTCAACTAGATGTATATTTGAATCAGAAGCTAGTATCACCTCCAAACAATACATATGCATATCGAGCATACATGGAAACTTTATTAAACTATGCTCCTGCAGCTAAAGAATCTCACCTAACTTGTAGTCTATGGTATGAAGATACTGCTGGGAAAATGAACTCAACTGATGAAAAAAATGAAGGATTCGTTAAAAGACAACAGTTAGTAAGTCAAAGTAAGGAAATAGAAATGATTGGACATCTTCATGGTGATATATTTAACCAGGAAAAGTTTTTAATAAATGGTGTTGAAATGAGTGTCAAATTAGTTCGTTCTAGAGAAACGTTTAATCTAATGGCATCTTCATCCGATTTAAAATTTAAAGTATGCATTACAGATGCAACTCTTATTGTTCGTAGAGCTCGAATCAATCCAACTGTATTACTTGCACATCAGAAAGTTTTAGCATCTACTACCGCTAAATATCCTATTACTCGTGCTGAAGTCAAAGTTTTAACCATACCTTCAGGGATTCAGGGCAAGACTCTTGACAATATTTTTCTAGGACAAGTTCCTAAAAGATGTATAGTTGGATTTGTAAACAATGCAGCGTTTAATGGGTGTCTGACTAAAAATCCATTCAATTTTGAAAACTATGATTTAAATACATTTTGTTTATACATTGATGGTCAGCAAATACCTTCAAAAGCTTTGCAACCATCGTTTGAGAGTAATATTTTTACTGCTGCTTATCACACACTATTTTCAGGAACAGGTATACATTTTCTTAATGAAGGTAATGGGATATCTAGGGAAAAATATGCGAAAGGATACTGTTTGTTAGCGTTTGATCTAACGGCCGACCTTAGTTCAAATTCAAATACACATTGGAATCTTATAAAACATGGTAGTGTTAGATTAGAAGTTCGTTTTGAGTCTACTCTTACTCAGACTATAAATTGTATTGTTTATGCAGAATTTGATAATGTTATTGAAATAGATAAGAACCGTAATGTAACCGTAGACTATAGCAGTTAAATAGGTAACTATTGTCTATATATAAGTGTTAGTACCTAATAAAAATAATCTGCACATATTCCAATCTTTTTATTTATGTCCTTGCACAATGTTTATAAAGAAGTTCAGTATATTTAGTTCCACATTCTTGATTTGAAGGTTAAGCATAGCACAGCTTTATGCGAAAGGCTGATTAAACATGAACACAATTGAGATTCAAAAATATTTGAACACGATCCATCCTTCTTTACAAAAAAATGTATATGCAGCAAACAGGTTACCTTTACATGTTAAAGTTCCTATGTACCTGATAAGCAATTTGGACACCGACAGCATGCCAGGTTCTCATTGGGTGGCCATACACATAGATAGAAATAGGTTTGGTCAGTATTTCGATTCATATGGACGACCGCCTACAGGATATCATAGAGATTTCTTGATCAGGAATTCAAAGCGGTGGGATTTTAATAGGTATAGATTACAAGATGATTTTACATCAGTTTGCGGAGAATATTGTGTAACATATCTTTATAACAAATTTTATGGAAATACAATGATGGATTTTATTAAATTATTCAGTAACAATACAATAAATAATGATATATTTTTATACAAACTATTCTGTACTTATTTTAGAGGAAATAAAGGTTTGTGATTGATCCAAAAAATGTTGTTTTGCTAGAACATCCTAATAAGCTAATTAGTCTGAGATTGACGTCAAACAATGGTGCGCCGTGACGTCAGAGGTGATAAACAAACAATGGCGCGCCGTTTTCACTGGGTGATAAGGAAACATTTAGGTTAATTTTATCAATAGGTGATTAGCAGTGTAGTGGAGAGCTTTAGATTAGTTAGCTATCTCATGATCTGTGTAAGCTATCAAAAAACGGATGCAATAGACCGATTCAGCGACCCCGAAAACCTAGGAAAAGACACCAAACTTTTTTTTTTTTTTTTTTTTTTTTTTTTTAGCCTGAGTCGGTGAATTTATTTCGGGTTTGGATCACATGAGCCAGTTCCGGTGAATACCTAACTACTAACCTGTCACGTACAGAATACTAACAACTATGCTAAATGCAGACATATGCCAAATGTAATGTTTGGACGTGCCTCTGACCACCCACTTTAGATACCATCAAAGATCTAAGTAGTAACTAGAGATTTGAGGAGATATCTACCGAGCCTGGGGATTACAGATGTGATCACGTTTTTAAATTTCTCTGGCCATATACCCAAGTATAGTTCATCCAACGGATCTAGGCATTCGTGAAGTTAGCCACAAGTGCGAGTTTGCGCATGTACAGTTCCTTCCCCTCATACCTCCAATTGCTCCCGAAAAACTCTTGCGCAGCTCTTGCGGCTAACTTCACGAATGCCTAAATTCGTTGAGCCAACAAGATACCTAAGTAAGTATTGAATACATTTTCTGAATTTACTGTGATGATAATTTGAGCACTCTGCCAACACCACCATGCGGTAACTAACTCTAACTGAACGCTTTTAACCTAAAAAAGTGTAAACCCCCCTTTTTTCCTTCCTCTCGCTAATGTGGCCCAATTCCAGGCTATGCGAGAAACCGTCGGGTCTGGCTACCGTGTGCCGACACCCCGCTGGTCAGGGTACTACTTTAGCCACACATCCCCCGGACCCATCAACTTGAACGAAGGAAACGATGCTATGACTACGGTAAGAGTAGAAATAAAGGTCTATGGTTCTTCGTAAACAAGGCATTTGTCAAATTCATCATCATCATCATCATCCGCAGCCCGACTTCACCCACTGCTGGGTATAGGCCTCTCTTTGCATATGCCATTGTCCACGGTCTGCTGCTAGCCTCATCCAGGTCCGGCCCGCGACGGATGCTAGTCGTCAGCCCATCTCGCTACCGGACGACCGACGCACCTATACCCGGTTCTTGGACGCCATTCAGTTAACGCCTTACTCCACCTGTCGTCACCTCGCCTTGCCAGGTGTCCTGCCCAACTCCATTTTAGTTCCGTTATGCGGTTCCCAACGTCTTTGACCTTTGTTCGACTTCGAATCTCGACGTTGGGAATACGGTCTATAAGCTTGATGCCGAGCATGGCTCGCTCCATGGCTCTCTGTGCAACTCCAAAAAAAAATCAAGTGTCAAATTAGATATCTGTTTTACCAGTGTTCATTTTTTATAGAAGTGTCGTGACAATAAGCCCCAAAAGCTAAGAATATATCTATATAGCTATAGCTAAGAATTGAATTGAATTATAGAAGTTTCATCAACGTCACAGAGTCATTATCAACTTTTCAAGTCAATTTTAAACAAACTGTTTTGAATTGAACACAAATCTCGGGTTTTTTTCCGATGCATTTAGAAAAGACGCCGTCTCTATCATTTTTATTTTGGAGCGCTGAGGAAGCATTTTTTGTACGCTTACAATTTTTTTAATAATTTGTGTAATAAATACTTGGAGCCCGGTGGCACTCATTCTTAGAGCGCGGTGGAGCTACCCGAACTATTCACTTTCATTCTCATATTTTAATAAGCACTAAAATTACACAATAAAACTCAAAATAACACATTAAAAAATATAAAAACTAAAGCTAAGTTTACAGTCGAAGCAACAAGAAATTCCTCAAACTCAACCTCTAAGAGATCCCAGCGGGCGGTTCAAATTGTATGAGATTTCTACTAATAGTTAGAGGTTCAAAAATAACCTTTATCCACAGCCCGAGAAAGGTTGGAACCGATCGGACCTGGTCCGCCCCAACATAGCGTCTCCCATCCGCTCGCCGGTCACCCCCGTCGCGGACTATCGCTACCACCAGTTGTATGATCTCCTCCAGAACCGCGGCTTGAACAAGTACATTGGTAAGCAATACCCCAGATTAAAATACTATATTTTAACGTATTTACCAAAACCAAAACGCGACCGTAAACGTTCCGTTGAGCACATTACGTATCGCGCTGATGTTTGACAGCGTCTGTAACCAAAACAGATACGTTCAGAAATCTTCAAACGCTGTCAAACGAACGATTGTGAAATAGTTGGTCTCGAGGAGCTTTTCCAGAGACGTAGACCACACGTTATACACAAAATGGTTGTTGTTATGCCGAAATAACCGAAATTCAGCAAAAGTCAGCAATGCTAAGCATTTTCTTATCGTGTCACTAGTTCCTACGAAGGTGAAAATATGAAAGTGCGCCTAAGTGACTCCTTTTGTACACTTGACACATCTTTTAGTTCTACCAAATGCAGGTTTTCTTAAGATATTTCGTTTGAAAGTAACCTACCTCAGTACCCCTAGTATGAGTTTTTGATTTACGAAAACTTTTTTCGAATAGTATCCTTTCATACATTTACCTCCATCGGAAATGTTAAGGAACTAAAATAAGGTCGATAATATCGAAAATATTATCTAATTGTCAGTCCCAGCAATAATTTTCAAACCAAGTTTTCACGATATTGACCTTATTTTAGTTCCTTAACATTTCCGATGGAGGTAAATGTATGAAAGGATACTATTCGAAAAAAGTTTTCGTAAACTATCAAAAACTCATACTAGGGGTACTGGTATAGCGTATATATCATTGATTCTAAGCATCTTCAATCGTGTCACTAGTTACTTCGAACCAGTGTAATGAAAGGATTAAAGTGCGCATGTCCTGACTCCTTTGACACTTGACACATTTTTAGTTCCTACCACATGCCAATTTCCTTTTCCAAGATATATCGTTTGAAAGTATCTACCTGGTATAGCGTACATTTTTCGAAGAGAAACATTTATTGTAAGGTACCTACTACACGACCAGATTCGAACCCACGACCTTATGCTTGTGTTATATACCTATGTAAATATTTTGTCATGTAAACTGTGCGCAATGCCAGTGCTCTGAAATGGCGAAAGAATGAGGAAACCGGCATACCTTAGAATGGAAGTAGCGACGTTTCTATAATGGAATCGTTACGGAATCGTTCTGGAAGACTTCGTGGTAAGGCTCCTGATCATGATGAAATTTACAGATCTGTTCAAAAAGCATGAGCTGGACCTATCGACGTTCGCGTCACTGAACGAGGCGGACCTGGTAGAGATCGGCGTGACTGCGTTTGGAGCTCGCAGGAAGATGCTGCTCATCATTGCAGGTGCGAGATCCTTACATCCTGGACTCCAAAAAAGCCATTTCACACACATTTTTGGAGGACATTCTTGAATGACTTGACATTTTTAGGACTAGAGGCGGCCTGTTTTAGCACCTGTAACTATCGTTTCACACTCATACGAATGGTGTAGGTACATAAATAAGTATAATAATAATAAAAAAATAAATATGATCACGACTGTAATCCCCGGGCTCGGTAGATATCTTCCTCAAATCTTTAGTTAAGTACTTAGATCTTTGAGGATATCTAAAGGGGGTAGTCAGAGGCAAGTCCAAACATGACATTTGGTACATGCCCACATTTTGCACAGTAGTTAGTATTCCGTACGTGACAGGTTGCAAGCCCATCGCCGCATAATAATAATAATAATAAAAATCATTTATTTTCTCCTCACAAAGGTTTCTTAAAAACTAGGTTGGTCCTTAAAATAGTTCTGTGTAGCTAGGTAAAAACCTGTTTTGTGAGGGAGACTGGTGCATGATTTTTAAGTTTTATAAAAAAAAAACCTGTGATTACAGGTCACTAGTGCTCTCACTCCGCGGATTTAATACCAGGTTGAGGGAAATTGCCTAAACAAAGAAAAAGTAATGTAGGATACAAACTAAGTTTAAACTGTTTACAGCCAAAGTTGAGAATGTTGTGAGGGTAGATGTGTAGTATGTGCAGTGTAGTGTAGTGTTGTGTGTGTAAACATTAAAAAGTCTTTGGTTGATTTTCTGTATGACTGCAGATAAAAATGCTGAAAGGTAGTGGAGAAGTGGTGGTGTGTTTAGAGTGAGTGAGTGATATTTGTATGACAGCGTGAGAGGGTGAGGTGATGTTTGTGTGAGGGTGGGTGTGTGTATGTGTTTCAGGTTTGGGAGTTAAAGAAGTAGCCAAAAATTGTTTGCTAGAGTGAAGGTTGGGTACGAAAGAAAACGATGTTATGAATGAGTGGATAGGAGGTTTTCAGTTTCTTGATAGGTCAGAGTTTTTAGCCATTTAGCCACTTCGGTTTTACACTTACGTCTATGCAAAGGGTATATTGTTAAGATGGTGTTTACCTTATTATAGATAATGTGAGCCGAGGAAGCAGTTAAAGTTGTGGGAGAGACTAGTATTAAATCTTTGTGATGGACAGACTTTACCTTTTCGGCGTTTGTCTTTTACAAGAAGGTGGTCGTATGTAAGTTGGGAGTGTTTTACATGATAATTTGCAATAGAAAATATTGCCTAACGGTAAGAAACTCCCATTCTTTATACAGCCTGGTGGTTGGGAATCTGTAAGGGAGGCCCGCACTTACTTTCAAAATGGCTCTCTGGGCCCTTTCCAGAACTATAAGATGAGATTTAGCAGCACCTCCCCATGAAGAGATACAGTAGCCCAGAATAGATTCACATAGGGCCATGTAGACTATTTTTATAGTTTTGCGGTCTGCCACATGCCTCAACTCCTTAAAGATATGAATGAGCTTACGCGTTCTTTTAACCAGTGTGTCAATATGGCGTTTGAAAGTGAGCGTTTGATCTATGCAAATGCCAAGATATTTGGTGTTATCTGTTCGTAGCAAGACGGGACATGAACAGGTGGTAGACGGGGTGGAACAATTATGCGCGACTATCGAGTAGGACGACTGAGGAAGAAGATTTGTCCTCAGAGCGAAGGCTATGTAGTTTGTCTTGGTAGTGTTCAGTGTCAGCACATTATTTCTCAGCCACAAACACACCTTGGTAACTCCATTCTGAGCACTGTGAAAGGTTTCACTCCAACTATTACCCTCAAAGAAAAGAGCTGTGTCGTCCGCGAATGTTAAAATTTTACCATTTCCTAGTTTGATGTTACAGAGCCCATTTATATAAACAAGAAACAATAAGGGTCCAAGTATGCTTCCCTGTGGAACGCCATAGGTCACTGTCTGTTCTTCGCTAATTAGTTGGTCAATTTTAACTCGCTGCCGCCTGTTCCTCAAGTAGTCGCTAAATAGTTTCAGCGGAGTTCGTCTTACTCCAATCGACTCAAGCTTATTCAGTAAGATAGGGATTGACACCGTGTCGAAGGCCTTCGCTAGGTCCAGGAAAACCACAAGACACTTATTTTTTTCATCTAGATTAGTTACAATGGAGTTTGTAAGTTCAAAAACAGCATCGTTAGTGGATTTATTTGACCGAAAGCCGAATTGTGTAGAAGATAGTAAGTTGTTTGATTCTAGAAAACCGGTAAGACGCTGATTCATAAGCTTTTCTAGTATCTTGGATATCGATGGTAGAATTGAGATGGGCCTAAAGTTTTCGACTCGGTACCATGATCTATAAAAATGTTACATTACTTAAAACATGATGGTTTTTAAGACCTTGCGGTAAGGCCCCAGAGATGTTTTGTTTAACACAACTGAGAATTACAGTCGTGATAATGTTTGTTAATTATTGTACTTTCATCAGATCTTCAAAAGCAAGCGAGCTCGTACAAGTCGTCAGCGGCGCCGGGCGCGGAACGAAAGCTGATCAAGTCTCCTCCACACTATAACACAGCAACACTACCCCAGGACAAATGGTAGGGAGGACTACCTCTTTGGTATTGGATCGACATTTCCAGTATCGCGCACAATTTACGCACCCTGTCAATAGATGTCGCTAGTTTAAAATAAAGATGGCGGATAAAAATGTATCTGTCAAAAGCTTATCAAATATAGAATTGATTCCAGGCACCTTTATTTATATTCTTTACGTTATTGTGCGCGATTATTTGAATTTTATATCAAACTACCCTACAAAAATACTTACAAAGGGTTGAGCGATCGTTGTTTCATTGAACTTACTAGGTTTAAAAATGATTATCCGAGGATCATTGCTTTAGTTTTGATTATTAAATGAAATGCGAAATGGCACGACCGTTTGTAGATAAACAAGAATTGTGCTATCCAATACCAAAACCTTAAGACTGATTATTCAAGCTCAAGACTGAATCATTGCGTGCCATTAATTAAGAGTGAAATAAAGTTAAGTTAAGACTCTTTAATTAGCGGTAGGTATGGCTTCTACCCTTTACCAGAAGGTAATTTGAACTTTATTTCGTCTTAAACGAGAGAGAACAATCGGTTGAAATAATAACCAAAGGGGATGCTTGTTTTGGATTTATTTAGATATGAAATTCCGTCGTTATATTTAAAGTTTATGACAGTTGTCTTTTAAATGAGTTGTAGTTCCTACTTATCAAGTTTTTTTAGTTGATTTCTTACGAGATTCTATGGAATAGTTTTAAGAGTATTTTATATAATTATGATGCTCAAAGCGTTACGGCAATTTGATCTCTAACAATTGTTGAAGTAAACTAGCCTAGAGGCATTAAATTAGCAATAGGCTTTGTAATTTTAATCATAGATTTGTAAGGAGCATGTTTTATTTTTTGATTTTTAACTAATTTTACTATGTTTTATAACGAAGCTATTATCCGACCAAGTTTGGACTACCTTGAATTTATCTTTTATCGTTTGATTATGATGTCATAATTTATAACTCGCCAAAATTAGAATGCATTCCTTTCAGTTTCATATTATTGAATATGATTTGTAAGGGGGCAATTTTTTCAACCTGAAATATACTTTTAATCGGGCAGTAGGTAGATCCGAAATCATAATGAATATCTTTAATTTACAATATTTTCAGCTTGAATTTCAAATAAATTGGCGATTGACTAAAATTGAATCATCACATCGAAATAAACACTTGGACCGTGAATGACTTGATTTTAAATAGGTACGACAAAAATAATATTTAGGTATCACCAGCTATCACTTGTGACCATTTTGTTACGCACCAAGTCACGCGCTAGCTGCAAGTTTTTAATCAGTTAACATTTTTGAATATTTTTCTGTGAATCGTTATGTAATTAGGTAAAAATTTAGCTTTTAAGTGTGCATTTTTGATTTTAACCATATTAACATGCTAATTTTATATGAATACTTATTGTGTTTTAAATTTCTTGGGAATTGAGTAATTTTTTGGTACATAACTATTGAGATCAATTTACCGTTCGGATTTTCCCCTACCAAGGAGTTATGTAACAATTTATTCACTTTTAAAACATTTTCGAGATCACTTTGTTGGTAGTTTTAAGTTTTAATCATGAACTTGTGATTTGTAATACGTTCTTTTAAAAGTTTGATTATGAGATGATAGACTTTTCAGCATAGATTATGAAATTTTACAAATTAATTTCGCTTAGTTTTAGTTCTAATTAGTTGCGTTAAATTTTTTATATGAGATATTCGTTGCTCGTTTATGTTCAGTTTATTAGTAGATTTTATTTTCCTCGAGAGTGAAGGAAGTTTTGCACGATTGTTTTTAGTTTGCTTGTCCAATTAAACTCCTTTTGAAATTACCTTGTTCTGTCTTTTTTTATTATAGGTTACCTATACTTACTTACCTAATTATAACGTAGGTAGGTATAGTTCATACAACGGATCTAGGCATTCGTGAAATTAGCCACAGGTGCTAGTTTGCGCATGTACAGTTCCCTTCGTCCACGTTCGTAACTAAGATTTAATAACTGGTTATGTATGAGGAATTTTTTTCACTGTTCTGTCCACCCTCATACCTCCAATTGCTCCCGAAAAACGATACTGCGCAGCTCTTGCGACTAACTTCACGAATGCCTAGATTCGTTGAGCCAACTATACATACATACATACATACACGGAACCAACCGCTCGAGCAGTTGCAACTGCATTGGGCGGGCGGTCGTGCGATCAAGCAGTCGCCAGGCATAGGTACACTGACTGCTCGAGCGGTCCGTGTATGGAGGCCCTTAGTATTTAATGTATTGTAGGCAAAGACATTCTATCTACTTGTAGGTGGAATACAGTACCCAAAGAGAATAGTTATAATCACTACGTTTAACAGTACCTACCTACTGTTTACTTGCAGATAAAACTCGTAGGTATTAAAATTGATGTTTTTTTGTAAAAAAAGATACAAAACCTTATTTTTTTGACAGTGACAGACACACGAATGACAGTATGTAAACCTTTTTCTCAAGCATGTGTGAGGGTGTGAGGGTGTGTGTATGTGTGTGTTGGGTGGTCCGTCAAAATCAAAAGGAATGAAAGAAAGAATTTCATTGGATTTTCTGCGGTGCATTTGCCTGACAACTACGTCGCTCTGGTTTTTATATGTTTTCTCGTGTTATTTTGAGTTTTATTGCGTAATTTTGGTGGTTATTTTGCCAATAAAGCCCGGGTTCTTGACGCGAGTGTAAAGTATGTGAATTAGAGTGAATAGTTCTCTTCAAATTCCATCGGAGGAAATCCCGAAAATTTTCAACAAAACAGCCATCTTTTCTTTAAAATTGACTTGACAACTTGACTATGACTCTGTGACGTTGACAATACTTATAAATAAATACACTTGACACTGGCAAAATTGTTCTATATGAGACAGATGCCATAATTGAAGAAGAAGAAGAAGAAAGAAAGAATTTCATTTGCGGTGTTTTGGAATTGCGTCATTGTTTTGTAAAACCTTCGTAAAATGGGCAATGCAAGTGCAAAAGCTGTTGAAGTGAAAGTTGCAGAGCCTGCGCCGGCTAATACTGAAAAGCCGAAGCTGAAACCGTGCTGCGCCTGCCCCGAAACGAAGCGAGCTAGAGATGCATGGTAAGGTTAATTTACTCCAAGGAATATTACGCAATAATAAAAAGATTCTGCCCAAAATATACAGGAATCGCCGTGATACAAGATTCCAGGCCAGTCTCTAATGGTTTTGAGTCTGTGATTGTTTATGTATTTAGGTTGGTGCAGTATATTTTCCACTCAAGGATAGGGACAAATTTGAAGTAATCTCGTGCTCACAGTGACAGAGAAATGCTTCTGACCTACCTAATAGTCGGTTAATGTGTTTTTTTTGCCCCACATGCAGCTATAAAACCAACTATATTGTAGGTACCTAGTTATCATTATCAGGCAAAGCAAGTTATACAATTATGTAAACCGTTCCACTGAAACGTGACCAAATTTAATCCAATTCACATCTTTCTATAACATAACTTTTTTTTCAGCATCATCGAAAATGGTGAGGAAAACTGCGGCCCATTAATTGCAGAACACCTAGCATGTATGAGGAAAATGGGTTTCAATATCTAAACAAAAAGATGTTGAAAAGTTTAATGTGTATTTGGACTGAAGAGTGAGCCGATGCTCCGTGTGATTTAATATAGTTGATAAAAGAATACATGCAGTGACTAATGATGTTTTCCTTATGTAAATGTCATTTTACTGAAACTTTTTGTCGCCCCGTCAGATGGTGGTGCTGAGGGCTTTTAGTGACTGGTAGATTAACTCTGGTAAAAATTATTCCTTTAGTAGTATATGTCATGTATGTTATTTTAGTTTTAACAGCTATTATTTATTATGAAATGATTTTTGTCATGATTTTTCTAAGAGGTCATCGGTTTCTCCATTAGTATCAAAGCAACATTTTGAAGCTACCTTGTTAAAATACCTACTTAATCTTTTGTCCGGAACGTAGAACCATACAAGACACCATAATTCTATTTTCAAACCTGGCTTAGTTAAAGATGAAAGCCGACTTTAGTAAAATACAGAGTTTGGTAAGAAGCAAGTAGGCACCTATATAATTCCTATTTATTTTCTGAGTTTGGCTTTTGAAATACACTTGTATTATGTGCTTATCAAAAGTATTCTGTTAGCTATTTATTTTAAAATTGGTTTAAATGTAAATAAATGTGATTTGTTATGTAAGTACCTTATTGTTTAATTTGCAAGAATGCTAGGATTTGTATTATTTATCATACATAAAGGTTTAATCTAGATGTGATGTTCCTTGGTTACCTGAAGCTCTTATGGCTCAGTCTTAAAATTATAATAATAAGATTTTCGGGACCTTTAAAATCTGTTATACCAATACTTTACCTACATAGTAAATTAATAATAGACAATAAAACAGTACATAATATCAGTTCAAATTATACAAAATACAATTGGGATGGGACAGCTTCATTTAAAAATTATGAAAAGTTTTTGATTAACTTATCATCATACAGTTATGTACCTAGCTACTGTGATCGATAAAAGTTAAAGATAAAAGGTTAAACTGGACAAATAAAATGTTATCTTTCTCTAATAATAAAACAGAAAATATTTTGTATGACCATTTATAAAACCATCAAGTTATTACTCTGGCTGGCGTTTACTTCAAACATCTCTATTATGAGATGTCAATTTGAGTGTCTCTGTCTACACCACAAAAGGAGAACGATTTAATCGGAACGAAATATTCCTCAAATTTAGTTGAATTGTATCGTCGGTCAATGGTGTTAAAGGTTTAAGAAATTGTGTGTCAAAAGTAATGTCGGTCGGTCATTCCATCGTTCAAATGATATATATGCCTAACGATGCAATTTAGAGTAGGGCTGACCTAGGTTTTGCATAATTATTATGCCGAAGTATCGTTGAACGTTTTGCGGGGATACTCAGGGCTTAAGAATTACAATCAAGAGCAAGTGTCTTTCTGTTTATTTCCAGTGTGTACCTATAGTGAGAGATTCCGGGTACCTACCTCGCAACAGAAGCTATAAACTAAGTAGGTACCTACATTAAAATAAGTAGGTAGGTAAGTATACTACGCCCAGACCAACGCACAACAACTAGTGCTTATCGTATCATATTTATTGTTAGTAGCGTGTCGGATCACGCTACTTGTGACTCTTGGAGACGTTATAAAAATGAGATTTCTGAATAAAAATTCGGCGCGTGGCTGTGAGGATGCTCCTTGTTCGCCGCGATCAGTGCAATCCACAGATAGCTACGAGTGAGTATTTTATTCTACTCTACAATACCTAGGTACTACATACACCAACAGCTTCTAAAAGTCCCCTGGACAGGCCACGGGGACAAACAACGGTCTGTCTCGGAACTATCATAAATTTTCCCTAATTTTTTTATCTAAAAATTAAATAGTAAATGCACAAAAATAGTGCGTGCGACGCCAAAAAAAGCTATCATCTACTATCGGGTGGTCCTTTCTACTCATCGATTTCGTCTTAGATAAATATTACCTATTTAGTTAATTTTAAATGTACCCTTCGTGAAATAACTTATAATTAGCAACCAATCTTATATTGCTCCATCTTCATGCTATCAGCTTGAAAGACGAGCTCTAAAATCAAGGATACCTAGGTAAAAAAGTTTTTTAAATACCTAACGGTAAAATGTGAATTGAGTAGAAAGGTACAGATTCATGACATTTCATCGATTCATCGGATAGCTGTCTTGTACTGCATGAGCACTGGGTGGTCTAGTGGAAGTAACGTACGATCTAAAATGCGAATCCAGCCTATATTGGGGATTATGGCAAAACGAAAAAAAAAAATTGCGTTCTCCCCACTAATATGTTGGTCAAACCAATTGTTCGGTATGGTTGGTTGGTAAATGTCGACGAACCTTATAAAAGACTGTGTCAAGTGCACGAAAAGGACTCTTGTGGCACAGGTACTTTCAAGCTTTCACCGCACTTGTTCAAACTAGTGACACGTTATCAAAGATTTAAATCTTTGCACGTTATGAAGAGTGCATCGTTCAGTTCGTTTGCGCCATTCGAGAACCTCGCTTTCTGGGAGTTATTGGGGAATTCACCAGCTCGTCACAATTGTGAAAAATGATAAGTGATAACGGAGGAATACTTGCGATTGGATAAAAATAAAAAAACCTACCTTACTAGGTACTAGGTATCTACTTACTCAAGTAGGTGGCAGGTAGGTATACCTAATCTTCTTTAAGTAGGTAGGTAGGTAGGTACTTACCTACTATTATTTTGTGTCTGCATCGTCCAGTGCGTCAATATTGTATTTTGTTATCAAGTTCAACAAATAAATTATCTGCTCGGTGTCGGCACGTGCTTTAGTTAAATTTGTTGATGTTTGACCAATTTCATTGGTATTACCTTGTGTTCACCGTCAACAAATGAAATCTGTGACTCTAAAGAAGCTAATTTAGTATGACTTACTACTACCGAGGTACCTACCTCGGTAGCATTATACATAATAATAATGAATGATACACCATACCCTTAGTAAGTAGGTTGGTACCTAGGTTAATACCTACCATAAAAAATGCATTAACCATACCTACCTTTCCTACCTTCTTATTCTATTAGGCAACATGAAAACCTAGGTTAGGTAGGTAACTTACCAATATTTTTAGGTAGGTACCTACATAACAAATTACTTATATCTAGGGTCAAGGAGGCAACAGTGGCTCGGATTTTTTCAAAAGGCTAAAAATTTTGAAAATTATGATTGGATTTATCTGAAACATGCATAGATTGTTAGTTAGGTATTCTAGTTTAGTACTGCATTATTATTATTACACTAAATATTACTAAAATAAAATGAGAGGGCAAAAACTAAACATCGAGAATTGAGCCACTGTGTACACCTAGCTGTACACAGTGACTCAACCCCGTAGTACACAGTGACTCTAGTAGTACACAGTGACTCAGTACACAGTGAAGGACTGTCTTTGGTTTTCCAATAATATCTCTTAAGTGTAGCAAAAGGAACATTTAGCTCTCTTTGACGCCTTTCGCATAGATTCCCCTTTTCTGATTAACTTCAAGCCCTCTTTAATGTTTTCGTGGGGAGTATTTCCAGTTTTTCACGCAGTTTGTGGTCGTGGCATTCTACGAATAAAATGAATAATTTCAAATTATTGAGTATCAAAAGTATTGTCTATAATTGGTAATTCAAAAAACATTACTAATTCAAAATGAAAAATGAAAAAAAAGAATCAAAAATAAGTGGTACACAGTGACTATGAGTCACTGTGTACTTTTTAAAATTGAACCACTGTGTACAACTACGCCATTTTGAAAATATTTCCTCATAGCATTCGAGTCAAACAATAATTACAATAAACAACTACATGAATGAGAACACTACAGTACCAACTAATTGGCAAATATAAAAGGCAATACAAATTATCACAACCTGATGTATGAAAGCAAAAGAAACTTTACCTCAAAAAGTAATTTTGTGGGTACGAAAACAAAAAAACGCCGTAACACAACTGTACGGCGCTTGACCTGCCGACCGACAGGTTAGAACGTGTTTGGGGTTCACACGCTTGTATTGTGTTACAAGGAGAGCAATATCGAGCGCTTCTTTCGGGTAGTAACATGAATGAGTCACTGTGTCCGACTGAGCCACTGTTGCCTCCTTGACCCTACTTACAACCAACCTACCCAAGGTTGGTCCTTCGGTGCTGACTGTACCAGCTGGATGATGAAATCCAGATAAAAGTTTCCTCATATTTATACCTATCTAAGTAATAAATCTTTGGAAAGTAGTTAGGTCAAGTATCTACCTTCCTATAGTGCACTTAATAAAAAATACCTACCCATAAATATTTAATAAATTAGCTAACTACCTACCTAGCAGAATATAATATTCATAGCTACATCATAGAAATTTTAAGAAAAAAGTTAAAGCATTTTATAGCACACTCAAAACTCTATAGTGTAGGAGACAGCAGATCAAGGTGTAACTTTATCTGCATCGCCTCGCCTCGCCTGTATGTATCGCGTACATTGACAGTTAGGTAGACAGTGAATCAACACCGGCTTATCAAGAAATAACTTTTTTTATGAACAATATGAACACAAAAGGAAGCAATTAAGTAGATACTGTTAACCGACAGTTTTGCACTTTAAACCTTTCATCAGATTATAAGAAGTTGGAGAAAATAATACTGTAGGTAGGTATTTACTTAATGTAAATTAGTAGGTAGGTACTACACAAGCACTTGAGTACCTACCTACTTATTTAAAAAACCCTTCATGATATGATATGGTATTGTGAGTGCGGATCAATAATTGTTTTATGGAGATCCACAGCTTCACCCGCGTAATATTTTATTAAATTATACCCTGTGTTATTCTGATTATAAGCTATATTATTGTAAAGTTTCATTAAAACCCGTTCAGTAGTTTTTGCGTGAAAGAGTAACTAGGTTTTGTGTAAGTATATCAAAAATAATTTCGATGGCGGCGCCTCTATTGTCTTGGCGCCTGTGTGCGCCGCACACTTCGCACATAGGGGCGGCTTGGCCCTGCATACACGCAAACTTTCGTGTAGGTATAATACTAATAAGGACTTATCGGATGTGCCCTACTCTCAAACCAGAGAGATTCAATTATCGTATTCGGACATTTAAAAAAATAATTACCTATTTAGAACAAAATCCGATAAAAAGTCGCAAAGATAAAGTAACCTTCACTCTTGACATGCCTACAGACACACAGAAGTAGGCTCAATACCACATTTAATAATAATACCGCAGCATCTGCGATAAATTCATTTGTCCACATCTTGCTGTGACGAGTGGTTATTATCAACAAATAATTAAATAAATTGTTTTTTAGGGTGTTTGGTAGCGCGTGCTCGGATTACTCGGACTGTGAGTTTTGCGAGGAAAAGAGAAGGAGATATAGCAGAAGCAAGTAAGTGAGAGTTTTTGATATCATAGTTACTACCTACTACTTTTCATATAAAATGACACTGTTCCTACCATCTCTTGGGTACATACGTTGTTATCCCAAGGCGGATAGCAAGGGTTAATATTGGTAGGTAAAAAAATTGATATCTTTCGAATCTCGATTAAACGAAATGGCAATCGGTAAGGTTGTAATAAGATAAGTCATAACACAGCTAAATTTCGACTGCAGATACCCAACTCCGTCGAGCAGCGCCAGTCACAGCTACCGGAGCGCCATGAGCCGCGTGGAGGCTGCGCCCCTCCTGTCCACTGCACCGGTGCCGGCCTATGACTCCATCTACGATGATCCTGACAGTCCTGATTCCCTGGTCAGTACCTACCTACACTCTGTATTCTCATATCGTGGTGCGTAACATGTTTTTCAGTGCCGTTGTGTAGAGGAAGCAAGGAAAGCAATCTGGAACCGCTCTTTCTACCTCCATCATGTGTTGTTTTCCTCATGAGTGAAGGTCGTGATTCTGTCGTAGTCTTCTTCTTTTTGATAATATCTCGCTAGCTACCTCTATCTAGCGGTGTGGAGCCCATCGTGAAGTGTCGTGTTCAGGGTTGAGGAGATTCTTCAATCCAATAGAATAATATCCATACCTAACCATCAGCTGTTTGATGACCTATATAGGTACTTAGTCAATGTTGTGTTCGCCTTTAATTGGTTTCAAAGAGCAAAAGACTCGTGTAATTATTGATTATTATAATAGCTGTTGGGCAATCCAATTTCAAAAATATATAAATAAAGATGCATAAAACAAAAGCCCAAGGTGGCTCAGAGGTCCTGCGAAACGAAAGAATACCTATTTTAACGCCTGTCGATGAAGACGTTGAAACAGGAAAAATCAACAAGAAATCCAATATTTTTGTAAGCAATCAAAAGGCAGACCCGCACAGAATGTCAGCGTATCGCATTTGTTATCAACAACGAGTCATCAACACGCGTCACATGCAGATGCAAGCATTATAGCGATACCTACATTGGATAAATATATCCTACTAATGTATTTCTGGACCAAACCGTTGCAATTACAAGTTTCTACGCTATTATCATCAATTATGAGGTCAGCTTAGCTGAGGTCAATAGGTATTTCGATAAAGTAATTGCGTTTGATCAGTTTGACGTAGATAGGTCGTAATGATCGCGCCAAACACAACACGCTCGTGGACACGTGACTCTATTAATTGTTATTGAAAAAAAAAATGGTTTATTTCATAGACTCGTATTTACTCCAGTACCCAATACCTATTCACATAAAAAATACTTAGTATGTAGGTACCTAACTACTCGACTTTTCATAATGTTTCAAGGATACACCGATACACTAGCTCAATATTTTTAGAGACAGAATTCATCTACCTATCTCATAAAGTCCTTTGCAATGACATTTATGACATAAGGTTCAATATCGAATAATTTTCCAAACTTCGTGAAATAGAATAACTCAATTTTTCTAATGAGATAAGATATATCACACAAGCTCGCAGACTATTATTTAAACTGACGTCAGAAATAAAAATGGCTTTTCTATCAATACCAGTGTCCATGTAGGTAATTTTCAGCCGACGAAAAGCTCTGTTTTCGTCGGCTTCACAAGTTGATTAATTTAAGACCATAAGGTCTAATTTCACCAAACTTTTATTAACAAAGCATTACCTGAGATCATGCATCAAAATTAACAAGAATGTTAAAGTGTTTTTTTATCTTTATTACGTCATTTCATTTCACGTCAGGACTTGGTGGAACACAAAACAACTTTAACAGCCAATGAAAGGCTAACAAGCTGGCAGTTTAATTAACAGAGCATGGTGAAACTAGCTTTAAGTAGGTATGTGCAACATTACTGCAATCAAAATTTTGAATTTGAATATCTGTTTTCTTGTTGACAGGGTCCTGCAGATCTAACAGGAAGTGCGATTATGGCCACTTACAATAAGCAGTTTGAAAAACCAATAAAAGTCGAGAGGAAAAAACAAAACTCACTAATCACTATGTAAGTAAGATAAGGACAGCAATTTCTGCAAGCAACTTCGCTCATGTAGTAATGAGAAATTGGATAAAATTTGCCTAAATACTTTTCAATTCATTAATCTGCACTCTATTGTGGATTTCTTCCAATCCGTCAATCAACTTGACTTGTTAAATCAACCCTATTGCGGCTACAGTAAGGCAGTGGATGTGATTAAAGGTTGTTCATCATGGATTTCTTGGAGATGTTATAGTTCTGCATTATAGTTTCTATGGCCAATGAATTTGCTGACGATATATTTCTTAAGTTTTTCAGTATGGAACACTATTATGGGTTCATCGCTACTGACGATGGCGTGGGGCGTGGAACGGGCTGGCTTACCGGCAGCACTGGTCTTGGTTGCTCTTATGGCGGCTCTCTGTCTGTACACTGCTCATGTCCTGCTAAGAGTCAGTTATCATCATGGTAAGTCTTCATTACCAATGCTAATGTGCGTTCTTCATTTTTCTTAAACTCTAGGCTGTTTTAATTATTAAAGCCAAAAAAACAGAACAAAACAAAAATAATACAAAATAAAAAATAAAAAAAAAACCCCTGACATCTAAACCTTACCCTAACATGTCATATTTAAAGTCGTGATTACCTTAACATGTTCTGAAGTAATACGGTACCAAATTTCGAATCAATAGGACGTATAGAAGGTAGTCAGATCCTCTCATCAACTATTAAGGAGCTGATGATCTTCAAACCGATGATCAGGTCATGGTTACCTTAACATATACTTACAATATTATTGAAGTAACACGGTACCAAATTTCGAATGGATCGGACATAAGGAAGTTAGTCAGATTCCCTCATCAACTAGAAAAGAGCTGATGATCTTCAAACGGCTGAACAGATTTTCTTGCAACATGGCTAAGAATACTCAGAATAAAACTATCTATGATGCAAAAAAAAACTAAACAAAAATCGGTTCATCCGTTTGGGAGCTACGTACGATACCACATACAAATTATAACACCCCTCTTTTTGCGTCGGGGTTAATAAAACAGTCATCAATAGTTTGAGTTCTCCTATTTCCAGGAAATGAAACCTGCGAGGTGCCGGCTCTTTGCAAAACCTTGCTGGGTCGCTGGGCAGAAGTGGTGGCTCACATGTTTAGCCTCTTGGTGTTAATGGGGGCGAACATCGTCTACTGGATTCTCATAGCCAACTTTCTATACTTCACTGTTAATTATTTCCTTGGTGAGTTCTACTGAATAAAACTTATATGGTACGGGACCTAACTGAGAACCTTGAGTAACACCACTGGTTCCAATAATCAAAGGACTTTTGAACACGTAGTAATTTTTTAATTAGATTAATTACATGACTGTGATGTTGTTGCACAAATTAATATTTTGAACAAAACACGTGTTGCTCTCGTTATTTTTTAAATGTGGACGTCGTCGAAAGCCTTCGTAAAATCTAACTAGTGATTTGATTCCAATAATGGACGTTAAATAAATAGTTTTGGGCTGACAAACGCACCTTCCCCTAGGGTGATGAAAGATTTTCAAATTGCAGTATTCCGCTTATCAATAGGTCATTTAACCCACGTTATTTTTTTATCCAACCGTTTGCAAAACAACACCAGTCTCTTTTATCAAATAGTAAACATACATTTACCCATTGCAATATTTTGATTTATCGATTTACGTCGTAGATTTGGATCTATCTAACACTGCCGTCCACAACACGACAGTTCTCTGTCCGAAGCATGGCATCAATGGCTCACTTATAATCCCAGAGCCAGTAGAAGACTCTCCATATTGGGGCCTGCACTCCACTGTGCCAATATACGTGGCGTTGATAGTATTCCCGCTGCTCAACTTCAAGAACGTATCGTTTTTCACCAGATTCAATTCTTTGGGTAAGTTTTATATAAGACCACCATTTGAAATTGTGATTACAAAAAGGAGCACTGGTTCCAGTAGAATGTAACCGTTAGTTAATATACTAACGGACAGATCAAAGACTCTGTAGGTACTAGTTGACAATATTTCAGAGCTTCCACAGAGATGCCTTTGTGCAAACTTCAGATTAACAAAAAATAACCAGGGAATCGAAAGATGCAACAAAGTTTTAAAACCATTGAAACGTCTCGTTCCAGGCACACTGTCAGTAGTCTACCTGCTGATATTCGTGATTGTAAAAGGCTACACTTGGGGCATAAATATCAGCACTTTTCCCACTGACGCGCGAGCGTGGAACGATGCGGCTGTCCTCAGTGGCATGCTCGCCTTGTCGTTCTATATCCACAACATAATCATTACGATTATGAGCAACAATGCACGGCAGGATAAGAACGTAAGATATATTTTTTTTACCTGGTTAACATGTTTATTTAGAAATAGTTTGATTAGTTTAAATAGTAGGTAGGTAAAGGTAGTATTTTATTCAACTTTATTTAAAAAAAAATATATACTAGCGTATTTTAAAAATCGGAATAATCGTGCTCAATAGTAGTTATCTACCTAACAGTATCAAAAAACTAATCCTTTTCGCGTTTAAGTGTTAGATTTATATTTTACACTTAAGTTTCTGTGGGTTTCAGGCCAGAGATCTGACGATAGCATTCGCTTTGGTGACCGTAACCTATACGTTGGTGGGAGCAGTTTTCTACGTCTGCTTCCCGCTTGCCAAATCATGCATTGAAGACGTGAGTTTGTGAAGGGGTTCCTTCATTAGTAAACAGAATATTTACTAATATTTATGTTAGTCCTAAGTTTATTCTGTATTTCAGAATATCTTGAACAACTTTGAAATGCACGACGTTATGACAGCCGTTGCAAGAATACTGCTCCTATTTCAAGTATGTTATTTGACTTAGAATATTTACCGATCACACTAAAGCTTTTGACACTGTTAACAGTAGCAAAATTAACAAAATATGTAATTCCATGTAGGTAATCTTATTATTTACAAAATAGCATATTAAGTTTAATTTGTAAGCAATTGTTTTAAACACTAAAAAGATTCGATTGAAACACTTTATATCAGTTCGTATATCTCAAGCGTACTTCAAGGAGCTCATTTAGGACCCGTACTATTTATTGTCTATTCTATTTCCAGGTAGTGACAGTGTATCCTCTAGTCGCCTTCATGCTGCGCACGGAAGCAGTGCTACTTTTACCTTTCAAGGACACAACGTTCCTCACACTCATTATTAACATTTCGATCGCCACGCTGTGTATATTAGTGGCATGCTTTTGTCCAAGCATCGGAACTATAATTAGGTAAGATTACTGCTATAGCTTCTGTAATACTGCAACTGGATAATCTCTGTATGGTCTTTGATGGTTGTTTGATCCATATCAAACAACCATCAAAGATCATACGCATCCATATGCGTGCTTGAGGTATGATGCTTATATAGTTTCTAATACTATATTATCAACAACCACCCGCTAGAACTCTTTGTAGCGTTAAAATTAGTATGCCATCTCTTTTCTTTGACATAATAAAGAACAAAGATAAATTGTCTTCAGCAAGCGTTTGTAAAGAACAAATGATATTAATAAGAGTGTTAGATGTACATCATTATCCTTATTAATATCATTTGTTCTTTTTTGCCCTTGTCGGCACAACATATTTTCTTCTTCCACTCACTCCTATCATTCGTCAACTCGGAGTCTACTCCTTTTACATTCATATCATCTTTCACACAATAAAACCACTTCTTCGGCCTTCCTCTACTTGCGTACCCAGATACACTCATACCCAATATTAATTTGTATCTGGGTGTTAGATGTATATGTTAATGTAATGTTTATTCGCAGATACACAGGTGCAGTGAGTGGGTTGGTCCACATTTTCGCACTACCCTCACTTCTACAGATCCGGTCTTTACAGCTGCGAGGAAAGTTAACCTTTTGGAAAACTATGTTCTACGCTGCCATCATTTTATTTGGAGCTGTCAATTTATTGATGCAGTTTTTCATTGATGAATAGTAAGGCACGATCGGTGAATTATAAACGTAAGGCTTTGGGTATTGACAAATTAAAAATGCAATTATGTTTTGTGCACGTTTGCATTTGTGTCAGTATTGGCCATCTTTGGTAAAGAAGACATGTTTAAATGTAAAAAAATAAATAAACCTGCAGTTTTTGAAAGCAAAAAAATAGGTGATTTTTTAAGAATTATTAAAAACTTCTTATACCAAAAACTAGTAATACATCGTAAGAGTTAGGTAATATACATTGATTTGACGTTGTTGAATTTTTTGAATTTACTGTCTAGTCAATCTTAGGATTTAAATAGAAATAAGACTTGTATTATAACATATTTATATATTTTTGTAAACTTATTATAAAAGTAACAAACACTCTTTGGACTCCTATGAAGTATCAGTTTTGTGATAATCTCATAGTAAAAATGTATATAAATCTGTTTTTTTTTAATAAAATAACTGAGCTATGATTGTTTTTTTATTAAAATAATCCTACACCCTGTGACTAACATTTAAAACTTAAAACTAAACTTTTAAATATGGCAGCAAAAAGGCACAATAAACCTGTAAAAACAAATGACATAAATATCACTCGAGGTAAATAATAAAAACGATTGATCATAAATATTTGTGTTGACTCTGTCGAAGCCATTTCCTAAAACAATCAAACATGTATTCTAGACTAGCTTCCGCCCACGGCTTCGCCCGCGTGGTACCTTGAATAACAAAACAAAAACTATCCCACGGGAACCATACATTTTTCCGGGATAAAACGTAGCCTATGTGTTCTTCCAGACTGTAATCTATATCTGTGCCAAATTTCATCCAGATCCGTTCAACCGTTTCAGCGTGAAAGAGTAACAAAAAGTTTTTGTTTTTAAAGGTACCACGCGAGCAAAGCCGCGAGAGGAAGCGAGTATTATATATTTTTACCGAATTTGTCGTTCTTCTAGAACACCTAGGCTTTCGTGCCTCCTCAGAAAGGAACCAGGTGGAGTTACGTGATGACAGTGGGCGCGTCGCGTCCCGTGTACATAGCCAGCTGGGATATTTTCAACGCCACAAGGATCAGGGGACGCAGCATCTCCTGAGCGTCCCCCATGACGTTGGTGGCCTCGTACGAGTCTATGTACAATCTGGAAACAACATTTCATTAGTCGCGTACTGACCAAGCGAGCGGCTTCGCGAGGCAGCCTCGGACATTTGCCGCAGTACGCATGCCGCGCGAGGCAGCCTCGGTCTGTAAGTTTTCTGCCTCGCGCGGCAAGGCCGAGCCACCGTGAGCATCGACGCTCAGTTTAACTTGAAGTCGAACAAAGCACAACTAACACGCAACGTTATTCGTTGCGAGGCAAAACACTACCGTCTTGAGTGAGCGCGGCAAACGTACTGGAGGCGCCTTTGAGCATCGACAAAAACCGACAACGCTCGGCTCGGGCCGCGGCACGCTCGGGCGAGGCAGCGCGTGCGTTTGCCGCCGGCGAGGCACGTCTTGACCGACCGAGGATTTGCCTCACGAGGCAGCCTCGCGAGGCTGCTCGCTCAATCAGTACGCGGCTATCGCCTTTACAGCTTAGTTGGTAGCTCTGCCTTCCGCGCTGTAGGTTGTGGATTCGATCCCCACTGTTACGTATTCTATTCACATTATTCGACAGGACCCAATTATTATCTGTGGTGATCGGGGCTAATCTTTTCCCATCCCTATTTTCCTTTCGTTTTCTCCTCCCCATTTTGCACTCACTCTCTTCGAAAAAGCAATTCGATCGTGCGCACGTATAGTTACCACTACTCACAAAAAATAAAATTAATTCATTAAAATCAGTGTTTCTAGACTCCCGCCCAGCCACCTAAGACTAACATTTCAAAATCAAAGTCAAAATATATTTATTCAATGAAGTCATAAGGATCACTTTGAAACGTCTAACATGCGGTGAATTTTAGTACCAATTCTGTCGAGATCTGATGATTCAAGAAACGGCTGCACCAATTTCCACCAAACACAGCTAAGAACCATCTTGTGAACACCAGAGACCCAACTCTTCGACATCTTAGATCTTCGATATCTCTGATTATACCTTTGAGGGTATTATAAATAAATAAAATAATAAATAATAAATAATGCTGGACAATCCACACAGCATCATCTAGCCCCAAAGTAAGCTACTCAAAGCTTGTGTTATGGGTACTAGATAACTGATATATTTAATACATTATATAGGTACATAGATAGATATTTTTTTTATTATACATAGAAAACACCCAGACCAACGGAACAAATTTCTGCAGATCATACACAAATTTGTTCCGAGGCGGGAATTGAACCCGCAACCTCTTGCGTCGCAGGTGGACTCTCGCCCGCTGCGCCACAGAGGTCGTCAAAATTATGGGGGTAGTCAGAGGTATGTCCAACATTATATTTGGAGCTAGACCTCCTTACGTGAGTTATGTAAAGTTACCTGACAGTGGCACCAGAGCTGCCAGTTCCGCTGAGTCTCAGCACGATGCGCGAACCATCTTCGAAAATTATACGAAGGCCCTGCATACAAAAATATAAATGTTAATCAATAGTACCTGGATGACCGAGCCTTGCTGGGGTTTTTTCTGGTAAATCGTGTTTTTTGGAAAATGAAACCTAGCTAGATCGATTTATCGCCCCCGAAACCCCCTGCATACTAAATTTCATGAAAATCGCTGGAGCCGTTTCCGAGATTCTGATTATATACAGTCGTGGTCAACTAATTAGGGACATGCAAGATAGTGAAGAACAATAACCGGTTATGTACATACAAATATAAAACCCTATTGATTTCTCAGTAACTATTATTTGCATAATTTGGTCCGATTATTATGCTTTAAATGGCTGTAAATAAAAGAATAAATAAATAGAAAAAAGTATTTAATATCAAAGGTTGAACATGTATTCAATTTTAAGGTATAATTCTGTAGCTGGACATTTAATTAAGGACAGTAAACTATAATGAAAAATAGAGTTAAACAAAACTAATAATCTGCAGTATTATAATATCTTTAACAGCTCCATTTTATTACGTGTAAAATCGTACCCAGTAGCAAAACCTTTGTTAGTAATTACCGCTTGACACCGATGTGGCATAGACATTATCAGTTTCTGGCATGTTTCGACAGGAATGTTTGCCCATGCCTCACAAAAAGCTTCATTAAGTTCATCTAAAGTTGTGGTACGATAAGTGGCTACTTTTTTCTTGATTTCGTGCCAAAGGTGCTCGATTGGGTTAAGGTCCGGGCTATTTGCTGGCCAATCTAGCACCGATACTGACTGACTGGTAAGAAACGACTTGACTGAACGGGCGGTATGTTTTGGGTCGTTATCATGCTGAAACGTCCATATAATAGGGAGATGCTCCTCAGCATAGGGAAGCATCGTTTCCTCCAATATTGCCTTGTATTGATGTTGGTCTAAGTTACCCTGAACTTTCCTCACAGGTCCCACTCCACGTCCAGAAAATGAACCCCACATTTTAATGTTTCCACCGCCATGTTTCACCTGCTTTTTTGTGAATCTTGGATTCATTTCCGCTTTTACTGGACGCCGTACGTATTGCCTTCCATCTGAAGAAATCAAATTAACCTTGGTCTCGTCAGAGAATAATACATGTTGCCATTGGGCGTAGGTCCAATGTCCATATTTACGTGCAAACGCCAAACGAGCATTTCTATGTTCTTTCTTCAACAACGGTACTTTGCGAGCCACTCTTCCGAACAACCCTGCTTCTACCAGACGTCGTCGAACGGTCCTAGCTGAGACACCAGCTCTTTCGTCTGTCCCAAACACTTCGTGTTTAATTAAAATAGAGCCTAGAAACGGATCTTTCTTAGCTAACCTGGCTATCATTCTATCTTCTTGCGGAGTTGTTTTTCTCGATCTTTTTGTTCTGGGCACATTTAAATCTGTGTTATTGCGTCTGACATGTTGCACTGCATTGTATACCATAGTTTTTGAACAATTTAAATGTTCTGCTATCCTTCGGTATGGCCAACCATGCTCGACAACAAACTTCATGATAATTTTTCGTAGTGTTGGATCGCAACTTTTATTTTTACCCATTTTTCTTCAAAATATTTTTCAAAACTTAAAATAAATATCGGGATTGCCGCCAAAACTACCACGAAACAATAAGAGAAGAAGTAAAAAAGTATTGAGATTCAAATTTTGAAAATAGAACGCAATATCTCAGTGTCCCTAATTAAATGGCCAGCCAGCATTATTTGAACAAATAGCACTACGATAATCTATCAGCTATACTGTAAAGAGGTTTAATGTTTAAGAAGTTGTTATTGTTTGTATAATCGGGCACATAAATGACTAATTATACTTACATGTAAGAGATATGGAATATGGTTTAGACTCGTTGGAAAATAAAAAATAAATTCACAATTCGGTTTAACCAAAGAGTGTCCCTAATTAGTTGACCACGACTGTATATACATATTGACGACCTCAGTGGCGCATCGGGAAAGAGTCCGCCTGCAACGCAAGAGGTTGCGGGTTCGATTCCCGCCGCGGAACAAATTTGTGTACGATCTGCAGAAATTTGTTCCGTTGGTCTGGGTGTTTTCTATGTATAATAAAAAAAATATCTATCTATGTATACTCGTATAATTTAATAAATATATCAGTTATCTAGTACCCATAACACAAGCTTTGAGTAGCTTACTTTGGGGCTAATGATGCTGTGTGGATTGTTCAGCATTATTTATTTATTTATTTATTTATTTATATATATATATATATATACAAGAATTGCTCGTTTAAAGGTATAAGATTATAAATGAAAAGTAACTTGACCATTCTACACAATTTGATATTTTATCGTTATTTTAAAAACTTTTTCAACCTTGATTTTAGAGCTCGTCTTTCAAGCTGATAGCATGAAGATGGAGCAATAAAAGATTGGTTGATAATAAGTTATTTCACGAAGGGTACATTTAAAATTAACTAGTATTTTACGAGAAAACAAAAATAATTTGTTGCGAACAATGACGAAAGTGAGGACAAGTAATACTGAGAATGAAAAGTGAGATTGTTTGTTTTTTATCTTTTCATGATTAAACGGCTGATCGGATCAATTTTTTATCTTAAAAAGTAATCTTGAAGGAGCTAAAATAGGAGTTGAAAGTTTGTATCGGGAACGAATGGTTAACCTCTGGGATGCCGGGATTCCAGACACAATAGAAAATCTATTATGTCTCGCGTGGATCCGCTTTCCGGCATGTCACAGGTTAAGCAACGCTGGGCGCAGTTTTTGGATGGGTGACCGCTTCTTTTTAAAGTCCACAGAAATTTCCCGATTAACCGATATCAATAATTTCAGAATCAATATGTTCTAATGGATTTTTGACGTCCCGTTTTACCCTTTGGGTACGGAACCCTAAAAAGTACCTGTTTCATAGCGACGGTCTGGTCTATAGGGTCCATGTAAGAGAAGTTGTCTGCCACCTTCACCACGTAAGTCTTGTCTCCGCCGGTATGCTGGGAACCGATAAATCCTGCTCCCGTGATGGTCTTCTCCAAGACTTGCATCATCTCGTTGCAGGGGTCGCTGGCGCATTCCTCGTAGTCGTATCTGAAAGAGTGAGAAATATGAATTTTTAAATTTACGCGATCTGTACGTCTACCATGAGTTGTCACATTTAGATCGGCTGACGTTACAACAGTAGTAATCTAATAGTACGTTACTATGACATCTGTCAAAATTGTTACTCATGGTGCCAAGTTCTAAGCAAATTAATGAAGCGCAAACTACAGTCGCTGTAGTACGCTGTGACGTAGAATAGTTAACTACGTGACGTTTTAGTACCCAACTATCCGCTAGAGGCGCTATACAAGTTTTCATACATTTTTTTAACTACAGTCGCTAGCGAGTGTACATTGTGAAAACTCTGGTAGACCTACTGAACACATTATTATTAGTATTAAATTGGTATTTATCGCGTTTTTTTACCTATTTTCCCCGACGTTTCTACAGGTTTACACAATGTCGTGTTCACGGGATGAGTCATCCCAATAATAAGAACATGATTACGACTGTAATCCCCAGACTCAGTAGATAATCTTCTCAGATCTCTAGTTACTTAGATCTTTGAGGATTTCTATTGGGGGTAGTCAGAGGCACGTCTGAACCAGATATTTTGCACAGTGATAAGTATTCCGTACGTGACAGGTTGCAAGCCCATCGCCGCTTATAAGAATACTAATCTATGACACACACCTTCGAATATTTGGTTCTAGGGTATGCCGGTTTCCTCACGATGTTTTCCTTCACCGTTTAAGAGCACTGGCATTGCGCACATAAATTTTTCGAATGGAAAAACTCATTAGTGCACGAACAGGTTTGAACCCACGACCTTCGGATCGTGAGGCAGGGGTGCTACTACTACACCACCAGCGCTCTTTATGATTGGCCTCACAGCTCAGTTGGTCTAACAGCCTAGGGCCTAGGCTGTTTATTTGAGACCCTAGGTCCTTAACCATAAATCCTAGAGGTTCCTTTTTCAACCTAGAGGTGCACAAAGATAGAAATTCCTGAAACTCGAAATCTAAGATTTTCGGACCAGAAAATTGGTGCATGACCGGATTCAAACCCGCAACCTAAGGATCGAAAAGCGTTCCTTTTTGAACCTAGAGGTGCACTAAGATAGAAATTCCGTAAACTCAAGGACCAGTAACAGACCAGTGACAGTTGGTGCATGACCGGATACGAACCCAGTTCAGGATCGAAAAGCGCCTACCACTAGACTACCAATGCTTACCTGGTGAAATAATTCCTTCCAAACTTAGTCCAGTGTTCCTTCAGAATATCCTCAACGGACTTGCCGGTAGACGCTATGACGGAGAGCCAAGCGAGAGCGGCCCATAGCCCGTCCTTCTCTCTCACGTGGTCAGAGCCGGTGCCGAAACTCTCCTCCCCGCAGAGAGAGAGACGACCGGCGTCCATGAGATTGCCGAAGTATTTCCATCCTGAAAATTATTCAGCTGTTTTATTACAATCTTCCGCCCACGGCTTCACCTTCCCTAGACCACCACGAACATTTCAAGACCAAGATAAGATAAATCCGTTTAGCCGTTCTCGAGTTTTAGCGAGACTAACGAACAGCAATTCATTTTTATATATATAGATAGAATATTTGATAGTATCAAAGTTACGTAATCGCTGGAACACTTACCAGTTGGTACTTCGAACATCTCCTTGCCGGTGGCCGCGGCGACCCGGTCCACGGCGGCGGCGGTGGGCATGCTGCGCGCGTAGCCCCGCACGCCGCTGCGCTGGAAGTACGGGATGGCGTGCAGGTTGTTCGCCAGCACGGCCAGCGAGTCCGAAGGGGTGACGAAGAACGCGCCACGTCCGATTATCATGTTGCGATCACCTGACCCACACATTAATTAATAGCTACTATCTATACCTATATAAGAGCTTAACCTGACTGACTGACTGATTGATCATCGCCGAGCCGAAACCTCTGAAGATAGAAAGCTGAAATTTGAAAGGTGGCTTTCTTTTATAACAAAACCACCCACTAAGGTGGGGTTTTTGGAAATTTCACCTTTAAAGGGGTGAAAAAGGGTGAAAACGTTTGCATGAAACTTTTTAACGCAAGGAGCGATTTACATGAAACTTTGATTGTACACTGTAAATGCAAAATGAACGGACACGTGTTTCAGGATTTTTCAATATAACCTTCAAAAAGGGGTCAAATGTGGGGTCAATGTTTGTATGGGAACTTTTTAACGGGTCGTGCGATTGGTCTGAAACTTTGTTTGTGTACTGTAAATGCAAAACGAATGGACACGTGTTTCAGGATTTTTCAATATAACCTTCATAAAGGGGTCAAATGGGGTGTCAAAGTTAGTATGGGATTTTTATGAGTTGTGTGATGTGTTTGAAACTCAGTTTAGATACTTTAAGTGAACGAAGTCGCTGGCGGGACAGCTAGTTATATTATATTTCACCGATTTGTATGCCTAATGAATCTAGTACCTATACGTGAGAACCTTTCATTGGCTATCTAGCACGAAGCAGTTATTAATTTTATTGTAAAAGCTGTTGGTTTTCCTACAAATCTTTATACAGGGTGTCCCAAAAAGTAGTGTCAAGCGAAAATCCAGAGATAGAACACCCCTTGGGGTACCCGAATAACCCCCATGTATATTCCGCGATTTTTTATAGTTTTCGAGTTATAATTTTTTTTCCGAATTTTTGAAAATTTACGACTTGAACAACTTAAGCTATAGCCTCTGCCTAATCTTTGAAAAAATAGCACTTTGCCTCAGAATATATACCATCATTCATCATCATTCTCCTGTCCTTATCCCACGCCTGGGGTCGGCACATGTTTTCTTCTTCCACTCACTCCTATCATTCACACAGTTAAACCACTTTTTCTTCGGCCTTCCTCTACTTGCGAACCCAGCCACACTCATACCTCAGAGTATAAGTCATCCAACGGATCTAGGCATTCGTGAAGTTAGCCGCAGGTGCGAGTTTGCGCATGTACAGTTCCTTCCCCCCCCCCTCCTCATACCTCCAATTGCTCCCGAAAAACGATACTGCGCAGCTCTTGCGGCTAACTTCACGAATGCCTAGATCCGTTGAGCCAACTATACATACCATCTCCATCAAATGCAGCACCAAAGTCGAAGTCCCCTTCCTTCACAGAGTTCACTAAATCAGCAGCGTAAGTCAAGTTAGGGTCTGGATGAGCGCCTCCAAAGTCTTCCAAGGGCACTGCTCGGCGAATCGCCTTCTCTGGTGCCCCTAGCTCCTCGACGAAGATACGCCGAATGTAGGGACCAGTTACTGCAATATAAATATATATAAATATTAGTGGCCATACAACGCCATCTAGCCCCAAACTAAACAAAGCTTGTTGATTGAAAGAGCGAAGCAAGCGAAGATCCCAGTGGCAACTAGGGATATTTTTCGTTGTATGTTTGTTAAAGCATAACTTGAGAACCGTTGACCCAATCTGCATGAAACTTGAAAGTTCTAGAGATACTGCTGTGTAGATTTGCTGGGAAGCTTATTGAGCTTTCGGTAAAGGGGTTGTAAAATATAGGGTTCCGAAGTCTTTTCTGGAGTGGAGTATCAAATGAAAGGCCTTTACTTGTACAGTTGTACATTCCAAAACCGTTTTTATTTTTATTCAATGATACCTAGATAGTTTCTCAAATATAACGAAATAAGTACCTAATATTAAGAAAATCTCTAACGAATTAGCACGGGTATAAATAAGTACATACCTAGGTAGGATAATCAAATACTTGTTTTTGATTAGATTTGCCTACGTAAGATGTACTACCTAATGTACATATTATGTACATTAGGTAGTGCATTAAGTGTGTACAAAACTTCAGGGACTGGATACAAATGAGGATTGTGGACATCGCGCGCGAAATCTCAGTTCGGGGCGAACTACTAGTGTTATGGGAACCACATAGCTGATGAGACAATTATATACTTCCTTTTTGTTAATAGCCCATTGCACCATTACAAAAACCTCAACTTACCTCCGTTCATGCCATCAATTAGGATGTTAAACGGCTTCCTCTGGTCAGATCCCTGGATGAGACTCCTGATCTTGGGGAAGTCGAAGATTTCCTTCATGTACGCAGCATAGTCATTGACCGAGTCAATTATCTCCACGCTGAACTGACGATCATCAACCTGTAAGGGTTTATAATTTAAAGTATTAATCTGTCACCAATTAATCTATATCTATATCTATACTAATATTATAATGAGGAAAGTTTTGTATTTTTGTTTGTAACTCTTAAACTCAAAAACTACTGGTTCGATTTCAAAAATTCTTTTACCATTAGAATGCTACATTATCCCTGAGTAACATTGGCTATATTTTATGTAGGTACCTCGCGAGCAAAGCCGCGAGCGGAAGCTAGTAAGTTGTGAAATAAAAAACAATAACAATGATCATACAAAAAATGTTTTAGGATTTGATGATTTTCATTTATTGCTTCATGTTCCACTAGTGGCATTCCCAACGACTTCATTCGCATGTTTTTTCACACAAACATCAACCTCTGTTTTATTTTCTATTTTTTTTTTCACATCAACATCAAACATCATCCCGCTGTTCCTCTTAAAGGTTGAATTTTGGGAATTCCTTTCTAAGTGCTTTTCTAGACTTCGATAGGAACCTACCATTCAAATTTCATGTCTCTAGGACCAGCGGTTTAGGCTCTGAGTTGCCGCCAATAGGTCAGTCAATCAGTCAGTCATGACAATGTATTTTATATACCTAGTAAGATAAAGATTCGAAATAAATTATGTTAACTTAAAATTATCTTATTTCGAAATATATTATCTTATCTTAATCTTACTAGTTATATAAAATACTTGTCATGATTGAAATAACCTGTTCGAATTAAATTATCTTATCTTAAAATGATCTTAATAATCTTATCTCACTTTATAAAATACTGTGTCATGACTAACTGATCGATTGACTTATTGACGGCAATTGTAGTATAATTGTGATGATGACTTTTCTATTTCACTTATTTATAGTAGTGTCAAGCACTACTAGGTATACTAGTAGTTGCCCATTAATTTTAAAATGTTTTAAATATTTTGACTGGCCTCACAGCTCAGTTGGAAGGAGCTCTGCCTTCTGCGCTGTAGGTTGTGTGTGGGTTCGATCCCCACCCAGGATAAACATTTGTGTGAGGAACATAGATGTTTGTTCTGTATCTGGGTGTTGTTTAGTTAGTATATCAACTATCTGGTTCCCATAGTACAAGCTTTGCTTAGTTTGAGGCTAGATGACGTTGTATTAATTGTCCACCAATATTTATAATAATTTATTCTGCTATTCGGGTCGGAGACAAATACAACAAATCATAAACCATGAAAATCGGTCCAGCCGTTCTGGAGTTATAAGTGTTTGAACAAACCCAACTTTATTTATATACATTACTAGCTGTCCCGTTCGCGACTTCGTTCACATAAAATATCTAAGTCTAATATAAAGTTTCAGACCAATCGCACCACCCGTTAAAAAGTTCCCATACAAACATTGACCCCACATTTGACCCTTTTTTGAAGGTTATATTGAAAAATCCTGAAACACGTGTTCATTCATTTTACATTTACAGTACACAAACAAAGTTTCAGACCAATAGCACTACCCGTTAAAAAGTTCCCATACAAACATTGACCCCACATTTGACCCCTTTTTGATGGTTATATTGAAAAATCCTTAAACACGTGTCCATTCATTTTGCATTTACAGTACACAAACAAAGTTTCATGAAAATCGCTCCACGCGTTTAAAAGTTTCATACTAACGTTTTCACCCTTTTTCACCCCCTTAGAGGTGGAATTTCCAAAAATCCCGCCTTAGTGGGTGGTTTTGTTATAAAAGGAAGCCACCTTCCAAATTTCAGCTTTCTAGCTTCAGCGGTTTCGGCTCGGCGATGATCAATCAGTCAGTCAGTCAGTCAGTCAGTCAGTCAGTCAGTCAGTCAGGTTAAGCTCTTATATAGGTATAGATTAAGAAAAAGAAAAAGAAGATGGTGCTGCAAATGCAATGACTATAAATTATTGTGTAGCTTTATCTTGTCTCCGAGATATGCAGTTCAAACAGTCTTTATAAAACAACTTACAGTGAAATTCTGGACACCAATCTTATCGATAGCACAGACCAGATCTGGCACGATCTTGTACTGTTTGATCTCAGTTGTTATCTTGTAGATATCATTTGTGGTGTTGTCGGGAGCCGGGCCTCCATTGGAGCAGTTGAACTTGATGCCAAAGTCATTGTTGATACCGCCGGGGTTGTGAGATGCAGTGAGGACGATACCACCTGTTCGGAAAGGAATGTGTATTGAAATATATCATAACATAACATATGATCATGACTGTAATCCCCAGACTCGGTAGATTATCTCCTCAGATCTCTAGTTACTTAGATCTTTGAGGATATCTAAAGAGGGTAGTCATAAGCACGTCTGAACATGACATTTGGTACATGCCCACATTTTGCACAGTAGTTAGTATTCCGTACGTGACAGGTTGCAAGCCCATCGCCGCTTATAGGAATACTAACCCATGACACACACCTTCGAATTTTTGGTTCTAGGGTATGCCAGCTTCCTCACGATGTTTTCCTTCATCGTTTAAGAGCACTGGCATTGCGCACATACATTTTTCGAACGGAAAAACTCATTGAGATTTGGCACAGAGATAGATTATAGTCTGGAATAGCACATTGTCTACTTTTTATCCTGGAAAAATAAATGGTTCCACATGGGCAAAGCCATGGTTGGATGCTAATAAAATAATCTTACCAAGAGTTTTATATTTCCTGATGAGGCAAGATACTGCTGGTGTGGAAAGAATTCCATTTTGACCAACAAGAAGTTTTGCTACCTGCATAAAAATTATAGCAGAGGTTACAAATAAATAGTTTTTTATTACATAACTGTGAAGGAGAGTAAGTGATAAGGGCAGTATCTATTATGTTTGTGATTTATTTTGGCTGTCACTATAACTCAAACTGCTGGACAGATTTTGAGATTTCTCTAACCCATAGCCCATAGTGGTCTAATAAGAATCCCAGAGTAACTAACATAGCTCTTTTACTCAGACTGATATACAATAACCTGACTAATTTGCTAGGACACTTACCCCGTTAGCAGCGGATATCTTTATAATTTTGTCGACCACTTCCTTGACCAGATATCGGCCGTCCCCGCCGACTACGAGCGTAGAACCTTCTATAACATTTTTATTCGCGTCCAAAATACTCTGAATAAAGTTTTCTGTATAGTTATCTTGCAGAAAAACCTTTACTTTTTTACGTAGACCGCTTGTACCCGGCTTTTGACCTTCAAAAGGACTTGTGTTCACTATAATAGCACCGCTCATTTTTTAAATGGAGTTTTTTGCAAAGTTGTAAAGTAGAACTTTTATATACCTAATCACACGAGTGTCCACTAACTGTTCTCTCAATAATGTAGGTAGGTACTATTCTGATTTGTTATCACTAGGTTCGACCCAAAGATAAGCTATTTATACTGTACGAGTCGACCGCCCGTCGTCCGAAAACCGTTGTCATCAATAATTGGCATATACACGAAAAGTGCTAATTAATGCTAACTAATGGAAAATGTTTTTATTCTACGAGTATACGTAGGATGACGAAGTACTCTCTCAATATAATAAGTAGGTACCCAGCAAAGGGAATTTAATCACTTATTATTTTCTTCAATTTTTAAAATTGTCTAAAATTTTCTTATCACCTGATTGCCACTTCAAGGTTAACCAATGTCAATAATGTCAATTCTACCGTCCTGTCAAAACAACTTTTTTTTCTTTTAGTGTTCTGTGTTCTTCAATCGTCATTGACTGATGCGGGTGAATTGAATCAAATTAAAATTCAAATTCAAATTCAGTTTATTAAACTCGGAACTCTGAGACTCAGAATAACATAACAGATAGTAATTATCCAATTCGTTATAGAGGAACAGATAAAATATAACATATACTAACATTTAAACATACTAGTAGGTAATTATTTAAAATAAACTTAACATAAAAAATTATACAAAACAAACAAAATATTATACAAAACAAAAACAAGAACAAAAATACAAACTTTAGCATTACTATTATTACTATTATTGATGTTTGGTTTTGTTTGTGACCGTGACGTTTGTTTGTTTGACGTTGTATTGTTTGTTTTGTTGCCCACTGCATGTTGGTTGGATCGCTTTTCGCCGTGTTTTTACTAAATTTCTATTCATCTTAGAAAGTTGTTTAGATTTTATCGAAATAAATACTTTCACCACGCCACGCCGACCAAGCGAAATAATTAGTAGGTACCTAATTAAAAGTGCGCAGCTACCGTTCATCATAATCCATACACTTTGCGTTAGATTTCAAACTAATGCTTGAATTACTTGAGGGATATTATCATATCTGAATATAAATGTGTAAATGATGAATGCGTCGGAGAACTCCGAAAGCGCCAGTCATATTCACCAGGTGAGCACAAACATTACTTGCATACATAGGTACAGTATTGATAAACTCTAGAACTCTTGATTCAGTCAAAGCGAAACGCATTTAACTTGAAATTCTGTTTTGAAACCATTCTATAAATATGTCAAGAAACTGCCTATGCAATATTGATATTGGTCTAATGCCTTCTTCTAATGGTAAAATATCAAATTTTGAAAAACCATCACCCCCTCCAACTTCTATTACCTACTAATATTATATTAAATGTGAAAGTAACTCTGTTATGTTATTAATATTAATCTATGGATCAAAAATTGTGGTCTGAAATAAATGATTTTATTATTATTTATTTATTATTCATTATGTCCAAATAGCCAATTGAATCTTATTGAAGTTTGGAAGTGGCAGATTTCATGCAAAAACTACTGAATGTATTTTAATGAAACTTGACGATGATATAGCTTACACATAGGCTATACATGTGAAACTGCGGGGCGCAGTATTATAATATTTTTATTTGTTACAGAATAAAACAAGTAAGATAATCAGAGGTATGGCTTTGAACAGCATTAAACACGCCTTCCTCACAATACGGACTATTCTAGACACAATAATAGACTTTGTATTCAACATCATATGGGACGGTGCTAGGAAGGATATCCCCCGGCTGACTGAGAGGCACTCAATTCTAGCACTTAGTGCTGTAGAATTAGCGGCTAAGATACGGAAGCAGGAGCTGAAATCAACTGAATTGGTTTCTGCGTGTATTGAAAGAATAAAGACTGTGAGTATTGTATTTTTATTGTATTACCAATTCAAAATCACTAGACCTTCCAAGTTTCATGTCGATTGGATTAACGGTTCTTATGTTATGCTCTAACAAACAATTATACACAAATATACAAACATAAAATGCCAATTTACCCTTGCCATTGAGATTTTTGATCAATAATTAATAATAAACATGGTGGACAATTGCAACTTTCATCCGCTTTGACCCTTTGTAGGACGTCTGTTGTCTATTTAACTGGGTTGTTTTTTGAAACTCTCCATGAGAAGTTTTAACAATCGTGGTACTGTATTGTGTACCCTTCGTCACCCTTTTATTAATTTTAGAGTGCCAACTTTCAGTTTTCATAGAGAAAGAGATTTGATAGCCCACTCGTGCCACGGGAAATAATATTTCCCGTGAAACTACTGCAACAGGGTAGTGTCACTGGAAATGTACTTTTACCCTTAGCTTACTTTTACCCACTACCAGTAGTGTCACGGGAAAGTAAAATTTCCCTTCACTCTACTAGTAGAGCCAAGCGGACAGTTCACACAATGCCATCTAGCCCCAAACTAAGCAAAGCTTGTACCTACTAACCATATATTTATTAGTTTAATTATGTACTTTAGCCTGTCCAGGGACATTTAACTTTCTAGGTTAATTCCTAAAGATGCTGTGATCCATCGTTAACTAACTCGATTGGGGTAGAGGTGCTTTAACAAGGGTAATTTTAGACTTGCAAAAACAATAATTTACTGTGCATTTTAAATACGTACATAGAATACATAATAACACTTAGACACAGAACAAACATCTGTTTATCACATAAACATTTGTCCTATAAATAAATACAAATGTGGTTTCAGGTGAACCCATTATTGAATGCCGTCACCGATGAGCGATATGAAGCAGCAATGTCAGACGCTACTCAGGTGGATGAGCTCATTGATAAACGAGAATCTGATGATATCTTCAAGGATAAGCCTTTCTTAGGTTCGTATGAGCACTGGTGGTGTAGTGGTAGCACTCCTGTCTCACGATCCAAAGGTCTTGGAACCCAAGACCTTTGGATCGTGAGACAGTGAGACCTACATTTCTCAAATGGAAAAACTCATTGGTGCACGACCAGGGGCCTCACCACAAATTCGTAATACATTACCGAATTAATATTACATTGTTATTTCGTACTATGACCTATGCAAATTGTATTGAAGTAGTGTTACGTTAAAACGGAATCGTTCTGGAAGATTCGTGGTAAGGCCCCAGGTTTGAAACCTTCGGATCGTGAGGCAGGGGTGCTACCACTACACCACCAGCGCTCTTACATAACCTTCTTCCCCAGGAGTGCCATTCACATGCAAGGAGAGTCATGCCGTGCAGGGCATGCTGCACACTCTCGGCGTGCGCGCGCGGGCCGGCCTGCGCGCGGGCGAGGACGCCGAGTGCGTGCGCCTGCTGCGGGCCGCCGGCGCCATCCCTGTCGCCGTCACCAACGTGCCGGAGATCAACAAATGGTACGATCATCAAAAGTCACTGAATACTTTCAAACCTCTATAATTCCTATACATCAAAAGTTTCATAGTTTATTTTCACAGAACGGCACGTAAGTATACTTCAACACGAAGTAATAAGGTTGTTGCGCCCACAATAATTGTTGTTGTTGTTTGTTTAAGTAAAAGTAGTTCAGGATAAGCCACAAAACATCATAGAGTCAATCAAATCCAATCAAAATATATTTCTTCAATTAAATCACAAGGATCACTTTAAAACATCTCACATCTGGTAAATTGAAGTGCCAATTCCTACTTGTCTCGTTCCTATCACTTTTTTTTATCCTTTTTTATAAAAATAGTAATCATCATACTAATGATAAACTTACATTTCAAATTGGTTAGTTAGCTATCGGAAGGCAGACTTCAAAAGTATCTGTATCTAAAGCCCTAAAACAGGGGTCGGCAACATTTTGGCAGGCAAGGGCCGCAAGATGGCAAAATAAACTAAAGGCGGGCCGGGCCGCACTTGTAATATTAACCCTAGAAGCTCAAAATATGTCTCTCAAATGCCCATCTCCGAGACAAGAAGCATATTTATTTTTTCTATTACTGACAATTGAAAAAGTTTGTTCGCAAAAATTATAAGTGCTGCCAAAACTTGTAATGAACTCACGCTTCGCTCATTTGTTCGTTCGCGGACAGAGCGAAGCGCGTTTTAAGTCTGGGTCCACACTATACGGTCGATCGTGGTTCGTTCATGCATTTATCTTGATATTTAGCTTATATAAAAAACATTCACGGGCCGCGTGATGCCGACCGCTGCCCTAAAATATTAAATTCTATGATGCTGTATTGCAGGCAGGAGACACGTAACATGGTGTTCGGACAGACCAACAACCCTTACCACACGGGGCGCACTACTGGGGGCTCCAGCGGCGGCGAGGCAGCCCTGGCGTCTGCGCTGGCCTCGCCAATCTCACTCTGTAAGTTATATGACTGGCCTCACAGCTCAGTTGGTAGCAGAGTTTCCACTTTTAGGGATTTTGCCCTTTTTTAGGGTGAAACTACTTATTTCATGTGCGACTTAGGGCTGAAACTACTTATTTTTATTGCGACAGGGATTTAGGGAATTTTAAGGTAGAGTTAGATTACTGGTAGATTACTTGAGGTGGTAAACCTTTTTATTCTATGCTCTCAATAGCTCTCCTTATTAGGGGATGGAAGACAAGAGTGATGATAGTGAGCTTCTTCATCTATACTAATATTATAAAGAGGAAAGTTTTGTATTTTTGTATTTTTGTTGGTAACAAATAAACTCAAAAACTACTGGTCCGATTCCAAAATTTTTTTCACTGTTAGAATGCTACGTTATCCCTGAGTAACATAGGCTATATTTTATGTAGGTAACTCGCGAGCAAAGCCGCGAACGGAAGCTAGTACCAACTAAAACCCTGGGGTGTTCCTCTGCGTTGCTTAGGACGAGGTTGCGGGATTGGTTTGCACCGCTACCCCGTCAGCAATTGTCCTTGCGAACCCAGTGGCGGATTTCTCTATAGGCCGAGCAGGCCTTAGGGCGGCAAAATTTAAGGGGGCATCAAAATTTGGTCGTGTTTTTTGATGATTTGATAAACAAATTCGCTGCTCAGAAAGCCAGGCAAAAGGGTTTTTTGCCTGTTCTTCTCGTACTTGGGTTAGGTTGGAATTGGCACACATAGAATCACCTAGCATGTAAGACGTTTCAAAGTGATCCTTGTGATTGTATGGAATAAATATTTTTTCAATTTCAATTTCAAAAAGACAATTTGTGAATAACGATTCATTGATTCTCACAAATAGAAATGGTAAGAATCAGTATCGTTTTTTTTTATTTTTATTTTATTTCTATAGTTGATTTAATTTTTCATGCTTTACAGCACATAGGGGGGGGGGGGGGGGGCAACCTTTCGTAGGCCTAGGGCAGCCAACGTATCAAATCCGCCCCTGTGCGGACCCAACCATCATTCAGCACGCCCAGGATGACTGGTAGAGAATGCTTTTAGCATTAAGTTCTCCTAGCATAAATAATTTGTGTGAAAGTGTTAAATAAATAAACTCCAGTAGAGCTCAAAGCTCTCGCTGCCGAAGGCACCCCGAACACTAGGGCGCCTCCCGCTCTTGACCCTCACTGCGAGCGACCGACCCCGCGGTCTGTCGCCCGCGTGTTTAAGTTGTATGACTGGCCTCACAGCTCAGTTGGTAGTAGCTCTCTTCTGCGCTGCAGGTTGTGGGTTCAATTCCCGCCCAGAATAAACATTTGTGTGATGAATGCAGATGTTTGTTCTGTGTTATTATGTATTCTATGTATATTGACTACAATTTTTTTCAATACAACATTCTACTCATTTAGGTGCGTAAAATTGTCTTTATGGTTGTTGTATTGGTGTCGCAACTTATTGATATAACTTGTTGATGAACGTGAATAAAACTACAGGTTCTGACATCGGCGGATCTACTCGCATGCCGGCATTCTACTGCGGACTATTTGGCCACAATCCCACCGCTGGGCACACCAGCTTGAAAGGTAATAATTAATACTTACCTACTAGCCTTTGCTTGTCTTCGTCCGCATTGAGTTTATTTTTTAACTAGCTGATGCCCGCAGCTTCGCCCGCGTGAATGTCGATTATCGCGACTTTTCATACAAACATTCATCCCCTATTTTATCCCCTTGGGGGTAGAATTAATCAAAATCCTTTCTTAGCGGATGCCTACGTCATAACATCTACCTGCATGCCAAATTTCAGCCCGACCCGTCCAGTGGTTTGGGCTGTGCGTTGATAGATCACTGTGTCAGTCAGTCAGTCAGTCACCTTTGAATTATATATATTTAGATATTTATCAGACATAATACAATTTTTTTTAAAAAACTTCCCGACGTCTAAACCTTACCCTAACACGTCATATTTTAAAGTCATGGTTACCTTACCATGTTCTTTCAATATCATTAAAGTAATACGGTACCAAATTTCGAATCGATAGGACATATGGAAGGTAGTCAGATCCCCTCATCAACTATTAAAGATGATGATCTTCAAACGGCTGAACAGATTTTCATGAAACATGGCTAAGAACACTCGGGATAAAATTATCTATGACACAAAAAAAACTAAACAAAAATCGGATCATTCGTTTGGGAGCTACGATGCCACAGACAGATACACAGATACACCCACAGACACGAAAAAACTTATAACACCTCTCTTTTTTCGTCGGGGGTTAAAAATGTATCACATTGGTGACAAGAAGAATGATGATCAGCAAATCTTTAACCCCCCCAGGGTCAGTACTGCGGAGCGGTAAGGATCCCACAATGGCGTCGATCGGGTTCGTGGCCAAGCACTGTGCGGACCTGGCGCCCCTTACCAAGATAGTGGCTGGAGACAAGGCATCGCTGCTAGACCTGGACGGAGAAGTAGACCTCAAGGTTAGTACCATCATCACTAGTATTGTGGTCTTAAATAAAAAATAAAAATTAATATGATCACGACTGTAATCCCCGGGCTCGGTAGATATCTTCCTCAGATCTTTAGTTACTTAGATCTTTGAGAATATCTAAGGAAGTCAGAGGCACGTCCAAACATGACATTTGGTACATGCCCACATTTTGCACAGTAGTTAGTATTCCGTACGTGACAGGTTGCAAGCCCATCGCCGCTTATAAGAATACTAACCTATGACACACACCTTCGAATTTTTGGATCTAGGGTATGCCGGTTTCCTCACGATGTTTTCCTTCACCGTTTAAGAGCACCGGCATTGCGCACATAAATTTTTCGAATGGAAAAACTCATTGGTGCACGCCCTAGTTTGAACTCACGTCCTTCAGATCGTGAGGCCGGGGTGCAACCACTACACCACCAGCGCTCAATTTGGTCTTATCATCAGTTAAGCTGGTATCTCATTATCTTCCTGCCCTTTTCCCACGTTATGTGGTCGGCTCAACATGTGATCTTCCATTTCCCTCTATCATTCGTCATCTCACTCACTCCTTTCTTACCCATGTCATCTTTCACACAGTCCATCCATCTTTCGGCCTATCTTTACCCCTGTTTCCCGACGGGGTAGGCAGACGACATCTTTTGCTTCATTCACTCTCATTACATTCTTCATACATGCGCGTCGATTTAGGGTACTGAATATTTCCGTCCTTTTCAGTATTTACTCTTGACCGCTTGAACTCTTTTTTTGCATTTTGTTATAATAATGTGATCCATATTTTTCAGAACATAAAGTACTATTTCGTGGAGACAGCGAAGGATCTGCGCGTGAGTCCCATCTGTTCGGAACTCAGGGAGGTTATGAAGAAGTAAGTCAAGCGATCACATCAATTTATTATTTCGGACAACTAATTTTATTTTATTTACTTTTTTAGGAGAAACGACTCCAATGATTTTCACGAAATGCACTTTTTATTTTAGTATCCTATTAATATTATAAACGCGAAAGTTTGTATGAATGTACGGATGTTTGGATGTATGGATGTATGTTTGTTACTCTTTCACGCTGAAACGGCTGAACGGATCTGGATGAAATATGGCACTGATATAGATTATAGTCTGGATTAGCACATAGGCTACTTTTTATCCCGAAAAATGTACGGTTCCCATGGGATAGATTTGTTTTTGTTTTTCAAAGTACCACGCGAGCGAAAGCTAGTTATACTTACATATTTCGGGGGCGATAAATCTATCTATCTAGGTTTCGTTTTTAGAAAACATTGTTTACCAAAAACTAAAAAGGTACTACTGTTTGTAAACAGAATATTCTTATTCACAGAGTAATAAACCTTTTGACAAAAGAGGCCACATCGTCCGACCGGGCGCCGGAGAGCTACTACCACAGAGGTTTCAACCACATGTACAGTCTGTGGCGGCACGCCATGACCAAGGAGGCGGACGTATTCGCGCGCCAGATCACCAATAACCGTGGGGAGGCTAATGGGATCGTCGAGCTAGCGAAAAAGGTTAGTCGGGATGTCTGGATGTATGTTTGTTACTCTTTCACGCTGTAACGGCTGAACAGATCTGGATGAAATTTAGCACAGATAAAGATTATGGTCTGCAATAACACATAGGCTACATTTTATCCCGGAAAAATGTACGGTTCCCGCGGGATACATTGGTTTTTGTTTTTCAAGGTACCACGCGAGCGAAGTCGCGAGCGGAAGCTAGTCATTTATATTGAAGCATTGAAAATGAATTATATAATAAATAAATAAAAACAAATAATGCTGGACAATCCACACAGCATCATCTAGCCTCAAAGTAAGCTACTCAAAGCTTGTGTTATGGGTACTAGATAACTGATATATTTAATACATTAAACTATACATCTATATATATAAAAATGAATTGCTGTTCGTTAGCCTCGCTAAAACTCGAGAACGGCTAAACGGATTTATCTTATCTTGGTCTTGAAATGTTCGTCGAGGTCTAGGGAAGGTTTAAAAGGTAAGAAAAATTCGAATAACTGCCGGGAAAACCCTAAAAATAGCCCTTTTCTATTTCCCATACAAACGTTTTCTAAATAAAATGTAGAGTCAATTTGAACTTTATTACTATTTAATAAAGTTCATATTAAATTATGATCACTCACTGTTGTCTAAGCGGTACGAAGTTTGCCGGGACAGCTAGTATTTAATACATTCATCATCATCATCTTCCTGCCCTTATCCCACGTTATGTGGGGTCGGCACAACATGTGATCTTCTTCCATTTCCCTCTGTCATTCGTCATCTCAGTACTCACTCCTTTCTTACCCATGTCATCTTTCACACAGTCCATCCATCTTTTCTTTGGCCTACCTCTACCCCTGTATCCATCTACATTCATACCTAACACTCTCCTTGTCACATGACATTCATCTCTTCTCATAACATGTCCATACCACGCTAACCTATTACTCCTCATCTTTTCTGTCACCGGTGCCACTTTCAGACTTCCTCTGATATACTCATTCCTTATTCTATCCATCCTTGTCACTCCACACATCCATCTCAACATTCGCATCTCCGCCGCATGCACTCTTTTTTCGTCCGTTCCCTTGGTGGCCCAACATTCAGACCCATACAATACGACAGGTCTTATGATCGTTTTGTAGATTTGCCCCTTAAGTTTAATTATTATTTAATACATTATACTATACATTTTTTTTTTTAACGTATACTGTCCCACTGCTGGGCAAAAGTTTCCCCCAATTCCTAAACTATACATAGATAGATATAAATGCCTACGATGTTTCGAGCAATAGCAAGTTAATAAATATGTTCTAGTTGGTCGGCCAGTCGGAGTACACCCTGGCCGGCATCATGAAGCTGCTAGACGACCAGGTGCTGCCGGCCGTCAGCAAGGACTGGGCGGAGGAACTCATCAAAGAACTCGAACATGATTTACTGGTCAGTTCCAACTGTAGGTCTACCATGGCTTCACAATCTACACTCGCTAGCGACTGTAGTTAAAAATATTATGAAAACTTGTACAGTGCCTCTAGCTGATGGTTGTGTACTAAAACGTCACGTAGTTAACTATCCTACGTCACAGTACTACAGCGACTGTAATTTGCTTAGAATTTGGTACCATGAGTAACAATTTTGACAGATGTCATAGTAACGTACTATTACTAGTAGTAACGTCAGCTGATCTAAATGTGACAACTCATGGTAGACGTACTGTAATTATTCATCCTATCTTACTATATTACTATACTAATGGATCTAATACTATATAAATGGATAAAAGCGCTGGTGGTGTAGTGGTAGCACCCCTGCCTCACGATCCGTAGGTCGTGGGTTCAAACCTGGTCGTGCACCAATGAGTTTTTCCATTCGAAAAATGTATGTGCGCAATGCCAGTGCTCTTAAACGGTGAAGGAAAACATCGTTAGGAAACCGGCATACCCTAGAACCAAAAATTCGAAGGTATGTGTCATAGCTTAGTATTCTTATAAGCGGCGATGGGCTTGCAACCTGTCACGTACGGAATACTAACTACTGTGCAAAATGTGGGCATGTACCAAATGTCTTGTTTGGACGTGCCTCTGACTACCCTCTTTAGATATCCTCAAAAGATCTAAGTAACTAAAAGATCTGAGGAGATTCTACCGAGCCCGGGGGTTACAGTCGTGATCATATTTTTTTTTTTTTATTACTACTGTAACGTCAGCCGATCTAAATGTAACAACTCATGGTAGACGTACTGTAATTATTCATCCTATCCTACGAGTAAATGGACCTTTCTACTTAACGGTTTCGTCATACTTAAAGAATTTTGCTTATCTCGTAAAATATTAGTTTAATTTTAAATGTAAAAAAAGATTTGATCACGACTGTAATCCCCGAAGTTGGTAGATATCTCCTCAGATCTCTAGTTATTTAGATCTTTGAGGATATCTACAGAGGGTAGTTATTGGCACGCCCAAACATGACATTTGATACATGCCCACATTTTGCACAGTATTCCATACATGACAGGTTGCAAGCCCATCGCTGCATATAAGAATACCTATGACACACACCTTCGAATTTTTGGTCCTAGGGCATGTCGGTTTCCTCACGATGTTTTCCTTCACCGTTCATGAGCACTGGCATTGCAACATTTAACACTCTCAACAAACATTTTTATAATACACATTCTTGATACTTAGGGCTAGTTCACCATTGGGCTTGCAACCTGTCACGTACGGAATACTAATCACTGCAAAATGTGGTTATGTGCCAAATATCATGTTTGGACGTTCCTCTGATTACGCCCTTTAGATATCCTCAAAGATCTTAAACACTAGAGCAGGGGTCGGTAACCTTTTGGCAGGCAAGGGCCACAAGGTGGCAAAATAAACTAAAGACGGGCCGCACTTGTGATATTAGGTAACCCTAGAATTCAAAATATGGCTCTCAAATGCCCATCTGTGAGACGAGAAGCATATTTATTTTTTCTTTAATTAACAATTGTAAAAGTCTGTTCGCATAAATTATAAGTGCTACCAAAAATTGTAATGAACTCGCGCTTCGCTCATTTGTTCGTTCGCGGTCAAGTGAAGCGCGTTTTAAGGCTGGGTTCACACTTATACGGTCGATCGTGGTTCGTTCATGCATTTATCTTGATATTTAACTTATATAAAAAACATTCACGGGCCGCAAGCAAGACGTCCGCGGGCCGCGCGTTGCCGACCCCTGCACTAGAGATCTAAAGAAATATCTACCGAGGGATTATGTCGTGATCATGTTTGAAATGTTTGCTACAGAGTAAGTTGGGAGACAACGGTGTGCTGATATTCCCGAGCGCGCCCTACCCGGCGCCCTACCACTACTCGGCCTTCCTGCGCCCTTTCAACTTCGCCTACTGGGGTATACTCAACGTTATGAAGCTGCCCGCCACACAGGTACGTTACCGACAGGTGGGCCGCATGCATGGCTCAACTTTGATTTTACCCTAGTTTAAAAGAATTATATGTAATCAGCCAGTCCTACTGTATAAAAAACAAAACAATGCAATTCAAAATAAACCAGATAGTCTGGTTCATAATCAGAGAATAAAAATGACAAGGAAATAACATCTCAGATGTCAGAAACAGTTTTTGGCAAGGATCAAATCCAATTATCTTAAACTAGCTGATGCCCGCAGCTTCGCCCGCGTGAATGTCGATTATCGCGACTTTTCATACAAACTTTCATCCCCTATTTTATCCCCTTGGGGGTAGAATTAATCAAAATCCTTTCTTAGGGGATGCCTACGGCATAACATCTACCTGCATGCCAAATTTCAGCCAGATCCGTCCAGTGGTTTGGGCTGTGCGTTGATAGATCAGTATGTCAGTCAGTCAGTCAGTCAGTCACCTTTGAGTTATATATATTTAGATTGTCATCATCATATCATTGTCATCATAAGAAAAATAAACTTAACGCAAATATCAAAAAATAAAAACCAATTACAGCAGCAATAAATAACAGTAACAATGTATGAAAAACGTTATCAAAATCTCACAAATGCACGCGCGTACGCAGGGAAAACACATTCGAGTTCGAGATGGAAAGAAAACGAATCGTTCTCATAAAATGTTTGCCACCACACACAGAGTTACAATTGTAATGAAACAATTAAAATATAATATGCTTATGTTGAAAATAATACGACATAATATATTTGTAAAGTAAAGTAAAGTAAAGTAAAGTAATATTTTATTGCGTCAAATACATGTATAATGTAGATGTCATTAAGGTAATATAGAATCAATGTATTTCTACCGGTATGGCGTGCAATATTTTTATACAATGTCAATGATAGGTATTAATAATAAATTAATAATAAGAAAAACATAAATAATAAAATAGAAGTTGCAATAAAAAATAAAAATATTAAAATTCAACCTTATCTTATTTGTTACCTAACTAGTTACTATCCAAAACAATTTTGTCATCCATAAAGTCACTTACTCTATAATAACATTTACGTTCCAAAATGGTTTTTAACTTTTTATGAAACTTTTTGTTTTTCATATTCTATGAAACCAAAGCATTATTTCGTCAAATTTACTGTTTACTGGCAACCCCTTTGTTTATATTTTTGTTCTCATGATTATGAATGAAACTAAGTCCTACTAATATTATAAACGCGAAAGTTTGTATGGATGTCTGGATGTTTGTTACTCATTACTGGACGAGCTCAGTGGCGCAGCGGGCGAGAGTCCGCCTGCGCCGCAAGAGGTTGCGGGTTCGATTCCCGCCGCGGAACAAATTTGTGTACGATCTGCAGAAATTTGTTCCGTTGATCTGGGTGTTTTCTATGTATAATAAAAATATATCTATCTATGTATATAATGTATTAAATATATCAGTTATCTAGTACCCATAACACAAGCTTTGAGTAGCTTACTTTGGGGCTAGATGATGCTGTGTGGATTGTACAGCATTATTTATTTATTTATTTTATTTTATAGCTTAATATAAATATGTTGACTTTGAGTGTTTGTCGCAGGTGCCGTTAGGGCTGAGCCGCGCCGGGCTCCCGCTCGGGCTGCAGGTGGTGGGCGCGCCGAGACGAGACAAGCTGTGCTTAGCCGTGGCGCGGCATCTCGAGGAGGCCTTCGGTGGTTTCGCTCCCCCGTATCCGGTCTCGAAGCGGTTTCCTCAAGCGGTAGATTTTGAATAAAAAACTGGCCAAGTGCATCGGACTCGCGCATGAAAGGTTCCGTACCATTATACTTTTTTTCTTCCTCCTATTTAATCTGCAATCGACTTTAGTCATAATCAGATATGGTCTGGGGTTTGGAGATTGGAGGTCATTTCAATAAACTGGCCCGTATATTTATTTTGTAATTAGATTCTGTTGTCTAGGTTTAATATTTGCAATCTTTTTAGGCGTTCTATGTTTTGTTGTGTTTGTAGCAGGTTTTTGGCCAGTTCATTTGTGTGGTTTTCTAGTTTTTCTTTGTATTTTTTGCTGTATTTGTTTATTTCCTCTTTAACAGTTCGCATTTCTAGGTATTTATGTATCTCTGTGTTTCTCACAAACCAATGCGTACCATTATACATAAAAATATTTGTATATAAAAATCATGTCGATTGTACGAGAGCCCCCTTAAATATTCCTTCTACCCGGTCTCCAAGCTGTTTCCTCAAGTTGGAGATTTTGAATAAAAAAACACGGCCAAATCGGACTCGCGCATGAAGGGTTCCGTACCATCATTCTCCTGCCCTTATCCCACGCTAAGTGGGGTCGGCACAACATGTTTTCTTCTTCCATTCACCCCTATCATTCGTCAACTCTGAATCAACTCCTCTTACATTCATATCATCTTTCACACAATCAAACCATTTCTTCTTCGGTCTTCCTCTACTTGCGCACCCATCCACACTCATACTCATAACTCTTCTGGTGACATGGTTTTCATCCCTCCTCATCACGTGTCCATACCATGCTAACCTAGCACTCCTCATCTTTTCAGTAACAGGCGCCACTTTCAGACTTCCTCTAACATACTCATTCCTAATCCTGTCCAACCGTGTCACCCCACACATCCATCTTAACATCGAAGGGTTCCGTACCATTATCTATAAAAACGGCAAAAAAATGTCTTTTGTATGGGAGCCTCCTTATTTTATTGTTTTTAGTATTTGTTGTTATAGCGGCAACAGAAATACGTCATCTGTGAAAATTTCAACTGTCTAACTATCACGGTTCATGAGATACAGCCTGGTGACGACGAACAGACAGACGGACGGACAGCGGAGACTTAGTAATAGGGTCCCTAAAAACATGATCACAACTGTAATCCCCAGTCTCGGTAGATAATCTCCTCAGAATCTCTAGTTACTTAGATCTTTGAGAATATCTAAAGGGGTAGTCAGAGGTACGTCCAAACATGATATTTGGCATGACCACATTGCAACCCAACTTTTTCTATTACCGCTTAATAGATTACATTAAAATTGAACTACTCGATACTCAAAGATATAAGATAATCGAAGTTCAAACACGAATGAATAAGAAAATCGCGATTAAAAACTGATTTATTAAAATAAGAGTTTTATATATTTAAATCACGAAGACTGTAATATTTAAAATCCTTTTGATCCCGTTAGGAATTGAGACGAAATGTCAAATTTAGCTTTTTTAAATTGTAATGTAGAAATGTTACTCTAATTTGGTCATTGTAGTGAACAAAATAAGATCTTTTAACATTTTTTAATTAGTCTAGGGAACAAAAAGATTACCAATATGTACGTATTGGCTTTATTACTTATTATATGTTCGTGTTGTTGGAAGACTGATTTGTTCAAATATTTATATAAAATTTATTTCGGTTGCTTTATTGAACTTGTTATACAAATAAAGAGGTATTATTGCAAAACGTGACTGAATGTGACCGACTGAATGTGATTGAAAATGGCTTTTTACAGCCGCCATATTGAATTTTTAGACATTTTGTATAGTCTATCTCACTTTTGTAATCCAGGCGAATCCCACGACACCTCATTTGCAAAAATCTGTTCAGCCGTTTGGGTTACAGCGACAGTCAAAGGACATACGTACATACAACCCGGTCACATTATCTCGAGACCTCGCTGGAATGCGAACCTCCCGCCCCGTTCTCCTTTCACCTCCCCGCGCTCGGCACGGCGCGCCAGTACGGTTAGCACTTTGCACACTACGGGAGCGCCGACGCGCCGTGACGTCATCGACGCCAGGTCTCGAGATAATGTGACCGGGTTGTACATACACCTGTATTATTATATTCATACACCCCAAACACATTAACCTCTTTCCCTGTCGGGTAAAAAGTCAGTACCTAGTCTTAAGGCATTCTATGTATATGGTATTGGTAGCATAAGGTGATGGTATGTTAAAGTATGACTTATACATACGTTTTTTACGTATTTTCTATTTTAAGTATAATATATTTTTTTTTCTTATTTTTTTGTTTTATTTGCAAACTGTCCCTCTAAGCTTGGATTCTACCCTAACTAGATTAAGCACTATCCCAAGAATAAATCATAGTTATTGAAGAATAGCTTGAAAGTTAAGTTCGTAGAGTTCAAGTAAACGAAAAGTAAAAATAAGTAAGTACTTAATTTTATTATTATAAAAAAATACAAAACAATTATACCTACTTACTGCTAAGTACACAACCGATAAGAGAAATTGTTAAATATAATTATTATTAAATAAGTAAGTAAAATATTGCAAATGGTGGATCTAGAAGCAACATCAAAGACATTTTGCATATTGCTATTTACGTAATAAGAAGATACCTGTCTTGTTCCGACACCATGCCGGATCCGGGCCGAGACGTGTTCGTGTTATTTTGAACTTTATTTGTATAGTTACTAAGCTGAATATCGGTAATCAATTACTAAACAATACCCAGACCGAACGACAATTCCAGCTTTATCAGCATTGAAACCAGTGTTTCCACTTTTAGAGATTTCGCCCTTTTTTAGGGCGAAACTACTTAGATCATGTGCGACTTAGGGCTATTTTTATTGCGACAGGGATTTAGGAAATTTTAGGGTAAAGATTACTTGAGGTGGTAAACCTTTTTATTATATGCTGAATAGCTCTACCTAATAAGGGATGGAAGACACGAGTGATAATAATGAGCTAGTAACCTTCTTAATCTCAAGATAAAGGAGAGAAGTCAGCGAAAGCCTGCAAAAGTAATGCTTCTTCTTCTGAGTCTTCGATTGATTCAGTTTTGTTCAACTTTTTTTTACATTAAAATGTGCAAAAAAGATGTGTTTTTTAAATTATTATTCAGGATTTAAAAAAAAAATATGGAGATTTAGGGATAATTTCCAAAGAATTTAGCGCAAAACCAAAATCCTCAGTGGAAACACTGATTGGAACAAAGTTGAAATTCAACTAAATTAGAAAATTAGTCTTTAAGTTTGCAAGCCATTACGGCTCCCCCGAATTCTTTCTCCAGGTATTTTGCTACGGAGATGCAGAGCGCGTCTTTGTACGGAGCCGCCAGGACTTGGATTCCAAGAGGTAGACCGTCGCTGTTCTTGCCCAAAGGTACCTGTTAATAGACGTCAAAAGATTAGATCATCATCATCCATACCATAGTCATCGGTACCATCGACATTATATTATAATTTTATTTTATTCGAAAAACAAAAAGTATTTTAAACTAGATAAGAAAGAACTTAAAATACTATTTGCCAATTATATGTTTTCGCATAATATACCTAAAACTAAAAAGATAAAACTAACTTAATTGACGGAGACAGTAATATAGGAAACTAAAAACAAATATAACAATAACTAAAGAAAAAGAGTACAGAGCTTATTATAGGTACATTTAAATAATCATCATGATTATAGCCGCCATCATCATCAGTACCAACGTCATCATCATCAGTTACATAGTCATCTTCATCCTCATTTCTACTTCTTTAGATGCATAATGTGACGTTTACCAAAGTGTTTTTTGGCTTCTGTAGGTAAATACTTTAAATTACCGCGATTATTTTGACCTTCAGTTATCATCATCAGTATCAAAGTCATCATCATCAACATCATCATCAGTACCATAGTCATCTTCATTCTCATTTCTACTTCCATATATAGGTACATAATTTGACGTTTACCAAAGTGTGTTTTTGGCTTCAGTGAATACTTTAAATTACCACAATTAATTTAACCCCCAGTTACCTGAACAGCAGGGCATTTAAGTGCGTTAACGATCGCGAAGTATGAGAAGTTGTAAGGCCGCAGCAGGCAGGAGTGGTGGTAGGGCGCCACGTGCGGGGCACTGGGCAGTATTAACACTCCGTTGTCTCCTAGTTTACTCTGAAACAACACAACTTGGATGTAAATACCTCTTATGACGTTCAGTTACTTCATTGGTAGATTTTTTTAGTTGTCTAAAGGGGCGTCTAGACGGGCTATATTTTACGACAATTTGTGGCTGCGGCCGGCAACATTGCTAGCAATACCAGCCACACTATGCAATATTTTAAGGATGGCCCGGCATTATAGCCACATATTTTAGGCTAGGCTTAGGTAGGGTCGAATCCACATTCGTGGCCTTTTTTTCGTTTTTCTGCCAAAACAATGTAAGCGGCTGCGATGAGCGTCATTTTGTCGGCCATTGTTGCTGGAACGTATTTGGATTTTAGATAGGTATTTGACATTACTTCTATAGGATTTATGTCAAATAGCTATCCAAAATCCAAAAACCGCAGGAAGATAGAATATAGAAACTGGCCGTAAGTCGATAACTGAGGTCTCCGTATCGTGTCACAAGTTCTTTCACCCCCTAAGTTAGCCCTCCTAAGTATGTGTTGGTTATGCTAAACCGCACTGGTGGTGTAGTGGTAGCACCCGTGCCTCACGATCCGAAGGTCGTGGGTTCACCTGGTCGTGCACCAATGATTTTTCCATTCGAAAAAATTACGTGCGCAATACCAGTGCTCAGGAAAATATCGTGAGGAAACCGGCATACCCTAGAACTAAAAATTCGAATATCTGTGTTATAGGTTAGTATTCTTATAAGCGGCGATGGGCTTGCAACTTGTCACGTACGGAATATTAACTGCTGAGCAAAATGTTGCCCACATTTTGCTCAGGTGATTGTGACGAGGAGAGTGATACTTAGGTAGAGATGATTCAGACTAAAAATGTACGCCCCTCCACTTGTAGGTACTTGTACCGCATGTAGAGGTAAATACATTGGAAATACATTAGAGGGGCGTGCATTTTTAGACTGATCTACCTCTATGAATGTGGATGGATACAGAGGTAGGCCAAAGAAAAGATGGATGGATGTGTGGTGTGAAAGATCACATGGGTAAGAAAGGAGTGAGTAGGTACTGAGATGACGAATGACAGAGGGAAATGGAAGAAGATCACACGTTGTGCCGACCCCACATAACGTGGGAAAAGGGCAGGAAGATGATGATGTTTTTGATCGATACTCACAATAATATCGTCTTTCATCTCCTTGGTGATCTGCTCCGCCCAAGATGCCTCCGGCAGGGGAATCACGTTGAGTTCGATCAAGCGAAGCACGGTGAAGAAGCAGTGCTTGCTCTGGCCTATGATCTGAAAGTAAATATGAGTTACATACAGCTTAGATAAAAGTTGAATCGGATACGGCAGAATACACACTGTAATTTTTGTTACAACTTTGTCTTGGGGACTTCAACCTCGCTTACACTGTATAATAATTATAATAAATCATGTATAATTACATGTATCATGTATAATAACATATCCACTCTTTTAATATATTGTTTACACCATGTTTAAGTCTTTCACAAGTTTATAGGCCATATAATCTCTATGCACTTCAAATCTGAAGAGTTTTTATACCAAGGTGAACGGTGGAAACGAAATATTTCCCAAGGATCACCCAGGTGAACAAGGGTGAACAAAGGAGAGTCGTTGTAAAAACAACTTTCAACGGTTCACCCAAGTGCTCTCAGGGAGGGGGACGGAGGGTAAGAACTGATAGTATCAAACTTTTGGATGTAAACGAGGGTTACGAAAAAAGCATCAGCATAAGCTGCGTCAGCCACCATCAATGCTTGAGCTAATGCTGAATGGTTGCCTGTTTCATTGACACCTTAGCAACGCTTTATAATTAAAACCCAATTATCTGTAACGCGACATAAAATAAATGATTCCCATTTCTATTTCTAAAGGATCCTTAAATAGGAATAAAGATTGGAGATAAATTTGTGTGATGAACGCAGATGTTTGTTCTGTGTCTGGTCTAGGCCGTCACTACCAACTGAGCTGTGAGGCCAGCATTGTCCATCAATATTTATCTATTTAAATACCTTTTTAACGAATTCAAGAATATAATTCGCCTCGCCGTTAAAGTTGGTGAAGGCTTCAGCATAGTTGTCAGGTTCCTTCGACATCCAGTAACTCCACAGACGGTACATGTAGTTGAAGCCTTGGTGTGTGTATGGCTTCGGAGCCAGGTCACTGGAGCCAGCCGCCGCGGTCAGCTTGTGGACAACCCTGGGATCGCACGCACCATATTAACAGATCTTACAATTTTGGTGTAGTGGTTGCACTCCTGCCTCACGATCTGTACCCCTAGTACCTATGAGTTTTTGATAGTTTACGGAAACTTTTTTCGAATAGTATCCTTTCATACATTTACCTCCATCCAGTGAAAGTTTGTTTCTATGGATATTGTTACTATTTCACGCTCAAACGGCTGAACGGATCTGGATGAAATTTGGCACAGAGATAGATTATATTTTGGAATAGCACATACGCTACTTTTATTCTGGAAAATATACTGTTCTCGTGGGATATATTTGTTTTTTTCAAGGTGCGGAAGCTAGTAAAAATATTTAAAGATCCAATCTACTTCTACATACTTCTTCATCGCGGTCCTCAAATCAGGCCGCACTGTGCTGACCATGTAATCCAAAGACGACTCCATGTAATAGACATTGATATCCTGAAATTGCAAAAGCATTCGATATGTTATCCAATACAGAATTAACTTTAAATGTAGGTAGGTACCTACTAAATATGCTAATAAGAGTTGCCTAATTGCTATCACTTCATTTTTATCAACTCGACCGACGCATTGTATCAACATAAATATAGGTAACTATTGAATATATCATAATAATGTTTTGTTATTAATAAACCTAGTTGCCACAAAGAAATATGGAGTCCATCAGGGGAATAAAAAAAAAACATGATCTCGATTGTAATCCCCAGGCTCGGTAGATAATCTACTCAGAGTTACTTTAGATCTTTGAGGATTTCTAAAAGGGGTAGTCAGAGGCACGACCAAACATGCTATATGACATATGACCACAACTTGCACAGTGATTAGTGTTCCGTACGTGACAGGTTGCAAGCCCGTCGCCGCTTATAAGAATACTAATCTATGACACACACTTTCGAATTTTTGGTTCTCGGGTATGCCGGTTTCCTTACGATGTAAGAGCACTGGTATTGCGCACATAAATTATTCGAATGGAAAAACTCATTGGTGCACCATTAGGTTTGAACCCCCGACCACGTTTTCAGATCGTGAGGCAAGGGTTCTAGGCGTGCCTCTGACTACCTCAAAGATGTAAGTAACTGGAGATCTAAGGAGATATCTACCGAGCCTGGGGATTACAGTCGTGATCGTTTATTTGTATTTGTTTTACTGTAACAAACCTTAATGTTGACTTCTCTGTCTATCTTCGATATGTATTCATCAGAGATGGAGATGACTTTGGCAAGTGGGGCCAAATCCTCCGCGTGCTTGGATATAAAGCCAAGTGCAAACATGCTGTCACACTCTTCCTTTCGGAAACAGATACCTGAAATTAAATCATATTACAGACCTTGATACCACAACACTGGGGCCTTACCACGAAGTCTCCCAGGACGATTCCGTAACGATTCCATTATAGAAACGTCACTACTTCAATACAATTTGCAAAGGTCATGGTACGAAATAACAATGTAATATTAATTCGGTAATGTATTATGAATTCGTGGTGAGGCCTCTGGTCTCATTCACACAGCTCAGTTGGTACCTAGTAGCTCTGCCTTCTGCGCTGTAGGTTGTGGGTTCCCCACCACATAGAATTATTTATATGAAAAATTATTTTATGTTGGTACACAGATGTTTGTTCTCTTGGATATTATTATTTTATTTAGGTACGTAGAATTATTTACAAAAAAATTGTGTATACCTAATTGATGTATCAGCTACCTGTTCCCGTAGGACAAGCTTTGCTTAGTTTGGGGCTGGATGGCGTTGTGTGAAATGTCCATCAATATTTATTTATGTGACGTAAAATAAATTATTGGACGATATCGTTACCTTTCATGCTGTTAGTGCAGGCAGTAGGGTGGTACCCGAACATTCCGCAGTAGAAAGCTGGCATTCTTGTTGAACCACCAATGTCTGAACCTGTGTATACCCAGAAACCTTTTAATTATCCTAGAATCTTGTTCTGTCGTAAAGATTTCCTTCAATATTATATCTGTCAGATCTTTGAGGAAGTCTATATTATCCCGCTCTTCAACCAACAGACAGCCTAAACAATTAAGAAACCTTTTAACCTTTTATTATATCCTAGTATCTTGTTCCGTCGTTAAGATTTCCTTCAGTATTGTTGTATCTCTCAGATCTTAGAGGAAGTCTATATAGTATCCCGCTCTACATAACAGACAGCCTAAATAAAATGTTCCTCGTTTACAATTTGTTGTTTGTTTGTCCAAGATTATCCTTCGGCCTTCCACTCAGAATCCAGAAATAGATCAGGATAAATAGTTTCATAGGGTTTTTAAATCTGTTTTTTCCCTCTATATTACAAGTTGGACGATGAATTGACAATATCGTAAAGACGTTCTCTTGAGTTTAATAAGACCTAGCTGCAACAAGGTCGATGTTATATGTAGATATACCTTTAGGTAGGTATAATGAATTGAGAATGTTGATATTTCACATTATTCTTATAATATAAAATGAATCCCTATTTCCCTTGGTCACGGCATCTCACGTGATCGGCTGGACCGATTTCGGTAGGTACCTACTTAATTCTTTTTTTGTTGTTTGTTATTGTAAGGTTTTTATATACAACTCGCTGACTCGGCAGACTTCGTCCTTATTTAGAAAACGTTTGTATGGGAAATAGAAAAGGGCTATTTTTAGGGTTTTCCCGGCAGTTATTCGAATTTTTCTTACCTTTTAAACCTTCCCTAGACCTCCACGAACATTTCAAAACCAAGATAAGATAAATCCGTTTAGCCGTTCTCGAGTTTTAGCGAGACTAACGAACAGCAATTCATTTTTATATATATATAGATAGTTAAGACATAACAACGTCTGTCGGGTCAGCTAGTCACCTATAAAGCCATAACCAAGAACACAAGAGTCTGGGTCTACTTACACAAGCTGATAGATGTGGCGTAGCTGGCAGTCAGCGCGGCCTCGGCGCCGCTGGAGCCCCCCGGGGTCCTCCCGGTGTGGTGGGGGTTCTTTGTCATCCCGTACACATTGTTAATGGTCTCCTGCCTGAAAGCGGAAGGAGATAAGGATCATACAAAAAAGCGCTAGGACCGAGACGAGTTTCTTGCCTATTCTTCTCGTACTTGGGTTAGGTTGGAATTGGCACATAGATTCACCGCATGTAAGACGTTTCAAAGTGATCCTTGTTATTTTATCGTATAAATATTTTTGAACAAGTGATACCCGCGACTACGTACGCATCATATTACTTTTTAATATTCTGTGACTGGGGCTGAATGATTATAATAAGGTTTTTCATCAAATATATCAAATTCTTATCTCTTTTATTTGTCAACCGATTTCGATTAAACAAAGCCTAAATTTTAATCCAAGATTATATCAATAGGTAGGTACATTAGTGAAAACTGCATTCGATTTAGTTCAGCCGTTGCGGAGATTAGCGTGCACAAACGTACCTACAGATAAACAGACATACAGACATTTTTTTCAAAAACGATTGTTTTGGGCTCACTAGCATGCCATCTTTAGATAGCACTACCTAATTTTTATTTGAAAATATCAGTACCTAATACAGACACGGCATTTCAACAATTTTATTATATGTATGTATAGATTTGAATTTTAAATTCGAATTTGGATAAGAAAAATGACATTAGAAAGAAAACTTGATATCAAAGTACGGTTATTGTCTTTACCAGATAAGCAGTTCAGGAAGGTTTGTAGAGGCTACGGGGATGGCTCCGGCCGCTTTCAGCATAACAATGGCTTTGCTGTCTTCAGCGGCCACCTCCTTGCGTCTCGACCAGAGACCCATGGTGAAAGGCATGCCCTTCACCGCTTGGCATTCTTTCGTTGTAAATGGTACACCTGTTGCACAGAAACGTTTGAAATGTTAGTGATATCTTATCTATACTAATAATATTATAAAAAGGAAAGTTTTGTATTTTCATATTTTTGTTTGTATAGAATAAACTCAAAAACTACTGGACTGATTTCAAAAATTCTTTCACTATAAGAATGCTACATTATCCTTGAGTAACATAAGCTATATTTTATATTAAAAAAATAGAGATACTCCTGCTGCTCGTGTGAAGCCGGGACATGTTGCTAGTATATTACTCGTATAAAAATGAATCCCTATTTCCCTTGGTCACGGCATCACGCTTGAACGGCTGCTGGATCAATTTCGCTAATTCTTTTTTTGTTGTTTGTTATTGTAAGGACAGTTCTAAGACAGGATAACGTCTGTCAGCTCAGCTAGTTGTAAATGTTTCTTCAACGATACCACGAATTAGTGAAATAAAGAGCTGACCTTGCATGTCATGTTACGAGGAGCGAGTGTTAGGTATGAATGTGGATGGATACAGGGGTAGACGTAGGCCAAAATAAAAAATGGATGGACTGTGTGAAAGATGTTGAGTAAGAAAGGTACGGAGATGACGGATGATAGAGGGAAATGGAAGAAGAAAACGTGCCGACCCCACATAGCGTGGGAAAAGGACAGGAACAAGAAGAAGAGCTGACCATGCAACGATCTTCAAACCAGTAACTCCCAGCTTTCACCTAACCATTTCTCCACTGTGCCACGGCCGTTAACTTGGAGGAGTTGTGTAAGATTGTAAATAAACAATGTTGTGTTTTGTTCATGTTGTCATACATAATTACAAAGCCATTACTGGGTAGGTACCTTGACTGGTTACACCATCCAGCTTAATTGCGTGGTTACGCATCGTTTGCAGGTTGGTAAGTGGGTAAGCCTGGCAATAAGTGAAGAGTAGAAACAAACCAGCCAAGCCAAGTCCGAGTAAAATATGTTTTGTACATGACCAAATTTGATTTAAGTAGGTACTATCGTCCGAGTATAATATGTTTAGTGCACGACCAAATTTGATCTGAGCTCAATATTGAAATGGGAATTTTTCCGTTGCTTTGACAGTTTCATCTCACGCAGATGAAAGTATTGAAATTGAGTAAAAACATTGCCAATTTTTTACTGACAGTCTGGTGAAAAAAAATATGATCACACTGTAGGTAATGCCCGGGCTCGGTTGATATCTTCCTCGGATCTTTAGTTACTTAGATCTTTGAGGATATCTAAAGAGGGTAGTCAGAGGCACGTCCAAACATGACATTTGGTAGGTACATGCCCACATTTTGCATAGATGTTTTCTTTCACCGTTCAAGAGCACTGGCATTGCGCACATACATCTTTCGATTGGAAAAACTCATTGGTGCACGACCAGGCCTCAACCCACGACCTTCATATCGTGAGGTATGGAGGCTACCACTACACCAACAGCGCACCATAGTCTGGTGTAGTAAAGATATCACGTCTTATCCGTGAAGAACCTAAATCCGGAGCATTACCTACCTAAGAAGGGTTTCTTTTGCCATTCATCATCCGACAGTCCTGCTGCAATGAGGGAATCCACCGCCTTAGCTTCAGTCAGCGCCAATTCGTACCGGTCAGCTGCTACGGCATTTATGATGGGATTCACCTGAAATGTTACAGTTTTAAGTACTTATTGACCTTAGATTATTTGCTCTCTTATCCAAGGTTTTGACGACGACAGATCGTAGCCTATATTTTCTATAGTTTGTTTTAAATAAATTATAATCAAAGGTTAATTTTAAGCAGATGCGGGTTTTTTCTTTTAGATCTTCGACGAGACTTCCGGGACCAAATAACAGTAGGTAACCCAGATATCTGAAGATATCTGGGTATATCCGATTAAGTATATACCCATATCTGATTATACCTATACCCAGATATAAAAAGGATGATGGGAGAGATGATTGGTCCCTCCCAATGCTCATTCGGAGCGCAATACCTTATTAGGTCATCCTCTTTTTATTCTTTATTTATGGTATATCTACCTACTAGAGGGACTACCCACGACAACTTTCGCGTAATGTTTTTCATGAATAGGTACTTCAACCTCCCGCTGCACCTCTTAAAGGTTAAATTTTCAAAAATCCTTAGACATACCTACCCACAAAATTTCAAGTCTCAATAACCAGTGGTTTAGGCTGTGAGTTGTCTATAATGTCAGTGAGTGTGTCAGTCAGGGGCCTCACCACGAAACCATGACCTATGCAAATTGTATGGAAATAGTGACGTTTCTATAATGGAATCGTTACGGAGAAGACTTCGTGGTAAGGCTACAGGTCTTTGATTCCTAAAATACTAGATTGTACACAAAAATATATGACAGTGATTAAAGGCAAGAGCTTACCTCTTTTATCCGCTCGATCAACGCGCGCACCAAGTCTTCAGACTTCAGTTCCTTCTTTTTTATCTTCTGTGCGAGGGAGACAGCACTCTCCGTCAGCATGACATGCTTCTTGCTCAGATCCGGGACAGGTACGACCCTTTTGCTCTTGTCCCAGTACAGCCCGAAGAAGAAATCTATGATGTGGTCGAGGACTATCCGCATGTAGAGGAAAATAGTCTTTATTGTTTCACCCATTTTGGTTAATCTGAAACATTTGCGATCAAGTTTGAACAGTGATCAAGACGAGATAAGTCAGCTTCATGTTATACCTCCCTAATGGCGAAGCGTTACAAAAGAAACACAAATACAGTGTGACTTTTGTATTTGTATATCTTTTTCTTTTCAAAGCTAAAATAACAAGGCCAAAAAAGAGCATTACATCAACAAAGTGCATTCGGTGTTTTTATATCGCCATCGGTCAAACCTTTTAAATATTGACCTTGTGACTCCAATTGCAACAAGGCCATTCAACTTGTCTTACTTAAATATTAAAAAATACATTTATTTCTGCCTTGAAACTGGTAAATTATGTACCTAAGCTATATTTAAGTAAGTATCTGATTTTATTATGATTCTATGCAAGCTGTTGATTCATTTTAAAAAAAGTCGTCCGCTTCGAGCAACAAGTTTAATTCAATTTAAAATTTAAAAAACCACAAACACAAATTTTGTCCGCCATTTCGTGGCGGCCATCTTGGTCCGATTTCCATCAAAAATAGATAAGAACACTCCCGATTAGGTCACCTTTCAAACAAAAAATAAAATCAAAATCGGTTCATGCGTTGACATACAGACAGGTGGACAGACTTGGGTTAGGTTGGAATTGGCACATAGATTCACCTAGCATGTAAAACGTTTTAAAGTGATCCTTGTGATTTTACTGAATAAATATTTTTCAATTTCAATTTCACACGTCAAACTTATAACTAACAAACAGTCGTTTTTGTGTCGGGGGTTGAAAATAATAAACAAGGATATTTTGAAATGAATTAAACTTTATTTATAACGAAAAGAAAGTTCAATAACATGTAGGTAACCGACTCGTAACTGCATTCGGTTGCTTTGTGGAGCATATCTTTACATAAGTGGTTCAGTGACCGACAAATGCTGGCTCAGTCCATTATATTGCAAAACCACCAATTTTGTTTGGTAGCCATAATCCTACTAATACTTTTGTAAGAATGTATGGATGTATGTTTGTTACTCTTTCACGCTGAAACGGCTGAACGGGTTTAGACGAAATTTGGCACAGATATAGATTATAATCTGGACTAGCACATAGGCTACTTTTTGTCCCGGAAAAATGTACGGATCCCGCAGGAGAGATATGATTTTGTTTTTCAAGGTAAGACGCGGGCGAAGCCGTGGGCGGAAGCTAGTGGACAATACGTTGAATACTTATCATAATTCAGTTCAGTGTAATTCACACTTACCTACCTATCAACTTGCACTTATGCACCTATAAAATATAAATCTACTCTTATATGTATTACCTACTAGCTATTTATTACCCGCGACTCCAACCGCGAAAATCCATCAATATAACAATATTACTTCTGAAATTATTGATATCGGTTTATTGGATAATTTCTATGGAGTGCAAAGGGGCGGTCACCCATCCAAAAACTGACAGCGCCCTTTACAAACTTTCAACCACTATTTGAGCCCCTTCAAGATTAATTTTTGAGATAAAAGATAGCCATGTCCTTCTCCAGGATATAATCTATGTCCTCGCCAGATTTCATTATGATTCATTCAGCCGTTTAGTCGTGGAAAGGTAACAAACAAGCAACAGAGTTACCTACTTTCACATTTATAATATGTAATGTACCTATTAGTATGGATTAAGGTGTAATGTCCGAATTTGATATTAAATTAAAGACTATAACATTAGCCATATTCAGTGTCGTCAACTTTAAAATTAGTTTATGGAGATTTAATGTAAACAACTTTAGCAGGAAAACAAAATAACTTTGCGACAAGGACCCAAAGGTCACATCATAACAATAACTGGATGGAAAATAAAGTCAAGGTGTGTTTTAATATATACGAGTAGTTAGGTACTAACCTGTAGGTTGTCTACAGTGATCTGTAGGTCTACCTTGAGTTTTCACAATCTACACTCCCTAGCGACTGTAGTTAAAAAAATTGGTACAGCGCCTCTAGCGGATAGCTGGGTACTAAAACATCACGTAGCTAACTATCCTACGTCACAGCGTACTACAGCGACTGTAGTTTGCGCTCATAATTTGCTTACAATTTGGTACCATGAGTAACAGTTTTGACAAATGTCATAGTAACGTACTATTACTACTGTAGTAACGTCGGCTAATCTAAATGTGACAACTCATGGTAGACCTACAGTAATAGTAACTAAATGGTTATCTCTTATCTACCATAAAATGTTTCGATGATCACTAGATGTTGTGGTTACACAGGGTTATAAGAAAGGTGTGAGTGTAAGATGATTGAAGAGAGAGTGGATAAAAAACTGGCCAAGTGCGGGTCGGACTCGCGCACGAAGGGTTTACCGTATACCGTAGGTACCATTATCTATAAAAACAGCAAATAATCACGTTTGTTGTATGGGAGCCCCCTTAAATATGTATTTTATTCTGTTTTCTAGTATTTGTTGTTATAGCGGCAACAGAATTACATCATCTGTGAAAATTTCAACTGTCTAACTATCACGACTCATGAGATACAGCCTGGTTACAGACGGACGGACAGCGAAGTCATAGTACCTACGTTATAGATCCCGTTTTACCCTTTAGGTACGGAACCCAAAATGACAAGACCCTGTACTAGACCCTCAAGACAACAGTACAAGGATTTATCAAACCGGTTCGAAGGACCAATGGGCCCGTAACTTTATTACGACTAAAGCACTTATTACACTACCCTGAATTCAGGGACCCTTACCCTAAATAAGAGTGGTGTAATAAGAGTCAGGGCGTAAGGCGTAGATGCTAGGCGTTAGGCTCCCTTACTACCGGGCCCTGAATACCGTGTAGTGTAATACCCGTTTTAGAATATCTTCCTGCAAAACCATAGATAATTCCCGAACCTACGCAAGCGGATACAGATTTTAGAACTAACAGACAAGATATTATATATATTTTTAAACTTACGCGATTTCAACACATTATTATCAGTAGGTATCAAACGGGTCTTTTTTAACGCGTTTTATTCATCATTTTTTCCCGAAGTTTCGACAGGTTTATACTTATACACTGTTGTAGTCACGGGATGACAAAAATAGATAAATAAAACGCGATAAATACCCGTTTAATACTAATAATAACAGACAAGAATACGATCTTTCTACATAACTAGCTATATGTCGCACAGCTTTATATGCGCGTCTGAAGTAATATTTCTATATTTTTCCGTTTTGCAACATTTTTTATTAACCTCCGCTTCTGTTGGTCGTAGCGTGATGTTATATAGCATAAAGCGTTCCTCAATAAATGGACTATACAACACAACAATAACATTTCAACTTGAACCAGTATTTCCTGAGATTAGCGCGTTCAACCAAACAAACTCTTCAGCTTTATAATCTTAATATTAAAACAAAGTCGGGTTTGTTCGAACACTTATAACTCTAGAACAGCTGTACGTCTACCATGAGTTGTCACATTTTGATTGGCTGACGTTACTACAGTAGTAATAGTACCTACGTTACTATGACATCTGTCAAAATTGTTACTCATGGTACCAAATTCTAAGCAAATTAATGAGCACAAACTACAGTCGCTGTAGTACGCTGTGACGTAGGATAGTTAGCTACGTGAGGTTTTAGTACCCAACTATCCGCTAGAGGCGCTGTAAGCAAGTTTTCATACATTTGTTTAAATAAAGTCGCTAGCGAGTGTAGATTGTGAAAACTCATGGTAGACCTACAGGACCGATTTTCATGCTTTATGGTTTTTTGTATTTGTCTCCGTCCCGAATAGCAGAATGATTACTAGAACCATTAGAAAATTGACGAAAAAATAAAATTGAAAATAAATAAGAGGTAAAGTACCTACCACGTGAGCGAAGCCGTGGGCGGGAAGCTAGTTTTAGTATAAATTAATATCAGTACAATACCTACTTTATTAAGCCGAAAACATGTGTAAAGTTTAAAGATTAAAGATTAAAGATTAAAAGATTAAAGATGTTTATTTGCCAGAATATAGGTATGTTACAATGTAGGTCTTAAAAAAAAAGTAGGTATAATAATACTTTAATAAAGTAATTACCTCGAATAACCAGACCAATGATAAAAATCCCCTGAAACTTTCCGATGACACCGATAAAATAATTTAATAAAGTCACTTTGATTACTATTTATAGTTTTGATTTGTAGACGCGTGCTTTAGCGCGGCTTGTCCAAAGACTACTGCCTACCTACCGGTTCACTGATCAAGTAGGTACCTACGTCATGCGCCCGCGCCGGCCGGCCTCTAGGTAGGTAGGTATACTACCTCACCTCGTACATTATTGTGCAATATTGTAAGTAGAGATGCAATTAATATTAATTACCACAAATAAAAAAGCAGATCTCTTATTGGAGAAAGCAAATGAGTATAAGACACTGAGTTTGAGGATATCTAAACAGGGTAGTCAGAGGCATGTCCAAACATGATATATAGCATAAATGCCCACATTTTTTACAGTAGTTAGTAATTAAAATAAACCCTGCAAATAAAGCAAACTTTATCTAAGTACCTACCTCTTCATAATAATATATACCTACTTAGGTAGGTATATTATGTTTTACTTACTAGTTGTGCCCGTGACTTCGCACGCGTGGAATAGTTTTTGCCGACTTCACGTCATCAAACAAAAACTTTCATTGTAGGGTAAATTTTTTACCTAAAAACTTTTTTAGGCGTTTGCCTTGCATTTGATTGCAAGCTTTAAAAATTACGTAGGTAATTTCCATACAAACTTTCATCTCCTATTTCAGCTCTTTTATCGCATTAAAAAGTAGTCAATGTCTTTTCTAACTCCAGACTATCTCTGTACCAAATTTAGTTTAAATCGGTTCAGTAGTTGAGGCATGATTGCGTAACAAACAGACAGAGTTACATTCACATTTATAATATTAGTAAGGATGTCACAAAATAAAAGTCCGATTAGAGACGAAATCTTTATTTGATTTTAAAAACCAGACGTGTCGTCCGGTCACCGGCCGTCGCCCTCGCTAGATATAACACTACATACATAGATACACCTACACCGCAATGACAAACTACAGACACTGCGTTTATATCAACCAGTTGTCTATTCTAGGCAGACCGCTCACTGTGTACATTATCAACGGGATGTCTATTGTTGGAAAATAATCAATGTGTTGTCTATTCTAGGCAGAAAGTCAACATGTTGTCTATAGCAGATAGCCTCACTATGTACACAATCAACGGAATGTCTATACCAGACGACCGCGTTTAATCAACAAATCGTCTATATTAGACACATTAATGTTTTACATAAGTAAATAAGACATTTCACTGCGTTACACAATCAACAAAATTTCCTTATGACCATTTTTATATTTAATCAACTAATAGTCTATTAGACAAACTGCGTTATATAATCGACGGATTGTCTATTTTTAGACAGACAATCAACGAAACGTCTATTCTAGAGGATCTATCATAATATCACTTAGGTTCACGCCTATTGGAATGGAAATACATCACAACGGCACCCTGGTATTACCGTATTTACAACATTTAGGAGATAGTTTGTACGTCTGTAGCTCAAAGATAATACTGCTAAGAATTTATTATCTTACACAAAATTAAACAATAGCAAAATTGCTGATTCTCATTAAAATTCTAGATTATAATTTTGTTTAGATTTAGAACAATCATAGTCTAAGAGCCGCTGAAGGACGACATTCGCCGATCTGATAACCAGATGAGACGTATTTTTTAGCAAATATAATTTATAAAGAAATATGCCTATGATAGCTTGCCTGTTAAAAAGTGTTCATAGCTATTTTTAATATAATTTTTTTTTTATTTATTTATTTTTTGCAGGCAAGCCTATATAGTTAGTTTTGTAATTAAAATATCTAACCTATGATATCAATTTCGATTGGTTATCAGATCGGTGTAGTTACCTATAAAGACTTACCTGTTCCATCGGCTTGCCAGGTAACCATGCACAGAAATTTGTAGGCAAGCCTTCCGAGACATATTCTGTGTGTTAAAAAATCAGTTGAGATAGTTTTAATTCGCATTATCAAAACAGTGATGGTGATGAAAGAAAATTTATAAAAATTTATTAAATTAAAAATAGCTATGAACACTTTTTAAAAGGCAAGCTATCATAGGCATATTTGTTTATAAATTATATTTGATATAAAATACGTCTCATCTGGTTATCAGATCGGTGAAGGTCGCTCTTCCACGTCTCCTATCAGTTATTTACGATAACGTATTTTCTACATATTCTATTAAATATCTAGTTCGAAGTACTACGCCTACTGTAGCTACAGACGTTGGATACAGCAGTCTAACTTTAGCTTTATTTACAGCGAGATAAGGTATAAAATCTATGGGTGCCGACAAGCAAATGCAAGCTTAGGGATTAAAAAAGGCTTATTTACTTGTAACATTACTTCATTATGTACCACATTACTTAATGCTTTAAGTAGATGCTATCTAGGACATCTATTATACATTACAAGAATTTGATGTCTATTGTGAGCCTCAACCATTTTTCTATTATAAGAAAAAAAAATAATTGTGTGATACTTTTTTAGACTTTATCGTTCACCACAAAAAACTACTGACACGATAAGAAAATGCTTATTAATAAAAAGTTAATTGAGGTTTGAGGTATAATAAATAGTAAAAGATAAAAGTCAGGAATAATTATTTATATAAGAGTGTTGAACCATCCGTTCTGCAGTTGTCTGGCCCTTTAAGGCTAAACATACAAGTTCCTACAACTTCATGTTATAAGTGAGGTACTTAGTGTCCTATATTTTATGACCTAGAACCACTTTTTTTGAAAATAGCAATTGGGACAAATGATTCTAGGACCCTCTTTAAGGCGCAGCATTTTGAAAATTGCAAGTATTGCAACCCTAATCATTCTATTACCGCTTAATAGATTACATTGAAATTGAACTACACGATACTCAAGGATATAAGTGATAAATCAACCGGAGCTAAAACACGAATTAGTTAGAAAACCTTGGTTAAAAATCATGTCAAAAACACCTCTGAAAATTCAGAAATTCCCTAATTTATCCAGAACCGTAAGGTATTTTGAATTTCTATTTCACATGAATATAAATCAGTTAATTTGAAACAAATCAACCCAGCCCTTTTTTTGAAATAAGCTATTTACTTGAACATATTTATGTTTTTTACAAATTGTCGCTTTCGTTATATAATTCAGAGCAGCCATATTATCATGCCGCACTCTACTTACTTGTCCTTTGGGTATTTCGCTTCGTGCTATGTCTGATTCCGCGGAGATCCGCGTTGCTATACGGACCTATGTCACTTTTTTTGTAACTTTTACGTAAGGAATAGTGTGACGAGTATTCTGGGCCTTAAATTAGTCCAAATGTTTCGTAGCATAATATTTATTTAAATCACATTAATTAAATGTCACGTTTTTTTTGTTATTTAATATCGTTCTATTAGTTTAGTTAGATTTATAAATTTAAGTTAAATACAAAATTGCGTTGTGCCTACAATTCATATTGATTTTTTTACTATTTATCCCATGCCCTTAAACGAACAAGGGTTAGTATATAAAAAGCAGAAATATTATGATATTAATACAATTTATGTCATAATAATCAATTTACTAAAATTTTACATTTTTAGGTATGTCAATAGGAAAGTTATAAAAATGGATTATTGAAACTAACTACTGCTAAAGCCAATTTACAACTAAAAACAAATAAGCTTGAGAAATTGACAATTTATGTCCTAAAAAAGAGTTAAGTACTTATGTTACATGCTGCTTTTTGATTAATGTATGTTAATTATATAAGGTTATGTACTGACAATGGAAGTTAAAAAAACTATTAAAAACGAATCACTCTGTATATTTGTCATGTTTTTTGAGTCATCTTTAACAAACACCATTTTGTACCATTACTTTGAACTTTATGTTATAAACTCTAGTTGTACAGTAGTATAGTCTTTTTCAAATAAGATGGCAATATGAGTCTAGACCACCAAACTACTACCGTACCACGAAACTCTTAGCGATACCCGTTTTCGCTAGACTTGTATGGTGAGCGACAGAATTAGCGATACATTTATTTGATTTTACGTTAACGTAGTGAAGGTAGGTGAATGACTCATATTGCCATCTTATTTGAAAAATACTATATAAATAATGTTACATTGAAATTTGCATCAAAATAGCAACCCGTTCCCACACTTGCATTTGTTTTTAATTATTGACAAAAGATGGCGTTATTCACAATCACGACAGTACTATTCTACGTTAGACGAAACGCTCGTATATTGTCCGCTTGTTGTGTTAAATTGTCTTGGGTGCGATGACCTAATAGAGGGCATTATCATACTCATGTTTGGTATTCCGAGCCAAGTACCATAAATCTTTCTAGAAGACGAATTAAATTATCTTCAACATTATTATTACACCAAAACAATCAGTTTTACATTAAATTGCTATATAAATTTGTTCTTTAGTAAATATAATTTTTAAACGCGTGAAAACTTATGGTACTATGTACCAAAACCGATTGTATGAATAAACCGTAATTAACAATTACCAACTTTAGTAAATGTCATTACCAACTTCGGTAAATATCATTACCAAATTCGGTAAATGTCATTACCAAAATTGATAACCGTAATCATACCAAGGAGGTTCGGTTTAATCTTAAGTTCGATAGCAATAATAGTAGTTAAGATGATATAATTCGTGTTCCATCTGGCGCGGAGGATAGATAGTCACTGTGCCTACGTCATCTCAGCTGTGTTGTGTCACGCGGCGCACGCGCGGTTGCGGCGCGGGCGCGGGGGCAGGCAGGCGGGGGGGCAGGCGGGCAGGCAGGCGGGCAGGCAGGCGGGCAGGCAGCCGCACGCCGCCCGCAGCAGCGCCGGCAGCCACGCGCCGCCACCGCTGCGCCACCGCGTCGACGGCGCGTTACTCAGAATATCATTTATTTGTCTGCAAAATATAAAAATCTGGTCATAATTTTGTTGAATATCTCTGCAATAGTTTATCGTGGGTCCATAATTTATTAATTACCAAAGTGATCTCCAATACCTAAACAAAACCGAGCTTGTATTAATGACGATAATTACAATTACATTTACCATTATTGGTAAGTAAGTATTTTGATTAATTGTTTGTATTCGGCTCAAAAGTATGTAAGTACATCATATTTTGGTGTCTGATTCAAAAGACCAATCAAATCAGTATCTAGCTACAACCTATAAACACTGATATTTTCTAGGCTCCAAATTATTAGGAACGATTATTCGGCATGAAAGACCTAACATATATCCGGCTCGAAGGACCAAACACGTATTCGGTTCGAAGGAACAATTATTAAATACAAGGATCATTAATGAATCCATGTCCGTGGTTACCTGTAGCGGTGTCTTCAAAATGATTCCTGTGATTTTAATGAATAAAAATATATTGACCAATTATAGACCTAACAGGTTTCCGGTTCGAAGGAACAATTAATACCAAGCTCGAAGGAGCATTAACGTTACCTGTAGCGGTGTGTCTCTGTGCGCGCGGGGCGGGGGTGCGCGGCGCGGGCGGGGCGGGCGCGCCCTCAGCTCGGGAACTTGCAGTAGAGCGCGTAGTGCAGCTCGTACCCGCTGAACCGGCAGTACTGGGACTCCTTCTGCGTGTACGCGCCCAGGGACGAGAACTGCTTCAGCTGACGCGGCGCCTCCGCTGCGGGCGAGTCCTGGCGGTCGAATATCACATTACATATCATCATCATCATCTTCCTGCCCTTTTACATATATAACACTCAAATATTTACTTGTCTCTGTATTCGTTATTATTAGTATTAAACGGGTATTCAAAAAAAAAAATGATCACGACTGTAATCCTCAGGCTTGGTAGATATCTCCTCAGATCTTTAGTTACTTAGATCTTTGAGGATATCTAAAGGGTGTAGTCAGAGGCATGTCCAAACATGGACACATTTGGTACATGGCCACATTTTGCACAGTAGTTAGTAATCCGTACGGGTATTTAACGCGTTTTAATTACCTATTTTTCCCGACGTTTCGACAGGTTTACACACTGTCGTGGTCACGGGGAGACTTAAACGCGATAAATACCCGTTCAATACTAATAATTATGTGTTCAGATAGCGTTAGTTTAAAAATATGTTACATACCGGAGTAGCGAAGACAGTGAGCACGAATTTGGCCGGTCGGAAGGCGCGGAGCACCCGCGATATCACCTCGTCGTAGCTCGAGACGGGCACGTTCGACTCGAAGGACACGTACGAGCAGGAGCGCTCCGGCGTGATGTGGATTGTCATGTAGCAGCCCTGGGGAAGGATGAATGTGTTCAGTGACGGATTAACATCATCTTCCTGCATCATCATCCGTCATCTCAGTACTCACTCCCTTACCCCACTAGGTGGGGTCGGCACAACAGGTTCTCTTCCTCCACTCTCCCCTATCATCCGTCATCTCAGTACTCACTACCTTACCCCACTAGGTGGGGTCGGCACAACAGGTTCTCTTCCTCCACTCTCCCCTATCATCCGTCATCTCAGTACTCACTACCTTATCCCACTAGGTGGGGTCGGCACAACAGGTTCTCTTCCCCCACTCTCCCCTATCATCCGTCATCTCAGTACTCACTCCCTTCTTACAAGGTTTCAAATATGAATTCTTAACTTGTATCAAGCTGTGAGCAATGTGGTGTAGTAGCACTCCTGCCTTACGATCTGAAGGTCGTGGGTTCAAACCTGGGGTCTTACTACAAGCTCATACAAACCGCCATGTTTCAGAAACGTCAAAGTTTCAAACTACTTAATTAACACTACATCAATACAATTATTATAGGTCATTGTATGATATATCAAAGTTATATTACTTTGATATTGCTTGAAGAAAGATTGCTTGTGGTAAAGCCCTGGTCATGCACCAATGAGTTTCTACATTCGATAAAAATATGTGCGCAATGCTAGTGCTTTTAAACGGTGAAGAAAAACATCGTCACACCGTCAAAACGAAACATTCGAAGGTGTGTCATAGGTTAGTATCCTTATAAGCGGCGATGAGCTTGCAACCTGTCACGCACGGAATACTAACTACTGTGCAAAATCTAGACGACTACCACTTACTGATGGCAAATCTTCCTCTCCCTATCAAAGCAGCATTAAACATAAATTCCATGATATATTTAAAATATAAAATCTTTATAATGTGACCAAATTGGTCACCTTATTAACTAGAGTCCGCCTGCGGCTTTGCCCTGGTAACTTAACTACATAAAATACTAGCTTCCGTTCGCGGCTTTGCTCGCGAGGTACCTACATAAAATATAGGCTATGTTACTCAGGGATAAAGTAGCATTCTAACGGTGAAAGAATTTTTGAAATCGGACCAGTAGTTATTGAGTTTATTCGTTACAAACAATATTTCGTTTCCTCTTTATAATATTAGTATAGATAACCTATGGCCCTGAAAGTTCATTATATATAAGTAAAGGATTTTTGAAATCGGATGGGTCGGAGATAACTTCCTGCATACATTCTCAGAACAATGTAATGTCAAATGCAAGTAAAATATCTGTTTACTCTTCGATGACTAACTATTTATTCTGTCTGAGGATAGTGCTTTCACTAGTTTGGTCGATTCAGTCTTAAGTGCTAGTAGAGTGTATATCTTATACCTTTAAACGAGCAATTCTTGTATTATATATATATACTAGCTGTCCCGCCCGCGACTTCGTTCACATAAAATATCTAAACTGAGTTTTAAACACATCACGCAACTCATAAAAATCCCATACTACTTTGACACCCCATTTTACCCCTTTTTGGAGATTATATTGAAAAATCCTGAAACACGTACTCATTTATTTTGCATTTAAAGTACACAAACAAAATTTCAGACCAATCGCACCACCCGTTAAAAAGTTCCCATACAAACATTGACCCCACATATGACCCCTTTTTGAAGATTATATTGAAAAATCCTGAAACACGTTTTCATTCATTTTGTATTTAAAGTGCACAAACAAAGTTTCATGAAAATCGATCCACGCGTTAAAAAGTTTCATACTAACGTTTTCACCCTTTTTCACCCCCTTACAGGTAGAATTTCCAAAAATCCCGCCTTAGTGGGTGGTTTTGTTATAAAAGAAAGCCAACTTCCAAATTTCAGCTTTCTATCTTCAGCGGTTTCGGCTCGGCGATGATCAATCAATCAGTCAGTCAGTCAGTCAGTCAGTCAGTCAGGTTAAGCTCTTATATAGGTATAGATAATCGGAATCTCGGAAACGGCTCCAGCGATTTTCATGAAATTTAGTATGCAGGGGGTTTCGGGGGCGATAAATTCATCTAGCTAGGTTCCACTTTTAGAAAACGTCATTTACCCCAAAAAAACGAACAAAGCTCGGTCACCCAGGTACTAGAATCTTAAGTTAACTGAATTAAAGTACATTTTGCATTGTAAGTTTTTTCAGTCTGGAATACTTACATCTTTAGCGACCCCGTTCATAGAGTAGCCGCACGGGTCGAACAGGAAATCGTCTATGACCATTCCTGGAATTATTTTGTCTATGCCAGACTCCTGGAACAAAAAAAGATCGAATTAAGTTTTTCAAAGTTCTTTCTATTTATCTGTCTCTTTAGAGATCATTTTTGTCAAGTGTTCCGCGCGTGGCTCCGCTTGCGTGGTACGTACCCGGATAAAAAGTAGCTTAAGGTATTCCAGGTCATAAACTACGCGTATACCAAGTTTCATTCAGATCCGTTCAGCCGTTTCAGCGTGACACATCCATACATCCTTACAAACCTTCACGTTTTTAATATATTAGTAAGGTTAAAGTATTGCCAACGTCACAAAGTCGCAGTCAAATAGCCAAGTCAATTCATTTAACTGGCCTCACAGCTCAGTTGGTGGTAGCTCTGCCTTCTGCACTGTAGGTTGTGGGTTCGATCCCCACCCAGGATAAGAATTTGTGTGATGAACACACATGTTTGTTCTGTATCTGGGTGTTATCATGTATTCTATGTATGTATTTACAAAAACAAGTATAAAATTAATCTATCAGCTATCTGGTTCCCATAGTACAAGCTTTGCTTAGTTTGGGGCTAGATGGCATTGTGTAAAATGTTCTCCAATATTTATTTATTTATTTATTTATTCAAAACAAGATGTCAGATTTTGTTTTACCCTTGTAGCCTGAGCGGCGTCTTCAGAACAGGCCCTGGTGAAGATGTCCATGACAGCTGGATCCAGGTCTGACATAAGGATCTCGATGGTCTGGTCGGGCTCCGACGAGATCTGGCGGATGTCCACCTCATGCTGTTCCTTCTCCAGCGCGTCCACAGTGCCTGTTCGAAGAGACTATGAATTACTATACGAGATTTAAGGACACATTTAAATTATCTTTTTTCATCCCTTTAGGGGATGTCTTCCGGGATAAAAAATAGCCTATGTTACAAACCAGGGTAAATGTCCATTCATACCAAATTTCATCACAATCCGTACATTAATTATAGAAATACAGAGGGACAAAGACACAAAAAAAAACTTTTCGCATTTAAAATATACTAGCTGATGCCCGCGGCTTCGCCCACGTGGCTTCGCTCGCGTGGATGTTGGTTATCGTGATCTTGACAAATTATTACTAAAACTTTCCTCGAGAACTATCTATTGGTGAAAACAGCATAAAAATCGGTGGAGTAGTTTTTGAGTTTATAGCGAGCGAACAGACAGACGCGGCGGAGGACTTTGTTTTATAATATGTAGTGAAGTATGCTTACAAGTGCTGCCATCTAGTATATGCAGTACTAAACTAGACGTAAAATGTTTTTCAAGTGGTATATCTTCAGTGACCTACCTTCCAGAGGCAGTAGCGTGTAAAGGTACCAGCAATCCTGGTCCGGCCCCATGATGTACGCTCGCCCGTCTCCGAAGTAGGAATCCAACAGTTTCACCTGAAATTTATATAAAAGTATTCTTATTTGGTGACTAGCTTGGAGACGGAGTTAATTCTAATAGTGTCACAGGTTAAGGACCGGTGTGGGGAAAGGCTCGGAGTTGGTAGGCCTCCGTTGTGGCCTAACTATTTGTGCACGGACCGAACGCGGCCTTGATTTTATATATTACGAGTATACAGGGCGTCCCACGGATATGCCACATGCAGGGACAGTACCTTGAATATTGTAGATGGAACATTTTACTGATAGACATTAAATGAATTTAAATAACAAAAAGAGCGCTGGTGGTGTAGTGGTAGTACCCCTGCCTCACGATCCGAAGGTCGTGGGTTCAAACCTGGTCGTGCACCAATGAGTTTTTCCATTCGAAAAATTTATGTGCGCAATGCCAGTGCTCTTAAACGGTGAAGGAAAACATCGTGAGGAAACCGGCATACCCTAGAACCAAAAATTCGAAGGTATGTGTCATAGGTTAGTATTCTTATAAGCGGCGATGGGCTTGCAACCTGTCACGTATGGAATACTAACTACTGTGCAAAATGTGGGCATGTACCAAATGTCATGTTTGGACTTGCCTCTGACTACCCCCTTTAGATATCCTCAAAGAGATAGATCTAAGTAACTAAAAGATCTGAGGAGATATCTACCGAGCCCGGGGATTACAGACGTGATCATTTAACAATTGAAACTGCTTTCATAGATATTAAATTAATTACATGGTTGAACCGGGAATTGAACCCGTTACGTTGTATACATATATAAAACATTTATATTATATACAGATTTTAAAATATACCCGTTGCCGATTACGAAGGTACAGTGTATGATTGCGGTTTGTGTTTTCCATCAATAACATCAAATTAGGTACCAATTTCCAGTAATTTTATGTAATTAATGTAATTTTCCTGCAACATATGAAGTACTAGCTGTCCCGCTCGCGACTTCGTTCACTTAAAGTATCTAAACTGAGTTTTAAACAAATCACACTAATAAAAAAATTCCATACATAACTTTGACCCCCCCTTTTTAGAGAGTTATTTTGGAATATCCAGAAATACGTATCCATTCATTTTGCATTTACAGTACACAAACAAAGTTTCACACCAATCGCACCACCCGTTAAAAAGTTCCCATACAAACATTGACCCCACATTTGACCCCTTTTTGAAGGTTATATTGAAAAATCCTGAAATACGTGTTCATTCATTTTGCATTTACAGTATACAAATAAAGTTTCAGACCAATCGCAACACCCGTTAAAAAGTTCCCATACAAAAATTTACCCCACATTTAACCCCTTTTTGATAGTTATATTGAGAAATACTGAAATACGTGTTCATTTATTTTGCATTTACAGTGCACAAACAAAGTTTCATGAAAATCGCTCCACGCGTTAAAAAGTTTCATACTAACGTTTTCACCCTTTTTCACCCCCTTAAAGGTGGAATTTCCAAAAATCCCGCCTTAGTGGGTGGTTTTGTTATAAAAGGAAACCACCTTCCAAATTTCAGCTTTCTAGCTTCAGCGGCTTCGGCTCGGCGATGATCAATCAGTCAGGTCAAGCTCTTATATAGATATAGATTCTAAAGCAGTTTTATATTTTTTTACCCGACTGCGTAGGAAGGTTATGTGTGTATTTATGAGTTCCTATGGCTGTCGCTATAGCCCAAACGGCTGGACAAATTTTGAAAAAATTAAATGACTTCTTCTTCCTCATTTATGGCATCATCTGCCTCTTCGAGTAACATGACGTTGCCAACACTATAAAAATAATAATAAATAATACTAATCTATAAAAATATACTTGACACTGGCAAAATTAATCAAAATTTTACAAAATCCATCCAGCCGTTTGGGTTATAGCTATAGCATTCGTCTGTATCACAAGAGTTAAATATCCAATAACACTGTAGACTGCTTTTCTGTCTACAAAAGAGAACATTTTGACGACAAAATACTATATTATTTTTATTTTGTCTTCTATTTCGAAGAGAAGCTATGTACGGTAGTACATTGACAGCGCCCCACTAAGACCGGGGCCTCTCAGCCGTCATGACCGGACTGACCCTGATTATCTGCCGCGAGTTGCCGCTATCAGTTTTGCGAAATTGTGTAACATGGTACACGCACTGATGATATCAGCTCAAGTCAGAGACCTCATAATGTGCTACGAGATAAGAATTAGCCTTTGACTAAGCTAGTAGTTCGCCCCGATTTAAGATTTCGCGCGCGATGTCCATAATTCCTTATTTGTATTCACGTCCTGAAGTTTTTGGACACACTTTATACACCTACTACATACAATACCCGTGCTTAACCGACAGCGGTTTTATAACTTATTTTTTTCGTTAAGTATTTAAAAAAGTTCAACCACCCTAGAATAAAAATAAAGGCCATTTTACCTGGAGGGCGGCTGCAGGGGTAAACTACTAGTATACTTAGAGCACGTTTAGCACGGAGTGACGTCACCAGCCCGTGCTAACCACCTCCGAGTCGAAGTTATCGTGCGGCTGCAGGGGTAAACTACTAGTATACCTAGAGCACGTTTAGCACGGAGTGACTTCACCAGCCCGTGCTAACCACCTCCGAGTCGAAGTTATCGTGCGGCTGCAGGGGTAAACTACTAGTATACTTAGAGCACGTTCAGCACGGAGTGACGTCACCAGCCCGTGCTACCCACCTCCGAGTCGAAGTTATCGTGCGGCTGCAGCTGCGCGCGCGGGCGTGCGAACTCCCGGCGCGAGTAGAACACGTTGTGCACGCACGCGTGCCCGCCCACGTCCCGCGCCAGCGCGAGCACGGCGCGCACGCAGCGCAGCGGGGTGGTCGTGCCGCACGTTTTCAGGATGAAGCGGCGGCGGGACACGAACATGCTGCTTTCACTGTAGAAGACGAATTAAGGGTTAACAATCTTATTATCTTATCTATACTTATACTAGCTGTCCCGACGAACTTTGTACCGCCTTAGAATTCATAAAAAATTTGTTTAATTTTTCTGCTATTCGGATCGGAGCTAGATCCAACAAATTAAAAAGCCGTCCAGCCGTTCAAGAGTAAAAAGTGTTCGAGCAAACCCGACTTTGTTTCATATTAATATTATTAAGAAGATTAAGATTATAAAGCTTTTGTTTGGTTGAACTTTAGGTTGAACACGCTAATCTCAGGAACTAATGCTTCGAATTAAAATATTATTTTTGTGTTGTATAGTCCATTTATCAGAGAAGGCTAATAAGGCAGAAGCATCACTAAAAATGTTGAAAAAACGAGAAAAAATTATATTACTTAAAATGCGCTGGCATAGTTCGCGCTCCTATTTGTCGTAGCGTGATGTTATATAACCTTTCTTGATAAATGAACTATCCAACATAAAAATATTTTTTCAATTCGAACCAGTAGTTCCTGAGATTAGCGCGTACAATCAAACAAAGAAAGAAACTCTTCAGCTTTATAATATTAGTATGGATAATGCATGTTTATTATTAAATTGGAGCACAATGCACAAATGCAAATATAAGATTAGAATAAAATTATTTGTTCAACTGGTACATTGTAGATTAGCTATAAATGTCATTGGAACAACTGAAGATTGACTTATGGCTCAGTTGGTAGTAGCTCTGCCTTCTGCGCTGTAGGTTGTGGGTTCGGTATATTGTCATAATCCCCACTAAGTTGTCCCCACCAGTGGGTATTATGACAAGACGCAAATATTTTTTGTCGTTTTCCCTACCAACATTGTGTATCGTGGTTGGTGGGGATTATGACAGAAAAAATAATTTTGGCTTACCTATTTTATGGGTTCGATCCCCACCCAGTACAATCATTTGTGTGATGAACGCAGATGTACATAATTATGTTCTGCGCCTGGGTGTTATTATGTATTTACAAAAAAAAAGTACTTATCATAATTAATCTATCAACTATCTGGTCCTCATAGTACAAACTTTGCTAAAATTTGTCACAACGCCATCTAGCCCCAAACTAGGGGCTAGATGGCGTTGTGTAATATTTTCACCAATATCTCACTAATATCTATTGTAGGTATATTTTATTTATTTTAACTAACTGGTGTATAAAATTAATTTCTTTTAAGACATGTCGAATGTTCAAGATATTAACATTTTCAGCGTTTATTTTAAGCATTATAACTCAGGTCATCACTAAAAGGTTGACCTTTGATAAAATTCACACGGCTACGTTGTGATAACCTTATCGGCCGAGAACTTCGGACGAGGAAACTCATATCGAAGTGGGTAAACCTACGTGTATTTGAACTAAACTAAAAATAGGCTTGCTACAAAGAAAGGGTTGCAATGAATGTTACAAAGCTACAAAGTTAGTAATAAGACTTTATTCACAAAAATATACAGAGCTATCTATGCAGTGATCTGTTATAGTTACTAAAGTATCTATACCTATTTATGAGATTAATCTGACTGACTGATTCATCATCGCCGACCCGAAACCGCTGAAGCTAGAAAGCTGACACTTGGAAGGTAGTTTCATTTTATAGCAAAGCCACCCACTAAGGCGGAATTTTTGGAAATTCCACTCTGGGTGAAAACAGTATGACGTGTTTCGGGATTTTTCAATATAACTTCAAAAAGGGGTCAAATGTTTGTATTATGTGAACTTTTTAACGGGTGGTACGATTTGTTTGAAACTCGGTTTCGATACTTTAAATGCAAAATAAATGGACAAGTGTCCATATCCAGAATATGTCAAAATAACCCTTCAAAAAAGGAAAATGGGTTTTTTTTTAACATGATGTGACTGATTTGAAACCTGTTCGGATACGGATTGGTACGCGCAAACAAAGTTACGTTACGAGCGAGTCAGCTAGTCTTAATATACACTCATCTCCGTGCTCTTATCCCACGTTGGAGTCGGCACATATCTTCTTTTTCCATCTCTATCAGCCGTCATTTAGTACTCACACCTCTCTTACTCATATCGTCTTACACACAGTCCCGCCATCTTGGGTCTACCTCTACTTTATTTCCATCATCCACTTTTATATCTATCACTCTTCTCGTCACGTGAGATTCATCCCTCCTCATAACATGCCCATACCACGCTAAACTATTTCAAACTTTCTCTGATATACTTATTCCTTATCTTATCCATCCTCGTCACTCCGTACATCCATCTAAACTTTCCCATCTCCATCGCATGCACTTTTCTTTCATCCATCGCTTTGGTTGCCCAATATTCAAATTCATACAGAACAACGGGTCTAATGACAGTTTTGTAGATTTTCCCCTTAAGTTCAAGGAACATTTTGGATCACATGTAGTTCCCCTGACCTGGCGTTATTTCATCCAGTCGTCAGTCAGACAGTTAATCAGTCAGCCAGTCAGTCAAAACAAAGTAATGAATATAGCATCTATTGTGATTATTCGTATTAACAGCTGACCCACCCCATTCATATTAAATGAAGAAAACCAATGCGTCATCACTGAAAATTGTGTATCCCCTAGTAACGAAGGAGGGTTGAAATATAAACATAACTTTAAAGTCACGAGCCTTCCATTTACGGCGCCAATTCTTTGCATATTCAACCGATCGCTTTAATAATGTACCGAAGCAATAACAATAATAAGACGTTTCAGAGTGGTCCTAGTTTTTCCATAAAGTGTTTTGCAATGAGCACGAGAGTGAACATGATTGCGCATGTTATAGCAAGAAACAGAGCCTTACCACAAGCTCTTACAAACCATCATGTTACTGAAACGTCAAGTTTCAAGCTTTAGGTCATGGTACGGAATATCGAAGTTATATTACTTTGATATCGCCTGAAGAGCTTGTGGTCACGCCCATGGATTTAGATCGAACGTGTGGTTCACAGCTCAGGCGCTAAATATGAATGTGACTAGAGATGACTAGAATGCTAATTTCATACAATTTACACGCTCGTGTCGGTAATGACCGTTAATAATGGAATAAGATCATCAAGGATAATATGGTAAGAAGTTGAAGATTTGAGAAAACGCTTCACAATCTTACGAGCTCCTAGATTCGAAATGTAAGATACCCTCCAAATGTCATTTGTTGTAATTAAACGATAAAAACTTTATACATTTATATTAAGTAGTATGATATTGCGTAAGCAGACTCGTAAGACAGACATAAACACCTAATAGTTGATCAGTGATCTTGTTAGATGTCTATTTATACAAACATTATCCAACACAACAATACGCAGGACGGATTTACTTACTGCAACAGATGTATTAAGTATCTAAACAAATCTATACAATGAAACGATGTGCAAACCAAGAGTTAGCAAAAATGTAGAAGAACGTACCATAATAAACACTTACAGCATGAATATTTGATGGATGGACTGTGTGAAAGATGACATGGGTATGAAAAGAGTGAGATAACGAATGATAAAGGGAAATGGAAGAAAATCACATGTTGTGCTGACCCCACACAACGTGGGAAAAGGGCAGGAAGATGATGATGATAGCGTGAATATTTCAGGGTTTTTCAACTCTAGATATTCAACTAATGGTCAGACGATATTGCGAGGGTATTGGAGAACAGTCGCCGGGATCGGCCGGCATCCAAGAGAACCATGATAAAGACCCTTTCACTCAGCAGTGGATGTTGTCGGTTAAATAGACGAACAGTGGATCAGACTGGCATTGAAGAGTAGCATGATAAATACCCCTTCACTCAGTAGTGGGTGTTATCGGTTGAAAAGACAGAGAGATTAAATTCAAGAAAGCTCTAAATTGAAGGAATATTTCGTGCCAAAACGGGCTAAAATTCAATCAACAACATCCTGTGGCCCTGCCAGGGATTAATAAGTATAACCGGGTTTGTTTAACATATGACGATGATTTATTAATAGCTCGCGCATGCGTATTTCACGTGTAAAGGAATCACGTTTGTCTAATGTCGTGTATCTATATGGGATAGATATACTTAGAAACACGTGGACATTGACTGTACATATCTCTTCTTAATCTTAGGCCAAGTAGATGTTACTTACCTCAGATCTTTGGCTAGTTTTATGATATCTACATCAGCAGAAATAATAACTAATGTAGGTAATGGTTCTATTCTATTATTTTGTTTATTATAAAGACCAAATTAGCGTAACATTTCTAAATTACAATTATATAAAAAGCTTTCATTGGTATTTTGTGTTAATTATCCACCATTTTACCGTAGTTTTAGTAAGCACTAATTTAGTCTTTGGGGTGTAAAAAATAAGATCGTCCGTATTTCAGTATAATTTTAGTTAGTCCACGGAACAACATTACGACCATTGTCCATCTATCTACTGCTTAAATAGAAGCTTGCATAAAAAACCCATTAGGCAACATACTTTCTTCCAAATTAAGCAGAGGACAAACTTGCACTCAGAAATTATCCTGCAATTTCTTCGAAATTACTGTCAGACTCACTGGTCCGGTTTTTGGCAACTCACCGATTTGTCCCAGACAATGCAGTTCGGTTGCTTTTTAAAGGAACAACTTTAAAATTTCTTATAGTTTTACACATTGTCTTGATAGAAATATACCATTTACCCAGGATTGAACCCACGACCTTCGGATCATGAGGCAGTGCCACTACACCAGTGCTCTTCGTATACCTTTAGTATAAACGACGATAACACAATGCCTGAGTAGAAAATACCTACGAGATATTGAATACCGTATCAGACATTGTATTGTATATCGTATGAAATGTTCTATATCAATGTACAAACAAAGGCATCAGGATAAGTGACATTGTCAATGTCATTTCGCCATATATATCTGACTAGCTTCCGTTCGCGGCTTTGCTCGCGAGGTACCTACATAAAATATAGCCTATGTTACGCAGGGATAATGTAGCAATCTAACGGTGAAAGAATTTTTGAAATCGGACCAGTAGTTTTTGAGATTATTCGTTAAAAACAAAGAGATTAGAGGGATAGCTATTGGGGTATTTGGTCAACTGAGGCCGTTGTCAACTTATCCCGCGGGATGAGTTGACAACGGCTAATGCATTTTATACTCCAGTCTGTGTGCTCCAGTCCTGTGGTGATGACTCACTTTGGTGATTACTTTTGGGGATTTCCCCGTTTAATAAAAACATCAATTGTATCTAATTGTTTAAAAATGATAATGTTCTTCTTTCGTGGACAGAAAATTATAATAAAATCGTCAAAAAAAATTAATCTTCACCTAACATCGTTCCACAGAACCCCGTCCGTAGAAGAAAAATTAAATAATAAATATTGTTTGACATTTCACACAACGCCATCTAGCTCCAAACTAAGTCATGCTTATTATTATATACTTTTTTTGGTAAATACATACATAGAATACTAACATCCAGACCCAGAACAACAAACATCATTAATAAATAAATAAATAAATAATTACACAAATGCATTAGCCGTTGTCAACTCATCCCGCGGGATGAGTTGACAACGGCTAATGCATTTTATACTCCAGTCTGTGTGCTCCAGTCCTGTGGTGATGACTCACTTTGGTGATTACTTTTGGGGATTTCCCCGTTTAATAAAAACATCAATTGTATCTAATTGTTTAAAAATGATAATGTTCTTCTTTCGTGGACAGAAAATTATAATAAAATCGTCAAAAAAAATTAATCTTCACCTAACATCGTTCCACAGAACCCCGTCCGTAGAAGAAAAATTAAATAATAAATATTGTTTGACATTTCACACAACGCCATCTAGCTCCAAACTAAGTCATGCTTATTATTATATACTTTTTTTGGTAAATACATACATAGAATACTAACATCCAGACCCAGAACAACAAACATCATTAATAAATAAATAAATAAATAATTACACAAATGTTAGTCCCGCCCGGGTGAGGATCGAACCCACAACCTACAGCGCAGAAGGCAGAGTTACTACCAACTGAGCTGCGAGGCTAGTCAAAATTATTACAATTTCAGGTGTAGTGTGTAATTATTAGTTTCCCAGTCTTCAAAAACTTGGCACGTTTGGAAAAATTCAGCGACTAAAGTAATTTTAAGAGTGATTTTAACAATTAATTTACTAGATATAACTATATCTAGATACTTTCAATCTGTTCCAAAATGTTTACGGAAAAGTTTGTGAATACAAAACAAACGGCATGTTATGGAAATGTTCAGACTGTTGTGTCTTCGCTTTCATAACAATTGTGTTTACAAACTGCCGTGTATCACTTCTGTTTCATTTCGTCGAAATTATGTTGAAATTGAGCCTTTTCAGGGTTCCGTACCTCAAAAGGAAAAACGGAACCCTTATAGGATCACTTTGTCCGTCCGTCCGTCTGTCTGTCAAGACCCTTTATCTCTTTTTTATTGAAATTAAACCGATATACTTCAGGTCTACAGTCTCTTGAAACTGTGAATAAATCAAACTTCTAAGTTAACGTAAAAAAATATACAACCGTTTATGCCTCAAAAAAACGTATATTTCGACACTAAAGGGAAATTTATAGGGTTTTTTCCGTAGACCCAGAACTATGAAATTTGGCAAGTAATATCGTCTTATACTACAAGTTCAGGGAAAAATTTGAAAACTATACATTTGTAATTAAATCATAAAAAAACATACAAATTCGTAGGGAACCCTCAGTGGGCCAGTCCGACTCGCACTTGTCCTTTTTTTTCATACAAAGCCACTTGTTACTATGCAGGCTTAAAGCACCTACATTCCATCTCTTCGATAACTTATATATAAACTAGCTGACTAAACAAACTTTGACACCTCTCTTAGCCTCTTTGTAAAGGTTATTTGGAACATTCTGAAAATCGTATTAATTTATTTTACATTTAAGGTATCCAAACAAAGTTTCAAGAAAATCGCACTACGCGTCAAAAAGTTCAACAAACGTTTTCAAATGTTCGAAAAATTTTACCTTAGTGGGTGGTTTTGCTAATAAAAGGAAGCTACCTTCCAAATTTCAGCTTTCTAGCTTCAGCGGTTTCGGCTCGACGATCATGAATCAGTCAGGTTAACCTCTTTTATAGTTATAGGTACATCATCAAGATAATCGTTTTTGGACCCAACACGTCGCCATTTGTAAACATAATTGAGCACGATAAATTTGTTCAACTCGCCTCTTGCGTTAATCAAGTTGAGTTCACCTTCCCAAAGCTTCACTGTGAGTTTCAATTAGTCAAGTTTTCATCCAGTATTTCAGACGGAGTAAAAATATAACCTCTAATCTGAACCTTATCTTTTCAGTGAATAAGTTTATTTCGCTGCCTGACTTTGAATAATTTCAAACGCCTTCGTAGCTTCGTCCTTTTACATATTATGTAAAGTTTGAAAAGGAACCTTATCTTCCAGCAAATTAGGTCAACTTCAGCAGTTTAATATCCGTCTCGTACCTCCTGACTGTACCTTCATCTTATTTTACATTTCAGAGACTATTACACAACTGAAAGGGAACCTTATCCGGTGGTGAATTAGGTTGTCATCCCTTTGAAAATTGTAAACAACAATGTAACGTAGATGTTTAACGACCTGTTTCAGATGAGGCCTGTGGTAACTGCGTCATAGCCTGTTGATTGCAGCGAACCGCGCAAGTGCCGAAACGGATCGATCGAGGATGGACGGCGTCTGGGGATTCATGCACTATGTCACAGTCTCACAGATATACAAACTGACGTAGTACTAGTAAATACTTTGCTAAACACTGACTTCTAGTATAATGGAACAGTGGTGCGATTACGGAACTCTGATACAATCAACACTTGTCAAAACTGGCGCAAGTTGATTCAATAAACACTCTTATGTTATACCAAATCACTTGATTACAATGAAAACGTATTGACATTGATTGTATGCAAAGATCCATAATCGTCCCTCAGGTTGCGTGTGTCAGTTCTATTCAATTCTTAATACGAGCTTTGCTTTGTGGCTGAATATTTGGCACTGCGTGATATTATGACCATTAAAAATAAAATAGGATAGCTATAAGTTTCACCTTCGCTCACCGAGCCATATTGACTCCTAAGCCTGCGTGATAAAGTCAATTTTATACATTTTCAGCCATGGAGTCTAGCTATTTTTAATTTAGCACTACCCTCCCTCCCGACCCCCCAGCCTCCACTGGAAGGGTGTGACGGGGTAGCGCGATTGAAGGCAGATTTTTCACATGCGTATTTGATTTAGCTCTACATGGCGCTAGTGTTTATTTGTGACTTGCGTGTGCTGACTAGAATAATAAGGTTATTTGAGGCGGGTTGTTAGTGTAACTATGTTGATAGAAGCATACTATTTGCTTTACCATCTTCGTTATAACAGTAGTTTATTGTCAGAAAGCATCCAGGGTTAAGTAAAGAAATTATCGAGTATGTACACAATCTTGTTTGTTTCTTGTCGTCATTTGGCAATCATTTAGTCATTCTTGTTCGTATAGTAACGATATCATTTCATTAGTAACAGTAAGTAGATAAAATACATCATGAATAAGTATTTCTGACTAGCTGACCCGGCAGACTTCGTACTTATTTAGATAACGTTTGTATGGGAAATAGAAAAGGGTTATTTTTAGGGTTTTCCCGGCAGTTATTCGAATTTTTCTTACCTTTTAAACCTTCCCTAGACCTCCACGAACAGTTCAAGACCAAATTAAGATAAATCCGTTTAGCCGTTCTCGAGTTTTAGCGAGACTAACGAACAGAAATTCATTTTTATATAAGAAGAAGAAGAAGAAGATGATGATGTTACACATAGTTTCGTCTTTGTAAATCGTGATCTTAAAACTCAATGAGAGTGATGGTGGTGTAGTGGTAGCACCACAGCCTCACGATCCGAAGGTCGTTGGTTCTAACCTGATCGTGCACCAATGAGTTTTTCTATTCGCAAGATTTATGCGAAATGCCAGTGCTCTACTGTGCTAAATGTCATGTTCGGACGTGCCTCTGACTACCCTCTACCGAGCCTGGGGATTACAGTCGTGATCATATATTTTTTTTAACTGAACTTTACCTATAAAATTTTAGCAATAATTCGTTAAAATTGGATTTATCCAATTGTGTTGCCTATCAAGACCTGATAATAATTCGGGTTTAGGTCAAGTGTAATCGTAAATTAAGGTCGTATTATGTCCCCCCATTATCGTTGTGTCATCTGAATTGCTCTTTGGGTAATCGTGTCAAGTACGAGTGTCGGGTCAGGCAGATTTACAACTTACAAAGAACTTTGGTCAACGATTCCGAGTCGGTTTAAGATAAAGCCAATAGGAAATAAACATCAAACATGTAATCCCGGTAGATATCTCCTCAGATCTCTAGTGACTTATATCTTTGAGGATATCTAAAGAGGGTAGTCAGAGGCACGCCCAAATATGATGTTTGGCACATGCCCACATTTTGCACAATAGTTAGTATTCCGTACGTGACAGGTTGTAAGTTCATCGCCGCTTATAGGAATACTAACCTAGGACACACACCTTCGAATTTTTAGTTCTAGGGCATGTCGGTTTCCTTACGATATTTTCCTTCACCGTTTAAGAACACTGGCATTGCACATATAAATTTTTCAAATAGAAAAACTCATTGGTTTGAACCCATGACCTTCGGATCGTGAGGCAGTGGTGCTACCACTACACCACCAGTGCTCTCAGAAAATACTCTCAGTATAATAGCCACAAAATGGCAATCTGCCTAAACCACTGTTTATTTTGATTTCGCGATTAACGCTAAATGTGTTACACAAAACTACCGCTAATGGATCTTATACTATAAAGGGGACCCCCGGTGAATTGCCACCACTGACTCTGTGTTGCCTGGAATTTAGTAACTCTACTAGGCCCAGACGATTTGCTAACTCACAGCAAAGAAAATATGACTCTAGACTAGACAAATCAGGCACTTTTTTGAAACAGTTAGTCTAAAATTTCGGCCGGCATTATTCGCTCATTGCAATGAGTGTACAATGGCAGACTTTTAACCACCTTTTCCTGTAACGAGATAAGGCTTGAAATCGCGTGACCACTAAACTCAAGGTAAACAAGTTTTAAGTTGCCTGGAGAGTAGTTTTATTTGACTTCTAAACGTTTTCATAGCCTATTATGGCTAAGATATTTTGTTTGCGAATTTTAGCAAGTTAGTCGGAGATTTTTTCAAGATACTACGTGACACATCTAAATAGTTATCAATTTGATGAGGATTCTATCACTACATATTATAAAACAAAGTCCTCCGCCGCGTCTGTCTTTCTGTCTGTTCGCGCTAAACTCAAAAACCACTGCACCGATTTTCATGCTGTTTTTACCATGTATAAAGTGGTTATCAAGGAAGGTTTGAGTATATTATTTGTCAAGTTTTTGTATCCATTGGCTAAAATATAAGTATATTTGTTAGAGATTTCGGAAAAAAACAAGCCGTCTGAGAGCTTTCAACGAAAACGCTGCCTAACTAAACCCTTTGACATATATAACAAAATGATGTATGGTGGAATTGTGTATCTTTTACAGGTCTACAGAAAAATCCGTGATGAAATATAAGGTACCACGCGGGCGAAGTCGCGGGCGGAAGCTAGTTATCCATAAATTATTGTATCACAGACATATCACAGGGGTACGCATATAGCAAATGCAGACCACTAATGGGAAATGCTCTGCGATGCAAAACACTATTTCAATCAACCTAAAAATCTCAGGCCAAATATGCTTGTTAACGAAATCAAACGTTTAGAATACAATGCAAAAGTAAGATTGTAAAATTGTTTTCAAGGTCAATTCAACAAAACTGGTTCTCCAAATTCGCAAGACAACAATGTTTTGTTACATAACTTGTACAATGAACTGCTGATATCATCCGTGGAGTGGAGATTGGTAGTATGTACAAATGTACAAACATTCAAATACGTTTAGCTTTTTACCTTATGTAGGTCAAGATAAGGCATGTTTGAGATAAAAATACATTTTGACATTTTCACTGGCCTCACAGCTCAGTTGGTAGTAGCTCTGCCTTCTGCGCTGTAGGTTGTGGGCTTGATCCTCACCCAGGATAAACATTTGTGTGATGAACGCAGATGTTTGTTCTATGTCTGGGTGTTATTATATATTATATGTATGTATTTACAAAAAATAAAGTAAGTATATAATTAATCTATCAGCTATTTCGATTCAATTCCCATAGTACAAGCTTTGCTTAGTCTCGGGCTAGATGGCGCTGTGTAGAATGTCCACCAATATTTATGATTAAAGTACAAGTTAAGGCATTTCATTTGGTACCCTAGTCGAGAAATTTAAAAAAGTTTTTTTTTCCGACTTTGGAACTCCATATCTTTACAACCCCTTCACCGATTAAGCTCATTTATGCTTCCCAGCAAATCTACACAGCAGAATCTATAGACCTTTCCAGTTTCATGCAGATTTGATTAACGGTTCTGAAATTATATACACAAACATACAAACATACAACGCCAAATCGCTTTAACTGACACAGATTTTTAGTCGCTTCGCTCGCTCAATCAATAAAGGTTCCCGAATGACAGGGTTTGAAGACAATTGTGGCCACCCTAACTCCTCTACCCAACTCAAGAGTTAAGCCGATATCATCACGCAATTGACTGTAGGGCATTTTTCAAAAAATTACACCCCCCTGTTTAACAACTGTCCCTTGATTTCGATTATATTTATCTAAGAAGTAGTTATGTTAGTTATTTGTTTTAGTTATTAGAGTGAATAAACGTATATCATATTTGTTGTTTATACAAAAAAAATACATTAAACTCGAATATATTTCGTGATAATTAAAAATAACAATTGAAAAATGGGTGATTTTGCGCTGTCCCCCGCTAAATCCTACGATACACTACCAAATTTCATAACTTTTTTGCAAGAAAGATGCCCTCTTTTAAGGTTTTATTGAATCAAGAATTCAATCAGTTATTAAGATTTAGTAAAATATAATGAGCCATAAGAATAAAAATGAGAAAAAAATTAAAATATGTGTAAACTTGAAATCATGTTCTTTCCGGAAAAATCAGTTTTGTCACCGATTTTCTAACAAATTATATATTACGGTAGTAATATATTTTCGCATTATTATAAACATTATTTCTAATGCTACCAAAAAAATCAGGATACAAACCTTTCAGTGCCCAAAAACTGCTCTGAAGGAGAACATGTATGTTTGCAAGCCGTGTGAACGATTTTTTATCTCAGTTATGTGACCATTATTTTGTCTTGTATCTTATTATTTATCGTGTCGTTTTTAGTTGATTAGTTTGAAAATTTTATTATATCTAAGTTAATCAAAAGTTTTGATTAATTTTTATATTGTGGCTATTTTTAAACAGTTTTTATTACTAGAGGAAAATAAAATGTGACTTCCAGTGTGTGACTATTTGAGCAGTCACATATACGCTGAACGGAAAGTCACAACAAGCCTGAACACATAAAGTATGGTTTACATGGCGATTTTCTCAAGCTATAAAAATATTAAAATTAAAAACAACTTGCGACTATTTGAAGTTGTATTTGATCTTATGTCTATGTTTGGAAGTCGTTTTTTGTATGTTATTATATTAGATAATAATATTCGTTCGTTAATATGAATGTATTGTACCTACCTATTACATAAGTGAACTAGTAGGCGTTCCCATGTTAGTACGTTAATATGAAATTTGTTTGTGTTTGTTCTTATATTTGTAGGTTTGTACTAGTGTACTACCTCCCCACGACTTTTTTCGCAAAACGTTTTTTTTTTTTCATACAAATCTTAAACCTCCCGCTGCATCTCTTAGAGGTTCAGTTTCAAGAATTCCTTTCTTAGCGCACCTCTAGACATTGAAAGGAATCTATTCTCTAAATTTCAGCTCTCTAAGACTTATGGTTTTGTGTGTTGATATAATTAGTTAGTCAGTCAGTAACGTAAGAGTTTTATATATTTAGATGAGTGTAAGTGTGGTTTTATGTTTGTATGTTTGTCCAAGTTCAAGAACGCATTTTGTTTTAGGAATAGCAACGAATATCAAAATGCCTTTTACTGGGGCCGAAAAAACTAGACGATATAGAGAAAAATTGTTTTGTTTTGAAAAGTTTGTTTTTTGTCCTGTTTGCATACTATTTTCGCGCCATGTAAACCCAGTCTTTTCCGTTTTAGGTTTCGGTTGCGTGACTGTCCCCGTATTTACGAAGCTGAATATGTTGATTATTTAAGTAGATTTATCATTTCAGGTTTTCTAAACAACTCTCTCAAACGCAAAATTATTTTTTGTATAATTTTTATAGATATGTTTCTCTAAAAATGTGTCTAGAAATCTAATAATGAAGATAATTACAACAAATAAAGTACCCAAAGTCACATAACTGAATAGTTTATTGAATTTTTGATCAGCTCAGATACAACAATTTTGGATTGTGAGTGTTTTTTAAATTGAATAAGCATTTAAAAGTGATCAAGTAAACAATATTTGAATATTCTTATAATTTTCACTGTTTTTTCAACTAATGAATATAGTCACACAACTGATATAATTTTGGAGACTTTCCATTTTGTTTTAGTATTTTTTACAATATTACTATTCCAAGCACGTTATATTCTATTTTTTCTAAAAATATATTGAATTTCTAACATAAAGAGACCAGACAGAATTTAAAAAATAAAACTTTTCAAAAAGCATTGATTTTCAAAGGGGGGTGTAATTTTTTGAAAAATGCCCTGTAGCACTTTTCGGGTTAAGATCGCCATATTTTTGTACAAGTTACATAAAGATAGCTTTGTATTATTTCTGTATGTAAATACATGTAAATTCTCTTCTGCGTAAGATGAATGCGAAACTGTGAGAAGAGTTTATTGAGTCGAACATAACAAAGACTAGTTACCAGCTAGCTAGTAAAAATCTTTAAGTCTAAAAATCTAAAGTTATGGATCTAAATATCCTTAATATGTATATAATAATATGCTAATAACTTTTATGTTAATCAATATTTCTTTAAAATAAAAACGTACAAGCCTAGTTTTTCGTTGTATCTACAATATTTCCAAATATTATAAATATTGGACTAAGTTTAAGGAGAGCAAAACGTTATAGCTTTTTGTATTAAAATGTATAGCTTCGCAATCCTCTTAAGGGTAGAGAACTGTCTTGGATGAACCCTCAAACATCGCTAGCTTAGGCATCTTGGAGTGCAATACGCATGCGCGATGGAAACCACCTTGACCTTACCCTTTGGAGGTTTGAACTATTGTCTAATCTGTGACTTGTGGAAAATTATTGTAAGCATGGTGTGATGGATCGAAGATGGGTTGACGCTAAACAAATAATGTTTTGACTGCTTTTATCAAGATTCCTGACGCCATACTAACCTAATAATAAAGATGTTTATCGCGAAATAAACGCACCACTAATTAAACCAGAGGTTACACTTGGTCTAAATAATGTGCAAAGATGTTTGTAGATGGATTAGCTAGTCACGACTATTTTGTTAATTGATACAATCACAGAAACACAGTAAAATCTGCTGAATATACAGAATATGCCACATGAAGGGAAAGTACCTTGAATATTGTAGATGGAACATTTTACTGAGTGAAGACATTATTTGAATTTAAAAAACAATTTAAACTGCATTCATATATATTTAAATAATGACATGGTTGAACCGGGAATTGAACCCGTTACAGGAGAAATATAATCACCAGCTTTATCATACCGAAAGGCTTTCGATCATAAGGATTATTTTTTGCTAAATAACATAGTGTCAGAAATAAAAGGAAGACCATGCATTTTAACATTACCTATTAATACATTTAACTTTGTTTCATCGAAATCGGTTGACAAATAAAAAAGATATGGTTGTACTGCGTAATAGGTATACACCGCGTAAAGGGATAATTTTACTTATTCCTCGAGCGCGCTGGACGCTAATCTAACGCGTATGAAGCCGCGGGTATCAACTAGTCATAAATAAAGCAATCTAGCCATATATGAAGCCAGGTAATTGAATATTTCAGTGTGGGTGGCACGGCTCCCTCCCCACCCCAGGCTCAGCCCCACCCCTTTACCTGTCTCACAGATTACCTACCTGGCAGTAACTATGATACCAAATTGAATATAACAGTCTGACGTGAATTTCTGTCATGTGAAATGGAAATTCTGAAGCTAACGACTGACGCTTTTACGGTTATAAGTTTTACCCCGATTATGATAAGTATACTAACGGCCGATTTCTATTTTCTATCTGCGGTTTTTGGATTTTGGATGGGTATTTCACAGAACTCCTATAGAAGTAATGTCAAATACCTATCCAAAATCCAAAAACCACAGATAGTTAGAATATAGAAATATCATGTTGACAGGCTTCACAGCTCAGTTGGTAATAGATAATTGTAACTCAATCCAAACTTTCGCATTTATAATATTAGTGTGATGATAGCAACTTTCAAGCTATTTTAGATGAAGGGAGTAATGTATCAAGGAGTGTTGAAAGGTATAATGGTCTTACGATGTGTATGTTTATTTAAATTTTTCTGGATGTGGCGTCCAGAAAAGTGTGTATTTTAGTATTTTATTACAACTACGATAGCAATGCATTGTAACTGGTAGTACATCTTGAGAACTGAGTCGATTTTGACTGACCTGGAGCGTTATAATAAGCTCTTCGCCTAGTAACAAAGTCAACAAAAACTTTAAAGAATCTGTACATAGCAAAGGAATTTCCTAAGAAGTGCTCCAAAAGTATTATAATATGATTGATGTATATTTTGGTAATAAAACATGGTGGAATAAGAGACTCTGGGATTTAGTTACACGGTACGAAGTATCAGAGTTATATTACTTTGATATTGCCCAAGAGCTTATGTATAAAGGGGCGTCTAAACGGGCTATATTTTACGACAATTTGTGGCTGCAATTATTGGCAAACATTGCCCAGCCATCAAAAAAACATTTTAGTGCATTTTGTGGCTGAGCAATCAATTAGAGGCAACATGTTGCAATATGGCTGCAATAGTATGGCCTTTGATTAAGAACCCTTTAATGAGCCACACAATCCAGCAACAATGGCCGACGAAATGACGCTCATCGCAGCCGCTTACATTGTTTTGGCAGAAAAACGAAAAAAAAGGACACGAATGTGGATTCGACCCTACCTAAGCCTAGCCTAAAATATGTGGCTATAATGCCGGCCATCCTTAAAATATTGCATAGTGTGGCTGGTATTGCTAGCAATGTTGCCGGCCACAGTATTGCAGCCACAAATTGTCGTAAAATATAGCCCGTTTAGACGCCCCTTATGGATCTGCTGACCTTAGCTAGTGGGATAAGGGTAGGGAGATGATGATGATCAGTCAATTAAAGCAAACACCATCAGTGGTATAATGGCTTAAAATAAACAATCCTAATACAGTCAATTTACGTCAATAGTCGTTTACGAATAATAAATTTCAGTATTTACACTATTTATTTCTGGCATAAGTGTCGTTTTAGATATTGGCAGTTTTCCATGCGCTTGGAAATAACCCTATATATACATCTGTAGATAAAAATCTATAATTGTAAACCTGTCAGTAAAATTTCTAAATCGGTTCAATAGTTACAAAGATTAAGTATTCAACTTGTGAATCAATATACATTAATCAGCATATTAATTATTACCTAAAGTTGGCACAAGCGATGATCGATAAACCGGCAAGGCATTTATATTTTGGTGGGTTTAAATAAATAAATAATGCTGGACAATCCACACAGCATCATCTAGCCCCAAAGCTACTCAAAGCTTGTGTTATGGGTACTAGATAACTGATATATTTAATACATTAATATACATAGATAGATAGTTTTTTTTTATTATGTACATAGACAACACCCAGACCAACGGAACAAATTTCTGCAGATAATACACAAATATGTTCCGAGGCGGGAATCGAACCCGCAACCTCTTGCGTCGCAGGTGGACTCTCGCCCGCTGCGCCACAGAGGTCGTCAAATTTTAGAGGAGGTTTATTTATCTTGTATTATTTATACTTTCAGGGGAAGACATGGTTTATGTTTGAAAGTCTTAACTTCATCCACCATGAGATGTTTTTGGATTTTGGAAGAGTCAAAGTCTTAAATTAAGAAGTGTTTATCTGATGCAGCAAGAATAGCTAATGACAACAGCACAAAGTGTGGGTAGCAAGTGTAGCAACAACATAATAATTCGTGGAAAAGCTAGGAAGACCTTGCAAGGTCAAGATAAACGTCTAGATATCGGCGTAGCAAAAAAGTTTTATACATAAGCACCTATAGTAAATACACTCTTGAGCACATACATAGATAGTTGATATATAAAAGCACCGTGATACTGCCAAGAAGAGTATAAGACTAATAATTTCTAAAAGTAAATTGGTCTAATCTACATCTCTACATCTGGGATTGTCAATCGTGATTTTGTTTTTGTATTTGTAACTAATACAAACTATAATAGACTAGCTTCTTTAGACAGCTTCGCCCGCGTGGTACCTTGAAAAACCAAAGCAAATCTATCCCACGGGAACAGTATATTTTTTCGTGATAAAAAGTAGCCTATGACAATAATCTATCTCTGTGCCAAATTTCATCAAAATCCATTCTGTAGTTTTGGCGTGAAAGAGTAACAAACATACATCCACACATCCATACATTCTTACAAACTTTCGCGTTTATAATATAAGTAGGATGCTATCCTTTTTTACCCGACTGTGAAGGGGGGTTGTATGAATGTTAGTTCATTTGGTTGTCCCTGAAGCCTAAACGGGTGGACGGATTTCGTCTGGCTTTATATCAGGAAACGTCAAGTTTCAAGTTTGAAATGTGACGTTACGAAACATGATGGTTCGTAAAAAAGCTTGTGGTAAGACCAGACTTTCTTGGCCATGTGCCCGACACGTCACGAGTCACGACATGTCAAAAACTACGTGAGCACACGTAATGCGCCAAAACATCATGAGAAATGGCACTGGACATAACATGTTAGGTTTCCTTCCTAGTTACAGCGAACAGCTGATGTATTATGGGAATTGTGATGTCAAGACAGATAGCGGAAGATACGATGGAATGGAAAAAATCTAGTACTTATTTCAATAATCAAAAAACCTGACTGAAAGTAATTGAAAATAGCCGCCATATTAGACTTTTTTGTCATTTTTTGATGCAGCAAAAACCAAAACCTATGTGCTATTCCAGACTATAATCTATCTCTGTCTAATTCTATCTAGATCCGTTCTGTTTCCGCTTTATTACGTAACAAACATCCATCCATCCAAACATTCGTTTATAATATTAGTAAGATAGAATAGGATAGTTAGTCATCATACTCTCTTTGACTCCCAATAAAATTCAGTTTTAGATAAACCAGTAATTCCCCAGAGTAACATATCTACGCAAAATTTTCCTCTAAACAACATCCTATTTCATTGTAGGTTTAAAGCATAAATGGATCACGACCCAAAGGTGTGATGGTCATACACGTAAGAGTTTGACGTAGCATGGACTCTGATACTCGGTATATCGATCATTGCTTGGTTAGTTAACTCTTTACTGGTCGCTACAAGATACCCAGATTACACATCTAAATTTACATAAACTCTCACGTTACTGACTGACTGTTTGATATACATATCAACTCGCATTCGAAGGTGTGGTGCATGATGAAAGGAATTCTTAAATTAAATCTTAAGAGGTAGAAGAGAGTATGAAAAAAAAAATTAAGCGTACGAAGTCGGGAGTTCTAGCTAGTATAGTTATATAAAGACGGATATCTCTAACTATTATTAATCAGCATGGCAACAGTGTGTAGTGGAGTGATCTGACTAGAGCGTAGTTTTAGTTTACTATATGAGATAACTCTCCGATAACCCGAGTAATCAAGAAAGGGTCGAATTGCGATTCGGGCGGGTGGCGCGTGTCACTGCGTCAATGGAATACGTATATACAGTAGGTACCTACAACTGGGCATGTACTATCTATATATCTTATACCTTTAAACGAGCAATTCTTGTATATATATATATATAATCGGAATCTTAGAAACGGCTCCAACGATTTTCATGAAATTTTGTATGCAGGTGGTTTCGGGGGTGATAAATCGATCTAGCTAGGTTTCATTTTTGGAAAACGTCGTTTACGAAGAAAAAACACCGAGCAAAGCTCGGTCACCAGGTACTATACTATATATAAGTAGTAGTTCGCCCCGAACTTTGATTTCGCGCGCGTTTTTCCCAATCTCATTTAGTATTCACGCCCTGAAGTTTTTGGACACTCTTTATGTACTACATACATAGGTTGCCTATCCCTACGTAAGTTGCTTCTAATCATAAACAAATATTTGATTATTCTACCTAGGTAGCTACTTATAGCCGTGCTAAAGCGTCAGCGGTTTTTTTAATTTTACTATTTTCGTTATATTTAAAAAACTATCCATCTTTTCATCTTATCAACACCAAACTATTTTGGAATGTACGAGTACAAGTAAAGGCTTTTCATTTGATACCCCACTTTTTTTTTCAACTTCGAAACCCATCTTCAAACATCTTTACAACCCCTTTACCGATTAAGCTCATATGCTTCCCAGCAAATCTACATAACAGAATCTCTAGACCTTTCAAGTTTCATGCAGATAGAATCAACGTATGCTCTCACACACATATTCACAAACATCCTACTAATATTATAAACGCGAAAGTTTGTAAGAATGTATGGATGGATGGATGGATGTCAGTATGTCTGGATGTATGTTTGTTACTCTTTCACGCTAAAACGGCTGAACAGATCTGAATAAAATTTGGCACAGCTATAGATTATGGCCTGGAATAACACATAGGCTATAATTTATCCCGGAAAAACGTAAGGTTCGCGCGGGATAGATTTGTTTTTGTTTTTCAAGGTATCACGCGGGCGAAGCCGTGGGCGGAAGCTAGTATAAACATAATCGTACGCCAAATCGCCCTACTTGCCACTGACATTTCGGACGCTCAATCAAAGAACATAATGCAAACAGTAAGCCCAAGTTTTCCTTACTCCCTGCCCAAACAAAGTATCAATCACGTATTTGAAATGTATTATTAAACAATCAAAACTAGCTCCAAGGTCTGCGAGGGTCGCACTCGCCATCTATCAACTGAAATATCGCACCGAACGTAATGCAGTAGAACCGTTTGAATCATCTGCAGCAATTCAGAATGATAGGATAATTTGCAAAACGCTTGCTTGATTAATAAATTGTCTCTTTAGCAATTGTTAGGGGGTCAGAGTTTCGATCTTGATTGCTGATGAAAGGAACATTTTCTTTTGTTGTGATGTTTAGAACTTACAATATCGACCTTGCGGTATTAAGACTAAGGCAATTAATTTAATTTCACCAAACTTTTGTTAACAACGCCTGAATGGGCATCAAAATTTATAAGAATGTTAAAGTATCTTTATCCATTTTACATCATTTCATTTTACGGAAGATAATCCTTTGTCAGGACTTGGTGGAACACAGAACAACTTTATCAGGGGATTAAAAGACTAACAAGCTGTTAGTTGAATTAACAGAGCATGGTCAAACTAGTCCTAAGCTTCTAAAATTAGTTGAAGTAATTACTTTAACTCATTTCAATCACCATTAAATTGCTCAATGTAGTTCAAACTATACCTATAAAGACAATGTAATATGTACACAATGTTGCACCGTATTTTTCATTCCGCGAGTTTATCGTCTCTGCTTATCATTTTTCAGAAATTCTATCGGCATGCGTGAGTCAAACCTTCTGTCAATTATTTCACAATATTACGAGAGTAATTTAATTCGACGACAAATACTTATGAAGGGAGAATAAAGTAACTAAACGGTATCAAAACGACAGCCATAGACATTTATTACACTTCTTAGGCCCGGTTTCCATCTGAGCAGACAGGATAGGAGACGAGAGATTTGTTTGAATAAACCAATCAGATTTCGTTATTTCCACATCTCTTTTCCGCTTAGCTTCGGTGGAAATGGATCAAGCGGAGGGGAGAGATGTCTCATTTTCGAGCGAGCAAGAGGCGCGGCAGAGCGGAGAAGTGTTTAGTCGGACGGCACTTACACTCGGCTAGCTCACATCTCCTCTCTGCTTTGATGGAAACCGGGCCTTATGTATGTTTGTTACTAATCACAGACATAATCATCTCGTTAACCTGTACCTACTGTAGTTAAACTGCTGGTTATGTAACTGATCGATTGTGATACCGAGACAGTGACCTCTGGTCAAGCATGAGATAATAAAGTGATTGCACTCATCTAAGCTTGCCTTGAGTGCGTCACAAACGCTGGTTTGAACTTGTATAGCTTAAGAGTTCGTTTTACTATAACAATGAAGATTTGTAGTGTCCATCGGGACTCATTACAGAAGTTAACTTAGGTTAAGATCCTCAAATTCTACCTCATCATCGCTCTGTCCTTATTCCACTTCAGGTCAGCACATCTCCCTTTCTTCCTCTTTCCCCAGTTCAGTATAAATAAATAATAAATAAATAAATAATAATGCTGGACAATCCACACAGCATCATCTAGCCCCAAAGTAAGCTACTCAAAGCTTGTGTTATGGGTACTAGATAACTGATATATTTAATACATTATATATATACATAGATAGATATTTTTTATTATACATAGAAAACACCCAGACCAACGGAACAAATTTCTGCAGATCGTACACAAATTTGTTCCGCGGCGGGAATCGAACCCGCAACCTCTTGCGTCGCAGGCGGACTCTCGCCCGCTGCGCCACTGAGGTCGTCAATCCAACCATATTAAGTATATTCACTCGTACGTAGCATAAAATATGATCACGATTAATCCCCAGGCTCGGTAGATATCTCCTCAGATCTCTAGTTACTTAGATCTTCGAGATATCTAAAGAGGGTAGTCAGACGCACACCCTAACATGATATTTGACACATGCCTACATTTTGCACAGTAGTTAGTATTCCGTACGTGACAGGTCATATAAAGTACGGCTTAAAACAGTGATTAATTTAATATGAATAGGTAGGTAGGTTAGGTACTGTATATATCTTTTTGGGAATACCCTTAGCTTGAAAGATCTAAGTGTGAGAGATCTATGTTACCAAACCTCAAGCGCGGATCCAGAAGGTCATAAGGGTACGGTGGGCATGCCAACAACCTAATTGAGGTCGACAGGCTATAATTAAAAAAAACGAACCTTGCGTGATTCAGAAAGTTGCGCAGTACACACAAATACTGTGAATTTTGTAGGGATTCAGAATTTTATTATTTTCACAAGGAGTCAAATTAATTGGCGTGTCAAAGTTTGTGGTATGAGATTTTTTAACGCATTTGGCTGTTTTTTTGGATGGCTATGATCACAATATTTTTTGAGAGATTGATCCGCGTCTTACAAGCCTGGGGATTACAGTCGTAATTATGTGTATGAGAGTGTTTCTGTGTGAATATAATTCGAAGGTGTCATAGGTTAGTATAATTATAAGCGGCGATGGACTTGCAACCTGTCACGTACGGAACATAAGCCACTGCGCCAAATATCATGTTTGGACGTGCCTCTGACCACCCTTTTCAGATCTAAGTGACTATAGATTTGAGGAGACATCTACCGAGCTTGGGGATTACAGTCGTGATCAGGTTTTTTTTATAAATAAGTATTCAACTACTCACCTAAGTACATAAGCGTCGACTTGCTCGCTCTGGGTGAAAGAGATGATCTCACAGCGTACTATCTTCAGGACACTCTCCCATTGTTGCCTGAAATAGACCAGAAGCTATAGTTTTTAAGGTTCCGTACCCAAAGGGTAAAACGGGACCTTATGACTAAGACTCCGCTGTCCGTCCGTCCGTCTGTCACTAGGCTATATCTCATGAACCGTGAAGTTGAAATTTTCACAGATCATGTAGGTATTTCTGTTGCCGCTATAACAACAAATATATTTAAAGGGGCTCCCATAAAACAAACGTGATTTTTTTTGCCGTTTTTATAGATAATGGACCTTGGCCGCTTTTTAAGCAAGCCTCTAACAAGCGAGCTAAGCGAGCCGCATCGGAGTGTAGTGAGTACCTATGAGAGGATGAGGCGAGCCAAGGGCGATCCCGCGTTCTGGCGATGGGCCATGACGTATCAGTTAGGGTGGTTGACCTGAGTTATAATACCGACAGAACTGTATAAAATAGATTATTTTAACTAGAGTGCACGAGAACCTCTGAGGCACACCTTCATTCTTTCACCACACGCCTCGAAAGAATTGGAGATACGAAGAAGAAGACTTGGATATTGTCTTTCTTCTTTTAGCTTCTCGAAAGTATTGGATGTACCTATTTTCTACTGGGTCGTGCCTACTTACGCCTTCGCTAAGGTGATTGATAGGTAGGTAGGTACTTACTTACTTTTGATCCGTGAGGGTAGACTTTTTATTTAAAAAGGTAGATAGGTTCCTACATAACTGTGTAACTCAGATAAACTAAGTGTTTTAGGTAGGTACAGCTACCTACTTTGACGCAGGGAACCTAGTTCTTCTAGTAATCCCAAATCTTTCCATTCAAACACGCGTTCACGAAACAAATTTTTTATTCGCCCATTTGAGCAGGCTAAAGTCTAAAGACCTAATTGCCTTGTCTTACGTAAAATAATTTCTTGCGTTTCAATGGTAACATTTTGTCTTTCATGGAATGAAACTAATTATAATCTAATGGTAGAAACTAGATGTTTGCTTTTTAGAAGCGCGACGGTAGTCCTCATGTTACGAAGACGGAACTGTCTGGCCAACCCACCTCACAAAATATATAGAAGGGAAGGATAAAATTGAGTATCCTACCTATTTACAAAAAAAACATTCAAACTTCGAGAAGATTCTAACCAAATTATAGAAATATGTAGGTAGAATTTATGTAGGTAAAGTGATAAAATCAGAAGGAATAGGTAATTACTTCTTTCGAAGTGTGGTGTGGTGTGGCGCGGTGACTTTTCGGTTCGTTGTGTGGTTGGTTCGGTTCCTCATTGTACATAAATAAAGCTTGCGATATAAATGTACATTCTATTCTTTGCAAGTTTATGTAATAACAAACTAACAAGATGATTTCCTTTCTGCGCTTTCGACAGGATGCCGTTGAATTTACTTACGTAATTTTGTAAGAAAACATCTCAAAATAGTAAAATTGGAACTTACCGGGTTATTTTGCGAAGATCCGCATTTTTAGCCGGCGTAAACCATATTTCGATGAGCTTTTCTACACCTTCGAAAAATTGCTCATTATTTTCACTACTGTTTAATATTTCTGTTTCAGCCATGGTTATATTTTATTTCGTTGTTTGGAATTGTTATTATTCGGATACCCAATTCGCGACCACAGCGAGGCAATGTCTAAAACTGACTGACTGACCAAAGAGAATATAATCACTACGTTTTTGACTGACTGACTCCTACTTGAGTGAGTGAGTGAGTGGTAGACCGACCGACCGACTGACTTGACTTGTAAGTGTAACGCTCAGAGTAAAGATAAATAGAGGAAATCTAATAACTTGTCAAGTGTTATACTCCTTTGCATGTGTAGCGTTATTACACGGCTAAATTTGAAAGGCACTATAGATGTCTCGTTTTAGCGTGTTGCCTCTGTATTTCTATCTCTATTGCGCAATGTCATCCCTACTTGATAGGATTTCTGTGTTTGGGATCTTTTGTGTCCCAAACAAAGTCTTGTGCGGTGCGTTATTTAGAAATTCATGTGTTATTTACTAGTTTCAATTAATTCAGGCAAATCAACTACACCAAATTAAGCTAGAGTACAGTTTTGATGGTTTGTGCAGTGATTTCAAACAAAGGAACAGCAAAAAAGGATAATATTCGTGAAATCATTTGTGTTAATTGGTGAGTTCAGTGTTTTTTTTTTGTTTGCTACTTTTTCATTAAAAATGAGGACTAAATACATCGTCTTCATAATATTTTTAATCGCAAATCATGCTGCTATGCCTGCAGCATGATAATTTTGCGTTTAAGATAGTTTTTATTTGATTTCGTACTGAATTAGTTATGTTCGAATAGTGTTGTACCTAAGGTATCGATATTTTTTGTACAATAGCTCTTTGTACAACAAAATTTGTGTTAAAATGTTCGTTGTTCGTGATGGGGGCATCTTTTATTGCGATTAATGTTGATGGATTAGTGTATTTAGTCAGTAATTTGTCAATTAAGTAGCAAAACTGAACTCGCCAATTAGACGAATATCGTTTCAAGAATTATAATCCCTTTCTATTGTTCCAGGTTGGGATGTAGGTGTAAAAGGCAGCGATTAGCAGGCCAGGACTTATATTTTTCTCTTATAATGGGGTCCGTACCATAAAAGAAAAAAAAAACGGAATCCTTATATGATCACCGTTGTCCGTCTGTCTGTCTGCTGTGAAGACGCTGATATTTACGTACCTACGTAGTAAAATTATCTTCGAGCAGGTGCATTGAAAAGAAATTTACGAACGTGTAAGATACACACAAAAAAATTACCCTTCTCGGCAGCCGGTTAAAAATAAGTGTCGTCATCTAGGTATAGGTACCTACTTTTATTTCAGACATACAACAAATTTTAAAAGCTGGTTGTGTTTTAGTTGGTATAATGTAAATAACTATAAGCATTTGAGAAATCATAGTTATTTTGAAATCACAGAAAGACACCTCAATTTTATTCATAATAGTTATTGATAAATTTTATTACTTTTAATAATAAATGTAAATAAATTAAATGCAAGTAGATCTTTTATTTTAAAAGTAGCTCACTCCTTAATGAAATCCTACTAGCTAATATTATATTAGAAAAGCTATATGTTTGTGAGGATGGATGAATCGCTATTTGTTACTTTGACAATATAAATGTGTGGAGTGGAGTAGTGATTATAAAGTTATATTGACATTCCAAGCGACGAACTACGTAGATATCTATATCTTATCCAAGTTTCATCCAAATCGGTCCTAAGGTGTGATTTTACAAACATCAACATCTAAACATAATATGATGTAGGTACATAATTATACAGATATCTACTTAAAAACTTGCAGTCCATTTTAAAATAACTTACGTGGCCAAATTACTGAATATTGTCTGAATAATTTATAGGATTTCTATCTACTTACTCTCTTTTCTATCCGTACAATACTATTTTAATTTGACAAAAACATTCTTACGCTATTCAAAATTTTGCATATTATTATAATATGCAGCAGCCCGCTAGCTCACTACTTCCCTTTGGCACTACCGCTTGGCTCTACTAGTAGAGTGAAGGGAAATTTTACTTTCCCGTGACACTATCATTCTTATTGGCTGATTAAACGCATATAATAAAATTTCCCGTGGATTACCTCATTACCCATGGCACTACTGATACTAAGTCCATTATATATAAATAAATAATGCTGGACTTTTCACACAGAATCATCCGGCCCCAAAAGCAATGCTTCTACTGTGGGATCAGATAACTGATATACTACTACATTATATACTTTTTGTTTGTAAATAGGTACTTACATACCATACATCAATACATACATAGAAACATCCAGACTCGAGATAAATATTTGCAGATCATACAAACATTTATGCTGCGGCTAGCTTTATACCTACTACTTACTTTTTACCACCTACTAGATACCAGGATAGCAGAAACGATGGAGAGGTATTTCACTGTAGATTCACAGAGTCAAAAGATCACGGGTCGAGAAAACCCCTTCATGGTTTATGCATTCCTGGTACTTGGACTTCTATATGTTTCTCTCTCAAACACATCTACCTATTTCTTTCATACCTATTGTTTAGGTTATTAGTTTAAGATTGCAGTTATAATAGAGAAAGAGATTTGACAGCCCACTCGTGCCACGGGAAATAATATTTCCTGTGAAACTACTGCAACAGGGTAGTGTCACTGGAAATATACTTTTACCCGTAGCACTACTAGTAGTGTCACGGGAAAGTAAAATTTCCCTTCACTCTACTAGTAGAGCCAAGCGGTAGTGCCAAAGGAAAGTAGTGCGCTAGCTAGCTACCAAGCCCGCTAATCATTGTAATTATCGACATCAAACTATCGATATGACCCCACACTAGCTTTTCACTCCAAACTCATGTACAGTGTACGTGCATGTGTGTGTAAAATTGAACATTCTCACAAATCTGTGATTATTCTTCTCTTTCTAACACAGCAAACACGCCATTTGTCAAACAAAGATGACTAAATGGTGAATTTTATACTTCCACCCTTGTTGTAACGTAGTGAGTGACTGGACTGACGACAGACAAAATATTAACTGACTGACTTTTATTGAGTGAGTGAATGAATGAGTGGGCGGATAATAGATCGCCACAGGTAAGTAATTTTAGTTCTACAAAGTTTCCACTGGAGGGATCTACAAGATAAAAGTTATAAACTAATAGATTTCTATACAATATTTCTATATAAAGTTTAAAATAAATATAACTGGTTTTAATTAATAATAAAAGAAACAAATGGTGTTCACCAATGGTCTGTGAACCAGCCAGATTATTGTTTATTTTTATCACAACACAAACAGTAGTATCATATTTTATTATACTATTATTATCAAATAAATTAAATATTTTTCATAATTCATAGAAAGTACATACATTTATTCGTTTTTAATAGAATTTCATACTATTGTGAAATGAGTCACACAGATCAAAATTAATAATGCTTAGAATTTTTAGCTATCAATATAATTAATTTAACTTTTTTAAAAGCACCATTTAAAAAAAAATTCATTGTCTTTTGTCATAAGTTCTCAAATGTAGAAACTAATTTGTGGAGTTGTCCGTTTTCCACTTTTTTCACCATTTTAAACTTAGGTTTTATAACTGGAATGTTCGGTGGATAATCTAAGTCAATTATTTCTTCTGTAAAGTCTTCTATTCTCGGTTCTAGATCTCTCTTCATTGACGTCGAACTAGTTGGCCTTTTGAGGTTTCTCTTCTTTAAGTCATCGACATTTGCATTCAATTCTATGAGGTTCCGGTAAATTCTGTCATTGCAATGGAAATTTAGTTTCTTTGTTACCTGAAATTTAAAATCTAATTCAAGTATATTCACAATAAAATGAACAGAAATGTATGCACAGATTTGCTTATTACCTTTAGTATGTATTTATTACCTTTAGTTAGGTTAGCGACTGTTAGAAATAACATTTTAACAAAGAGGTACTGCAAAACACTGTTAGTGTAGTGGTAGCACCCCTGCCTCACGATCCGAAGGTTGTGGGTTCATAGGTTTTAGCAACAAGAGTTTTTCTATTCAAAAATATTATTTGCGTGATGCCAGTGCTATTATATGGGGAAGGTAAATATCGTGAGGAAAATAACACACTAGAACCAAAAACTTGGATAATAAGCAACGATGGGCTTGCAACCTGTCATGTACGGAATACTATTGTGTAAAACGTGGGCATGTGCCAAACATCATGTTTGTAGGTACTTCTGACTACCCTCTAAGATTCTCTTTCTATCCTCAGAGACCTGAGGAGATTATCTACCGAGCTTGGGGATCAGTCGTGATCATGGTTTTATCCTAATTCTAGGAATTACAGGCATGATCATGTTTGTTTGTTTTGAACATTGACATGTATTGCATTTCGAAAGGATTGAAAAAGCAACTTACTTTAGCGTTAATTTTACTTTTATCTACATTAAGCTCTTCAGCTTTCAAAGGGGGGGGAGCAGACAGCTTTATATCGGAGAGGTAATTGGCTAGAGCTTCACTGGAACACAACGTGGGCTCGTTTAGTTCGTTTTCTTTCTGCGAAGACCCAGAATATTTAGCATTCTCTTTTGAAGAGCATCCGACATCGTGGACCACTTGCTTCCGGAGTGGAGGCTTGACTTTCTTCTCACAGTTTCGGACAAGAGTCTTCTTGATTTTCGGATCTGAACCAAACTTATTCATGACTAAAAATCCAAAAAAATCTCGCCGCAACTTTTTTTTGTTGTTTGTTGGTAAATAAAACAAAAAAACCGCAGTCGTCACCGCGTTTTGATTCGACAGTAATAGTGACGTGACAGTGGCAGACAGAGACAGACTGACTGATCAACCTGATTGATGTCAGTCTGTTCTGCCTGCTGACAAAACCGTGACAAAAAAATCTTATTTCAATTGGTAGAATGAACGTTCGTTCCTTCCTCACAGTATGAAAATGTCATTATCATTGTCATTGTCAGTTTTTATTTATATTTCTTGCTCTTTCGTTCGAGAATTCCAACCAATCCATTTCTGTCTGTGTCGTGTCGTTTTTCTAGGAGTTGTTTCTTCAATTAATTTCTATTTAATTATCTACCTTTACGGCACATTGCTAGTTTATCTATAATAAACTTTTATTATTGCTACACCTTATCCCCTGAAATGACCAGTGAATCAACAAAGTTCGCCGTATGTACCTACTACAAGTTGCTGTGTGTACAACTTTTCGAAACAATCTTTGAGGTTCATTTTCCTTTTCAGAACCCTGATAACTTGCCGGTAGAATCGCTAACTCTATCTGTGACTGATGCTGGAATTGTACGTCAAGTTAAAGCGTTGGTAAGATGCATTTTGTTATGCAAAATACTGCAACCCATTTGAAGCTTAATCATCACAACTTCACATCTAATTTACGGGGAATACCCGGCTATAGTGTTTAGTTTACTGGAAATAAAACTTGGGTTTACTATTTTAGGATACATATTGGGTTCCTAGTCGTGAGCTGATACTATATGAGAGACCTCCCTCTGGGAGCACCCTAGTGATTGGTGCAATAGAAGCATGGAAAATAAAAGTGGAAGTATATTTAGAAGATGTAAAGTGGATTTTGAGCTTAGAATATCACAGGTTAGTATTCTTGTAGTTGTAGATGGTCATTGGACCATCTCATAGTGATCCGGTGTTTATAATATGGTGCAATAAATAAATTTAAAATCTAGGACAGACTGATAAAACTGAGTAGCTACTGTAAGTCTAATCTAATAGCTGAAATAAAGAACTGAATTAATGTCTGTACACTACTTTTATAGAAAAGAATACTAATATACATATTAAATTAATTGTATGTAAGACATACCTACTTACCAGGAACTCTTAGATTTTAGACTTATTGCACCATATTATAACATTGATTGGCTGTCTATCAAACTATGTAAAGAAAATATATAAATATTGATGGACATTTCACACAACGCCATCTAGCCCCAAACTAAGCAAAGCTTTTACAATGGGCTTTTACAAAAATATACTTTTTTTTTAAATGCATACATAGAATTAATTATAACACCCAGACTCAGAACAAACATCTGAGTTCATCACACAAATGTTTGCCTTACTATGTAAGTCAAAGATGCAATTACGATTCTATTAACTTTGATGTAGCTCCTTTCATGCTCTATAAAAGCTTATAAATAAAAGGATATGTCTCCGACTTCCAGGTTCTGGAGTACAGTGTTGTACCACCCCCAGTGTATGGATTCCTTGGTTTCCTTCCTGCAGGAAGCTAGCCCCCCCTACTTACCCACACATGAGAGCAGAGATGTGCAGAAACTTTACGAGGATATCAGAAAACATGTACTAATTGTGTTCAGCAGACTCGTTACTAATAAGGAAAGCAAGGTATTGTTACTATTTTTATCTTCTTATTGTGTAAAGGGTGAATGGATTCTAGGAGAGTCACAGAATAAAAAGGTTGACCAGTTTTGAAATAAATGAAATCTGCATACTAGACGAGTGCTGTACTGAAAATTATTTTTAACTGTTTGACAACAAAGTTTCAATTCACTTAGACAAATGTTCTTTGACATAGCCGATAGTTATCAAATGGTTATCAAACTAATACCTAGAGAGCAACCACCTTAACAGATGTTAAGGTGGTCAACCTTCTCATTCCGCGACTGTACACTACCTAACTAGTAACTATCTTGAAAAAATCATCAGTAATTAATGTTAATAAAGTATGTTTATAAGTGCTAGATAAAATATTATGAAACAAAATTAAACAAATATAGTGACTTTAGTACAAAACTTGCTTTGAGGTTATTGAGCTCATGTTCTCAGTTTTGGAACATGAAAAACAAAAAATTATAACTAGATTTGCTTACTTTCAGTCGCAATGGATGACCAAAGAATTCATGGCGGATATTCTTTACAACAAATTCATATTTACAATACCAATAATTTGGGATATTTGTATAACGTACGGAGTAGACAATGCGAGGCATGTCACTCGGTTGTTGGACAGTGTGTTTTCAATACAACCGCAGTATGAGAGTGATGCTGTCTCGGCTGTGGCCTTTGTGCATGAGGTAAGCATAATTTTATTGTTCACAAAGTTCATCGTTCTTATTAACTTCACGTTAAAGACTAAGTTAGCAAGACTTAAATTGACATTTCTAAAATTAAGTAGTGATTCTCGTCTAGTTCTGTTTAACAAGCTAAATCTGAAGAAACTAATTCTACATGTAATTAAATTTACTTTTAAGAATGTTACTTTGACCACCATTTTGTTTTGATCTTGAAATGTGTGCATAGTACCTAAACCAGTAATATGGGTAAGTTAGGTATGGTCTTTATTTACCGTGTACATCTAAAAAGTTGTTGGAATAAATGTTTGAAAAATTGCAGAAAACTTGTCAAAGACTTTTAAAAATGTTTTTTTGTTTATTACAAAACATGTTGTTTAGTTGATAGCTTGTATAAAACATGTTTGTCCTTATAAAGAGGGTAAGCACAACATGTTTTCTTCTTCCACTCCTATCATTCGTCAACTCTGAGTCTACTCCTCTTACATTCATATCATCTTTCACACGATCAAACCACTTTTATTCGACCTTCCTCTACTTGCGTAACTAAATAATTATGTATAATTTATCATTACCAAACAGGCATTCAAATTCATAATTCTGCAAGTCAATAAAAATTATGATACGGTCGACCCACCAAATTTGCCGGAGACATTCAAAGGTTTTTCTGAAATTCGACGTCCATCCTCGAGCAAGGCCAAGGACAAACTGACGTTTGATATACTGAGGGATTTGATAATACATATGCTTGATACGGCTATGACTCTGAGGATATTCGTGGAGGTTTACCCCAAGGCTGTGAAGATACTTAGGAAAACTAATTTTATACTTAGGTAAGTAAGAAAACAGTTCTCTCCATATTACTAGATAGTAAATATAAAATAAATAAATATAAATATTGTTGGAAGGAAAACATCGTGAGGAAACCGACATAGGTACCCTAGAACCTTAAATTCGAAGGTGTGTGTCATTCTTATAAGCGGCGCTGGGCTTGCAACCTGTCACGTACGGAATACTAATCATTGTGCAAAATATGGGCATGTGCCAAATATCATGTTTTGACGTGCCTCTGACTACCCTCTTTACATATCCTCAAAAATCTAAGTAACTAGAGATCTGGGGAAATATCTACCGAGCCTGGCGATTACAGTCGTGATCATGTTTTTTTTTCAATTGTGTGCTATTAGTTCGAGCAAGGCCGAGTCGGGGGGGGAGGGGGGGTCATGGGGGTCATGACCCTCCCCTGGGCTGGGTCCGGGACCTAGGTGGACCACTAAAAAAATAATAAATAATAAGGATTATAACTTTTTGTGACTTGACCACGACTATAATAATAATAATAATAATATATTTATTTATTCAGATAACAAGATCCATAGTGTTAATACAATACAACTTATAATCTAGAGTTAGTAGGTTCCTAACAGCTAATACTTAATAATTAAAAGTGATTTAGTCCTCTGTGTGAGTTTCCACATCAGAGGACAATTAAATTTATTGGAGATTGTGTTCAGGATGGTATTGGGGCTCCCGCGCACCGTGCGCAGTATTGACGCAGTCTTCTTGCGCCAGAGGGCGTCGAAAGTATCGGCGCATGCGTCGGCGAACATACCCGACGCACTACAGAAACGCGGGAGCCGCAACAACGCCCTGAACGCATTATTGAATTGGACGCGCAGAGCATTGTAAGTGCTTTGAGTATACTGAAACCATAGACTCGACGTGTACAGAGATGTACAGTATGCTTTAAAAAGGGTTATCTTAACCGCATCTGTACATCTAGCGAATCTACGGGCCAGCATATTCGCCCGGACTGACAATGCTCTGCGTTCCCTCTCCATATCAGCATCATCTCGTAATTCATCAGTCACCAAGTGTCCCAAGTATTTGAATTGGTGAACCCTGTTGAGTGGTACACCATTTAATGTAACAGGCGGAATGAAAGTGGGGCTCTTGGTACCCGATTTGAAGACCATGAGTTCTGATTTTTTAACATTATAAATGAGACCGTGTGAGGCCGCATAGGACTCGCACACTGCAAGTAGCTTGCGGAGAGCGCTAATCGAGGGAGCCAGCAGTGCCATGTCATCGGCGTAGCTAAGGTTATTGAAACAGACACCGTCTATGTAGCAGCCCACAGACATGCTGCTGAGTTTCCCGATCAGCTCGTCCACGTACAGGTTGAAGAGCGAGGGGGAACTAAGCCCTCCTTGCCTGACACCGCACTCCAGCCTGCACGGGTCCGACACCTCACCCGCCCATCTCACACGGTTATCCTGGTTTAGGTACCAATATCTAAATATAGACACCAACTCTGATGGCAACCCAGTGTCTCCAAGCTTCTGCCACAGCGTATTATACGAGACAAGGTCAAACGCCCGGGACAAGTCCAGAAAACAGGCATAAACTGGGGTTTGCCTGTCCGTATAATACTTGACAGTGTGCTTCAAACTCAGAATGGCAGTCTCAGTAGACAAGCCCGGTCGGAAGCCGAACTGAGCGTCATGCAACTTAAGATGACTACCAAGATGCGAGTTGAGCAAGCTGTCAAGTATTTTTGCTACGATAGTGGCCAGCGATATTGGTCTGTAGTTAGATTTGTCAGACGCATCTCCCGTCTTACTCTTGATGATGGGTACCACCAGGGTCTGCATCAGGGCAGGGGGTAGGTACGAGTGGCTCAGACAGAGGTTATACAGCATAGCAAGAATCCTAGGGAGATGGAAACCCGCATGCTTTAGGTGTTCGATGCTGAGTCCATCATGACCCGGCGATTTACCTCTTGACATTTTCCTTATCACGGCTCTAATATCCTTAGCGAGAAAAATTGTGGAAATCGCCGCGTTGCTGGTCTCAGCATCGAACGCCCGACATGGTGGCCCCAGTGGCGATTGCACAGCAAAGTGATTTTTAAAAACATTTGCAATTTCACCAGGACTGGACGCACCGTCGACGCTCACCGGCATGCCAGGACGAATATTTTGCCTATTTGTGCACTTCCAAAAACTTCTAAAATCACCATTAGAGTGATGCCTCGCCAACAAGTCCATTTTAATCTGTTCCTGGTGGTTTTGGCACCACTTAAGTTTAGTCTTGAATTTTCTACGCGAATGTACCATACCCTCAAAAACCGGACCGCAACTTGGTTTACCATACAATGTCCATTCATAAAATTTCTGCCTGGCATCCCGATAAGAGTCACTCACATGATGGTTCCACCCCGCTACCCTCCTACGTTTGCCTTTCTTAGCTAGAGTACTCTATGTGACCTCCCCTGGCACCAAAGCTGGATCCGCTCTTGAGTTCGAGACGGTAGCTGAATATTCAGCAGATTTTACTGTGTTACTGTGAATGTATCAATTAACAAAATGTTTGTGACCTTATTATTACCATCTTTGCACATTATTTTGACTTTTTTGAGTTCTCATCTGCCATTTTTGTTTTGAGCTGACCGCACTGTCCCTTCCAGTATAGCTCAGCTTTACGAGTACGGCATTCCTATGATGTACGAGAAACTGTCGGCTCTGGGTGATGAGACGAGCGTGACGTCATCAGAGCTGGAGGGCTACCTGCACGCGGCGCGCGCTGAACTCATTGACATCTTTAGGGAGATGCTGGCTATATACAAGAACGATATATTCAGCGGAGAGTGAGTATTCATTGTATTTCTATACTTCTATACTAATATTATAAAGAGGAAAGTTTTGTATTTTTGTCTTTTTGTTTGTAACGAATAAACTCAAAAACTACTGGTCGGATATCAAAAATTCTTTTACCATTAGAATGCTACATTATTCTTGACTAACATAGGCTATATTTTATGTAGGTACCGCGAGCAAAGCTGCGAGCGGAAGCTAGTCTACACTAATATTATAAAGAGGAAAACTTTGATTGTTTGTTTGAAATGAATAGGCTCCGAAACTACTGAACCGATTTGAAAAATTCTTTCACTGTTGGGAAGCTACATTATCAGCGGGTGACATAGGCTATATTATATTTTCAAAAAAATTAGGGATCCTTACCAAAACTTCGATAATGTAACCCAAGGTGTAAAAAAATTATCTAAAATATTCTTTACATCGCGTGCGCTGCGAAAACTATTGACGATAGAATAAAATGATGTACTACGACTTTGTAGAACACATCATTATTTACAAAAAGTGTCGCGATAGCATATGTCCAACTATTATAGTTATGCCACAATAAGAGTTCTTTTATTTTAACATTTTAATTGAAGGCTACTCTTAGAAAAACGCTCTTTATTTGTATCTTAGTATTAATCCTTATCAAAATAAATCACATCATGTTCTAAACTGCTTCAATACCTTTATACAGCTTTTTGAATTACTCAATTCGGACATTCCATGCGAAAGATACCACGAAATTAAAAATGTAAGTATTAGAATAAAGTTGCATGAGAGCCTCACCCTGCTCTCGGCTAGCTTTATGCAATGTAGGGGTCACTGGGTGTACGCCGTACGGGAGGGGAGTCAAAGTGAAAAAATAGCAAAAAAAAAAAAAATATGATCTCGACTGTAAGCCCCGGGCTCGGTAGATATCTTCCTCAGATCTTTAGTTACTAAGTAACTATTATATCTTTGAGGATATCTAAAGAGGGCAATCAGAGGCACTTCCAAACATGACATTTGGTACATGCCCACATGTTGCACAGTAGTTAGTATTCTGTACGTGACAGGTTGCAAGCCCATCGCCGCTTATAAGAATACACACCTTCGAATTTTTGATTCTAGGGTATGCCGGTTTCCTCACGATGTTTTCCTTCACCGTTTAAGAGCACTGGCATTGCGCACATACATTTTTCGAATGGAAAAACTCATTGGTGCACGACCAGGTTCGAACCCACGATTTCGGATCGTGAGGCCGGGGTGCTACCATGCATCACCAGCGCTCTTCTAAAAAAAAGTTCACTAAAATAATAAAACTAAAACTTTCTATATAAATTCTTTCTTTAAAGAAGAGTATCATGGTTATGACAAGTGTGTATTATAATTTTGATTTTTTTTTTTTAAATTTGAGAGCTCTGGTGGTGTAGTGGTAGCACCCTTGCCTCACGGTCCGAAGGTCGTGGGTTCAAATCTGGTCGTGCACCAATGAATTTTTCCATTTGAGAAAATTATGTGCGCAATGCCTGTGTTCTTAAACGGTGAAGGAAAACATCGTGAGGTAACCGGCATACTCTAGAACCAAAAATTCGAAGGTTTGTTTTATATGTTAGTATTCTTATAAGCGGCGATATCGAGTCAAATATCATGTTTGGACGTGCCTCTGAGTGTGAGTACCCTCTTTAAATATCCTCAAAGATCTAAGAAACTAGAGATCTGAGGAGATATCTACCGAGCCTGGGGATTACAGTCGTGACCATGTATGTATATATAAATACCCGTGCGAAGCCGGGGCGGACTGCTAGTTAATAATAATATTGGTGTTGGACATTTCACACAACGCCAATCTAGTCTCAAACTATGCAAAACTCCACAAAACAAAACAAAACTATTAAACAGTGAAGGAAAACATCGTGAGGAAACCGGCATACCCTAGGACCCAAAATACGAAGGTGTGTAATAGGTTAGTTTTCTTATAAGCGGCGGTGGGCTTGCATCCTGCCACTTACGTAATACTAACTACTGTGCAAAATGTGGGCATGTGCCAAATGTCATGTTTGGACGTGCCTCTGACTACCTTTATATATCCTCAAAGATCTAAGTAATTAGAGGTCTGAGGAGATATCATGTATCAGTCGTAGAGATGGGCGGGTGGGTAAAAATTCGGGTGGGTTAAATAGGAAGGAAAGGGTAAAATAGGTATAAATTAAAAAATACCCATTTATACCGGGTATTTTTTATTTATGCCGGGTAAAAATTCAACGTACATTTTTCAATGAAAATAAAAAACCTAATTACTTTTAAAAATACGTAGTAAGTAGGGAAGCCTTAATATTATATGGGAAAACCTAAACCATGAGTTAAAAAGAAGTTTTTATCAAATAAAACCAACACAAAAATCATTTCGAAAACATACACTCGCGGGCTTTGAACTGGAATCGCTTCATCAAGACAATTTTGTACAATTTCTGTCCAATGAACTAGGGATTGTGGTATGTCATTTGAAAGAATTTTTTATTAGCTATTAAATTCTTGCCGAGAGATGGCGTGCCTACTGTGAGCAGTTATATACTGATCCCTTTTTAACGCCCGGAAGTGACCCGAACTGGAAGGAGCTAGAACTGGAACCCATGATTCTTCGTTCCGAAATAGCTACTGCTCTACAGTCTCTCAAGAAGAAGAAGGCGTCAGGAAGCGACCAAATAACAGCAGAGGTGCTTAAAGCTATGGGTGACTTGGGTATGTCGACACTACAAAATATCTGCTCACATATCTGGCAAAACGGTAATTGGCCGCGAGTCTGGACGGTACCCGTAATTCTACCGCTGCACAAGAAAGGGTCAACTAAGAGCTGCGGTAATTATCGAACCTTGACCCTCATCTCACACGCCAGCAAAATCTTGCTCCATATTCCTAACAATCGCATCCGCTACTACCTGGATTGGCAAATCCTTCAGGAGCAAGCCGGTTTCGTGAGGGGCAAGGGCACTCGGGAGCAGATTCTCAATGTCAGGCAGATCGTTGAGAAGGCATACGAGTTTGATACGCCAGTGATAATGTGTTTCGCCGACTACAGCAAAGCTTTCGACTGTTTCAACTGGGGTTATGGGCCTATGGAAGGTCCTACAAGAACTTGGAGTACCAATGCATCTTATCGCTTTACTTCGCACCTTTTATGACTTAAGACAGGGAGTCGTAAGAGTTGATAAAGTAACTTCTAAACCCTTTAAATTTCACCAAGGAGTACGCCTAGTTTGCATTTTATCGCCCATTCTGTTCAACGCCTATGGAGAGTACATAATGAGACAGACTTGCGAGAATTGAAAGGGAGGTATCACAGTTGGTGGTGTGAAAATCACCAACCTGCGCTACGCTGATGACACTACTCTTTTTGCAGCAAATGAGTCGGGGATGGTTACTCTTCTAAACCGAATGGAGCGAATCAGCGAGGAGATCGGACTTTGCATAAACAGGTCCAAAACTAAAGTCATGGTGGTAGACAGATCTGGAAAGTTAGAACTCACTGACGATTTGGACCTAGAAACAGTGGACAATTATTATTATTTATTATTATTAGACTTGTACGGACTCTAGTCTTCTCGATCTTTTCGTATGGCGCTGAGACTTGGACTCCGAAAGCTGCAGACCGCAAACGCATTGACGCTTTTGAGATGTAGTGTTGGAGAAGGATGGTCCGTATCCCTTGGACAGCATTTTGGACTAACGTCTCTATATTGCGAGAACTCAATATCTCCTCGCGACTGTCCACTGAGTGTCTGCGCAGAGTTCTCGAATATTTCGGTCACATTGCAAGAAAAGACGATGACAACCTCGAAAAGCTCTTTGCGAACGGCAAAGTAGACGGGAAAAGGCCTCGTGGACGCAGTCCAGATCCGAACCGCGCTTGATATTTCGGTTTACAACCAACGCCCTCCACACCGCCGAAGACAGAAACAGATGGAGGATAATTATTAAAGAGAAGGTGATGCAGAAAGGAGGTCACGACCCTCAGCATTGAGGAACACGACGCAAGGAGGAGGAAATTCTTTGAATATCATAACCAATAAGCATTCACCTTGTATCATGGAACATAAAAAGAAAAAAACATCAGTTTTTCAAACAAATCACCAACTGTTTGGAAGTCCTGAAATCCTATAAATAGTGAGCTTTTATGAAAATTGGTCATCAGTCCAATGTTTTACTTTACTGGGAGCAGTTGAACTTAAGAAAAATGGAAACCACAACCACAGAAGCCGCTCCAATCGTCAGCCTAATTCAGCAAGGGTTGTCTCAGCGTAGTATCGCTCGACAGCTTCACCCAAGCCAGTCCGGTGTCTCCAAGGTGCACAAGAGATTCAGGGAGATCGGAAACTTAGTCCGGAGACCAGAACCTGGACTCTAGGCAATACGCCAAGAGATGGTCGATTTATTGTCACCACTTCACTCCGAAAAAGACACCTGACCGGCGTCGACGTCCAATAGCAGCTAAGAGAAGTTAGAGGGAGAGCTGTGAGCGAGTGGACAGTCAGACGAAAACACAAAAAAGTGAACTTGACCCCAAAAAGGCCAGCCATGGGAACTAAATTGTTTCCAGCCCACCTACAAGTCCGGCTTCAGTTTGCTCGCGATCACTTGATTATATGGAGCGATGGAGTCGAGTCCTGTGTTCTCGGACATAACCAGAATGTGAACCGTCGTCGGTCAATACTATGTAGGCACGTCCTACTACAAAGATTTTGATAGCTAAAAAAAATGATATACCACAATCCCTAGTTCAATGGCCAGAAATTGTAAAATATTGTCTTGATGAAGCGATTCCAGTTTAAAGCCCGCGAGTGTATATTGCGTAAATAGCACATTAATTATCTTTTCAGTCATGTAAACTTACACCGTACCTCAAAATAAGCCGATATTTTTTTATAAGACATAATTATGTAGGTACATTATACACTTATATTTCTTTATTATATAAATGTTCTAAAAATAACAAAAGCTTTTTATTGTAATCTGTCATTTTTATGTTTTTACATACTTAAAGGCTTTTGTTATTTATTTCAGAAAGATTAAAAATATATAAGTATACGCACTATGTCATTATAAAAAATCTAAAAAACCATAATTGCACAGCATAACGAAATCAATAAATATAATACTTAAATAAATATAATCCAACCTAATTATACTGATAATTACATTATTTTACACCAGAGAACATCGAAACACTAAAAAAAAACAATTAAAATAATAAATAACTAGTGGCGGACATTTTTACACAGCACCATCTAGCCCCAAAAAACAAACAGGAATAAAAACTAACAAGTTAAAGCATATATAATTAGTTGAACCTCAAGAAAAAGAAGCATTTAATTTTTACCCGGTATTAATTCGAAATGGGTGGGTAAAAATGGGTAAAAATGGGTAAAAACCCGAACTGCGGGTTTTTACCGGGTAAGCGCCCATCTCTAATCAGTCGTGATCATGTATTTTTGTTCCCAGAGGTAATATCCAGACGCACGTGGAAGAATATCTAGCGGTGATGCTGGACGGCCTCTCGGAGCGGCTCCTCATCAAGGATTACCACGCCTGCTACCCGGTGCATGACGACATCGAGATGTTGCGCCAGGCATACCCTGACATGTATCCTTTTGGACTCTTCATCATTATCATTATAAATAAATAAAACAAATATTGGTTTTTGACGACCTCAGTGGCGCAGCGGGCGAGAGTCCGCCTGCGACGCTAGAGGACGCTAGAGGGTTCGATTCCCGCCTCGGAACAAATTTGTGTACGATCTGCAGAATTTTGTTCCGTTGGTCTGGGTGTTTTCTATGTATAATAAAAAATATCTATGTATATAATGTATTAAATATATCGGTTATCTAGTACCCATAACATAAGCTTTGAGTAGCTTACTTTGGGGCTAGATGATGCTGTGTGGACTGTCCAGCATTATTTATTTATTTTTTATTTTATAGACATTTGTAATTATTTACATAAAGACCTCAACCTTAAACTTAGAGACACAGTAAAGACAGATTTCATTCTCCACGCGATCTACTCAAACCTCGACGAGCCAATCCCCGAAAGCACCAATCCACCAATCACGAACGGCCATATAGAAACCACAGATAACACAGCGCCTGAGCCACTCAGAGAAGAGATACCTGATCACGTGAGAGAAGAGTCTTTGATAAGTGAAGTGAAGGATATTCTGCCACATTTGGGCGATGGGTTTGTGCTAAAATGCTTAAAGCATTATGGTTTCAGTGCTGAAAGGGTCATTAATAGTATATTGGAGGACAATCTAGCAGAGTCGTTGAGAGGTAAGTTAAGCCAATGTTCTACAATGTTCCTTGTGAATTTATTGAATAAAAATATTATTAACTAGCTTCCTCCCACGGCTTTTAGACTGGTAGCACCCCTGTCTCACGATCTGAAGGTCGTGGGTTCAAACCTGGTCGTGCACCAATGAGTTTTTCCATTCGAAAAAAATATGTGCGCAATGCCAGTGCTCTTAAGCGGTGAAGGAAAACATCGTGAAAAAACCGGCATACCCTAGAACTTAAAATTAGAAGTCATAGATTAGTATTCTTATAAGCGGCGATGGGCTTGCAACCTGTCACCTACGGAATACTAACTACTGTGCAAAATGTGGGCATATTGTACCAAATGTCTTGTTTGGAAGTGCCTCTGACTACCCTCTTTGGATATCCTCAAAGATCTAAGTAACTAAAGATCTGAGGAAGATATCTACCAAGCCCGGGGATTACAGTCATAATCATTATGTATTTTATTTATTTTTATTTACATAAATATTTTTGCTTGTTACAGAACTAGATCAGTCCTTACCAATAATCCCTGACGACATTCTCGACACGAAGTACCTGGAGACTGGCATCGAGCGTCTGAACGTGTTCGACGGTGACCGTTTTGACATCATGACGCGGGACGACGTGGACGTCGCCAACATCCACGTCGGCAAGAGGAAGGACAAATATCGTGATTTGAAGGACATGCTCGATGACAAAAAAGATGTGAAAATGATGACGGATATATACACTAAGTATAAGTAAGCATAATATAATACTACTAGCTTTCGCCCACGGCTTCGCCCGCGTGATACCTTGAAAAACAAAAAATATATATCCCACGGGAACCGTTCATTTTTCCGGGATAAAATGTAGCCTATGTGTTATTCCAGACCATAATCTATATCTGTGCCAAATTTCATTGAGATCCGTTCAGCCGTTTTAGCGTGAAAGAGTAACAAACATACATCCATCCTCACAAACTTTCGCGTTTATAATATTAGTAGGACAATACATCCATCCTTTCTTTGGCCTACCTCTACCCCTGTATCCATCCACATTCATACCTAACACTCTCCTCGTCACATGACATTCATCTCTTCTCATAACATGCCCATACCACGCTCACCTATTACTCCTCATCTTTTCTGTCACCGGTGCCACTTTCAGACTTCCTCTGATATACTCATTAAAGGTAGGATTATATCTTACTAGCTTCCGTTCGCGGCTTTGCTCGCGAGGTACCTACATAAAATATAGCCTATGTTACTCAGGGATAACGTAGCATTCTAGCGGTGAAAGAATTTTTGAAATCGAACCAGTAATTTTTGAGTTTATTCGTTACAAACAAAAATACAAAACTTTCCTTTTTATAATATTAGTTTAGTTTTCAAAGCGTTACTGATGTCCAATAGATTTGATAAAATGTAAAACTAGTTTTAAGATTATTAGATAAAGGCTTTTGAAATTGAAAAATTGAAAATTGCAGTTTGGTGTGCGACGAAGAAGCGATGTACTCTGACGAGTACGACGACACTTACGACAGTGACGGCATGGCGCCCACCGCCGCTGATACCGAGGAGGTTCGGAGGCCCTTCGTCACTCCTCGGGCCCTGCTACCTCGCGGAGGGCGGGACGAGGTATGTTCTCTATAACTCTAACTTCTCTATAACTCTAGGTAACTCTTCACCACGAGTAACTCTTGCTGCATTACTATACTACTGCAATGCAGTCAAAGTCAAAACATACAACCCGGTCACATTATCTCGAGACCTGGCGTCGCGTCGATGACGTCACGTTGTGTCGGCAACGAAAGTGCTAACCGTACTGACGCGCCGTGACGAGCGCGGGGAGGTGAAAGGAGAACGGGGCGGGAGGTTCGCATTCCGGCGAGGTCTCGAGATAATGTCACCGGGTTGTATTTATTTACTAGCTGTTACCCGCGACTTCGTACGCGTTATATTACTGTAGCGTACAGCGCGCGCGAAAAATAAGTATATTTTTTTAATTGTCAACCGATTTCGATGAAACAAAGCCTAAGTTTTAATCCAAGCTTATTACATTACATTAATGAAAACTACATTTGATTTGGTTTAGCCGTTGTGGAGATTAGCGTGCACAAATGCACAGATAAACAGACAAACAGCCACCTTTTTAAAAATGGTTGTTTTAGGCTAAGTATTATGTCCTCTCTCTATAAGTAGCACTAACTACTATTTAAAAATATCAAAAGTACAAACAAGACTTCTCAAAGAGAAAGATTTTATGATATCTATCTCTATCTATAAATATAAAAATGAATTGCTGTTCGTTAGTCTCGCTAAAACTCGAGAACGGCTAAATGGAATTATCTTATCTTGGTCTTGAAATGTTCGTGGAGGTCGAGGGAAGGTTTAAAAGGTAAGAAAAATTCGAATAACTGCCGGGAAAACCCTAAAAATAGCCCTTTTCTATTTCCCATACAAACGTTTTCTCAATAAAATGTAGAGTCAATTTGAACTTTATTATTATAGTTCATATTAAGTTATAATCACTCACTGTTGTCTAAGCAATGTAGCTGTGTTCCTAACGTCAAAGAGTCAATTTGCAATTTATTACCGCTGTACAAAGTTAAAATTCAATCATATTATCTATCAAAATAGTCGCGTTTTGCGTGCGCGTTGGAGGATTTAATGTCGCGTTCCGAAACTAAACAAAAGTGAATCGCGAACACGACAAAATTGCATAGTCACAAAATCTAATAGATCATTAGTGGTACTGATTTTAACTGAACTGAAACTTAATTCAGTTGTTAAAATGTTAGATTATTTTTTTAAGATCGATAAATCTTACGTTTTGTCACAAATTAAATTTCTGAACGCAACCATAATATTTGACATTAGATAGATTTGACAACCAATCTTTGTGAGTGAAGATTACCTCGAAGAAATGTTAGATATTGTAGAAAGCGGAAGATATTAATTTACGTAAGACTAGGCAGTAAGGTCTAGAGACATAATATAGCCTGCCTGCTCAAATGAGCGAATAATATAATAATAATGAAGTTTACCGCTACGTGCGCGAGAACTTTCTATACTTTTGTGATTCTTTGTGATAATGACATTCCAAGTAGGTAATATTGTGCTCTATTTTTGTTGATATTCTGTGATAGTGACACTTTACTGCTAAGTTAGCGCGAAATTTTCTGATTAATTACAATTTACGATGCCGAGGAAAAGACGACCTGACTTAGGTCGTCGCAGTCAATCAAATGTGCGAAGAGCTACCTCACGTTCTAACCGCACTGATGTCCAGAGAGAAACAGATCAAGAAAATAGTCGTTTAGCTATGTTAGAATTGCGTTATTTAGTGAGTGACAATGAAGTAGATAGGCTTAAAATGCAAGCACGACATAATGAAATTATTGTGCCTGCAATTGATTATTGTGCCGACAAATCGGTAACAAATGGGGAAATGAAAATAATTTGTGAATATTGTAAGACGTTAAAATACATTGGTGAATCTACTGGATTATGTTGTGCTGGAGGCAAAGTAAAATTGCCACAATTGGTCCCACCACCAGATCCTTTACGCTCTTTAGTTTCTGGGATTGGGAATGATTCTAAGCACTTCTTGGCCAACGTTCAGAAATATAACAGCTGTTTCCAGATGACATCATTTGGCACTACACATATTAGACAGGACAATTTCATGCTCACTTTCAAGGTATTAATTATATCAGAATATTTTTTATAATAAAAATGATTAAGTAAATAATTATGATTTGTTTTGTTTGTTTTAAAATTAATTAATTATACAAAAGTTTAGGTCTTTCATTTATCGAAGTTTGCTGGGTCAGCTAGTCCATAAATATAAATATAGATATCATAAAATCTTTGAGAAGAATCTTTTGAAGGTTTATGGTATCTATACCTAAATATAGATATCATAAACCTTTTATATCTTGTGTTATTATTTCTTGCCTTCCACCGTGTCATCTGTGTGTGTACTACAAAATAAAATCTTTCTTCTTTATATTCTGGCTATTGTTGTATTATTCTTGCAAGGCGCTGTATCGTCTGATAGCAGCTCTATTCATCTCTTTCTTCCAGGAGGAGTCAGAAGAAGAGGTGGAGTACGAGCCGGTGGACTCGGCCGGTCCGAGCAACAAGAACAAGCTCGACTTTTGCACGAACCCGGAGGAGATGCGAGCTCGGCGGGAGGCTAGCTTCCAGGCGAGGAGGGGCAGGGGGGGGCACAGACCTCCACCACCCAGGTATGCCAACCACATTTGACTGACCTCACAGCTCAGTGCGTCTACCATTAGGTCTACCATGAGTTTTCACAATCTATACTCGCTAGCGACTGTAGTTAAAATGAATGAAAACTTGTACAGCAGCGTTGCTGTAGCGGATAGTTGGGTACTAGAACGTCACATAGTTAACTATCTACGTCACAGCGTACTACAGCGACTGTAGTTTGCGCTTCATTCATTTGCTTAGAATTTGGTACCATGAGTAACAAATGTCATAGTATAACATACTATTACTACTGTAGTAACGTCAGCCGATCTAAATGTGACAACTCATGGTAGACGTACTGTTGGTAGCTCTGCCTTCTGCGAGAATATCTTTGAGAATCATCATCATCATCATCATCATCAGCCTATAGCAGTCCACTGCTGGACATAGGCCTCCCCTAATGAGCGCCATTGCGCCCTGTCTTCAGCTCGACGCATCCAGCCTCCGCCAGCAGCCTTTCGCAGATCGTCACTCCACCTAGCCGGAGGGCGTCCTACACTACGTTTGCCGAGCCGCGGTCTCCACTCGAGAACTCGTTTACCCCAACGGTTATCGGTTCTTCGACAGATATGGCCAGCCCACTGCCACTTCAGCTTGCTAATTCTCTGAGCTATGTCGACAACCTTAGTTCTGTGTCGGATAGTCTCATTACGGATTCTATCCTTCAGAGAAACTCCGAGCATAGCTCGTTCCATAGCTCGCTGAGCGACTTTAAACTGGTGGACTAGCCGTACCGTGAGTGTCCACGTTTCGGCTCCGTATGTCATGACAGGTAGGACGCACTGGTTGAAAACTTTCGTTTTCAGACATTGTGGTATGGGTGACGAGAAGACTCGACGTAACTTTCCAAAAGCTGAGAATAGAAAATAGAATCTTTGAGAATAGTTACTTAGATCTTTGAGAATATCTAAAGAGGGTAGTCAGAGGCACGTCCAAACATTATATTTGGCACATTAGTTAATTTTCCGTTTAAATATAAATTATTAATATTATTAATATTTTTGGTAAATAAAGATCAACAAACAATTCAAAAGTCAAACTTATTTCAGGAACGCTGACGTCATCGGCAAAGCCAAAGGTCAAGGTCAAGAGAAAGAGGTTCTCCAGAACAGAGACAAGAAGGAGAAGCACAAGTCCACGCGTGGGAACCACAACCGGCGACAGGGCGCGACGTGGAAGCGGAGTCAGGGCATGGTGCCCTCGTAACGAACCATTATCGAGTACCTGTACCACAAGCTCTTACAATCCATCATGTTTGTCAAACGTCAATGTTATGAGCTTGAAAGTAACACAGGTTCTTCGCAATTTATTGTTTTTGTCATTTTAAAAACTTTTTCATCCCTGAATTTAGAGCTTGTCTTTCAAGCTGATAGGATGAAGATGGAGCAATAAAAGATTGAACTTTTTAAACTTCCGTGATTTGATGACATAATTATAATTGAATAACGGGTATTTATCATGTACATACCTATTATTCAGTCTGCCCGCGACCACGAACGCTGTAATGTGTTCGAAACGTCGGGAATAAAAACAAAATAGGTACGTGATAAATACCCGTTATTCAATTATAATAAAAGATTGGTTGATAATAAGTTATTTCACATACAGACATAAACACAAAACGACTTTAACAGGCGATTGAAAGGCTAACAAGTTGTTACTTTAATTAACATGGTGAAACTAGCTTTAGACAAAGTAGTTATAGAATAGAAGGCTAGAAGTTATGTTTAAAAATGAATTGGGTTATCCTGACTGCCGTTCCCGAATCTATATCAAAAGTTTAGATTTTGTTAAAAAAACTCTGAAATACCTCGTATTTGTAAAGTATTGTAATCTGTTGTTTTGCAGACTAACTTAAATAAAACAGGCCAAGTGCGAGTTGGAATTGCGCACGAAGAGTCCCGTACCATTATCTATAAAAACAGCAGAAAATCACTTTTGTTGGCTGCTTTAGTATTTGTTGTTATAGCGGCAACATAAATAGATCATCTGTGAAAATTTCAACTGTCTAACTAAAAAAAAAAAATGTTTACGCTAATTTAGTCTTTGGGGTGAACAAAATTAGATCGTGCGTAATTTAGCATATTTAAAGTTAATCCGCAGAACTACAGAATTGCCACCAATAATAAACATGAATTTAATAGTGACAGACGTTTAGGTAAGTTCACAGCTAAAGCACGCGCCAGGACCAAATTAAAGGATTGAAACTGGCATGTCATAGAAACTAAAAACCAGGGCCGGATTAACTCTAAGAGGCCCCTAGTTAATGCGATTCTTAGGGCCTACTTTTAGGTACCCTTTTCATACTCTTTAATAAATTTTTTTTACAAAAGTCGAGTCGATCAGATGGATTTGCCTTTTGCAGGAGTACCTACAGTTGAAGTACTAAATAAATAATAAATAAAGATAAAGATAAAGATCATTTATTTGCAAAAACATGTGTAGAGAGGTTTTACAAAATAAGTAGAAAGTATCAACATGTTTTACCGATTACGGTGTACAAATGGTTAGAGATGACAATAACGTCAGTATTAACGATATTGAATTCTATATAATACATAATAATTCCAAGTAGACCAAGTATACATTTTCATTAAATAGTTAAAATTTATCATTTAGAAAGTCGTCAATCTTATAATAACATTTTTCGATTAATAATTTCTTAAATTTATTTTTAAGTTCAATAGACGTGCCTCTGACTCTCTTTAGATACCCTCAAAGATCTAAGTAACTAGATAACTGAGGAGATATCTACCGAGCCTGGGGATTACAAGCGTGTTTGTCTGGTTGTTTGTTTGTTTTGTTTCATACCCTAAATTTAATTAATAATTAATAAACTAAATTTAATTTCTTACCCTTGCGCGTGCCGTAGCTTTCCACACTCATTATACATAAATGTAGTGTAAACTATAGAATATATAATATACTGTTATATATTAGGCAGTAATGTGTGATAATCGTTAGTACTGGTTGTATAATAAACTCGTTTAATATTTATTACATGTAACTTATTTTATTTCAACCCTGTTAGGATTTTAGTAAATATTTTCCGCCCGCGGCTTTGCATGCGTGGTACCTACATAAATATAGCATAAGTTCACACTGAAAGTTTTTACTGTAGACAGTATGAGGGGTCCATTCTACAAGAATTGCTCGTTTAAAGGTATAAAATTAACACTATGTAAACACAAGGCGCTCTAACTACACCACAATCTGATAAAACCACAGACAACACACACAAAGTTGCGACATTACACCATAAAGCAATAAAACAGGGTACCTAATGTGTTGTGTGTAACTCATAAAACAGCACGCGAATTCCTTCGAAGTCGCGTATAAAGTGCTTTGTGGACGTATCTAGGATTATATTTAAGGGGCGTACCTAATTAACATTCGTCGCGCGAAGTCACTGTGAAGGAAAACATCGTGATGAAACTGGCATTATCCTAGAACTAAAAATTCTAAGGTGTGTGTCATGTTAGTTAAAGTATATGCGGCGATGGTCTTGCAACCTGTCACATACGAAATACCTACTAACCACTGTGCAAAATGTGGGCATTAGCCAAATATCATGTTAGGAGGTGCCTCTGACTACCCTCTTTAGATATGCTCACAGATCTAAGTAACTAGAGATCTGAGGAGATATCTAACGAGCCTGGGTATTACAGTCGTGATCATGTTTTTCATGGGATGTCAAGGTGGGGGACCAAGTGAATTAACCAGTCCTTTCCCTTACCGACCTTCCCTCACTTATTCTGTGGAAGCAGAACTAGACGCGCGTTCATAAACCGTTTAATTTGAATACCAGTTTCACAGACCACTACTTTTCATTTAGGTACAGTGACATAACATGTTGCAATGTTATGAGCGTAGGAACGGCGAAGCAACCTTACTTAGAGCTTGCCCTACAATTAAATCTTTGCTTGGTATTTTTCAATGCTTCTTTCATTGAACGTTCAATGGACTGCCCCAATCACGCTGGATTTGACCAACGGGCTTGGACGACCGACGGAGCCCTACTACGAAGTCTTCCAGAACGATTCCGTTTTTGAAACGTCACATTTGAAGCTTGAAGTAACACTACTTCAATACAATTTGCATAGGTCATGGTAAGAAGTAACAATGTTATATTAATTCGGTACTGTATTATGAATTCGTGGTGAGGCCCCTGGACATTGTTTCGACCAACGGGTTATTATCCTGATTACGTCCACTCAGTCTGAAGTACCTACGGGTTTATCTATTCCTTACACATCTGCGCTTACTGGAAACCAGACCTTCAAAGGATACCGACAGGTGTTAAATGTTACGTTTCTATTTCTAAAGTGCAAAATAGGTAATATTGTAAACGCAGATAAGATAGCTACATTGGCTATGTTACATTTTAGCTAATATCGGATTAATCTAGACTCTAGATCAATCCGCCGTTCTAGAAAAGATTCTCTAGATTCTAGAGAAAACAACAAGGAAAGGGTCAGTACCTATCATAAAGTAGATAGATAGGTACCTACTTACTTAAAAGGAACTAAGTAATAATATTAATCACTGCACAAAAAGACGACTCACTAGGTATTCGTGTTCAGTCAGCATTCAACGTGGTGATTCTGCCAGCGTCTCAAAGATGCTTACATTTTGATTGAGTTTGAGAGAGTTCCGTAATCGCACTACTGGCTACAGACTCATTCAAGACCACTAAGCATTATACCACCATCAAAATGAATAAGTCAAGTAAAGGGCTAAACATACGGTCGGACTCGTCCATCAGCCGCGGCTGACGGATGCGGCTGATAATGTGCAAGGTGTCTTCGGACAATTCTGGCCACGCCCATTCCATAGACAACTATGTAGACCAGTGTTGCCAGAAGGTTAGGTACTTTTATTACCAAGCTAAAATCGAAAATAATACTAAATTATTCATATTTCTGTAAGTTCATACAACCAACATCTATCTATCGGCTGGTAGCACTGGTGTAGACGAAGAAACATGTCGAGTACTGAAAGTGTGCGTGTCGAGTAGTATTATTTAATGTTCCATAGACAATAATTTGTCAAGGGTCTGAATCCAACACTGCTGGTAACACCGTCCGCGGACGATGCCAGATTGTTGTCGGACGTCTGAACGCTCAAGGTCAGCCAAGGGCACGACTTACGACTTCGTCCGATAGTGTGCAAGGCTCAGTGAAATTTCATTGTCCAGATACCTCGCGGACTCGTCCATAAGCCACGACTTATTAGCCGCACGCATCCGATAGTATGTTTACAGCTTAAGTCAAAAAAGGGCGCAGTTACTGATTAGCATAAAGTTGGCATTCGAGGAAAGTGATGGTGCGGCGCGCGGCGTGTGTTAAATCGCGCGCGCGTGCTCTGCATCGTAATATCTTAGGCGATGCGATGCAGAAGTACTTACCTACCTACTTATTAGACCTGTGTGAACAGAGCGCTGGTGGTGTAGTGGTAGCACCCAGGTCGTGGGCTCAAACCTGGTCGTGCACCATGGAGTTTTTCCATTCGAAAAATTTAAGTGCGCAATGCCGGTGCTCAGGAAAACATCGTGAGGAAACCGGCATACCTACCCTAGAACCAAAAATTCGAAGGAGTGTGTCAAAGGTTAGTATTCTTATAAGCGGCGACGGGCTTGCAACCTTCAACAAAACACTTCACTCTTCTAAAATAAAATCATGAACACTATTTAGGTACTTACCTACATTTCAGTGAGATCCATTATAAATAAATAAATAAAATGTTTCTTAAGAGTCAAGTCAAGGTGTTTAGACAAAAATGATACTATCTTCTCAGCTTAGTCAGGTGTAAAAGAAATTATGTCTTTCCTATCAACCTTTCGAAAGTATAGACCAACAAATGCACCAAAATGTCTAGACACCTGCGATTAAAAGCAGGTTTGTAAAGGTTTCAGTAACACGGATATCCACTTCCTCCGCCATATTGAGCGAGTGAAAATAAATAAGTTAATGTCGGTCCGTTACAAATGCCGTTATTACATAACCTTTCCTTTCGTTTGGGAAGAAACTGATACGAATGAAAAAGTTGTCATTGTTTGCAACAAACAATTTTGTTATTCTCGATAATATTAGTTAATTTAAAATCTAAAATATCAAATCGAGGCTGTTTTGTTCAAAATTCTCGGGATTTCTTCCGACGGATTTTGAAAAGAACACCTTACCTAATTCACATATTTTACACTTGCCTCAAGAACTCTGACTTTATTTGAACATTAAACACCAAAATTACGAAATAAAACTCAAAATAACACGAGAAAAAATATAAAAATTAGAGCCACAAAGCTGACAGTCGAATGCATCGTAGAAAATCTTATTCCTAAGTTTCCGTGCTTCTCTACCACGTGACGTGGAATATTAAACGCGCGTGACATTACCGCCAAAGAGGCCGCATCCTATAATGCAACCTGCATTAAACATTGTCGCCGCCATAAAATAAATACTCCACGTTAATGTCAGTTTAATGACAATGCGCCCGAGCATCGATCATGACGGTGGGCCACGAAACTTTTTTATCGCGTCACTACTGAACGATCTAAAACAACTTTCCTAGACAACAGTCTCCAGTGAGCAAAAATTTTCTCTTGACGCTGTTTAGAACATCCTAAAAAAACATGATCAAGACAGCATTCCCCAGGCTCGGTAGATATCTCCTCAGATCTCTAGTTAATTAGATCTTTGAGGATATCTAAAGAGGGTAGAGGCACGTCTAAACATGACATTTGGCATATGCCCACATTTTGCACATTGGTTAGTATTCCATACGTGACAGGTTGCAAGCCCATCGCCGCTTATAAGAATACTTAGCTATGACACACCTTCGAACTTTTGGTTCTAGGGTATGCCAGTTTCCTCACGAGTGTTTTCCTTCACCGTTTAGAGTACTTACCTACTGGCATTGCGCACATACATTTTTAGAATGAAAAAACTCATTGGTGCACGACCAGGATTGAACCCACGACCTTGGTGGACCAGGATCCAGTGCTCTGCGAACATTATCCTACTAATATTATAACTGCGAAAGTTTGGAATGATGGACGGATGTATGGATGTTTTTTGCTCTATTACGCTGAAACGGCTGAACGGATCTGGATGAAACTTGGAATACGCGTAATTTATGACAGTACCTATAACACAGGATACTTAGGATAAGTCTTAAATAAAGAAGCTAGTCTAAATTATGCTTGGAGCGTCGCGTGGTGTTCGTGGCTCAAACACACAGCGCATGCGTTTTATTATATTACCTGTAATGGCTGCTATTAGGGCGGGGCGGAAGGATTTAATAAGCGAGCGGCGCGGCCACGCAGGGAATTGCGATGTTCGGCGTACGCGCAGACCCCCGGGCGATGTAAGGCGGGGAAAACATCGATGATCAGGAAAAGAGTTTAAATGTATTTATTTATTTATACTTTATTGTACAAAAACTATAAAAAAAAGTGTATGAAAAAAGGAGGGCTTGATGCCTAAGGGCATTTCCTACCTACCAGTCAACCTAGTTTAGAGCAAGGAACAATAACAAAATTAATAATCTAAAACTATGAGATCGATGGCTATGAAATAGCTAACATTAGAAGAAATAGCGGATGTTAGTATTCCTTCTCTGCCTTCTATAATTATGCCAGTAAGCATACCTAAGGTAAGTTGATTGGTTAATTCGGCGTGGCGACCCTTCTGAACTATACAGTTAATGAACTTTCCTAACTTTGCAACTACGCCCGCATGGTAACTTGAAAAACTAAAAAAACTATCCCACGGGAACCGTACATTTTTCCGGGATAAAAAGTAGCCTATGAGCTATTCCAGACTATAATCTATATCTGTGCCAAATTTCATCCAGATCCGGTTAGGTTAGGTTAGGCTGTTTCAGCGTGAAAGAGTACCAAACATACTCGTATATCCACACATCCATACATTTTTACAAACTTTCGCGTTTATTATATTAGTAAGATGATACATACTAATAGTGGTTAAAACTGCAGATTCTATTACACAGACATTAACATAGACACCGGCAATGCCTTCTTAAAGGAACATTAAACTTTAATGAAATTTAACTCCGGTTTTATGAGCTCATATATTTTATCGACACGATGATAAGCGCGGCGCACGATGAAAACCGTGCTTTCACAGCCCTAGGGCTATCGTTATTTATTTCCCATTCAGCGTGCTCGCTCCATTATTATTGTTCCACGAAAACTTGGGAGAAATATAGTTTTGTAGGAACAATGTCGTCATGAGCCCTGTCTTGAGTGGCAAGTGAAGTGATCAACTAAAAAAACTTAATCACGACTGTAATCCCCAGGTTCGGTAGATATCTCCTCAGGATCTCAAGTTACTTAGATCTTTGAGATTTTCTAAAGGGGGTTAGAGGCACGTCCAAACATGATATTTTGCACAGTGATTTGTATTCCGTAGGTTGCAAGCCCATCGCCGCTTATAAGAATACGTCCATGACACACCTTCGATTTTTTTGTTCTAGGGGAGGTAAGCCGGTTTTCTCACGATGTTTTCCTTCTTTGTATAAGAGCACTGGCATTGCGCACATAAATTTTTCGAATGGAAAAACTCATTGGTGCACGACCTGGCCCCTATTCAATAAAAATTACAAGTCTACAAATTTGTAAAGAAGTGACAATATTGTCGAATTTTATGACAAGTGCTGTTTAATAAAACCTACAAATATGTAGAATTGTAAGAAAATTTTACATATTTGTAAATTTTCCTCGAGTAAAAGGTATTATTTATTAAACAGAAACTTGTAGAATTGTAGCGGCTTACAATTAATTGTATTTTACAATTTTGTAATGTTTATTGAATAGGGGCCTGGCCCCTATTCAATAAACATTACAAGTCTACAAATTTGTAAAAAAGTGACAATATTGTCGAATTTTATGACAAGTGCTGTTCAATAAAACCTACAAATATGTAGAATTGTAAGAAAATTTTACAATTTTGTAAATTTTCCTCCAGTAAATCGTATTTTTTTTTATTAAACAGAAACTTGTAGAATTGTAGCCCTAACAATTAATTGTATTTTACAATTTGTTATGTTTATTGAATAGGGGCCAGGCTTGAACTAAAATAAAGCGCACTTTAATCCATTTACCAATTCCAAAGAATTAGTGACACTTTCTGATACCTAACTTTTATAATGCACTAGATCTAGGTATGTACCTATCTGCCAGGATATATTTACAATTATGTTTTTGAAGTCATTAATTTGATTATTGCCTTATTTTTTGGGTGTCGGACACAATTTTTATCTTAATCCAATTTCACGAACGAGAATGGGGAAAGATTAAAATAATGTTGGAATGAAAGACAGACAGGAAGTGAGTCGTCAAAGCTGCGTTTCGACTGACCACACAAATTGGTCTGCAGGATACTTCTTAGAATAACACAATAGCATGCTGCATGTGATTATCAACCTTACCTACTAGCTAGAAACTTTGATTAGATTATTAGTTACCCCATAATTACACCAAGGTATAAAACAGGTGCTCTACATGTTGTATCAAATTGTTTCTATTTACTGTTTACACCTAAAACAAGTTGTACAATCCTTACTAATATTATTAATGCGAAAGTAACTCTGTGTTTTGCAATCACGCCTAAACTACTGAAAATATTTTGATGAAATTTGGTACAAAGATAGACTAGAGTTTGATAAAGGACATAGGCTATCTTTTATCCCGAAAATATGTAGGTACGGTTTCTGTGGGGTAGATATGTTTTTGTTTCTCAAGGTTACATGCGGGCGAAACCGCTGGCAGAAGCTAGTAAATTAGATTTAATCAGACCTTTGCATCTATCCTTAATAATTAAGTACCTATCTATAATATTTTTATAGAGGACGCGTTGTTTATTTTAAGCTAAAGTTATTACCTAAGTTACAGTTACTTAGCTTCTTGGTGTAATTTTATTATATTATTGTTTTGTAAGTGTATTTTGTATTTTTGGCATTGTAAATAATATGTAATAAGAGCGCTGGTGGTGTAGTGGTAGCACCCCTGCCTCACGACCCGAAGGTCGTGGGTTCAAACCTGGTCGTGCACCAATGAGTTTTTCCATTCGAAAAATTTATGTGCGCAATGCCAGTGCTCTTAAACGGTGAAGGAAAACATCGTGAGGAAACCGGCATACCCTAGAACCAAAAATTCGAAGGTATGTGTCATAGGTTAGTATTCTTATAAGCGGCGATGGGCTTGCAACCTGTCACGTACGGAATACTAACTACTGTGCAAAATGTGGGCATGTACCAAATGTCATGTTTGGACTTGCCTCTGACTACCCCCTTTAGATATCCTCAAAGATCTAAGTAACTAAAGATCTGAGGAGATATCTACCGAGCCTCTGGGGATTACAGTCAGGATTCGTGATTATATTTATTTTTATTTTTAATTTTTTTTTTATAATATGTTACAAAATTAAAATAAAATATGTAGCTGTAGCGTCTAGATTTTAAACGAAAATCGTTTGTCCAGCAACGGCAAAGATGTTCAATGGTGCGGAGCGGAACTCTATGGATTATCTACCACTGAGTCTTCTAAATATCTTAAAATTACAGCAGATTACGTAAATTACAATCATCGTGTTTTATATCGTTTTAATAGCCTTAAATAATAGGTCAGTGCGGCCTGCGCCCATCAAATAAATTAATAATTACCCTCGGTCGGACACTACACTACAGGGTGTGCCTTAATTCTAGGTCTCACTAATAGCTTCTCGGCTTAGCCTGTAATTACGTAATAAAGCTTTATTACGATGTAACCAATAGATACGCGTTGTTTAATTGTCGTGGTAGTTTCTAAACTTGCTAATAAAAATCAATTAAAATTTAATTGCAATGGGTTTGGTTGTTTGACCTTTCTTATGTACACTGGTGGGTGGTCAAAAGGTGGCCAACCTTAGTAGGGTTCATGACCCGTGGTCCACCTGTCAAGTTCACCTGGGTGGACTATGAGCCTAGGCTGATTTTATAAAATCAGAATCAAAATTGCAAAAGATTTTTATTACTACGCTAATCCTGCATAGACAATTCTTTTTTCCTAAAAAATCTGCATTTGTTGGTAGTAAGTTATTTCACGAAGGGTACATTTAAAATTAACAAATATTTTACGAGATAAATAAAATTGTTTGTTGCGAACAATGACGAAACGTTACGAGTTCTTTAGATTAGTCCATGCAAATCATTTAATTTCATTGTTTCAATTTAATTGTATACAACTGGTAAGAAATTTGCATCATGTACCTAAATAGCCCTTAACACATCTAAAGTCACGCATTATACCAGCATGGTATGTGAGCGATTGTAGAATATCAACTTGGATAATGAAGGCTGTGTGTGAGACAGTAGGTAGGTACTACTCCTTACCTACTTGTATCGTAAGTATATCTTATCTCAAACCGGCAAATACTATCTCAGAGTCCAAGCTCTATCTGTGATGAGTCGCACAACTCAGCAAGATGTTCCCAACAGCAATATTTATTGCTTTATCCAGCAACATCAAGCAAATAAACCAACAGACGGCTTTTGAAACTCGACGCTATGAGCTTACAGACTATAACGAAAATAATATATGTAAATAAAAGTTTGTATGACTGTCTTTCGAATAAGATGAAACATATTTTTGTCTTTATATAGATGATCTCTAGATTTATTACGCAGAGTAGGTACAGTGAAACTTTTTACTCACAAAATGCTAGGATTTTTTTTTAATTAATATAGTAATAATAATAATAAATAATGCTGGACAATCCACACAGCATCATCTAGCCCCAAAGTAAGCTACTCAAAGCTTGTGTTATGGGTACTAGATAACTGATATATTTAATACATTATATTATATGATTTGATATGGTTAGGTATAGATGGAGTAAGCTTTCCACCTATTTCTAAGGAGTACCATCATCTGAGTTTCCTCTGTATGTTACCACAGAAAATAAAGTCACGGGTTTTCTCACGATTATTTCTTTCACTGTTTAAGACTGTTTACACACATTTTTATAATGGGAAAATCCATTAATGTACGACTAGATTTGTAAACTCATCTGTGTACTTAGGTTTATCCATATAAGTGTCCGTCCACACTTGTGAAATTCTTCCGCGGCTGTGTCTGAAACACGCCCACTTCAAAGTCCCTTGAAAATCGCGTTCGCGTTCGCGTTTCGCGTAATAGATAATAAATAACGGGTTTAGAAACAATTAGAAGATCTAAGTTCCTAACTAGATATCTGAGGAAATGTTTGATGTGAAGATCTGAGGGATTTCAGACGTGATATTGTTTTTTTTTAATTTCTCTCAGAAGAGCAACCTCGGCGTGCTCGTTGATGTCTTTTCTATGAAATTTTGGTACTTAACCACGAAAACTCCTATTGCTCATGTTGCAGTGGTGGTTCCTTCAAATATTTTTTTTTAAATATTGAATATAATACTCAAATATTTTTTTTAATTTGAATATACTTAACATCATCATCATCATCAGCCTATAGCAGTCCACTGCTGGACATAGGCCTATATAGCTCGACGCATCCAGCCTCCACCAGCAGCCTTTCACAGATCGTCACTCCACCTGGCCGGAGGGCGTCCTACACTACGTTTGCCGAGCCGCGGTCTCCACTCGAGAACTCGTTTACCCCAACGGTTATCGGTTCTTCGACAGATATGGCCAGCCCACTGCCACTTCAGCTTGCTAATCTCTGAGCTATGTCGACAACCTTAGTTCTGTGTCGGATAGTCTCATTACGGATTCTATCCTTCAGAGAAACTCCGAGCATAGCTCGTTCCATAGCTCGCTGATATACCTAACCTTTTATACGAATTAAGAAGGGAACTGATTTGGAAGTTTGTCGAATGATTTTAGAATACGGATAATACTAATAAATAATTTATAGGAATTAAAAAAACTATGAACTGCTGAAATGTGAAGAATTAACAAAGGAGTCAACTGATATGGAATTATAAACCATTTAACGAAGTAAGCAACCAAAACCGAAGACTTTCGCTAGACCTTAATTTATTGCTGCAATAATCGTGCACTTATCGACATTTAATTATTAACTGTACCAGTATAAAGTACTTACTTTGTTATTTTATTGCTACTTATAAATACATTGACATAGTATAGTTTCCGTCTGTTGCTGTGGCACATCCTTGGTAAGCTCGGAGTAAAATTACTGTCACGTAAAATAGACAGAAAGCATCAATCTAATATAGAATTCTCTATAACCATTTTTGTCAAAAGAGTTCTTAATATATAACATGAAGTTCGTCCAATCGTTAACTCGATGGTCGATATTGTATCTGAACTTTGTTTCAAAACCAAAAGTTGTACTAACTGCCTATTAAATAGTAAACTAATAGTTAAGAGAGACTACGAAAACTATCATATTTTCCGTAATTTGCAAACCTGTACTTAGGGTACTGTTAATTTCCCTTCTCTTCCTAACTAGTTTTGCTCAGACATCAAAATTATGAAAAAATGCAAAAAAACTAATAAAAAACCACAATGTGCCTAGCAAACATCCGTTAACTGTTTTCTGTTTTATTTTTTATTCCTAGTTTGAGTAGAGCCACTTTGCTCAGACGTAAAAATTATGAAAAAATGCAAAAAAACGAATAAAAACAACAATGTACCTAACAAACATCCGTTAACTGTTTTCTGTTTTATTTTTTGTTCCTAGTTTGTAGTACTTAGTTTACTAGAGCCACTTGCAATATTGCAGCAGTCTTGGCTTGATGTGCACCTGCTGACTCATGAGGTCAAATACCTGGGGTCTACCACGAGCTCTTACAAACCATAGTGTTTCAGAAGCGTCACAGTAGGTACCTACAAGTTTTCTCATGAGCTTATTTATTTTATTTTTTCTTTATTTTATCTTTAACTAGCTGATGCCCGCGGCTTCGCACGTGTTATCGAAACCTTGACAAATCATATAAGTACTACATTGGTACATTGGTGAAAACAGCATGAAAATCGGTGCAGTAGTTTTTGAATTAAAGGCGAATAAACAGACAGACAGACGCAGCGGAGGACTTTGTTTTATAATATGTACCTAGTGATTTTTGATCTTACTATAAGGCGGTTATGGCATTAATTAGACCGATTGATGTGATAACCGCCTTTATTCATTCTACTTGTAGTGTGAGAATAAAATCTCAAGCTGATTCAAGAATTTCCCATCCAAACATGCATGGTCGCGGCATATTTCGACTCCATAACGACCAATCTGAGAGGCTCTCGGCGGCCCTCGGCGACCATCATTATCCCTGCCCAGAAATGTCATCTATCTACAAAAAGCCTGCGGTCGCCTATTAGCGGAGAGCACAGGAATGACAAAGTCACCACAAGAAGTCGGGACGCGGCCGAACCAAATTACACCTACAATTATTGTGGAGGCTTTTAGACGTGGCGATACGTCCACGACACGAAAGAAGCCTTTTGCTTATTCATATCGCTTCGGATAAATTGGTGGCACGATATAGGTAAGGCAAAATATTTTTTACTGTCATTATCCCCACCAACCACTATACAAAATGTTGGTAGGGAAAACGCCAAAAAATATTTGCGTTTTGTCACAATCCCCACTGGTGGGAACAACTTAGTGGGGATTATGACAATATACCGATAATATGAATGCGTTTTGCCGTTCAATATGTAACAATCTATACATATAATAAAATCGTGGAGAAGCCTTGTCTGTACGTTTGATATTTTCAAATAAAAATATGCTAAAAAGTGCTATTTAGCCTAAAACAACCGTTTTAAAAAAAATCTGTCTATCTGTTTATCTGTGCTTTTGTCACGCTAATCTCCAAAACGGTACAGCTTGAATTAAAACTTAGGCTTTATTTCATCGAAATCAGTTGACAAATAGAAAAGATAAGAATCAAAAAGTAGTTTATCTAACGTGCAGGCTTTCTATTGTAGCTTATTTAAGCTAATGAAAATTATTAAAGTGTGAGTGCAAGAAGGGAGGAAGCTTTGCAGTGGGGCGATAATAGCTAAAAATAAATAAATTAAAATCATTAAAGCGTTATTGAAGCTTATTCATATAAATTAAAGGTGCATTTTGGCTTACCTGGAAATGCTCATGGCAACAATCGCAACACAGTCGTATCGGCGAGTAAATATATATTTTTAAATCCGAGACGCAAAGCTAGTTATCTTTTTATAAGACGTAGTTTGGCTCGTTTTGATGGCATATCCGGCACTTTAATCCCACTTTTGGCTCTACCGAATATTTATATACCTTCAGGTACTCAGGTACTTACGAATTTTTTTAGAAATATAGAGATAATACCTAAATATAAAAAAAATATAATCTGGTATTTGTTGACAGTTCGAGAGCTGGGGTCCTTAGTAGTTACCTAGGTTTATGCAGGTTTTTCATACAATTATAAATCACGACTGTAATCCCCAGGCTCGGTAGATATCTTCTCAGATCTTTAGTTACTTAGATCTTTGAGGATATCTAAAGAGGGTAGTCAGAGGCAAATCCAAACATGACATTTGGTACATGCCCACATTTTGCACAGTAGTTAATATTCCGTACGTGACAGGTTGCAAGCCCATCGCCGCTTATAAGAATACTAACCTATGACACATACCTTCGAATTTTTGGTTCTAGGGTATGCCGGTTTCCTCACGATGTTTTCCTTCACCGTTTAAGAGCACTGGCATTGCGCACATAAATTTTTCGAATGGAAAAACTCATTGGTGCACGACCAGGTTTGAACCCACGACCTTCGGATCGTGAGGCAGGGGTGCTACCACTACACCACCAGCGCTCTCTATAATAATATTATTATTATTATTATTATTATTATTATAAATATATAAAATGTACTTTACTGACTGACTGATTTATAGAGCGGTGTGAACCGATTTTCAGAAAATATTTCACTAATAGGTACATTATCTAGATTTTACTTTTATCGGGTGCTATAAATCGCCAATTCCAACTCTGTATCTTCGTATTTCTTAAACTTCCCCGATTAGCACACATTATGGGTCATTATAACGTCGGGAAATATATAAAAAAGGTACCTAAATGCGATATAAACCCGTTACAGTGCCATAAATATACCTTCTATCTTCCTCTAATTGTGGTCAAAAAATAAATTACTTGTATCATGATAGGCCGATACCTCACAAACTGAATTCCATCCAATCAAACCATGATTCCTAGGAATGATAAATGCGTCATGCATCCCTGCCGCCCTCAGAATGCCAGGGTGGGGAATAGCGCGGAGTGGGGAATGGGGATATTAAAAGGCCATATCCCCGATACCTCTCAGGAGCAGCCTAATGACCCATAATTACGGACAATGTACAGTTAGCAACAAAAGTTACGCAGTCTTTCAATCATTCTTTTAACTAAAGAGAACACTACACTCTTAATCAATTCGTAGCTATTTCTTTCTACGCTAATATTATAAAGGTTTGTTTGTTAGTAGGTATGCAGGAAAGGAAGTTATCTTTAAAGCTACCCATCTGATTTCAAAAAATCTTTCACCGATGTATATAATGAACTAGGAAGGAAGCTAGTACCTACTCAATAACAATCGTGGTCTTATTTGTTATAATTATATTCGGATATTTACCTACTGAGCGTGTGACTAGCTAGATTTACGGATACCTACTTACGTGTGGCATTCGCTAAAACTATTCACGCTGAGTAGTCTAGTACCTATCTAGAATTTAGATAAATATATAGGCCGATACCTACCGACCTCATTTGTTAAGTCAGTTGTCCGCGACAAAAACGATTACCGAATAAGAATCTTGGCTGCTATTAGTATTACAGAGTTATTTTTTACTCTGCTTTTGCGCTTTTGTCGCTGACTGTACGATACTGTGTGCTATTCTGCGCCGTAATGGAGGCAGTAATAGCGGCTTACCACAAAGCGATGCCACCATTTTGCTTTTTATCGTGACTTGATTCGATTGAGCGAGCAAAATTTTGATGTTAGGTTTTTGAATATATGTAATAACGGGCGTAATACAATTGGACGCGGGTTAATTTTATAAAATATCTTTGAATTCCTATATTCAACGTTGATGATGATTTCACGTCTCTAGCTTCGCGTTCTTCACTGGTTTATTTTTGGTCTTATGCAGAGTCTATATCAATGGTGATAGAAACTATTAACACTTTATCGGTGATAGATACTCTTACTTAGGATAAGGATACTATAAAAAAATACTTCTTGATTTATTGAGATGGCTGCCGCTCTATTTGATCGAGCGAGCGAAGCGAGCGAAGATCTCAGTGGCAGCTATGCGATTTGGCGTTGTATGTTTGCGTGTATGTTTGTTAGAGCATAACTTAAGAACCGTACATCCAATCTGCATGAAACTTGGAGGGTTTAGAGATACTGCTAATCAAATTTACTGGGAATATGAGCTTAATCGGTGTAGTATTACTCTTCTATTTCTATTTATAAATAAAAACTTATTATAATAAAACCTTTTTAGTGGTATCTCGAACTAAAAAGCAAAAGAAAAAACGTCATATTTGAAGGAAGGAGCACAAAAAGTATAGGTAATATTTACATCAAAGCGTAGTGATTATATATATTCTCTTTGTTTACATCAGCGATGTTTACATCGATAGAAAAAATGGAAGATAAACATATAAAAATTCGGACGCTGGTCTGATCTCAAGGTCTGAGTGAAGAAACCAACCTACGAGGAATCGCTGAAAAATGTCTTCCAAGGATTTCTTTATTTCAACAACTCCAAGTCCTGAAAAATATTTTAAAACCTTGACCAGTCCAGTGCTAGCCCTGTTAAATTTCAGATACCTACTGTAATACTATAAAGCATAACTAATCCTGGAACCAATATCTTGAACAATGCCTGGTGAGGCCCTGAGCACGAAGCTTGGAAAGCTTGAGGAACGAACCACAGTAGATTGGGTTAGTTTCTACCAGCGCGACCAACAGAGTCATACAGAATCTTAAGGGACTCTCGCGAGTGAAATTATCTACCCCGAGGTTCTTCTGGAGACAGATAAAGTCCACTTCGCTCATATTCTGTGGTCCAGTGGCGTGAGACCTTGAAGCAACAGCTATATATACCTACAGTCCTGGACTCTGAATAACGTTTAAAACAGAAGACTAGGTACCTAAATGTTGTCCTCGATCGTTTATCTGTATTTTATATCTAAACTCTTTAATTTCTATTAGCCCCAGTTTCATTTTTATTAATTCACTGTAAATAGTACAGGTAGGGACTAATTTGTAATATACATGCATAATATATCGTTATACTCAACATTTTCTTTTCTTTGTTAGATAAATAGCAGTAGGGAGATAGTTTTCCTTTCTTAGGTAGGATAATCAAATATTTGTTTGTGATTAGGTTACGTGGCATAGTACATAAATTGTGTCCAAAAACTTCAGTGCGTGAATACAAATGAGGATTGTGGACATCGCACGCGAGATCTCAGTTCGGGGCGAACTACTAGTTATATAGGTTCTAAGTACCTACATCGTTTGGTAGGTACTATAATCATAAGTCCGAAAACTACTGCATTTATTTACTTGGATAGTGTTACCTAATAAGATTTGGCATTAGGCCCAACATACATATCAAAAATCTCAACACAAGGTAGTTCCAAAAAGAGCCAGTCGTTATAAGAACCATTGTAGGCTACCTCATACCTACTTAATTTGAATCTTCCAAGCGTGATACCTTCGTGCAGCAAAGTGGCATATAGGCAGCAAGTAATTTTGAAAGCTTAAAACAGTTTTCAAACGTTCTAGAAAAAATCTCAATCTCGGAACACAATAAATCCACATAATTCGTAATTTCTGAGAAGGTGCGTGAAATGAAATGCGTTCCCGCCACGCCCTTCCACGTTGCTGTGGACGCCACGTAGGGTTGCCAGATACGGGCTTATCATTTCCTGGACATTTCTAGGGTTACAAACGGAGTTGGAGTTATAGAGTCCAAATCTAACTACAAATTATGCCGTTTTTTAATCATTTTTTTTAAGCACCAGGTTTATTTTGGTAGGTATAAGTATCTAGCTAATATTTTGTAAATCCCAATACTTATTAACTCGAACAAAATGGTTTTCGATATATTTTTTGATGCAGCTAATTGAACCGTTTACCAAAACCTTTGCATCTATTTTAGACTTACTTATGTAGCGCCAATATATTATAGGTAACACCTAAATACCTACTGAAAAGCAAAACGAAGTTGCGAGCGGGTTAGCTAGTTTAAAATATTGTAAGATTTCGATTCGATTATCTCAATCCGAGTACTACAAGCAAAAAGTATTTCATAAGTATCGATGTTAGACACGCTGAGAGATGATTTTATATCGATAACAAAAAATGTGTTCGTCACTGCTATTGACCATGTTCCAAGAACAGAGAGGACTGGATCAGGCTTTGACTAAATTATTATTTATATTATATACTTAAATAATAATATACTTTTACTGTACATACATACTTACCGACTTTTAAATAAAAAAATAAAAAGTAACCTATGAGCTATTCCACTATGCCAAATTTCATCAAAAACCAATCAGTAGTTTTTGTGTGAAAGAGTAACAAACACATCTATACATTCTTACAAACTTTCGCGTTAATAATATTAGTAGGATAATGTCTGATCCAGTGCTTGTCTGTTTTTGGTGCAGCTAATCCAAAAAGTACAAGAGGAACATTCATTAGTCGTCATTGAAAGCTCACCCGGCGACTTTAACTCACCGCACCGCTTTTTAGGGTTCCTTATGCAATATCACTAAATAAATAAATAAATAAATAATGCTGGACAGTCCACACAGCATCATCTAGCCCCAAAGGAGCTAGGTACTCAAAGCTTGTGTTATGTGTTCTAGATAACTGATATATTTAATATATGATATTCATGGATGGATATTTTTTTTATATAAATGCACACCCAGACCAACGGAACAAATTTCTGCAGATCGTACACAACTTTGTTCCGAGGCGGGAATCGAACCCGCAACCTCTCGCAGTCGGACTCTCGCCCGCTGCGCCACTGAAGTCGTCGTCATCACTGGAGCAAAGATTTAAATCGTAGATATGCCCGGACGCCAAAAACGGTGGCACTGTTTTTACTTGTGTGTGTTAACAAAATGCCGATGCACGCACACTAATGATTAGTAAAAAATGAATCAAACAGTTATTTCACCATTTATTGTGCAATTATATTTCACGATCTTTCGTAAAAAATATACTTATTCCTTTTGTACCCTGAAATTGAAAATATTTGGTGTGCCAAATGAGCGAGCTATCTTTTCATGTGGCAACAAAACGGCGCGGTCTCAGTACCGTACGGGCATATCTAAGTAGATGTAGAGTTTGTTATTAGTATTACGTGGCTCAATGTAGGTACTATTTCTTTCAGATATTACAAATTATTGAAATTTAAGAACAAAGGCGTTTAGAAAATCAGACATTTTGGGAAAAGTTAATTTTGGGATTTGTACCAAACGAGATTGGTAGGTACTTTATTTATTTCAGTCCAAACAGGCCGGAACAAACAAAAACACATGAACACGACTGTAATCCCCAGGCTCGGTAGATATTTCTTCAGATTTCTAGTTATTCTAGATCATTTGAGAATATCTAAAGAGGGTAGTCCCGGGCACGTCTAAAAATGATATTTGTCACGAGTTTCTTGTCCGAAAAGTGCAATATAAGGCAAAAAAATTAGGAAACATTTGCATGTGATTAAAAACATTAGGTATCTTGAATGCACGTAGGTAAGGAACCAAATAATCACGAAGACCGACTCGCACTTGACGGAACTAGTTCATTACAATTTTGTTATAAGAATCGCCTAATTATTCATGCGTCTCTATGTCTCTAGTCGGTTCTTTGTGTTTGATGTGTCCAAAGTTTTATTAGGTTTTTGTTCTGCACATTTCATTAAAATCATCTTCTTTTTCTACTTTGCTTATTGCATCTGTATCTTTTGAGATGTCGATGTCACACAGTCAAATGTCATGTCAAATTAAACAACTGATTGTTGTTTTGTTAAAAATTCTCGGGATTACCTCCGATAGATTCAGAAAAGAACTATTCACTTTTATTCACATAGGTACCTACTTATTTTACACTCGCGTCAAGAATTAGGCTTTATTGGAAAAATAATCACCAAAATTACACAAGAAAATATATAAAAACTAGGGCGTTAAAGTTGACAGTCGAATGCATCTCAAAAAATCCCTGGCTGATAAAATAATATTAAATCTGGCTGAAATAGGCTATGACAGAAGACACTTTTGATTGTTCTATCCTATGAGCTTTTTACGCGTTTTTAATGAGTTAAATTCTGAATGACACTTTGACAGTCTCATTTACTTACAAAAACTGGACTATTTACACGTATCTACCTAAAAGCTGCGTATGTTGTAATACTAAGTAACTACACGATTTCGTTTCGCAGCCCGTGTCAAATCGATTCTTACGTGAAATCGATTTTTGGTTGGTTCCGACGAGGTGAATGCAATTTCGAACTACAGATGGCATTGCACAAAACACCTGCTGTCATGATTAGGTACCCACAGATATGGAACTGTACTGGATACCTACTATTAAGAGTTTACACTCCGAACTAAAAATCATTTTTACCTATGTTAAGTATATAGGTAGGTTATTTCTAAAAAAAATAGTTGTTCGCCCCGAACCCGAACGAGATTTCGCGCACGATGTCCACAATCCTCATTTGTATTCACGTCCTGAATTTTTTCGACACACTTTATTTATGTAAGTATCTACTACATACGTAGGTAGGTTACCTACATCTACGTAAGTTGGTCCTAATAAAAAACAAATATTTGATTATTCTACCAAGACCTTGCAAGTTTCATGCAGATTGGATTAACGGTTCTTAATTTATGTTCTAACAAACATATACCTACACAAATATACAAAGACCGCCAAATCGCTTGCCGCTAAGATTTTCGCTCGCTTCGCTCGGTCAATAAAATTTTACCTACTTATTAAAGATACGGAGATGTTATCTGAAAAATAGGTTTTTACGAATCTATTTTACTAATCGATGAAAATCGGAAAACAAGATGATTCCTAGGTTTCAACGAAAAAACTCTCACTTATCCAAATATTTAAAATTCCCCAATGAACAGTAAAGAGATAAATGAACCAAGTGAAAGCAGCTTCATTTCCGATGGACTTTGTAATAATTATAATTTACGATTACCTATGTAGGTAACGGCCATTTGTGTAATTGAAAAGTATAAGTTACGACTTTAACAGGTTTTCGATAGCTGCGAGCTTCGTAGTTTACTTATTAATACATCAAGTAGGTACCTATCTATCTATTTGACGTGTTTTGAATGTTTTAATGAATGAATGAGATAACGGTGAAAGAAAACATCATGAGGAAACCCATAGGTACCACATGGGTACCACCCTATAAACAAAAATTCGAAGGTGTGTCAAAGGTTAGTATTCTTATAGGCTTGCAATCTGTCACCGGAATGTGTGAAGTATGGTCATGTGCCAAACAACAATGTTTGCGCGTGCCTCTGACTACCCTTTTTGATATCTTCAAAGATCTAAGTACCTAACTCGATAACTAAATTAAGGGGTAGGTACTAAATTATGAGTCTTAATCTACAAATACTAGCCAATGTAGGTAACCTACCGACACAACTAGAAAACTGTTTTTATTAGGTCAAAATTTCGTGATTCAGATAAACTCTATCCTCATTACAAATAATAAATCAAATAAATAAATAAATCAAATAAATAATGCTGGACAATCCACACAGCATCATCTAGCCCCTAAGTAAGCTACTCAAAGCTTGTGTTATGGGATAACTGATATATTTAATACTTACATTATATATACATAGATAGATATTTTTATTATACATAGAAAACACCCAGACCAACGGAACAAATTTCTGCAGATCGTACACAAATTTGTTCCGCGGCGGGAATCGAACCCGCAACCTCTGGCGTCGCAGGCGGACTCAAGCCCGCTGCGCCACTGAGGTAAAATATAATAAATAAAATATGTCAATAATAAAGTTTCCGCGCCAAACATTAAAAAGCTATCAGACATTTTAATTTCTGGAAATAATTCCCTTTCTGATTGCCATGCAAATGATAATTTCCATTCAAAAACAAGAATTGGAATTGAAAAGTACAAAAAGTTCTGTAATAAAGGTCGGAGGCGCCGGGGGGGCGGGCCGCGGCGCTAATGCACTGCCTGATGACGGGGTACGAAGCCCGAGTGCCTCGGTAGGCCTGCGCTGCTGGCTGCACTTGTTTATCGATATCCACCGAATCGATATCGATGAAACTGGATACCTGCCTGAATCGCAAAGTTTGTACCTACTGCACGTACCAATTAAATCATAATATAGAAAACAAACTCGGGTTTGTTCAAACACTTATAACTCTTAAACGGCTGGACCGATTTTCATGGTTTTCGAAGAGTTGTATTTGTCTCCATCCCGAATAGAAGAATAACACGCGGGTGATAGCCAAGCCGCGGGCGGAAGCCAGTGTAGGTATATTAATAAAAAAATGTTTAGGTGTGGGAATTTATGTAAACGTGGTGTAAGTTTATCTAAGTCTCTGTCCTGCGTTAACATTGCATTGGTCTGTGAAATTTCCGCACACCCATAGTCTCATATTTGCACAAGATATAGTGAGACAAAACAATCGACAAAATTTCATCGTAGCACTCATGATAGCCGGGCAGAGATCGATAAGGCTGTCCCATCCCTATGGCCCGAGGCCCGTCTCGATATAATGTCGGCCTCACGACTCGCGGCTTCCTCTTCATTTGTATCGTTTTAATATCCCTTAGAACTGGCCCAGATTAATCTTTATTACCCGACTGCGAAGAAGAAAGGTAATGTGTTTGGTGTATGCTAGTTTCTTTAGCTGGCGCTGTAGCCTGGGCTATATCACAAGCTTTTTGTGCTTAGGCACTTAGGCTACTTTTTATCCCGGAAAAGTGTACGGTTCCCGCGGGATATATTTGTTTTTGATTTTCAAGGTACCACGTGGGCGAAGCCGTGGGCGGAAGCTAGTAACGAATATATTTGAAAAACATTGCATTGTAGGTATAGGTAGTATCTACCTAAGTACCTTGTAGCCCACTTAAACACTTATTTTATATACCGCTCCATATTTTATTCACATAATTAAATGTGCAAATGCATTTATCATGTAAATGTAATGCCAGATACAAACAAAACACCCAAAAACAAACAACCACCTTATCAGTTGAATTTATTTCGTCAGTAAATTGCAAAGGTATGATAAGAAAACCAGGGTTACCAATCCAAATTGAAACTTTCATGTATAGTATAAGTATACTTAGAACGTCTTGCCACATTGTTATTTTTCAATTGGATTTGTTGTCGGGCTTCTTGGCTTTTCTGTCTTGTGAATATTTTGGTGTACCTACTTGACAATTTTTTTGACCTAAATGCCTAGAAGGTAATTTATCTTTGAGGACCATTATTCTTGAATACCACATAAATGAGCCAACTATTTTTACTTAAGTTTAAGTTCTAATTAAATAGAGACCTGAGGAGATGTCTACTAAATCCAAAGTTATTAGTTATCCGCATTATTATCATTGCATTTGGTTATACTTAGGTAGATAACTGTAAAAAAATGATACATACATATTACCTACTAACTAATCTACTTACGCGCTGTGAGCATTATTACCTATGTAATGTACTGAAATAAAAAAGACATGCAATATATGATATTATCTGTTTAGATTTCCTGTAAATAAATGACATACCTATTCCGCGCAGCCCTAGCGGGCGGAGCTTGAAAGCGTTCGACTTAGGAGTTTGCCCCAAAAATGGCCAAAATGTCAATAAGCATTAACCCGAGATATCTTTAAGCTCAGAACTAAAGTTTTACGGCTCTTTAGGCAATAAAAAGGTTTGTACGAGCGCTGTAGTCCAAGAGACGGGACCAAATTAGTCATATCACTGTAGTGGACTTTTTTACCAGCTTGTAGCAACTACCTATGCATTATTCTTGTTTCACGTTACGCCTGAAAGCTCTAAAAAAATTACTCAAAAGAAAATAAAATAAAACTATCGTAGTATTATAATATTAGGAAAATGAATAATTTAACTGTTCGAACTGTGTTATGTATGTACAAATGATATTGGTCCCTTGTATACGTATGAAAAAATGTTCAACTTCCGCTTGTTATATACGAATGAATTTCAAACTCGGTTCATCACAACGATTTGCTCATTATTATAAAACTGAACAAAAACATTTAATAAACAAGAAAAATCGTTCATCAAACGGTTTTTAGCGCTCATTAAGAAATTTCTGCTCAGACGTAATTCGACCAATAAATTACCCGCAATTACACTTGGAGTTGTTAAAAAGTACAATAAAAATATACTGACACAATTACGAAGCCTTGCGTTAGTGGAAGTCGGCGTAGTTGTAATACCTACGCATCATTGTCGAGTTATAAAAGAGTTAATTGTCGCCATTGACGTTCTGCGTAAACAATTATGAAAAAGTGTAGCAAGTTGTATTGAAATTACTTGCGAACGGTATAAGCTTAGCGCAATTATGCGAACGGCAACACCAAGTGGCATAGGCAGGTGTGAAGCGTTTTTATTGATAACTGCATTATGATGATTGTTTGGCTACTACTATACTTTTATTTATATCTAATAAAAAATAATTGTAAGTGCAGAAATATATAGAGACAAAACGGTTTGATAAAATGAATGGCACTTGAGTTTATAAGTTATTTCGACATTTGTATGTTCTTAGAGATCTGAAGGTTTACAACAAGTGACTATATGTAGATTTGAGAAGATTTTCAAACATTGGAAATTGCATTTGTTTTTTTTTGTACGTTTTGTTCAAATTTTGTTTGACTATAATTTAAAAGTCCGTTTATAAGTTTTTTTAAAACCACCTAGTTCATTAAAATTGCTAATATTCTAAAAAATCGTTTTTTGTAACATTTTTGGTGAAGGTACAATTTCAAACACATACGAACTCCATAATCTAGTCATGAAAGAAAAAGCTTCGCATAGCAAAATAAGCTTCTAAATAAATATTAAAAAAAACTCACGTAAGAATTATGTATCTGTCTCCTGCACTACGCCGGTGATACAAAGGCTGGGCTTAATCGAATTGACTCGTTAATTACATTTATCTGAGGCTCCATTAGCGGCCGGATTCCTCCCACGCATTCTTAATTGCCGTATACTGTATACTGCTATCCCTAATTCCACTTTTGGGCCTAGATTAGATATTTGAATGCACTGAATAAGATGTGGAGTGAATCGTAAGCATTGGCTACTTTCACAAACTAATGCGTCTATATCCGAAAAAAAGTCTTGTTTAAACCAAAATGCGTTTACGAGATCTCAAAAAAAAATCGGTAGGTATATAAAAACTAGCTAATGCCCGTGACTTCGTCCGCATTCAATTAATTTTCAATGGTTTCAATTGTTATGGCGGAGACAAATCCAATAAATCAAAAATCATGTGTAACGATCCAGCCGTTCTCAAATCTTCTAATACATATATAAAACAAAGTCGGGTTTTTTCGATCGAACACTTATAACTCTAGAACGGCTGGACCGATTTTCATAGTTTTTGATTTGTTGTGTTTGTCTCCGTCCCGAATAGCAGAATAACATTTAAAAATGAATGGATTGCGGACGAAGTCGCAGCTAGTTATAAATAAACACGAGTTTGTTTTATATTTAAAGATACAGTACCTGGATGACCGAGCTTTGCTCGTGTTTTTTTTCCGGTAAATCGTGTTTTTTTGAAAATGAAACCTAGATAGATCGATTTATCGCCCCCGAAATTCCCTACATACGAAATTTCATGAAAATCGTTGGAGCCGTTTCCGAGATTCCGATTATATATATATATATATACATATAATTACAAGAATTGCTCGTTTAAAGGTATGAAATTGAATGGACAAAGTCGGTAGTTCCACTAGTACTTATATAAATTAGCGTTCTAGTCTAGACATAAGTAAGTACCTACCTACTAAATAATTACATGCTATTAAACTATCGTTAAGCCGCTTTTGTCGGAGTCTGCAATTTGTCACGCACATCGGCGCAAGCGCAGGGGAGGGGTATCTGGAGAAGAGGGGCAGTGCAGGGGGGGAATAATTGAGAGGAGTAGATAGACGAGCTTCAAACAACTTTGATATGCCGCTGAAGTAACTTTTAGATGCTATGATAATGGTATAATGTAACATTTATTTTTGGTTTTTAGGTAATATCTGGGCCAGATAGTCTCTTTCTAAAACAGGCAAGGCAAAGAAGTTGACCGTCGCGTCGAAAATGCCTGGAGGAGCTTCTGGTCCATGAAATCGCTAATGAAGGGAATCCTTCCTTTGTCTCTGAAGCGAAAACTCATCGATATGTGTATTCTGCCCGTCCTTACCTATGTTGCACAAACGTGGTCTTTAACCGAATCTCAAAAGTCCAAACTCAAGATTTGCCAACGAGCTATGGAGCGTAGCGTGCTAGGGGTGAAGAGAACAGACAGAATCCGCAATACAACCTTGCGCGAAAAGACCAAGATCGCAGACGTCGGAGAAAAAACTGCCAAGTTAAGTTGGAGTTGGGCGGGACACGTCAGTCGGATGGTTATTTATGTTGTTGGAAATTTCAGATAGAACGCTATCTAGCCTTAAACTAAGCCAAGCTTGTAGGTATTATAGGAACCAGATATGTGATAAACTAATTTTATACTTACTTTTTTTTCTAAATACATAGTAGCATCCAGACATAGAAGAAACATCTGTTTTCATCACACAAATGTTTGTCCTGGGTGGAGATCGAACCCACAATCTACAGCGCAGAAGGCAGAGCTACAACCAACTGAGCTATGAGGCCAGTCAAACTATTTACTGTATTTAAAAAAGGTAACACAACAAAAAACCAAGTTGATAAGACAAAAGGCGGTCTTATTGTAACACCTTCCAGAGGGTCTACCATGAGTTTTCACAATCTACACTCGCTAGCGACTGTAGTTAAAAAAATGTATGAAAACTTGGTACAGCCAGCGCCTTTAGCGGATAGTTGGGTACTAAAACCTCACGTAGCTAACTATCCTACGTCACAGCGTACTACAGCGACTGTAGTTTGCGCTCATTAATTTGCTTAGAATTTGGTACCATGAGTAACAATTTTGACAGATGTCATAGTAACGTACTATTACTACTGTAGTAACGTCAGCCAATCTAAATGTGACAACTCATGGTAGACCTACTGATAACCGCTTTATTATTGTAACATTTGTAAGTAAACCATTGCAAATCGTATTTCTCTCTAGGTGGTCAATGTAACACCTTATTTTTATTAGGTGTTCAAAACCATTGTCAATGTTGCCGCCTTTGAAGGGTTCCGTTGAGCAATGATGAATAGACGGAACCTTAAAATAATATTTTCGACATAAGTGCTACTAATTCTTCTTTGTTATAGATACTTTTGAATATCTAAAACCCTATCTTAACCGATAGAGTCATTTTCAATGTATTTTTTAACCTTTTAAGTTGAATTCGGTATTTTTGTATTTTGGTTCTAAGTGGTTATTGAATTTGAATTCTATGCGTTTAAAATACAGTTGATATTTGTGTACGTTTTGTGATCGCACCCTTTATTGCAGTTACAGCAGTTATAAATAGAACAATGAATTACTTAATTGAGGGTAATTTGTACGCAAATTGCTTGGAAAGAATTTTTACTTCAACAACGGTTCAAGTTTTTTGTATTCACTTAGTTTGTATACGATAAAAAGGGTTTTAAGGTTTTAAATGCCCATTGTTATACTGTTTTAATTAGAAAGTAGGTACCTAGGCTCAGTCCGTAACTTTACTGGCATGGGAACTCTACCAACCTCTCTAAATAATAAAATAAAAATAAAAAAATAAAAAAAATAAAAATAAAAAATAAAAAAGCCTTTATTTGACCAAGCTAATCTAAATTGCTAAGTTAATTACTTTACTAAAGTATGGTTACATACTTCAAGTTCAATTTCTAATACTTTTAATACTAAATGACTTATTTCTAGTTCAAGTTGCCTTATTAATATGTATTAAGCTAGGTCCCCAGGTTGGGTAAAGGCCTCCTCCAAAGTTGCCCATTTTTCTCTGTCTTGCGCTATTTGCCACCAGTTCGAGCCAGCGACTTTTTTAATCTCGTCGTCCCATCGGGTAGAGGGTCTTCCTCTCCTTCTTTTTCCTTGAGGTCCAACCTCTCTACTGATTATATATTTTATATTAATTGTATGATGATTATAATCTCCTTCGCATCGTAGAAATTAGACGCGCATTTTGGTACTAAAGGTTCTTATGACGATTATTTTTCGTTATTTTCATTATTTTTCGTTATTTTCATTATTTTTCGTTATTTTCATAATTTTCGTCATTGTTCGCAACAAACACTTTTGGTTATCTCGTAATATATTAGTTAATTTTAATGAAATAACTTATTGTCAACCAATCTTTTACTGCTTTATCTTCTGTCAAGCTAGACAGAACAGTTCTAAAATTAAGGTTAAAAAAGTTTTAAAAATAACGCCCAAAATAACAATTGAGAAGAACCACCTAAATTGCTAAAAAACACATCGGAACTCATTTTTTTCATCAATTTTTTTACGTACCTACTCTTCTTCTTCTTCTTCAATTATGGCATCTGTCTCTTAGACAACAATTTTGCCAGTGTCAAGTGTATTTATTTATAAGTATTGTCAACGTCACAGAGTCATAGTCAAGTTGTCAAGTCAATTTTAAACAAAAGATGGCTGTTTTGTTGAAAATTTTCGGGATTTCCTCCGATGGAATTTGAAGAGAACTATTCACTCTAATTCACATACTTTACACTCGCGTCAAGAACCCGGGCTTTATTGGCAAAATAACCACCAAAATTACGCAATAAAACTCAAAATAACACGAGAAAACATATAAAAACCAGAGCGACGTAGTTGTCAGGCAAATACACCGCAGAAAATCTACGTACCTACTCGTAAGACGCTTACCTTACCTATGCAACGAACGCGTTGAAGTCTTTTGTATGGGTGATTATTGAAGGGTGATCACATGTCATGTATTTTGGCCAGATAATAATCAAATGTGAATAATCAAACAATAATGAACGCATGTTAGTTCTGTATCTAGATGGTATGCTATGTATATATTTATGAAAAAAAGTAGGTATGTACTAATTAATCAATCAGCTATCTGATTCCCATAATAAAAGCTTTGCATAGAATGTCCACCAATATTTTTATTTTATATCTACACCTCAAACTCATTAGTTAGTAGGTATAGTGATATAAGTACTTACCTAGTTATACTCAATGTAAATGCACAAATTGTTTGTAAGTAACATAATACTGTAAGTGATTATTTTATAATATTTAGCACTGTTATCGCCTGAAACACAGGATTACCTAGTTCAGGCTACATTATTTTACCTAGCTATGTTTAGTCGGTTAGTGCACCTTATGTACCCTTTGTCTTATTTTATTATGCTTTTTTGAATAAATTTTATTTTATTTTTTTCCTTTTTTTTTATTACCTACCTCGCAGTCGGGTAAAAATCAAACAATAGACAGAATTCATAATTATCTCACATGGCAGCTGGAAACAGGTACTGGCGTGGTCTGTGTAATTCCTGCGTTCAATTATAGAGCAATTTCCCCGGATCGAAGGGCGGGGTAATAACAGCGCCAAAACAGAGTTGTGCTAGGACACGCTATCCTGTCACGTACGGTTCAATGAGGTGCGATATTTTACAGGCCTGTAAAAGCACTTTCCATCTTAAAGCTGGGTATTTTTGACTATCATCGTGATACGGTTAGCGCGAGAAGTTCAAGATTCGATTCCCGTGCCGGGAGGAAATATGTGAATGTTTATACGGATTACCGATTCATTTCGTTGCTTTTGTTTTCTGTTTTTTTAGTTGCGTGTGGTTATTATAGTACAATCAATGTATGTTATTTTTTACATGTTGAATTAATTGAAACGGTTAAAATTTGTACGAGTACTAAGCATTTTCGTAATGAAATCGGTGATAAAATGAAATATAATTATGAACGCTCGCGCAAGCAGACCCTAGTCTATTATATCACTACAGTTTATTTTGTTTGTAATACTCATCATCTTCCTGCCCTTACTCCCTTAAAGAAGACGACAAGAAAAACACAACAGGTTCTCTTCCTCCATTATTCCCTTCCATCCGTCAGATAGTCACTCCCTTCTTACAAATATCGCCTTTCACTAAGTTTGTTTTAATAACATCTAAATTTAAAGTGGCATCCTAAACTAGCGTGCGCTCCGCACTCCACTCGCCCTGGGTGTGCACCAGACCGGTGTAAAATTAACCGTCGGAACCGACATCAAAGGCACCGCCGCCTTTGTACTCGCCGCCCATTGTCTCCCACATGTTGTTTTATACTCTTAATTTCATGTTGTCATGTTAAAAGTTTATTACTCGCATCGACTTAAATTGCGCAATATTGAGCTTTATTTCTTAAAGAAATTAACATCTTTTTTGCTGGATACGAGCTCCTTTGATGTTTATCTACACGCGATAGTCGACTTTGTGTGGATGGCGTCAAGAGTTGAAATAGATGGATGTTATTTTTTGTACTTGTCCACGGTTTAATAGCGGAAGAAGTGTTAAAAGGGTTCCAAATTGAGATTGAAACTTGAGGGTTCGGTTTATTGCCTGTCTATTCTCAGATGTCACACTCATTAAAAGAACGTAAATTCGGCATCAATGGAAAAAATGTTTAGATATTTCCTTTGTCAGTGGTCAAAGATAAAAAATAAATAAATAAATAAATATGATCACGACTGTAATCCCCAGGCTCGGTAGATATCTCCTCAGATCTTTGAGGATATCTAAAGGGGGTAGTCAGAGGCAAGTCCAAACATGACATTTGGTACATGCCCACATTTTGCACAGTAGTTAGTATTCCGTACGTGACAGGTTGCAAGCCCATCGCCGCTTATAAGAATACTAACCTATGACAAATACCTTCGAATTTTTGGTTCTAGGGTATGCCGGTTTCCTCACGATGTTTTCCTTCACCGTTTAAGAGCACTGGCATTGCGCACATACATTTTTCGAATGGAAAAACTCATTGGTGCACGACCAGGTTTGAACCCACGACCTTCGGATCGTGAGGCAGGGGTGCTACCGCTACACCACCAGTGGTCAAAGACCGAATCAAAAGAGTTTTTTTCCTTACTAGCTTCCGCTAGCAGCTTTGCTCGCGAGGTACCTACATAAAATACAACCTATGTAACTGAGGGATAATGTACCATTCTAATGGTAAAACAATTTTTGAAATCGGACCAGTAGTTTTTGAGTTTATTCGTTACAAATAAAAATACAGTGATTTATTAACACAGTAAGTAGGTATATTCCAGGTGAAGCCGCGGTGCGGATAGCTGTTGTTAGTCTAAAAACCTTCGTATAAATATGAAGCTTTGTAAGAACTTCGACCTCTCTGATGTTCAACCTCTCAAACCTCTACAGGAGAGGAGCAGAACATTGTTAATTTCATACAGCTTGATATCGAACAATTTCACATCATATAGCTCGTATAACGTGGGTACCCGTATCAATACACTCATTAACACTCCAATATGTCTTCACACGTCTTATTCTCAAGAAGTTTTACGATTTAGTTTGAAAACATTTTACCACCATGTCGAATCTGGCACTGCGAGAAGTTCCAACACCATTGTTGTGTAAGCCGTGTTTAGCATCACTATGTGTCAAAGAATCTTGAAGGGTCAAGTTCGGGTTGTCGGCGTTTCGTACACTCGACCCTAAAAAAAGTTATTTTGATATTCCATACATTGATGGTCAGTTTGTACACTCCTTCTTTAAGGTTGAAATTGGCACAGAAAAATATACAGTTCTTGGCAAAAGTGTTACGTGTTTTTAATACAAACAACAATAATCATCATCATAATTTTCCTTCCCTTATCCCAGTGAGTGGGATCAGCACAAGATTTAAACAGTAAACAGGATACTTAATTATTTATATACAAGGTGAGTTTTTGGTCAGTTTAAAACCGGAGCCCACGCAATCTATAACTCTGTAACCCTACTCAAAAAAATATGAATAATCAATAAATTTTTTTGTTATTAATATAAATTAATTAATATTAATATCACGAAACTTACTCGAGGGGTATTTATACAAATGTACTTAATATCATGTCAGTAATCCTTACCTGTAAAAGGGTAATACGGCAGGTAGGTACTAAGAGAAGGAAGCATAAAAAACGAGATAGTAATATTCATTCTAAATATTTAAAGTTTACAGATTTTTGTTAATAAATGCTGATTATTTCTTAAACAAAGACTAGTTTCATTGAAACCCTCTAGGTACTTATATTTAAAAAAAACTGAAATAGTAAATAAGGCGAACGGTATAGATTGTCGAACGAGTGTTTTTATTGTGTTTCACAAGAGAACTGCACAAATTTTAATACTTAGCCCCAAAGAAAAAATTTGTAATACTTATCGTAATAAATATCCTGTTATTTTTGGTCAATACTAGTTTATTTCGCATAGAAAACACTTTTTACTCCGACTGTCCAGGTAGCCAGTGTACAAACTGCCCCAAAATTTTTGTAATTTGCATAACGAAAGAGTGTACCAACTGCCGACAACCCCAAGTTCAGAGTAGGGATTTGGGTGGTTACGTGTGACTTATTTCAGTGAGTGACGACACGGAAGGTGGCCATATAAGTCCCAGATAACTGATAGACTATTTATATACTTTTTTTAGTAAATACATACATAAAAAATTAAAAAATAATAAATACAAAAATTCGAAGGTATGTGTCATAGGTTAGTTCTTATAAGCGGCGATGGGCTTGCAACCTGTCACGTACGGAATACTAACTACTGTGCAAAATGTGGGCATGTACCAAATGTCATGTTTGGACTTGCCTCTGACTACCCCCTTTAGATATCCTCGAAGATCTAAGTAACTAAAGATCTGAGGAGATATCTACCGAGCCCGGGGATTACAGTCGTGATCATATTTTTTTTATTTTTTACATACATAAAATACATTGTAACACTCGGACAAAGAATATATAATACCTAACTAGCAACACGCCCCGGCTTCACACAGGGAGCAGAAGTAGGTATGTCTATTTTTTTTGTAAAATATAGCCTATGTTACTCAGGGATAATGTAGCATTTTAATAATGAAAGAATTTTTGAAATCGGTCCAGTATTGAGTTTATTCGTTACAAACATAAATACAAAAATATAAAAATACAAAACTTTCTTCTTTATAATTGATCGAGCGAGCGAAGCGAGCGAAGATCTCAGTGGCAGCTATGCGATTTGGCGTTGTATGTTTGCGTGTATGTTTGTTAGAGCATAACTTAAGAACCGTACATCCAATGTGCATGAAACTTGGAGGGTTTAGAGATACTGCTAATCAAATTTACTGGGAAGCATATGAGCTTAATCAGTGTAGTATTACTAGGTATTTATTTCTATTTATAAATAAAAACTTATTATAATAAAACCTTTTTACTGTTATCTCGAACTAAAAAGACCGATTAATTACCGATTCATTTCGTTGCTTTTGTTTTCTGTTTTTTTAGTAGCGTGTGGTTATTATATTATGTAGTACAATCAATTTATGTTATTTTTTACATATTGAATTAATTGAAACGGCTAAAATTTGTATGAGTACTAAGCATTTTATAGATACTGCTAATCAAATTTACTAGGAAGCATATGAGCTTAATCGGTGTAGTATTACTATTTAGTACCTGGGTGACCGAGCTTTGCTCGTTCTTTTGGGGTAAACGACGTTTTCTAAAAATGAAACCTAGCTAGATCGATTTATCACCCCCGAAACCCTCTGCATACTAAATTTCATGAAAATCGCTGGAGCCGTTTCCGAGATTCAGATTATATATATATATATACAAGAATTGCTCGTTTAAAGGTATAAGATTTTTATTTATAAATAAAAACTTATTATAATAAAACCTTTTTACTGTTATCTCGAACTAAAAAGCAAATGAAAAAACGTCATATTTGAGGGAATGAGCAGAAAAAGTATAACATTTTACATCGATGGAAAAAATGGAAGATAAACATAATAAAGAATCGGACGCTGGTCTGATCTCAAGATCTGAGTGAAGAAACTATCCTACGAGGAATCGCTGAAAAATGTCTTCCGAGGATTTCTTTATCTCAACAACTCAAGTCCTGGAAAATATTTTAAAACCTTGACCAGTCCAGTGCTAACCCCGTTAAGTTTCAGATACCTACTGTAATACTATAAAGCATAACTAATCCTGGAACCAATATCTTGAACAAAGCCTGGTGAGGCCCTGAGGACGAAGCTTGGAAAGCTTGAAGAACGAACCACAGTAAATTGGGTTAGTTTCTACAAGCGCGACCAACAGAGTCATACAGAATTTTAAGGGACTCTCGCGAGTGAAATTATCTATAATTTCAGATAAAGTCCACTCCACTCATATTCTGTGGTCCAGTGGCGTGAGACCTTGAAGCAACAGCTATCCTAGATGCTCCTGCTAGACAGTCCTGGACTCTGAATAACATTTAAAACAGAAGACTACCTGTGATTTGGTTACGTGGCATAGTTCATAAAGCGTATCCAAAAACTTTAGGGCATGAATACAAATTAGGATTATGGACATCGCGCGCGAGATCTCAGTTCGGGGCGAACTACTAGTATTAGTATATATATAGATTATACCACAGGTTGGTCAAATCTAAGTGTACTTGCGTAAGTAGGTAACAAATCAGTAGATGTCACACCCCAAGAGGTGACAGCCTCCGTTGTCACTTGTAGCATGAATAATGCAGTACGTGACATGTCACGCGGCACGAGGCGCCGGCATGCACTATTTGAATCACAAAATAATGGGTGTCGGGAGCACAGAAAAAGAATAAAGGTGTGGAGCTCCTCAAGATACTAGTTAATTCTTCGTCACTCGCGGTGGTATCAAAAGACGTACCTTTCCTACTTCCTGCTAAAAACGCGAAAGTTTATAAGAATTGTAGGAATGTACCTATGTTTGTTACGCTTTCACGCTGAAACGACCGAACGGATTTGGATGAAATTTGGCACAGACATAGATTATAGTCAGGACTAGCATATGGGTTACTTTTTATTCTTTTTTAGATCACAGTCACGAAATAAACAAGCAAAATTAAAATTATTATGCGTCATTGTATACATACAATGACGCATATATAATTTTAATATGTATACATACAATGACGCATATATAATTTTAATTTAATTTAACAGGATTTAATATACATTAAATCCTGTTGGTCGTATTTGAAAACCGGAAACATAGAACTTAATTCGGCAGTACCTACGGCACTACAGGAAACAAAACGAAATTACGTTTCGTAAACTATCAAAACTCGTACTAAGCGTCTGTTGGCTGTTATAAATGGTTTTATCTACTCTATAACACTTCTGTTCCAAGCTCTCAGTGGGAGGCTGTATTAACACCTACCGACCGCCGCGGGACGCCATGCATCACGCGCCTTTGTTGTATCTACTCTACCTGATCCGTGCATGGTACCACGGATTTAGTTTCTACATCTATGCATCGACAACACAACAAATAAACATAAATATTTGGTGGACATCACACAGCGCCACCTAGCCCCAAACTAAGCAACAAACTTAATAAGGCAACCTGCTATAAGATATCCTTTTTTTCATAAATATCTACTTAAGTACATAAGTACTTGCTTTTTAAACATGTTTTAGTTACTCGTAATGTACATAATAACATCTACAAAACAAAATGATATAATGTAGTTCCACCCCCCATTAGGGGTTGAGTACCTATCGAGAACTATTTTCCGAATGTGGGTGGAAATGTACATAGTTAAGAACACATGCTCTACAAGTTTTGTACCTACCAGAGGTTGTTTTATTTCAGTCTGTTACTTAGGTCATCAATCATATCTACTACTTTAAAATATTACAAAGATATTGAATCGAGCGGTGCTTTATATGCCTTGCTCTGCTTGTTTATGGTCAAGAAACGTTCTTAAATTTTTACTGTTTTTTTAAACTACTTTTGGTAAACACAGTTCTAAGATAGGGACAAAAAAAGCATGAAATCATGAGTCCCATGCCAGCTACATGCCACGAAAATTATCCAAAACGTCAGCATGTACCATGGAATACCGAATACTGCAAGTTTGGGTTGACTCTTCCGTTGGATAGTTTTGTTTTTGCGAAGACTTTGCTGTCAGCGTTTTTATTGCGCTACGCTTTGCCGGCCGGGATTCCGCTCAAATAATACCCAGCTGTGAGAGCACCATCAGATCTCAATAAGTGGGATATTAATATTTCTCTATAGATTCTCGTGTGATGCTTTCATGGGCCACAAATCTGCTAATTTAAATTAAACACCTACTTACTGAAAAGGACGAAAATATACTTTACTATAGTAATTTCCCGCCTAAACTATTAGTACCTGGGTGACCGAGTTTTGCTCGGTTTTTTTATTGGTAAACGATGTTTTCTAAAAATGAAACCTAGCTAGATCGATTTATCGCCCCCGAAACCCCCTGTATACTAAATTTCAAGAAAATCGTTGGAGCCGTTTCCGAGATTCAGAAAATATATATATATACATATATACAAGAATTGCTCGTTTAAAGGTATAAGATCTAATGAGCATTGACTCGCTCAACACTGCTGTTGCTCCACCGAGCGCCGAAAGAGAAGACTTCTCTTTTCTTTTTTAGATTTTGAGGATTGTATATTGTACTTACATTTCCGATACGTACCTCCTTAGTCTACTACCACGATTAAGAAAGCTTCTATAACGCCTATCCATCCATAGTTATGGCTAAGCAAAGTCTCAACTCGTCTTAGTAAGATATTGGAATGATACACAAGCTACGGATCAATTCTGACTGCTTTATTCGTAATTGACGGTAGTACTAGAAAACATCTTTAATGAATACCTACAAATACCCAACACCTCCTTAACTAAATATGACGATAACAATGCAAGTATAGTTCCTACATGACAATGTTATGTAAATAATTAGACAACTACAATTATTTCGAAATTGCACCTACAGAAGCATCAATATACATATATTCCTTAGATATCTAGGATAGGTAGGTTTTATCTACTGTTATGGTTGTCTGTTGCGACGAGGACGCAAGTGGTAACCGCTTTTAACAGCCGGCGATGTACATGCTAACTCGAATTCGTCATCACCTTGTTCAGCGCGTTGTTCCCCGCTGGGGACAACGCGCTCGCACGGGAGTGCTGGCGCAGGCGACTCCGCGACCGCGACGTCGTCGGTGCCGGACTTGCTACTTGTCGCAACGGGCATCCCCATACATACATTTGAATCATCTACGACGATAACCGGATTATCTTTTACAGTACAAGATAACGAGAATCTCTTTTTATTATTTTTGTGCACGATCATTTGATCTATATGTCGCTTCACCGTATTATTGGCTGCAGGAACACTAACTAAGAAAGAAGAAGGTCCTAATCGTTCCTTGACCTGCCCTTCTACCCATTTATTACGAATTTGACCATAATCACGCACATGAACGGTATCGCCTAGCCGCACCTCCCTAGGCGTGCCCCCCGCGCGCCGCACCTGGTCGGCCTGGCGCGCGCGCACGCGGCCTGCCGCGCTCGGCCGCAGCGCGTCGAGCCGCCCGCGCAGCCGCCGCCCCAGCAGTGCCACCGCCGGTGCCACATTAGTCGTGGCCTGCTCGCAGTTCCTATACTGAAATAGCATTTTGTCGATTGCCTGTTTCACGTCGACTCCCTCCATGTAAGCTTTTTTAATGCAGTTTTTTACGGTTCGAACTGCATTTTCCGCTGCACCGTTGCCCTTCGGCCTGTACGGGCTAGTTGGAGTGAAAATTATATAATTTTTCGTAAAGTAATCTTTTAACTCGTGTGACGAAAACGGCGGGCCATTATCGGTCACCATTTGTAACGGCAGTCCGAAACGCGAAAACAACTCCCTAAACTTATCTATCACGAATCTGGCGGCAGTACTATGCATTTGAAAAACCTCGATCCATTTGCTGTGTGCATCTACAACAACAAGATAATGTTTTCCTTTATACTCCGCGAAGTCAGCGTGCAAACGTTGCCAGGGCCGTGATGGAAACTCCCAAGGTGTGAGCGGCGCGTGCGGCGGCGCGTCGCGCTGCTGGGTGCAGGCCACGCACGCGCGACAGAGCGTCTCGATCTCTTCGTCTAAGCCTGGCCAGTAAACATAATTGCGTGCGATACTTTTCATTTTCACTATACCCAAGTGGCCTTCATGTAACTCGCGCAATATATACTTCCTGTACTTGGGCGGTACGACAATACGATAGTTGAATACTATACACCCCTGTTCCACGAACAGATTATCTTTTCTATTAAAATAAGCTCTTTCTTGATCTACATCCGTATGATCCGGCCATCCAAATAATATATTTTTATAAATAACGCGCAGTACAGGGTCGACTTTCGTTGCGTCAGCTATATCTTTGTGACTGATAGGAAACTCACTCTCTATAAACATTAGGTATGACACGGTATCGTCGAATCCCTTACCAGTACTATCAGCCGGGCCCGGTGCCAACGGCAGCCGTGACAAGCCATCAGCTGCTGCGTTTCGCGCCGAACTCACCCATTCAATGGAAAAATCATACGCCGCGAGCCGGGCCGCATACCGCTGCAAGCGACTAGCCGCCGTCTGAGGAATGCCGACTTTATCTCCAAAGATGTACGATAGGGGCTTGTGGTCGGTGCGAATAATAAACCGCCGGCCGAATAAGTACTGGTGATTTTTAACTACCCCAAAAAATATAGCCAAAGCCTCCTTGTCTAATTGGCTATAATGTTTCTCTGCCTCGTTTAGGGTACGCGATGCGTAACAGATGGGTCGCTCTGAGCCACCGGCGTACCTGTGCGCCAGCACGGCGCCGAGCCCGTACGCGCTGCTGTCCACGCTGAGGACCAGCGGCAGCGCCGGCTCGTAGTGAGCCAGGCATCGATCGCTACACATTATCTTTTTAACACTATTAAACGCCTGCTCACATTCTTGACTCCATTTCCAATTAACTTTACCTTTCAACAAATTATAAAGAGGACTCAATAATGTACTTAGCATAGGCACAAATTTTCCATAATAATTTACTAAACCCAGAAATGCTTTTAGCTGGTGAACATTTGACGGACGTGGGGCGCTAGAAATAGCCTTGGTCTTCTTTTTGTCTGGGTGCAACCCATCTTTATCTATGATATGCCCTACGTAGCAAACAGCAGGTTTAAAAAATTCACATTTCTCTAGCTTTACTCTTAGCCCGACGGCCTGTAATCGCTTCAAAACTTCACGCACATTTTTAATATTGTCTTCTTTCGACACACCCCCGATGCAGGCGTCATCGAAATAAACCGCAGTCATAGGAACACCCCTAAGGACCTCCTCCATCAATTTTTGAAACTTTTCTGGAATACTGCAAATACCATACGGTGTACGGATATATTCAAACGTACCTACATGCGTACTTATCGTTGTGCACGGCCTAGATTCCGGAGACAATATAATTTGTTCATAAGCATGAGCTAAATCAATTTTTGAAAATATTTGTGCCCCCCTTAATGTGGCATAAAGCTCTTCGATGCGCGGTAACGGATAAGGCTCTCGTTTGATTTTTGAATTGATCGTTACCTTATAGTCACCGCAAATTCGTATGCTTCCACACTTCTTAACGACCGGTACAATTGGGGTTCCATATTCCGAATGCTCAACCTTAACTATAGTGCCCTCCTTAACCAAACGGTCAAGTTCATGTTCCACGGGTCCTCTCAACGCTAACGGTAAATTTCGGGCTTTATGAAAAATAGGTTCTTTGTCTATTAATTTCAAAGAGAACATTTTGGTACATGTACCTAACCCTTTAGTAAATACATCCGGGTACTCAAGCTGTAATTTGGAAACTACGCCTTCGTTTTTACTACACGACTGGTCGCAATTAATGTTATTCAACTGAATTTCAATATTCTTTAGTTTTAAATGACGCAACCACGACCGACCCAAAAGTGGAGGACCACCCTCAGGAATCACATATAGCGGCAAGTCGCGTGCTTCCCGCTTCTCCCCCGCGCCTTTGTAACATACAGTCGTGCTTATAAAACCGATTGGCAGAATTTTCCCACCCGTATAACCTTTAAATTTAATATTACATTTTGACAAATGGCAGTCTTTAAAATATCTCTCATAATCGCGTTCATTAATAGCCGAAATTTTGCTACCAGTATCTACTTCAAAATCTATAAGGATACCGTTAACTCGAATTGAAACTACATACGGTTTATCGTCCTCTCCGTCCACCACAATGTTGAAAAAATCACTGTCTTCACTTTCGGAGTCTAACTCGATGTAAAACTGATTCCTCCGCTGCGGTCTACCCGTAGAACGATCACCACCATCACCACTTGAGCGCGCGCTCTTACACATAGCTTTTAGATGGCCTCTGCCCCCGCACTCATCACAATTATAACGCCTATAGCGACACTTATCGGGCGAATGCTGGCGGCCACATCGCCAACACTTTTGACCTTGTCCGCGCGCCTGCTGCGCTGCGGGCTGCTGCGCCGTGGACGCCGCGCCTGCTCCCCCGCCGATGCGGTGCACGGCTGGGTCGGGCGCGCCGACGTGCGCGCTGGCGGCGCCCACTGCGCTCGCCGAGCCGCTCGTCTCTGCGTGCCTCTCCGCCGCCTCCAGCGCCAGAGCCAGCTCCACCGCTCGCTTGTAATCCAGTTCCTTCTCCGCGAATAGCCGACTACGCATCTCGTCTCCGGCAAGGCCTGACACGAACTGGTCCCGAAGATTTTCTTCCAATTTGCCTCCAAAGTTGCAGGTGGTCGCGAGATGCTTGAGACTTTGCAAGTATAGACTGAGCTCCTCGCCGGGTTTCTGCCGACGCAAACGGAAAATATGCCGTTCGGCAATATCGGATCGCCTGGGTTCTAGGTGTTGTTCGACGATGGTGACTAATTCGGTGAATGTTTTCTTTTCCGGTTCGTCCGGAGCACACAAATCGCACATCAAGTCGTAGGTTGGTTCCCCGACTACCGTTATCAACGTGGCCACGTGCAAGGTCTCTTTTATTTCGTTTAACAATAAGAATTGTTTCACTCTATTTACGTATTTAGTCCATTTTCGCGAGGATAAATCAAAACAATCGATTTTACCGTACGGCATCGCGGTAAATTAATTAAATCGTCGCCAGTAAGATATTGGAATGATACACAAGCTACGGATCAATTCTGACTGCTTTATTCGTAATTGACGGTAGTACTAGAAAACATCTTTAATGAATACCTACAAATACCCAACAGTCTTAAAGATGTTAGAGAAGATGTTAACGTCGAGAAGAATGTTAGGTATTAATGTGGATGGATACAGGGGTAGAGGTAGGCCAAAGAAAAAATGGATAGACTGTGTGAAAAAATGATATGAGTAAGAATGGAGTGAGTACTGAGATGACCGTCGATAGACGGAAATTGAAGAAGAAAATGTGTTGAGCCGGCCCCACATAGCGTGGGAAAAGGGCAGGAAGAAGGCTAAGCAAAGGCTCAACTCGTCATAAAGTGTGGTCACCTGGTCGCCCACCACTCAGCGGCCGACTGTTGCTTTTTGCCCGGCGATGGCAAATTTATTTAATTGCGTCTGCGACCCCGCGACTCGCGGTCCCTAATTGCGACTCGCGACGTTAATACGCTTTTGGCCGCTTCGTTAACAACGGCTAATGGCAGTAAATAACTTGAAAACTAGAACTTTTCTTAGCGATGCATGCTTGAATTCCATTCATGTAGATTTTTCCATAGAGTGTTTTTAATCTTTTATAAGAGGAACCATAAGTCTTTTGAATAACACAAACACACTCACTCACTGACGTATAAACAATGCCCAGCATAATATAACACCACTAGTCGTAGAGAATTTATAGAGAATGTTGTTCTTAATTTGTGTACTAAGGGATTTTTTCAAAATTCAACCCCCTTGAGGGTTTACCCCCTTAGGGATTGAACTTCGAAAAAAATCCATGTAGAAACGGTATCTTCGATTATTTCAGTTGGTAGGTATGTAACATCGAATAATACTTATCAACTTTATATAATATCCATTTTAAATAAAAAGCTATATGTTTACCAAGTTACCAACTAAAGTTCTTTGTCATTGTTATATTGTCGCAATGAATCCTGCGCAATGAATTAAGAATGCGACGTTTCGTCCCGGTGCCATCAAACAAAACTGACGCACAAAGCGACCGCGCATGACAGACTCATTCATAGGCGCACGCGCATGTCGTCGCAATAACGTGCAATAATAGCGCATTGTGTGGCGCAGACGACAAAAATACAAATTTTTAACTTTATCTTCTGTCCATCCATTCTGCAATACTGTCTTTATGAATGCCACGAAATGTAAAATGTGAATTGTAGACAGTAGGGTTTCTACTCTTTATTATCCACAACAGAAGCCCATCTTAATCCTCTCACCACACTGGTTCAAAAAAACTAGTGCTACGATAATAACAAACATCTATCCAAAACAATAAGAATAAGTAATTTTATTGTTCAACACAACATTTAGAACACCATTATTTAAGTCATAAGTTGAAATCCTAAGACAGATGCTAAAAGCGGGCATGTGTCAAATTATAGACGTGCCACTAGCTAGCCCCATTAGATATCCTCGGAGATCTGAGCCACTTAAGTGCAAGAGAAGTTTACCAAGGTAAGATTGAAATTCTTCTTTCTATCGTGTCATCACTTCTTTCAAATCAGTGTGGTGAAAGGTAAACAAAATAGAACTGTCAGTGATATCTGTCATATCTGACAGTGACATTAGTTAGAACGTCCGACTTACACTTGCGTTCTCTTGCACGGTGTCCTTCCGCCCGCTTGCCTCACTAAAAGAAACTGATTCCCATTATATCTGTTGCAAATGCTGTGTCTGCGTTTGCCTCAATATCTATCAGTGAAGGATTTAAGGCCTCAGGGTTCGCGACGTATTTTGTAGTTGTGAGCTTATTTAGTCGAGTAAAACTCATTATTTGCAAAATTTGGAAACTGATCCTCATCAGATTGTATTGTCTATACAAAAGATATGAACGCGCTCAAACATTTTCCGCAACCATGAGATAAGACCGTCTTATAGCTTTATCAAAGGGCTATTTTAATTTATTTACTTATCAGTTGCACCAACAAAAAGCCTTAATATAAAAGTTTTTTTTTTAATAAAATAAATACCTATGCAATGTTACTTTGTTATCAATGTTTCTTTGGTTTCTTTAATTATCTCCTCCCTAAGCCTGCAAGACACGAATAGCAATTGATAAGCATTCGTTCGATGTGCGCCGACGCAGTAACGATACGCGCCATATCTGACGTTTTAATTACGATTCCAGAGCAGCTATGTTTTGGGTTTGGTGCGAGTGTGTGCGTTTTAACGATAATATAATTTTTTTTAGCTAATTTACTCTTGATATTCAATAAAAGCGATAAAAATAATGGTCGCAGGCCTGAGCCAAGTAAATATTTTAATTTTTCTATTTGGTTTAGATTTTTTATACTTTTTACCATTTTGAACATCAGATGCTTTTGACGTCAAAACAATGTTGATAGAAACAAAATTTTTGACGGTGTTTTGAATTTAGTACGAATGTTTTTTATTCCGCTGCTCGTTGCCAGTACGCCCGCAAACCTCACCCCACAGTCCACGCATGCGTCCTTAATTAGGCATTCCTCCGGCGTCCGGCTGCGTACGCGCACCGTGCAAGCGGTCCCTTTGACAGCGTTGCTCCGTCCCGCTCGCACAATGCCGCTATTCATACCGCCCACCATTACACCTAGACCTCCACCTCCCTTTCAATATCAAAGGTATTCCCTTACATCGAAAGCTCAGCTTATTTTTACTTGATGTCTTCGGAGTATCACGTTTTTGCCGAGTTAGAATGAACTCTATTTTGTTGTACGCTAAAGTTGGGGGTTAATCGTGTTGATACGAAGTATCAAAGGTGTTATTTGAGTGATGTAATGAAGGGACCTAATTGTGTATTCTGGTTGGGATGCCTCGGAGATAAAGCAAGGCGGAAAGGGTCGTATCTCTTTCAAATCTTGTGGTAGCGATGCAAATGGCGATGTGTCGTGATGCGTGCTATGCTGTAGGCCGCCCTGTAGGCGCGATGCCACGAAATAATTGAATACTCGCAATCTACAGAATTATGTATAGGTAGGTGCTTACAAAGTTACCGAGTGAATAATGAAAATAATGTTCAATATATGAATATAATGTACGTACCTACCTACGTGTATAACACAGAATATAGATAGAAATTGAAAGTGAATTGAAATAATTTCTTCGTTCATGAAGTTGGGTAGGCAAGCTGAGATTTTGTAATTTAATTCAACTATTAACTAAATACCTAAGTGGTGAAAGTTTCAGTTAAATTTTATGATAATAAATTTATGTGTCGAGAAGGTAAATAAACACAAGAACTCTTTAAAAAGAAGGAAATTAGAGGAATATTTTTGTAGGTACCTAACTATCAAGGAAACAAATAAACTTCTTGGTTTGTATTAAAAAGAGTCGCTCACTTAGTTTTTTTATTTTATCAAAGCATGTCAAGCCTGAAACATGAGTTTTGTTTTAAATATGTAGAGCTAGAAAAGGTCAAGTTACTATAAAAATGTTTTCAAAGAGGATGCTCTTGTAGACCGCACTAATAAAATATCCGAACCTCTCAATTACCCAACACTTTTATTGCAGCAATTTCGTAAAATAAAATCCAGCCATGGGCAGATACACTTAATTTTATACGTTCTTCATTGTTCTACGCGTCTCTTTCAGACAGCTCTACTACAGTCTGTCAGAGGGAGATGGATTAAATTACTCCCACTGATTGCAGTGAGCCGTACACGAATTAGGCCCTTTTTTATTTTTCTTAATGCCCTGTTCATGCGTTGAGACCTTTTATACGGAACGGAACACATGCAAGTTACTGAACGCACCGGCCGGCTTCGGCATCGGCAGACCGGTTTCCCTCCTTTGCCTTTGAGTTGAAAGCCGCGCCGCGATACGAGTTCGAATTCGAAATTCAAATCCAGTCTGCTCCGAGCCGTTGCAGGGTGAGGACGCGCGTTCTTTACAAAAAACTTTTAAAATATGATTACGACTCATGTGTGATTACCAACTGTGGATTTGTGGTTTGAAGGATTTAGACATGCTTTATAACTGTGATTGACTGGTGATTTATGTACAATGTCTCGGATTTTGTGCATTGTTTTACTTGGAGCTGTGCTGGTAGCAGCTGAACTGGAGGAGTCTGAAGGTGGAAAATGCGAGAGGATCAAGCTCCCTCTGTGCCAGGACTTGGGGTACAACTGGACTGCTATGCCGAACCTTCTGGGGCACAAAGACCAGAAAGAGGCTGAGGAAGCGGTAAGGAATACTTCAGAAACTGGATTAGATCGAGAAATTTTCACCTTTTTCATTTAGAGTTGGGATTACAATAAGTACCTACAATAAGTAGGTACCTAATACAGAACATAGTAGAAAATACTTTAAAGTTTCAAATCCTGTCTTTGCATGAAAACTTGGTGGCAAGCTAATTAGTTTCGCTATGGTTTAATTTTGAACTTGCTGAAATTTTAAGACTAATGTACGACCTTCTTAAAACTAAGGTAACCTAGGGTATAAAATTCTCCAAATTTTTGGAAATTTGAAGCGCTTCAATAATAGAGTTTCCATTCGAACAAAAAAACTCTAAAAATTGCAAATATTACCAAACTTTAAACTCATTTAAAAGCATTTGCTGATTGCCTTCTAAACAAAAATTACTCGAAAAGAATCGATATTATAGTTAAGTACCTACCTACGGTCAGTAAAACATGTTAGAGCCCTTGTTGAAGGGTGGATTGAATTTACGAGCGATGGTTCAAAAGATTTTATGGTTTGTAAAGCCGATATGAGATTTGTAATGCACCCGAAATGGGGAGCCATTGCGCCCATTGACTCAGCTAGTCTCATTCTATTGTCCTGTTACAGAAACCCGAACTTAATTCACATCAAAATTGATCAAAATAATAAAAATATTCAATGGTAGAGTCGCGAATTGTAACTGAACTTTTTGACATTGCATGTATTGTAGTCCCCTAAGCTGTTTGTTTTCCCCATTGATACTATCTGTTCTTATAAATATTTCACATGGGAACTAAATATTCTGAGTTGACAGTTCATTTAGTTTTGACTGTGCTAGTTTAATTAACTTAAAGCGGCTACCAGATGAATACAAAATACGTTATCGGTAGAGCAATAATGTATGATGGTATAATGTAACATTTACAATATGGGAATGATAAGTCAAGTGTTCGTACTTACAATTATTGTTTTTAGCTTCCATAGCAATTTTCTTCTTCTTCTTCTTTGTATATGGCATGAGTCTCTTTTGAGATAAACTTTGTCAGTGTCAAGTGATTAAATTAGTAGTATTGTCAATGTCACAAAATCAGTAAAATGTTGTCTACTCAATTTTAAACGCTAAATGAAAAAAACTCAAGCTAGCGCTTCATGAAGCCGGATGATTTGCCTATACCTATATCTAGTACGTACTACCTTAGGGTACTAAAAGTATAGCGCTCGCGCCGCGTGGGCGCACGGCAGACGTGAGCGATAACAGAAGGATAAGCGCCACAAAAGCGGCCTTATCAGCTTCAAAGGCACCGCATCAGACCGAACCCGTGTTTATACTGACGAATCGGCAGATTGATGAATGGTTTCAGTTTGAGTAGTCCTAATTGGTAGCTGGTTTAGCTTCTAGTCTTAGGACTTGGATCAGACTTGTCATGATCAACTTGGAAATGCTGAGCTGTTAGACCTTACGCACTAAGAGCTCGGTTAGAACAGACACACCACGAGTATCTTATATTAAATTACAACAGCATCTTCTTCTTCTTGCCCTTTTATCACGCTATGTGGAGTTGGCACGTTTTATTCTTCCATTTCCCTATATCATCCGTTAACTCAGCACTCACACCTTTCTTACTCATGTCATCTTTCACACAGTCCATCCATCTTTTCTTTGGTCTACACGTACCTATATATATCCATTAATTACAGTAACATAATATTTTTTTATGCATTTATATCTACTAATGTTAGTAAGAAGGATCATACAAAAAAGCGCTAGGAGTCTAGGACCGAGACGAGTTTCTTGCCTGTTCTTCTCGTACTTGGGTTAGGTTGGAATTGGCACATAGATTCACCTAGCATGTAAGACGTTTCAAAGTTATCCTTTATTTTTTCAATTTCAATTTCAATTTCAATTTCAATATTGAAGAATCAACCTCACACAAATCAACAAATTTTTATCATACAGAAACAATTCTTAAACAAAATATCGTTGTATTGTATTGTTCAATTCAGAAGCAAATCAATTTATCACCCCTTCACTAACCCAGTAACTGCAAATCACAAAGAATTAATTTTCCATACAACAGCATTAAATCAACATACACTACCGGCATTCGGTTCTGATAACTCGGTATCTTTATTACAAATAACGCAACTCGGTTTATTTTTATTTATATCTGTTATCGGGCCGCTATCGCAGCCTTAAGTGCCGATGTGTATCGGTTAATGCCTCTTTATCGGCGGCATCGCTTTAACTCTATACATCCGATATATCTTTGCCTTTTTGCTGCGATAGCGAACCTATACCACTCTAAATTGGTTATCAAATCAAAATACACATTATTGCAACTAAATAAGACTAGTAATATGTTAATGCGGATCGAAGACTATTCTTTCCCGCAAGTGAACATTCAAATGGTTTACGATCTCCTAGCACTGATGACTCGCAATTCTTAAGAGGAAGTCACGTTTTGACAAAGTCTCATCCTATTTTCCCAAAAAAGGCACGACACAAAACGGTAAAACTGCCGAAAAATTCCGAGATCAAAACACGACTAGATAAGTTTTATTTCTAAGGCGTGAGAGTTCAAAATTGTTGCCATAAAAGATAGCGAGACCTCATTCCTGAAACATTAAACGTTGACAATGCGGCTCGTGGAGCCTTATTTTCTGCGTGCGAGAGTTCAAATTTGTGGGTTTTGGGCGCTGGGTAAGCCCCATAATCCGCTAGAGCCTACATAAACTTGATCTATATCTACGATCTACGGTGGGATGCCCCATTCACGAAGTTTCATCTGATTTGGTCACAGCGGCTGTTCACCTCACTAGGCAATTTGAAGACATGGTAATTAACTAGAGCTATGACTCGTAAAAAGCCACAGATACTACATAGGTGCACACCTCTACAACTATGGAATAAAACATCTTTCTTATGGCTTTTTTAATCTATGTTTTGGAAACCAAAAAGTTTGACAATTATTATGTTTGCGGTCTGTTTGGACTGAAATTCTTAAAGTACTAATCTCGTTTGGTACGAATCCCAAAATGAACTTTTCCCGAAATGACTGGTTTTCGAAATGCCTTTGTTCATGCAGTTTATGTCCTTCAAAAGTCTTTCGGCACAGTGGTTATTGTGCCATTCTCTTGACCCTTTTTTGAAACATATAAAACAAAATAAATGAGCAAAAGAAATACCTACTCACCGATTGGTGTGTAGACTATATTCAAATTCATTGTGTAAACTTCGACCAGAATTTTCAAACAGAATTTTCTATTTTTACCTCGAAATCTAAATATATAAAATCTTTAGGCTGACTGACTGACAGACACCCACAGCCATTTTCCTAGAAGTTAAAATGGGGTACCTTATTACCTTCCTTATATTAACAGGATCCAGAAGTGCAATATGAAAGAATTTCAAGAAATTAAGTCATTTAGGTGTTCAGAGATGTCTTACCTTTTTATCCGACTGCAAAGCAAAGGAGGGTAATGTGTAGGGGTGTGTAAGGGACCAAACGGCAGGACAGATTTTGACAAATGAGGTTTCAATGAATTCGTCTGGATTACAAGAGTGACATAGGCTATACAATGTCAAATTAAGAAGCTATTTTCAAATACTTTCAATCGCGTTTTTTTTATATTTGCAATAAACACTAGTTTTTACAAAAATATGAAAAATACACGAACGAAGTCACGGGAAGTTCCACTAGTGTTATACAAACAGCCGTGCCAAGGTTAACAAAGACGCTCTTAACGCTGGGAGGTGGTAATAAGCCAATTTTAAGACACCTTCGAACATTAACACTCCTAAACCAACAACTCGAGTTAAAATAACTCGCTAGTATGGCTAGTTTTGCGAATAAGATTTCTGAGAAAGTTAGAAAATAAAAAACTAGAAGGGAAACTTTACTCAGTAACTTTATAACCTACTGGGTTTTAATGTAGCATAATTATGTAAGTACCTACTTAAGTCTTATTCAATATGTACAAAAATAGGTTCTCGTCACACTACAGCAAAAGCGTGAATTTTAAATCACGCTTCGCACATCCTACTAAATATTATAAACGTGAAAACGTTTGTAAAAGTATAAGTATGGATGTTTGTTACTTCTTCACGCTGAAACGGCTGAACGGATCTGGATAAAATTTGGCACACAGATAGATTATAGCTAAAAGGGTGTGGAATAGCACATAGGCTACTTTTTATCCCGAAAAAATGTAAGGTGGGTTCCGTGGGATAGAATTGATTTTGTTTTTGAAAGGTTTCCGTGAGATAGATATGTTTTTCAAGGTACCACGCGGGCGAATCCGTGGGCGTAAGCTATACATAAACATTTCTCGGCAAAAAGGAGTCTATTGCTCAAACCGTTGTAAACTGTTATCAAAGTTGTAAAACTATAAAAATATAAAACGATATTACTACTGCATTGTACAATGTAGGGTAAAGATAACCCATTTTCTTCAAAATTACCCGTGTTTTTGGGTACTGCTAATGTGTTATTGAGAAGTCCTACCTCTACCCTATCATTAGCGCAGGTAAAGGTATAATGTCGGGGCAAAGGGACCGCTGTTCGGCGGCTGGAAGAAAGTTTTGATGCTGTTAAGTCATCCCTTGCGGGTTTTCCGTTTCAAGTTGCAACTGTAGTCGGTTTATTTTTGTATTTCTTTAAAGCTTTTTTTATGTGAGGGTAATTTGTAGATAGTCGATGGGATTAAAATGAGTAGGTTTGAAGGCAACATTATCGTTAGAATTTTGGAAGCTTCATCGATTTTCTTTTTTTTTAAATTCATTTACGAGAACTTACCTATTACTTCTGTTTTACTTTTCTCAAAAAATATTAGTTCATTTTAAATATACCTTTCGTGAAGTACCTACCTAACTTTTTATCAACCAATCATTTATTGGTCCATCTTCAGACTATCAGCTTGACAGACGAGCTCGAAAATCAAGGTTAAAAAAGTTTTTAACGTTTCGGCTGTTTATGACTACAAATTAAAATGACTACCTACTTATAATTATTTCCACTGCTCATAATACCCACTTTGCAAAATGCCCACTTCATAAAATTACCTCTACATAAAATGTCTACTACTAACATAAAAGAAAAAAAAAGAAGAACGCTTGAAGGTTCTAAAAAGCCACGTGTGTTGTGAATTAGGGGCAAAAAGGTGAAATTGTCTATCCACATGTCGCGCCGTAATGGGAAACACGGCGCCAGCTGTTATCAGCACTGATAACGTTTTAATTGGAGCGCAACGCATCTCAAGACATTCCTCTCAAAACTATCTAATCACAAAAATACCTTCAACCTACCCATGGCGCTCCGTGTTTTGAGAATAACTTTTGCTCAAAATTAATGAACAAAAAAACGTGTTTTCAATGTTTATAAATGATCACAAGGTGGCTAAACCTTAAATAATTAGTTGAAAGATTATTCTTCAGTTATATAGAACTAAAGCCGCGTTGACACGATCAGAGCCAGCTCGGACCAAGCTCGGACCGAGTGGACTCGTAGGAGTAGCTTCATAAGAGTGTACTAGGATAGCTGTTGATATTATCATAGTTCACTCGGATCATTTTCGTCATTATTCCAATTATTTTTATCAGTCAACATCGAAAAATGACGGATTTAGTGCGAAGTGGCATCGGAATTGTCGCAGACTTGTTGATAGAGGAGCTAAGACGGGAAGATAAGGCATATCGCAAAAAAAAAAATTGTAGTCCTTCAACCGTACGTTCCAGAGAACTTCTTCTGATTCGTACAGTTCAACAAATCTACTTGTTTCACGCTCAGACCACTTTTTTTTCGCACGAGACTCTTGGTTGTTGTTATTAGCCGCCATTTTGTTTTAGCTAGCTCGTTAGCTCGGATGAGTAGAACACGGTCGAGTCTACTTAGATCGGACGCCGTCGTCCGAGTGGGCTTGGATTGTTGGCAGTTGCGTCCGAGTAGGTATCCGAGTTCACTCGGTCCGAGCTGGCTCTGATCGTGTCAACGCGGTTAAGGGCGGATTAGACTGAACTAAGTAGTTTATTTATTTTATTTTGTAATTAAGTTATATTAATCTTACAACTAGATAAAAAAACATAGATATAGATAATTCAAATTAATATGTGCATATTATATATAGTAGGTAAGTAAAGTACCTACATGTTTTCCGATACAATTTTTTTTGTCTTTTTTTAAACCATGTTTAAACACTATCCTCAGGATAAATTGCAGTTATCGAGTTATATAAAGTCTTATCATATCATGTCACTTTTTGTCTACTGTAAAAACACAGGCGCTAGAAACTGGCAAGGTGCTTTCTTAGCTTAGTAATGTCAAGCATACGTTTGCATGGAAATGGGTCCACAAAATAACCTTAACGTAAGCGTCCCTTCAGTAATGTAATGGACAAGAGAACAGGCCGTGGTTGTCGGCCAAAGATAAACAGTTTTAAATGGTTATTTATGCACCGTCCATCCGCTTAAATGGTATCCGAGTGTACTTGAATTAATCGCTTTGCTGTCGCCGCACTTTTTGCAGGTTTTACATCAGCCGGCGCTGTTAGTGATTGCCCTTATATGAGAGTTGTATTTCATTCGAATACTGGATACGAAAAGCTTTTAGACATTACGCGGCCAGCCAGCCGTTTGTATATTCATAGCATCATTGAAGTAGTACCTCGATTGGTCTTCTTTTTTTTCTTTGTTTATGGCATCTGTCTCTTTTGAGGTCTATTTTGTCAATGTCAAGTGTTTAAATTAGTAGTATTGTCAATGTCACAAAGTCAAAGAACTTTAATTGCTCTGCGGAAAAAGTTGTTTTGGATCAGTGATCTGTTACGTAGTAATATTATCTCTATGTTTTGGATCTTTAAAATAATATAATTTATTCCAAAAGCTTCATACAATAATAGGTTTTGGGACGAAGTTCTTTATCGCGCGTTGTGAAAGGGGGCTAGACGGAAAAAATTCTCACGAAAAGTTGTAACGACACTTTTTGCTATAGTTGTTAGCCGTGCGGCGTGCGCGTGTTTCTCTGTCTGTCTCTCTCTCATAGAAAGCAAGGAAAGGAACTTCGTTCCATCCGGGTGTCCCTTGACACCTCTCAAGTTTCTTATTATTATTTTTTGCAAGGTTTCTGATGTAGGTAGGTACCTAAGTAAAGTTGCTATATCAACCTCGCTCAAAAGCAACAACCAATTAAAAGTAAAAACTTATCGTGTCGATACCCTTTCGGTAAAATCGTCGCTGTTCTGGCGAAACGACGTAACCAACACTTTTGGCGTAACTGACTTTTTAATGTTGTTTTGATCTACTTTTCAAGACGGACCGATCTATCTAATCGGCGTAGCTCTATGTTTTACCTACGTCTAGATGAATATTTGACGTATCTACAATTCTTAAAAATCAGAATCATTACAAGTGACCTAACTGCACTTACGACGTTTTGTGAGATTTTTTATCCTTACGAAATTGACTCAATCATGTCGTAAGTGTAGCTTATGTATAATTTTTCGTGAAGGGAACGATACGGTTAAGACTAAACTGGAAGAAAAATACGATAGACATCTAGAAGAAAATAACCTTTTTCGGGAAAAAGGACCTGAATGTAAACAGCAGTCAAAATTTGCTCCGGATAATGTACAGTGTGCAACTTTCGACCAACTTACCAATTTCCAACGAGAATGCGATATTTTACAAGACGCGTTTGTCCAATTATAACTTAACAATTTACGACCACAAATGATTGTTATTATTTCACTTGGCATGACGGCCAGAGCAAAACAGGGGAATCTGTGTGAGGAAAGTGTCTACGGCATAAAATATATTCTTTAAAAAAAGTGATGAAAACGGCTTTAAGTTCGTTTTTTGTTTGCTAATGACTGCAGTGGACAGAATCGTAATTCGATTGTAGCTTGAACTTTGATGTATACCTGCAACAACTGCAGAAGTGTTGAAGAAACTACGTTACGGTTCTCTGTGCTGAACCACGGTCAAAGCAAAGGGTATTCATCACACAGTGCAATCAGTTACGCTTTGAAAAAATCTGAAGATGTTTTTGTGCCTGTGCAGCTTGTACCAATATTTAAACTGGTAGAAGCAAACCATATCATGTCATCGCCGTTGAACATACCGATTTTCTTAATTCCAAAAAACTTTCTGCTGATTTTAGCTTATCCTCAGTGCGAAAAGATGATTCTGGATCTCAGCTAAACTGGACCGAAATGACAGAATTTTCAGTTCGTAAAACAAATCCTACCACGTTATTCTTCAAAACAAGTCAAAAAGAAGCAGTTTACAGATCGTCTAAATTAAAGAGAAATAATCTGTCCGATTTTCTGCGCACTGGAGTTAGCCCACTCAATGAGATGCAACCGAAAACCTCCAAAGAAAAATACGAAAATTTAATCTCGTTAACTACTGGTAAAACGCCAGTCATCAGATTATCCGAGCACGTGAGTTTTTACAAATCTCTTCCACATCTTATACTCCATACTAATATTATAAAGAGGAAAGTTTTATATTTTTGTTTGTAACGACTAATCTCAAAAACTACTGGACCGATTTCAAAAATTCTTTCACCATTAGAAAGCTACATTATCCCTGAGTAACATAGGCTATATTTTATATAAAAATAGTGATACTTTTGCTACCCGTGTGAAGCCGGGACGTGTAGCTAGTCACGAATAATTTGATGATTGTAGTAACACTAGAAAAAAGCTGATGATCTTCAAACGGCTGAACAGATTTTCATGATACATGGCTAAGAACACTCGGAATAAAATTATCTATGACACAAAAAAACTAAACGAAAATAGGTTCAACCGTTTGGGAGCTACGATGCCACAGACAGATACACTGACAGACACTTTAAACTTATAACACCCCTCTTTTTCGTCGGGGGTTAATAAAAAATGGTGCTAATGATAATAATTACTTATGGTATTGTAGATCTGATATCTATAATATTATTAAACTATAATTGATTAAGAAAAACGTATTATATTTTAAAATACACAGACCTATCTGCAATTGACTGAAAAAACATTTCAAAATAAAGTTCTGACGAAGTGTCGTATCTGCTTTACATTACTTTATTTAATAAACCAATCATTGAAATAAAAGTATCAATACATTATCAGAAAGGCCTTGAATTGAAGTATATTTGTGTGCATTTTCATTTGAATCGCTTCATAATCATGAGAGTTACAGCTACAAATAGTCACAGTTGTATGCAAATCGTCACAAAAATGCATTTATCTCCGAAATACCTTTTTGTCAGTTACATCAATTCGTCCGGAGAGCGACGAAATGACCTATATCACATTCCATTCTATCTTCACATTAAATTAATCTCGATAAATCGAAAGCCTTCTCTCGGAGCCGGAATCAACCAATGTCATAAATTAATATGGCGTTCGTTTACCGGAGATTACTGTTATCAGATATTTAATAGGGTTGAATCAATTTATATTTTCAATCATTTGAGAGCATTACATTTTTAAAATGGAATAGCAAAAGCACAAGAACGAATTCTAGTGTAGTCTTTGATGTTAGTAGGTATAATCTTTTCATCCAGCTCAGTTTGAATGGTCAAGACTAGACTAGACAAAAATGAGCAAAATGAACGGGAATTACATTTCTAATCGATAAGTCACGACAAAATAGGACGAGTGGTTAGAAAAAAACTATACCTACAATATAATGTAGAGTCATTCAAAACTATAAAATGATCAACAGTCTATTGACACGCTTTTCTAAAAAACTGAAATGGCCGGCTTTAGACGTGCATGGCGTTAAGTTCCAGGCAGCCCTACCGTGCGTGTCGGATGGGAATCGAACCCGGCGTCTAATTGGGCTACATTCCTTCGCCTCCCACCGAGACCATCGTCGCCCTGACCTTCTACATTAGAATATCTCTTTCTAGGTAATAAGTATTTCTGTATTTAGCATTACTTGGTAATTTTTGACAATAAGCTCTAATTTTGCGTCGATAATTACCTAAACTTTTTTTAACTACAGATTAAAATAGCGATATTTTTATACCACAGATCAAAATATTTCGGGGTTTACATAAGGTTTGTTTTATTGAACCGTGAAACGCCGTGAACCATTCAGTAACTGTACTTTGACCACCCCAATAGTTATATTCAATGCTACGATTACGATAATTAACTCAAAGACATTACAAAAGGCTATATTTTCCAACATAGTGAATGCGTACTTACATAAGTCGAGAATTGAGATCGTTATCAAATCGATAATATAGAATCGATAGGGCAGATGTTCAGAGCCGTTTCTAATTAATCGATTGTACGATCAGTGATCGAACTGTTCATTAAATAGTTCTGAATTTTATAATAATTGCTTGGAATAACAGGTGGAACGAAAAGGGATCAAGTGCAGTTGATCCTACTTAATCCGATAGGTAATATGCCTCAGCTTTAAAAACCATTTTTATCCTGCGTTTTTCGAGTTTGACTAAATCTGTGTTAATCACGACATGGTAGGAATAAATCGCATAAACATTAACATAACATTACAAATAGCCGTAGGTACGTGCATTCGCGACGCCATGTTACACGATTGCACGGGCACTAACCATTTCTAGTAGGTACCTAAGTACTTTAATACATTAATATGTCTGCAATTTGCAGTAGAGACCCGGTATTCAATACATCGCCCCTTTGAAGCAATGAATGGAAATCCAGTATTAATGATCTCATACAGCGAGTAGCTTTCACCAGCGCCAGTCGCGGGCAAACCTTATAGTAATTAAACCCGCCGCTATTGATATAAGTATGATATAAATGTAGTAGATCGAGCGGCAAGACCGCAAGTCGAGGGCGTAGTCAGTGTGGAATTGGAGGGGCACAAGACTCGGGTAAGTGCCCCTTGGCTATTTTAGACAAGCGCAACTAAATGTGCTAAAAATTCACGCGATCCTCTTCGCTCACTACAAAAGGTTTTGGTTTAGGTTGTATGAATTAAGTTGCTCTAGGAAAATAATGATTAGGAGAACATAAATATTTTTTTTAAAGTTAATCATTGACAAAACAACTAGGTACGCATTGTATGAAAACTTTTTTGCCAAAAGGTAAAATCAACATCTAAAAAAGCCTTACTAAAACGTGACATTGGCGAAGTTGTGGCTCCTTCCACAAAGGCCACTAACTAAGAATTGAATTGATATCTTACTTAATCTCGTCTCTGTCACAGGCGAAGGAAACACGATTCACGAAGCATGAAAAGCTAGATAATATCTGGCATATTATGCCGTTGCTAAAAGTTAGAAAACATCCAAGCGATAAACACCGCTGGTGATGCGGTGTTTATCGCTTGGATGGCTTTCCACAATTTTAGAAACTTTATACAATAAAAACGACTAAGAAAACTACGTCACGTGCCCTTGAACCCTGAAGTGAGCACTAAATCCGGCCCTGGCGCAGGTCATCGCACTCGCTACAGTAAAATAAAACGATTGGCAGCGCGCATCGCCGCAGTAATCGCTGTGATCTCGCCGCGGAGATAGCGAAATAAATCATCATCAGCACGGGAGTACGTACATTATATCAGTCACCAGCCTTATTTTTTTTGCGTATAACTGAACTACCTACCAGTTAGTCGATTCTGTAAAATTCAAACATCAACTCGCATCTCACATCGCAATTCACTCTCACTTCGCCTAGGGTTCAAAATGACATTTGACATTGACCTTTTTATTTGACACTTTGAATCGGGTCCGAGTGCGAAGCGAGCTTCGAAGTGACTTGGGAATTACCGTATAGAATGCCCTTCTTACGTCATCTCATACTTTATCTGTCAAAATCTCCCCGTCAATTTAGTTCAACTCGCTGACACGCTCGCAAGAGTGGCGCTAGTGTGAATGCCAAGCAAGAAACTCACAGCAGATTCAGATTCGAAGTTTAGAATAAGGTCTTACAGAATCACACAGCTGTACCCCTAGTTTTTTTTGATAGTTAACGAAAACTTTTTTCAAATAGTATCCTTTCATACATTTACCTTCATCGGAAATGTTAAGGAACTAAAATAAGGTATCGTGAAAACTTGGTTTGAAAATCATTGCTGGGACTGCCGAATATTTTCGATATTATCGACCTTATTTTAGTTCCATAACATTTCCGATGAAGGTAATGTACTATTACTATTCGAAAAAGTTTTCGTAAACTATAAAAAACTCCTACTAGGGGTACTGATTGTTTAAATCTTTATTGGGCGCCTAGCTAATTCCTTGCTTACTCGTTCCTGTTTCAGGTCGTGAGATACACAGGGCATAGGTACATACATATTTTGAGTTAGTGCCCCATACTCTTTCTTTGTGTTTGAAATGGACCACTATAACAGACATTCCATCATCATTAGACCATGATGCCTTCATAACTTCCAGAATTTAATTGCAGAAAATGGTAAGTACTGCCTAATTGCTTGATTCAAAAACAATTACAAACCTACTACTAATTAAAAACCGGCTTCGAACCCACGAATTAAGTTGATCGGTCAACGCACTCTGCAATAAAATAAAACGATTGCAAGCGCGCGCATCGCTTCGGCCATCATCGCTTTGATCTCGCCGACCGATGATCGCCGGCGCAGGCGCAGCCGGCCGGCAGGTAGCGGGACGCAAGCTAGGTATGCTATAGTATAGCAAAAGTTATTTATTGCTCAATGTGTTTTAATTACACCTATAGCGGGTATTTATTATACTATGTTTATTGATAGTTGCAATGGATGGATAGATACATTGATTTATTGATTAAGGCAACTCTAACTTATAATATTGTATTTAATCTTCATATATTTTTTGATGTTCATGTATTTATTCCTTCCTACTGGACAGCAGACGTTGTCTACAGACCGTATTTGGAAGCACTGATAATGAAAAAAGTGACCTGTGTTTTTATAATTTTATAATAATGCATGTTAGCCTTTAAGGTATGTAGGTACCTATTTATTTTTGCCGATTCCAATTCTAACCTTCTAACCCTAGTAGGAAAAGAAATGGCAAGAAACTCGTCGGTCCTTGAGCTTTTTTTATGATAATTTAGTCATCTAAATAAACTGATATAAAAAATAAGCTTTTAAAGATCATAGCTTGATTTCTGTTCTTCTAGGTCTGCACTTTGCATGTTTTTATTGACAACTTGGTAATATTCCCACTGCGTCGCGCCGTTCACATTTTACTGTCTCTTACTCTACTTTTTAATCATGTGAGACCATCAGCGGTGGTCTCTCTGACTCACAGGCAGTCGGCCGCGGCTTTATTACCTCTCATTTATGTGCAATTAAAAGCCAATTTTGAATTGCTTTGAAAAGGATTTTTATAAGGTCTTTCGCGATAACTCGCTAATAAGAGAAAGATACCTACATAGATACATAAAACATCAAAATTGATATGGGAAATGTAAGATAGAGCGAGCATGGGTTACTTTTGTCACCGTGACTGTTTCGTCACTCATCGTGAGTTTCCTCACGATGTTTTCCTTCACCGTTTACCGGGCATAGGTACTTTAGAATCAAAAGTTCGAAGTGTGTGTCATGGGTTAGTGTTCTTATAAGCGGCGATGGGCTTGCAACCCTTCACGTACTAAATACTGTGCAAAATGTGGGCATGGCGCAAATGCCACGTTCGGACGTGCCTCTGACTACCCTCTATAGATATCCTCAAAGATCTAAGTCACTAGACGTCTGAGGAGATAATCTACCGAGCCTGGGGATTACAGTCGTAATCATGTTTTTTATTAGGCCGTTAGCTCTACCTTAATACATACACAACAATTTTTCTTTTGTATAACACTGGACAAAAAAATCTTTCTATTAAGTAGTTTAGATTAAAAACTCATTTCCTTCTTTTAGAAATGGACTAAAACTTAATAAACACCTACAAACCCGTAATATTACGATTCATCATAGCGTTGGTCCAAGGCTGAGAATGTGGCCCGCGGCGCCAGCGCAAAGCAAAAACGATAAAGGCTTTCAGACAAACGTCTACATGGTAGTTCGGTTTACATTAGGGCGTTTTAAAATTAAACAGGAAAATGTAGATGAAAACAAATTTCAGGGCATGGAAAGTGATTTGAGCGTTAGGTAAGTACCTACTTGCGCCCGCGCTTATGGTTAGTTTGTTTTAGACAGAGACAAGGCACAAGTTCCAGACATGCAAAAATGTAAGATCACTTCTTCAACTACATATTATATTAAGTAAGTAAGTACCTACTATAAATGTATGTAGGTACCTATATCTATTAATATTACAAATGCGAAAGTTTGGATGAATTGATGGACGTTTGTTACTCAATCACGCTGTAACGGCTGAACGGATCTGGATGAAACTTAGAATACGCGTAGTTTATGACCTGGAATAACACATAGGCTACCTTTTACCCGGGTAGGTACTAGCGAGCGGAGCCGCACTCGGTTGCTAGTATATAATACAATCACTAACGTAAATTGGTCGAACGCTTTCGTTGAACGTTTCGATTGCCACTTGTTTAAAGGCACAGACGCGGCCTCACAAATTGCCCCCCTAATTACCGCAGGTAGGCGGCCACAAGGAACACGATCTTTCCTTTTTTTTTTGAGCAAAAAGTGCTAAGTTATTCAAAAACAGGTTAGTTTTATCCATAAAATATGATTTTGGTATTATTTTTTTTTTATTTACTGCATTAGATATAACTATTGAATCCAGAAGTGGAGGGCTGTGCGATTCTACTTAATTTAATAATTGTAAAAATATCAAATGCCAATATCAACTGTTTTTATTGAGTATTTTTTGTACTTTTGAATGTCGCAGAGTAGAGAAGGTAGTTTTTAACCCGCGGTTTGTTTGCACCATTTAAACGTAGTCTTATTATAATGGTAGCATTTTTGTTTAAAACTTTTAAAAGGATCTACATATATGGGTAGGTACCTACCATAAAAGAACATTAATACAAATAATATTTATTTTTTACACTTGTGCTTTTTTTTTGTTTATATACTTATCAATAAAAGTAGATAGATACCTACATAATAAAAAAACTTAAATCTATAAATAAGATGTGCAAAAGGCTGAAAATAACTTCTTGAAGCGTTTAACACAACGCGTATTTGTCATCTATTTCTGTGAAGGGGGATTATACTCATAAAGTTTCAAGGCAAAAGAGACATTTTCGTTGGTTTGACATTATGTCATTTATGTCACATATTTTCCGATAAAGCACCCTTGATTAGACTTTACGGGGATTAATGTGACATTTTATTGGTTCATTAAAAATACTTTATCCAAACTTTTAATAAACATTTTGTAGACAAAAAATGGCATTTTGTATTTATTTTATATTTAGAAAATGTCCTCTTATAACGTCAACACGGCAAACGTAGTATTTTCACATTGATAGACATACGAAATGTAAAAAATGTAGAGTAAAAATAATTGACTTTCAACTTACGGTTTACCATGGTTTGCCATATTGGTGGTTACATTACAATATTGACAGTGCATTTAATAAGCTGTTTATGAAGTGTTAAGTACGTGACGTACAAACGGACGGACGACCGGCCCCGTTTGTAGGTACTCGTAGCACGCTTTTAAAATGTTAGTATGTCGTAACTTATTTATTGTGTGATTTTAGCGGGAAGGTAGGTATTTACGAAGCATAACACAGTTTGAACACGTATAACATGGAGACACATCATTCTCGTACCTATCGCTTATAGATACCTATTTTTATACAAAACTAGCTGCGCCCCGCGCTATTACTCGGGATTACACAGTTTTCTACACTATAATATTATAAAGAGGAAAGTTTTGTATTTTTGTATTTTTGTTTGTAACGAATAAACTCAAATACTACTGGTCCGATTTCAAAAATTCTTTCACCATTAGAATACTACGTTATCCCTGAGTAACATAGGCTATATTTTATGTAGGTACCTCGCGAGCAAGCCGCGAACGGAAGCTAGTAACTTATATAATGTTATATTATGTAGGAAAAAATATACTAAACCTATAATTATATATAATATCAACTTATACATAACAAAAACTTACCTAGGTATAAATATATAAGACGTTTTCACTAATTTTTTACCCTAAAAAGCCCCAACTTTTTTCAGGATAGAAAGTGAAATTTTCTATTTTAAAACTGCAAAACCACGGAAGAAACCGCGGGCGCAACTAGTAATAGGTACCTACCATTATACATTAGGGTTTTGATTTAACGCGTTTTTAAAGCATTAATACTAAAAGCACGTATTCATCAAACCACAGCAATCACGGAGAATTGTCTCTTGTATGCCGGCGGATCGAATCGGAAATCAACCCACTTAACCCCCAACACATTCATAGCAAATCCACCTTTAACTCTCCAAACATAAAGCTTACTCGAACCGCATATTTCAAGATGGTTAATGGGTTTGGGTAGGATTGTAATCTCTTTTCAGATTCAAAGGATTTGTACCTTTATGCCTTTAGTTATAAAGGTGTGAAACTTGTGTGGGATAGTCACGATGTTCTTTGATTATTATGAATTAGCTACGGTGTTGGAACTAGAGACCGGTTCCGCGGCCTGTGATCTGTGGTTGCAGCAACGGAGTGTACAGCAGGTGGATTAGATCCATTCATCATCATCATCATCTTCCTGTCTTATCCCAGTAGGTGGGGTCGGCACAACAGGTTCTCTTCGTCCACTCTCCCCTATCATCCGTCTTCTCAGTACCTACTCACTCCCTTCTTACACATTCGTCTTTCACACAGTTCATCCATCTTTTCTTAGGTCTTCCTCTATTAGAACCATTGATAATGCTCCTAAAACTAAGAGTTATGGTGTGATGCAGTCTTCATAAATGAATAAGTAAATAAATAACGCTGGACAATCCACACAGCATCATCTAGCCCCAAAGTAAGCTACTCATAGCTTGTGTTATGGGTAGGTACTAGATAACTGATATATTTAATTCAATTATATACATAGATAGATATTGTTTTTGAACAAATTTCTGCAGATCGTACACAAATTTGTTCCGAGGCGGGAATCGAACCCGCAACTACCGTTACCGACTACCCTTTAGATATTCTCAAAGATCTAAGTCACTAAGTCTGAGGAGATATCTACCGAGCCTGGGGATTACAGTCGTGGTCATCTTTGTTTTTTTTTTACTAAATGCGCTCTCCTTCATTTCCACTTATTATAAATGCAACAGTTTATGTTTGTACTAAATCCGTTCAGCCGTTGAGATAGAGTCTCAACGGCTGAACGGATTTGGATGATTCGGTATGAACTTCTGCCTTCCTCTGAATATACTTTTCATGTAGGTACGTAGGTACTCATTGAAAAATACAGCACATGCTTTAAATGTAGAGTCGTAAAAACAGCGCGTGCGCCGGCCGTAAGCCGCCAATTAAACTGTGATAGGGAACAGAGGGCGCTTTCACATGATTTAATCACGTTTTACGGCTAGGGTTGTGCCAATTACGATAATCTTATGTGAGTATCAAATGAATATAATCAGTATCTAATTAAGTAGGTAGGTACTTAGTCGATGTATGAATACGTTTTCACGTTAATAAGTAGGGCTTGTTTGTATTACCTACAATCGTGGCTTGAGTCAAGCGCGGTCATTGAAAATTTTATTCGCTTCTTCCTTCTTCCCCATTGCTCTTGAGCAATAAGTCATAGTTTGTAGGTATTAGGTAGGTACCGAACATTTTAAGCTCTATAGCTCAATTATTTTTTGCTCAACTTAGTTGATCAATAGGTCATCTTGTAATAAAATGAGCTCCATCCCAACTACTCAACAAAATGCGTAATTGACTAGTTAACTAAAATCGCAGAACAGAGAACAACGCCGCATTTCCAACGTCTTGCCAGCCAGTCACCCGTTAGCCGAAAGAGGCCGGATATATTAACAGATTTCAAACAAACATCATTGTATCAGTTTACGTCTTGTTTTTGTTTTTAACAGAGTAAATAATTGGGTTAAGTACAAAACGATGATGTGCGTGTAGCAGCCCTACTTCCGCGGATAAATCAGGAAGCGCTGAGCAAAGCCAACTGTGGAAACTGGGCCGCGCCGGGAAATGTCTCTATTGAGGAAATCTTATTAAATTATGGTAGGAAAATTTCTTACACTTTTGCAGCTTTTCCCTACGGCTCAAACCTTTTAAAACATAAACTTAAGAGGTATCGAGTAGGTAAGTAAGAGTGCTTTGCGAACATAATAATATAGGCTTCCCAAAGAACTTCATGATGGCATCAAGTTTTGTGTCAGGAAGTCGTCATCATTCTAATCTACCACAATAAATACTTGTAAAAGAGGTGGTACATAACATACTAGTCGCAATGTGACTTCTTTGATGTAATTGATTGGCCACACATCCTGATTCAATGTAAAGTAATACGATAGTTTGTATTATTATATTTGTGCTTACTTCTTTCTTTTTGTGTGTCAAATAAAACCAATTCTTATTCTTTATCGCGGTATTTTATAGTTTCAGAACAGTAAAAAAGCGCGATAAAAGAAGTATTGCTATCAATAACTTCCTGTAAAACTACACTAGCAGTTTCTGATTACCGGCACAAGTGAACTTATTTAGCTTAGCTTTGCATGTGTGTTACATGCCACTTCAGTAGGTTAACCATAAATCTGATTCATCAATTAGCTAGTTCCCATAAAGTAGCTATCGCGGCTAAATTAAAAACACCTTTGTTTCGCCTTGCATGTAGCAAGGGAAGAAAAAAAGGGGTTTTTAAAGCTCAAAACACTTATAAACTTCTAAACATCTGCTCAAAATTTTACGAAAAAAACTCAAAATGTTCGATCGGTCGCAGAACAACTCGATCGTAGTTGGAATGGGTCCCAAAATTACCACATCGTAAATGGACTAGCTGGATCTAATGATAAGTAGCTTCGTCCAATTCACCAACAGACAAACCTCAACATTTTTATTAAAATCGTATCCTCTAGGAGCTTGTAGACGCGTCTACGAAAATTTTATAACGCGAGAAAAGACAAGACGATAGTCCAAAAAATAATAAGGTACGCCTGCTGGGCTAACATGAGCGTCACGACAAAGTTTTCTCGTGGGAATATGAGACAACATGCTCGATAAAAGCGTCGAAAAATTTTTGTCACGGAAGCTATGTTAACAGGCAGGTTCATATCCTGTATAGCACATTTTGGGCGGAAAATATTTTTTTAATGAGCTGATAAATTTCGGTGATAAATAGAAATGAAATCAGTGGTGATAAACTATGGGTTGAAACAAATACACCCCACCCAACTCAGTTCTAAGTTCGTCCATCACATATTAGGTACAAGTGAGTACCTACGTAACGTCGGTAGCGTTAAAATAAACGTAATGCGAGTAGTACGTTTTCATTGGTGCGCGTCGAAGCCAACAGTCGGTGTTTACACGGCGGTGCCTTTGATCGGTAATGTACCTATTTCACAGGGATTGTATATTCATAGACATTTTTAGAGTTTATCGTAGGGATGTGATAATCTTAGTAGGTATATTTATGCTTTATTGGCTAAGAGTTAGTCTGTTTTTAAACAGATAGCTGCGACTGTCTTGGATTTAGCTTATGAAAGAACTTTGTCGGAGGTTTTGAATAACCTTTTCGGGGCTCTAGACCCTGCACTAAAAAATAAGTCCCTAAATTTGAACTTCTCTTTTGGAGGTTCAATTTCAACCTCTCATTAGGAGGATAAATCTCAACCTCTCAGTAGGACGCGTACTTCAATAATCAGGCTTAGTTAATTTACATTTTTATTTCAATAATCAGAATTATTCCTTTTGATCTGGCTCGACTAATTATACCTACCTAAGCAGGATTAATTTAAGCTGTCGCCTGTCGTACTTAAATGCTCGTACGTACAAAGCTTCTTTGATCACGTAATAAAGGAGCTCCATAGCGTATCGTCAGGCACATACTATTATAATTATTGCTTTATCGGCGGCGTGCTTTGATCTCGTCGCCTGAGTGGGCACGTGGTTATTCCACTTTTGTTTGTTTTAACTTAGTACCTGGGTGACCGAGCTTTGCTCGTTTTTTGGGGTAAACGACATTTTCTAAAAATGAAACCTAGCTAGATCGATTTATCACCCCCGAAACCCTCTGCATACTAAATTTCATGAAAATCGCTGAAGCCGTTTCCGAGATTCCAATTATATATATATATATATATACAAGAATTGCTCGTTTAAAGGTATAAGATAATCGACTAGCTTCCGCCCACGGCTTCGCCCGCGTGGTAACTAAAAAAAAACAAATCTATACCACGGGAACCGTACATTTTTCCGGGATCAAATGTAGCCCTTGTGTTATTCCAAACCTCTATATCTGTGCCAAATTTCATTCAGATCCGTTTAGCCGTTTCATCAAGACATCCAGACATCCATACATTGTTACAAACTTTCGCGTTGATAAATTATTAGTAGGATCTGTTATTGCACATAAATAAAACCAAAAATAGACACAAAAAATCTCATCTTACTATAGCGATTTACCTCAACTCTAACAGATCATAAATGTCATCTAATTCGTCATATCCTGTCTCCACGGACCATCACAGAACCACCGACGCGATCTCATCTCTACCGTGACAACTAAACATCAAAGCGCTGCGCATGCGCATCTCGATAGGCTATTTTCACTTGTTCGTAGAAAGTGTCGCGCGAAATTGAAACTTAATGTTAATGCGTGACAGTTCATATTCTAAACGACATAATACATGATCAACGCGACTATCGGTTCGTAGCATCTGAAATCAGCGTAAGGGCTTTAACTCACGAGGACACTATGGTTTCGTTACCAGCGGGTGATTTGGTCGCCGTCACCATATTAGTCGCGCACCAAGCGTACACCAGGGTACTTACCACAACCTCTTACCAATCATCATGTTTCAGAAACGTCAAAGTGAGTGCTTCTCCATTCGACCCAAGATTTTTCTACCCAATAGGTATTTTTTTCCTTTCGACCAAAAACTTTAGATAAAATTTTGCTCATTTCTAGCCAAACCTAGGTACCTACTTACTTACGAGTACATATTCCTCATTTTTATTGTGCACATTTAAAGAAATGACACAGTGGTGTAAACACAGAAGCAGCAGGGTCAGCTGATAAAAACGAGCAATCAGATACTCAACTCAAAATCAGTCTGATCCAGTCAAAGTCTACTGGTCTTACAACAATATTCTAATCAACTTTTAAAGTACCTAACCTAATATAATCAAATACGAGCCTGAAATAACACTACTTCAAAATGAAATATCCAAGTTATTTACTTTGATATTGCCCGAAGACCTTGTGGTAAGGCCCTAGGTATGGTACCCTCTATACTGCTCTACCTACATTTTGTTGGTGGCGCTAACTATAGTGTCCTAGTCAGATGAAGCCCTAAGGCTAGCTATACAGTTATATGGGTACTGTGACATCAAAGATGCGCCTGAGCATCTCGGCGGGCTATTTTTGGATTGCGGCAATTAACTTTTTGTCGCTCGTCCGTCCCTTTGTTGTAGAAACTGTAAAAAATATAGGTAGGTACCTACTTATTTTCTTTCGTGGAGAAAAATTATGACTCGTTGATGCTTTTGATATTTTTTACAAAATATTGTGAGAAGATACCTACATACTACCTCTTGTAATAATTAACCTAATGCTATTAGCCTTATTCGAGCTTTTCAAACAACGAAATTTTTTTTATGTGGGTATGATTTTACGCATAACTTTTTACAGAGTATTTTTTTTTTTTATTAGATTGTGTTAATAAATCGAAGTTGGTCCCATAAAAGTTTTAAAAAGGCCCCTAAGAGTGGGAAAATAGGGGTGATTTGTTGTTCTCACAAAGATTTTTGTTTATAAGCATGTAGTAACTAATAGATTATAGCCACAAAAAAATATAGTTAAGTAGGAACTTAGTGCTTTTTTGTAAATAATGTCTTCATTGTATAGTTACCAAAGCCCTTTAAAAACATAAACCTATTTAAGAATATTCTCCCAGTGATGTCATCGATAATTCGGTCCCCTTTGAAGCGAATGTTTACCGAAGCAAATAAATACCACTCCTAAGAACTCAATGGATCAGCTAAGGTAAACAAATTTCTCAAGTAAATACTGTGGCGTTAAACCGAACATAGACTTTGTCCACATGAATATAAGGTCGAGATTAGAAGTGGTGTGATGTAGTTGTATTAAAACCCTTGTATGTGATCCAAAAACATCCGATACCACTTTAAGTGAACAAATGTTTGTTTGTGTGATTCTGTGGAAAGGCATTCGTTGCATTTACCGATCAAATATCTAGTTTAGAAATACGAGGTATGATGCAATTTATGTAGATAGGTACTTACTTACCTTTTTTATTTTTTTTATTAACCTATTCGCTGTGTGAATATGGGGCTAAGTAATAATACAACTATAGCTACACAACAAAAACTTATTAAAACACTTCAAATCTTAAAAATAACAATAATTAATCTACCAACCTTTTTATTTTAAGCGATTTAGGCTGGCTAGTATCACTTTTGTCACTATTGTCTTATTGGGATGGTAGTTTAGGTAGTAGTTACAACTTTTATCTTGTAGGTACGTAGAAGATAGGTAAGTAGGTATATAGGTTAGCTACAAAAATGCTCTTTATCGCAAAAAGATTCAATGATTCCATCAATTCGCTGTCGACTCTACTCTAGTTTTTACTTATTTATCCTTCGGATTTTGTTGAAATAACAAACAGACTGCTACTTCAACGATGAATAGATTTGAAATAAGTATATTTCAATGCATTTTTTGCCTTCCGGATTAACTAAGCGATCTAAAAACTCTATCCTATTACAGAACGGTAGATTGCACTCGGAATGGAGTTATTCCATTCAGTTTTAACAATAGTTTATTTTAAGCCAGTGATTGTGGATGTTTAAATGTTTACTTTCGGGAAAGGTTGAATGGTTACCACTTTAGTTACGACTAAATTGTTATTTGATATAGCTACGAGTGGGTAGCTACATGTAGGTAGGTACCTAGGTACCTACATACCAGCGCGTCGGTGGTGATTCAACATTCAAAAATGATTTATTCAATAAAATCACAAGGATCACTTTGAATTGATTCAGTTGTATAGTCGGAAAAGTTAGCTTTTTTTGAACTAAACGAAGTAAACTTGTTCAGAGTTAGTCAAAAATAGCGTAGACATTAAAATAACAGTTCAGTAATTTACTTACTAAATTGTAGTGCGAAGTGAGTTTACTTAGCTCAGTTTTAGTATTTCAACGTAAGTAAATTGGTGCTGAATAAAACCATTTTACTTCGGAAAATCAGCCTGGGGATTACAGTCGTGATTAGAGATGGGCGGGTGGGTAAAAATTCGGGTGGGTTAAATAGGAAGGAAAGGGTAAAATAGGTATAAATTAAAAAATACCCATTTATACCGGGTATTTTTTATTTATGCCGGGTAAAAATTCAACGTACATTTTTCAATGAAAATAAAAAACCTAATTACTTTTAAAAATACGTAGTAAGTAGGGAAGCCTTAATATTATATAGGAAAACCTAAACCATGAGTTAAAAAGAAGTTTTTATCAAATAAAACCAACACAAAAATCATTTAGAAAACATACACTCGCGAGCTTTAAACTGGAATCGCTTCATCAAGACAATTTTGTACAATTTCTGTCCAATGAACTAGGGATTGTGGTATGTCATTTGAAAAAATATTTTATTAGCTATTAAATTCTTGCCGAGAGATGAGAGACCCCTTTTTAACGCCCGGAAGTGACACGAACTGGAAGGAGCTAGAACTGGAACCCATGATTCTTCATTCCGAAATAGCTACTGCTCTACAGTCTCTCAAGAAGAAGAAGGCGTCAGGAAGCGACCAAATAACAGCAGAGGTGCTTAAAGCTATGGGTGACTTGGGTATGTCGACACTACAAAATATCTGCTCACATATCTGGCAAAACGGTAATTGGCCGCGAGTCTGGACGGAATCCGTAATTCTACCGCTGCACAAGAAAGGGTCAACTAAGAGCTGCGGTAATTATCGAACCTTGACCCTCATCTCACACGCCAGCAAAATCTTGCTCCATATTTCTAACAATCGCATCCGCTACTACCTGGATTGGCAAATCCTTCAGGAGCAAGCCGGTTTCGTGAGGGGCAAGGGCACTCGGGAGCAGATTCTCAATGTCAGGCAGATCGTTGAGAAGGCATACGAGTTTGATACGCCAGTGATAATGTGTTTCGTCGACTACAGCAAAGCTTTCGACTGTGTCAACTGGGGTTATGGGCTTATGGAAGGTCCTACAAGAACTTGGAGTACCGATGCATCTTATCGCTCTACTTCGCACCTTTTATGACTTAAGACAGGGAGTCGTAAGAGTTGATAAAGTGACTTCTAAACCCTTTAAATTTCACCAAGGAGTACGCCTAGTTTGCATTTTATCGCCCATTCTGTTCAACGCCTATGGAGAGTAGGTACATAATGAGACAGACTTACGAGAATTGAAAGGGAGGTATCACAGTTGGTGGTGTGAAAATCACCAACCTGCGCTACGCTGATGACACTACTCTTTTTGCAGCAAATGAGTCGGGGATGGTTACTCTTCTAAACCGAATGGAGCGAATCAGCGAGGAGATGGGACTTTGCATAAACAGGTCCAAAACTAAAGTCATGGTGGTAGACAGATCTGGAAAGTTAGAACTCACTGGCGATTTGGACCTAGAAACAGTGGACAATTATTATTATTTATTATTATTAGACTTGTACGGACTCTAGTCTTCTCGATCTTTTCGTATGGCGCTGAGACTTGGACTCCGAAAGCTGCAGACCACAAACGCATTGACGCTTTTGAGATGTAGTGTTGGAGAAGGATACTCCGTATCCCTTGGACAGCATTTTGGACTAACGTCTCTATATTGCGAGAACTCAATATCTCCTCGCGACTGTCCACTGAGTGTCTGCGCAGAGTTCTCGAATATTTCGGTCACATTGCAAGAAAAGACGGTGACAACCTCGAAAAGCTCTTTGTGATCGGCAAAGTAGACGGGAAAAGGCTTCGTGGACGCAGTCCAGATCCGAACCGCGCTTGATATTTCGGTTTACAACCAACGCCCTCCACACCGCTGAAGACAGAAACAGATGGAGGATAATTATTAAAGAGAAGGTGATGCAGAAAGGAGGTCACGACCCTCAGCATTGAGGAACACGACGCAAGGAGGAGGAAAATCTTTGAATATCATAACCAATAAGCATTCACCTTGTATCATGGAACATAAAAAGAAAAAAACATCAGTTTTTCAAACAAATCACCAACTGTTTGGAAGTCCTGAAATCCTATAAATAGTGAGCTTTTATGAAAATTGGTCATCAGTCCAATGTTTTACTTTACTGGGAACAGTTGAACTTAAGAAAAATGGAAACCACAACCACAGAAGCCGCTCCAATCGTCGGCCTAATTCAGCAAGGGTTGTCTCAGCGTAGTATCGCTCGACAGCTTCACCCAAGCCAGTCCGGTGTCTCCAAGGTGCACAAGAGATTCAGGGAGATCGGAAACTTAGTCCGGAGACCAGAACCTGGACGATAGCTAGGCAATACGCCAAGAGATGGTCGATTTATTGTCACCACTTCACTCCGAAAAAGACACCTGGCGGCGTCGACGTCCAATAGCAGCTAAGAGAAGTTAGAGGGAGAGCTGTGAGCGAGTGGAAAGTCAGACGAAAACACAAAAAAGTGAACTTGACCCCAAAAAGGCCAGCCATGGGAACTAAATTGTCTCCAGCCCAACTACAAGTCCGGCTTCAGTTTGCTCGCGATCACTTGATTATATGGAGCGATGGAGTCGAGTCCTGTTCTCGGACATAACCAGAATGTGAACCGTCGTTGGTCAATACTATGTAGGCACGTCCTACGACAAAGATTTTGATAGCTAAAAAAATGATATACCACAATCCCTAGTTCAATGGCCAGAAATTGTAAAATATTGTCTTGATGAAGCGATTCCAGTTTAAAGCCCGCGAGTGTATATTGTGTAAATAGCACATTAATTATCTTTTCAGTCATGTAAACTTACACCGTAGGTACCTCAAAATAATCCGAGTATTTTTTTATAAGACATAATTATGTACATTATACACTTATATTTTTTTATTATATAAATGTTCTAAAAATAACAAAAGCCTTTATATTGTAATGTGTCGTTTTTATGTTTTTACATACTTAAAGGCTTTTGTTATTTATTTCAGAAAGATTAAAAATATATAAGTATACGCACTATGTCATTATAAAAAATCTAAAAACCATATTTGCACAGCATAACGAAATCAATAAATATAATACTTAAATAAATATAATCCAACCAAATTATACTGATAATTACATTATTTTACACCAGAGAACATCGAAACACTAAAAAAAAACAATAAAAATAATAAATAACTAGTGGCGGACATTTTTACACAGCACCATCTAGCCCCAAAAAAATAAACAGGAATAAAAACTAACAAGTTAAAGCATATATAATTAGTTGAACCTCAAGAAAAAGAAGCATTGAATTTTTACCCGGTATTAATTCGAAATGGGTGGGTAAAAATGGGTAAAAATGGGTAAAAACCCGAACTGCGGGTTTTTACCGGGTAAGCGCCCATCTCTAGTCGTGATCATTAATGTTTTTATTTATTTGATAAACAAGCATGGGCAGTTCAACGTAGAATATCGAAGAAATTAAACCATTTCAAACGGATCTAAAATAGGGTTGCCAGATGTAAATTTGATAAAGGAGGGCAGATGGGTCTAAAAAGGAGGATTTTCCGTAAAAAAAGGAGGACATTTACAATGAAACAAGTTTTTTTCATATAACTTTTTTTATTTTAATCATACTTAGCGGAGCTGCCAACTTTAGAAAGGAGTTCTTGGTTTTTAATCAAATAATTATAAAAATCTTCACATGTAATGTTTTTTAAATTGTATTGTGTGAGAATCAAAGATTTTACTGACTCTACACTTAACTGGTTCCTTTCTTTGCTCCACTGAGTATTTATTAGTGAAAACACCCTTTCAACATTCGCAAAAGGAGGACATACAGTAGGTAAGGGAGGACGGGAGGACATTATGTGGAAAAGGAGGACTTGTCCTCCTTTTGGACACCATCTGGCAACCCTAATCTAAAAGAGTCTGAGTTACTCTGAAACAGCGATAGATCAAAGGCACCTCGGTCAAAGAGGAATTGTAATGTATTGCGGTAGATACCTACATTACCTTGATACATGATTAAGACTGATTGAGACATAAATATAACTATTAAAGAAGATATCACATATACATATGCTTGATTTATCAATTGGAAAATTCAAAAATGTAATTAAACAGAAATTGTCTAGAAAAGCTTATTATAAAATATCAGAGTACTTAGATGATAAAAAAGCTTGGGATGAATCAGCTCCAACTCTGCTAGGTATTCCTTACAAAATTAACAAGGATCATACAAAAAAAGCGCTAGGGCCCAGCGAGTTTCTTGTCAGTTCTTCTCGGACTGGGGATAGGACTGGAATTGGCACTTAGACTCACCTAGTATGTAAGACGTTTCAAAGTGATCCCTGTGATTCTATTGACTGTGACTTTGACTTTGACATTTATTACGGTTGGTTTTTGAATACCTACTGAAAACTCTGAAAAGATAAAAACGATTTTACTTCCTATCGTTGTTTTGAACAAGTGTGGTGAATGTTGCTAAAAAAAAACAACTTTATCACGACTGTAATCCCCAGGCTCCGTAGATATCTCAGACCTCTAGTGACATATCTTTGAGGATATCTAAAGAGTGTAGTCAAAGGCACGTCCGAACATGACATTTGGCACATGCCCACATTTGCACAGTAGTTAGTATTCCGTACGTGACAGGCTGACAGGTGGCAAGCCCATCGCTGCAAGTGCGCCTCAGGACTTCAAAAAAACGATTAGGTATACTTACCTACCATATAATATAATGTATAATGTATGTATAATAAAAAAATATCTATCTATGTATATAATGTTTTATATATATCAGTTATCTAGTTCCCATAACACAAGCTTTGAGTAGCTTACTTTGGGGCTAGATGATGCTGTGTGGATTGTCCAGCATTATTTATTTATTTATTTATATAGACAGCGCAATGAAATCTTACCTAAAAATAAATAAATCCAACTTGAAAAGCAAGGTAGGTATTAACAAATTCGAATAACTTTTAGTGAGTTCTACAGAAGCACGGCGCAAATCGGTCGTCTCACTTCCAACATGCCTTGCCCAAGGCCGTTCCGCGAAACAAGGTTTTTGTCACTCGCACCTCAATTATCCGAGGACAATGACGAATTGTACCCACGGGACGCCTGATCAGATCACTTATCGCCAGCTCAACTTTATCATCAGAAGTTTTACAAGAAAAAAAGTCATAATATAAGTTTTTTTTCTAGTAAAACTTCTAATGAGTAGGCATGTTCAAATCTTCCTAAACATCCATTAAGTTTTTTTTCACACAAACTTTCAATATTGGATGTATAACTTTGTGAGAAATTATCCGTTTTTCAATTGGGTCTTACCACAGATTACTCGTATGATATATCTAGCATAGTTGTTATCTTGCCCTTGGGCCTTACCACAAGCTCTTTAGGCAATATCAATGTAATATAAGGCCTCTAGAACGATTTGAATAACAAGACTCAAATAAAATACATAATAATGTATACCTACTTACACAATATTGGAAGTTTTTGTGAAAAGAACTTGACGGATGTTTAGGAAGATTTGAACATTGCAGCTGTTTGAACGCTTGACTTATATGGACATGGTGTAAAATCTGTGTAAGTCCTAACTCCAGTAACAAATAGTATGATCAGTAGGAAATAAATTGAGAGTAAAGTCGTTATCAAACCGCGCCAATCAGTGCAAGTCGTGTCATTGATACGCAGACATTGATTCTCTTTGATATCAATCGATTAGCCAGAAACTGTTTTATCTAGGTCTTATCTAACCCATTTTAAATATTACTGTTAAGTAGTCTTATGTCATTAACAGCATTATTATAACTACGGACAAAATACGGTAATAAATAATATGTAGGTAGGTATTTTTTATCGGTTTTAATTAAAAGTTATAGGTACTACGAAATAACGTACGGATAAAGAAAAACAGCAATTTCCGAAACAATGCATTGTTCGTAAAATTTGCGCTTCTTTGAAAGTTCGAGTCGAATTTCGAGAGAAAACATCGGCCGCTTCAACCGTCGCCGCGTGACATCCGTCGGGCAAGAACGCGTCGCCCGTCGACCTTGCCGCGTCCCCCGACGACGCTTTTTGTCGTCGGGCACTCGGCCCTGGGAACGAACGGGACGGTCGCCGGGATCCGATCATCTTTACGAAGCCTTCGGGAAAATCAATAATTCGAGTCTCAAATAAATAATTTCGAATACGAAAGACTGAACGGCACGTTTCCTTCCTTCCAGATGGCATCGTTCGAGAGCATCCTATCGAGCGGCTGCTCCGTCCACGCCCGCTTCCTGCTCTGCTCCGCCTTCGCGCCGCTGTGCTCCGAGGAGGTGTCCGGCGCGGTCAGCGCCTGCCGCGACGTCTGCGAGACGGTCGCCGCCGAGTGCCGCGGGGGCCCGCCCGTCGACTGCGAGGCCTTCCCGCTGCGGCCCGACCGGCGGCTCTGCATGCGGCCGCCGACCGCGAGCGAGCCGGGCCCGCCGCCGCGCGCGGAGCCGCCGCCGGCGCCCGGCGCGGGGCTCGCGCGCCGCCCCGGGCCCGCGCCCGCGCCGTCCGCCGAGCGCCCGGCCGCCGCGGGGCTCGGCGCGCTCGCCGGCCTCTCGCTCGCGTCGACGTCGTTCGCGGTGCTCACGTTCTGCGCGGAGCCGGCGCGCTACCGGTACCCGGAGCGGCCCGCCGTGTGGGCGGCCGCGTGCCACGCGCTCGTGGCGCTGGCGCACGCGGCGCGCGGCTGGCTCGGCGCGGAGGCGGCGCGCGCGGACGGCGCCGCGCCGCCCGGCTGCGCCGCCTTCTTCGCGGTCACGTACTACTTCACGCTGGCGGCGGACGCGTGGTTCGCGAGCGCGTGCGCCGCCTGGTACCTGACGGCGGCGTGCGAGTGGTCCACGGAGGCGCTCGAGCGCGCGGCCGCGTACCTGCACGCGGGCGCGTGGGGCTGGGCCGGCGCGTGGACGGCGGCCGCGCTGGCGCTGCGGCGCGTGGCGCCCGGCGCGTGCGGCGTGGCGGACGGCGCGGCCGGCGCGCTGGTGGGCGTGCCGCGCGCGGCGCCGCTGCTGCTGGCGCTGGCGCTGGCGGCGGGCGCGGGCCCGGGGCTGGCGCGCGTGCGGCGGGCGCTGGGCGCGCGCGGCGCGCGGCGCGTGGCGCGGCTGGCGGCGCGCGCGGCGGGCGCGGGCGCGGCGTACGTGGCGCTGGCGGCGCTGGCCACGGGCGCGCGGCTGTGGGAGGCGCGCGCGGGCGCGGACTGCGCGCGCTCCACGGCGCTGGCGCTGGCGGGCGGCGCGGCGGCGGGCGCGTGGGCGTGGTCGCGCGAGTCGGCGGCGGTGTGGCGGCGCGCGCTGTGCCCGCCGCGCAAGGCGCCCCCGCCCCGCGCGCTGCTGCGCCCGCCGCCCGCGCCCCTCAAGCGCCCCCTGCCCGTGTCGCGGGTGTGACGTGCGGTGCGACTGACGCTTGTGATGTGCGAAGTGAACGACGTGCGCTCGAGACTGTAAATATGCCTTCTGTGAAGGCGCTCTCTGGACGAACTGTAAATATTGTATTGTAATAAAGACTGTTGTTTTTGAACCCTTGTTTCCGTTAAAACCGCAAGTTCCGACGAGAGCGACTTGTAGTCTGCAGTAGTTGAATGGTAAACCTGCACCCGAACGGTACTTATATGTATAGGTACCGACACTTTAAATTTCATCTTTTAGTTTAGGCTGTGTATAATGTCAGTCAGTCAATACGTTATAGTTCCATGTATTCAAATAATCTTGCTGTGCAATAAAATACGTTTTATGTAATAATATTTTACTAATAGGTAAACGTATAATACATGGATTACAATATTTGATATACTCTCTATACAAACATGAAAATAATTACATAATTTACATGATCCCTAATACATAAGATATATAACCTCGACACCCTGAACAGCTTAGGAATTTATAGATCGACCACTTAACTTGGACCACTCATTACAAGAATATAAACGCAGGCAAAATGATCGCAATGATTTAATTTTGCAAAAGGTACAGCCTATATACAAAATATCAGAAGATGAAAAACTGACACTTCTCGCTGAGTGACTTCTCATGATGTTCTCGTAGAGTGATCAAAGTTAAGCGGTCGACTTCATTAACAACAATAGAGAAACGAAGGAAAAACAAATAAACCTATTTTAGTTACAAAAGTTTTACATACATTAGCCCTTTTATACAAATCCATAGCCTATTATCATTAACTCAATGTTAGGCCTAAGTGGCACAAGTCCGTTCATCGTGGCTGTCAGAAGAGGCTTCACTATAATCTGTTACATTTCAAATTCGATGCTTGTCTTTGAAAATTACCGACAGCTCCATCTTACGGAGAAGGTCAGATCACACACAGAATAAACCTTTGACAAGAGATGGCGCCTATGTATTATTTATATACAGTGAACGGACAATAATGGAAGAATTCCTTGAGCTAAAAAATGAACCCTCAAAAATAGAACTCTGGTAGGTGGGGCTTGTCAATTATGCCAAAGAATTATATTAAAAATTTACATAAGCTTATTTTATTACACGTTTAACGGCAATTTAAACCCAAACGTCGAAATAATAGAGTCGAAATTAATCATTTTTTGGCATATCCACGAAGGAGTTTCCATGTGTGAAATTTGGTGTCTTGTTTCGCCTTGAAGAAATGCTTCTTTGTTATTTTCCGTTCACTATTTAGGTATATCTTATATGTTTGCGTCCGCTGCCCTATTACAAGCGATTAATGAAAATAGGCATTAAATGGAAGAACATAAGGTGCACTATTGAAAAGAGTAGGGCGCAGATAACAACGAATGGTATAAAAGTATAATATCTTTACATTATTGAGGCCAGAATATTATGACTAACTTTACAGCAAGCGCTATCCGCTGGCTAGTTTGCTGACCGCTTTGGTGGGAAGCGGCCTTTAATTAACTAAAATAATACGATTTGGAATGTAAATAACTAAAAAACTGTACAAAAGATAAATTTCAAATATATAAAACAATAATTTGAATAAGTATAATATGAAAATAAATAACATAAGTAAAATTAATAACATACCGTGCCTAATTCAATCTTAACTTCAGTAAATAATGTCCAGGGTGTTACCAGACTACTTCCGAAAACTTCAGGGGGTTAAAGTACCCATCAATATAAAAAACTTTTTGTAAGAAACCAATACTGTGAGCTCAAAAAAACTTCTGTTCCATACAAAAGTTCAATACCTAGTTGGCTAAAATGTATGAAAGCTGTTTTTTTTCGTCATAAATTTTTCGTAAGTTGTATGATGTCGGCTATAATAAATTATAAATAAATGACCGCTGCCACTGACAACTGCAGGCAAACTTGACTCGTTCAAGACATAATTGACATGCCCCGCCCACTAGAGCTCTATATTAGCTGTGTTTTCTATGTATAATATGTATGGTATTTACAAAAAAAAGTATATCTATGTAGTTTATCAGTCATGTGGTTCCCATAATACAAGCTCCGCTTAGTTTGGGGCTACATGATGCTGTGTGATAGTGTCCAGCATTATTTATTATTTATTTATTTTTGTGGGGTAAATTTTAGCCTATAGAATGCTTCCATGTTATATGCGTTCACTGATTTGATTACCAGTGATCGGAATATCAATAAGATAATAGTAAGCTAATATCCCTCAAGTTCTAAGAAAGATAGACAAAGTGCAGATTTCCTTACAATATTTTTTTTACGGAATATTTTTTCCGTATTTGAGGACATTACTTACGGCCATTAAAAAATAATTTTATTGATACAGAAATGACATTTTACACAATAAAAATGGTGAATATGTTTTTATAAAAACAATAATAATCAATTCGATAGTTCTTTTAGTGTATTGTACGCTTATACTTGTATTACTCGAACCCGGAAAAAAATAAGTTATAGTTCTAAGGAAGTCTCCACTTTCGTCACTATTCTTTGAAGTTAAGGTATATTAATCTCACCCAATTCCGATCACTGCTGATTACATGTTACTGGCCCTAGACAGCTTAGGACAGCTGTGTCAGTACAACTCACAGCCACGTGCCTACATCACATTCCCTTGGCTATCCTTGACTTGGCATTAGACTATCAAACTCACCGGACTTCTCATTCACAGCGCCAAAGTAACTCGAGAAATTGAAAATACTGGATTCCTGTCTCGCAACATTATCCGTCGATCCAAATTGAGCTTTAACCACGTGCTGTGGAGTTGCATTTGCACTGAACGACTTCTGTTTCTCTACGAGTAAATTTTCTATTTGATTTTCTGGGTCGTACATAGTTAGTTCTTCTTTAGTGTCGTTATAAGGGTTAGTTAGGTATTCCGCGTATAATTCTCCTTGTTCTAAATCAGGTGAAATGATTGCTGTTTCATAGTTGCTGTTTAGTATCGTGTTCGACTCTGTGTGTGCGGGGTAAGGTTCAATATAGCTTGGCTGGTTTGGGAAATGTTCTTGTGGTTCTACGATTTGTGGTTGTGGTTCGGGTTTGGCTGGCTGTGGTTGGAATGGTTCAGGTGTCGCTTGAGGGTACAGCATCGGTATTGAAGCGACGCCGATCGATGTGGATTTCATCTGGAAACGGTAATAATAATGTAAGTGGTGTACAAAATTGAACTTTACATCAACGCATTAAGGACTATTTATAGATAGAGGGCGTAAAAAAAAACATAATATATACGTGTTGAATGAGTTTGAGTGTTGTATCAGCACTTATCATGTCTCTAGTTCTTCCAAACCAGTGGTGAAAGGATTAGTGCATAAGAATAATAAGCACTCAATAGTAATATCATTAACAGGATCTTTTTTAGGTTTCGGCAACACTATTAAATAGTCACAGCTACATATTGTAGCAGCTCTATGAATTTCCGCGAATCAATTTTTGTAGCACATTGAAGTATAGCTTCTAGTTCTATCTCATCGGTTGTAGCAGCACCGAGAAATACTTATCTCATACAAAGGTTGTAACAGCTCCATATGCATACTTTTATCATTCAAATGTATCTCTACATTTTAGTTTTTGTTATTTTTATTGTCTGTAATGCTTAAGTTTTAAATTTTGTTTTGTATTATAACGGTACTAGTAGATTTTTTATTTTTGTTATGTACCTAAGTAGGAATGTTAGTTTAGGTATATTTATGTACTTTCTGATCCAATATAACGATAACTATCTATAACGTTATTTTGAATTTGAACACTAAATTACCTCATTCAAAGGTTGTTTACGTTATTTTTAGTTTAAATTTGAACACTAAATTACCTCATTCAAAGGTTGTTTACGTTATTTTTAGTTTAAATTTGAACACTAAATTACCTCATTCAAAGGTTGTTTACGTTATTTTTAGTTTAAATTTGAACACTAAATTACCTCATTCAAAGGTTGTTTACGTTATTTTTAGTTTAAATTTGAACACTAAATTACCTCATTCAAAGGTTGTTTACGTTATTTTTAGTTTAAATTTGAACACTAAATTACCTCATTCAAAGGTTGTTTACGTTATTTTAAGTTTAAATTTGAACACTAAATTACCTCATTCAAAGGCTGTTTACGTTATTTTAAGTTTAAATTTGAACACTAAATTACCTCATTCAAAGGTTGTTTACGTTATTTTTAGTTTAAATTTGAACACTAAATTACCTCATTCAAAGGTTGTAGCAACACCGAAGTCAGGCCCGATTGCTCATACAGGGAGTTTCTTATAGGCACCCCACTTATGGGCGTGGGGGTCACCAACGCAGGGGTAGAGGTCACCAGAGGAGGCGTTTGAGAGATATTGACTGGTGACATGGGTGCCAGGACCGGGGAGGGGTATTGGGTAGGAGATATAGGCTGGTAGGAAGGGTGGTTACTGTTGACTGGGATGATGGTGGGAAGAGACGCGGGGAGGGGCAGCTGCATGTGGGGTGGCAGGCTCGATGACGATTTCGCGTTGTCTTTCGCTGGAAAGGATAAATTGTGTGGTAAATCTATGTTGTCTGACTAATAATAATAATAATATAATGCTGGACAGTCCACACAGCATCATCTAGCCCCAAAGTAAGCAACTCAAAGCTTGTGTTATGGGTACTAGATAACTGATATATTTAATACATTATATACATAGACAGATATTTTTTATTATACATTGAAAACACCCAGACCATCGGAACAAATCTCTGCAGATCGTACACAAATTTGTTCCGCGGCGGAAATCGACCGTCTTGCGTCGCAGGCGGAATCTCGCCCGCCGCGCCACTGAGGTTTTTTAAATTTTAAATTTAATTTAATTTATTTATTTATTTATTTAATTTTCGGAAAACTAACATAAAATGACATTAAAAAAGAAAAAACAGAAACAGCAAGCCAGTTAAAGGTCTTCACAATAGAAACGGGATAGAAATGAAATGTGAACACTTACTAAAACTACGCGTACCTAAACCACAAACAGATCAAGCACCATGCTGCCAATTACAAACTAGCTACATCCTGGTCGTAATTTAAATAAAATTAACCTACACACTAAAATTTAACTTGTTTACCTTCAGGGAAGAGCTCGTCTTTCAGTGTGGGCAGAAACTCTCCTATCATCGTCCACGTGATGTACCACACGTCGTTATAATCCTCTCCGTTTCTGAATATCTGCAAAATTAAAGTGTTAAATAGAAAAGCGGTGCAATTTGATTGTGTTATAGACTATCCCATGATATTCGGATCGTGAGGCAGGGGTGCCCACTACACCACCAGTGTTACTAAAGCGTAAAATATATCTTCAGTTTAAATATTATGTTGATTTATAAACAGTAAGTCAGGCATGACACGGTAATTTACACGTGTGTGGTAGTCACGGGCATGTTACACGGTAATTTACATGTGTGTAGTCAACACGGGCATGTTAAACGGTAATTTACATGTGTGTGGCAGTCACGGGCATGTCACACGGTAATTTACATGTGTGTGGCAGTCACGGGCATGTCACACGGTAATTTACATGTGTGTGGCGGTCACGGGCATGTCACACGGTAATTTACATGTGTGTAGTAGACACGGGCATGTTACACGGTAATTTACATGTGTGTAGTCAACACGGGCATGTAAACGGTAATTTACATGTGTGTGGCAGTCACGGGCATGTCACACGGTAATTTACATGTGTGTGGCAGTCACGGGCATGTCACACGGTAATTTACATGTGTGTGGCAGTCACGGGCATGTCACACGGTAATTTACATGTGTGTGGCGGTCACGGGCATGTCACATGGTAATTTACATGTGTGTAGTAGACACGGGCATGTTACACGGTAATTTACATGTGTGTAGTCAACACGGGCATGTTAAACGGTAATTTACATGTGTGTGGCAGTCACGGGCATGTCACACGGTAATTTACATGTGTGTGGCGGTCACGGGCATGTCACACTGTAATTTACATGTGTGTAGTAGACACGGGCATGTTACACGGTAATTTACATGTGTGTAGTCAACACGGGCATGTTAAACGGTAATTTACATGTGTGTGGCAGTCACGGGCATGTCACACGGTAATTTACATGTGTGTGGCGGTCATGGGCATGTCACACGGTAATTTACATGTGTGTAGTAGACACGGGCATGTTACACGGTAATTTACATGTGTGTGGTAGTCACGGGCATGTTACACGGTAATTTAATTGTGTGTTCTAGTCACGGGCATGTTAAACGGTAATTTACATGTGTGTGGCAGTCACGGGCATGTCACACGGTAATTTACATGTGTGTGTGGTAGACACGGGCATGTTGCACGGTAATTCACATGTGTGTGGTAGACACGGGCATGTTACACGGTAATTTACATGTTGTGGTAGTCATAAGGCACTCACCCCGACGGAGTCCATGACCAGCACCATGTTCTTGAGGCACTCGTGCGCGGCCTCCGTGAGCGCGTCCTCCGCGGGCGCGCCCAGCAGCGCGCGCTGCACGCGCACCACGCGCGCCCACAGCGCGCCGAACGACGCGCGCGACGACAACGCTGCCAGGTGCTGCAGGAACACCTGCGGGCAGTGGGACATCTCAAACTGTGCCTGTGGACCCCTTCGCAGTGGTTGTAAGAAAGTGTAAGATGTGGGCTTTACAGAGGTTGTAAGAAAGTGAAAGATATGGGCTTAACAAAAGTTGTAAGAAAGTGAAAGATATGGGCTTAACAGAGGTTGTAAGAAAGTTAAAAATATGGGCTTTACAGAGGTTGTAAGAAAGTAAAAGATGTGGGATGTACAGAGGTTGTAAGAAAACGAAAGATGTAGCTTTAGTAGATGTAAGCTTTGAGTAGCTTACTTTGGGGCTAGATGATGCTGTGTGTATTGTCCAGCATTATTTATTTATTTATTTATTTACAGAGGTTGTAAGAAAGTGAAAGATGTGGGCTTCACAGAGGTTGTAAGAAAGTGAAAGATGTAGGCTTCACAGAGGTTGTAAGAAAGTGAAAGATGTAGGCTTTACAGAGGTTTTAATAATAATAATAATAATAATAATAATAATAATAATAATAATAATAAAAGAGATAGATGTGGGCTTCACAGAGGTTGTAAGAAAGTGAAAGATGTGGGCTTCACAGAGGTTGTAAGAAAGTGAAAGATGTGGGCTTCACAGAGGTTGTAAGAAAGTGAAAGATGTGGGCTTCACAGAGGTTGTAAGAAAGTGAAAGATGTGGGCTTCACAGAGGTTGTAAGAAAGTGAAAGATGTGGGCTTCACAGAGGTTGTAAGAAAGTGAAAGATGTCGGCTTCACAGAGGTTGTAAGAAAGTGAAAAATGTGGGCTTGAGAGGTTGTAAGAAAGTGAAAGATGTAGGCTTTACAGAGGTTGTAAGAAAGTGAAAGATGTGGGCTTTACAGAGGTTGTAAGAAAGTGAAAGATGTAGGCTTTACAGAGATTGTAAGAAAGTGAAATATGTGGGCTTCACAGAGGTTGTAAGAAAGTGAAAGATGTGGGCTTTACAGAGGTTGTAAGAAAGTGAAAGATGTAGGCTTTACAGAGATTGTAAGAAAGTGAAATATGTGGGCTTCACAGAGGTTGTAAGAAAGTGAAAGATGTGGGCTTTACAGAGGTTGTAAGAAAGAATCGGTGCGTATTGATTCCCTACTCGGTAAATATACATATATAGGTTGCAAGCACACCGCTGGCTGCTTATAAGAATACTAACCTATGCCGCACACCTTCGAATTTTCGGTTCTAGGCTATGCCGGTTTCCTTACGATGTTTTTCTTCACCATTTAAGAGCACTGGCATTGCGCAAAAACAAATATTCACACAGACTCGTATGAACAAATTGATTAACTATTCAGTGTTTAACTTGAAGATGAATGGACTGTGTGAAAAATGATATCAGTAAGAAAGGAGTGAGGTGACGGATGATAGAGGGAAATGGAAGAAGAAAACGTGTTGTGCCGACCCTACCTAGCGAGGGAAAAGGGCAGCAAGAAGAAGAAGTGTTTCACTTGATGGAGAGGAATTATATATTTTTAAACTTACGCGATCTGTACTGTAACCTCCGATTTATTTAATTAGCATTATATAACACGTCGTCAATCAAATCTTTCGAAATTACTCATTATAATAGACTGCTGTAGTCCGGGTCATGTTAAATTCTCCCGCCATTGAATTCAAATCTTCCTTTCATTAAGATAGAATAATTACCTAATCAACCCCGAAGGCCCAGGCCCGCTTTGACGGTCGGCCTGTCACTGTCATTATTGTTTCCTCTCTACTTTATAATCTATACAACCTAAAATTATTATAAAATTGCCAACATCTACCTGCCGTCGACATTCCGATTGATATGGCGTTTGGTTAGTAACCCCGCGATTATTGTTACCGAAGCGAATGGTAGAATATAAAGATTTGCGTCGCAGATCGATAGATTTTCTGGCGGTTTTTTTTCCCAGAGCGGGCATCACCGAGTAACAGCTGATGAGATTGCGATTTTGAACTTGAACTTGAAATTAATTCGGTTCGTTACAAGGGTTGATTTGCGAATTACAAAGGACATTTACGTTGTTTTACTCTGGAAATAACCCTATATTAAAACACTGCTGAGCTACGCGGCGTGTTCCCTTTCGTGTGTCCGACGGAAGCGAGTTCGTTCGAGGTTGTTCGAAATATCATATATTCCACCCCGGTAAGCAAATTGTCGTTTTCTTTCTAAATCCAGGGCCCATATTCTGAAAATACCGGCCCCACACCCGCCGCCTGGACACAGGAGGTGAAGGTGCCGTGATTATTACCTAATTTCTTCTCTGAAGTCTAAATGTCAATGCTTGATTATTCAACACCGTAAATATCTCATTTATAGATACGGGGTGTCTCCCAAGACCCAGTTCCACCAGTTAGAGCTAACCTCCGGTCCAGACCCTCTCTCCAGCCGAGGTGTGAGCCCCTACGCGCCATAGAAGACCATCCGTCATAAGGCCCAGTTATTTTATTGATTTGCTAAGGAAAACGTCTAGCAACAGGTCAGTCACCAACTACTAGGGCGCCCGCGTGAATTTCGGCCGATTTATACCAAGAGCGAGTCCACCAGACAACGGTGACACTCTGCGTGTCCGTTTGTTCCGGCCCGCATAACGGACGGATGCATTTTACAACTACCGATATATTCTAAGGTTAGGTGAGGGGTATAATTTAAATTCTCATAATAAACCGAGGCTAATCCAAGCACAACGCCGATCCTTTCCTACACATTCCTTTCGTTCTAGAGATAACATAATTACACTAGCATATGCATTAGCTTTTAAGTTAATTTTGTGCGTTACCAGTCTATAACTTCTGATTTAATTGTTACTTTTGTTGTTAATGTTGTGGTTTTGTGAATTAATGGTGAATGATTAAAATAGATAAAAGATAAACAGAAAAGATAGGAAATAAAGTTATATTTGTTCGTTTTTCTATACTTAGTTGTAAGAATTTCATTTTCCACCTTATCCCCTATCCCCTACTTTCCCCTAGGCAAGGAATACAGTTACATATGGCGCCCGAACAGGGACGGCGTTGATGCAGCTGAGCTGGTAAGCTAAAAGCTTTTTTTCTGGTCAATTTTAGCTCAGACAAAATTGGATGAGCCTCGGTTAAAAACTTATTTTTCATTTTTTTTTGAGGTTAGTGTGCCTTTTCTATTGTAAGTTTGATTGGCCTCGGTTATACTACTACCCTGCAGCCCCCTGCAATTTTTTGTTTTGCAAAATTTCTCATAATTTTGATAGTTTTTTTTGATAATTTCACTTTACAATTTTAAAATGTTGGAGGAAAGGCCTATTGCATTTAACGTCTTAGCTAAAGATGAATTGGAGTACGAGATCAAAATTAGGGGTAATACACCTGCTGGAGAGACCCTCACAGCCCTCAGAACACAGGTTCGATTCCTGAACAAAGAAATCCCTTCAGATGAGATTGTATCTTCCGAGCTTAATGTTTCTACAGAGTTAACCACTATAAAAATAAAACTTGATAGCTTAGCCGATTTAATTACGGGAGCCTCTCTCAAACCTTGCTCTCTCAAGATCCTAAATCGTGTCCAAGCATTAGGACACCATTTATTTCATAGGCTAGGGCGCCTAGCTTTTCCGAGTAATGATGACGAGCTAGGATTGCTATATAATAATTCTCAGGATCGTTTAGACCGACTCCTTAGAAAACTTGATAATATTTTTACTAATTTTAAAAGCAGTCTCTCTTCTCCATTACCACCCCCCGAAACGGTGAATAATAGCGCTGATACTCATGATAAAGCCTCAGGACTAGGTTTAGCATCCAATAATGATAATTTTACACATTCTTATGATAAACATACTGCTGTTCACACCCTGAACCATAAGTTTAATGGAAAGGCATGCGTTAAAGCGTTCCTGCAGCGATTGGAGGAACTGTGTTCATCTAGGGGTATAAATCACAACAAACTCTTTGACTCTGCAGCTGAGCTGTTTTCAGAGGAAGCTTTATGCTGGTATCGTGGCGTCCGTTCAGAAGTTAGTAATTGGTCTGAATTAAAAGATTTACTATTAGATGAATATCTACCGTTCGATTATGATCATAGATTGATGCAGGAAATTAGAGCAAGAACTCAGGGACAGGAAGAGAGTATTGTTAACTATCTAAGCGTTATGCAGAACTATTTTACTCGTCTATCCAGACCTATTTCAGAGGCGGAAAGGTTAAGTATAGTTTCCTATAATATTAGACCATTCTATACCACTCAGTTGGCACTGTCACCAGTGGATACTTGGGCAGATTTAAAAAAGAAATGTAGGCTTTTGGAAGGAGCTAAACAACGTTCTGAACTATTTTCTGAACCTACTAAAAGCACAAATTCTTGCCTAGCTCCTGATTTAAGTTATCAAAATTCATCTAACCGTTCCGTATCCAAGGTGGCATCGGTCAAGCCCAGTAAGGATTTCTGTGTCCGTTGTAGGATAGATGGTCACAGTCTAAGCAATTGTAAAGCTCCTTTCATATTAATATGCTACCGATGCGGTGAGAAGGATGTGACCTTCAAAACCTGCCCTAAATGCTCAACAAAAGATAATACAAGTTCTAATTCTGCGGTCCCAAAAAACTAGGTAAAGTGAACCAGAAGGAATGGGAGTCTTGGTTAGAGTTTGTTAAAGATTTTTCCTCTAAAAAGTCTTGTTCTGCACTGGTTCACGAGGCTAAAAGTGATGATAAACGACCGTTCCTTACAATATCTGTTTATGGTCTTGAATTCAGAGGTTTAATGGATTCCGGTTCAGAAATTTCTATTATAGGCAGGGATGCTATACGACATTTTAGTGATTTAGTCTCTTTACATAAATCTAATGATTTACATAATATTTCTACTGCAAACGGTTCTCTATCACCCGTTACCGGCTACGTATTTTTACCGGTCACGGTAGCTAGTAAAACCGCTATTGTAAAATTCTACGTTGTTCCCGGAGTCTCCACTGAGCTGATTTTTGGTATAAATTTCTGGAAATTATTTAATATAGCACCCGATGTCCTTTCCTTGTTGAAGGACAGCGAGTATTACTCTACAACCGATAAGGTGGATACAATAGTTTCCCCCGATAGATATATACGAGATTTCGGGTCTTTGAGTGAGGAAGAACAGAAGACGGCCGATGAAGTCATACGGCAGTTTGAAGATATTTCCGCAGAAAAGAAAGGTTTAGGGCTGACTCACCTTGTCACACACAAAATCGAGACCGGTGACCACCCGCCGATCAAACAACGCTACTACATGATGTCACCTGAAAAATTAGCCGAGGTAAACAGGCAAGTCGACCAGATGCTGAAAGATGGTGTCATCGAGCCCAGCAACAGCGCGTGGAATAGTCCAGTCACATTAGCTCCGAAATCTGATGGTTCATTCCGCTTCTGCTTGGACAGCAGAAGGCTAAATGAAGTTACAAAGCATGACGCTTATCCGCTACCATATATCCATCACATTCTGGACCAGCTCCGAAATGCCAAATACCTATCTTCTATTGATTTAAAATCTGCTTATCATCAAATCCCGTTGGACCCGGAATCCAGAGAAAAGACAGCTTTTACCGTAGTAGGAAGAGGATTATTCCAGTACACTCGGATGTGCTTCGGGCTCACTTCGGCTGGTAGCACCCAGCAACGCCTAATGGATAGATTGTTTGGTCCGGAGTTTGAAAATAAAGTATTTATTTATTTAGATGATATTATCTTGTTTAATTCCACCTTTGAAGAGCACGTTAAGCTCTTGGCGAGGGTGAAAGACCGGCTGCGAGAAGCAGGTCTTACGATTAACCAAGGCAAATGCCAATTCTTTCGAAAACAGTTAAAGTACCTAGGTCACGTCATAGATGAATATGGCCTGCGCACAGATCCTGATAAAGTCAAAGCTATTGTAGATTTCCCTACACCCGTTTGTCGCAAAGATGTGAAACGCTTTCTGGGCACTGCTTCTTACTACCGACGTTTCATTCATAATTTTAGCCATACGGCGGGCCCTTTAAATTCTCTTACCTCTACGCGTAAGGGTGCCCCTCCGTTCGAGTGGACCCCGGACGCTGATAAAGCATTTAATGACTTAAAATTAGCTCTCACTAGCGCCCCCGTTTTAGCTTGTCCCGATTTCACTCAACCTTTTGCCGTTCATTGCGATGCATCCGATTTTGGTATAGGAGGGACCCTTACACAGACTATAGACGGACAAGAACATCCCATAGCTTATTGCAGTCGTTCATTGTCTCCGGCTGAACGCAATTACTCAGCGACGGAAAGAGAAGCTTTAGCCGTGGTGCACGTAGTCGAACATTTCCGTCCATACATAGAGGGCAGTAAGCCGATTAGCGTTATAACTGACCACGCTAGCCTCAAGTGGTTCTTCAACCTTAAAAACCCTACAGGTCGCTTAGCGCGGTGGGGGTGTAGACTTTCTCCATACAACCTCCGTATTGAACATCGCAAGGGTGCACAAAATGTGGTCCCCGATGCGCTATCTAGAGCCTTCCCAATAGCTTCAATAAATGCAAGTAACACGGCAGATACTTGGTATGCTAAAATCATCAAGCGGTGCACGGACCGACCGCGCGCTTGTCCTAATTTTCAACTTATTGATAATAGACTTTATCGTTACACTAAGAGTGGTAACCAGCTCAGTGGTGATTTCCAATGGAAAGAGGTCGTTCCTTTAGAACATAGAATAAGTGTTTTAACTGATTACCATTCTGTACCTACCGCCGCTCACCTAGGGGTGGCCAAAACTTATAAACGTTTAAAATTAAGATATTACTGGCCCGGTATGTACCAGGATACCGTGAATTTTATTAAAACTTGTCATACTTGTAATGCCTACAAACACAGCACACAAGCAACACCAGGTTTCATGGGGGAACCCAAAGTCTGTTCTCGGCCTTTCCAGTGCATCAGCATTGATCTCGTTGGTCCACTGCCGATGTCGAGACAGCAAAATACCTTCCTGTTGGTTGTGGTGTGCTGCTTTACCAAATACTGCCTTATTTTCCCTTTACGTAGAGCCACTGGGAAAGTGATAGCCCAGCGTCTCGAGGACCATGTCTTTTTGGTCCATGGTATACCACAAACTGTTCTTTCGGATAATGGGTCCCAATTTGTGGGTCATGAGGTTCAGGCATTGTTTGCCAAATACAATATCCCTCAGGTACACTTAGGTCCTGTTTATTGCCCTCAGGTGAACACTGTTGAGCGCTATAATCGTACTATAATGACAGCCTTATCCTCTTTTGTCGAAAACGACCACAGAACATGGGACGTGAACGTGCATAAAGTCCAATTTGCTATCAATACCTCAGTGAATGATTCGACTTTATTCACCCCGTTTATGTTGGTCCACGGTAGAGAGGCAGTCGTTGATGGTAGTATTTATAAAGATTTCAAAGATATCGATGAACTAATTTTCAAGTCACGGGGCGACTACGTTACCAGTTTAGGGCCGTTAAAAGATATATTCAGTCACGTTAGGGATTCTCTCAAAAAGGCTCACGAAAAGAACGCTAAATACTATAATAAAAAACGGCGAGATGTTTCATATGATGTAGGCGATTTTGTCTGGAAACGAACTTATAAACAGAGCGCCGCACATAAATATTTCGCAGCGAAGCTCGCTCCAAAATATGAGCGTTGCAAGGTCATCCGCAAACTCTCTCGATTAGTATATGAGTTAGAAGATGAATCTGGTAAATTTATCGGTAAGTGGCACATAAAGGACCTAAAAAACGTTGATTCCCATCTAAATTAAATCTTATTTTCCCCGTGGTAGCCCGGGTTCAGAATAGGTTACCCGCCATCTCTCATCCAGGCGTGTCGTAAGAGGCGACATAGGACTAATAGGTAGGTGACTAATGTGTTGGTTTTCAGCTTTCGTGTAGGTATACGTTTTACTCCATAATCGATTACGTAAAAAACGAATTTTCTGTCACAATTTATAAGTAATTTTTATATTTTATTTTCGGTTGAGTATCGATTATCGTTATTGGCTAATCAGGGCAACACATAATTATACTCTATGCCCGGTTTTCGACTTGCAACATCATCGTGTTGCCACCTACCAACCAATAAGCGCGTAATCTAACAATATTTTTTGGGGTAAAATAAATTAATAAAAAAAAACTCTCTAATATTACGAATGTATTACGGTATTACGGCTGACGTTTTTTTTTATTGCCACCTTCTGGCTTAGTATATCCAGGGCATATACTTCGTCGATCTGAAGGGATTTGCGATTACGTTGCTTACTCAACTACACGAAACTGATACCATAACTTGAATCATAAACATCTCTATTTAACTCATATTTTTTACTAAATTCATTCATTTTTTTTTTTCAATATCTATTCCTATCTACGTTGTAGGAACGTTCTTATTGTAAGGACGAGGGCGTCCAACGAATTCCCTACGTGAATTCTTACCCGGGGAAGGGAGTGCTGTAACCTCCGATTTATTTAATTAGCATTATATAACACGTCGTCAATCAAATCTTTCGAAATTACTCATTATAATAGACTGCTGTAGTCCGGGTCATGTTAAATTCTCCCGCCATTGAATTCAAATCTTCCTTTCATTAAGATAGAATAATTACCTAATCAACCCCGAAGGCCCAGGCCCGCTTTGACGGTCGGCCTGTCACTGTCATTATTGTTTCCTCTCTACTTTATAATCTATACAACCTAAAATTATTATAAAATTGCCAACATCTACCTGCCGTCGACATTCCGATTGATATGGCGTTTGGTTAGTAACCCCGCGATTATTGTTACCGAAGCGAATGGTAGAATATAAAGATTTGCGTCGCAGATCGATAGATTTTCTGGCGGTTTTTTTTCCCAGAGCGGGCATCACCGAGTAACAGCTGATGAGATTGCGATTTTGAACTTGAACTTGAAATTAATTCGGTTCGTTACAAGGGTTGATTTGCGAATTACAAAGGACATTTACGTTGTTTTACTCTGGAAATAACCCTATATTAAAACACTGCTGAGCTACGCGGCGTGTTCCCTTTCGTGTGTCCGACGGAAGCGAGTTCGTTCGAGGTTGTTCGAAATATCATATATTCCACCCCGGTAAGCAAATTGTCGTTTTCTTTCTAAATCCAGGGCCCATATTCTGAAAATACCGGCCCCACACCCGCCGCCTGGACACAGGAGGTGAAGGTGCCGTGATTATTACCTAATTTCTTCTCTGAAGTCTAAATGTCAATGCTTGATTATTCAACACCGTAAATATCTCATTTATAGATACGGGGTGTCTCCCAAGACCCAGTTCCACCAGTTAGAGCTAACCTCCGGTCCAGACCCTCTCTCCAGCCGAGGTGTGAGCCCCTACGCGCCATAGAAGACCATCCGTCATAAGGCCCAGTTATTTTATTGATTTGCTAAGGAAAACGTCTAGCAACAGGTCAGTCACCAACTACTAGGGCGCCCGCGTGAATTTCGGCCGATTTATACCAAGAGCGAGTCCACCAGACAACGGTGACACTCTGCGTGTCCGTTTGTTCCGGCCCGCATAACGGACGGATGCATTTTACAACTACCGATATATTCTAAGGTTAGGTGAGGGGTATAATTTAAATTCTCATAATAAACCGAGGCTAATCCAAGCACAACGCCGATCCTTTCCTACACATTCCTTTCGTTCTAGAGATAACATAATTACACTAGCATATGCATTAGCTTTTAAGTTAATTTTGTGCGTTACCAGTCTATAACTTCTGATTTAATTGTTACTTTTGTTGTTAATGTTGTGGTTTTGTGAATTAATGGTGAATGATTAAAATAGATAAAAGATAAACAGAAAAGATAGGAAATAAAGTTATATTTGTTCGTTTTTCTATACTTAGTTGTAAGAATTTCATTTTCCACCTTATCCCCTATCCCCTACTTTCCCCTAGGCAAGGAATACAGTTACAGTACACATTATAATTATTATTAAAAGGGTATTTATCGCGTTTTATTTACCTATGGATGATTGTCCATTAGAAATCCCGTTTTCTTTTCTTTTGTTCTCACAATCTATGTTGTGCGAACTACAAATGTGGCAACATCGAGCATGTGCGCATTGGAATTTTACAACTTCGGACATTTGATGTCGTTGATGTAAATTTGGCAACATCGCGCGTGTAGCGGTTTAAATTGTGTAAGTAAATAACTTTTTTGTATAATAAATCACGGGATTTTTCCGCTCTTTAAAATTAATCTCGGGATTTGAGGCATATCCACTTTATTCTTTCGCTGGATGAAATCAGTGTAAGTACATAAATAACTCTACCTAATTCCGACCTCTGCTGATGAGAAATCCCATGACCACGACAGTGTGTAAACCTGGTGGGATTGTTGAGAAGTGAACTGACCTTGCACATGATGGTGTTGGCGCGGGCGGTGGCGTCGGCCTTCCGCGGGAGCTGTTCCATGAGCGGGAACAGCACGGTGTGGAAGCACGCCTCCCAGCTGCCGCCGCCCATCGCCGACAGGCCGGGGGCCAGGAGCGCTCTCTGGAGGTACGCTATCGCACTGTTCGCCACCTGGATATAGGATATTAGCGTTACCCGCGTCCGCAAAAAATCATTAATTATTACACTTTGGTTTACATTGTTGAAGTTCTAGTAGGGATCCTTAATTTTTTCTAGTTATAAATGGGGCTTGTTCCTCGTGGCCAAACTATTTCGCCTAACTAGTTTGGCTACGAGGAAATACTTTTCCTCATGGCCGAACTACTGTCAAAATAGAAAAAGACTTGCTTTTTCTATTTTGTAACTATTTTGTACAGTTAGCTACAAAATGATAGCCTATGTTACTCAGGGATAATGTAGTATTATAATGGAAAAAGAATTTTTGAAATTAGACCAGTCGTTTTTGAGTTAATACGTTACAAAAAAAATACAAAAATACATAACTTTTCTCTTTGTAATATTAGTATCGCTATAGATTTTTGGCAATTAAAAGGTAATTTATCCTACTAATATTATAAACGCGAAATTTTGTAAGAATGTGTGGATGTATTCGAGTATATGTATGTTTTTACTCTTTACACGCCGAATCGGCTGAACGGATCTGGATATTCGGCTATTCAGATATAGATTATAGTCTGGAATAGCACATAGGCTACTTTTTATCCCGAAAAAATGTGCAGTTCCCGTGGGATAGATATGTTTTTGTTTTTCAAGATACCACGCGGGCGAAGCCGTGAGCGGAAGCTAATTTAAAAATAAATCCGGCCAATTGCAAGTCGGACTCGAGCACGATTCGTTTCGTACCAAAATCTATAAAAACGGAAAAAAAATCACGTTTGTTGTATGAGAGCCTCATTAAATATTAGTTTTATTTTAATTTAATTACTTATTTATTTTTAAAGTGAGGGTATAATTTCAATGATTTAAAATAAACAATGGTACTATCACAACAAACACAAGATAGTTCACAACGACGACTAAAAGAAGAATGAATCGGATCTTCCATCCCCTCATAGGTAGAGCTATAGAGCATAGATTAAAAAGGCATTTTACCACATCAAGTAGTTTTTACCCTAAAATTCCCTTAATCCATAAAAATAGCCCTAAGTCGTACATGAACTAAGTAGTTTCGCCCTAAATAAGAGCGAAATCCTTAAAAGTGGAAACACTGAAGTGAGTCTAGCGACTAGTGACTACCGTGACTAGTCGACTGACTCGAATGGTGTGAGCTCACTCCTTTCAATGTGAACGCAATTTAGAGGGAACCGAGTATTGTAAGGCCCTTCTATACTTTTAGTTCGGTGTAGAGGAGAGTGCCGACCCCACCAGTGGGATAAGGGCAGGGAAATGACGATGAGTTTTACCTGTTTCCGTCTGTCGGTGCAGAACTGAGCGATCCCTTGTAACAGCGGCATCCACGCCACCTCCCACAGATCGTATTCCTCCGCCCCTAAACAAATAACATACAATTATTTCATACATAAATACATAACATAAATAAATATGATCACGACTGTAATCCCCGGGCTCGGTAGATACCTTCTCAGATCTTTAGTTACTTATATCTTTGAGGATATCTAAAGAGGGTAGTCAGAGGCACGTCCAAACATGACATTTGGTACAAGCCCACATTTTACACAGTAGTTAGTATTCCGTACGTGAAAGGTTGCAAGACCATCGCGCTTATAAGAATACTAACCTATGACACAATACCTTCAAATCTTTGGTTATAGGGTATGCCGGTTTCCTCACGATGTTTTCCATCACCGTTTAAGAGCACTGGCATTGCGCACGTAAATTTTTCGAATGGAAAAACTCATCGGTGCACGACCAGGTTTGAACCCACGACCTTCGGATCGTGAGGCAGGGGTGCTACCACTACACCACCAGCGCGCTCTCATTTCATACATACATACATAAAATCACGCCTGTTTCCCGACGGGGTAGAGACCGCGGACCTCCACTTGCTACGATCCTGACACACCTCTCTTTCTTTATTCACTCTCAATATACAAAATGCCAAAAATGCTAATGGCGACTGTAAAAATATATTTTCAGTTACATTCAGTCGGGTTTTATAATGTTTGTTGCAATAAAGACTAGTTTTACCTTCCTGTTCGGCCTCGTCCCGCCACCACTTGAAGATTTGAGCCGTGCGACTGTGCAGGGTATGCATGAGGTCTAGTAGCTAAACAAACAGAATATGTATTTTTAATATACATCTATTAGTGATTCAAGGACCTTTCTACTCAAATGTTTCATCATTCGTTCATCATCATTCATTCATTCTTTCTCACTTTCGTCATTGTTCACAATAAAAAATTGTGGTTTAAAAATATTAGTTAATTTTAATATTAGTTAAGGGGTTGTAGTGGGGGGTCAGCGTCTAACTTTATCAGTCGGCCTTAAAGGTGATAAGGTGCTAGTTAAAATCGTTGACGCCCCATAAATCTCTCACCAGTGGCTCCAAGAAGCTGTCCTGCATGCAGCGGCCACACCCCGGAAACCACGTCGACTCGTGGGCTAAACCTGGTGAGGGGGGCTTGAGTGTCTAACTCAAGCCTATGCGGCTGCCTCCCGTTTAGTGCTCTAAGTCTGCCTCGGCATTTTGCAATCCACCTTCGGTGGCGAGGCAGCAAGGCAATGTGGATGGCCTTAAAGGCGACGATGGGGGCCATTTAGTCATCGTCGGCTAGACACAACCAACAAGGAGTGTTCCCAAAGAGGGTTGACGTCAGGCAGGCGGCCGGTCATAAAACATAAAGCCAAACCTTTTCTACAACATGGTTCAGAGTATAAAAGGAAATAGTGATAATGCTAGGGCGTACCCCCGAGGCGACGCGCAGGCGCAGCACCCGGCGGCTGCGAGAAATGGATTAGGGTTGTTGCACCAGGGACGGGTGCAACGTAAGACGCGAGTCCATGATGTACGATTGAGGATTGCGAGTTGGAATGTAGGTACGATGACTGGAAGAGGAAGAGAGTTAGCTGATGTATTAGAAAGGAGAAGGATAAATGTGGCATGTTTGCAAGAGACAAAATGGAAGGGAACGAAAGCGAGAGAAATTGGGGTGGGATATAAATTTTTCTACTGTGGAAGCGATGGTAAGAGAAATGGTGTAGGTGTGGTGCTTGACAGTGAACTGAAAAAATGTGTGACGGATGTTAAGAGGATGAATGACAGAGTGATAATGGTGAAGTTGTTGTTAGGAGATTTAGTTTTAAATGTGGTAAGTGTGTATGCACCGCAGACTGGATGTGATGACGTTGTGAAAGAGAAGTTCTGGGAAGATTTTGATGCAGTGTTGATGGATGTACCGGAGAATGAAGAAATATATATAGGAGGAGATTTTAATGGGCATGTAGGTAGAGTGAATGGAGATTATGAAAGAGTTCATGGAGGATGGGGCTTTGGGAACAGGAACCAAGAGGGAGAAACTCTCCTGCAAGCCGCTTCTGCTTTTGACCTGGCAATTGTAAATACCTTTTTTAAAAAAAGAGACCAACACCTTATTTCATACCAAAGTGGAAATCACAGCACTCAAATTGATTACTTCTTGCTTAGAAGGGATAAACTAAAGCAAGCCAGGGACTGCAAAGTTATACCAGGTGAGGCTTTAGTTTCTCAGCACAGACTTCTACTGCTAGAAGTTAAAATCAAAATACAACAGCCCCAAAGCAAGTTGTGCCCTCCTCCAAAAACGAAATGGCATCTGATTGAGAAGAATGAATATGCAAAAGAATTTCAGGAAAGAGTGGTAGATAAAATGATTAAAATGGAAGATATGGTGAATAAATCGGTGAATGAATGTTGGAATGAAATGGCCACCTGTATCAGGCGTGTGGCGAAGAATGTTTTTGGGGAAACTAAAGGAAAAGGGAAAATTGATAGGGATACATGGTGGTGGAACGAAGAGGTACAAAAGGTTTTAAAAGAAAAGAAGAAAGTGTTTAAGGAATGGAAACGTATGGAAAGCGCGAATGATGTAGTAAAAGAGACTAAAAGGAAAGAATATGTAGAATGTAAGAGAAACGCTAAGAGAGCTGTTGCTTTAGCTAGAGCTACCGTGCAGGACAAGTTATATAAGTCACTAGAGAGCCCTCACGGACAGAAAGCACTATATAAACTAGCTAAAGTGAGAGAGAAGAACGCAAGGGATATAGTACACATAAAATGCATAAAAGATGAAGGAGGAACAGTTTTGACGAATGATGAGGATATAAAAGAACGTTGGAAGAAGTATTTTGAAAGGTTGATGAATGAAGAAAACGATTGGAGTGGTGTGTTAGACAAGGTTCCCGCTAACGTAGCCATGGTGAAAGAAATTAGTGTGGATGAAGTAAAAATGGCAGTGCAGAGTATGAAGAATGGAAAAGCGATAGGACCAGATGATATACCAGTTGAAGTATGGAAGTTTTTAAAAGCAGATGGATGGAAGTGGCTGACTTTATTTTTCAACAAGTTGTTACAAGATGAGGCGATCCCGGACGAGTGGTGCAACAGTTCTCTGGTGCCCATTTTCAAAAACAAGGGTGATGTACAGAACTGTAACAACTATAGGGGAATAAAGCTCATGTCACATAGTATGAAAGTTTGGGAAAAAGTGATAGCGAGACGAATGAGAAGTGAGTGTGAGGTATCGCAGAACCAGTTTGGGTTTATGCCGGGTCGGGGGACAACGGACGCCATATTTGCGCTTCGGCAACTTTGCGAGAAATATAGACGTGCGCACAAAAACCTGCATATGGTGTTCGTTGACCTCGAGAAGGCATACGATAGAGTACCCCGTGAGCTTCTGTGGTGGAGTATGAAAGAAAAGAGAGTGCCTGAGAAATACTTGCAGCTTGTACGTGCCATGTACAGGCAGGCCAGTACACACGTCCGGTCAGAAGCTGGCGTCACAGACAAGTTCAGTGTGGCTGTAGGCTTGCACCAGGGATCGGCACTAAGCCCCCTATTGTTCCTCCTGGTAATGGATGCTTTGACATTAGACATACAGGAGGAAGCACCCTGGTGTATGCTGTTCGCCGATGACATTGTTCTTGTCGGAGAAGATGCAACCGAGGTGCAGAGCAGGCTGGAAAAATGGCGAGAGAGATTGGAGAATGTTGGCTTGAAAATAAGCAGGACCAAAACAGAACACCTGTTTTGTGATTTCGGCGGTCTTTCCAGCTTCTCTCATATTGCCTTAGACGGTGTATTCCTACCAGTCTGCTCCGATTTTCGCTACCTCGGTTCACTCATCCAGAACGACGGTGAGGTAGACCGAGACGTGAAAAACAGAATGAATGCGGGATGGATGAAATGGCGACAGGTCACAGGAACTACGTGTGATCCGCGGATGCCCCTTAAGCTTAAGGGGAAAATCTACAAGACCATCATTAGACCTGTCGTATTGTATGGATCTGAATGTTGGACAACTAAGGCGACGGATGAAAGAAAAGTGCATGCGACGGAGATGCGAATGTTGAGATGGATGTGTGGAGTGACGAGGATGGATAAGATAAGGAATGAGCATATTCGAGGAAGTTTGAAAGTAGCGCCTGTGACAGAAAAGATGAAGAGCAATAGGTTGGCATGGTATGGGCATGTTATGCGGCGGGAGGAAAGCCATGTTACAAGAAGGGTGATGGATTTGAATGTGGATGGATACAAGAGTAGAGGTAGACCTAAGAAAAGATGGATGGACTGTGTGAAAGACGATATGTGTAAGAAGGGAGTGACTACTGAGATGACGGATGATAGGGGAGAGTGGAGGAGGAGAACCTGTTGTGCCGACCCCACCTAGTGGGATAAGGGCAGGAAGATGATGATGATGATGAGTTAATTTTAAATGCACCCTGAAATAACTTGTTATCAACCAATCTTTTATTGCTCCATCTTCATGCTATCAGCTTAAAAGACGAGCTCCAAAATCAAGGTTATAATTTTTTATTAAATAACGGTAGAACATCAAATTAAGTAGAAAGGCCCTCAAATGTCGATTTATCTATTCCAAAAATATTTAACGGAAAGATAGATAGTTTTTACTGAGTGTTATATTAAGCCATGTTATAATGAAATAAGTACTTATTCATCGCGGGTCTGGTAAGAAATCTAGAAAATCTAGATAGACTTTGAAACACTTACATGCTGAATTTAAGTGTCTTAACCCAGGTATACCAACTAACCTGTATGCTGACCATGTGGTACTGATCGAGGGTGTCAATCTCCTCATCGCTGGACTCCTCGTTGTTGCGCCTGCGCGCCGAGCTCGGCCGGGACTTGCGCCCTTCACTTGATCTACTCGACTTTTTACCTGCGAATATATAATACAAAATTGAGCATATGTATAGCTACCGGCAGTTGTGCGGTGAAGAGGCGCACGGCGCGCACGGCGGCGCGGCAGTTGTGCGGCGTCACGTGCGCCACGTCGCGCACCACCAGCGCGTGCCTAGCCTCAGTATAGCGTACCGGCGTGCAGCGTGGCGCGGGCGAAGAGGCGCACGGCGCGCACGGCGGCGCGGCAGTTGTGCGGCGTCACGTGCGCCACGTCGCGCACCACCAGCGCGTGCCTAGCCTCAGTATAGCGTACCGGCGTGCAGCGTGGCGCGGGCGAAGAGGCGCACGGCGCGCACGGCGGCGCGGCAGTTGTGCGGCGTCACGTGCGCCACGTCGCGCACCACCAGCGCGTGCCTAGCCTCAGTATAGCGTACCGGCGTGCAGCGTGGCGCGGGCGAAGAGGCGCACGGCGCGCACGGCGGCGCGGCAGTTGTGCGGCGTCACGTGCGCCACGTCGCGCACCACCAGCGCGTGCCTAGCCTCAGTATAGCGTACCGGCGTGCAGCGTGGCGCGGGCGAAGAGGCGCACGGCGCGCACGGCGGCGCGGCAGTTGTGCGGCGTCACGTGCGCCACGTCGCGCACCACCAGCGCGTGCCTAGCCTCAGTATAGCGTACCGGCGTGCAGCGTGGCGCGGGCGAAGAGGCGCACGGCGCGCACGGCGGCGCGGCAGTTGTGCGGCGTCACGTGCGCCACGTCGCGCACCACCAGCGCGTGCCTAGCCTCAGTATAGCGTACCGGCGTGCAGCGTGGCGCGGGCGAAGAGGCGCACGGCGCGCACGGCGGCGCGGCAGTTGTGCGGCGTCACGTGCGCCACGTCGCGCACCACCAGCGCGTGCCTAGCCTCAGTATAGCGTACCGGCGTGCAGCGTGGCGCGGGCGAAGAGGCGCACGGCGCGCACGGCGGCGCGGCAGTTGTGCGGCGTCACGTGCGCCACGTCGCGCACCACCAGCGCGTGCCTAGCCTCAGTATAGCGTACCGGCGTGCAGCGTGGCGCGGGCGAAGAGGCGCACGGCGCGCACGGCGGCGCGGCAGTTGTGCGGCGTCACGTGCGCCACGTCGCGCACCACCAGCGCGTGCCTAGCCTCAGTATAGCGTACCGGCGTGCAGCGTGGCGCGGGCGAAGAGGCGCACGGCGCGCACGGCGGCGCGGCAGTTGTGCGGCGTCACGTGCGCCACGTCGCGCACCACCAGCGCCAGCGCCTCGCAGCAGCGCGCCAGCGCCTCGGCTCGGTGCGCGCGCATCCGGACCGCGCCCAGCGAGCCCGCCTCCAGCCCGGCCGGCGCCGCCTCGTTCTTTACCTGGGAATGATTATATTGTTATTCAATACTAGCTTCTACCCGCGGTTTCGTTCGCAAGGTCCTCAGGTAATCATATTAGTGAAAGAATTTTGGAATCGGATGGGTAGTTTCGGAAATACATATCTCCTACAAACAAACTACTTCTTCTTTATTTAATATATTTTGAATTCTGTGAAAATAATTAGAATTTAGACATTAGACTTACCATGATCCAGCCTTGGGTCTGCGGCGAGTGAGACAGCTCGCTCTCCGAGGAGGCGCTGGTCGGTCTCCTCTCGCTCTCGTCTTCCGAACCCTCCGAACGACTTGAAGCTAATGAAATAATGACCAAATAAATAAATAATGCTGGACCGTCCACACAGCATCATCTAGCCCCAAAGTAAGCTACTCAAAGCTTGTGTTATGGGTGCTTGATAACCGATATATTTAATACATTATATACATAGATAGATATTTTTTATTATACATAGAAAACACCCAGACCAACGGAACAAATTTCTGCAGATCGTACACAAATTTGTTCCGAGGCGGGAATCGAACCCGCAACCTCTTGCGTCAACTAAGGAGGTAAAGTAAATTAAGAGCGAGTAAAAAGTTCTAAGAGCGCTCGTCGTGTAGTGGGAGCACCCCTGCCACACGATCCGAAAGGTCGTGGGTTCAAACCTGGGGCCTGACCACGAATTCCTAATACATTACCGAATTAGTATTACATTGTTATTTCGTCCATGACCTAGGCAAATTGGATGGAAGTAGTGACGTTTCTTTAATGGAATCGTTCTGGAAGACTTCGTGGGAAGGCCCCTGGACCGCGCAGAGATAGAAGAGGGGGGGGACGTACTGCTGCCGGCGGGCTGCGCGCGCACGGGCCAGGCGCCGGCGCCCGCGGCGCACAGCAGCGCGAGCACCACGTCCCACTCGGCCGCCGAGTGCACGTTCTGCGCCGACGTCTTCACCAGCTCGTACACGCCGCACGATATCTGCACCGACAACGAAATTTATGCCTTTATCATTTTATTCAAAACTAGCTTCTGCACGCGGCGTCGCCCGCGAAGTACCTACATAAATTATAGCCTATGTTCATCCTGAAAGTTCATTCTACACATTGGTGAAAGAATTTTTCAAATCGGTTCAGTAGTTTCGGAGCCTATTCATTTCAAACAAACAAACAAACAAACAATCAAAGTTTTCCTCTTTATAATATTAAGTATAGATAAATAAAAAAATATACATATATGATCACGACTGTAATCCCCAGGCTCGGTAGATATCTCCTCAGATCTTTCGTTACTTAGATCTTTGAGGATAGCTAAAGAGGGTAGTCAGAGGCAAGTCCAAACATGACATTTGGTACATGCCCACATTTTGCACAGTAGTTAGTATTCAGGTTGCAAGCCCATCGCCTCTTATAAGAATAACCTGTGACACATACCTTCGAATTTTTGGTTCTAGGGTATGCCGGTTTCCTCACGATGTTTTCCTTCGCCGTTTAAGAGCACTGGCATCGCGCACATACATTTTTCGAATAGAAAAACTCATTGGTGCACGACCAGGTTTGAACCCACGACCTTCGGATCGTGAGGCAGGGGTGCTACCGCTACACCACCAGCGCTCTTATTTTATTTTATTCAAAAAAATATATGTAAAACATTCGTTTTGGCTAAGTGGCGTGTCTTTTTTAGGTAATACAATTTTTTATAAAGAGCGCTGGTGGTGTAGAAAGAGCGCTGGTGGTGTAGTGGTAGCACCCCTGCCTCACGATCTGAAGGTCGTGGGTTCAAACCTGGTCGTGCACCAATGAGTTTTTCCATTCGAAAAATTAATGTGCGCAATGCCAGTGCTCTTAAACGGTGAAGGAAAACATCGTGAGGAAACCGGCATACCCTAGAACCAAAAATTCGAAGGTATGTGTCATAACTTAAGTTAGTATTCTTATAAGCGGCGATGGGCTTGCAACCTGTCACGTACGGAATACTAACTACTGTGCAAAATGTGAGCATGTACCAAATGTCATGTTTGGACTTACCTCTGACTACCCTCTTTAGATATCATCAAGGATCTAAGTAAGTAAAGATCTGATGAGATATCTACCGAGCCTGGGGATTACAGTCGTGATCACAATTTTTTATGTCCAATAATAATTCCGCCCACGGCTTTCAGTCTTCCAAATATCGGAAAGCAATAGTTCCTGGGATTAGCACGTCGAACACAGACAAACAAAGAAACAAACTCTTCAGCTTAAAAAATAATCTATATCTATATAAGAGCTTGACCTGACTGACTGATTGATCATCACCGAGCCGAAACCGCTAAAGCTAGAAAGCTGAAATTTGGAAGGTGGTTTTCTTTTATAACAAAACCACCCACTAAGGCGGGATTTTTGGAAATTCCACCTCTAAGGGGGTGAAAAAGGGTGAAAACGTTAGTATGAAACTTTTTAACGCGTGGAGCGATTTTCATGAAACTTTGTTTGTGCACTGTAAATGCAAAATAAATGGACACGTGTTTCAGGATTTTTCAATATAACCTTCAAAAAAGGGTCAAATGTGGGGTCAATGTTTGTATGGGAACTTTTCAATGGGTGGTGCGATTGGTGTGAAACTTTGTTTGTGTACTGTAAATGCAAAATGAATGGACACATATTTCTGGATATTCCAAAATAACCCTCTAAAAAGGGTAAAAGGAGGGTCAAAGTTATGTAATTTTTTTATTAGTGTGATTTGTTTAAAACTCAGTTTAGATACTTTAAGTGAACGAAGTCGCGAGCGGGACAGCTAGTGTTATATATAATAATGAATCCCATTTCTCTTATCTGATGATAGGTTAACTAAGATAGCAAATGTATTAGAAATTGTATAAAGACACGGTCTCACGTAAGATCTAATATAAGATGTTATCAGTCTATACTAATATTATAAAGAGGAAAGTATTGTTTTTGTATTTTTGTTTGTAACGAATTAACTCAAAAACTACTCGACCGATTTCAAAAATTCTTTTACTATTAGAATGCTACATTATCCCTGAGTAGCTAGCTAGTTACGAATAAAGAGAGAACTTACTAAGATGTAGTTGTGGTTTCACTAACGTCCATCCCTCATAATACTACGATATTACAATAGATTTGCGCTCACCACGACCGCTTGTTGATAGAACAGTTTGTACGGCAACGCGAACAGAACTGCCAAGTGTTGGAGAGCTTGCGGCGCGCACTGGTGGCACCGCAGGAGCCGGGCGGCCGTCCTCAGCAGCGCAGTCAGCGCTCGCGTCAGGCAGTGGGGGCTCCGGGTGGCGGCCCACAGGGCTACGCGCTGCATGTGCGGGCCCGCCTCGTCCCACACCGACGACAGGCGGTCTCTGGAAGAGTTCTCATTTTACGCAGCCTGTAGGTCTACCATGAGTTGTCACATTTAGATTGGCTGACGTTACTACAGTAGTAATAGTACGTTACTATGACATCTGTCAAAATTGTTACTCATGGTACCAAATTCTAAGCAAATTAATGAGCGCAAACTACAGTCGCTGTAGTACGCTGTGACGTAGGATAGTTAGCTACGTGAGCTTTTAGTACCCAACTATCCGCTAGAGGCGCTGTAGGCAAGTTTTCATACATTTTTTTAACTACAGTCGCTAGCGTGTGTAGATTGTCAAAACTCATGGTAGACCTACTGTTACGCTGTCGTGGTTTGCACGCTGTCGTGACGACAGCGTGCAAACCGGTCGAAACGTCGGGAAAATAAAAGGTAATTTTGAACGCGATAAATACCCGTCTAATACTAATAATAATGGGTACTAAAACGTCACGTAGTTAACTATCGTACGTCACAGCGTACTACGTTTTGACATATGTCATAGTAACGTGCTAATTTTTAACTAAGTTGGATTACCTGTTCTGGATCAGGGTCTGCCCGAGAAGCTCCAAGAAGAATATAGTGATGTCCTCCAACTGTGGGTTCAACTGTAAGCTCTCCGCGTCGGGCGGAGTACCCACTTTGATCATAGCTTTGATCAGTTCCTGATAATACATATGACTTTTAAAAAAGCATGAATCTATACCTATTAAGAGCTTAACCTGACTGACTGACTGAGTCATCATCGCCGAAACCTCTTAAGCTAGAAAGCTGTTTGGAAGGTGGCTTTCTTTTACAACAAAACCACCCACTAAGGCGGGATTTTTGGAAATTCCACCCTTAAGAAGGTGAGAAGGGTGAAAACGTTAGAATGAAACTTTTTAACGCGTGGAGCGATTTTCATTAAACTTTGTTTGTATACTGTAATGCAAAATGAATGGACACGTGTTTCAGGATTTTTCAATATAATCTTCAAAAAGGGGTCAAATGGGGGGTCAATTTTTGTATGAGAACTTTTTAACGGGTGGTGCGATTGGTCTGAATTTTGGTTTGAATACTTTAAATGCAAAATAAATGGATACGTATTTCCAGATATTTCAAAATAACACTCTAAAAAGAGTAAAACGGGGTGTCAATGTCAGTATGGGAGTTGTGCTATTTGTTTGGAACTCGGTTTAGATACTTTATGTGAACGAAGTCGCGAGTGGTCGAGAATAGTAAATAACTAGAGATCTGAGGAGATATCTACCGAGGCTGGGATTAGTCGTGATGATATATTTTTTTCATAAGTTACCTGTAAGCTCTCTAGTTGCAAGAACTTGGTCTCCGTGATGAGGAGTCCGGGCAAGTTGCACTTCGCGACGCAGTCGGCGGCCGCGTCTATCAGCGCCTTCTCGTGCGGCGTGGGGGCTCGCATGCCTTCACAAATAAATAAATAAATAAATAAATAAATAAATAAATAAATATTGGCGGACAGTTCACACGCCATCTAGCCCCAAACTAACCAAGCTTTTACTGTGGGAATCATAGTTGATAGATTAAGTAAATGTTTGACGTACATATATAAATATATTAGTACCTGGATGACCGAGATTTGCTCGGGTTTCTTTTAGGGTGGCGACGTTTTCTAAAAATGAAACCTAGCTAGATCGATTTATCGCCCCCTGCATACTAAGTTTCAAGAAAATCGTTGGAGCCGTTTTCGAGATTCAGATTATATATACATACATATACAGTCGTGGTCAACTAATTAGGGACATGCAAGATAGTGAAGAACAATAACCGGTTATGTACATACAAATATAAAACCCTATTGATTTCTCAGTAACTATTATTTGCATAATTTGGTCCGATTATTATGCTTTAAATGGCTGTAAATAAAAGAATAAATAAATAGAAAAAAGTATTTAATATCAAAGGTTGAACATGTATTCAATTTTAAGGTATAATTCTGTAGCTGGACATTTAATTAAGGACAGTAAACTATAATGAAAAATAGAGTTAAACAAAACTAATAATCTGCAGTATTATAATATCTTTAACAGCTCCATTTTATTACGTGTAAAATCAGTACCCAGTAGCAAAACCTTTGTTAGTAATTACCGCTTGACACCGATGTGGCATAGACATTATCAGTTTCTGGCATGTTTCGACAGGAATGTTTGCCCATGCCTCACAAAAAGCTTCATTAAGTTCATCTAAAGTTGTGGTACGATAAGTGGCTACTTTTTTCTTGATTTCGTGCCAAAGGTGCTCGATTGGGTTAAGGTCCGGGCTATTTGCTGGCCAATCTAGCACCGATACTGACTGACTGGTAAGAAACGACTTGACTGAACGGGCGGTATGTTTTGGGTCGTTATCATGCTGAAACGTCCATATAATAGGGAGATGCTCCTCAGCATAGGGAAGCATCGTTTCCTCCAATATTGCCTTGTATTGATGTTGGTCTAAGTTACCCTGAACTTTCCTCACAGGTCCCACTCCACGTCCAGAAAATGAACCCCACATTTTAATGTTTCCACCGCCATGTTTCACCTGCTTTTTTGTGAATCTTGGATTCATTTCCGCTTTTACTGGACGCCGTACGTATTGCCTTCCATCTGAAGAAATCAAATTAACCTTGGTCTCGTCAGAGAATAATACATGTTGCCATTGGGCGTAGGTCCAATGTCCATATTTACGTGCAAACGCCAAACGAGCATTTCTATGTTCTTTCTTCAACAACGGTACTTTGCGAGCCACTCTTCCGAACAACCCTGCTTCTACCAGACGTCGTCGAACGGTCCTAGCTGAGACACCAGCTCTTTCGTCTGTCCCAAACACTTCGTGTTTAATTAAAATAGAGCCTAGAAACGGATCTTTCTTAGCTAACCTGGCTATCATTCTATCTTCTTGCGGAGTTGTTTTTCTCGATCTTTTTGTTCTGGGCACATTTAAATCTGTGTTATTGCGTCTGACATGTTGCACTGCATTGTATACCATAGTTTTTGAACAATTTAAATGTTCTGCTATCCTTCGGTATGGCCAACCATGCTCGACAACAAACTTCATGATAATTTTTCGTAGTGTTGGATCGCAACTTTTATTTTTACCCATTTTTCTTCAAAATATTTTTCAAAACTTAAAATAAATATCGGGATTGCCGCCAAAACTACCACGAAACAATAAGAGAAGAAGTAAAAAAGTATTGAGATTCAAATTTTGAAAATAGAACGCAATATCTCAGTGTCCCTAATTAAATGGCCAGCCAGCATTATTTGAACAAATAGCACTACGATAATCTATCAGCTATACTGTAAAGAGGTTTAATGTTTAAGAAGTTGTTATTGTTTGTATAATCGGGCACATAAATTACTAATTATACTTACATGTAAGAGATATGGAATATGGTTTAGACTCGTTGGAAAATAAAAAATAAATTCACAATTCGGTTTAACCAAAGAGTGTCCCTAATTAGTTGACCACGACTGTATATATATATATATATATATATATATGTATGAAAAATATACAAGAATTGCTCGTTTAAAGGTATCTATACTAATAATAGAAAGAGGAAAGTTTTGTATTTTTGTATTTTTGTTTGTAACGAATAAACTCAAAAACTACTGGTCCGATTTCAAAAATTCTTTCACCATTTGAATGCTACGTTATCCCTGGAGTAACATAGGCTATATTTTATGTAGGTACCTCGCGAGCAAAGCCGCGAGCGGAAGCTAGTAAGATATATAATGGTAATAACCAGTTTCTCCGAGCGCGATGTAGGAATAGATGCTGGAGAGCAGGCCGGCGTCGGTCCCGCGCGGCTCCCGGGCCAGCGTCACCCAGCCCGACGGAGACAGGTAGTCCTCCACCTCTATCAGACTCTGTACACAACGAACATTTATTAATTAGTTTCCGCGCGCGTGGACCAACCCGGATAAAAGTAGCCTATAAATAAAAAAAAATACAAAAATAAATATTATTAACACTTTAAAACGGTGAACACTTTATGTAAGAGTATTTTGTGTAGTTATTATTAGTATTAAACGGGTATTTATCGCGTTTTATCTACCTATTTTTTCCCGACGTTTCGACAGGTTTACACACCGTCGTGATCACGGTTAGACCGGTGGACAGGAGCTACCGCAAAAAAATACGCGATAAATACGTTTAATACCAATAATAATCGCGCGTAAAGATCGCGTAAGTTTAAAAACACATTTTGTGTCATTACTATTTTAATTTAAAAAATATTTATTTCACTAAAATAAAGTTGTGTAACTTAACTTTATTTTAGTGAAATAAATATTTTTTCATTTTTTCATTTTCATTTACAACATTAGATCCAGCAGTTTCAAGTAAGCCCTAAATGTATGCGTACCTTGGGCAGCAGCAGGCCGATGTAGAGCGTGTTGACGATCTCGAGCACGTGGCGCCAGGCGCCGCGCAGCGCGTGCGCGTGCCGCGCGGCCACGGCGCACGCGCGCCGCAGCGCCGCCTGCGCCTTGCCCGACTGGCCCAGCGCCACGCCTGCGGGCACAGTGTGACTACAGTTACTGAACGATGCGCGTGCCGCGCGGCCACGGCGCACGCGCGCCGCAGCGCCGCCTGCGCCTTGCCCGACTGGCCCAGCGCCACGCCTGCGGGCACAGTGTGACTACAGTTACTGAACGATGCGCGTGCCGCGCGGCCACGGCGCACGCGCGCCGCAGCGCCGCCTGCGCCTTGCCCGACTGGCCCAGCGCCACGCCTGCGGGCACAGTGTGACTACAGTTACTGAACGATGCGCGTGCCGCGCGGCCACGGCGCACGCGCGCCGCAGCGCCGCCTGCGCCTTGCCCGACTGGCCCAGCGCCACGCCTGCGGGCACAGTGTGACTACAGTTACTGAACGATGCGCGTGCCGCGCGGCCACGGCGCACGCGCGCCGCAGCGCCGCCTGCGCCTTGCCCGACTGGCCCAGCGCCACGCCTGCGGGCACAGTGTGACTACAGTTACTGAACGATGCGCGTGCCGCGCGGCCACGGCGCACGCGCGCCGCAGCGCCGCCTGCGCCTTGCCCGACTGGCCCAGCGCCACGCCTGCGGGCACAGTGTGACTACAGTTACTGAACGATGCGCGTGCCGCGCGGCCACGGCGCACGCGCGCCGCAGCGCCGCCTGCGCCTTGCCCGACTGGCCCAGCGCCACGCCTGCGGGCACAGTGTGACTACAGTTACTGAACGATGCGCGTGCCGCGCGGCCACGGCGCACGCGCGCCGCAGCGCCGCCTGCGCCTTGCCCGACTGGCCCAGCGCCACGCCTGCGGGCACAGTGTGACTACAGTTACTGAACGATGCGCGTGCCGCGCGGCCACGGCGCACGCGCGCCGCAGCGCCGCCTGCGCCTTGCCCGACTGGCCCAGCGCCACGCCTGCGGGCACAGTGTGACTACAGTTACTGAACGATGCGCGTGCCGCGCGGCCACGGCGCACGCGCGCCGCAGCGCCGCCTGCGCCTTGCCCGACTGGCCCAGCGCCACGCCTGCGGGCACAGTGTGACTACAGTTACTGAACGATGCGCGTGCCGCGCGGCCACGGCGCACGCGCGCCGCAGCGCCGCCTGCGCCTTGCCCGACTGGCCCAGCGCCACGCCTGCGGGCACAGTGTGACTACAGTTACTGAACGATGCGCGTGCCGCGCGGCCACGGCGCACGCGCGCCGCAGCGCCGCCTGCGCCTTGCCCGACTGGCCCAGCGCCACGCCTGCGGGCACAGTGTGACTACAGTTACTGAACGATGCGCGTGCCGCGCGGCCACGGCGCACGCGCGCCGCAGCGCCGCCTGCGCCTTGCCCGACTGGCCCAGCGCCACGCCTGCGGGCACAGTGTGACTACAGTTACTGAACGATGCGCGTGCCGCGCGGCCACGGCGCACGCGCGCCGCAGCGCCGCCTGCGCCTTGCCCGACTGGCCCAGCGCCACGCCTGCGGGCACAGTGTGACTACAGTTACTGAACGATGCGCGTGCCGCGCGGCCACGGCGCACGCGCGCCGCAGCGCCGCCTGCGCCTTGCCCGACTGGCCCAGCGCCACGCCTGCGGGCACAGTGTGACTACAGTTACTGAACGATGCGCGTGCCGCGCGGCCACGGCGCACGCGCGCCGCAGCGCCGCCTGCGCCTTGCCCGACTGGCCCAGCGCCTCGCCTGCGGGCACAGTGTGACAAAACAGAATCGCCTAACCCCGAGCAGTAGGTTCGTTAGGTTGCTATGTAAAAATATACAAAACAGAATCATCTAACCCCGAGCAGTAGGTTCGTTAGGTTGCTATGTAAAAATATACAAGACCGAATTGCCTTACCCCGAGCAGTAGGTTCGTTAGGTTGCTATTTAAAAATATACAAAACCGAATTGTCTTACCCCGAGCAGTAGGTTCGTTAGGTTGCTATGTAAAAATATACAAGACCGAATCGCCTTACCCCGAGCAGTAGGTTCGTTAGGTTGCTATGTAAAAATATACAAAACCGATTTGTCTTACCCCGAGCAGTAGGTTCGTTAGGTTGCTATGTGAAAATATACAAAACCGAATCGCCTAACCCCGAGCAGTAGGTTCGTTAGGTTGCTGTGTAAAAATATACAAAACCGAATCGCCTAACCCCGAGCAGTAGGTTCGTTAGGTTGCTATGTAAAAATATACAAAACAGAATCATCTAACCCCGAGCAGTAGGTTCGTTAGGTTGCTATGTAAAAATATACAAAACCGAATTGTCTTACCCCGAGCAGTAGGTTCGTTAGGTTGCTATGTAAAAATATACAAAACCGAATCGCCTTACCACGAGCAATAGGTTCGTTAGGTTGCTATGTAAAAATATAAGAAACCAATACTATCATTTTTGTGCAGGTAAGTACCTAATCAGTTTTAATGTGTTTGGAAATTAATAATTGCCCATGTTACAACTCTAGGGTCAAGCCTACATTTTCACCAACAATTTTTTTTACCCAAATAGCAAACTAATTAATACAATATTTTACTTTACTATGCCATGAAAAGGTAGGGGTAGAGAGGGGTATAAACGGCTATCGCGAACGAAGTCGCGGGTACAGCTAGTACATAATATAATGGAGCTAAAGAAGTTTTACTTCAGTCGTTTTTTATGTTTGTTACGCGATTACTCCGCCGATTAAGAACGGATTTTGATGATTCTTTTTTTGTTCGATAGCTCATACTTCAGAGCCACCTCTGATCTCCCGTATAAATTTGATCGAAATTGATTAACACTTTTTGAAAAAATCAACAATAACGAAATAAATATCCACAGATGACATTTTCGTTTACGAGTGTCATTTCGAGTGTGTCACGTCATTCGAGCGAACGAAACTAAATTTTCGTAAAAAGTTTGGTTAACTATCGAAAACCTAAGTCTGCAGATGGAGTCCGGTTATTGTAAGCGCTGTGCTGATGTGAAACGTAGATTACCTATAGCGATGTAGCCGGCTTGCGGCGGCGTCAGCAGACCGGTGAACTTGCAGAGCGTCAGCGTGAGCGTGTCGAGGGTCAGCACGTCGGTGGGCAGGCGCGCTGTCAGCGCTGCAGCCCGCTCCAGGCCCGTGAGCGCGGTCAGCGCCGGGCTGTCGCGGGTGTCGCCGCGCTCCACCTCCTCTGCGGTAGGCGCGGCGGCGCGTTCGAACGCCGCTGACAGTGCTGACAGCTGTAAGCAAAACAGTGTTAAGATATTTGGCGTAAAATGATCGACGTTTTAAATTTGGAGATGTATTCTCAGCTCTATATAAGTCATTGTTTGGAAGACGTTTCATAGATCGTTATCATTATTTTTAGATTTTGCTAAGATAAATTTGTTATCATATTATATCATATTTTACATAGTTATGTTATTATATTTTATTAAGTTCACATACAAGGGCGGATCCAGCTTTGGTGCCAGGGGGGGTCACATAGTCGTGATCAAGTCACAAAAAGTTATAATCCTTATTATACATAATTTTAAATAGTAGTCCACCTAGGTCCTGGACCTAGCCCATGACCCCCCCTGGATCCGCCTTGTTCACATATTGCTTATATAATGTTTGTGTACCTGGATAAACGAGCGTAGCTCGGTTTTTTTTTGTAAACGACGTTTTCTAAAAATGAAACCTAATCGATTTATCGCCCCCGAATCCCCCTGCATACTAAATTTCATGCAAATCGTTGGAGCCGTTTGCGAGATTCAAGAAGAGCTAACATTATTTCCACACATTATAGCATATTCAATACGTCTCTTTGTCCAATCCACATAGCTAGTTAGTGCTGAAGTAGGGCAGTGCCTCACCATGGGCGGGCAGGCGAGCGTGAAGAGACGCGCGTGGTGCGGGTGCTGCAGCGGCTGCACGCGGTACACCCCGCCCGCAGTGGCGCCCCGCCTCTGCAGCACGCGCCACAGGTACGCGTCGCGGACGGGCCCCACCCTTTCCGCCGGCATCACCATCTCTTCACCTCTATAAATGTACATACATAAATAAATACTAGCTGATGCCCACAGCTTCGCCCGCGTGATCTCGATTATCGCGACTTTTCATACAAACTTTCATTCCTTATTTTATCCCCTTGGGGGTAGAATTAATCAAAATCCTTTCTTAGCGGATGCCTACGTCATAACATCTACCTGCATGCCAAATTTCAGCACGATCCGTCCAGTGGTTTGGGCTGTGCGTTGATAGATCACTATGTCAGTCAGTCAGTCAGTCACCTTTGAATTATATATATTTAGATTGGTGGAAATTTTACATACAACCCGGTCACATTATCTAGAGACCTCGCTGGAATGCGAACCTCCCGCCCCGTTCTCCTTTCACCTCCGTACGGTTAGCGCGCCAGAGTGAGAGAGAGAGCGCCGACGCGACGTGACGTCATCGACGCCAGGTCTCGAGATAATGTGACTGGGTTGTACATCTATATCTATACATATAATAAATCTCCGCAACGATTGAACCAAATTGAATGGAGTTTTCACTACTATATTGAGATAAGCTAGGATTAAAACTTAGGCTTTGTTTCATCGAAATCGGTGTTTCTATGTTTGTTCTGTGTTTGTGTTATTTATTATTTATTCTATGTACTTATGTGTTTACAAGAAAAAAGTATATAATTAATTTATCAGCTATATGGTTCCCATAGTAAAAGCGTTGCTTAGTTTTTGGCTAGATGGCGTTGTGTAAATTGCCTAGCAATATTTATTGTTAAATTTTAACATACTAGCTTCCGCCGGCGGCTTCGCCTGCGTGGTACTTAAAAAACCAAACAAATCAATCCCGCGGGAACCGTACATTTTTCCGGGATAAAAAGTAACTTATGTACTATTCCAGACTATAATCTATATCTGTGCCGAATTTCATCCAGATCCGTTCAGCCGTTTCAGCTTGAAAGAGTATCAAACATACATCCATACATCCACACATCCACACATCAATACATTATTACAAACTTTCGCGTTTAGAATATTAGTAGCATTTTTTTGGGAAATTAACCCAAAAGCATTATTTTTACAAGGCATTATAACTCTTACTAGAAGCAGAATAAAGTACAGACTCACTTGATAGAATGGAATACTTGCTCGAGCATGCCTTGCTCGAAGTCCCCAGATCCGTTGCATCCGCGAAGATTCTTGACAAAGTCCTCGACTGTCATGGGGACGTTGAGTTTCTTCGCGTTGTGATTGTGTTGGTCCATGTTGAGCATAATGACGGCGTACGCGAGACGGAATGCCGCATCCGTATTCGCGAATGGCTCCCCATTTGTCGACTGTAAATGTCATTATAAATTAAAAAAAAAAAAAAAAAAAAAAAAAAAACAGGACTGTAATCCCCAGGCTCGGTAGATATTTCCTCAGATCTTTAGTTACTTAGATCTTTGAGGATATCTAAAGGGGGTAGTCAGAGGCAAGTCCAAACATGACATTTGGTACATGCCCACATTTTTCACAGTAGTTAGTATTCCGTAAATAATACAAAATAAAAATAATTAAAACCTCCCGACATCTAAACCTTACCCTAACATGTCATATTTTAAAGTCATGGTTACCTTACCATGTTCTTTAAATATCATTGAAGTAACACGGTACCAAATTTCGAATCGATCGGACATAAGGAAGTTAGTCAGATTCCCTCATCAACTAGAAAAGAGCTGATGATCTTTAAATGGCTAAACAGATTTTCATGAAACATGGCTAAGAACACTCGGGATAAAATTATCTACGACACAAAAAAAACTAAACGAAAATCGGTTCATCCGTTTGGGAGCTACGATGCCACAGACAGATACACAGACACACAGATACACACACAGACACGTTAAACTTATAACACCCCTCTTTTTTCGTCGGAGGTTAAAAATAAACACTCACACGACTGTAATCCCCAGGCTCGGTAGATATCTCCTCAGATCTCTAGTTACTCAGATCTTTGAGGATATCTAAAGAGTCTGAGGGGTACGTCCAAACATGACATTTGGCACAGTAGTTAGTATTCCGTACGTGACAAGTTGCAAGAAATCCTATAATTAAACTTACTACCGAAACTTGTAGAACAAGTTCGCAATAAATGGCTTATTATTATGATGAACTGGATGACCGATTTTTAAGCGGAGTGTTAGGTATGATTGTGGATGGATACAGGGGTAGAGGTAGACCAAAGAAGAGATGGATGGACTGTGTGAAAGATGACATGGGTAAGAAAGGAGTGAGTAGCAGACCCCACGTAACGTGGGAATAGGGCAGGAAGATGATGATATTTATATTTATTTTGTACTAGCTTCCGTTCGCGGCTTTGCTCGCGAGGTACCTACATAAAATATAGCCTATGATACTCAGGGATAACGCAGCATTCTAACGGTGATAGAATTTTTTAAATCGGACCAGTAGTTTTTGAGTTTATTCGTTACAAACAAAAATACAAAAATACAAAACTTTCCTCTTTATAATATTACTAGCTTCTGCACGCGGCGTCGCCCGCGAAGTACCTATATAAAATATAGCCTATGTTCATCCTGAAAGTTCATTCTACACATTGGTGAAAGAATTTTTCAAATCGGTTCAGTAGTTTCGGAGCCTATTCATTTCAAACAAACAAACAAACAAACAATCAAAGTTTTCCTCTTTATAATATTAGTATAGATTAGTATAGATAGATTATTATTACGTACATGCCATCGCTCCGCGAATCGCTCCATCACTAGGAAGATGAGCGGGGCTTCCCCGGGCAGGCGGAACGTTTCCAGGTAGAGGCGCAGGGCCTGGTCGATCCGCAGGCCGGCGTACTCGAAGCTATCCGCGAAGGCGCCGAGGACGCTCGGCCCGTCCTCCTCTTCGCCGCGAGAGGACCGCTTGCATATGTATTCACCTGCAATTCATATATTATACACGAGATTAATATATTATTATAGGATGGATACAGGGGTAGAGGTAGGCCAAAGAAGAGATGATGGAATGTGAGAAAGATGACATGGGTAGGAAAGGAGCGAGTAATGGAAGAAGATCACATGTTGTGCCGACCACACATAGCGTGGGAAAAAAGGCAGTAGGTCTACCATGAGTTTTCACAATCTACACTCGCAAGCGACTGTAGTTAAAAAAATGTATGAAAACTTGTACAGCGCCTCTAGCGGATAGTTGGGTACTAAAACGTCACGTAGTTAATTATCCTACGTCACAGTTCTACAGCGACTATAGTTTGCGCTTCATTCATTTGCTTAGAATTTGGTACCATCATCATCATCTTCCTGCCCTTATCCCACGTTATGTGGGGTCGGCACAACATGTAATCCTCTTCCATTTCCCTCTGTCACTCGTCATCTCATTACTCACTCCTTTCTTACTCATGTCATCTTTCACACAGTCCATCCATCTTTTCTTTGGCCTACCTCTACCCCTGTATCCATCCACATTCATACCTAACACTCTCCTTGTCGCATGGTATTGATTTGGTACCATGAGTAACAATTTTGACAGATGTCATAGTAACGTACTTACGTAAGCTTAGCGATAAGCTTAGATTAAAACTTAGGTTTTGTTTCATCGAGATTGGTTAACAAATAAAAAAGATATGCAAATTTTACTTATGCCACCCTAAGAACATCAAAATAGAGTACATATTACCAATCATCTTTTTGTCCAGATCGGGGTTTTCTCTCAAGAACAGCGCCACCTGGTGAGGGTCTAGAGGAGTCTTCAGCACCCCATGCTCCTGCAGGAACTCGATTCCGCGTTCGGGTTTCTGGTTGAAGAGTTCCGTGCCTTGGGTTACCCACTGGAAGAAAAACTAGAGATTAATTTGTATGCTTATAATACTGTACGAGGTCCACCACGAGTTTTAATAATAAATCCTACTAATATTATAAACGCGAAAGTTTGTAAGAATATCTGGATGTCTGGATGTATGTTTGTTACTCTTTCACGCTGAAGCGGCTGAACGGATCTGGATGGAATTTGGCACAGATAAAGATTATAGTCTGGAATAACACATAGGCTACATTTTAACCCGGAAAAATGTACTGTTATCGTGGGATAGATTTTTTGTTTTTCAAGGTACCACGCGGGCGAAGCCGTGGGTGGAAGCTAGTAATAAATAAATATTGGTGGACAAAAGTAACACAACGCCATCTAGCCCCAAACTAAGCAAAGCTTGTACTATGGGAACCAGATAGCTGATAGATTAATTATCTACTTTTTATTCTAAATACATACATGAAGTAAATAATAACGCCCAGACACAGACCAAACATCTGTGTTCATCACACAAATGTTTGTCCTGGGTGGGGATTGAACCCGCAACCTACAGCGCAGAAGGCAGAGCTACTACCAACTGAGCTTTGAAGCCAGTCAGGTTTAGGGTCGATTCTACTCAATTTGATATTTAACCATTAATTTAAATGGTGGTGGTTTTGTGGTAGCACCCATGCCTCACGATCCGAAGGTCGTGGGTTCAAACCTGGTCGTACACAAATGAATATTTCCATTCGAAAAAAATATGTGCGCAATGCCATTGCCTAAACGGTGAAGGAAAACATGGTGAGGAAACCGGCATACCCTAGAACCAAAAATTCGAAGATTTGTGTCATAGATCAGTATTCTTATAAGCGGCAATGGAAGTCACGTACGGAATACTAATCACTTTTTTGGTCATGTATCATGTTTGGACGTGCCTCTGACTACCACCTTTATTTATTTAAGCCTCTTTATTTCCCCAATTTTAATAAATGTAATTATATTTACATTGTATTAATCATGATTGTTATTAATATTATTACTTTATTTATTTGGGGCCACCCATTTGCGGGCGAAGGCCTCCCCCTTTTGATATCCTCAAAGATCTAGCAGATAATCCCCTCTAGAGTAACTAGAGGGGATTATCTACTAAGTCTGGGGATTACAGTCGTGATCATTTTTTTTTTATATTGAATTATTAACCTGCCAAAACTTTGTTAGAAAATGGAAAGGTTACAATATTCAAAGACGATAACGGATAGGGCGTCGCCGCGAAACGACGCGCAGACACATCGCCCTAAATCTGCGAATAGTATGCCAGGGCTACCGAGTCATGGACGGGCTCGGCTAACGACGTTAGTCCCCGCATGTAACCTGAAGGTCCGCTTCGCCACATTAAACGTAGGATCTCTAACTGGGAAGACGTCATGTATAGGGCGAAGTGGAAGAAGAGTGTTAGGAAGGCTGACCCCACCACCATGTGGGATGAATAGTCGGGAAGAGAGAGAGAGATTGAATGCAGTTTACCTTTTTCATATTCTTGACATTATCTAGTTCCGCCTCTGTCGGCATGTCTGCCGTGGGCTTGTGCCTCGCTTGCCTGGCGACGGTGAAGTACTGGCTTATATCGTGGGTCACGTGGTCGCTCACCACTGAAGAATCGTCCATACCACCTGGGGATAAGGTGCATTTTACAATACTATTGTGAAAAAAAAAATTTGGTACATGCCCACATTTTGCACAGTACTTAGTATTCCGTACGTGACAGGTTGCAAGCCCATCGCCGCTTATAAGAATACTAACCTGTGACACATACCTTCGAATTTTTGGTTCTAGGGTATGCCGGTTTCCTCACGATGTTTTCCTTCACCGTTTAAGAGCACTGGCATTATTGCGCTCATAATTTTTTCGAATGGATAAACTCATTGGTGCACGACCAGGTTTGAACCCACGACCTTCGGATCGTGAGGCAGGGGTGCTACCACTACACCACCAGCGCTCTTGTGAAACTATTGTCAAACCTGTCCTACAAACTAAAAAATGCATGGCTAATTTCGTTCTAACATATATTTAAATTTGAGTAATGTTCTGCGACCGTACTTGGATGTAAGCACTGGCGGTCTAGTGGTAGTGATTCCGCCTTCCGATCCTAAAGTCATGGGTTCGAACCCGGTCGTGCACCAATGGGCTTTAATGCTCGAAAAATGTATGTGCACTATACTCTCAATACGGTGAAGGAAAACACCGTTAGGTAACCAGCATGTCGTAGAACCAAAAAGTTAGTCCACTAGTAATAACATTTTAAGACACTACTTTTTTTGGATTTTTTTTCATACAAACCTTAACCTAGTACATCTCTTCGAAAGGAACCAATTTTCAACTCTCTAGGCCTTAGTTTGGATTAGTCAGTCAGCAAGTATCGGAAAAGTTCTATATAATAAATAGCTGACCCGGCAGACTTCGTACTTATTTAGAAAACGTTTGTATGGGAAATAGAAAAGGGCAATTTTTAGGGTTTTCCCGGCAGTTATTCGAATTTTTCTTACTTTTTAAACCTTCCCTAGACCTCCCCGAACATTTCAAGACCAAGATAAGATAAATCCGTTTAGCCGTTCTCGAGTTTTAGCGAGACTAACGAACAGCAATTCATTTTTATAAATATAGATAAATTTTCAGTTAATAAAAAACTCACCCAACTCCAAAGTAACGTGTCCGCCCCGCCCATACTTCTCTTTCTCTTCCACCACCGCCACTATCTCTGTCTCGCTCTTATCCTTAGCCGCGTTCACGCCCAACTCTATCGCCTCCAATATAACCAACAGTGCCTCTAAGGACAGCTGGTGTATTTCATACGAGCTCGAAGACACAACGTTTTTTGACAGCAACTTTGTAACTTCTTCAAACACATTCATACAGTAAACATCACAGTCATAATTTAGGTACAATTCTGTACATAGACCAGGTATTCTGAAGAATTGGATAAGACTTTCCAGGGCCAGGTGGTGGATTTCCTTCAGCTCGTAAATAGCTTTGCTGGTGTCTGCTGAGATGATCTCGATAATCTTTTTGAAGAAGGCTTCCATTTGGAACTTGAGGTGGAAACGCATGGCCTCAAAGAGTAGGAATGATACTTGCAGGTCCAGGGCGAAGATTGATATCCGCTCTGTGCTCAGCAGCTGGAAAGATAAAGATAAAGATAAATAATAGTAAATAATGGTGGGATGCAGCCAAGAACAGGGATGACTGGAGGGTTTTGGGGGAGACCTTTTCCCAGCAGTGGGACAAAATAGGTTGAAAAAAAAATTGTAAATAAATAATGAATATTGGTGAACTAAGCAAAGCTTGTACTAGGGGAACCGGATAACCGGTTTCTTCACGATTTTTCCTTTACCGTTTAAGATCACTCGCATTGCGGACATACATTTCCGAATGGAAAAACTCATTGGTGCACGACCAGGTTTGAACCCACAACCTTCGGATCGTGAGTCAGGGGTGATACCACTGCACCAGCGCTCTTATAATAAATTAGCTTCCGTTCGCGGCTTTGCTCGCGAGGTACCTACATAAAATATAGCCTATGTTACTCAGGGATAATGTAGCATTCTAACGGTGAAAGAATTTTTGGAATCGGACCAGTAGTTTTTGGAAAGCGTTTGTATGGGAAATAGAAAAGGGCTATTTTTAGGGGTTTTCCGGCAGTTATTCGAATTTTTCTTACCTTTTAAACCTTTCCTAGACCTCCACGAACATTTCAAGACCAAGATAAGATAAATCCGTTTAGCCGTTCTCGAGTTTTAGCGAAACTAACGAACAGCAATTCATTTTTATATATATAGATAGATAGATAGATAATATATACAAGAATTGCTCGTTTAAAGGTATAAGATTGCTCGAAGAGCTCATGGTAAGGCCCCAAGTGCTCATGACATTACCGTGAGCAGATTCCTGCACAGCGGATCCTTGATGAGGAGTAGGAGCGAGGGGCAGCTCGGCAGGGTGTCAGCCGCCACCTCCAGGGCTGTTCCCACCAGGGTCAGGCCAGAGTGCACCATCGCAGACGTGTTCTGTGCCTCCAGGGGGTTCGATAGCGATATCAGGAACCTGGGGAAACACTTTTTTGTCAGAAAGCCCAAACTGCTGAAAACGAGTTAATTGAGTAAGTATATGAAAAAAAAAGTTTTTTTTTATGTATTTTATAACATTATTATTACTCAGGGATAATGTAGCATTCTTATGGTAAAATAATTTTCGAAATAGGTCTATATGTTTTTGACTTTATTCGTTATGAGTTCGAGTTTGTTTTTAAAATGTCGATACCTGAATAGTTCTCTGACGCAGACGAGCCCATAGGGCTGCAGGTCCGGCGGGGAGTCCTGCCGGAAGCGGATGCCGCGGTGGTTCACGTACTCCTCCGGGGCGCTCGCCTCCAGAGCCCCGGCCTCCGCCCCCGGGCCGGGGGCCGGCTGGCTCGGCGCCACGCCGTCAGGCTCACCCGTCTCTAGCGGTTCCACTGTTAACATCAGAGATAGTCTTATACATCTTGCCTGGAATAGACATGTCTTCAGATCTTTAGTTAGATATTTGAGATCTAAAGAGGGTAGTCAGAGGTACGTTCAAACATGATATTTAGCACATGCGCACAAATTGCATTCCGTACGTGACAGGTTGCAAGCCCACCGCCCTATATTAGCATCCTTACTATTGGAAATTAGTGTTCAGAGTTTAATAAAACTACACAATGGCTTTCTCAACTCTTTAAATTATATTAGCCAATTTTAAATTAATAATCACTAGGAAGGTAATACGTCTGACACCTAACTCAACACAATGAATAAAGTTTTAGATATCTATCGATAGATGGCGCTGTTGTTAAATCGATCATTTCATAATCGAGTAAAGATTGATTTTTGTAAATTAAATTAAATAAACCAACACGCCCCCTCAAAAATTAATCTCAAAATTATACAAATCAACATAGATCATTTAAACTAAACAGAACATATTCCTTCCAAGTGTTTGCTGGGAAATACAATAATGGTTCAACATTCGTTGCTAAGGATTAGGGGAAACCCAGAAAACCCTAATCAAACCATTTCATTTATTTCTTAAATGTTAGTTAAATCTATTTACAAATTGAATCAGTTAAATTCATTTTAACTTATTCTAAACCCATTTTTCTTCTCATATCCTGAAAAGTGATTGCAGGTAATGGCTTGGTCAAAGCGTCTGCCAGCTGCTGACCTGTTGGAATGTAATTTAATTTGATTACATTTTTCTCAATCTGTTCTCTAGAAAAGTGATATTTAATATCTATATGTTTTGTCCGTTTGTGATTAGTCGGATTATTTGATATACTTATACAGTCTTCATATATGATTATAGGTTTATCGATCTTCAAATTTATACTAACTGCTAGAGATTTAAGCCATAATGCCTCCCTAACAGCTTCAAATAATGCCATATATTCAGCCTCAGTTGATGAGGCAGCCACTGATATTTGTTTCTTAGTACTCCAGGTTATACTACATTTTTCAAAGAGTTTAAATAAATACCCAGTTGTACTTTTTCTGTCTTTTGTATCACTACCACCCCAATCTGAATCTACGTAGCCACATAGAATATTAGAGTAGTCACACCTTTTATAGCTTAACTTTAAGTCAGATGTACCTTTTAAATACCTAAGTACTCGTTTGAGACATTGCCAGAGTTCTCTATTATTCTTGTTTGTATACCTACTCAGTATATTAACACTGGTACTTAAATCTGGACGAGTGCATATCATGATATACATCAGACAGCCTATAACGTTTCGACATGGAGCGTTATATTTGTCATCAGAATTTAATGCCTCATAATTTAGCTTAGTTTCTAAGGGGGTACTGACAGGTTTGCAGTCGTGCATATTAAACTTAGTTAATACTGTTCTAATGTATGCACTTTGATCTAATGTGATTTTATCTTCGCATCTAATAATTTTAATACCAAGAAATAATTTGATTTCCTTTAAATCAGTCATCAAAAATTTACTCATAATATATCTTTTAAAATTATTCATTGTTTCAATTTCAGCGCATACTATAACCAGATCATCTACATATAATACTACGTATATATTTTTACGCACATCTCCATTATTTAGTACATATATACACCTATCAACTGATGAATTTTGAAAACCTTCTTCTTTAAGTGATTTTTCGAAAACTTCAAACCAACATCTGCCTGTTTTAAACCATAAAGAGCTTTATTTAATTTACAAACATAATTTTCTTTACTATGTATATGTATACCTTCAGGAACTGTCATATAGATATCTTCTTTTAATTCGCCGTTTAAAAAGGCGGTTTGAACATCCATATGATGAACTAATAAATTGAACTGATTAGCAAAACTAATTATAAATCTGAAACTAGCTATTCTGGCCACTGGTGCAAAAGTTTCATTATAGTCAGTTAGGTATTCTTGACTAAAGCCTCTAGCTACTAGACGGGCTTTATATCTTAAAGGTTTTCCGAATTCATCATGTTTTATGGTAAAAATCCATTTACAATCTACAATATTTTTATTTTCTGGCTTTGGTACTAAAGTCCAAGTTTTATTTACATTTAGAGAATTTAATTCATCCTTAATTGCGCTTTCCCACTGAGTTCTATCGTCTCGAGTTTTAATCTCATCATATGAATTTGGTACTTTACATAAAATTGATTGAGCACACATTAAATAGTCGTCATCATCTTCATTATATGATATAGCGGGACGATTTTTAAGCCTGTCACTCCTTCTAAGCTCAATAATTTCATTTGAGTTTTCAGTATCTTTAAATGTCGTAGAACTATCAGAATTAATATCAACTGTTTGCTCCGATTCGATTAAAGTATCATGGTTAATTTTGCGAATTTTACTAGGTAACACATGCTCATCAGAATCAAAAACATCTGATTTATGACTGTCAGAGTTTCGGGACTTTAATGACGCTGATTTAGACATGACGTCATGATCAGTTTCAACTTGAGAATTTTTAGTATTCTCTTCAGGCTTTAATGTAGGCCTGGACTGAAGAAAATTAGTTTCATCCACGATAACATCTCTGACAATCACATGTTTTTCGCATTCTGGGTTCCAAACTTTATAACCACAATGGTTCATAACCCACAAGTATACCTTTCCATGATTTATCGTCAAACTTAGTTTTATTTATTTTATTGTGAACGTACACCGTTGAGCCAAAAACTTTTAAATATTTTATTTGAGGTTTTTTATCATGCCACATTTTGAATGGTGTTTTTGAAAGCCTTATAGCTTTAGTTAGGGTCAAGTTAATTAAATAAACAGCAGTGAGTACTGCGTCACCCCAAAAGACTTTTTCTAATTTAGCACCGTTTATCATAGAACGAGCTTTTTCTGTAATGGTTCTAACCATTCTCTCAGAAACGCCATTCAATTGTGGGGTTCTTGGAACTGTAAAATGATAGCTAATTCCTCTCTCAACGCAATAGTTTTTCATATCAGTAGATAAATACTCTCCACCGTTATCACTATATAAGTTGACTAATTTTAAATTAAACTTAGCCTCACTTTTTGCAACAAAATCTTTGAATGCAGCAAAAACATCTGATTTATATGTTATTAGATACACAACACAGTAATGGGTGTATTGATCAACAAAAAGTACAAAGTAATTTTTATTGTCAACAGTAGTAGGAGTGATAGGGCCACATACATCCGAATGTACAACAAATAACGGTCGGTTAATGTGACTTTTGTCTTTTGCATGATTGAACGGCAGTCGACTCTGTTTCCCATTTATACATGCCTCGCATAACTCATCATTTGGCATCACTGTATCAATTTGGTTTAGGTCTTCAACCATTCTATGATTTTTAATTTCTAAGAACTTATTTTTACTTATATGACCAAAACGTTCATGCCATAGTTTGTAAATATTTTTGTCACTATTACATACTTGGGAAACAGATTGACCTCCGTTCATTGATGCCACTAAATCTACAGCAATTAAATTGTTTTTCAACATACCTTGCATGATTGTTATACCATCCTTACACATCCGGGCTCCTTGCCTATCGAAAACAACCGTCAACCCAGCGCGTTGCATTTTCGATACAGAAAGTAAGTTGTATGGCACCTCAGAACAGAAGAGTACATCCTCCAGAACTCCTTGGACGCCCACATCACTGGTAACATGTAGCGTTCCCTTTTTAGTAGCTGAAATAAATTCACCATTTTTAGCAATTGAAATTTTAAGAGGGGTTTGCAAGTCTGTATGATCTATAAATAGATCAGCCCTGTTTAAGATGTGATCTGATGCTCCAGAATCCAACAAAAATTTAATTTTGTTCCCACGGTCATCTTCTTGGTAATTTCCCATCATAAAAGCAAAGCCTGAAAAATCGATAGCAGTAGATGGTTGAGTAATATCAACTGCTTGAATTGTCCTTGTCCTTTCAGTAGCCTTTTGTTGTTGATTTGATTGCTGTTGCATTCTCTTGAAATAGTAACAGTCATTTTTAACATGTCCTTTCCGTCCACAATGATGACATTTTATGAATTGTTTCCTTTTAGCAGTATTGTCCCTCTGGTAGGAATTCTTGGCCGGTTTTGAGTTTTCATATTTTCCTTTCCTGTTCATTTCATTTCCAGTCTTCTTTTCAACATGTAATACTTTAGCGCTCGTGTCACTAGAATCATTTTTCAGCTTCACTTCATGATCTAAGAGCCTTGTTTTGACAAACGCCAGCGTTAAATTATCCTCCGACAATGTTTCGATAGCAGTAATCACACCATCATAAGTTGCGGGTAGTGTGAGCAATAAATGAGCCACCTTATCAGTCTCCTCCAACTTCGCTCCAGCTGCTAGTAATTCCGTGATTAAATCATCAAACACAGCAAAATGTTTTATAAGAATGACGTCACCTTGAAGCTTTAGAGCCAATAACTTTTTCCGTAAAGCCAACTGAGTTGCAATACTTTGACGTTCATAAAGCGTATCCAAACTTTTCAAAATATCTTTTGCCGTGCTTTCTTCTTTTGCAAAACCGAGGTAGGAATCGGATAAATACTCGACGATCACACTTTTAGCTATCCGGTTATTTTTCTCCCATGTACTGCATCGAATGATCGGGTCATCGTCAATAACTTTTATAACTTCCAACTCGCTTAATAATGCACGTATTCTGAACTTCCACACACTGTATTTTTCACCGTTAAAAGGTTTTATGTTTCTCTTTGTCTTCAAATCCATCGTAACACAACAATTTCGTGCGGGTAGTCTTGAAACGAAAAAATGATTTCGCTAAATACGTGAAAACTACTAAAAACGCGTGAACTGGTCCCAAAACCTATTGGAAATTAGTGTTCAGAGTTTAATAAAACTACACAATGGCTTTCTCAACTCTTTAAATTATATTAGCCAATTTTAAATTAATAATCACTAGGAAGGTAATACGTCTGACACCTAACTCAACACAATGAATAAAGTTTTAGATATCTATCGATAGATGGCGCTGTTGTTAAATCGATCATTTCATAATCGAGTAAAGATTGATTTTTGTAAATTAAATTAAATAAACCAACACTTACTTATGACACACACCTTCGAATTTTTGATTCTCGGTTGCCTGGAATGGACATGTCCTCAGATCTCTTGTTAGATATTTGAGGATACCTAAAGGGTAGTAAGGGCACGTCCGAACATGATATTTGGCACATGCGCCGCTTTGCATTCCGTACGTGACAGGTTGCAAGCCCACCGCCGCATATTAGCATACTTACTTATAACACACACCTACAATTTTTTAGTTCTAGGGTATGCCGGTTTCCTCGCGATGTTTTCCTTTAACCTTTAAGAGCACTGGCATTTAGCATATAATTTTTTTTCGAATAGATATACTCATTGGTGCGAGACCATGTTTGAACCCACGACCTTCGGATCGTAAGACAGCGGTACTACTCTTTTTGCTTTCACAAAAGTCAGAGAGACGCCATTTTTCTCAATAGTTAGTTTTCCGTAAAGCCTTTAGATATCAATTAAGTCTCACCAAGCTCCACAGGTTCCTTCTCCTCATCTGGCTCAGCATCAGGACTGACGCACTTCTCCAGGAGCTGTGCTATGGAGGTGTTCTCGTTGGCAGCCAGGTCCATCGAGGAGTGTCTGGTGTGCTTCTTCACCGGACTCTTCACTTCCACAGGCTCAATGGTGATCTCTGCCTCATTGAGGAGATTCTTATCTTGGCTGGGGAAATATATTAAATCAGGGTAAGTCATCATCATCATTCTCCTGCCCTTATCCCACGCTAAGTGGGGCCGTAAAGTAATAAGTAAATAGGTTTTCTTCCTCCACTCACTCCTATCATTTGTCAACTCTGAGTAGTAAGTAGAGATACATATAATGAGATAAGATATTAAAGAATCTTAAAAACTATCTATCTATGTATAATACGGAAAGTCTTGTTAGTTACATCATTTATAACTGGACCGAATTTCATGATTTGATGGATTTTTCTCAGCACCGTATAACATAATAACTATTATTATAACTATTGGCAGAAAATCACGGGCAACACCTTCTTATTATAATCAAACTGTTTTTACTTACAAGGGATAAAAAAAAGTTAACCCTGAGGCTGGTTACAGTGCTTCACTGACCGTCGGTCCGTATGTCGGTCGCGCTTGTCATTAATATGAAAATCCATAAAATCGTACAGTGCTGGACCGACCGTACGCACGCGTATATTGCTACGCACTGCGTACGAGGACCGTCGGTCGAGCGCGTGCGCATGCGTCCGTCGGTCGGCCGACGCGCTATGGAAACGAATGAACGCGTTCAGTGCTGCACCGATCGTTGGACCGACCGTACGGACCGACGACGGATGTCTGTATCAATTTTCATCTGGTCAGTTTGTTGGTCAGGAGAGCACTGAATGATACAAACTGACGGTCGGTCCGTGCGTATCGTCAGGACCGACCGTGCGCACCGACGATCGGTCGAGCACTGTAACCAGCCTAAACCTACACATAAACAATTCATCGTCGTACTAGGACGTGGTGGATTAGTCGGGAAAGGTGAATTAGTCGGGAGTGTTCTTAGCTATGTTCGATGGAAATCGGTCCAAGATGGCCGCCACAAAATGGCGAATAAATTTTTTATGCTTTTTTTATTATTTTGAGTCGATGGTTGTTTTAATTCAATTTTACCTTGTGTAGATCGACGTCAAGGGACAGAGACAGAGGTGTACCGTGTAAATATATAATTTCTTCTAATGTTTTAGACTGGCTGAAAGAGCGCTGGTGGTGTAGTGGTAGCACCCCTGCCTCACGATCCGAAGGTCGTGGGTTCAAACCTGGTCGTGCACCTATGAGTTTTTCCACTCGAAAAAATTATGTGCGCAATGCCAGTGCTCTTAAACGGTGAAGGAAAACATCGTGAGGAAACCGGCATACCCTAGAACCAAAAATTCGAAGGTATGTGTCATAGGTTAGTATTCTTATAAGCGGCGATGGGCTTGCAACCTGTCACGAACGGAATACTAACTACTGTGCAAAATGTGGGCAATGTACCAAATGTCATGTTTGGACTTGCCTCTGACTACCCTCTTTAGATATCCTCAAAGATCTAAGTAACTAAAGATCTGAGGAGATATCTACCGATCCTGGGGATTACAGTCGTGATCATATATTATTATGTTATAGACTGTGAATATTACTATTGCAGTAGTAAAAACAGAAATGGTGGGGTAGTATATAAGGAATCTCAAGCTTACCTGTGTCTAAGGCTTTCAGTCTTACTGTCAGTTTCCTCAGTCTCAGTTGGTGTAGTCATTTGTTCAGTCGATGACTTTCCATCCAAGGAGTTTGTGCCTGAAACATTGCTTACGGTTAAGACAAATCAAGTTAAAACAGAATCATTGTGTTAGTTTAATCGTGAAACGGTAACAAATAAATAAATAGCCGTAATGTATTCGGTACTGAGTAACGGGTGCGCCAACTAGTACCGAGTAACAAAACGTTACACACGAATGCATTTCGTTACTCGCATTTTTCGTAGTATGGTGTTAAATCAAATCAAATTAAATGACGCTGGTCTAACATGTTATGAGGTATCTGAAGTAACGAGTAACGTAACTATACGATTCACGAGAACTGATTGTTATAGTAACGAATACATATGGGTACGCATTTTTCGTTACATTTACACCTCCAGATGTAATGTAAACTTTGTTATAATATTATTTATTAAATTTGTTAATGTTTATGTGCTGTTTCTATGGAAAGTATGGAATGGAATATGTTTATGAGAAGAGGCGCCGGTACTTGAGGTAGCCAACAGCCTCTCTGCTCCAAAAAATACGTGTTGGATATGTCTTGATTGATAGCCATTCCCCGCGAGCCGACGCCGCAACGCCGACCCGCGTGCCATCAAAGCGGCAAACACCCTTTTAATACCGAAATAACACTACGTGGAGTTTGTATAGTAAAAACGAAACGCATCGATAGCGCGTGTCATTTTTTCCAGTAGCGACATCTAGTAGCGAAGGTAAGAAATAACGTCAACTTTTAAAAAAAATCGACTTTTTAAAAGCATAGTTTAGGACGAGTGGCCACGATTACATTTTCATCTAAGCACTTCAATACTTCGTACGGCTTTCCCGGCTTTCAATATTTAAGATATTAGTACCTGGGTGACCGAGCTTTGCTCGGTTTTTTTTATTGGTAAACGACGTTTTCTAAAAATGAAACCTAGCTAGATCGATTTATCGCCCTCGAAACCCTCTGCATACTAAATTTCATGAAAATCGCTGGAGCCGTTTCCGAGATTCCAATTATATATACAAGAATTGCTCGTTTAAAGGTATAAGATGGGGCTTTTAATTCACCAGACTCATTTCGCCTTATTAACATCTACTATTACATATTCAAGCCTTCTTAAAAGATACATAGATAACATAGCTTACTTATTCTATCTACCTACTGTTATCCATCAATACACATTAAGTGGTTCGTTACCCGAGCAATAAGGTTTGTGTACATTAAGTTTTGTGACTATTCTAAGCCATTTTCTGCGATTTTGTGTTGAACAAACATTGATATTCGGATTGATACTTTGGTCGATTATCAGTAAAATTTACTAAATCAACATAAATACCAAACTGATCATATACCTAAATCAAAGTTTACTAAACACGAAGTCAAACAATTATTGCAAAACAACATTTCCGTTAGCCATAATTACTTACAAACGCAGGAAATATTAAAAACCGCATTTTTTTTAACTTTGGGCCAGATCATGACGCACCGCCTTAGAACCAATCACTTTCTCTCGTAGAATATTATAGTATCAGCCATCTTAAAAGACATCATCATTCTCCTGTCCTTATCCCACGCGTGGGGTCGGCAGAACATGTTTTCTTTTTCCACTCACTCCTATCATTCGTCGGGTTGTTGTACATTTGCCACAAAGTAAATTCGTCACATTTTTGTAAACTCCATACATTGAAAGTAAATTCGTCACATGCATAAAAAAGATGTGTAAATTCGTCACAGGTAAGTAAAGTTCATCATAAAGTAGGGTTAGCAAGTAAAGTGTTTAGCGCTCGTGAACCTTTGATTCGATTATGCCTTACAATTGAATGACTTTTTTAAAATTTTCTTTTATATATGTTTTTGTTATGAGCAAATTAGCCATTTGTGAACTGTGATTTTTATATATGTAGGTATAAGTAATGTTAATCCTTGAAATTGCGTACTATTACTGTTATGATAATATAATTATTGATGATTTATATACGCTGTTTTTTTTTCCTGGGCTACCAAAGGGAAGTCTGAAACCGTGAAAGTCATCGGAAAGTCATGGTAGGAGTAACGTGTATTTACACATACTTTTTTCGTGACGAATTTACTTTGTGGCAAATGTACAACAACCCCATTCGTCAACTCTGAGTCTGGGGGTACGCCTTAATATTATCGCGCATTCTGTATTTATTCTGAAGTGTTGGCTAGTAGTTTTACGACCGGCCGCTTGCCTGACGTCAACCCTCCATAATGCATGGAAAAATCCTCATTTCACAACACAGATTTGAAAGATTATTGGAACGAAGTTCCTTATCACGCGTTGCGAAAGGGGGCTAGACGGAAAAAAGTAAAAAAAAAAAGACCAAAGTTGTAACGACACTTTTTGCTATAGTTGTAAGCCGTGGCGCGTGCGCGTGTATCTCTGTCTGTCTCTCTCTCTCTCTCTCTTACGTACTTACGAACTTCGTTCCATCCAGGTGTCCCTTGACACCTCTCAAGTTTTTATAAGTATTAAACGGGTATTTATCGCGTTTTATTTACCTATTTTCCCGACGTTTCGACAGGTTTGCACACTGTCGTGGTCACGGGATGACCGATTTTGAAAGAACAAGTGGCAGTAAGGCAGGACTTACTATTGACAGTGGTCAAACTCCGCCGCTTGCTGACTCGCTCCCGTTTCTTGAGCGAGAGGCCACCTGTGTTTAAAGTGGTGACGGCAGTGGCGTCCTCTGGCGGGAACTGAGGCAGCCGCATGAAGATGAGCTGGGTCATGTCCCGTAAGCACTGCTCGGCGTTACGGCGGAGAAGCTCTGAAATTTAACGCTAAGTCGTATAGTCCAAGTCGAAATATTGCTATTCAATAAAATCACAGTGATTTTGAAATGTCTTACATGCTAAGTAAATTAAGTGCCAATTCTAGCCTAATCAAGTCAGAGAAGGATGAACTATCTTGAGTAATTTAAATTTATCTAATAAATCTATACAAATAAAACATAAATGATGATTTTTGGTAAGCCAAAGAGAAGAAAAATTACAAAATTGCCCACAATTTTGGAAAATACTGGGAAATATTAAACTTTTCTAAGGGATTTATTGAAATTTGGACAGGATAACGTCTGTCTTCTCTTCTATAGAGAAAATCACTGTCTGCAGTGTTCATGCAAGAGCGGCAGATTAAATAAAATATAAATAAATAAATAATGCTGGACAATCCACACAGCATCATCTAGCCCCAAAGTAAGCTACTCAAAGCTTGTGTTATGGGTACTAGATAACTGATATATTTAATACATTATATACATAGATAGATATTTTTTTTATTATACATAGAAAACACCCAGACCAACGGAACAAATTTCTGCAGATCGTACACAAATTTGTTCCGCGGCGGGAATCGAACCCGCAACCTCTTGCGTCGCAGGCGGACTCTCGCCCGCTGCGCCACAGAGGTCGTCACAATTTTAATTACTTATTGTTATAAGTTGAACGAAAATAATTAGTTAGACTATCTATACAAGTAGTAGTCAGTCAAATAGTCTTATTAAGTAAATTATTTAGTCTTTTATCAGTATTATTGTTAGTACACCAAACCTTTAAACAAATGATCATTTGTTACCTTTACCTGTGAGCCTCGTTTCGAAGCATATTCTGAAACAGCTGAGCATTATCTCACAGACACTCTCATCGGTCAACATCACTCCTTCAGGACTCAGCATCAGGGTGCGTAGGACCTGGAACAAGGGAATAAAGATTACATTTTAGTGCTACATATTTTATCCTACATAAATATGATTGGAAAGGTTTGAATGAAATTTGGAATATACAGGATGGAATAACATAAACGGTACTTTTAAAGTAGATACTACGCATACATAGCCACAGGCCAAAGCCAGTATTTGGGCCTTTCTACTCAACGGTTTCACAAAAATATTAGTTAATTTTAAATGATAAGTTATTTCACAAAGGGTACACCTTTGTTATGTTATTTCACAAAGGGTATACCTTTGTGAAATAATATCATCATCATCATCCGCAGCCCGACTTCACCCACTGCTGGGTATAGGCCTCTCTTTGCATATGCCATTGTCTACAGTCTGCTGCCAAATAACTGAAATAACTTATTATCAACCAATCTTTTATTGCTCCATCTTCATGCTATCAGCTTGAAAGACAAACTCTAAAATCAAGGTAAAAAAGTTTTTAAAATAGAGGTAAAATAACAAATAAAGTAGAAACACCTATTTACTACTGGAAGCCTGGGTATTGACTATGTGACTAAATTATGTAGGTTTGTCTTCTGATTCTTCTGGCAAATGGAAGAAGATCACAATGTTCTGCTGATCTCACATAAATTAGAAAAAGGGCAGGAAGAAAAAGTCTTCCAAATCTACCTACGTTTGATCTCATGAAGCCTGAATTAATTTTAAAAGCATTTAAACTCACTTGCAGTATCTTCATTAGCACCACACCATCTGAGGAATGATCAGTGCCGACAAAACGAGCATGGGTCACCGCTTCAGCGATATCTTCCACTGTTGCCGGCACACTCGGATGTGTAGGATCTGCAATGAGAATCCGTCATATTATTTTACATCTCTCATATTCGGTAGGTAGGTCCTTATTACCCCCAAATGGGGCTTGTAGGTGACCAATTAGCGCTCTAGGGTAACAATGTAGCTAGAAAAGCCCTAGGGCGGTAAGTAATTAAAAAAAAAACTTCACTCTTTCAAAAAGTTCGCGTACATCTAACCATCATACTGGCAATAGACATCATGCATTCAGCACAATGACAAAAGAGGTCGCTTCGCTACAGCCTTGTCTTCGTATGAGTATAATTTAAAAAAAAGATGAAAAAAGGCGGGAATAGAAAACTTTTACTTTAAAATGTTTTATTCTTGTAATGCCGGTTTTTTTCTACTTACCTCACAATCGAGATGTAAAGCAGAGTAGTTAGCTTGGGTGTAAGCATCAATTGCACCCTCAAACTATAGGCGCCCTCGCTACGCTCGTGCGCCTAAATATCTCGGACTGCAATTGACGCCTTACAGCCCTTGTCTACTAATCTACTATTAATGATGTTAGAAAGTTTGATTGTGGCCAAAGTTTTAAGGCCATCATAAATTACTAAGATTTTATTATGATATTGACATTACTTTACATGTTTTTTCATACAAATTTCAACCTTCTGCACCTTTTAGAGGGAGAATTCAGGAATTATTTTCTTAGCGCATCTCTACCCCTTAACAGGAATGTACCTACCCTTCAAACACCATAATGTCTGTTACTCAGTAGAGCATATGAGTTATGTATTATAACAAAATAAACAATGAAATTCAAGAACACAAATATTGAAAAATTTATGTGTCACAAAGGAAGGATGAACTGAGATATAATATTTACATACTTGTAATATCGTCTCTTTGGTCAGGAGGCCTGAGCGCTGGCATTCCAAAGGAAATAAAATATGTTTATCTTGCTGCTTTATATAAATTAGTAAAATTTAATGATGGTATAATACCATATGGTATGACGAGCTTCTATCTTAAAGATGTTGATAACTGAATCACTAATCACACCATAACAACTATACCAATTTGAATGAAATTTAGACTTATAAGAAATTTGACAGACTGGATTACTGTTTAGTTTGAGTTACAAGAACACAGAAAGTTAGGAAACAAGTTGTTTACCTATTAGTCCATATGATAAAAACTTGTGAATCGCTGATAGAGCCAGGCTCGTAACTGGACCAGTGGTCTCTTTGCTTCTGATGACTTCTAGAAAGGGACTCAAGTATGTGGCGGGGTCTAAAAGGCGCAGGTCGTCCACTTGATTTAGAATCGTCTTGAGATCCTGAAAGGTTTTCATCAGCACGTCGTACTCCTCGTTCAGGAACGAGTGCGAGCCCCAGCGAGTACTCCTCCGCATCGCAGTGACGAGGATGTTCATCTCGCCCTGCACCACAAAGATACCATTCCCGGGGAGCGACATTATTTCAATTTATTAATTCTAATATTCCAACGACATCAACAATCACTAAAATAATTAATAAATTAGTCAATTATTTAAACTGCTACATATTAGAACGGCACTACACAACGTTTACACTTTATGTATTTAAATTCAATCGCGAATAACTCTAATTTTGAGGTAATTTTGCCCAAAATTACTGAAAATTCACATTGATTAGAAATTCCATCACGGATCACAATTTTACCACGACACTACCTATAATGTTGACGTTTCAGAAATTTAGTAACGCTATTCGACGATAGATGGAATCAGCTGTAGGGTGCTATTCTAGTAACATACAAAACGTTTATATTTTATGGTACCTACATCGATTTCATTATTCGAAAAATGAATCGATATTAACATGGTTAGGCTATGTCGTGGAACGGGGAAGAATGAAATAGTTATTTTTTTTATGTTGGCATCATTGACACTGACAATATGTCTGCCTTCATGCCTGCCAGTCGCAGATTGCGTTTGTGACAGAAAAAATCTGAAAAAAATTGTCTTTTTTTGTAGTTTCGACTTTCTAAACTTTATTGTTTTACGTCCTGTGCAATAGTAAGTTGGCAAATAATGTTATTTATAGCCTTTTGGCAACGATACACGCTTCCCCTTTCGCAAATTCGGTGAATGTGCGCTGTCACGCGTTCAATGGCTATCGATACAGATGACATTTTTCTCTTTTTGTGTTCGCGAAGTTATTCTTACCACATGTATCCCGTTACGTATTGCAGACGGTTCCGCTGATCCCACGCGACAATGGTTAAGAAAAAGAGACAAAGCGATCCCGGGGAGAACGGGGACGAATCGACGGAATCCTGTGACGAGAGCGTGAAATCTGCATGTCCTCACGTTGCGAAAGCCGTCGACCTCACTCGCTTGAAGAAGACTCTGAAGACTGGAGGGTTCGACAAGGAGTGCGCTGATTGTAACAAATCTTCCAAAAATGAGGTTTCCGACCCCGATTTCGAGGAGGACCTTTCTTTGTGGATGTGCCTCCGTTGTGGCTCTCAGCTGTGCGGGCGAGCACGGAACAAGCATGCTCTCAACCACTTCAACACCCCCCACTCGGACTGTCACGCGCTCTGCACCAACACCACCACCTGGGAAGTCTACTGCTACAGCTGTAACAATGAAGTCACCACTGCTAGTGCTAAAAAACTCCACGAATGTGTGGAATACCTCAAGAAGCAAGCTGCTGCGGCAGCTGCCGGAGGCAACCCAAAATCTCTACCCCCCATAGAGTTACCATACGAGACCAAGATTGAAGTCACGACAATAGATGATTTAATTAAAACTGATACAAACACCACGAAAGTGAAGGACAAGTCGTTATGGGGTCTGAATAGGGTCCGGGGGCTTTCAAATTTAGGAAATACTTGCTTCTTCAATTCTGTTATGCAATGCTTAGTACAGACTCCTTACTTACTGCAAGTGCTACAGGAAATGGCCAATCCTGGTGAAAGATTCACATTACCTGGTGGTAAACTGAAAATGAAGCCGGAAGATGGTGAGAAAGAGGGCAGGGAATTAGATCTACCCGCTATCACTGGACAGTTGTCCGAGTGGGGATCTTTGACCAGAACCTTGGCGGAAACCTTGGCTGAGCTACAAGCAGGTATATTGTTTTTTTATTAATTATTCTAAGTAGTATAAGATATGGGGATGGTCACTAAGCAAAAGCCTTGACTGAGTGTCAAGACAAGGACAAAGGAAACTGGGTCAATTATTGGCATATAGGGTCAACAACATGTAAAACCTGAATGAAAGACTCCCTATGACTGAGACGGGTGGCATACAAAAAGGGAGGCCTATACACAGCAGTGAGGTTACTCTGCGAAATAATGATGATAATAATAATATAACTACTATTTCATTATTTTAAAAGTAATAACATAATCGACTGAGGATGCAATGACCTTGATGCAATTAAATATTAATTATCAACTAATATTATCAATGAAAGGATCAGAACAGATGAGGCCAAATTATGTGTTTCTCATCTCAAGGTTGCTACTTCATTATTAGTGAAACCAATTCATCTTCAAGTCAATGACCTTTTATGATGTTCAATAACCCTCACTTTTGATGTTTTTTTATCACCACACAAATATCACTACAGCTTGGTACAATTAATTCATCTGGCTGTCATATGGATTCATAAAATATGCTTTTCTTATCTAGTCACCATTCTTTTGATGTAGAATATTAATTATGAAATGTATTATAAATTTATATTGAATGGTTGGAATACACTCCTTCAAGCTTTGTGCAAGACAAATAAGTTGAACCACAATAAAAGGGGGATTTTTCAAATAGAGGTTTTGCAATATACAAGAGATCACAGCGCATTATAAAATATATAAACAACAGATGCTAATTATTGTATATGCTATAAAAATACTATTTATCATCATTTGTTACGATAGAAATAAAATTAGCAAATTTTCATTGATAAACTTTAAAACAAAACAGAATAAATTTGATTCTATGCTATTATTATGCCAAAGATTAATCTGGTAAGTTGTGCTGATCATACACAATAATGACTAAATAAGTAATTTTTTTTATACATATATTTTACTGTACATACTATATCCTTTTCAAGAGGTACATAATGTCAGGATCATAGCAAGTGAAATATCTGTTGCCTATCTCTTCGGAAATCTTAGTCGGAAGATAGCTATCTTAGTCGGAAGATAGCTGGCCAGTTGATAGTCTCAGAAACCACAAATCAATGTGGTGGACGGACGCGCGTCTTTCATGCACATTAAACACTTTCATTCATGATACTGTCATATTGCGAAACTGTATAGTACTTAGTAGTTTTTAACTTCTACTAGTTAGTATTTTTGACTGGCCTCACAGCTCAGTTGGAAAGCGCAGAAGGCAAAGCTAGCAGCTCTGCCTTCTGTTGTAGGTTGTGGGTTCGATCCCCACCCAGAGCTAACATTTGTGTCATGAACACAGATGTTTGTTCTGTATCTGGGTGTATACTATGTATTCTATAGAAGTATTTACAAAAAAAAAATAGTCTATCAGTTATCTAGTTCCCATAGTACAAGCTTTGCTTAGTTTCGGGCTAGATGGTGTTGTATGAAATGTCCAGCAATATATATTTATTTATATGTAACTTTTCGAAATACATACTTTTTAATTGAACCAAACAATTTATCGCTAGACTTCCTAAATGATTTTCGCAACCCACTTCGCCTATATTTAGCCGTGAGCATTCTATTTTGGCTTCTTAACTCACGCTGGAGTTGACCCCGAAACATTTGAATCACTGCCTTCCTTTTAGTTTACAACTAAGATAGACATGAGTTAGATAATGTTATCACAGATTATATGACTGAGGATGAATTTGACCCAACTCTTTGTAAAACTAAGAATAATGTAGGTAATGTCAAATTTAAGTTTACTCCTCGATAAATACGATTTATTCTAGGGATAGTGTTTTAACTAGTTTAGTCAAATGCATCCTAACTGCCATAACGACAATGCATAACCTGAACCATGGGTTCCTGACTTAAAAATAATTCATATCGATTTCATACTTGTATTTAGGTGTAGAATATAAATGTTCGACACTCACGCCGCTATTTTAGACTTGGATTTAGACCTTGGAATACGTAATAATTAAATTATACAACGATTTTATGCATTTGCTTAGCTTGCAATTCATTATTGTACACGATTACAATTACACCTTATGCTACTTATACCTCAACACCTTTTATTTACATTTAAATTGTCGTGTTTCTGTTAAAGAAAACATTGGTTTATAAATAATCCATTCCTAATTTGCTGAATCGTAACAAGTGCCAAATTCAGTCAGTTCCAAGTTTCCAACTAATTAAAGTCTATAGACAGACAACTATATACATAACTAGCTTTCCCGCTCGTGACTTCGTTCTCTTAAAGTATCTAAACCGAGTTTCAAACAAATAACACAACTAATAAAAAAAACCATACAAACATTGACCCCTTTTTGATGGTTATATTGAAAAATTCTGAAACATGTGTCCATTCATTTTGCATTTACAGTGCACAAACAAAGTTTCATGAAAATCGCTCCACGCGTTAATAAGTTTCATACTAACGTTTTCACCCTTTTTCACCCTTAAAGGTGGAATTTCCAAAAATCCCGCCTTAGTGGGTGGTTTTGTTATAAAACTTCCAAATTTCAGCTTTCTAGCTCCAGCGGTTTTGGCTCGGCGATGATGAATCAGTCAGTCAGTCAGTCAGTCAGTCAGGTTAAGCTCTTATATAGGTATAGATACCTTCCGGCTTAAGTGCTAACGGCTTCACATAAATTATAGCAACATAGACTTATTGGCACGGGGCGACGTCTTCTGAAAGTCCAAATTCTTAGTCCAGCCAGACACACTTACTAACAGTACAATGTATTTACATTTTTTTTTGTACGAATAAATTTTTGTTTCGTACAAAGCTTCACGTTTCCATGTCGATGTTTCATTTTGAGAGCAATATTGGATACAGTTCCCTAGCTGGGTCTTTATATCGCTTTTTACGACAATGATGATTGAGTTCTTATCAACTGGAAGGCACCTTTGTTAGATAAGGCATACCACACAACTGCCCATTGCTTGTCAATTCTATTAATATACTCGTAACTACGACCAGATTGTGCAGGAGAGTTATGTTTTTGGATAATATGATATTCCTTTGGAGGATCTTTTTTAATCGGATTAATGGATTTTGATAAATGCATTGTTTAATTCGTCTATCTTGAAAGCGATTTGTACTTATTATATTATGTTCAATGATGGAACTCATGACGACTTCATTCGCGCAATGTTTACATACAAATTTTAACCTCCACTCCTAAAAAAATCCCCGAAACTCAGGTTGAGTTTCGGGGTTTTTTTTTCGGGAATTCCTTATTGAGTGCACTACAGAATTCCTTATTGAGTGCAGAAGACCCCGAAATTGAATCTGCTCTCAAATTTCTGCTCTGTGAGACCTATAGTTTAGACTGTGCGTTAATTGTCAGCTTCATAAAACTATGTTTAGATTTTTTAGAGAACTATCGCTTTTTTTATTCCAAAAATTGCGTTAGGTTTTACCAGAAAACTTTATTCCAAAAGTTGTGTTAGTCTTTACCAGAAAATCTGCAATGCAAATGGCATAATACCAGTAGTAGGGTGTAGGTAGTGTAGATATTGTCTCGTTTACTGTGAGGTTGTTGCCTTGTGGCCTCTTATCGCGTTGACTTTAGCAACATAGGCTACAAACTATTTCTAATTGTGTAGTAGAACGTGTATAGTAAACATTAATACCCCGTCTAGTAAAATAATAGCTTGGGGATAACAGTCGTGAGCATGTTTTTTTATGGTTTTGTAACAATAACTTAGTGCAAAAAAAACTTGGTTCCATAAAAATATAAAACCAATTCATTTCACCTTTCATGACCTAAACTAAAGCTACTTCTTTTTATTCGTATAATCATCCATTGTTCATGCGAATTGTGTTCTTTCAGGTGACAGTGGGGTGTTCACTCCTAGAAAGCTGCTGTCTGCTCTGGTTACCAAGTTGCCGCAGTTCGGCGGCGGAGACCAGCACGACGCTCACGAACTGCTCAGGCATTTGCTTGAGGCTGTCAGGTACAGATTTTATACTAAAAACGACCATAAAGGTTTGTAATGTGGTTAAAAATACGAGTATATCTCACATACCAATGTTCACTCACTTTTAGAGCATATCCAGTATAAACAGTCCTTCGTATTTCTAGTTACTTAGAAGTTTGATGATATCTAAAGAAGAGTCAGAGGCACGTCCAAATACGTATATTTGTAAATTATAGTACACTAGCTTCCGCCTACGTCTTCGCCAGCGCACAAAAACGAATCTATCCCATGAAAACCGTACATTTTTCCAATAAAATGTAGCCTATAGCCTATTCCAGACTATAATCTATCTCTGTGCCTAATTCAGCCATTTCAACGTGAAAGAACAAACATCCATACATCCATACATACAAACTTTCACGTTTATAATATTAGAAGGATTTTTAAGTACTCATGTAAAATTTCCAGGTCCGAAGACCTACGCCGCTACCAATCCGTCATTCTAAGCAGCCTTGGTATGAATTCCAAGGTGGACCCGGCGAAGGTAGACGGTGACGTGAAACAGAAAGTCAAGTTCTACGGTCAACAGGCTTCAGACACAATGCTCAGGCCAGAACAGGTCAGTCAAGATTTAGAACAAGCGAACGGTGAACACCAAACTAGCTCGGAAGACCCAGGGTCTGATGGTTCGAAAGACGACAGCGACGCCAAGAATACGAAAGACGCAGACTTGAAGGAAATGGCCAAATTCTACAAACAGCAGGCATCTGATGCTATGCTTAGGCCGGAACAGGTCAGTACAACGCAAGTTAATTAGTTTGATTGTTATAATTGAAAATAATAGCATGGATTTTGTAGTGCGATTGGACTCTTCATGGCTCCTATGTGTGGCTTCAGACCCTCAGGTAAAGCAATGTTCCCAGAAGTGGTACTCCTTGAAGACTGAGTGAATGCATGCTTTAAGGTCAGTGATGTTCTATTGCTTGTACCATTAGCATAAATATTTAACTGTTTTGCGAATACAAAAAATCTTTTAGGCAAATATAATTCAATACCATGTAGTTTTGAACGCCATTTTGTCCTTTTTTAACTAGCATGTATTATTACTGTTATCCCAATGCACCTGGTTAATAGACGTTTAGGCCTGACATCCACCAAAGCTCTCCAGTCAATACCAGGCATTATTTTCACCACTGTTTTATACTAATCCTCGACCTAAGATTTGTTTACAAATTCCTTCACAAATTGAACATCAGCTCGTTGTCTCCAGGTATTCCGCGGTTTCCTGGTCTCGACCCTGGAATGCCAGGAGTGCCTCCACCAGTCGGACCGAGCGGAGTATTTCCTGGACTTGTCACTCCCGGTCGCCGCCTGCCGACCCCAACCTCCGGCCGTGAGAAGGAAAACTCCTAATGGTGAGTCTACATTTTTAACAGCTGGTAAACATGCACATGTCCCACCGGTCGGTAAGTGGTTAGCGGTAGCGTGGGCTCTAGCAATAGAAATATCACAGCCTCATTTATTATGTTGTCCTTCAAACCTATGGTACGGTGGCATACATGGCGACCTCGGGTTGTGAGTAGTAGATGGTTGATACATTTTTATTTTTTGCACTTTTGATGTTTTTGATCACTAACGCATAAACCGGCAGCTCAACGTATTGCTGTAATCTTAACCAATAGTTACAGTGATCGCTGGTTAATGTGACAGTGAACACCAGCCTGTGTAGCCAGTGTTTGTGGTTTTTTGTTATGCGTCACCCAAATATCTAGATTTTTTAAAAGCTATTAGTTATTATCTATTGTTGTATAGCCCTTGCAATATTATTTATTAGTGGCACCGAGTTAATACTCGTATTTTATTTAACTAAACCAAGTGATAAATGATTGATTCAAGTAAACCAAGTGGTTAACAAAACTAAGGTTTAAGCCCAAGTTAGTGATACGCTAGCTTCCGAAGTGTTAAGACAAAGCCATTCTAGGCTTACTAGCTTGTACATTGTATGAATCAACTGGGCTTTAGCATTTTAAGTCCTAAATCCATTAATATGATTTACTTTTCTGTCTCTTTTTTTGTTTGTTTGTTTGATAGTTTACGCATGCATGTACCCTATAACGAAATCCGAGGCATATTCCTTAGTGTTTAAAGCATGAATTGACATGACGCGGTGTTTTCAGAAGAGAATATGTCCAATACGCAAGATGAGAAGCCATCCAAGCATCAGCAGAAGAAGGAAAGGATAGCGGCAAGGAAAGCCGCTAGGAAGAACAAAGGTTGAGCTTTGTAGCATGGCTTATAGATAGTTACACTATATCCTCAACTCAAGATAATCCATTAAACATTTAATTTTTTACGACTCCTAAATTGTCGGTACTCTGGTTTTATATTTGGTCAACATAATTAGGTTTTCCAGCTCTATTCAATGATGCAAGGTATAATCTATACATATGTGCAATAAAATTGTTCATAATATACATGTTGAACAGTTTTGCTATCTTTGGACACGTTACAAAGGTTCTATAGATAGCTCAACTGATCCAGATCAAGCCAGAGAGAATTGGCAAGGACGGCGGTACACTAACACATCACATGATTAAATTCTGTTAAATGTCAATGTTGTTCTTCCCTTATTTTTATTGTCTCTTGCAGGTAATTCAACATCGAAAGACGACTCGCCCGCTCGCGAAACCAACGGCGCTAACAAAGACGATGGTAAGTCATCTTCAGAGCAATCTGACGCCGATGTAGAAGACAACTTGGAAGACCCACCACGCCAAACTGACACCACATCAACTTCCACCCAAGTACAGCATACCGCTGCTAACTTCGCGGCGTACCACATGGAATCCGGCTATAACTCCGAAAAAGTTATCAGCTCAGACTCTATAAGAACCAGTCCTGTCGATATGGACAAGGAGAAGACAGACAATACACCTGAAAACGCTGATAAAGAGTTCACTGATACAGCTACATCTACCACTCAAATTGATTATAAACCGCTGATATCCTTAGAGAATCTATCAAACCCAGATTCGGGAGTGGCAAGTCCGGAGGCCACTAAGCATAACTCTACGGAGACGGTCGATAACGTTGACTCTCCGATCAACGGTAAAGAACTAGGCAGCCATAGCTCGCTCTCTAGCGAAATAAACTTGGATCTATCCAGCCCGCAGCACAGCAAGCTGTCTCCCGTCAAGACGGAGTACGAACGACCAGTTTCCAGGATCTCCTTCGTCCCGGAGTACACGAACGAGGTGGTCACCCGGGGGATAAGCGTTCAAGGCTGTAGAAACCTACTCGAACACAGCGGGGAAAGCAGCTATGAATCCTTACCCGAGAGCAAAACACTGAACGATTTGAACAATCATCTCGATAAGTTAAAGCTGGACATGGATTATAAAACTACTAAGCCGGTGCTGCCTTCTCCCGTGGCGGCGGAAAGTCCTGTTGGAGAAGCGGCGGCTCCACCCGCCCTCAAACCTAAAGTCAATAACTACGAAGCGGAGAAAACACAACGCGATTTCGTTCCCTACTCGCGACAGAGTCCCTTGTCCCCTCGCTACTTGTGCGACGAAGACGAGTGCAGCATCCAATCGTGCCTCAGTCAGTTCACAGCTCTGGAACTGCTGACGGGCAACAACAAAGTTGGCTGCGAGACTTGCACCGAGCGAATCAACGGCAAAGATGGAAAAACCGTGTACACCAACGCGACCAAACGCTTCCTGGTATCGAGTCCGCCAGCGATACTCATCCTGCATTTGAAGCGGTTCCAAATCGGGCCGCGTTGCATGTTCAGAAAGATGTCCAAACACGTTGACTTCCAAACTATTCTGGACCTTGCGCCGTTCTGCGCTATGGACAAACTGAAAAAGTTGCCTAACGTAGCGCGCGGACAAAACGAGTTACTTTACTCCTTGTACGGCGTTGTGGAGCATTCGGGCGGTATGCACGGCGGACATTACGTGGCATACGTGAAGGTCCGACAGCCGGTCAAAGCTGGAGATCCGAAATGGTGGTTCCTACCTAAAAGTGGTAACACCATGCTCGCCAACGCCGGAAGCGGCGACGGCGAGGCGGACTCCGAATCTGAACTATCCGGATATGAATCCGGAGAAGGTCCTACATCTACCGCAGAATCGCCGCCGGGCAAATGGTACTATGTTTCAGACAGTATGGTCTCTGAAGTCACGGAGGAGAAGGTTCTAAGAGCGCAGGCTTACCTACTATTCTACGAGAGGATCTTATAAACGGAATGGCCTATAATATTGGCATTTAGGGAAGACTGATTGTCTTAGCGTTGTGTTTACCCCCCTTAGTTCTGTTGATCAGTTCTGTCAACCGAACTACTGGGATAATGTTATCGCTGTTAATAGCTTTGGTTTACTTGCTTATAGCTGAACGGCCTTAGTGCGTGACCGCATTTTTCTTCCCCTGTGGCGCCATGATTTTCTGCCCGTCTGAGTATACCTTAAACCACTGCAACAGAGATGATTTATTAGAATCTTAAAGATCATTCTGAAACTTTGTCTTAATCTCTCTTCACATTCTTTATATACATAAAATCACGCCTGTTTCCCAATGGGGTAGGCAGAGATCACGGATCTCATTCTGTATTGCACAATATATAGATAACCTAGAGTATATTATGTAAAGGAAAGTTAACGCTTTATGAATTTTCTTCCAGCAAATATTCGAGGCTGGTAATTTTATCAAATAATATGATATTCTATATTAACAAGGAATTTTAATTGTTCAGTTATACTCAGACGGGTAATGACGTGTAACGTGATTTATATATTACTTGTAGTTATAACATGTGTTATATAATGAGTACATACTTGATTACTGGTTGTTTTCACTAATATTTGGCTATAATTAACTTCATGAACAAAGTAGAATTTTACTGCTCTTCATTGATAGCACGTAGAAATTTACTTGCATGTGGTGACTCTTATAAGATGTAAACAACCAGAAAATACCTCCAGTAGTAGCAATAAAAATGGGTTCAACTAATTCAGTAGATACTTTTTTAACATCCGAATTTGAACGCCACAATAGTTAATATTAGTATTATTAAGAATCATGTTTATTTCATGACAAGAACGGCAAGGAATTGATAAAGTATTTTACATAGTAATGTAATTTTTCTCGTTACTCTTTGTAGGTCAGTAATGCAGTTATTTTAGATACATTTGTCAGCAATGTTATAACCGTTTCATTAATGTTATTTTAGCGATGTACGAATTCTTTGTCTAGCACGAGATTTTTGCGTTAGCGTCACTCACTACGCAAGTGTAGATTCGCTGAAACCAAAGCAACCAATCTGCGTTCACCGCATTTTGGCGAACGCGATGGCGGTCTGATATGTAAGTAAAGAATGGCGGTGGCTGTCTGGTTAGTAAAGAAATTGAACTATACTACTTCAAATCGTTTGAATATGTCCCTAATCGTGTAGTAACTGAATAGCCATCGCGGTCGCAAGCCATTCATTGTTTGAAACTCAGTTACTTTTCGTCCGCTAGAGGCGCTGATCCGAATCTCCGTACAATTTACGGTTAACGGTTCTTATGAAAATAAGTTCTACATTATTATTTTGTAGAAACGTCTTTGCGATACAGCTTCACGTTTGCCGAAATTGACCGAATTATACAAAAAATACGGTTGGTTTCAAGTTTGCTAAAGCAAGAAACTGGTGCTAAGGGTACAGTTATGTTTTTAATCTGTCTTTGTTATTTATTAAAACTTTGTATTTGTCACTTTTATTAATGAAAAGTTCTATTTATCATGCGTTCGCATACCATCATTTGCAATTTATTCAAACTTCATGTTTTTTTTAATTTCCCTTATAACTAAGTCTTCCATTGGAGTGTCCAGTACTTATTCCTTGAATTTTTCAATTTAATCGCTATAAGAATTTGATTTAAATAAAGAGTAGCAAGTTATTTATGAATTCATGTTATTTAGGTAAATTTCAGACGCATCTCATTTAATTTAACATTGAATTCATTGTTAATCATACTTTGTATATTGCCATCATAAGCACACATATCGATGTGAGTGATATTTTGAATTAACGTTACTAAAAAGCTTAGTCTGCGATTTGCCGTTTCAAGCTTACTTATGGCTATAAGAACGCCTTACAATCTATTTAATCGCACGCTTCAGAATCGCGCCCTTACTTAAAGCGTGTTTTTGATATGACACCGCGTGATCTATCACAATAGCTACAACTTAGAAAATTATGGATGATCTATTATGCACTTGTTTTATGATAAAGGCTAGTCATAAGTAAAAAGGGACCCTTTTAACATCAAACATTCGTAGAAAAAAATATGGTGGTTTTTCCGATTGATCGAAACAAGTAAATAAAAAGGCGGGGTCAACTAGGAACACTGCTTACGAGCGAAGCAGTTTCAAAATGTTAAGAAGGAAGTTTTGATGATAATACCATAGGGAATTTATTTTCCATATATTAGTTATGACCCTCTTCTTTCAGCCCCAACTTTTTAGGGTTCTGTACGTCTACCATGAGTCACATTTAGATCGGCTGACGTTACTACAGTGGTAATAGTACGTTACTATGACATCTGTCAAAACTGTTACTCATGGTACCAAATTCTAAGCAAATTAATGAAGCGCAAACTACAGTCGCTGTAGTACGCTGTGACTTAGGATAGTTAACTACGTGACGTTTTAGTACCCAACTATCCGCTAGAGGCGCTGACAAGTTTTCATACATTTTTTTAACCACAGTCGCTAGCGAGTGTAGATTGTGAAAACTCATGGTAGACCTACTGTTTTAGAACTATTGTTTCATAGAAATAACTGTCCACACGCTATGTAATAGTATGTACATACACTTTTTATACGTAACTTAAGGACGGTTGGGCCGCCTGAAGCATCGCGACTGGTCGCATTGTACCTAGTGGTTTCATTTGTATGATTTAATAGTGAGTGCTCAAGGCTCAAGTTTAGTTTGTATGCTTCAATCGCGTGCGACGGGGCGGATTGGACCAACTTCAGGCATAACTATTCTCAACCAGGGCCGAGCCGCCCCTATGTGCGAATTGTGCGGCGCACACAGGCGCCAAGACAATAGAGGCGCTGCCATGGAAATTATTTTTGATACACTCAATATATTCTTTGTATCGATATGTAAAACCTAAAAGATGTACACCACTTTTATAGACCAAATTTAAATTTTTGCCGTATCAGGCGACACATAGGTACCTAAGTTGAAACATGAAGATTCGTGAAAAAAAGAGGCGCTTCATAGGTGTCGCACACAGGCGCTGTGAGGGGTCGGCGCGGCCCTGTTCTCAACATTGTAATGTCTAATGCAAGTAGGGTTGCCAGATACGAGCTTATCATTTCCTGGGGCCTTACCACGAATTCATAATTCATTACCGAAGTAGTATTATATTGTTATTTCGTACCATGACCTATGCAAATTGTATGGAAGTAGTGACGTTTCTATAATGGGATCGTTCTGGAAGACTTCGTGGTAAGCCCCTGGACATTTCTGGGGTTATAAACGGAGTTGTAGTTTTAGAGTCCAAACCGCTGTTAACAAATAATTGCTGTTACAAAAATAACTAGTTAGGTACCTAAGTACTTAATTTAAAAGTATTGAATTTTTATCTTTTACTAGCTGACCCGGCAGACTTCGTACTTATTTAGAAAACGTTTGTATAGGAAGTAGAAAAGGGCTATTTTTAGGGTTTTCCCGGCAGTTATTCGAATTTTTCTTACCTTTTAAACCTTCCCTAGACCTCCACGAACATTTCAAGACCAAGATAAGATAAATCCGTTTAGTCGTTCTCGAGTTTTAGCGAGACTAACGAACAGCGATTCATTTTTATATATCTTTTATAAAATCTATAGAAAAAACTAGTGTTCATGAATTTCGAGACAGTAAAGTGTAATTACTGGATTACGGGACCGCACGTGAAATTCTCGGCCATCTGGCAACCCTAAATACAAGTAAAATGTCAGTTTACTTTTCGATAACTATTTATTCTGGGGATAGTGCATTTGGTTTGGTCGAATCCGCCCTTAATATGTTATGTTATATTATAAGTGTCTGATCTTCTAGAAACGGACAGAGCATAGCAATGATTGGGAACACAATCACATCAAGTTTGTAAAAAGTGACGTTAGCATTTTTGAAAACTAGTATTTTAGTTTTTTTTATACCGTTAGCCTGTGTTAATTATTATTTTATGAATTGTATCATATTGAGCTCCACATATTGTGTTATGAACAGGTGTATTGAATTAAAATATAGTTTTAAAATTATTATTTTTAATTCTTATCCTACCGAAAGCTACTTAAGCCTACCCAAGCCTTTCAAAAGTCGTGTTTTAGTGGATTTTGTTTTCATTGTGATGTCCATTGGAACAACTCTTCTATTTACTTTAAGTAGGTATATTAATTTCTTTAAAATACTAATGTAGGGACCTATATACTTTAGAAATTGTTTTTAAAATAGAAAAAGGAAATTATCTGAGTACTTAAGCAATGTACTAGGTTTATATGAGTATTGCTTACAGACACACAGATATAACAAAAATAATATTTTTAATGCTTAGGTAAAATGTACAAAAAATACTTACATTATAGGTACAACTATGCTACCTTTAACCTGCCTTCGAGTCGTTTTCTTTGAAATTCCGCATGCGAGTTGTCGTAAGGGGTGAGTCTTGTTATCTTTGGCACTTCCAGCATTGTTAGCTCTATGATGCAGTACAGAACTTGAAGGTTATCTTTAGCTTTTTGTAAGGCCTGGAACACAATTTAATAATAAGCATCTGTTGCCATGGCAACTGCAGTCGTTGTTATGGCAACGGATGCAATAAACTTACAGAAACCGCCTTTTCCTTCAGCTCCGGTTTCGCCGTCATCTGTTTCTTCAGCTGATTCATCTCCTGCGGCGTGAACCCGACCAATTTTGAAAGTACCTCACTAGTAAAGTCAACGTCAATACTCCCCGTACCATCCACTATAGTGCATTTCAAACTCCACCCGTCCTTACCAACCGATAGTTTTGAAAGTAACTTCATAATCTGACCTTTCACTTTAAACACTCTGCCTACGCGTTCGCTCTCCGACAACTCGTTAATCTGTTTTATGTACACATACGGTTCTGCTGATATTGAAACTGGACCTCTATTTTTACTGCTACAAGATTGATTGTTCAGTGCATCGAATTTATTTTCTATTTCTAGTAAATAGTCCTCGTCTTCGTTGATGAAAACGTCGTAATCGTCGGGGTAATCATCTATTGTATTCACACTACCCGTAAGGTCGATTTTTGCTGAGTTCACACTACCTGTAAGGTCGACCTTAGTTGCGTTCACATTAGCCGTAAGGTCGATTTTAGGTGCGTTCAAATCAGCTGTAACGTCAATTCGAGGTGCGTTCACATTGGTCGTAAGGTCGATTTTAATTTTCTTTCCCGGGTTTGAAAGTGTGTTGGCCAGTGGTCTTTTCGTCGGTATCTCAGTTATTTGCATTTCGATATCCGCTAGTTGGTCTACGTCGATGTCATCATCATTGAATGTGCAACCGCTTGCTACTTGGAGGCTGGTGACCCTAGCGACAGGTCGATGATCCAGCGGAGGCTGAAATATCTCTGTAGAGGAAGGCATTTGTGTGTGTGGTGTTGGTATCGCAGTGTTGCGAGGATGACTGATAGTAGAATTGAGGTCTGATGCTGGAACAAAAGTTTAAGAATTATATAAGTGACTAGCTGACCCGCGCGCGACTTCGTCTGCGAGTTTTAAGTAAGTAATATACGTTTTCTTACCTTTTAAACCTTCCCTAGACCTCCACGAACATTTCAAGACCAAGATAAGATAAATCCGTTTAGACGTTCTCGAGTTTTAGCGAGACTAACGAACAGCAATTCATTTTTATATATAAGAAGAAGAAGACTAACTCTTGAGACGAGGTTTATATTCCAAGACCTGGGGCCTTACCACGAAGTCTTCCAGAACGATTCCGTAACGATTTCATTATAGAAACGTCACTACTTCCATACAATTTGCATAGGTCATAGTACGAAATAACAATGTAGGTAATACTAATTCGGTAATGTATTATGAATTAGTGGTAAGGCCCCAGATAGGGAATTGAAGTTGTGGATTGGGGGAGTGGACACAGATCGTTCAAAACCATACTTTGTATATACAGGGTGTCCCAAAAAGAAGTGTCAAGCGAAAGTCCAGAGATAGAACACCCCTTGGGGTACCCGAATCACCCCCATGTATGTTCCGCGATTTTTTATAGTTTTCGAGTTATGAATTTTTTTCCGAATTTTTGAAAATTTACGACTTGAACAACTTAAAACATTCTTACAAAAAAAGTAGTAAACATTCTTGAGATTTTTTTTGCTACAAATTTTTTATATGTTGTTCTTTTATGCAAAAAATAATCAGCTACGTGGCGTTGATGAAAACTATGAAAATGTAGGTGTAAAGTCAAAAATTTACATTCGGTGAATTATGACTTCAATTTTCAACTTCAAATTAAAAATCTTAAAAAGTGATTTCATGGTTCTTAAATAAATCTTAAGAATTTTCCAGACTATCAGATTTTATAATCATTAAAAAAAAGTAGTACTTAATTGGCTACTTAGGCTAAAATCGGCCTTCAAAGACGGTGAGGTGGAAAATTCTTAAAATTAGCTACTTGATTAAAAAATAGATTTTGGCCATTTTATCATTCCTAAGCTTAATTTGTTTGTTAACCAACCAAAAATGACTACAAAGAATTAGTTTATTCCAAAGAAATCAGCAATATGGCCGAATTAAGAACAAAATTGAGACAGGCCGAAGAAAAAATTAAGGAACTTAAAATAGCTTTCATACGATTAAAGCAAACCTTTTTAGGACGATGTAGGATTTGTATCGACCTAAAAGATTGACATTTTGAAAACTTTTTGTAAAAAAATTATAAATTTTACTTGCTGTTTTATTTCATAATTTTATGTAAACTAAATAAATAAAACCTTCAAATATTAATGAAATCTTACTTTCCTGCAGTCATTTTTGGTTAGTTCACAAACGAATTAAGCTTAGGAATGATAAAATGGCCAAAATCTATTTTTTAATCAGGTAGCTAATTTTAAGAATTTTCCACCCCACCGTCTTTGAAGGCCGATTTCAGCAAAAGTAGCCAATTAAGTACTACTTTTTTTTAATGATTATAAAAGCTGAGAGTCTGGAGAATTCTTTAGATTTATTTAGGAACCATGAAATCACTTTTTAAGATTTTTAATTTGAAGTTGAAAATTTTAGTCATAATTCACCGAATGTAATTATTTGACTTTAAACCAACATTTTTATTGTTTTCATCAAAGTCACGTAGCTGATTATTTTATGCATAAAAGAACAACTTATAACAATTAAGTAGCAAAAAAAAAATCTCAAGAAAGTTTTCTACTTTTTTTTAAAGAACTTTTTAAGTTGTTCAAGGCGTAAATTTTCAAAAATGCGGAAAAAAAATTATAACTCGAAAACTATAAAAAATCGCGGAACATACATGGGGGTGATTCGGGTACCCCAAGGGGTGTTCTATCTCTGGACTTTCGCTTGACACTACTTTTTGGGACACCCTGTATATTCAAGCAAATAAAGCTTAGGTTTGTTTCTGGGTGCACTAAGGAATTTATGAGCAAAAAACAAAGGCGGGGAATGCTAGTTATGATACAAAAAAAAAATTATATGATCACGACTGTAATCCCCAGGCTCGGTAGATATCTCCTCAGATCTTTAGTTACTTGATCTTTTGAGGATATCTAAAGGGGGTAGTCAGAGGCAAGTCCAAACATGACATTTGGTACATGCCCACATTTTGCACAGTATTTAGTATTCCGTACGTGACAGGTTGCAAGCCCATCGCCGCTTATAAGAATACACACCTTCGAATTTTTGATTCTAGGGTATGCCGGTTTCCTCACGATGTTTTCCTTCACCGTTTAAGAGCACTGGCATTGCGCACATAAATTTTTCGGATGAAAAACTCATTGGTGCACGACCAGGTTTGAACCCACGACCTTCGGATCGTGAGGCAGGGGTGCTACCACTACACCACCAGCGCTCTGTATGATACTAACCTTGTGTAATTGGCAGGCCAAGCTTGGAAGACAAAAGTCCTGCCAGGGAGTTGGAGACAGTGATGTCTCCTACCTCACCACCAAGTAGCTCTATAACACTCTCTGTTAGAAGGAGCGTACCTCTTCGACATTCTACTGGTCCTGAAACAGTGATAAAAGATTTTTTTTAACTTTTTGTGTTACTAAATTTTTTAGAACTTTACCACTAAACAAAACCACCAGTGCTGTTATAAATAAATAAATAATGCTGGACAATCCCCACAGCATCATCTAGCCCCAAAGTAAGCTACTCAAAGTTGTGTTATGGGTAACTAGATAACTGATATATTTAGACCTACATTGTAACATACCTATATTCTGGCAAATAAACATCTTTAATCTTTAATACATTATATACATAGATATATATATATTTTTTTACATATGCTAGAGATTATCTATTGTGATAGAGAAGACTAATAAATTTGTGGCAATTTAAATCCTAAAAGAAAGGGGTAAGGTACCTTTTATAAGTATTTTGCATCCAGGTGTAATGTCACAGCTAAGGTTTCTCATGGGACGGTATTCGATCCCAGTTATTTCTTGCACTCCATCAGTCAAGTACAGTTTTATCATTCTGAAAATATGTATATTTTTTTTGTGTAGGTCATCATCATCCTCCTGCACTTTTCCCACGCTATGTGGGATCAGCACAACATGTGATCTTCCATTTCCCTCTATCATTTGTCATCTCAGTACTCACTCCTTTCTTACCCATGTCATCTTTCACACAGTCCATCCATCTTTTCTTTGGTCTACCTTTACCCCTGTATCCATCCACATTCATATCTAACACTCTCCTCGTCACATGACATTCATCTCTTCTCATAACATGCCCATACCACGTTAACCTATTACTCCTCATCTTTTCTGTCACCGGTGCCACTTTCAGACTTTGGTGCCACTTTCATATTTTTTTGTGTAGGTATTTGAGATTATTTCTTGTCTTGGAAATAAGAGCTGATAATGATGATATGATATGATCTTTCATGCTTGATGGTGAAGGAAAACATCGTGAGGAAACTGGCATACCCTAGAACCAAGAATTCAAAGGTGTGTGTCATAGGTTAGTATTCTTATAAGCGGTGATGGGCTTGCAACCTGTCATGTATGGAATATGGAATACCTACTAACTACTGTGCAAAATGAGGGTATGATGTACCAAATGTCATGTTTGGACGTGCCTCTGACTACCCTCTTTAGATATCCTCAAATACCTAAGTAACTAAAGATCTGAGGAAGATATCTAACAGACCCCGGGATTACAGTTGTGATCATATTTATTGTTTATTTTTTATTCTTTCATGCTTGACCAAGATAAATAATTGATAAATAATCTCTCTGTATTTAAATTCTCTGGAATGAGTGAAGCAATTCTACCTCATCATCATCATCTTCCTGCCCTTATCCCACATTATGTGGGTTCGGCACAACATGTGATCTTCTTCCATTTCCCTCTGTCACTCGTCATCTCATTACTCACTCCTCTCTTACCCATGTCATCTTTCACACAGTCCATCCATCTTTTCTTTGGCCTACCTCTACCCCTGTATCCATCCACATTTCTAATACTCTCCTTGTCACATGACATTCATCTCTTCTCATAACATGCCCATACCACTCTAACCTATTACTCCTCATCTTTTCTGTCACCGGTGCCACTTTCAGACTATTCGTGAATTCTACCTGTGACTGGAAATCTTGTCTTCATAGTTTGTGGTCGCCTCAACATTTTCCATGTTAACTTTTTGCAACTTCAAATACTGTTGGTAGGCAGGCGTTCCTGAAAGAAACAGTTTGAATAATAAATAGAGCAAATAGACTTAGGGCTAAATTGTAAATGGGTACCAAAGTACCTACCTATATCTATAGCAGCGTTGATCTGAAGGACAAATCTTCCATTGAGAACCTTTTTTGACTGATTCTTCAAATTGGTGGGTAGTGAGCCCGGGCATATATCCTTCAAATCATTAAGTAACCACTGCTCTCTGGCCAAATTCTTGATTTCAGCTTCAGTGGCATTGTTGCTATCTTCACTTAAGTATTCTATGCACCTATGAGACAATATAACATCTATTAAAAGTGATCAAGATTTATTTAGTAGACAGCTCTAATAATTATCGTAGGTACTTATTTCTTCTTCTTCCTGCCTTTTTCCCACGCTAAGTGGGGTCGGCAAAACATGTTTTCTTCCTCCATTTCCCTCTATCATCCGTCATCTCAGTATCTACTCACTCTGTCTTACTCATTTCATCATTATATTGTAGGTACTTATTTATTATTATTAAGTTTAGGTAGGCAATTGCCCATTACTATTGTCGGTAAATACGTATGTAAAACTTACCCGGTTATCCAATCATTATCAACAAACATATGATGGGTATTCAGAAATTGACGTACTGTGTTTACGAGATTATTAGAAGTCATTTTTCAGTAGAACTTTAGCCAGTCAACTATATTTACTATTCTTTTGAATAGGTGTAGAGGTAAGGTAGGTTATTTTTATTTCCCCCGTTTGTTTATTTATTTACATTTTATTTTCTTCTTCTTCTTCTTCTTCAATTATGGCATCTGTCTCTTAGAGAACAATTTTGCCAGTGTCAAGTGTATTTATTTATAAGTATTGTCAACGTCACAGAGTCATAGTCAAGTAGTCAAGTCAATTTTAAACAAAAGATGGCTGTTTTGTTGAAAATTTTCGGGATTTCCTCCGATGGAATTTGAAGAGAACTATTCACTCTAATTCACATACTTTACACTCGCGTCAAGAACCCGGGCTTTATTGGCAAAATAACCACCAAAATTACGCAATAAAACTCAAAATAACACGAGAAAACATATGAAAACCAGAGCGACGTAGTTGTCAGGCAAATACACCGCAGAAAATCCCATTTTATTTTCAGTCAAACAGACCGAGATGCTGGGTATTTTTACTGTCAATCAATGACAGTGTGGTATTCTACTGAAATTGAATTGACAGTTAATTATGAAGTGACATTGACAGTAAATCTATTGAAGTGTTATTTCGTGTTCGTAATTTACTTAATTTACCGGTTCCAAGCCCTGTTCGTAAAACAAACAAACTAGCTAGGGGTAGGTATTTCTTTTCTTGTTTGTTGGTCAAACAGATAGAATAGGTTAAATTTATTTTTCCATAATAAATATAAACTACTCTAAAAAAATTTAACTTGTACATAAATTATACAGTCGTTATGTCGCGATATTTCAGTAGATACCATTAACAAAGAAAATATAGTAGGTAGGTACGTACCTAACCTATCTACATTTTAGTGCTGCCAACAAAAAACTGAATCTACGCAAAGGTAGTAAAAGTATTAGCTAGCAAGTGGCATTTTAATATGTAAAGGTATCACATTTTTGTAAAATAATTTGCTTTCTGTGGATTCATAAAAAGATGGTTCGGTAAAGAGGCATTCCGTTCCTTACCATACTCCGAACTGGCTGATATTCGTGACATGAAACTACAATTTAGCATATAAAATTGTTCAAATATTCGAGACTGCAAAAATTTTACAATTCAAGACAGTCAAACATGCTAAATATGAGGCAAGAACTATTATTATTATTTCATTTAAAAAACGAGTTTTTTAGTAGAGTACGTGTGTATGTGTGTACGGCATACTAAAATGGGGAAAGACAATACATTTTTTTTTGTTGATTATGGCAAGCTACAAAATTTATCTTAAGTAAAGTGATGTAAGGCCAAAAGGACTAGCATCCAGGTCTAACAAAAAAAAAATCTGTTAAGTAGGGTATTTTAGGTAGGTACATATTTATTGATCGAGTTTTTTTTTTTGTTACTTTGTGAGCGTGGTAGAAAATAGAACGTTTAAAACTGGTAACATCGGCAAAAGCTTGGACGAACGAACCAACCAAACAGCAAGGTACCAACGACAGTGGAACGCAAAAGTAAAAAAAGCTGTGACGATATTTTATTTCATTTCATCCGGCCGTCTCCCTCTTTGGTCTCCCTCGTAAATTCTACGTCTATACTGATTGACAACAAAAAAGACGATCATAAAGATTTTTATTGTTTTTAATGGTTTCCTTGTGAATTTGTGTTTCAACTCCAATGCCTGTATTAGTGTTAGAAACCCCGGATGTTGAAATATGAAGCGGCGAAATGCCGAAACTGGGAAGTTGCGGCGCCCCATAAAACGCACTAAAATCTCAGAAGGAATGTACGGAAAGTGAGTAATTTACTGTTAAAACTGTGAGCTCGAGTCACGAGGAAAACCGCCTTCGTTATTTACAATTATATTCTGTGAAAAGGTGTGGGAATATATTGTAAAATGGCCAATGTATGTGGGTAGAAAGTACCATCTGTTTCAATACCTAGGTACCTACTAAACTCAGCTATATGTGTGTGAATAAAAAACAAACAATAAAAAAAAAGTAGGACTTGAATGCCGCTTGAATGTGTTATTTATTTTCACTTGTGTATAATTTTCACATGATCTACATTAGGTATATGCAACTCTCTGAAGTAGGTAGGTATATTTACATTGAGAACTAATTATACCTACTGTAGGTACCTAACTCTTTGACCAACAAAAATAATTACCTAATAACTCATTTTGTTTATTTTTCCTAAAAAAAGTGCTTGTTCTTGACATTATAACTTCAGTTGCTGCTCTATAGATATTCAATCTCAACAGGTAGTATAAATGAAGTAAAATTTACAGTATATTATACGAGTATTATTCCAGTGTATTTATATTTCCGATTCATTATTTTTTGTTGTTTATATTTTTATAATTTCTACAAAGCTTGTAGATGAATAAGCAAAAACAAAATCCCAATTAGATTTTGCTGAAGAATATCAAACATGACAAACAATAAACTTTTGTATTATTATTTAGTAATAAAAGTATGCTTGGGCCGCTACACAAAAACAATGTTTATATTTCATGTTTTATTTTACCATACTTTTTCCCACAACTGGATAAAATAAGAAATGAGTATTATTTGAGGAAGTTTGAAAGTGGCGCCGCTGACGAGAAAGATGAGGGGTAATAGGTTAGCGTGGTATGGGCATGTTATGAGAAGAGATGAATGTCATGTGATGAGGAGAGTGTTAGGTATGAATGTGGATGGATACAGTCGTAGAAGTAGGCCAAAGAAAAGATGTATGGACTGTGTGAAAGATGATATGAGTTAGAAAAAAGTGAGTTGAGTACTGAGATGACAAATGACTGAGGTAAATGAAAGAAGATCATATGTTGTGCTGACCCCACATAACATGGGAAAAGGGCAAGAAGATGATGATTTTTCCCACAGCTATTTATTTGCCATCATTTATGATTTTTGTTTACTTTTTAATATTCTAATCAAAGTGTTTTTCACACGCTGCCAACGGATAGCTCCAGGTATACATACTTGTAGACCCATACTCAGAGGTAGACTTGGTCACTTTGACAGGAGATAACAGAAAACTAAGTAAATCTTCTTATATTTTACTAGAATTAGTTGATCAGGTGCGGATCTTGGAAGGAGGCCGGAACCCTGAAAATAATGGCACATTTTCAAACTGATTGGCTGTAGTTACGAAAGAGCACTTGAAGATAAATCTATATTTTCCAAATTGGTTAGGTGGAAAAGCTATCTTAGGAAATTCCAGATCCGCCCCTGTTAATTTTGATGTTTGTAAAAGTATAGAATAGAGAATTAAATCACAGCGCTAAAATGCATAGTCGACCTGTAGTTACTTAGCTGCCAAGATATTAAATAATCTGTGAGTATTCTAGGACCTGCAACAGACAGAATAAAAGTATTACAAAAATTGCAACAATACTTAAAATTAACACTGCATTATATCTGTGAAATGCTTGTAAAAATGTATTGCCATGTGCACATCTTGACTACTGACTTGTCATATACAGGGTGTCCCAAAAAGTAGTGTCAAGCGAAAGTCCAGAGAAAGAACACCCCTTGGGGTACCCGAATCACCCCCATGTATGTTCCGCGATTTTCTATAGTTTTCGAGTTATTAATTTTTTTCCGAATTTTTGAAAATTTACGACTTGAACAACTTAAAACATTCTTACAAAAAAAGTAGAAAACTTTCTTGAGATTTTTTTTTTGCTACTGAATTGTTATGAGTTGTTCTTTTATGCATAAAATAATCAGCTACGTGACTTTGATGAAAACTATGAAAATGTTGGTGTAAAGTCAAATAATTACATTCGGTGAATTACGACTAAAATTTTCAACTTTAAATTAAAAATCTTAACAAGTGGTTCCATGGTTCTTAAATAAATCTACAAAATTCTCCAAACTCTCAGCTTTCATAATCATTAAAAAAAAGTGGTGCTTAATAGGCTACTTTAACTAAAATTAGCCTTCAAAGACGGTGAGGTGGAAAATTCTTAAAATTAGCTACCTGATAAAAAAATAGATTTTGGCCATTTTATCATTCTTAAGCTTAATTCGTTTGTTAGCTAACCAAAAATGACTGCAGGAAAGTAAGATTTGATTAAAAATTAAAGCTAAATTAGCTAAATCAGCTAAATTTATGAATTAAAACAACATGTAAAATTTATTAATTTTTTACAAAAAGTTTTCAAAATATCAACCTTCTAGGTCGATACAAATCCTACATCGTCTTAAAAAGGTTTCCCTTAATCGTATGAAAGCTATTTTAAGTGCCTTAATTTTTTCTTCGGCCTGTCTTAATTTTGTTCTTAATTCGGCCATATTGCTGACTTTTTTGGCATAAACTAATTCTTTGTTGTCATTTTTGGTCAGTTAACAAACGAATTAAGCTTAGGAATGATAAAATGGCCAAAATCAATTTTTTAATCAGGTAGCTAATTTTAAGAATTTTCCACCTCACCGTCTTTGAAGGCTAATTTTAGCCAAAGTAGCCTATCAAGTACTACTTTTTTTTAATGATTATGAAAGCTGAGAGTCTGGAGAATTTTGTAGATTTATTCAAGAACCATGAAACCACTTGTTAAGATTTTTAATTTAAAGTTGAAAATTTTACTCATAATTCACCGAATGTAATTATTTGACTTTACACCAACATTTTCATAGTTTTCATCAAAGTCACGTAGCTGATTATTTTATGCATAAAAGAACAACTCATAACAATTCAGTAGCAAAAAAAAAATCTCAAGAAAGTTTTCTACTTTTTTTGTAAGAATGTTTTAAGTTGTTCAAGTCGTAAATTTTCAAAAATTCGGAAAAAAATTCATAACTCGAAAACTATAGAAAATCGCGGAACATACATGGGGGTGATTCGGGTACCCCAAAGGGTGTTCTATCTCTGGACTTTCGCTTGACACTACTTTTTGGGACACCCTGTATATTTTGTTTGTTTGTTTGTGCATAGTTTGAAGTCCTAACTTGGGTTTAACCTACCAGTTTTTGTAAAATAGTTACATTGACTGTCTATAATCTATAGTGGCTTAAAATAAAAAAAATAAAAAATAAATAAATAAATATGATCACGACTGTAATCCCCAGGCTCGGTAGATATCTCCTCAGATCTTTAGTTACTTAGATCTTTGAGGATATCTAAAGAGGGTAGTCAGAGGCAAGTCCAAACATGACATTTGGTACATGCCCACATTTTGCACAATAGTTAGTATTCCGTACGTGACAGGTTGCAAGCCCATCGCCGCTTATAAGAATACTAACCTATGACACACACCTTCGAATTTTTGGTTCTAGGGTGTGCCGGTTTCCTCACGATGTTTTCCTTCACCATTTAAGATAATTCTTAAAATCCCAAAAGTACCGAACAAAACTCATATTTTATTTATTTTATTATGTGGTTTTAATATGGGTTTGATTCCCCGCAGTATAAGACATGATTGCATGATTACCAAATTACACTATTTATTGCTAGTTTGCTGAATCCACAATGTAGGAAATCCTAGCTTGGGGTTCAAGTTTGTATGTACCATTCTCTGTTTTAATTTTAATGTACAATTACCATATTTATGTTGCAGCTCAATGTTGTATGTAAAGTTCATTTTATTGTGGAGCTCAATAGCTCTGGCGGATTATATGCTGGAATTCCGATTTGAGTTCCTTTGGCCTTTGTGGCTGATGATCAAAGCAATATACCATTGCTACTTCTGTAAAGGGTTGGTGAGTGTCCACTGCTTATATATCTCTAGTTTGATAAGCTTGAGACCACTTTGGTGGTCTAGTGGTAGTACCCCGCATTCCGATCCGTTCGTGAGTTCGATTTCGGTGGATTTTTCGTTTCGAAAAATGTATATGTGCGACTTACCAGTTACTGTTTATGTAAAGAAGATTCTCCTAAATAAAAAAAATTGCTATTTTTTGGAAGGTGTCGACTATAAAAAGCCACTATTGACGTGTTAAAGATTAAGCCCCGACAATTAATCATTAGCCCAAAAAAACTAAGCTATTTCCAGACGGTTGCAATAGCAATGGTCGTGATTTTTTTTATTTACTTTACAAGAACCCAACATTTTCCGTAATATTTTTACCCTTCCAGGCATTTACAGTATTTTTCACATGCATAGCGGTGACGTCAGACCTGGTATGTTACCTCTTCATACCTATGCAACTTCTCACTTACATTGCCGGGGTGTATGTGTGGGTGAATTCTATATGGAATACATGTAAGTGATTTACCTAATTTATCTGGAAGATATAGTACCTGCATAATTTATCTGGCAGGGCTTAGTACGAGCTTTGATAGTTTTCGAAACTTAATGTCGTTTCGTTTCCTTTCATACACGCCTCTAACGGCAAGTAGGTATTTTAAAGGTTGACCGGTATAAATGACAAGGTTAGCGATTTGGTAGTTCAGACATCACAACTCAGTATCAGCAGGACAGGGGTGGAAAAGGTGGATAGGCAGAGGTATAAATGCCAGTGCTCCTAAACGGTGAAGGAAAACATCGTGAGGAAACCGGCATACCCTAGAACCAAAAAATCGAAGGTATGTGTCATAGGTTAGTATTCTTATAAGCGGCGATGGGCTTGCAACCTGTCACGTACGGAATACTAACTAATGTGCAAAATGTGGGCATGTACCAAATGTCATGTTTGGACTTGCCTCTGACTACCCCCTTTAGATATCCTCAAAGATCTAAGTAACTAAAAAACTGAGGAGATATCTACCGAGCCTGGGGATTACAGTCGTGATCATATTTATTTATTTTTTATTTTTATAAATGGCAATTGCGAACGAAGTCGCGGGTACAACTAGGTAGTTTAGATAAATTAAACTCTAACGTTGAATTTATTTTGGTTATTTATTATAAATGCAAGGATAAATAAAAGACACGTCTATTCAGTTCAGGTGAGCATTGAGAGAGAGTTATTTGGCATAATCACGTAAATATATAAATAATAATTAAAAAAATAAATAAATAATGCTAGACAATCCACACAGCATCATCTAGCCCCAAAGTAAGCTACTCAAAGCTTGTGTTATGGGTACTAGATAACTGATATATTTAATACATTATATACGTAGATAGATATTTTTTTATTATACATAGAAAACACCCAGACCAACGGAACAAATTTCTGCAGATCATATATATGGAGCAACACCTGATAAAATTAGCATAGCAATACTTAACGCATCAATGCTATTAGAACATAAGTATATAATAAGTACCTACTATTTAAACAGAGTACTTTTATAAAAGCATAAAGATGCTTGTACAGGAAACAAAACGAAAAGTTTTGCTAACTATCAAAACCCGTACTAACCTGACCGAGTAAATAAAATTACATGTACCGTAAATAAACCAATTTAGACAAAGTACTGTAAACAATCGTAATACCGCAGCGAAGTGTAGCAGGCTATTTATGGAGCGGGAGGAATGTTGGACCATTTGTTTTCAAGACAAGTTGGGAAATTAATGTTATTGTACTCCTATGTATGAGTAACAACCAACCATTGGACTTGTCGCTGACATTCCTCTTCTAAAAATAAATAAAAATAAAATATGATCACGACTGTAATCCCCAGGCTCGGTAGATATCTTCTCAGATTTTTAGTTACTTAGATCTTTGAGGATATCTAAAGAGGGAAGGTAGTCAGAGGCAAGTCCAAACATGACATTTGGTACATGCCAACATTTTGCAAAGTAGTAAGTATTCCGTACGTGACAGGTTGCAAGCCCATCGCCGCTTATTAGAATAATAGAGCGCTGGTGGTGTAGTGGTAGCACCCCTGCCTCACGATCCGAAGGTCGTAGGTTCAAACCTGGTCGTGCACCAATGAGTTTTTCCATTCGAAAAATGTATGTGCGCAATGCCAGTGCTCTTAAACGGTGAAGGAAAACATCGTGAGGAAACCGGCATACCCTAGAATCAAAAATTCGAAGTTATGTGTCATAGGTTAGGTTTAGTATTCCTATTCTTCTATATAATTCTCATCTGATTCTTTTGAGATCAATTGTTGCCAGTGTCAAGTGAATATTATGTACTTATACTAAACTAGCTTCCGCCCACGGATTCGCCCGCGTGGTACCTTGAAAAACAAAAACAAATCTATCCCGCGGGAACCGTACATTTTTCCGGGATAAAAAGTAGCCTATGTGTTATTCCAGACCATAGTCTATATCTGTGCCAAATTTCATCCAGATCCGTTCAGCCGTTGCAGCGTGAAAGAGTAGCAAACATACATCCATCCATACAAACTTTCGCGTTTATAATATTAGTAGGAAGTGTTGTGAACGTCACAGAGTCATAGTCAAGTTGTCGAGTAAATTTTAACCAAAAGATGTTTGTCTTGGAATTTTTTCTGATGGATTTCGAAAGGAACTTTGACTTTAATTCTCATTAATTATCTCGCTCCCGTGTCAAGAACATGGTCTTTATCAGTAAAATAACCACCAAAATTACACAATAAAACTCATAATAACACGAGATAAAACATAAAAATTGGAGCGATAAGTACTCAGTTGAAAACATCTGAAAATTATATTAAAAACATAGACATTTAAATTGTCATTTCTTAGTACCTACATCATCCAACGGATCTAGGCATTCGTGAAATTAGCCACAGGTGCGAGTTTGCGCATGTACAGCTCCTTCCCCCCCTCATACCTCCAATTGCTCCCGAAAAACGATACTGCGCAGCTCTTGCGGCTAACTTCACGAATGCCTAGATTCGTTGAGCCAACTATAATGTTATCTAAAATTGTGTGCAGTCGAAAGTAAAGGAGTTTGTGCACAAACCATCCTGATGTGGCTCTTCGTTGTGTACGCGGAGGGTCTGCGCACGGGCGTCGTCGGCGCCGCGCTCGGCGGCGCGCTGGCCCCCGAGCCCGACGAGTGGGCGGCCAAGCCCTTGGTGGCCAGCGCGCTCGGATTCCCCATAGTCACTCTAGGTATGCGATAAATAGAAAAACTTGAGAGGTGTCAAGGGACACCCGGATGGAACGAAGTTACTTTCCTTGCTTTCTATGAGAGAGAGAGAAAGAGACAGACAGACAGACAGACAGACAGACAGACAGACAGAGAGAGAGAGAGAGAGAGAAAGAGAGAGAGAGAGACAGACAGACAGACAGAGAAACACGCGCACAACTATAGCAAAAAGTGTCGTTACAACTTTTGGTCTTATTTTTTTCCGTCTAGCCCCCTTTCGTAACGCGCGATAAGGAATTTCGTTTATAAATAAATATTGGTGGACAATTTCACGCAACGCCATCTAGCCCCAAACTAAGCAAAGCTTGTATGGGAACCGGATAGTTGACAAATTAATTAATTATTTTTTTTGTAAATATGTACATAGAATAATATTAACACCCAGACTCGGAACAAACATTTGCGTTCATTACACAAATGTTTATTCTGGGTGGGGATCGAACTCACAACCTACAGCGCAGAAGGCAGAGCTACTACCAACTGAGCTGAGAGGCCAGTATGCGATAAACATGGGGTTCGCTGGCGAAATTAAAATCAAAATATCTTTATTCAATAAAATCACATCACGCCAGTGGCGGACTTACATATTTGCCGCCAGTAAGTTATTAAATTTTTAGCGTTTAATAATTTTTCATGTACAGACGGAGTATTTGATATACTTCATCATTCTCCTGCCCTTATCATAGCATATTTTCTTCCTCCATTCACCACGAAGCGTCCTTTCGGCGCTCGGTGAAGCAACAGTGCGGAGCGAGTCAACGGTCCTGAGGATGCTTCGTGGAGAAGCGAAACACGTGTCGAATTTCTATTTGAGTTTGTGTTGTTAAGCTCATTAGATAATAGTTTAGCGGGAAAGTACTAGACATTTCCGTCCTTTTTAGTATTCTTAAGACGTTTCCGAAACACACCTTTAATGCCTTGAATTCCTTTGGTTCCAGGAGTGAGTTTTAAGGAGTTGCTTGACGAGAAACTAAGGCTGCGCACATTGCGGCAGGTCCGCGCGCAGAACGAGTTTTACTTCAGGCTCATGCGGGAAGCTTTACCGGAGGTAACACACCCTTATACTTGATACTAGCAACACGCCCCGGCTTCGCACGGCTATTTAACATAAATTTCAAAATTAAAAATTGCATTCGTCATTACAGTACATTATTTTATTCTATCATCAATAGTTTTTGCAGCGCACACGTGTAAAGAATATTATAGGTAATTTTTTTACACCTTGGGTTACATTATTGAAGTTTTAGTAAGGATCCCTAATTTTTTGAAAATATAGTAATAACCTAGGTATGTCACCCGCTGATAGTGTAGATTCCCAACAGTGAAAGAATTTTTCAAATCGGTTCTGTAGTTTTGGAGCCTATTCAATGCAAACAAACAAACAATCAAATCATTCCTCTTTATATTAGTATAGACTAGCAAAACGTTCACAACAGCAACAAGCTTGAAATGTGACGTTTATGAAACATGATAGTTTATAAGAGCTTGTGGTAAGGTCCCAGGGTCCGGCCCGCGACTGACGTTACGTCGTTACCTCTTTACTCTTCGTTGTTTTTCTTCACGGATAACAAAACTCTTTGCATCCTCAATGTCATGTCGTTACCTCATACCTCTTTACTCTCTGCGTGTTTTTCTTCACCGATTACAAAATACTCTTTCTATCCTCAGGATGGTGTTTTATCCTCGACGTACAGCAGCTCTTTACCGGGGGCGGAGCCCGAGTGCGGCGCGGAGGTGAAACAAAACGGCTCGGCGAAAAGACGCTGTAAGGCCGACACCAACGGGCACTGCGTCAAAGACAAAGAATATATCTCCTTACAAGCTAAGGTATTATGACTCTTATTATAGTAACATAAGGAATATACATTTGCGTGCACAAAAATCGACCCACCCCGCATAGTAATTAAAGCCTGGAGCGAGCCGACTTTTTGCACGCAAGTAGGTATGTGTAAAAGATTTTCATTGAAAAAAAATTGGCAGTGCGAAATCGAAGTAACAAATTGTTCATTCATTTGAACAAATTGTCAACTGAGGCGTATTTCGTTGAATAGTAATTGAATACCGCTCGAACGGTTCCTTATATAATACCTTGAAAAACAAAAACAAATCTATCCTACTGGAACCGTACATTTAACCGGGATAAAAAGTAGTCTATGTGCTATTCCAGACTATAATCGTTATCTGCGCCAAGTTTCATCCGGATCAGTGCAGCCGTTTCAGCGTGAAAGAGTAACAAACATACATCCATACATTCTTACACACTTTCGCGGCGTTTAGTAGGATTATTCCCAGATACAACCTTTTTTGTTTCTCGTTTCCAGTTAGAACATTTAGAACAGTATGTTGAAAAGAAAAATCGCGCTCGCGATTCTTCAACGCAGAGTACACAAAGCCAGAAGAGTAATACTAGCGTTCAGACGAGCAGTAGTGTGCAGTCGAGTGCGCAACCCAGTCCGCACGCGGGGCACTCCAACGGGGCCGCCAAGGGGCCCGGCTGTCCAACCGAAGACACGCATAACCACTGTAAAGGTAACTATCACTACATTTGATATTATTAGTTGGTAGTAAGTAGCTCTGCCTTCTGCACTGTTGTGGATTCGGTCCCCACCCAGAATAAACATCTGTTTGATGAACTCAGGTGTTTGTTGTGGGTGTTATCTTATGTGTCGCCCGCGAAGTACCTACATAAAATATAGCCTATGTTCATCCTGAAAGTTCATTCTACACATTGGTGAAAGAATTTTTCAAATCGGTTCAGTAGTTTCGGAGCCTATTCATTTCAAACAAACAAACAATCAAAGTTTTCCTCTTTATAATATTAGTATAGTTATTAGTATAGATATATAAGCTGAATCTCGGAAACGGCTCCAACGATTTTCATGAAATTTAGTATGCAGGGGGTTTTGGGGGCAATAAATTGATCTAGCTAGGTTTCATTTAAAAAAAAACACAATTTACCAAAAAACCAGGTACCCAGGTACTTATATATTATATGTATGTATTTACAAAAAACAATATATAATTAATCTATCAGCTATCTGGTTCCCATAGTACAAGCTTTGCTTAGTTGGGGGCTAGATGGTGTTGTGTGAAATGTCCAACAATATTTATTTATTTACTAGCTTCCGCCCACGGCTTCGCCCGCGTGGTATCTTGAAAAACAAAAAAAATCTATCCGTTCGGCCGTTTTAGCGTGAAAGAGTAACAAACATACATCCAGACATCCAGACATTCCTACAAACTTTCGCGTTTAAAATAATAGTAGGATTTACATTATATAACTAAGTCCTCGGCCGCGTCTGTCTGTCTGGTAACATTTGTAATGCACTCATTGTTTCCAGGGGCTTCGAAATCTACAAAGAATGACAAGAAAGAGGCTACAACATTAAAAGATGACAGGCGGCGGAAAAAACACAGAGATTTAGATAAGGAAAATATTGATAGTCATAAGAGTAAAGAAAATAGTGAGTATTTATTAGTAATCATGAGTGTTAATTGTGCAAACGGTGATGGAAAACATCGTGTGGAAATCCGTAGCTTAGCATGTCTGGACCATGTCTTTTTTGTCGATACGACTAAGCAGAGGGTCTACCATGAGTTTTCACAATCTACACTCGCTAGCGACTGTAGTTAAAAAATGTATGAAAACTTGGTACAGCGCCTCTAGCGGATAGTTGGGTACTAAAACCTCACGTAGCTAACTATCCTACGTCACAGCGTACTACAGCGACTGTAGTTTGCGCTCATTAATTTGCTTAGAATTTGGTAGCATGAGTAACAATTTTGACAGATGTCATAGTAACGTACTATTACTACTGTAGTAACGTCAGCCAATCTAAATGTGACAACTCATGGTAGACGTATTGAGCGGATAGTATGAGTACCTACTGCAAGCTAACTTCATCTAAAATTATTGCAGTGAGTGGAAAGTTCGACTTTACCCTATAGAAATAATCTTAAAATTCTTGAATACAACCTCTTTGTTTACATACAAGAAATTGAGCTTTAGATAATTACACGTCATACGACTGACGCAGCAGTTGGTGACCGTTCATCGTGGCTACCTAGTAATTACTAAGTTTAACATAATAACCAATAGATTGAGTTGAATCATCGCTTTGCAATACAGTCGAAACGTGCGAAAAATAATATCTTAAACCTGTTGTAATTTTATAGTACTTATGTGTGATAATCACGAAAGTTAATTAATGATATTATCACCGATGTATAAAAAATGAATTTTACAATAAAAATAATTCAGGTTTCCTTTTCAGCAAAAGAAGAAATAGATAAGGATTTAGAAAGTACAAAAGAGTGCAATAATATTCATAAAGAAGAGGAAAAGAGAAGAGACGAAGAGCGGAAAAGAGAAAAGGAAGAAGAAAAGAAAAGAGAAGAGGATCGTAAAAGAGAAAGAGAAGAGGAGCGTAAAAGAGAAGAAGAGCGTAAAAGAGAAGAAGAGCGTAAAAGAGAAGAAGAGCGTAAAAGAGTAAGAGAAGAGGAGCGTAAAAGAGAAGAGGAGCGTAAAAGAGTAAGAGAAGAGGAGCGTAAAAAAGAAAGAGAAGAGCGTAAAAAAGAAGAGGAGCGTAAAAAAGAAAGAGAAGAGGAGCGCAAAAGAGAAAGAGAAGAGGAAAGAAGACAGAGAGACGAGGAGAGGAGAAGGGAAAAAGAGAGAGAACGTGAACTGAAGGAAAGAGAAAAGGAAAGAGAAAAAGAAAGAGAGAAGGAGAGAGAACGAGAACGTGAATTGGTTAGTATTATTATACTTACTGCTTGATTTAAAAAACAAAAACGAACACGACATTCATCATCTCTTCGTCATTTAGCTATTGCAAAAATGATATTATAGTAGACTAGCTTACGCCTACGGCCTCGCCTGCGTGGTACCTTGAAAAACAAAAACACATCTTTCCCGCGGGAACCGTACATTTTTCTGGGATAAAAAGTAGCCTACTATGTGTAGTGCCAAATTTCATCCAAATCCGTTCAGCCATTTCAGCGTGAAAGAGTAACAAACTTACATCCATATATTCCTACAAACTTTCGCGTTTATAATATTAGTAGGATTGAACAATTTAATAGAAATCACTCGTGTTTTCTGGGAGCTTGTATCGAAATACCGGTTAATACCGTTTTTTTTTTTTCTGGTAAATGACTAACCGGTTCCAAGCCCCGCTCACGGCAGTGCACTGGGCGGTGATAATGATGATTAATACCGGTTTTTTTTCTGGTAAATGATTAACCGGTTCCAAGCCCCGCTCACGGCGGTGCACTGGGCGGTGATGATGATGATTTTTTATTTTTTTTATTTAATTATTTAAAATGTCATTAGGTATTAGTATTATTATTTTCTTTAGCTGATTTTGTATTACTTAATTTTTTTCCCTGTGTGCGTTTGTTGGACAAATAAATTCTTATTCTTATTCTTATTCTTATTCTTATTCTTATTCTTATTCTTATTCTTATTCTTATTCTTATTCTTATTCTTATTCTTATTCTTATTCTTATTCTTATTCTTATTCTTATTCTTATTCTTATTCTTATTCTTATTCTTATTTTATTCTTATTAATACCGGTTTTTTTCTGGTAAATGATTAACCGGTTCCAAGCCCCGCTCACGGCGGTGATGCCGACGGTGCCCGTGTTGCAGGCGTCTGCGCGGGAGTGCGCCGAGGAGCTGGCGCGGCTGCGCGCGGCGCTGGGCGCGGCGCAGCGCGGCGAGGCGGAGGCGGCGCGCCAGCTCGCGGCCGCCGTGGCCGCCGACAAGCAGCGCCGCGCCGCGCACGCCGACCTCAAGCAACAACTGCAGCACAAGTCAGCTATACTCACTTGTAAAATAAAATAAATAAATACGTACCTTGAAAAACAAATGTATCCCACGGGAACCGTATATTTTTCCGGGATAAAAAGCAGCCTATGTACTATTCCAGACTGCTTATGTACCTATCATCCTTCCTTTCTACATTCCCAAACCATCTTAACATACTCTTTACAAATTAACAAATGTGATAAAATAAAAAAAAAAAAAAAAAATATGATCACGACTGTAATCCCCGGGCTCGGTAGATATCTCCTCAGATCTTTGGTTACTTAAATCTTTTGAGGATATCTAAAGGGGGTAGTCAGAGGCAAGTCCAAACATGACATTTGGTACATGCCCACATTTTGCACAGTAGTTAGTATTCCGTACGTGACAGGTTGCAAGCCCATCGCCGCTTATAAGAATACTAACCTATGACGCACACCTTCGAATTATTGGTTCTAGGGTATGCCGGTTTCCTCACGATGTTTTCCTTCACCGTTTAAGAGCACTGGCATTGCGCACATAAATTTTTCGAATGGAAAAACTCATTGGTGCACGACCAGGTTTGAACCCACGACCTTCGGATCGTGAAGCCGGGGTGCTACCACTACACCACCAGCGCTCTTGTGACCATTAAAAAATCATTTTTACAGTATTATAACTGTATATTTCAATATTATCTACTGGTTTCAGAATGACGACGTGGCGCTGTGGTGAGCGCGCGGCTTTAGAACGTAAGCTCGGTGAGGAGAAGCGGCTCCGGCTGGCGGCCGAGCAACAGCTGCTCAAAGAGAGGCGAACGCCGCAGTAAGTACTGGGTGTCTACTCCGAAAAACGAAAACGATATAATCGGAATCGAATGTTCATTAAATTCAGTTGAATTCACAGATGTTTTGTTGTGTAATTGAAAATTTCGTGTTTAAGTAATCCTATAGTAGGTTTACGAGATCAATTGTCAAAAGTAATGTCAGTCGTTCTATCGTATTTGCACGATTATTGTGCCGATATATCGTCGATCATATGCATATTAATAAGGCAACTAGAACTAGAAATAAGTCATTCAGTATTAATAGTAATAGAAATTGAACTTTAAGTATGTAACCATACCTTAGTAAAGTAATTAACTAATCAATTTAGATTAGCTTGGTCAAATAAAGGCTTTTTTATTTTTTATTTTTATTTATTTATTTTATATCGTCGATCGTTTTGCGGAGTAGGCCCCTGAAACCATCTGCCGCCGGGACCTATAATTATCAACATTCATTTCTTCAGAGCAGTAATGATAGTAAGAAGAACACTGGTGGTAAATATTTGAGGGATATTTCGTTCCATGACCTATAACATTGAAGTAGTGTTACTTGAACCGGTAAATAATTTACCAGAAAAAAACCGGTATTAACTCTTTCAAAACCTTAACTCGAACTTAGATTAACCAGTTAAAGCGAGCTTCGTTTGTCGTCGTAAAAGCGGGCGCGTAGCGGAGCTCACTTATATGGAAAAGAACGAAATCATTTCTTTCTAACCGGTTAATTAAGCGAAACCCTTTTAGATTCATCGTTCTTGATTAACCGTTTTAATAGAGGTCACGGTAGAACGTAACCAAAAAGAAAAGGTTGTAGGTATTTAGAGCGATACCGGTTTGAAAAATTTTCTGGTTTTCAAGCCCTGACTTTAAGCTTGAAACTTTTACGTTTCTGAAACATGATGGTTTGTAAGAGCTTGTGGTTAGGCCCCTGGAGTATGTGTTTTGATATTTTACATCAATTATGTTTACATTAAATATCACCTCGCCCGCGACTTTTAGATCCAAGCACAGTGTAAATAGTAATATCAGTGCCTAAGGGTGTTACCAGACCAATCGATCGATCGTTGGTCGACGGCATCGATCGAAGTTGATCGACTGGTCTAGTAACTTCAATTGATCGACAGATACTGTTCGACTAACCAATCGATCGATCGCCGGTCGATGGCATCGATCAACGTCGATCGATGTTGATCAACTGGTAGAAACTATCGATCGACGTCGACTATTCCATTCTACTATCGATCGATGCTGTCGATCGACGATCGATCGACTGGTCTGGTAGAAACTATCGATAGACGTCGACTATTCCATTCTACCATCGATCGATGACGTCGATCGACGATCGATCGATTGGTCTGGTAACACCCTTCTTAGATCCAAGCACAGTGTAAGTATAGTAATATCAGTGCCTAAAAGTTAGTTAATGTTACAAAGCCTTCATTAAAAATAATCTCTTAAAGATAGCATATTATAATATAAATGAATATATTGATGATAGGAACTCATGGCCCGATGTCGCTCCGCCCTCCGACAGCTAACCAATTTGCAATGTAAACGCTGTCCTTTTGTTTTATGTATTTATGTTCTGTTTTGTCTTTTGTTTTTATGTTATTATTATGAGATAATCTTGATTACATTTTATTGTAAGAAGGATCATACAAAAAAGCGCTAGGACCGAGACGAGTTTCTTGCCTGTTCTTCTCGTACTTGGGTTAGGTTGGAATTGGCACATAGATTCACCTAGCATGTAAGACGTTTCAAAGTGATCCTTGTGATTGTACTGAATAAATATTTTTCAATTTCAATTTCAATTTCAGAGGAGAGTGCGATAATGAGTGGTGCAAGTCGCGGCGGGCCGCGGCGGAAGCGGAAGCGGCGACATTGCGGAAGGACCTCCAACGGGCGCGCGACCTTCTCGCGCAGATGCAACGAGACTTGACGCAAACCAGTGAACAGGTGACGCTAAGGACTATTTCCGACGATCTTTACTTAGCCTTTTCATCTATATCTATATAAGAGCTTAACCTGACTGACTGATTGACTGATTGATCATCGCTGAGCCGAAACCGCTGAAGCTAGAAAGCTGAAATTTGGAAGGTGGTTTCCTTTTATAACAAAACCACCCACTAAGAAGGGATTTTTGGAAATTCCACCTCTAAGGGGGTGAAAAAGGGTGAAAACTTTAGTATGAAACTTTTTAACGCGTAGAGCGATTTTCATGAAACTTTGTTTGTGCACTGTAAATGCAAAATGAATGGACACGTGTTTCAGGATTTTTAAATATAACCTTCAAAAAGGGGTCAAATGTAGGGTCAATGTTTGTATGGGAACTTTTTAACGGGTGGTGCGATTGGTCTGAAACTTTGTTTGTGTACTGTAAATGTAAAATGAATGAACACGTGTTTCAGGATTTTTCAATATAACCTTCATAAAGGGGTCAAATGGGGTGTCAAAGTTAGTATGGGATTTTTATGAGTTGTGTGATGTGTTTGAAACTCAGTTTAGATACTTTAAGTGAACGAAGTCGCTGGCGGGACAGCTAGTACCACATATATTTATTCTCCTGCCCCACGCTAAGTGGGGTCGGCACATGTTTTCTTCCTCCACACGCTCCTATCATTCGTCAACTCTGAGTCTACTCCTCTTACATTCATATCATTTTTCACACAATCAAAACACTTTTTCTTTGGCCTTCCTCTACTGGCGTACTCAGATACACTCATACCCATAACTTTTTTAACATATCCTCATCCTTTTCATACCACATAGTTTGACAAAAATACAATTCTAGATTAGCATGGTATGGGGACACGTGATGAGGAGGCATGAAAACCATGTCACTACATAACTTTGGTTAGATGTGGCTCGATTTTTTGATGAGAAGTATTAAATAAAATAAATAAATAATGCTGGACAGTCCACACAGCATTATCTAGCCCCAAAGTAAGCTACTCAAAGCTTGTGTTATGGGTGCTAGATAACTGATATATTTAATACATTATATACATAGATAGATATATTTTTATTATACATAGAAAACATCCAGACCAACGGAACAAATTTCTGCAGATCGTACACAAATTTGTTCCGAGGCGGGAATCGAACCCGCAACCTCTAGCGTCGCAGGCGGACTCTCGCCAGCTGCGCCACTGAGCTCGTCAAATATTATGTCCTAGCTTCCTTGTACCAAGTACCTTAAAAAACAAAAACTAATCTATCCCACGGGAACCGCACACTTTGCTATTCCAAACCAAATTTTATCCAGATCCGTTCAGCGTTGAGTTTCAACCATCCATTCATCTATCCATCCTTCTATAGTTCTATCTATCCATCCATCCATCTATACAAACTGTCGCGAATATTAGTTACACAATTAGACTGGTGTAATAGCTGTAAACCTAAACAATAACCCTTCTCACAAATGTAACATTTCCAGGTCGCAACGCTGGAAGCGGAAAAGAATAGTTGCATAACATCAGTGGAGGTTCAGAACGGCGCGGCCTTCCACGCGCTGCAGAGCAAGGCGCTGCACTTGGAGCGCGTGCTGTCGGCCGAGACGCGCGTCAAGCTCGACCTGCTGTCGGCGCTGGGCGACGCCAACCGCAAGATGCATATCCAGGAGAGTACGTACTCATATCATCATCATCATCTTCCTGCCCTCTTCCCACGTTATGTGGGGTCGGCACAACATATTATCTTCTTCCATTTCCCTCTATCATTATCTATCTATCTACGTACTCATACCATATCCTACGATCTGTACGTCTACCATGAGTTTAGATACATCTAGATCTAGTCATCTAGTCTACATTAAGATCGGCTGACGTTACTAAAAAAGGGGTAAAAAAGGGACCCAAACATTCGTGGAAAAAAATATGGTGGTTTTTCCGATTGATCGAAACAAGTAAATAAAAAGGCGGGGTCAACTAGGAACACTGCTTACGAGCGAAGCAGTTTCAAAATGTTAAGAAGGAAGTTTTGACGATAATACCATAGGGAATTTATTTTCCATAATTATATTAGTTATGCCCCTTTTCTTTCAGCCCCAACTTCGTTCGGGTTCTGTACGTCTACCATGAGTTGTCACATTTAGATCGGCTGACGTTACTATTAGTAGTAATAGTATGTTACTATGACATCTGTCAAAATTGTAACTCATGGTACCAAATTCTAAGCAAATGAATGAAGCGCAAACTACAGTCGCTGTAGTACGCTGTGACGTAGGATAGTTAACCTGTGACGTTTTAGTACCCAACTATCCGCTAGAGGCGCTGTACAAGTTTTCATACATTTTTTTAACTACAGTCGCTAGCGAGTGTATGTTGTAAAAACTCATGGTAGACTCACAGGGAGCCTGACCACGAATTCATAATACATTACCGAATTGGTATTACATTGTTATTTCGTACCATGACCTATGCAAATTGTATTGAAGTAGCGACGTTTCTATAAAGGAATCGTTACGGAATCGTTCTGTAAGACTTCGTGGTAAGGCCCCAGGAGAGTGTTCGGTATGAATGTGGATGGATACAGGGGTAGAGATAGGCCAAAGAAAAGATAGATGGACTGTGTAAAAGATGATAATGAGTTAGAAAAACGTGAGTACTGAGATGACGGATGATAGAGGGAAATGGAGGAAGAAAACATGTTGTGCCGACCCCACTTAGCGTGGGAAAAGGGCAGGAAGAAGAAGGATCTAGGCTGTCTGAAGTTAGCTGTTCCGATGCGCAGTAGACAAAAAAGCATTGCTGCGCATCGCAACTAACTTCACGGTAGCCTAGAAACTCATGTCGAAACACACACACGTGATCACGACTGTAATCCCCAGGCTCGGTAGATATCTCCTCAGATCTCTAGTTACTAAGATCTTTTGAGGATATCTAAAGAAGGTAGTCAGAGGCACGTCTTAATATAGCATTTGGCATATGCCCACATTTTGGAGTGGTTAATATTCCGTACGTGAGAGATGGCAAGCCTATCGTCGCTTATAAGAATACTACCTCTGACTCACACAAAAGAGCATTGGTGGAGTAGTGGTAGCACTCCTGCCACACGATCCGAAGATCGTGGGTTCAAACCTGGTCGTGCACTAATGAGTTTTTCCATTCTCGTGCAAATATGAGACAAATGCATAACGATCGCCCGGCTGCTTTGTTGAGAATATTTAGTAAGCAACTAATACAACCTCTCTCTTTCTATATTTTCAAACTTACGCGATCTGAACATACCATTATTACGCGATCTGAACAAATTACGACAGTGTGTAAACCCGTCGAAACGTCGGGAAAAATAGGTAAATAAAACGCGATAAATACTCTCTCTTTCCCCCAGGTGTAATGACCCGACAAGAGAAGGAGCTAGAAGAGTTAAAAGTGCAGATGCTGGCGGTAATGCCAGCGGAATACGTTTCGCCGTCTGCTAACACCGTGTCGAAGATGCGATTATCCGGGGGATCTCCGTTGGACCCCAACGCTACAGTCTACACGCCGAAGCAACTTTGCTTGGATGCGTGATTGGCCTGTTTTATGAGCGAGAGCGGGAGCGGAAGCGGAGGCTGTTAATTCGTATAGTTCAGTCTCATGGACATATTTTGCTCTACATAGTACGTATTTTCGATAGTATACATTTAATTTCGAGATTCTAGCAAAATGTTTAGCAACAGTTTTGTGTATGTGTAGAGTAAAACATTAAAATGCAGTATGTCATTCATTTAAATACGCATAATGGCTTGCCACATTCATACATTTGACTATCCGCCTACGCCTCCGCTTCCGCGGATGGGCGAGATCGAGATCTCAAAGCGGAAAGAAACTGGGTAAAGTCAACCAAGTAAATTGTGTTGTTTTGCGTAGCCATTCTGACTTAGCTATGTCATTGTTTTGGAAAATTTTTGGTTTATTTTATAGTAGTGTTTCTTTAACTATAATCCTAATTCTAATTATCTGATCGTTTTCCAATATAATAAACAAAAGTCTTCCGTTATTGACTGACTAAGAAAGGAAATCCCCAAATTCATCCTCTTAAGAGGTGCACCGGGGGTTTAAGTTTGTATTAAAGTATATTACGAAATCACCGACAGTTCCAATAGTCTGTATTATGACAAACTGTTGAAAAAGTGAGCTAGTATATAAATATTCCAGAACCTAAACTATCTACATTCCAAATTTCATTAAAATCGGTTTAGTAGTTACGGAGGTACGAGGCAGCATTCACACACTACACAAACTCGCATTTATTAGTAGGAAAAGTGTAGGATGTCAGATAAAATACGAACGATGTATTGGTTGATTTTACACATGTTTCGCTTCGGTGGACGCTCGCCCTAAGATTGTACCGTATCAATACTGATAGAATCTTGTGAAGTCGAGGCTATGGAGTATTCTTATTGGAAAATATAGCTTTGAGAATGTTAACTTTAATGACAGAAATTCAACAGTTCTATCAGTGGCGATTTCAACCGAGCTTCAATACCCCTTATTAACAAACCTAGTATGGCCAGTAGCGGTTTAACGTTTGTTAATACGGGGATGACTGGCCTCGCACTGGTCTTTGTATGGGCGTTTATTATGATCTCAATTTGTTTTATATTATTGTTTTTTTTTGTTTTCTAATTGATAGCAAGCTGACTTGACAGTTGTTAATTTATTGTATTAATTTAAATTTAAAAGTATTTTTAAGTTGCGGCAGTAGCATCATTAGTTAATTCTCAACATCACACGTGAAGATAACAAGTAAATTTCCTGCATTTTTTGTTATACATGAAATCAATAATTCTTTAACACTGTTAAAAATTTTCGTATTGGCTGACTAATTGGACACTGGCTCGAGTCTAGCCCGAACGCAAGCAACCCAAAATATGGGTTTCGATCCCATTTAAATTGGATGAAATTGGTTTAATAAAATGTGCAGGTATTTTACTGACTTACCTAATATTTGATGTATCTATGATCTAGATCACCTTACTACGAGTATATTGGCAACGTGGTTAAAATAGACAGATCAAACATTGGCTGTTAGCATGTGCTTTGGATTCTACTGTCTGCGAGATGTCCATACAAACATCGGTAGTATAACTGAACAAGCTGAAATATTGATGTTAAGCGTGAGACACATTGTCGAAAGACACGGTACAATGCAGAAGAGTACAGTCGTCGATGTGCTGACGGCTTTAGTTTTGTAACAGTGTATGTGGAAACAGAGCGTTTATTTTTTCACAAACGGAAATAATATGGATTTTTTGCTGTTGTATTTGAATTGTATTGTCGTAAAAACTGTTGTATTGAATTACTGATCTTTATATTCTGTGACTATTTCTTTTGTGAAGTTTTGCTGGAAATAATGTCGTATTGAGAATGGATTAAAAGGGCCTATTAAACACTTAAACATTACAGATCTCACAGTACGTAACTCGTATTTCTCTTACGTGGTACGTCCTTAAATACTTAGAGGGGGTAGTCAGAAGCAAATCCTGCATTTGGTACTGCCCACTGGTTTAAGAGTTTATTTCTCAGAAAAATTGCAAACTTACTTATTGATAAAAACAAGATAAAATGTTCTAAGTAACTAAAGTAAAATTCAATCTAAAAAACCCAAGTAACGCTAAGGTGACGCTAAGATCGTAAGTGTTCTTTTGAATTTTTATGTGATAAATTGTACAAATCTTAAGATCTGAATTGAGTCTTCTTTGTATAGTAGTTTTATTGACGTTTTAGTCCAAATTTAACGGAGCCGCATTTCTCGCGGCGCTCGTATTAACTTGTTGAAACTTTAAATTAAAGATGGCGATGGTATGTTTGACAGTTGTGTAAAATGCATTTAAAATGTGTAAGTGGGTAAGTGTGTACTATTGACTATTCCGCCTGTCCACGGCGCACCGTACGATCTAGCAGAGAATGTATACAATACCACGTCAATACCACGTGATACTATTTATTGTAACCTACCGCCAAACTGCCATTCGTAAACTTATGAGTCAAGTGCCAAGGATTGTAACTGAGCTTTCTTTTATATTAAAAACATTTTTTTGACAGAAGTTAAATTCTCACCCTGGGCAATAAAAATTCGAAACACTGCCTTATCCAGCAATCCACATTAAGATCGCGTGGTGTTATTAAGTCCAACTATTACTCATGAAATTAGGCCGCAAGTAGTACCTAAGCGTTTAGCGGTTCACTGTTTATGGTATACCTAGTTTCTGATGGGGAATTTCAGTGTGGAGTGGGGTGACTTTTCGGTTTCTAAGGTGGAAAGTTCAAGTAATAAAAGAAAGAACAGCTATAAAACCATTGAAACTACTAAAAGCAATGGTGTTTGCTCACTATTTACATCAATAAACCCGGATACTACATGGCCAATAAACCCGGATAGTACATAGCCAATAGACATTATATTATGTACTACGCTATTACTGTTATGTATGCGCGAACACCGTAAACGTTTGTATTTTTTAAGAATGTGACGTAAGTTAAACTTCTAGTCTTAACGGCAGGCGAAACCGTGAGTCAGTGATGATGATGATCGAATACCAAGTTGACTCTTGTTATGTATTCTGTTATCCTTCCAATAAACCCAACTTGCTATTGCTAATATATTTTTGTAATACCTTGAAACGTTGTATAGGTTTATTAAAAATGCTGAAATTGCCCTGAGTGAGATCATGCCGCTTACTGGTTTCTGTCTCGTTTAAATGATATCCTTATTTAAGGAAATAGGTACATACATAGTACTGGGCATAATAATTTTACAGAACAAAAAGTAACTTGTAAACTTCAGACTGATTCACACAAGTCAAACTTTGTTTTACTTGACTTTTATAGATGATTGTGATGGCTTGGCTTTACTAATTTTGAAAAGATCTTTTACTTTTGATCATATTATTTTTTGTCTGGGTAAACAAAGGCGCATCCGTCGCCTAGTGTTAAATAAACTTGACGAAAGTTTGATTCTGAAATGTACTTAATTTAGTTTTAGATACCAAATGAGAGTGGTTATAAATTAAATCTGTCTCCAGCAGATACCATGATATATTTTTTCACAGAAATTGTAAACCAAAATATTGTAAGAACAAAATGGTACAATCAAAATGATTTTCAAAAGTGAAATGTAAGCGATAATGTTTGTATCGAGAACAGTGCTGTTACAGCAATAAAAATCAAACTTGCATTATGTAATCATTGTTTTTTATTTACAGAAAATACATACCTACACTTAGATTCGACGATTTTAAAAATAAATTATTGCTATATTTAACAAGCCATTGAAAAGTCAACATCAAAACATTTATCTATTACCTACTTATGTGCTACCTAAAATTGTGTTTCCTACGGGTTAGTCTCGAATATTACACATTGAATATTGGACAAACAATATTAACACATTCAACTTTGGTCATAACTTTTAACCAAATTAGTGATGAATGCATAAAGACTGCAAAGGCCAGCAAATGCTACACTAAATAGTTCCACCAGCATTCACAGACCATTGTTCAAATTGTGAATAAACTAATTATAATGTGAACACAGGCTTTTACGATATGGACATATACTATGAACATAAGAGTGAGACACTTTTGGTTGAGACTTGTTTAGATTGGCCATCATAGTTTATGTGCCCTATCTTTAAGATTATTTGATGCCCGATATTCTTGCTTCGCTAACAAGGCTTTGTATTTCAAGTTGAACCCTCAGAGCTTTTTGAAGGTTCATTTTCCTCAACTGTGTTGCTATATACTTGCCGTAGATGTCAAACTCATCTTCTTTGGCTGATTCCGAACTAGAATCTAAACTACCTCTAAATGTTCTATCAGAGTCATCTGTACTTGGGTGTCTGCGTTTTAACTTTTTCTTTTTGACCTTGAAGGTGTTTACTTCTTGTTCCGTGTGTTCATTTGGCTCAGGTTTTAGGACAAGAAGCTTGTACTCATCATCTGTCTCGGGGAAAGGGTCTGAGGTGTTGATTGCATGGGTTGATGGTGCTGCCCATATCTCTTGGCAGCCCTCTTCTGATCCATCCTGCTGTGAACATAAAAAGAAAGTTAATTTCAATGTAAGTAGATTCAATTTCTTATTAGTGGAACTTCCCATAACTTAGTGTAATGTTTTTTAATTTAAATGACTTAAACCTCACCCCTTAGATGTACAATTTTGAGATTTCTTTTCTTGCAACTCTAGCCTCTAGGAACCTACCCTCTAAATTTCAGCCCTCCAGGACTTATGGTTTAGGTTGTGCATTGGATCTATCAGTCAGTATGGTGAATGAAGAATTTTCTATATTTAGATAAAGTAAATTTACACTTTTATTATAGAGATAGGTACTTACATTGTTATAAGACTGATCTACATCACCGCAGATTTCATCACTGCCTCTTCTCCATTTGTTGAAGTTTTTATGGAAATCATAGAACCATTTTATGGTCGGTTTGTAATTGATACCAGAGCTCATTCGAGTCTTTATTTTGTTCAATTCTTGAGAATACGTAGACCTCAGGTTCTTAATCTTTATTTTCACTTCTAATTCGTTAAGTTTGATGCCTGTGCTATCGTAGAACTCCGCGATAATTTCTCTGAAGGCATGAATTCGTCTGTGTTTCATCTTGTAATCTGGATGTTCCGAGTTCCACAAACATTCATTTTGAACGTATAATTTAGCGAATTTACATGTATCGTTTTCACCCCACCGCATTTCTATCGAATTGTTTACAATCAACTGAAATCACGAGTTTATTTTTTTTTCTATGATTGAACTTTCTTGTTATTTTATTTATTTCTTCCTTCTTCTTTCTTGTATATCCAAGTATATCCAACAAAAAAAATGGCTGGTATTATTTTCACGAACTATAACCAAACAGTTTCATTCAACTTAAATCTTAATAATGTCATTAAGTCGTCTATCGCTATTGCTACCGTCTCATTTGACACTGACAAAATCTAAGAGACATAAAAAAGGAATTTACCGGAACGTTTACGGTCGCGTTTTGGTTTTGGTAAATACGTTAACATTAGCGCGATTGGGCCCCAGTCGTAGGTAGATAGGTACTTAATTCCAAAGATAGGTATAATATTTTAATCTAAATACAATATAAAAATAAAGAATTCACCAGACTTTATTCACCAGACTTTGTGCAATGAAAATGATCTTATAATATTTATATTTATTAATAAAAGTATATTTTTATCATAAAAATAAATCTTTTTATTTTTATATTTATTTTATCATAAAAAAATGAGCAAAAAGACATTTTAATCATTAGCATTAAGTATGTAATTATTATTTATTGATAACTATGTAATAATTCCAGATATTTTATGAATATAAAATGATCACAACAGTTATCAGCAAGATGTTATTCGTCTGATGCGATCCTAGCTTCATTCACCAAATTCTGTATTTGAAGCTGAACTTTCAGTGCTCTGTGTAATTCCATTTTTCTCAACTGTGATGCAATATATTTCCCATAAATATCAAATTCATCTTCCTTCAAACAGTTTTCAATCTGTGATCTTATAGAATATAGCGAAGATTTTTTTAACTTTTTCTTTTTACGCCTCAGATATATATTTGAGTATTCTGTGGACGAGTCTTGTTCTATTTTCATTTCCACTACCGATCTCTGTGTAGTACCAGTGTCATATACACTGTCAGTATATAGCATTGGAATAAGAGGGTCGGAGCTTTCTTCTTCGCTCAGGATTTTATCCTGACTTGACCAAGCGCTTTGCTCAAGTGTAGAATCTATTTCAAGTATTTCTTCTTCATTTTGGCTCTGAAAAAAGCATAATAATAATTCAATTGTGTTAGTTATTGTACCTAATTAGAGTTTTTTAGTTCATACTTCTAATATTTCACTTACAAATTCTGCAGCTGAAGATTTACTATTAGGTACATATTTCAAACAGCGATCCATTTCGTGAAACCAGATCAGCGAAGGCTGATAGATAGAATTTGGACTAGATTTCTTAAGAACTTTCTTGACTTCTTGGGAGTATGTGGATCTTAGGTTTTTAACCTTTATTTTCACTTCAGGGATTGACATACATTTCCCGGTTAGTTTTTTAAATTCTGCGATGATTTCAGCATACGCTATATCTCTTCTAGACTTGGTTTTGTACCATTCGTGAGTGGGGTTCCACAGACATTCTTTATCCAGGTATAATTTCACAAAGTTTAACGTATTCTCTTCACACCAACGCATTTTATTTGTTTAAAATATTGATGTTCTGCTATCATTTCTTTCGTAGCTGTTCTTCAGGTGAGGACGTAGGTAATAGCAAATAAATTAGAACTTAGATCTGTAATAATTCGGCACTCTGCTGCTCTTTTCTAGCTAACTTTGACGTTTGTTTGTTTTTTTTTCATCTATCTGGCATGCATGTCTGAGTTGACAATTGACAAAGACAGTTATAAATGTTGGCACTTGACTTAACATTATGCATGAATGCTAAGGTTTAGAACTCAGAGTAAAGATTTAGAAGATTTTCTGCGGTGCATTTGCCTGACAACTACGTCGCTCTGGTTTTTATATTTTTTCTCGTGTTATTTTGAGTTTTATTGCGTAATTTTGGTGGTTATTTTGCCAATAAAGCCCGGGTTCTTGACGCGAGTGTAAAATATGTGAATTAAAGTGAATAGTTCTCTTCAAATTCCATCGGAGGAAATCCCGAGAATTTTCAACAAAACGGCCATCTTTTGTTTAAAATTGACTTGACAACTTGACTATGACTCTGTGACGCTGACAATACTTATAAATAAATACACTTGACACTGGCAAAATTGTTCTCTAAGAGACAGATGCCATAATTGAAGAAGAAGAAGAAAGATTTAGAAGAATGGTAAAATTATTGTTTTTTATTTAAGTTTTCTTTAAAGTTTTCAAACAAGTTTTCTTGTTAAAATACACCAAAAATTAATTAATTTTATAATTTTATACTACCCTATAATAGATAGGTTAGTTGTGGCTTACCCTAAAACTATGGAAGAAAGAAAGAAAGAAAAATATTTTATTCAGTAAAATCACAAGGATCACTTTGAAACGTCTTACATGCTAGGTGAATCTATGTGTCAATTAACCTAACCCAAGTACGAGAAGAACAGGCAAGAAACTCGTCTCGGTCCTAGCGCTTTTTTTAATGATCCTTACTGAAAATGTAATCGAGATAGTTACCTACATAATAAAATAAGACAAAATAAAACATAAAACCAAAGGACAGCGTTCATATTGCAAATTGGTTAGCTTTCGGAGGTCGGATCAACATCGGGCCATGAGTTCCTATCATCAATATAATAATAGTAACCAAAAACTAGCATAAGTTTAGTAGTAGGTAGGTAGGTATTTGATAAGATACATAAGTACCTACTTATATAACAATTTAGTGCCCCCCAGCGGAGCTCATGTTGCAGAAGATAACCTTTTTATGTATGATCTATCTGAATGTAATTAAATACCAACATAAAACAATGAATAAATGAATATGAATAATCCAAATAACCTAAACCTAGTAGCTTATTTATAAATATTATGTACTGGTAAGTAGGTACCTACTGTATGTAACATAAATAAGCAACATCCCAACTATCTATCACCAACCACAAAGTCTCCAATAAAAATTCACCAAACCACCGACCATAAACTAAAGAGCAAGGGTCCTAGACCGCGTATTAAATTCTCGTAAGTGGTTAGATAGCAAAATTTTACGGCGACCATTCAATTCCAAGTTAGTTTGGGCCGGTCGCATTATGCCGTTACATAAAATAGCTTATCTTCTGTTACCTGTGCAAATATTGTGCTAGGCTTTGTTTAACACAATTTTATGTTCTTTTATCTATGGATTTAATAATCTATTTAAATGCAGCATCAGTTGCCGTAAATTGAACAAATGCTTCCGTTGGATTTGTATAAAATAGTGGCTAATTTATAATGACTTCATTAGTTAAAAATACCTAATTGTCCATTCCAAACACTAACTCAAAATATGCCCTAATGGACCGGACCCACGACCACCTTAGAAACCTTAACAAAACCACCGATATCTAAAGCCGTGAAGATAGTTATACAGGGTGTCCCAAAAAGTAGTGTCAAGCGAAAGTCCAGAGATAGAACACCCCTTGGGGTACCCGAATAACCCCCATGTATGTTCCGCGATTTTCTATAGTTTTCGAGTTATTAATTTTTTTCCAAATTTCTGAAAATTTACGACTTGAACAACTTAAAACATACTTACAAAAAAAGTAGAAAACTTTCTTGAGTTTTTTTTTTTGCTACTAAATTTTCATGAGTTGTTCTTTTATGCATAAAATAATCAGCTACGTGACTTTGATGGAAACTATGAAAATGTTGGTGTAAATTCAAATAATTACATTCGGTGAATTATGACTTAAATTTTCAACTTTAAATTAAAAATCTTAACAAGTGATTTCATGGTTCTTAAATAAGTCTAAAGAATTTTCCAGACTCTCAGCTTTCATAATCATTAAAAAAAAGTAGTACTTAATAGGCTACTTTGGCTTAAATCGGCCTTCAAAGACGGTGAGGTGGAAAATTCTTAAAATAAGCTACCTGATTAAAAAATAGATTTTGGCCATTTTATCATTCCTAAGCTTAATTCGTTTGTTAACTAACCAAAAATGACAGCAGGAAAGTAAGATTTCATTAAAAATTAAAGCTAAATTAGCTAAATCAGCTAAATTTATGAAATAAAACAACAAGTAAAATTTGTTAATTTTTTACAAAAAGATTTCAAAATGTCAACCTTCTAGGTCGATACAAATCCTACATCGTCTTAAAAAGGTTTCCTTTAATCGTATAAAGCTATTTTAAGTGCCTTAATTTTTTCTTCGGCCTGTCTTAATTTTGTTCTTAATTTGGCCATATTGCTGATTTCTTTCGCATAAACTAATTCTTTGTAGTCATTTTTGGTTAGTTAACAAACAAATTAAGCTTAGAAATGATAAAATGGCCAAAATCTATTTTTTAATCAGGTAGATAATTTTAAAAAATTTCCACCTCACCGTCTTTGAAGGCCGATTTTTGGCCAAAGTAGCCTATTAAGTACTACTTTTTTTTAATGATTATGAAAGCTGAGAGTCTGGAGAATTCTTTAGACTTATTGAGGAACCATGAAATCACTTCTTAAGATTTTTAATTTGAAGTTGAAAATTTTAGTCATAATTCACCGAATGTAATTATTTGACTTTACACCAACATTTTCATAGTTTTCATCAAAGTCACGTAGCTGATTATTTTATGCATAAAAGAACAACACATAACAATTCAGTAGCAAAAAAAAAATCTCAAGAAAGCTTTCTACTTTTTTTGTAAGAATGTTTTGAGTTGTTCAAGTCGTAAATTTTCAAAAATTCGGAAAAAAATTAATAACTCGAAAACTATAGAAAATTTCGGAACATACATGGGGGTGATTCGGGTACCCCAAGGGGTGTTCTATCTCTGGACTTTCGCTTGACACTACTTTTTGGGACACCCTGTATATGGTCAATATGCATGTACCTGGTCTAGGCAATGTTTATTGGTATGTAACGTAAAGAAAAAATCTTATTATTCACACACACCAGAACATAAAAAATATTTGTATTAAGTACTCAATGTACCTACATAAGCTAAAAAACCTAACCGCCATGCGCCATGTAGGTACATAGATAACCTAACTACCAAATGTAGATAGGTAGGTACACTAGCCTACGTGGATGGAAGGTTAAATACATTTCTGTTTCGTTGCTATCTAATTCCCAGTAATAATGGATGCGGCCGTTGTTTCACTGAATTGGTCTAGATTTCCTCTGAACAAGACTACAGTTCATAAAAACGTTAATCGGTCGTTTTGCGTCCGTTTCTACTAACCAACTGTTTAGGCTTCGAATATTGAATGCCGGCATGCCTAACGCAAATAATAACCATTAACTTAGGTACCTACCTATTTATATATACCCACCTATTAATATTTTTTTTATTTTTATGTTATTTATGATGAAACTCTCACTCGGATACCCGTGATACATACCTACAGGCTTAGGCCTAGTGCGGGGTTTATTGTATAGGTAGGTACCTACCTATTATTTGCCCTTTGAAATAATTGTTAGTCTTTAGTGTTTAATGAGTTACAAAGTTTCATAGAAATAAATTATCTTATCTTATCCTCTATTTCCTGAATGTTCGATTGTCACAATAATTACTGGTATAAGTGTTGGTGAACATTGGCCTAGGTATTTTTAGCATTTCAAGCGTGTCTGGCAATTTTAGCTCGTTAGCGTGATTTCTGGACTAATCACGATTCACGGCTAACTGAAATTGAAATTGAAAAATATTTATTCAGTACAATCACAAGGATCACTTTGTGATTGTACAAACGTCTTACATGCTAGGTGAATCTATGTGCCAATTCCAACCTAACCCAAGTACGAGAAGAACAGGCAAGAAACTCGTCTCGGTCCTAGCTCTTGTGTATGATCCTTCAAAAAAATGTAATGTAACTTCCGATACACAACGGACGGACCATTTTAGAACATTATTTTACTGTGAAATATAAGCAATTATATATCTTCTTTGACTACCCTCTTTAGATATCCTCAAAGATCTAAGTAACTAAAGAAGGTATCTACCGAGTCCGGGGATTACAGTCGTGATCATATTTAATTTTAAATTTTTTAAATATCTTCTTGTATGTAGCTTAGTCCGTGCCGTCTCATAGCTCAGTTAGTAGCTTAGATTAGTGGACTGTAGGTTTTGTGTGATACACTTATTGTAAGTACCTACTTTGGTAACAATATTCTAGTACCTACCTATTTACAATAAATAATGTACGCACACCGATTCCTTTAATAAAAGCTTAGATCTATAGTACCTAAGTATTCTATAAAAAATAATAAAAGCTTTGCTTAGTTTCAGGATTACCTACTTCGTTGCGCGTCGTGAAAAAAGGGAAATGGAAGATCACAAATGTTGTGCCGACTCCACATAACGTGGGCAGGAAGTTGATTCGTTGCGCGTCGTGGTCAAAAAAAGTTTTTACAACATTCTACTATCTATATAATTTAATAGCTTCCGTTCGCGGCTTTGCTCGCGAGGCACCTAAGTACATAAAATATAGCCTGTTACTCAGGGATAACGTAGCATTCTAACGGTGAAAGAATTTTTGTAAAAGAATATAGTATAGATATAGATAGTCTAATCTGTGTTTAGTAGTAGGTGGGTACCTACTCTACCTAAAGTCTCTACATAGTACCTACAGATGACCTATTTCGGGTAAAATATATGAGTAGGTTTTTAGGTAGGTAGGTAATCAAAATGTCAACCATTTTATAGTCCAGTAAAACTACACATTTAAGGAAAATTCACATTATCCCTGAACATTTTGTCGTCTCTAAATGTCCGCTCGATGTATGCCGGATGTTTTAGTTGGCACTTTAGGTAGCTAGGTACCTACCAACTCGCTGTCTGTAAATGTATTCAAACAAACCGAGCAACGAGCAACTTTGTTCAACGCGACGACACGGCTTAGGTTTCGTAAGTGTTTTTAAAACCTGCTTTGGAAACTTTTATCAGTATTGAACTCACTTCATTGTAGCGATTTTACTTTCTAAATTTACTCGTATAGAGTAGGTACCTCACTCATACTACATAGGTGTAGGTACCTACCTACTCAATGTGTTTCGCCTGCAATTAAGCAGTTAAGTATAAACTTTAAGTCCCTTTCCATCCCTTTGAGAGTTTTTTTCTAGGATAAAAAATGGAATTCGAGAGGAAGTACGTTTGAATTCAAGAGGAACTCTTGAATTCAAACGTATAGCAAGGACTATATAGGTAACAATTTATTATTATTTCCACGTTAAAATATGCAGCGGATTAAGCTTTTTTTGTACCTACCCTAAACAGACCCCATTTTTCTTCATCTTTAGGTATAGAGATGATTACATTAATTTGGCATCTTTAAAGTTGTGATTCCTGGTTCATTAAATGGCACCCAAAAACCATTGATGTTTCTAAATTTTCTAATATAGGTATATATATTTGCTTAAGCACTTATTACACTACCCTGAATTCAGGGACCCTTACCCTAAATAAGAGTGGTGTAATAAGAGTCAGGGCGTAGGGCGTAGAGGCTAGGAGTTAGGTTCCCTTACTACCGGGCCCTGAATACCGTACAAAACTTGGTATTGAAAAATACGGTTTATGCAGTTCCGCTTAGTAAGATGATCACTCGATGGAATGCAAGTTTATCATAAAGATCAAAGTCGTAGGCGGCTGCTGTGAGGCACTCGTCAGATAACGCGAGCACGAGGGATGTAGCTTACTTACTCCGTGAAGGAAAACACGCCTTTTAACATCAATTTTTAGATGATAAATCATCATCATCTCTATTACAGCGTCAAGTGGAACTTTTTACAAACAAAATGACAAAAAATCTAATAATATGGTGACTGTAAAAATCTATTTTCAGTTACATTAAATCGGGTTAATTTGATTTTTTGCATAAAATACTATTTTATACATTTATTACGGGTTTGGATTTAGTTTACGAAAAATTATTTCGTTTCTTTTCCTTCCATTCATTTGATATGGTAAGTAAGACATGGTACCAAGTGGAGTGATTGAATTTCTGGGCAATAATATGAAACATTTTTATAACTTTTAAGATTTTGCCAAAACCAAAAAAAGGTACCTACATCGTAAACAAGTGCTGGCAAAATTGATTGTTGTTACACTATTCGCTCATTTAAGCAGGCTATAGTCTATAGAACTTATTGCCTAGTCTTACGTTAATTAATTTCTTCTGTTTTCTCTCTTTGAAATGCCTGGCAACATTGATCTCAAAAGAGACAGATGCCATAAACAATAAAGAAGATTTGTCCTGACTCTGGTCGCATCACTAGCAGTAACTGTTCCTTATTCTACGGAAGACTAAATTGCCGCTCTCTCATTTAAAATTCATGAGGGAGTATTTGCATTGTCTCTGGCTGTTCTTGTGATGCACCTTTTGGCTGTTTTACTAATGCTCGGGGAATAGCTGGATTATTACGCAGTGGAGTTGCCGACGCTAAGTGGTTTTTGAACGCACTTATAAAGAGAGTATTTATCTAAACAAGTTCAGTGGGGCGATTATGAATCTTTGCTTGCAATCAATGTCAATACGTTTTCATTGTAATCAAGTGATTTGGTATGACTGAGTGTTTAATTCAATCAATTTGAGCTAGTTTTGACAAGTGTTGATTGTATCAGAGTTCCGTAATCGCACTACAGATAAGTTGGTGTGAAGCTTTAAGATACGGAGTTCACTGGATTATATCTTACTAGCTGTCCCGCTCGCGACTTTAGTCACTTAAAGTATGTATATAAAACGAATTTCAAACAAATCGCACCACCCGTTAAAAAGTTCTCATACAAACATTGACCCCACATTTGACCCCTTTTTGAAGGTTATATTGAAAAATCCTGAAGCACGTGTCCACTCATTTTGCATTTACAGTACACAAACAAAGTTTCAGACCAATCGCACCACTCGTTAAAAAGTTCCCATACAAAAATTGACCCCACATTTAACCCCTTTTTGAAGGTTATATTGAAAAATCCTGAAACACGTGTTCGTTCATTTTTTATTTACAGTGCACAAACAAAGTTTCATGAAAATCGCTCCACGCGTTAAAAAGTTTCATACAAACGGTTTCACCCTTTTTCACCCCCTTAGAGGTGGAATTTCCAAAAAACCCGCCTTAGTGGGTTGTTTTGTTATAAAAAGAAACCACCTTCCAAATTTCAGATTTCTAGCTTCAGCGGTTTCGGCTGGGCGATGATAAATCAGTCAGTCAGTCAGTCAGTCAGTCAGTCAGTCAGTCAGTCAGGTTAAGCTCTTATATAGATATAGATTATCAGTGCGGGACTGCCGCACCGAACGCACAACTGCTTAGCTGTGCCCGCTACGTGCCGAAGTACCGACCACGCAACTCTACGTGTCGCGCGTCCACTACACCGTGACCGCCGAGGACGTGGTGAAGTACCTGAGGCAGAAGACCGGCTTCTGCTTGAGAGTCGAGAAATTGGTGTCTCGCCGTAACGTGAACTTCGGTTCGTTTATGGTGAGAGTGCCGACGGATCGTCTCTCAACGTATAAGGACAGCGGGCTTTGGCCGAAAGGTGTCGTTTACAGAAAGTTCATAGGACGTCTGTCAAACGACACCGCGCGTGCGTCATCGGAGCGTCGATGACACGATTACATTTATAGTTTTTTATGTATGTTAGTCTCTAAGGTATTTATAATATGGGTCATAGTTAAGTTACTTTTGTAAATTTTTCTATACCTGAAATAAAATTTATTATTATTATTATTAAATTAGAGTGAAAGAAGACGTAGTGATGAAAATTGAGAAGGGTATGTTAAGATGGTTTGGGCATGTAGAAAGGATGGATGAAAGGAGATTGACGAAACAGTTGTATAAGGAGAGTGTGAATGGGACAGTTGGAAGGGGAAGACCTCGGCGTACGTACCTCGATCAAATTGGGGACGTTTTAGAGAAAGGCCAGGTCCAGAGTACCCTAAACCGACGCGCATGTATGAAGAATGTAATGAGAGTGAATGAAGCAAAAGAAGTATGTCAGGATCGTAGCAAGTGGAGATCCGTGGTCTCTGCCTACCCCGTCGGGAAACAGGCGTGGTTTTATGTATGTATGTATGTATGTATTATTATTATATCTACCATGTTAGAAATCCTTTACGAGTTAACTGGATGTAAGTTACTTTAGTAACCATTACAGATCACTGGGATGTAAGGTCGGCGGTTCAACGTACCCGGTCGTGCTTTCAAACGGTGAAGGAAAACATCGTAAGGAAACCCGTGGCTTAGTCAGCTTGTACTTATACCTACTAGCTATGACAGGCTAAGGTGAGCCATCATCAAGAGTCCTAAGTCAGTAAAACCTTCCATCAAAAATAGCTGGATTAATTGTTTAGAATAGATAAAGATTTTTTTATTTTTTTAATAGATTATCTTTATAAGTATTACTCAACTGTTTCATACGTATTTTGTATATTATAGTGTGTATATACTAGATAGATCCATGCATTTCTGTAAATAAAGTATGTGTCAAAAGTATAAAAAAACGTGAAGTATGTACTTAGATTGCATGTAAGTACCTAGTTTTTAATTTTATTTTTTACTCGTAACTCGTAGACCGTCTACGCCGTAGTCCTACGACAGATAGCGCATACCGTAGACCTGCCGTAGACTCTACGTAGACTAAAGTGCTACGCGATTCCGGTTATTGTAACTCGACGGCACAGAATAGAAGAGTTTGTGTGTCATAGGTTAGTACTCTTATTAGCGGCGATGAGCTTGCGACCTGTCACGTACGGAATAATAACTACAGTGCAAAATGTAGGTACGTATCATTATTTGGACTCTGACTACCCTCAATAGATATCCTCAAAGATCTGAGGAGATATCTATTGAGCCTGAAGATTATAGTCATGATTATGAATTTTTTTGTTTATTTTCTTTTCATTTTTGGACAAGAACTACGATAAAATTATATGTACCGAAGCCAAACTTTATTTAACTGGCAACCGGATGCGGTTGCGAGGTCCATCTACGGAATTGAAATCGGTGGCTTCCGTTTTTAGCAATTTATGGTGTGGCCGAATGATTTATCGTCTGGCCGTCAGGTGAGGTCAGCTCCCATAAAATTGGAATGAGGCTCACTGGTTAACAACCTGTGTGGTGGGAGGCTGTACCTACTGTTACGTGCCGTGATCAATGTCGGCAGTGAATACTTTATTGGCTATTTAAGTCCCCGCGGCTATATAACACGCAGAAATCACTTGGCACCTGCGTGAATGTAAATCCCTTACAGCGAGGTGCCTAGTTCACTTCTGCGTGCTGTACGTTAATTTTATAAAAACTAATCAAAGTTTTCATTGCTGTATCGTTTAGAGGTTGAATTACGGAAATACATTCTTCGGTGAAATTCATCTAAGTACAAACATGTTTGGTTTCTTTTTAAAAGGAAAAAACAATGAGTCTTTGACACGTTTTCTACAAGTTTTATATACTAATTTTTTTCTCATAACTTGTTTCGGTGTAAGCAATAAATGAAAACAGTTTAAATATCTGTTTTTTTATACCGTAGTGTAAACGTGGGGTAACAATCCATAATACTTACTCAAACGCAAATGTCTTCTATCTTCGCAAAGATCCACTTTGCCATTTTAGAACACTTGACAGTGTTCTACGACCAGCGGTTCTATGTCAGTCAGCCATAAAGCTATCAATAATGTTGTATAAGCGATATTTTCCGTCTTGTTTCACAAAGCTGGCACTTTTATATCATCCTAAACAAATATAGGACTTCTGGTATCAGAGACAGATGGCGCCACTGACACCACTCGATTTATTACGACTACTCAAATGATAAGTTGTCGCTTTTTCTTCGGTTACACAACACAAACTTACTACACCACCTAGAAAACAAACTTCCTGGCAAAACCGACTTTAATGTGCACGGAATAAGAGCTATCTAGTTATCTAACTCTAACTTAAGGCTTGTTGAGTGGTAAGTAAAGTTTGAAGCTGCAAAATGTTTCCCAAAACGCTATCGCGTTTCTTGTGATGGCGATAGTTCGATGTTTTTTGATGATCAATGATTCTTTGTTAAGTAAACATATCGATTGGTCTATTCTGGAAAAGCTCAGTACCTTTAAGCAATGCAGCTGAACTAGTCACTCCAAAATAAAAATCTCCTAATAAACATGATTACGAATGTAATCCCGAAGTTCGTAGACATCTCCTGAGATTTCTTGTTAGTCAGATCTTTGTGGACTTTTAAATGAGGGTAGTCAGAAGTGCGTCTCAGCAATATTTGGCTCATGCACACATTTTGCAAAATCTGCGATTAATTTATCAAATAACTTTTTCATCTATCGATTATTTATTCAATCTTATACCTTTAAACGAGCAATTCTTGTATATTATTATATACATTATATATGTATATACATATATATATAATTGGAATCTCGGAAACGGCTCCAGCGATTTTCATGAAATTTAGTATGCAGAGGGTTTCGGAGCGATAAATCGATCTAGCTAGGTTTCATTTTTAGAAAACGTCGTTTACCAATAAAAAATGTGAGCCGTCACGGGACGCCTGGCAGATGTGAAACATCGATCATCATATAGCGTGGCGACGCGTCGCCACGGCATGCGTCGCCACAGCATGCGTCGCCACGGCATGCGTCGCCACGGCATGCGTCGCCACGCCAGAAATCGGTTTTACGTGCGGCTATAGATGTTTGCACATCAAAAAAAACCGAGCAAAGATCGGTCACCCAGGTACTGACTATTTAATCGCGATATTTAATTGAGATTATGTATAGCAAGAGGCAATTTTTGATGGGAGGAGGCAATCAAAAGTTACTTTAGTAATTTTTAGGTACCTAAGTAGGTACTTAATTTTAAATGTTTAAGGTACTGTAGTCTGATAAATGTTCACATTTGTATGAAGCGTGAATAAATTTAATTAATGAAATTCATAGTTAACTCGTAGAATTTCTCATTTCTGCTCCAGACGTCTTTGTGTGTGGAGTCGAGTGTTTCAATAAAGGAATAATTGAAAAGATATTTGTTTCAGACCTCTATGTTTTAATTATAAATGATACTTCTTTAAAACCCAAGTTTTCTATAGAATAGTATGTCCAAGAAGTAGTTTGGTAGTAGGGTTCTTTATATTTTTTTAATTATAATATTTTAACTTTTATACGCGTAATAGATAAATATATTTATATATAATAAAAATATGAAATAATACCAAATTATTAAATAACATTAATTTATTGACGTCTAATTGGGTCTATGCTACAAATACTTTTTAACATTAACGTAAAATATTCAAGACCACACATTATCTAATCCACTAAGTTATCGAAATTATTTAATATAAAATCATATCACAAAAAGAAATCATAAAATAAGATCCAAATTAATTTAATGAAATAAAATGATAAACCGTATCTTATTATGATCTTTAAACCAACAATAGCCAGCGATACACTACAAATAATATTATATATAATACATAATACATAATACATTATTATAACTATATAATTTTACTTAGCTCGTTATTCCGTAGTGTTGGAGCTCTGCTCGGTTTGAAAGTTGAAGACAGAATGATGTCGCTTACCAAGCGGCAGGGCCTTTTATACCAAGACGTAAACAAGTGACGTCACAATCGCCTGTTGGGGCATTTGTTTTACAAAAATGAAAACTAGAGCTTTTTGAACCGGGATTTTTGCTAATATGTTTATAAAAAGCTTTACTGATCACTTCTACAAAACAATTAATACATAATATGTGTTATTTACATAGTTATTTACTGATATTCTAAAATCATGTAATAAACCTCATATATTTTACTAAATTCCTTCTATTTAGACAGAAACTACATCGAAACATCATCATCATCATCACAGAAGTCACATACACATATTTATTTTTGTTATTTGGAGTATATTATTTGAAATAATCTATCACGCGCAAGTCAAGACTTTCTTATGCAATGCCCAGCATGGTTTTAGAGATAAGCGGTCGGTCAACTCCAATCTCTTGACACTTTTAGAGTACATCTCAAGTAACTTAGATCTCGGCTGTCAGGTGGACGTGCTCTACTTCGATATCCAAAAAGCGTTTGATAGGGTCAATAACGACATACTGCTGGCCAAACTAAGCGCCATAGGCTTCGCGCCCAATCTTCTCAGACTTCTCGCCGACTATCTGCGCGATCGCCAGCAGTATGTTAAACTTGGAATTTATGAGTCTGCACCCTATCACACGCGGTCAGGAGTGAGTCAGGGCTCTATTTTGGGTCCTCTGCTTTTTAATTTAATGATTAATGACTTGCCGGACGTTGTAGAGCACGCGGAGTGTCTGCTGTACGCCGACGACTTGAAACTCTACACTGTCATACGTTCCACGGCAGATTGTGAGGCGCTCCAAGTTGATGTTAATGCGGTATGTCAATGGTGTCTTGACAACAAGATGGGGTTTAACGCTTCCAAATGTTCCGTGATGACTTTCGGTCGAAAGAGAAACCCGGTATGCTTTGATTACTCGATTCATGGCAACATGATCTTTAGAGTAACGGTAATCAAGGATTTAGGAGTAACTTTTGACCGAAAACTCACATTTCACGACCACATCACGACGGTCGCCAAGCAGTCCTTTCAAAGACTTGGGTTTGTTCTGAGAAACGCCCGAGACTTTCGCAGTGACAGTGTTGTGCGGCTTCTGTTCGGGGCTTTAGTGCGGAGCAAGCTAGAGTCAAGCAGCTCCGTCTGGAACCCGCATGAAAGTACGTACGCACTGTTACTGGAGAAGGTTCAGAAGGCGTTTCTCAGGTCTCAGTACAAGCGAGAATTTGGCTACTACCCATATATGTACCCAACTAGGTTTCACCAAGGGTGTCTTGGATACAATTCCCTACAGACCAGAAGAGCGTACGATCAGAAAGCAACAATGTGCAAGGTGCTCCGTGGTATGATCGACGTTCCTGATCTGCACAATCTTCTGTTTCGGCTCTACCTCCCTAATAATTACGTTCGCAGTAGAGGCCATACACTTTTCTCTGTGCCCTCCAGTAGAACCGTCGCTCGTGCCAACTCCCCACTGCCTCGCACCCTCGCCGGGCTTAACAGACTTCTTGACCAGAACCCAGACTGTGATATGTTCGCAGACGAATGGAAGAGTTTAATGTTGGTATGCCTGAGGTTTTGCGAGAGTGATGACTGAAAGGATGCTTGTTTGTTTTGTTAATATTATAATTATTTGTATTATTTAGTATTATGAAATCTTATTTACTATTTCAATTAATTAATTTATTTGCCTTGTTTGAATACCATTTATTTTTCAATGTTTAATAGCTATTTATATTGATTTTAATTTATTTTGTTTAATTTCTTAATCTTAAGTAACTTATGTAATTGGTTTCTTAAAATCGTGTAAGTTTCTGTATAAATAAATAAATAAATAAATAAATTAAAACATATCTTATGTATTATACCTACCTACCTTTTGTGAATATAATGGCGTCTCATAGAAAACATAGAGGCAGTTAGTATAACGTCTTTGAGAGGAAATAAGTACCTTCTTCTTCTTTTTTGTTATGGCATCTGTAGGTAAATTTTGAGATCAATTTTGCCAGTGTCAAGTGTTTAAATTAGTTGTATTGTCAATGTCAATTTTAAACAAAAGATGGCTGTTTTGTTCAAATTTCTCGGGATTTCCTCAAATGGATTAAGAAACTATTCACTTAAATTCACCTATTTTACTATGAACTCGGGCTTTAATGGAAAAATAACCACCAAAATTACACAATTAAACTTAAAATGACAGGAGAAAATACATAAAAACTAGAGCGACGAGTTGAAAGTCGAATCCATCGCAGAAAATACGTCTAATTTACCTATGGTAGTCGTCTCTATGTTAAAGTACTGTAAGCTTGGACTGACATTAGTTTCTATCAGCGAGCTGATTTCGTCAACATTTCCATAATTCTAGCTAAAATCTTTCTCTTTTGAATAAGTGAGTGAGAGCCGCTATTGTATAGACAAGACTCGCCGAGTCTACGACTGACGACCTAGATGTGTAGCTTGTTCTTTATAAAACGGCGAAGGTCATAAAACGATCTTAATATGTGGATGACGCATTTTTTGAGGTAAAAAGCATTTATTACTATCGTAATAAAAAGTCACTAGATATAACAAATAAACAAAACATGATCACGACTGCAATTCCCAGGCTCGGTAGATATCTCCTCAGATCTCTAGTTACTTAAATCTTTGAGGATATCTAAAGAAGTTATTTTGTAGGCAAACATGACATTTGGCACATGCTCATATTGTGCGTATTAGTTAATATTGTATTATCACCGAAAAAATAAAAAAAAAACACTTCCTTCACCGTTAACCTTCACCAAATAATCTTTTAAATATACCGATGATTCGACTTAATAAGTTTATCTTTTTTGATTCATAAATGAACATTATTGCTATTAAAAAGTTTTAATACCTCGTATAGCAGTCACTTTCTACCCAATAGCAGAGATATAGCGTCCGTTAGGTAGTAGGGTCAAATAGGTAGCACTTTTTAATGTACTTACCTACATTTTTAGGTATCTACTACCAGCAGTCAGCGATCCAAAAGACGAACGCTTGTTACATCTTGAGAGTTTTACTCAAAACGGTCGTCTTATGACGGTTTTACGAAGTTAAAGCTTTCAGGTTTGTATGAGCAACTCATTATTTGTAAGCGTCGTAGCGTGAATCTCGCCTTGGAGACGGAAGTGCTCAAACTTACAGAAATAAAACTAGGGAGGAAAAACACGCGTCCTTATCCCATGGACCTTTGGGAACCTAACATCGCAGCGGAAATCGAAGCCGTAACTTTGTATTAGCTTTGGCCTTAACATTTTATACAAACTGAGCATGAACAACGAAGCCTCAAAGTCAAAATTTTTTATACGTGTAAAATCACACGCACATCATTTTGAAACGACTTAGGTACATGCTCTGATATGCAATCGGCACTTAAATCTACCTAATTCATGTGCCAATTCCAGCCTGACCCAACTCAGAAGAACATTCAAGAAACTCGTCTCGGTCCACTTTTTCGTATGATCCTTCTTTCATAATAATTATAATAAGCTATTGACATAAAACAAGAGGGAATAAAATTACACATTGCAGATTGATAAAGTTAGGTGTCGGTTTTTTTTTATGTTTTCGACTGACAACTTATCGCTCTAGTTTTAATATTTTTCTCGTGTTATTTTCAGTTTTATCGTGTAATTTTGATGGTTATTTTTCCAATAAAGCCCGAGGTCTTGAACAGGTGTGAAATATATGAATTAAAGTAAAAGTTTCTTTATAAATCAATCAAAATTTTAAACAAAACTGCCATCTGGACAGAGTTATACTCTGCGACGTTGACAACAATTGAGTATTTGAATGTTTTTTTTGTGATAAATGGAAAGATCATATATAAGTTTTATAAAAAAACTATTTTTTATTTTTTATTTTCGCAATAATTCAAAAGTTATTTCAAAATAAAAATTATACTTTGAATCCAGTGCCGAAGACACGCCGACAGCTCCCGAGCGCGCGTGACGTCACAATGATAACAATGATGTACCATTATGTACGAATACTACGAAAAAACTCTTAACAAAATGTTTTTATATGTTCCCCAAGATGACGAACGTCGAAATAAATGGTTTCAAGCAGCGTGATAATCCTAAAACAAAATTGAATATTTTTTTGTTGTGAAGATCATTTCGATGTAAGTACCTATTTATTATATCCGCCTATACTGTTAACATTGGGACGTCACATCCGGGGTGACCCAATTATGGCGCGTTTATAGTCACGTGACTTATTTTTAAATCACATCAATTTTTAATTGTTTATAACTAATTGAAAATTTATTTTTTTAAGTTTTTTGCATTAACTATCAATATTAATGATAATAAAGTTTTAAAATGCATAAAAAAATCAACATTTTTTTTTCAAATACTCAATTCATAAAAATACACTTGAGGCTAATGCCATAAAATTAAATAAAGAAGAAGTCAGCTCTCGGATGTCTGAGCGTCATCGAATCGAAACGATCATTCGCTCCCATTATGGTAAGTGATGATGATGCTAAAAGTTCTAGTGACAAAACTTTGGGCACCACATCGCGAGTGGCACAAGACGATTCGCGTCTCACAATCCCATTTCTTTCTATACAACACAAACTGGTATTATCGTTTGCATATTTGCTACACTCGGTATCAGTCGGGCGTTTCGTCATAGAGATGACAAATTGTTGACTAAAGAGGTTAAGGTAGAGACCTTAACCTCTTTAGTCAACTATTTGTTCTTGAGTAAAAAGTTTTTACTTAAATACATCTACAAATTGTAAGGAGGCGAGATTTACGATTTAGGAACTTCATAGCTGAGGTACTGTCATTTATACTAACATCATAATAATGAATGTTAAATGTTGAGTTTTCCTTGGATTTTCTGCGGTGTATTTGCCTGACAACTACGTCGCTCTGGTTTTTATATGTTTTCTCGTGTTATTTTGAGTTTTATTGCGTAATTTTGGTGGTTATTTTGTCAATAAAGCCCGGGTTCTTGACGCGAGTGTAAAGTATGTGAATTAGAGTGAATAGTTTTCGTCAAATTCCATCGGAGGAAATCCCGAAGTCAATTTTAAACAAAAGATGGCTGTTTTGTTGAAAATTACAAAACAGCCATCTTTTGTTTAAAATTGACTTGACTACTTGACTATGACTCTGTGACGTTGACAATACTTATAAATAAGTACACTTGACACTGGCAAAATTGTTCTCTAAGAGACAGATGCCATAATTGAAGAAGAAGAAGAAGAAGAGGTTTCCTTATTATACACTGATCCATTTTTGGAAAATGAAATATATTTTGAAGCGAAAATCGTCTTTTTTATCAAACAGTGATTTCGATATCCTTATTAAAATCCCTGTTTAATAATTGACGATGCGTTGAAAATAATTAACCGCACCGCATCGCACCGCACCGTGTGTCTTTGAACTCAACCAAACAACAGAGGCTGTGATGCGAAACGTGACTGGCTACCAGTTTTCTGGTTTTTCCCCGTAATTCATTTGCTTTCTGGGATTGGAAATTCATATGCAGACGCTTGTTATTTTCTTTTATAATACCGAGAAGTGGTAGTACAATACAATTTACTACTTTTCCTTCAGATTGAATTTTCAAATGGTGATGGGCTGAATGTCACTTTGTCTAGCTCCACTCCTCCTATTGTGTCATTATAATGGCGAGTTAGCTTTATTATGTTAACGAGTGTAAACAAATTTTTACATACTTAGTTACCTATGTGACATTTGGTTTGTATTTGATGTTTAATTACACGTAAACACCTTTAATTGGCTCTCTGATGCTGTTGTAAATTATTAGCTTTTGGTTTTCCATTAGATAAATAAATAAATATTTTTTAAACCAGCGTGGTGAAAGGATTAAAGAGTGCTTTGAGACTCCTTTCGTGCACTTGACACTGTCTTCGAAAATGTTTAGCTTCTGCGACATGTCCGGCTTCCTTAAGATGATTTCCTTCTCTGTTTGAGAGCACTGGTCTAGAGCACATATTTTTTTCGACCAGAAAAACTCCATTCGACCAGATTCGAATCCCCGACCAGTGCTTTAGCCTCGCTGAAGACTGCTGAAGCAAAGCGCTCAAATAATATTCGACTGAGGCAAATGATATTAGTCCGAGGATGTCCCGGAAATCCGGTCCAATCACAGCTGCTGACGGCTGATTGCTCCATCAGATAGTTTGAATAGAAAATTGAAATCACCCCCTGGCGGCGACCAGACATCTTTGGTTTTAGGGTCGGCTCTTGCAGGAAACTCAATTGAGAATTAAGGTACGAGTTGGCAGCGGACGACATGAGGCAGCAGCGGAAGACGTGTCGCAGCGACACTACTGGTTTCTATGTATCTCTATGAAATTCCCTCCGTAGTTAGCGACACGACGCTAGCGACGCATTTCATAGAAATACATAGAAACCAGTAGTGTCGCTGCGAAACGTCGTCCGCTGCTGCCTCATGTCGTCCGCTGCCAACTCGTACCTTTATATAAAAAGTTGTTAAGGAACTGCTCTTAAATTTACTTATAGAGAGCCTCTGGTAGAGCCACATATCCTACTAATATTATAAACGCGAAAGTTTATAAGAATGTATGGATGTGTGGATGTATGGGTGTATGTTTTGCACAGATATAGATTATAGTCTGAAAAATGTACGGTTCCCGCGGGTTAAATTTGTTTTTGTTTTTCAAGGTACTACGCGGGCGAAGCCGTGAGCGGAAGCTAGTATTTTATAATACACATCGACAAATTTTAAATTGTCACATATTGATTGAATGACAATCATATACAAATAATGCAAAATCATCTAAAAAAATTGAATTTCATCCCTTCACCCTTTCGTCATTTCACCCTTTGTGGTTACAAAATACGTGAAAAAAATGTATGTTAATATAAGAAATATGCTTACTTACATATATAAAACCTTTTAATTTGTGTTGTGATGTTTGTTTATGTATTTCAAGTAAAAACATATAACTTTCAGTCACAGACAGCCCTAGAGAAACAATTGTCAGCAAATACTCGCCTTTTGATTCTGCGATTACGAATCAGAATAACAAAGTGTTTGCAAATTCGGAGACCACTCCCTTGGCGTCTCCGAGCCGAGGGTATCTCCAGCATTGTTCTGCTCCGATGATTCTGTAACGTAATGATTGCTGAATTTGATATTGAGGTAAGTGACTTGGGTGACCCAACTTGGCTCGTTTTTTTTTGATAAAATACTTTTTCTAAAAATGAAACCTAGCTAGATCGATTTATCGCCCCCGAAATCCCCTGCATACTAAACTTCATGAAAATCGTTGGAGCCGTTTCCGAGATTCAGATTACAAGTCTACAAATTTGTAAAAAAGTGACAATATTGTAAAATTTTATGATAAGTGCTGTTTAAAAAACCTACAAATATGTGAATATTTTGTAAATTTTCCACCATTACAGTAAATCGTAATTTTTATTAGACAGAAACTTGTAGAATTGTTACAATTAATTGTATTTTACAATTTATAATGTTTATTAAATAGGGGCCTGAGGTTATACCCCGTATCTGGGGCCTTACTACAAGCTCTACGGGCAATATCAAAGTAATATAACGCTGATATTTCGTATCATGACCTATAAAAATTCAATTGAAGTAGTATTACTTGAAATTTAACGCTTCTGAATAAAAGTTTCCGGGTAGAAATATAAAGTCTAAATTACGAGATATACTTTTGTAAATCCCGATTTTGCAACAGTTTTTCTGATCCAATAGTATGATTGTAATGTAAATGAACATAAGGAAAGCCTTACACAAGAAAGGAGGGGCCAGTACCTTTTAGGGTCTGCCGGCAAAGTCAGCAGTACGACCTAAGAAACAATAATTTTAACTTCTCTAATCGCTATGAAAACAAGATTACTTACTGATTATCGTTTGTTTATTCTGACTGAACTTTTACTATATTATGTACTTTTAAACTTACGCGATCTGAACACATTATTATTAGTATTAGACGGGTATTTATCGCGTTTCAGTCTACCCGTGACCACGACAGCGTGCAAACCTGTCGAAACGTCGGGAAAATATAAGGTAATTTAAACGCGATAAATACCCGTCTAAGACTAATAATAATGAACTTTTACTTTCTTGCGTCGTCACAGCTGTAGGTAAGTGAATAAATATGTGGGTTCCCAACGAGTCACACCAGATCCAGTCGTAATGTGACTCGTTGCAACTTTTTTTAAAAGAAGTGTTCCCAACGTGTTACACTTGTGTATCAGTGTGACTCTATGGAAAAAAAAACTACCAACGAGTCACACTGTGACTGGATCTTGTGTGACTTGTTGGGAACCCACCCTCTAGCTGCTAGGCTAGATGCGTAGGTATTAGTTATCTGCGTATATTTTTTGACTTTTTCTTGATTACTTAACGCTTGAGATCCATTTGAAAATAAAGTTAAGTTTTAAAAGGACTAGAAGCTCTTGAAAAATTTTATACTAGCATCTGGATAAACCATTAGCGAACCGACTGCGGAACCGAGTGATCCACAATTTAGTACGGTAAGTACCGAAGGATTTTATTACACCTATAAAGAGGTTACGATACCGTAAATATTTATATTGAATTGACTATTTTCTAAAGACGTGAGGAAACAGAGAAAGCTTTTTATTATGTGGTAAATCTTATGCGCAGAAGATTGCTATTTTATTTTTATTTGTGAAGTTTGTACGTTTTTAAGACATCTAATGGTCATAGCACACATATCAACTCGTAACCGTATCGCCTCGCCGTCAACCAGGCGTCAACCTAACGTAAGCGCGTTACCAAGCGATCAGCAGTAGGTCTACCATGAGTTTTCTTAATCTACACTCGCTAGCGACTGTAGTTAAAAAATGTATAAAAACTTGTACAGCGCCTCTAGCGGATAGTTGGGTACTAAAACGACACGTCCTACGTCACAGCGTAGGTACTACAGCGACTATAGTTTGCGTTTCATTCATTTGCTTTGAATTTGTTATCATGCGTAACAGTTTCGACAGATGTCATAGTAACGTACTATTACTACTGTAGTAACGTCAGTAGACGTACAGTAGGGCTACCATGAGTTGTCACATTTAGATTAGCTGACGTTACTACAGTAGTAATAGTACGTTACTATGACATCTGTCAAAACTGTTACTCATGGTACCAAATTGTAAGCAAATTATGAGCGCAAACTACAGTCGCTCGATGTAGGATAGTTAGCTACGTGACGTTTTAGTACCCAACTATCCGCTAGAGGCGCTGTAGGCAAGTTTTCATACATTTTTTTAACTACAGTCGCTAGCGTGTGTAGATTGTCAAAACTCATGGTAGACCTACAGTTCCGAGTGACTCGACTACGGCTAGGTGACGCCGCGCTTACGGCTCGCCGTCCGTTTGTCCCGAGGCGAGGCGATTACGTTACGAATCCGATTAGTGTGCTGCAGTGGGGAGTTTCATACAAAGAATACTGAACTGCCAGAGTTGATACGGCTACGTTCCGTTTACGAGTTGATATGTGTGCTATGACCATTGCAATTTACGTTTTTTTACGTACTTTGATCAAACTTCTCAAGGTTTTTGTGAACTTTAAAGATTTATTATTCTAAGCTCTCTACGAACGCCTTAAACTTAGCCACCACGTCACCCGGCCGTCCGTGAAACTTATGTATTCTCAATAATAGGTACTATTTTGAGACTTGTTTGACGAAGTATTTTAAACTTTTTTTAAATGTTATTTTCCTTGATTCGGATAACTTGATTAGATAGGTATTTTTAGCTCACAATTTTATTCTACAAATCAGATACGAGTCTCTATAATAATAACTACTCTATAACAAGAGGAATGGGTGCCGTTAGTGGCATTTCTATCGGCTTGCAATAATGCGGTGTGAAAAATACGAGCGGCAATACGTTGGATTCTTTCACCTTTGAGACTCCGTGTCAATGGAAAACAAACGACAAATTTAAATAATGTTTAGGCAAGTCATAAAATTTAAATAATATCCTTTGAGACTATTAGCTATGCCATAGCTTTCGAATACTGTAGCTCTAGAATAGTTGATCGAGCGAGCGAAGCGAGCTAAGATCTCAGTGGCAGCTATGCGATTTGGCGTTGTATGTTTGCGTGTATGTTTGTTAGAGCATAACTTAAGAACCGTACATCCAATCTGCATGAAACTTGGAGGGTTTAGAGATACTGCTAATCAAATTTACTGGGAAGCATATGAACTTAATCGGTGTAGTATTACTATTTATTTCTATTCATAAATAAAAACTTATTATAATAAAACCTTTTTACTGTAATCTCGAACTAAAAAGCAAAAGAAAAAATGTCATATTTGAAGGAAGGAGCAGAAAAAGTATAATTATTTACATTGATGGGAAATATGGAAGATAAACATAAAAAATCAGACGCTGGTCTGATCTCAAGGTCCGAGTGAAGAAACCATCCTACGAGGAATCTTACCTATCTCAACAACTCAAGTCCTGGAAAATATTTTAAAACCTTGACCAGTCCAGTGCTAACCCCGTTAAATTTCAGATATCTACTGTAATACTATAAAGCATAACTAATCCTTGAACCAATATCTTGAACAAAGCCTGGTGAGGCCCTGAGGACGAAGCTTGGAAAGCTTGAGGAACGAACCACAGTAAATTGGGTTACTTTCTACCAGCGCGACAATACAGAATCTTAAGGGACTCTCGCGAGTGAAATTATCTACCCCGATGTTCTTCTGGAGACAGATAAAGTCCACTCCGCTCATATTCTGTGCTCCAGTGGCGTGAGACCTTGAAGCAACAGCTATCCTAGATGCTCCTGCTAGACAGTCCTGGACTCTGAATAATATTTAAAACAGAAGACAAAGTACCTAAATATTGTTCTCAATCGTTTATCTGTATTTTATATCTAAACTCTTTAATTTCTATTAGCCTCAGTTTCATAAATAGTATAGGTAGGGACTAATTTGTAATATACATACATAATTATAGCTATATACTCAACCTTTTATTTTCTTTGTTAGATAAACAGCAACCTTTCTTAGGTAGGATATTCAAATATTTTTTTGTGATTAGGTTACGTGGCATAGTACATAAAGCGTATCCAAAAACATTAGGGCATGAATACAAATAAGGATTGTGGACATCGCGCGCGAGATCTCAGTTTGGGGGCGAACTACTAGTTATTTTTGGGATGTCCTTTCTTAGTTGATATAAAAAAAGAAAGAGGAATTTAGAGACATTAGGTACCTACAATACAAAATATGCTTCTAGGACATGCTTTGTACCTACACGCATTATAAAATATATTACAAAACAAAGGGCGCGCAACTTGACTGTCTACCTACGTATCAACATGTGCCAAATATCAATGTTTGGACAGAATCAGGTAAGGTTTCGATCGAGTCTACTGTACCGTACCCCTTGACGAAATCTATATCTATACTAATATTATAAAGAGGAATGTTTTCTATTTTTGTGGTTTTGTTTGTAACGAATAAACTCAAAAACTACTGGTCCGATTTCAAAAATTCTTTCACCGTTAGAATGCTACGTTATCTCTGAGTAACAAAGGCTATATTTTACGTAGGTACCTCGCGAGCAAAGCCGCGGACGGAAGCTAGTTATTAATATAGAAGATTTGAAGTAGGTAGGCAAGTAGGAAACCCTCTATTTTCACACTGGCAAAGTGGCTTGTAAGTTTGATCGCATGAAAGGATACGACCTTCAGCTTATTGAGGTTCGCCGCGATGCCCCGAGACTTACCAGAAAGATTTATGACCTGACTTCGGAAGAGTTTGGGCGGCGCACATTGAGACTACGAAACGTAGTTCATCTTCTTCTTCTTTATATATATATATATGTCATCTGTTTCTTTTGAGATCAATTTTGTCAGTGTCAAGTATATTTAAGTGTTGTCAATGTCACAAAGTCAGTCAAATTGTCAAGTCAATTTTAAACAAGATGACTGTTTTGTTTAAAATTCTTGGAAACGTTGGGTGGATTTAAAAAGGAACTTTCATTTTAATTCACATCTCACGCCCGTGTCAAGTACTCGGGCTTTATTGGAAAAAATAACTACCAAAATTACACAATAAAACTCAAAATAACCCGAGGAAAAATATAAAAACAAAAGCGATAAGTTCCCAGTCCGTAACATCAAAAAATTCTCCTACTTACTAGTTACCCCTAGTACCAGCCAGCCACAATAAATTAGGTTTAAAGAACTTTATTTCTCATAAAAACTTTACAGTTTACTTAGAATGAGATAAATTTAAACAATAAATGTGTACTAAATCTAAGTTTAAGTAGGTAAATAACTCCTGAGCTTAAATGATTAATTATAACTATTGTGTTATAAGTATAATAATGTTATGTTTATTTATGTAATTTGTTTTGCTATTCTATTGAGCAGACATGTGCCTTCAACATATTTTTGTACTTATTAATGCTTTCACATTCTTTAATGGTATTTGGTAAATTATTAAAAGTACGTGCTCCCTCTGAAAGAATCGTCTTTTTTCCGTAATTCGTACGGGTATGGGGTAATTTTAGTTTAATTTTGTTTCTTAGACTATATTTAGTTTCTCTTAATTGTAGGCTTAGATTTGATTGTATGGACTTAGAAGTAATATTTTTTATTAGAAGACATGTTTTAAAAATATGTAGTTGCTTTAAGTTTAGTATATTTGTATTTTTGTATAATTCTTTTGTAGGCGTATAATATGAATAGTGATATAAAACTTTTATAATTTTGTTTTGGACCCTTTGAAGGGGTTTAACATGTAACTCAGCTGCGGATCCCCATATTTCAATAAGGTACTCTAAGTGGGATTTTACTAAAGAATTGTATATTATATTTCTGATTTTAGCGGGGATGCATTTTGTCACTTTGCGCAAAGCTCCTAGCAATGACGTAAGTTTTGATTTTACTTCGTCAATGTGTGATTTCCACGTCAATTTATCGTCGATCCATAACCCTAAATATTTTTCCAGATGCGATTGTTTAATTATATCATTGTTAATCGATAATGGCGTAAAATTAGGAACCGGCTTATTTTTTGCACAAAAGATCATAAATGAGGTTTTTGACGTATTAATTGTAGTAGAGGTATAGTTGTTCTATTTCACAAAGTCCGATGAATTATACTATGTCTGTGTCGTTGATAAAAAAAATACGTGACACTGGCAAAAATGATCAAAGTCAAAGTCAAAGTCAAATCTTTAATTGACAGATGCCATAAATAAAGAAGAAGAAAGAAACCAAAAGAGTAAGAAGGACTCTCTATTATTATGAGTTTTGCAGTAAAGCGACGATTTTGTTTAGTAGTTTTGTCCATTTCCTGATTCTCTATTTTTTTTAATTTCTTTAAGTTGGTACCTTATCTTTCTTATATAAAAAAGAAATGTAAAAGGCAAAGTGCATTCTTAAACTCACAGCCTCACTTCACGGCTTTCAACAAAGGGACTAATGGCAACATTATTTGCCGTTATAAATTTTCAATGTGCGCAAACTTCAGATGGAATATGAATTGTTTATATTCCGGCGACTGCAACTTTGAAATGATATTGAATGTCTGACGTTAGCCGCGGGCTTCGCTTTATTAGCTTCGACTTTCTAGAACTCGGTATTGGATCTAGCAGTCCCTTTTGTGCTTTCTACAAAATATAGCTGTCTACAATCATGCAATTTAATTCAGTTTATGTTGAAGAATCCAAGATACAAACAATACTTATTTTCTTATTTGGGAAAACAAACAGAAGTACGAGTTACAAGTAGGTATATTGCATTATGTATAGTGTGTATATTTTTATTGAGCTGTACCTAATGTATCTCTATAACAGTAAAATAAGTTTATTTTGGAGTTTTTGATTTGGAGAGTTTATTTTTATTCATATAACGGTCAGGTTATCTATATCTCTATTTAAATAAAAATGAATCCCTATTTCTCTTGGTCACGGCATCACGCGTGAATGGTTGGACCAATTTCGCTAATACTTTTTTTGTTGTGTTTGTTATACTCTTAGTAAGGAGTAGGTTTTTATGAAACATAAAAATAATATTCATAGTTAAGACAGGACAACGTCTGTCGGGTCAGCTAGTTGATCATAAAGGACAAAGCTTTTTTGGTGCATCTCTATAAAAAAACATTTGTAAAGTTAGACACAATCCAATAAAGTTCTGATAGATTGAAAAGTTATTATTATTATTATTATTGAAAAGTTACAGATTTAAAAGGCTAGTAAATACTACAGAGTTTGGAATTCTGATTCCATAAAGGTTATTAATTGTATACCACAAATCTCTCCCATACAATTATCAATTAATCGTATTATTTATTAACTATCATCAGACCAAGAGCGGATCCAGCTTTGGTGCCAGGGGGGGTCACATAGTCGTGGTCAAGTCACAAAAAGTTATAATCCTTATTATAATATATAATTTTAATTAGTGGTCCACCTAGGTCCTGGACCCAGCCCAGGAGGGGGGGGGGTCATGACCCCCATGACCCCCCCCCCCTGGATCCGCCCTTGCATCAGAGACACAAGATTCTGGGAAAAAATAAAGCAATGTGCTCTCTAGAAATGATATAAATGAATCTGTATTGGATAATTGAACAAATTCTGGGAAATTATTTTCCCTAGGGAGGTTATCTTGAGTTTAATATTGACCTCCAAGACAAAGAGGACGACTTATAGTAATAGCGTTAATAATGCACAGCTCGTGGTTCATTCACTAAGCACTTGGGTTCTGAGGTCTCAGTAAATATTAAATAGAGCCTTTATTCTTGAACAAAGCCTGCGAATTGAGTCTATACTGAAGTACTCTCATAAAATATGTCACAGGTGTACCTACTGCTCACACTTTTATCTAAAGCTAAAAGCTAACATCCATACTATTATTATATATACGAAAGTAACTCTGTATGTCTGTTACGCTTTCACTTATAAACCGCTTAACAGATTTTGATGAAATAGAGATAAATAGAGACAAAGAGAGACTTAAGAAAGAACATAAGCTACCTGTTATCGCAAAAAAATGCGTTGAAATAAGGGATGAAAGTTAGGTAAAAAATGTAGTTAAATATTTTAATTCCTCTTTTCGTGCCTTAATTTATCGCTTCCTGAAACCCTTTCACGTCCACAATTTTCCATAGATTGTTCCCAAAATAGCGTTTTATTTTCAAAGCTGTTGATTTGCATTCGGTTTTGGCTTTTGTTCAATTGTTTATATTGAAAGCGTGTTGTTGAACCTTCTACCGGTGCCGAAGACTGAACAGTTCAGCGTGGTACAAATAGACGGTGACTAACTCTTCTTCTTCTTTGCTCATGGCATCTGTTTCAAGTCAAGTCAATTATAAAGATGGCTGCTTTGTTCAAAATTCTTTCCTGCGATGGATTTAGAAAGGAACTATTCACTTTAATTCATATATTTTACACTCGCGTCAAGAACTCGGGCTTTATTGGAAAAAATAACCGCCAAAATTACACAATAAAGCTCAAAATAACTCAAGAAAATAATATAACACTAGAGCGATAAAGTTAACAGTCTACTAAAGCATCGCAGAAAATCCGGTGGATCTATGAACCGTTAGTTGATATTTTATGTCGTGGATGATACAAAATGGCGTGATCCGTGCGTTTCAAAATATGAATACTGCATTCCCTATAAATCCAGTCCGATCGTTTGCTTCGTAAACTAAAGCACACGTAATGACGCGAAAAATAACCGCAAACGAACTATTGTCGCGATAAAATATTCATAGGATGGTATTACGTGTTGATGGAATACCTTTTCGAATCATTTTAAAATCATATGAAGCTTTATAGTCTATTCTATATACTATAATATTCCCAAGTAACATTTAGGCGCTAATTTAAGAGATAAAAGAGATGCATTGAAGAGCCGTTAAAATCTCTAGGCTATAGACAAGTTCTTATAAGGAGGAAAGTTTTGTATTTTTGTTTGTAACGAATAAACTCAAAAACTACTGGTCCGATTTCAAAAATTCTTTCACCGTTAGAATGCTACGTTATCCCTGAGTATACATAGGCTATATTTTATGTAGGTACCTCGCGAGCAAAGCCGCGAATGGCAGCTAGTGATATACAAAGTCTATGTTTCTGCCTGACTTTGCGGTAACCTATGTTTCGAAATAAATGATTGGTTGATATTTTGTCTTAGTAGGTAATTTAAACAATAACATATGCATGACTGCAACCCCCCAGTTCCCCCAGTTTGTTATCTAGTACGTGCTCAACACAAAATATACACACGTATTATGCCGCACAGGGTGACCAAAAATATGTCTGTATATTATTGTCTGCTATTGCCCGTTTATCAACACCTTAAACGTAGTAGGTCCCCCGTCAGTCGACGATGCATTTAACATTCTGCCATCCGTTTTTACTTGAATTTGGTGAAGGCAAATGAAAAACGACAATGTTTTTTTAACTACCTGTACTTACGTACTAACAGCTGGGTAGCACGTTCTTTCCATCCAATTCCTTTTAATCTTTCTGTCCCCTTAAATCAATAATATAAGATATAAAAAACTTCCTCTGACTACGACAGTGTTTTCATTGGGTATACGAAACCGCAGCAATATCCGATCTGCAGCAATTAGTGTGGATTCAGCTCTGTTCTTTGCGCTGCTCACATCAGGATATTGAACGTTTAATTTGACACGTAACATAGTATCGTTAGACGTTCCTCATACTTGGGTAAAAAGTAAGCAAAGAGAAGTCTACTGTCATCCTTTGCATCCGAAAATGTAATTTTGGCCTATTTCGCAAATTTTTCGGTCGCTTTATTAACGTCGCTAATTAACGTCGCTTAGCTTATTTTCCGCACGGCACTTCGAGCCGAAGTTTCGGTTAGTTTGGAACGGAATACTAATCAAACGAAATTAATTAAATTTCTGGTGGTCTATAGTGGCCTTATGTAGGCTATACCAGTATTACCGATACCACTCAAACGGTGAAGGAAAACATCGTGAGAAAACTGATAAGTCGCGGATCCTCAAAAGTTCGAAAATATCAAGTGCAGGAAAATAACATTTTTATCTTCTTACCACATTGGATCATAAAAATCTAGTAACAAGTAAGAAGAAAAAGTAGGATAATAATAATTAATTAATTTGATGTTCTTCATCAATAGCGGACTTCAAATGAATACTATCAAAACTCAAACAGCCCGATCATAATAATTGTTTATGAGGTTTGAAAAGAATATAAAATATAAAAATGATTTAACTACAAAATTCGTGACTGAGGCTGTGATACCTATTGGATATTTCTAATGTTGTTACTACCTTTAGAATTGAATATTAAAAATTACCTTTAACTTTATACCATTAAATGGTCTACCTAAAAACTATTAGGTAACCCTTAAAAAGTGAGGTTCATCTCTACACTTTTATTATTGTACTACATATTTGTTCGCAACAAACAATTTTGGTTATCTCGTAAAATTTTAGTTAATTTTAAATGTACCCTTCGTGAAATAACTTATTGTCAACCAATCTTCATGCTATTGTAAAAATAATAAACTAAACTTATTAAAACACTTTGCTTTTTAGATAGTAGGTATTACTTTTATTTCACTTCGCAATGATTACTGTTCTAGATCACACTGACTTATTTACTAGATGGTTCGACGACGACTGAGAGCGATTTGCCCCTTCTTTCCCTTTATATAATAATGGTCTTGTGGCAATTCAACGACATTCCGTTGACTTACTTAATTAACAATGAAGTCAGTTTTAAGTTTAACCATTAAATAATTACATCATAAATCATAATTAAATTCAAATAGAATTAACACAAAATATTATTAGGAAAAACACATTAAAATAAATTACCGAATTTTACAGAGGCGACTACCGCCAAATATAAATGAAATTGATGTACTTTTTAATTCTTACAAAATCATTGTTCAAAATATTTACACGATAATCATTAATCAAAATATTATATAAAATAACGCTTTTATATTTAAATTAGTTTACGATATTTATTTCTACTTAAATCACAATTTGTTTATTTTCCGTTTTCAAAATAATTTTACAACAAAATTACGGAAATCATATAAAAATCACCCTAGTATTTTAAACAAGCTTACAATTCGTCCATCCTGATAAGAGTTCGCGTCCTCGCGGACTTAGTAAATTTTAATTATTTACTTAATTTATATACCTCGTTAACAAAATCAATTTAGTAACTACTTCAAGTAATTGTTTACTTTACAAATCTTACGAATGTAAGATACATAATACTCATAGCATAAATTGTGTGTTTTCGTAAAACAACTTGTGCACATTGCACATAAAGGTGGTAGATGCTCATAGCAATTTCAAAATGAGACACGCTCATAGCGCTTTTTGAAAATATAACATTGCTCATAGCAATTTCAAAATAAGACACGCTCATAGCCGATAAAATAAATTATGTACACTTTGTACTTCATTAAAAAAAACAAAAGGGTCTTACCAGTTACCAAAATATAATAAATCATATAATTTTATTTCAATGATCATTTATAATGTTGCCTTTTTATAATACTATATCTCTCTGTAGCTTTAGTGTATAACTTCAGATCACTATAAAAACTACTATAAGTACTTATAGTAATTCAATAAATATACATATGTATAATTTTTATAACTGTTCATTACAACTCTCTGAACTGGAAGATTCACTGTCTTTACTTTTGAAACAAAGCCAAGGGTGTATTTTGTCAACGGAAAATACACCCTTGTAAGTAGAAGTGCCTTTTTTTGTAATTGGAGTATCTATAATTTCGTACCTATCATTGTCTAAAACTTTGGTCACTCTATAAGGTCCGTTACACTTTGGTAAGAGTTTTCTACTTTTCCCTATCGTATGTGCTGTCCTTTCTACTCTGACATAATCACCTACTTTATATTCTGGTGGTTTCTTTCTTTTCTTGTCAAACTTGTTCTTTTGTTTCTCTTGAGTGTTTTTTATATGTCGATCTACTTGGTCTCTTATTTGACGTAAATCAGGAGATTCTACATTATTATCATCACTACCAACTGATGCCGTATCATTAATATCGGAATGAATTTCTGAAATTATGGGCCCCTCGTTAATTCCTGTAAGTCTAAGACCAAACAAAACCTCAGAGGGAGTTTTACCGGTTCCCTTATTAACCGTGTTGTTTAACCCCCACTGTACTTGTATCAACCTATCATCCCAGAGTCTCTCATCCTTCCCATGGTTTTGGGCTGCTAAAGACTCTAGAATGGTGCGATTGTACCTCTCTACCTGTCCATTAGCTCTAGGAGAAGCAACCGCATTTTTAATATGTTGTACTCCTACTTCCCTAATAAAATTTTTGAATTTAGAACTTGTAAAAGACGTTCCTCTGTCACTAACTAACCGTTTTGGTGAACCAAATGTTCCAAAATAGTCTCTAAGAACAGTTATAGTAGAAGACGTTTTTGTGTTTTTAACAGCTTTTAAAATGATAAATTTAGTGAATGACTCGACTATAACTAAAATGTAACAGTTTTTTCTTTTGGATTTCACAAATGGTCCTACATGGTCAATATGGATGGTGTTGAAGGGTGCAGTGTCTTTAGGTATAGGATGCAAATATCCTTGTTTCTTACCGGATGGCAATTTATTATGAGCACACTCTAAACATGCATTAACGTACTTTTTTACAAATTTTCTCATACGAGGAAACCAATAATATTGCTTGATTTTATCTAAAGTTTTGTCGAAAGCAAAATGTCCAATTTCATCATGGTTTTTCTGCAGTATTTGCCATCTTGAACCCTTCGGCACTACCCACCTTAAACCATCCTCAGTAATTCTATATACTCGTTCACGTTTAAGAGCAAAGTTTTTACGAATTTCTACTACGTCGTCAAATTCTTTATCGGATAATATTTTCTTAATACGCTGTATTTCGGAGTCTTCTAATTGTACTGTCGTAAGCCAGTCATCCGATATGTTCATAATATCGTAAGATTCTATGGCCTGAACCACACCTGCGTTGTTCTTAGTTGGATTTCTGCTTAACGCGTCAACGTGAATCATGCCTTTACCAGATTTGTATACTACATTGCAGTCATATTCTTGAATTAAACTCCACCATCGCGCTACTCTTGGTATCATATCACGTTTTAAAAACGTAGCTCTTAGGGAATTACAATCGGTGACGATAGTGAAGTTTAGTCCGAGTATATAAGACCTAAACTTTACAAGCGCAGATATAACGGCCAGAGTTTCTAACTCGTACGACGAAAAATGAGACTCCTCGGGAGAGGTCTGCCTACTGTAATAAGCCACGGGTTTGAAAGTACCATTAATTTGTTTTTGTAATAACACGCTACCTACTCCGTGTTTGCTAGCATCCGTGTGTATTTCGGTTTCCAGCTTAGGATCATATAATGCTAACACTGGACGTGAGACAAGGGCCTTTTTTAATATTTCGAACGCATCTTCCTGTTCTTGCGACCAAGCCCATACAGAATTATTTTTTAATAATTTGGTTAGGGGTCTAGCTATCTCAGCGAAACCTTTAATAAATCGTCTGAAGAAGCTAGCAAGACCAACAAATTGCCTGATATTATGTACATCTTTAGGTTTTGGAAAATACTTCACGGATTCAATTTTTTTTGAACCAGGCCTTACTCCTTCATTGGAAACCTCAAAACCCAAATAATCTACTTTATTTTGAAAAAAATAACATTTTTGCGGTTTTAACGTTAATCCTGCGTCTCTAAATTTTTGTAGTATAATTTTTAGCTTTTCAATACCTTCTTCAAACGATTTACTTGGTAACAATACATCATCCATGTAAGCCAAAGCACTTTCGAATCGCAAATTACCCAGGACCAAATTGATCGCACGCTGGAATACCGCTGGTGCATTTGCAAGTCCAAAGGGCATCCTGTTGAACTCGAATTGTCCATCGGGCGTTACAAATGAAGTTTTACTCTTGGACTCATCCGCCAATGGAATCTGGTAATAACCAGAGGCTAAGTCCAAGGCGCAAAAATAATTATTCCCAGCCAAACGATCAATCTGATCCTCAATACGCGGTAAGGGATAATGTTGTTTGACAGTTTTCCTGTTTAAAGCGCGATAATCGACGCAAAGCCTTTTGTCTCCAGTTTTCTTTTTTACTAATAAGATAGGACTCGCATATGGTGATTGAGACTCCTTTATAATCCCGTATTTTAAAAGTTCCTCGATTATGGTCCTAACTTCGTCACGTTCGGGTTGACTTAACCTATACGGTCGATAGACGACTGGTTCTGTATCGTTCAACTGAATAGTCATTTCCGCAATAGTTGTCTGTCCGAGCTCTGACAAATCATTAGCAAAACAATCACGAAATTCATTTAATGTTTTAATTAAACAAAGTTTCTGTTCATAGTTTAAACTGTTATCAATGTTTAAGTCTTCCTCTGTGAGTGGAGGTAAGACTTTTTGTATCATACAAACATTTTTGACATTATCAACAATCGATGAATTTATAGGTTTATGGAGCTTCCATGCACGTGCCAGAACTTCACCTTCGTTAAACTGTAATAATTTGTTTTGTTTATTTGAAATTGTCAAATAACCGATACCATTATCGATGTTATAACTGCCAAGTTTTATTTTATAATTAAAACGATGGCCACTTTCAACTAAAACTAGACCACTGTAATTGCTCTCAGACCGAATCTTTACGGAAACACTACCTTCAGCGATTACATTTTTGGCAGACTTCAGAACCAGCCGTGTATTTTCGCTAACGCGCTTATCCGTAATTAATAATTCCTTATCCGATTTAAAAACTTCTATATGAGACTGCTCAGTAGCAGTTTGTCCGATCAGTAAATGGTAGTTTAAATACGCATCAGGAACTATAACTATTTCCACTTCGATATTAGTACCATCGATAACAATTGATACTGAAGTCTTACCTAAAGCATTCACTAGAGTATTGCCAAAACCTTTTAGAGTTGGCAAATCATCAACTTTCCATTTGTTTTGTGGAACTATTCCCTTTAAGATAGACTCTTTTATCAAACAACATTGACTACCAAAGTCTACATAACCCGTTAGTTGTACGCCATTTACTTTAACTAGCTTAATAAACTTATTATCCGCATGATTCTTAACACTGTCATTTAGTCATAAGGTCTTTATTTCTGCTTTATCTACCCACACGTTTCTGTTGCAAGCCGGATCATTGTGACCTATACGCTTGCATTTTGAACATTTGACGATCGGTTTTTTACATTCCGATACTACGTGACCGGTTTCATGACAGTTGAAACATTTTACAACCCTATTTAAATCATTTTTTAATGGCCTACGGGACACTTCATTAGCTGGGCGTACAGGTTTTTTTATTAAATTTGTCTGTACGCTCATGTCTCACGCTCCTAAGGTAACCCAAAAGTTTATCGGCATCTTCAAAACCTACGGCCTCTGCACCATACCGAACAGACCTATCATCTATCCCATAGACAATACAATCAATTGCATGTCTGCCAACTATACTACATCGATTCAATGCTATCAACTTATCGTAATAATACTCTTCTAAGTCATCCCCGAACTTTGCCCTTCTAGCTAGCATTTCCGTAAGTAAATGACCATAATTTTCATAAGCTGGGAATGCAGATTTCAGTTTTTCTACCCACTCTTCCCATGTGTGCATTATCGATGGTTGACCTTCATACCACTTTTTTGCAGTACCAACCAATTTTGGGAGAGCATAATGAACAGTTTGTTTACTATCCCAACCGTAAATCTCAGAGCTTTCTCTGACTTTATTTAGCCATGAAACGATTGTTTGGTTCTTTGCTTTGGGATCAAACTCAGGTACCACATTGTGATTTGAAAATTTATCTTTAGGTTGTGGATTTGCGGTTGAGATAGTTTGTAAGGATTCTTTTAAACATCTTAGCAGTTCATTACTCGTATAGTTATCATGTGTAGACCTAGTGGCAGATGCGTACCGATCATCGTGATAAGACTCAATTGGACTACGTGATCTATAATTACTTCGCCTACGAGGGGGGGTACGCAATCTGTGGTGTCTCTGAGAACTGTGATTATAATTTCCTACTCTGTCGGTATCTTTGTATAAACGTTGAGATTGCAAAATGACCGACCTGTTTAGACTTTTTGTCCGTGATGGCTCCCTGGACCGGTGTCTCGATGGAGCTGCATTGCCGATGGAGCGTGACCTTCCTCTGGACCGACGTTGATCCGAAGGAGCTGCTTGGCTGATGCGTGGCCTTCCTCTGGACTGACGTTGGCTCGAAGGAGCTGCATGGCTGAGGCGTGATCTTCCTCTGGACCGGCGTTGGTCCAAAGGAGCTGCATGGCTGAGGCACGACCTTCCTCTGGACTGGCGTTGGCCCGAAGAAGCTGCGTTGTTGAAGCGAGATCTTCGTCTGGACCGGCGTTGGCCCGAAGATGCCGCATGGCTGGAGCGCGACCTTCCTCTGGACCGGCCTTGACTCGAAGCACCTGCGTGGCTGAGGTGGGCTGATGACCGGCTCCGCTGGTCTCTGCTTCGCGAGACGGCCTTTGACCGGGATTGGCTGCGGTGTCTATGATCGGATTCTTTTTCTCGGTTTTCCGATCGGACACTAGACATGTTATATTTCTGAAAAAAAAGTAATAATAAGTAATCTTTATGGTGTGTAAAAAAAAGAAAAAAAAAAGACTTAAAACTCTTATAATTTTCTAGGTATTAGAAAATAATATAAACAGGTGCTAAATTTTATTTACTGTAGGTAGGAATTAAATAATGTTTCGACCTCCTTCGTAGGTTATAATTATATCATTAATACCCTCTCCCATTCATGGACACTGAGACAGACTTTTCTTCTGAGCATTATAATATTTAAATGAAGCCAGAAAAATATCTATATAAGTAATATACTATTTATATTTCATGATAATATTATAAGTAAGTACTTAACTTTCAATATCCAGGGCGCGTGGCAATCCCACTTCTGAATTGTAAAAATAATAAACTAAACTTATTAAAACACTTTGCTTTTTAGATAGTAGGTATTACTTTTATTTCACTTCGCAATGATTACTGTTCTAGATCACACTGACTTATTTACTAGATGGTTCGACGACGACTGAGAGCGATTTGCCCCTTCTTTCCCTTTATATAATAATGGTCTTGTGGCAATTCAACGACATTCCGTTGACTTACTTAATTAACAATGAAGTCAGTTTTAAGTTTAACCATTAAATAATTACATTATAAATCATAATTAAATTCAAATAGAATTAACACAAAATATTATTAGGAAAAACACATTAAAATAAATTACCGAATTTTACAGAGGCGACTACCGCCAAATATAAATGAAATTGATGTACTTTTTAATTCTTACAAAATCATTGTTCAAAATATTTACACGATAATCATTAATCAAAATATTATATAAAATAACGCTTTTATATTTAAATTAGTTTACGATATTTATTTCTACTTAAATCACAATTTGTTTATTTTCCGTTTTCAAAATAATTTTACAACAAAATTACGGAAATCATATAAAAATCACCCTAGTATTTTAAACAAGCTTACACTATCTGCTTGAAAAACTAGCTATAAAATCAAGGTTAAAAAAGTTTTTAAAGTAACGACTAAAATTTATAAATTGAGAAGAACCCTAGTACGTCTTGTGTTTATGCTTGAACATGATAAGTAGGTTATACCTAAATGACCAATATAGTATAGGCCGAGTACCTAGTAGGTAAGTAGGTAGCTAGGTAGGTCCGGCATCTCCGTCTGTAAATACTCTAAGACTCCAACGGACCGACTCCTCATCTGCATTTAAATTATGGATTTAAATAAAACCAGCAGTAAAGTGGAAAACGGATAAAAATCCCGACATAAAACTTGGCGGATCCCCTTTATAGCACTAACTCACCGCCAGATTCTAATTAATTTTAATTTAAACTGGTTTTAACCGACTTAAAATATGAGGAAATAAATTCACATCAAACCCACACTATCGCACAATTCATTGTAACAAACACTCACTCACACACTAACTAGCATCTCCAATAAGTAGTTATAATGACGAAAAATTATGGCAATAGTGGAAGTTGTTTTTTGTTGAAAACTTTGAGCTCTTGCGCCGACATACGTTTCTACATACGTTTGAGCCTCAAACGCCTCCTTCAGCCAAAAGACGTCCACTGCTGGACATAGGCCTCCCCCAGAGAATGCCACCATGACCGGTCCTGCGCCGCCCGCATCCAGCGGACTCCAGCGACCTTCACCAGGTCATCAGTCCACCTTGTGGGGGGCCTACCCACGCTGCGTCGTCCGGTGCGTGGTCGCCACTCAAGAACTCGACAGCCCCAGCGGCCGTCGGTTCTACGAGCGATGTGCCCTGCCCATTGCCACTTAAGTTTTGCTATCCTTAGGGCTATGTCGGTTACCTTGGTTCTTCTACGGATCTCTTCATTTCTGATTCGATCTCGTAGAGAAACTCCGAGCATAGCCCTCTCCATTGCTCTTTGAGTGACTTTGAGCCAAACGCCATGTGAGAGAAAACCAATATGACGGCCGGTTGTGATGCCATACCCGACTTCCGCCGCCATATGAGTGTTGCCAGTAAAATATATAATACATACCTACCTGTTTACAGATTATTTAGAGTTAGAGATAGGAGCTAACAATATAAATGCGAAATATTTGGATATTTGAGGTGCTTGTTACCCACGTCGGCGTCGTAACTTCTAAACCAATTTCGATGAAATTGAGCTAGTACTTATATATCTTTCTACGACTGTGATTTGGTCAGTTGTAACCTCTTTCAACCGATCCACATTATTCGTACACTCTCGCTATTCAATCGGGCAGACCGCGAACTATAAATAAACGGATGGACACTTCCAATTTCATCGTGAGGACAGCGGCCGCTTCTCGTGTGGAATGGGCCTAATATACGACCAGCGGTGGCTCTTTCGAGATTTATATCGCTAATTCCTAGATACAAATGCGTTGAGCCATTTTTAGAAAATTGAACTTTGTTGTAAAGGGCTTTTAATCTTCGAGTTGCCAAGAATGCTTCAAGATAAAAAGAATATACATAAGTACCTATAAATATTGGAGGAAATGACACACAACGCCATTTAGCCTTAAATTAAGCAAGGTTGTGTTTTGGGAACCAGTTAGCTGATAGAGCTAAGCATATGCTTATTTTTGTAAATACCCGAGTGTTCTTAGCCATGTTTCATGAAAATCTGTTCAGCCGTTTGAAGATCATCAGCTCTTTTTTAGTTGATGACGGGATCTGACTAACTTTTTTATGTCCGATCGATTCGAAATTTGGTACCGTGTTACTTCAATGATATTGAAAGAACATGGTAAGGTAACCAGGACTTTAAATATGACGTGTTAGGGTAAGTTTTAGATCCCATCAAAAACATAAATGTGAAATGAGAGCCAAGTTCAATAAGTAAGTAGGTATGCTTTAGTTGTTGACTTCAGCGACAAAAGAAGTGAGATCTAAACGGGTGCCAAGTACAATGGTCAGTCCTAAAACTTATTTATAACAATATGAAATATTTTTAACAACTTTAAAATATCATTTCATCTCATAATTTAGGATATTATATTGAAGCCTAAGGTCTAACTTGGCTAGTTATCATTATACGAATTACCTTCCTATTATTAACTACTTACCTACTATGTCCGATCGCTAGTTTCTACCAGCAAGCCAAATTTTTAGAAGAATAAAATAAGAACGTGCAAGCTATACCTAATATAATTCGTACTCTTAAGAAAACTAGCCAAGTCAGACCTAAGGCTTCAATATAATATCCTAAATTATGAGATGAAATTATATTTTAAAGTTGTTAAAAATATTTCATATTGTTATAAATAAGTTTTAGGACTGACCATTGTACTTGGCACCCGTTTAGATCTCACTTCTTTTGTCGCTGAAGTCAACAACTAAAGCATACCTACTTACTTATTGAACTTGGCTCTCATTTCACATTTATGTTTTTGATGGGATATCATTACTTTTTGTACAGAACTTATTAGTAAGTAAGTACTTGTTCTTATATTATTACACTTATATAATCCTGCATAAACGGCTCAAACTATTGGCACATTGTAGGTATACATACTAAGCAGGTAGGTAGGTACTTGAGTACCTACTTACTGAATAAGTATACCTACCTTCTACCTATCCGGCATTCCGAGACACACTATTATCTAGGCCTGAATAGTTATCTAGCCATATCTATCTACCTGCATAGACTGCTCAAACTATTGGCACATTGTAGGTATACATACCTATAGTCATACTTACCTATCTGCATAGACGGCTCAACTATTGGCACATTGTATACCTAGGTAAGAGTGTACTACTTACCAATCCAAGACACTACTTCCACTCGTTATTATATTCACGTCAAGACCCTATTAAAATCCACATAATGACCGACTGTCATCTATTTAGATTGCTATTCTTATATTACAGGCGCTAGTAAGGGTTCCTAGGAGAATCAATCAATTGAAAAAGTACGTTAAAAATATAAAAATTTGCAAGTTTCAGATTTTTTCCTTTGTATCCACCCCACTACCTACCTGGATGCCAAATTTGAACGTTCTAGGTCATCTGAAACTGGGTTATAATTAACGTCTATAGGTCAGTCAGTGATAAAATTTTCCATAACCAGGCATTTTTGGACGTTAATATCTAAATAACCGTTTGAGGTGTGTTTATGAAATTCGGTGCACATATTTTACTCGCAAGTGGCAATAGATGAGCCAAATTTGACTTGTTTATGTGAAGTAGTTTTTGAGTTACGAGGGGGTGAAAAATCACCCAAATGGTTCCTGTAATATTACACTAGGCGCGCATCGCCCGTTCGCTTCGCTTGAACTTTTTAACCCCCGACGCAAAAACGATGGGGTTTCATAAGTTTGACGTCTGCCTGTGTGTGTGTGTCTATCTGTGGCATCGTAGCTCCCGAACGCATAACCGATTTTGTTTTTTTTTTAAATTGAATTAGTCGGGACTATTCTTAGCTATGTTTGATGGAAATCGGTCCAAGATGGCCGCCACAAAATGGCGGGAAAAGTTTCTGTCGGGGTTTTTATATTTTTAATTTAACTTGTTCTTCTATTTCGTTCTGTGAGTAATAATTTTATCAAATTAGTTTTCTTATAAACATTACTACGGACTAGGGAGTCTGTATATACGTTGTCATAATTACGATGACAGCTTTATAAGAAACCAAGACTTAAGGCTCCTTACGGGTCGCGAGTGTACACCGACCATAACTCATGCAGAACGATTTGCTGTGACAGGCTTTAAGGGAGTTTACACGAAACAGGGCCCCACCACAAGGTCTCACAAACCATCATGGTTCAAAAAATAACATTATCACTGTAATCCCCAGGCTCAGTACTATCTCCCCAGATCTCTATTTACTAAGATCTTTGAGGGTATATAAAGAGGGTAGTCAGAGGTATGTCCAAACATGATATTTGTCACATGCCTACATTTTGCAGTCTTTAGTAGGTATTCCATTTCAGAACAGCAAATTTCAAACTTGAAGTAACACTGCCCTAATACAATGTTTATAGGTTATGGTACAAACACAATATCAAAGGTATTACCTACTTACTTGATATTGCTTGAAAAGCTAGTTGTAAGGTCCTTAGGAAAAGCTAGTACAATTACCAACTTTCTTATAGGCTAGTTTTGGATTTAGATGAATTTAACTATTTACAATACACCCAACAAATAGCGGAAAAGCGGATCTAGACTATTGTGAAGTTAATCATTTTGATGCGCAGGAGTCAATCTAAGATGAAAAAGCTGCACTACGTAACGCAACGGCACAGCCTATAGATTCACTGGCTGTATTGTGTTAGGTGGGTCAGACAAAATCTGCTTTGCTCGAACGGCGCCTCTGATGCGTATTTTAATCCTTTCATCTCACTTTTTCGCAAGGATTAGTGACACAATAAGAAAGAGACGAAGAATAATAATAATAATAATAATGCTGGACAATCTACACAGCATCATCTAGCCCCAAAGTAAGCTACTCAAAGCTTGTGTTATGGGTACTAGATAACTGATATATTTAATACATTATATACATAGATAGATATTTTTTACTATACATAGAAAACACGCAAACCAACGGAACAAATTTCTGCAGATCATACACAAATTTGTTCCGTGGCGGGAATTGAACCCGCAACCTCTTGCGTCGCAGGCGGACTCTCGCCCGCTGCGCCACTGAGGTCGTCGAATAAAAAGAAAATGTTATTTTCAGTGTGCCATTTGCCTTATACGCTGTAACTTACGCGGGTCCGTTCGGTATTACGAATTCTCTTTCGTGCGTAAATATTCTTTGAACGTACCTTTATTGTAGATTTATAAAAGATGTATAAAACCAGAAATAATAGTAAAATAGAAATAATAGTCTTTCAGGGCTACCACAAGCTTTCGGGCAACATCAAAGTAATATAACTTTGACATTTCGTACCATGACATAAATAAAAAATGTATTGAAATATTGTTACTTCAAGCTTAAATGTGACGTTTCTGAAACATGATGGTATGTAAGAGCTTGTGGTAAGTCCCCAGATTATTCTCGTCTAAATTAAGATGCTTGTTTGAGTGTTGCGGGCCTGTAATAAAAACATTTTAGTTACATTTATCAAGTTAATACAAAATTTACATGAATTGGATAGGTATCAAAGAGTTTTCCAAGTTTTCTTCAGATACAGTTTTAGAGTGATGCAGTTGTGACATATTTTGTTAGTACTTCATTGCATAATATACCGCCATTGTATGCGTAAAAACGGAAATCAATCAATGACATGATAAAATGATGAGATGACATGATAAAGACGGTTTTCTTAATTTGTTTTAGTTCTTTTTGCAGCGTGTTTTACCTACTGGCATTTCCAAAATATTCACGGGCCGGATCTAAATTTGAGGCGGGCCGGGCGTTGCCCATCTATGCTCTACATTACTCTACCTACAATCTACATTACTCTTTAGATTGCACGAACGGTCAAAGCGCCGGGACTTCATCTGGTAAACGATTATTTCTTTTGTAAGTTTTTTTAATTCTCTGGTAAACGATTATTTCTTTCGTAAGTTTTTTTAATTGATGTAATCTGGCAACAATTTTATTATGACATTAATTTAACCAAATCGTAATACAAGGTCCCTAGTTAAATTGTATTATAAGCAAAATCCGCCGAAAAACATCTGTTACCTTTTCAAATGATTCATTAAGGAAGCAATTAAAGAAGAAATTCGTCGCCTCCCCTTTAATTTAGCCCTTAAAGCACGGGAGGACAATGGTCGCTAGAAACAAATAATTTACGAACAATTTTTTTTTTTAATTATTGACAAATATTTTCCGACGCTTCCGGGCGAATGTTTTTATATGAGCGAAATTAAAACAATTGAACAAAACTAAATTATAAGGCGGGTTACAGTGCTTGACCGATCGTCGGTGCGCACGGTCGGTCCTGACGATACGCACGAACCGACCGTCAGTTTGTATCATTCAGTGCTCTCCTGACCAACAAACTGACCAGATGAAAATTGATACAGACATCCGTCGTCGGTCCGTACGGTCGGTCCAACGATCGGTGCAGCACTGAATGCGTACATACGTTTCCATAGCGCGTCGGCCGACCGACGGCCGTATGCGGACGCGCTCGACCGACGGTCCTCGTACGCAGTGCGTAGCAATATACGCGTGCGTACGGTCGGTCCAACACTGTACGAATTATGGATTTTCATATTAATGACAAGCGCGACCGACATACGGACCGACGGTCAGTGAAGCACTGTAACCAGCCTTACGCTTTGTAAAGTGAAATAATAAAAATTATTGGGAGAAACTTACGTCAAATTTGATGATTCCAATATTTCTTATTTCTCCCAGTGATACTTATTTACCTTACTTTTCCTAAGAACCTAATAATAATAGTTATTCGTACAGCGAGTAGGTTAATAAAAATATAAAAAAAATAACCTTAATTATGTACCTACGAGTATTATCTACTATGTGTTTTTTCTATAGTATGTACCTACAGTAAACTTTCATACAAACATTTACGAAGCTATTATACTGATGTTTTCATTAATAATTATTATAATTTAAAATAATTTGTGCAAAATTTCTTCAGCGGGGTGCTGGTATTCACGACTTTAACGAGTTTCCCCTTGTCCGCCAACCAATTAGTTATTCTTTTCATTTTATTGCTAAGAACGGGGAAGTCTGTACGTGTAAAAGCATTTCAAAAGCGGTCGTGTAACTTTTAATAGCAAACTATTCTGTAAATTTATTATGTACCTACATATGTATGATAAAAATTTTACCAAACAAAAAGTTACAGCCATTTAACGAGCAAAAAAATAGTAAATCGCGTATTTCTCGCGATTTTGGTTTTGTCAGTTATGTAGTTTTCCCACTACAGGGACGATATTTGTGTTTTTATTTTTTCAGCAACAATAACAAAAGCATCTAAAGCGATTATATAAGTTAAAAAAATAAATATTTAGACGGTTAACTTCCTACAGAAAAATAAAAAAATCGAATTAACCGGATATAGCTTAGGTATTTCATAAAACCGCTATCGCCATTTCCTCGAGTTTCGGTAGGGACAAAACATGTTCAGTTACCTTCAAAGAACTTGGTTTTGAAAATCCTGTCAAATATAGTAGACAACATCCTGTCTCTAAATCTCTTGTACCGATACTGTCTACTGAAAGAACATTGACTGAACGGATCACGACATAGGGGAGAACTTGAGCTATTCGTTCACGATCGAGTTTGGTTGATCATGGCGGCGCTCGCGCATCTACATAATATTATGTATTTTATCAGGCACGCGTAGCTGCAGCGTTAGCGACGCACGAGTCTGGTAGTTGCCACGCGACCAAAGCCGCAGACAGAAGCTAGATAACTACCTAATAATATCTAGCCTGAGCTCATTAGCACGGAAATCTTCCATTACAATTAGGCTTAAATCACTGATTTTTACTGCGTTGTTTTCTTAAATTCTTACTAATATTATAAATGCGAAAGTAACTGTCTGTGTGTTACGCAATCACGCTTAAACTACTGAACCGATTTTGATGGGCACTAAGATAGAATAGAGCTTGAGAAAGGACATCTACCCTTTACCCCGAAAAAATGTACGGTTCCTGTGGGATAGATGTTTTTGTTTTTCAATTTAACAAGCGGCTGAAGCCGCTGGCGGAGGCTAGTAAATTAATATTGTTGGACATTTCACACACTACCATAATCTAGCCCGAAACTAAGCAAAGCTTGTCTTATGGGAACCAGATAGTTTAAACTTTTTTTTGTAAATACATAGAATACGTAATAGTACCCGGACACAAAAAAAACATCTACGTTCATCAAACAAAATATTGGTCCTGGTTGGAGATCGAACTACCAGCTGAGCTGTAAGACAGCAAACAGTAGGTAGGTACTCGTATATCGAACTCGGTGATTAGCTGAAATTCATGTATTTAAGGATGGTCGCGCAAGTGGGCCGTGTGCATTTCTAAAGAGCGTAGGTAGTTAGTAGATACCTGCTTTAGGTTTCATTGTTATTGCCGGTCCCACAGTTAAGTTAAATGAGCATGCTAACATAATCAAAAGTGGGCATTTTAAGGTAATCTCTACAGCAGTGATTCCCAAAGTGGCCCAGGTGGACCCCCAGGGGTCCACGGGAGACTCGACGGGGGTCTACGTTGGACGTGACAAAAAATGGAGTCTACAATCGTAAGCAGGGGGTGCATCAAAATTAATTTGGTTTCGATAGTGAAGAACTAAAATGTTGGCTTGTTATTTTAAATAATATGATGCCTAAATTAAACCTTCTCAATAAGACAATTTATAAATAAATTGAGAAAAAAATGGTAATTTGGAAAAGGAAATGAGTTTTCGAAATTTGTTAATCGTCGTTGAAACTCAGCCACAACACAAGTTTCCATAGATAGATAGATCATCTTAGAATTTGGTAGTAATGTTGGCATGTGGGGCAATGTGGGGTCCACCGGATCCAGCAAAATGGTCTATGAAACAAAAGAGTTTGGGAACCACTGCTCATTATTATTAGTATTAGACGGGTATTAACCACTGCTCTACAGGATAGCCGCGAAACGGCATTTTGAAATCTATGTTACGTACTTACTTTATATAACGACCTCACAGATGGAACATTTTACCCTTACTTCTTATCAGAGACGTATTTTTTAAAATCTACAATGAAGATAAACAAACCTGCAAACTTACCAAAAAACAATTTATTTATTAAAACGGCAATCTTGTTAACTTTATTACACATCTTTATTATGTAGTAAGTATGTATCTAACATTTCACAACTAGAGTTTGAAGACGATTCACGCATTTTAAACTTTTCTATACAAACATTGACTTCTTTGTCCCACTCTGGGATTGGGGGCTAGATGAAAATATACCCTACCAGCTAAGTTGGAAAATAAGCTAACGTTTAGTGAAAGTATCATTAAAAAGGCTTCAGAACTTTTTACGGAACGAGACAGAAAGACAGAAAGGCAGACAGGAATTAAAAAAAATGCTAGAATCGTGTTCTCCAAATGTTTTTTTTAACTTTTTATAAAAATATTTTTAACGAACTGACAGTATTATAATACAGGATTCTACATTACTTCATTACAGGATTATTCCCTCTACAGTATTATTACAGGAATAGATTTAGAGATACCTCAATAACCCCACAACCATATTATATTTTATAGTAATTCTTACTCTGAGTTTTCAATGAAGTACATTTTTCCTCGTAATGTGTGCTTCTTTGATTTCCATATCAATGTAACCGCTTCCTACCAGCTCCTTGGACACTGTCCCGGTTACGTTGCAGTAGATACGGCCCTTTGTGAAGGGGAAGTTGTGAGGTATCTGCTTTATAGGTATCGTCATGTTGTATAAATTATATTCTCCCTGAAATATACGTTCTAGTTAGGTAGGTATTAATAACATATTTAAAAACGGTTGCATCAATCCTATCCAATCCATTTGTATTACTTCTATACTTATCTACACTTAAAAATATGTCAAACTCTTATCTTTTTTATTAGTCAACCGATTTCGATGATACAAAGCCTAAGTTTTAATCCATTAGTGAAAACTGCATTTGATTTGGTTCAGCCAACATGATTTTATTATGTAAAGATAAAAGTACCTGGTTGGCCCAGCGAGTTTCTTGTCAGTTCTTCTCGGAATGGGGATAGGACTGGAATTGGCACCTAGTATCTAAGACGATTCAAAATGATCCCTGTGATATCATATCACTGAATAAAAAAGTTTTGACTATTGACCGAGCTTTGCTCGGTTTTATTTGGTAAATGCTTTTTGGAAAATGTAACCGATTTATCGCCCCCGAAACCTCCTGCTTACTAAATTTCATGAAAATCGTTGGAGCCAGATTATACATATACTGGTATGCAAGAATTGCTCGTTTAAAGGTTAAGATATAGATAATATAGATGGATGGATTTTTGCGGACGGAGTGGCGGGCAACTAATAATAATGTATTACCGGCCCGTAAGGACATGGTTCAGCAAATTTCCCCTGGCGCATTGCAGCACCGAAGAACTGATCCTTTTCAACCAGATCACACCACTTGAAGTGCATCTCCACGAACCCCCTCCTGTATCTGTTTGTCAAAAATTCGTAGAAGAAAAAATCGGCCTGAAATCATACGAGGACCTGAAATCGTACGAGTACTTTCTAGGTACTAATATTATAAAGCTGAAGAGTTTGGAAATACATAATTGAAATTTATTTATTTATTTATTTATTTATACAATTTTGGAGAAACTAACAGCTAGATTTACAAATTTAGATGAACATAATAGAACATGCCTGGACAGACCAGTGCATGTTTGTTGACGGCCAATTAAAAGTTTCCGCAGATAGGTAAAGATATACTTAAAAATAGCAAGCTAAAAAGCAAGTTGACGACTTTATATAAACATAGTGAAAGAAACATTACTGAGGAGAAAAAAAAAGAAAACATGAACAAAGTTAATTAAGTACCTAATGTAGTTGGCTTATACCTTGAAAAAAATTCATAATTTATAGTTGTGTTGTATTGTATAGTCCATTTATCGAGGAAGGATATGGGCTGTAACATCACGCTACGAAGCTAATACTCGTAGTAGCGGAGCATCAAAAAAAATTTTGCAAAAACGGGAAAAAATATATTAAGTACTTAAAATGCACAGACAAAGTTGCGCGAAAGTCAGTTTTCTAAAAATCTATTACCTACATTTTTTAGAACTGACTGACTGATTCATCATCGCCGGCGCCGAGCCGAAACCGCTGAAGATAGAAAGCTGGAATTTAGAAGGTGGCTTACTGTTATAAAAAATCACCACAAAAATCACTTAGGCGGGATTTTTGGAAATTCCACCGTTAAGGGGATGAAAAAGGGTGAAAACAATAGCATGAAACTTTTTAACGCGTGGAGCGATTTTCATGAAACTTTGTTTGAATGGACATGTTTCAGTATTTTTCAATATACCCGTCAATAAGGGGTCAAATGGGGGTCAATGTTTGTATGGAAAATTTTTGACGGGTGGTGCGATTGATCTGAATTTTGGTTTGGATAATTTAAATGCATAATAGATGGATACGTATTTCTGGATATTTCAAACTAACCCCCTAAAAAGGGTGAAATGGGGTGTCAAAGTTAGTATGGGTTTTTTTTAGTAGAGGCTGACAACATAGCATCTGTCGTGGGCTGGACCTGGATGAGGCTAGCAGCAGACCTTGGACAATGGCATATGCAAAGAGAGGCCTTGGTGAAGTCGGGCTGCAGATGATGATGATGATGTGTGATTCTTTTAAAACTCGTTTTAAATACTTTAAGTGAACGAAGTCGCGAGCGGGACAGCTAGTGAAATAATAATAGAGCTGTTTATTTGTTTGTTTGTGTACATACCGTGATGTTATTACCAAATGTAGAAACTAAATTCAAGTGAAATCCTACGTAGTAAAACGGGTCATGACGTCCATATCGCTTTGATGTAAGGTTGGCGTAGGAAACATATTTCGTGTTGTAGTAGGTCACTGCAGGGTGTTCTGTACTAAAGTACCGTATCTGGAAGTAAAAAGGGCAAATCAGATGCAGAAGTTTGAACTAGTGTTCTGCGATAAGTGCGCTCACGTCTGCGAGTCTAGTTTGTCGTAACACACGTTACTCAGTTGCGGTGCTATGCCCGAAAGCAATGAACGTGAAAGATTTTACCTTTTCCGCGCTGGATGCCGCTGAATATATAACCACAAAAATAAATGTATTTATGAACAACATTTCTTATTTTGGCACAAACACTGCAGTCCAGTCATATCCGATAAATGTTTTTATACCAATGATTTTAATTGATCAAATCATTGCACCTTTTGTATTGTTGAAAAAATAGAAATATTTTTTAAGTATTGAAATATAAGTCCGTAATTGCAATGTTTTGCATTTTACTGCTTATCAACGTAATCTACTCTTATTACGAATAAATTATACTCGTATTTCGCATATCGTGACGGTTTTCGGTATCATACAATATTTTTCCTCCCATTATAAATGAAGAGATATAAATAATACACGAGACTTATAAAATACTTTATAATAAAATAGGTTTACAATGAATTAGAAAACAGAGATGAGTAAGTCACTTTGACATACACTAAAACCATAGACCAGGGTTGAGCGTTCCTCGTTTCAACATCCTCCTCTGAACGCAAACCCATGGCGCTGATCAACGTTTTATGCTTTGGTCGCTGTAGGCCTTACATCAAAGCATCAGCCACCATTTCTTAAGTGCCTTTATAGTGGACTTGTCTAAGGGCGATCCCTTCTCCTCGAAGTGGAAACGAACATCATTACGTTTGCTAGTTGTCGTTACCTGAAATACTATTCCGCCTCCGTGCTAAACATAGCTACGGTCGGTTGTCTCTTAGAACACCAACTTATGGCGGTACCCTGAAAAATAAAAAATTAATCTTAACTATCTTCTGAATTAATTATTTATTGACTTCATTGCTTCTTCCCATTTTTCTGCCTTAGTGCTTTGAAAAGCTTCGGAAAGGCTTTCTGGGTCGCTGCCATTAATGTAGATTCAGCATTGCAAACGAAACCAGCAGAAGAGGCTGTACCTTCATCATAACCATGATCAGCAGGTAGGTTTTCCTCATAAAACTCTTTTCTACGAGCAGAACGGAGAATTTTAATACTGTTTTCAACTTCAATTATTCTTCCAGGTGAATATGTCGGATCTTCTGGATCAGAATAGTAAGATGAAAAACTCGAGTTTCTTTGCATTGCAGAATCTGACTCATAATCAGACTCATTCAAAGTTTCTTCCAACTTTGATTCACCAATAAGAAAGTTTACCATTTTTGAAGGTAACTGTTTTCTTTCGCTATTACTTTTGTTTTCATCTCTTTTTATCAGTTTTTTTTTATATTCATGTAGTGACTTATTGATTTCTTTATTTTCTCAATTTTATTTTTCTTCACGGTGGCTTCTAGGAATACAAATTCTCTACTGAAGATGGGCTTCTTACTCTTTGGGTCTAGGAAACGGTAGCCCTTTATGCCATCACAGTATCCAACAAAAATCAACTCACGTGATTTAGCATCAAGCCTGTGCCGATGTACTGTGGGTATTAGCACCATAGCTTTGCATCCAAAAATCTTCATATGACTTATATCAGGTTTAATTTTTGACCACACTTCTTCGGGGGTAATGTCAGAGAGAGCTCTAGTGGGTGAGCGGATGATTATGTGCGCCGCCGTGACTACAGCTTCGCCCCAGTACTCCTTCTGTAATTGAGCATTTAACAACATACATTTAGCCCGTTCAATAATTGTCCTGTTCATCCTTTCGATTAAGCCAGTCTGTTCATCGCTGTTCATAAGATTACTACATTGGCGCATTATCCCAAAATCCTTTAACTATTTATCAAATATATTATTTTTGTATTCCTTGCCCTTGTCACTCCTGAATTTCTTGATCTTTCTGCTTTTCATTTTCAAATCTGTTTTTAAATTCAATGAATTTTGTAATCACCTCGTCTTTACTAATACTAATAAATTGTAATACCATTTGCTCTTTCAAAACCATACTGCCTTCCGCGTCCAGTATAATAACGGCTTTAGGACGTTGTTTGGGCTGCTGCGGTACTGTAGCGCATCAGGGACGTTGGCGGAGACGCACGACGGATGGGTTCCAAGTAGTCATGCGCAAGCGCGCAGCAGCTCCTACGACCAGCTGCCCGCCGTGGCTCAGCATCATAGATAATGATGCTGAAACCGTATCTTCGCTGGTGGGTCAATGATCTGTCTAGTCCGGCCATAGTGCTAGGTTAAGGCTTTCTTTAATTTAATTCTATTGTTCATTATGTATTATATCTTATACCTTTAAACGAGCAATTCTTGTATATATAATCTGAATCTCGGAAACGGCTCCAGCGATTTACATGAAATTTAGTATATAGTATTAATATTTAGTGGGTTTCGGGGATGATAAATAGATCTAGCTTTCATATCTAGGTTTCATTTTTAGAAAACGTCGGTTACCAAAAAAACGAGCAAAGCTCGGTCATCCAGGTACTTTTATTTATATTTGAAATTTCAATTGTATATTTAAATGTGAAACCAACTTTAAAATTTAACTTACAAAAAGCTGCTCTATGTAAGTAGGTAGGTACTCACGATTCCAAGGTTGTTGGTTAAAACCTGATCGTGTACCAATTAGTTTTTCTATTCGTAAAATTTATGTGCGCAATGTCAGAGTCAGTGCTCTTAAACGGTGAAGGAAAACATCGTGAGGAAACCGGCATACCCTAGAACTAAGAATTCGAAGGTACGAGTATGTGTCGTCATAAGTTATTATTATGAGCGGCTATGGACTTGCAGTTATTAAGTCCGTAAGTAATTTTGTTCGTATGTTGTGCTTTTGCATTTAAATCTATTCTATTCAAGTTTTCTTTACCAGGAAGATTTGATCAGTGCAGTGCGGAGCACGTTTGCGAGTGGACGTGTCGCATTGCATCGATAAGAATTAAATCGGTATTCAAGTTACGCGCGGCTTCGGCCGATGCACGTTTAACCGCCATGAGTTCCGAAAAACTCGTGGCTATGAACTCCTGGCCTTCCTTCAAGATCGCCTGGATGTCATGGACGAAGTCTCGGCGATGCAGATCTGTACGTCGAGTTTCTCCGAAGATGAGATCCACAAGGCCAGGGCGCTACTCTACGAGTCGCTTAACATCACGGACAAGATGAAGATGTACAGGCGAGACGATCGAGGTGCACGCAGTCTGCAGGACATCATCACCGTCCTCAAGGTGACCGACCCAGACGACGTGCCTGCGTTCGTCGCCCGGAACCTGCATCGTGTGCCGCCGCTGGACTTCGACCACGTTGACTGTACTAGTTTACTCAAGGACATCAAGGCGTTGAAGTCTACGGTAGCACAGATGCAGCTGAAAATGGATGCTGCTCAGAATACCATCGCCGACCTGCGCAGTGAAGTTGCTTCACTGCGAAATGCGGCGTCGGTATGTCGGTCACCCGACCCGGTGGCATCTAATGTCAACGTTCGTCGCGGTGCGCAGTTGAATGCATCGGCATGCAGTTTTGTGTCGACGTCAGCATCGCCCGTGGCAGCTGAGCTCCCGGCTGGCGGCGCGCGCGCCCCCGCCCCCGCGCCTGCGCCCGCGCCCGCTGCCCCCGCCGCTCGTGTCGTCCGCGTCACCGAGCCGTCACGTGTCACGTCGACCCCGCAACGTGATTACGCCGCCGTCGCCGCGACTCAACCCGCGCGACCACCTCGCAAGGGGAGGAAGCGAAGAGGCCTCGAAATTATTCGTGGTGCTTCGCTTTCGGGTCCTGGGAAGGGCCAATGCGACAAGGAGGGTTTCGTACTCGTCGAAAGGAAGAAGAGGAAACCTACTTGTCGCAATCAGTGCGGGACTGCCGCTCCGAACGCACAAGGGCAGCTGTGCCCGCTACGTGCCGAAGTACCGACCACGCAACTCTACGTGTCGCGCGTCCACTACACCGTGACCGCCGAGGACGTGGTGAAGTACCTGAGGCAGAAGACCGGCATCTGCTTGAGAGTCGAGAAATTGGTGTCTCGCCGTAACGTGAACTTCGGTTCATTTATGGTGAGAGTGTCGACGGATCGTCTCTCAACGTTTATGGACAGCGGGTTTTGGCCGAAAGGTGTCGGTTACAGAAAGTTCATAGGACGTCTGTCAAACGACACCGCGCGTGCGTCATCGGAGCGATGACATGAATACATTTATAGGTTTTTATATATATGTTAGTCTCTAAGGTATTTATAATATGGGTCCTAGTTAAGTTACTTTTTGTACACTTTTCTTGTTACCTGAAATAAAAGTTATTATTATTATTATTATTATTTTTCGTTGCATGCTGTGAATTTTATTTCTTTACTAGCTGACCCGGCAGACTTCGTATTTATACTTTAGAAGCATTATTCGGATATGAATGGACAGCAGTGTTTGTGCCAAAATAAAAAATGGTATTTTTGAATGCATTTTTTTTTTGTGGTTATATGGTTTTTGGAAAAGGTAAAATCTTTCATGTTCGGAAGTGGCGAATTATCCCTAAGGCAAATAGGGCGCGAGGTTACAAAAGGGAGCGCGTGGAAATTTTTAAACGAAGAAAATGTTATTTTCCGTAATAAAATTATCCTGTTTTAATTCAATGAACTAGCTACCTTCATACAAGTTTCTTCATAATCCAATAAGTTTTTTTTGCGTGAAAGAGAAACATAAATGCATCCCTTCAACCTCGGAAAATTTTGCGCTTATAATATTCGTAATACCTATGGCACCTAGAAGGGCGCTGATGAGGTGCTAGCCTAGGGCGCTGTACACATTTGATCCGCCTACTCTCTTCCGGCCATAGACTTCTTTGACGACCTCTGTGGCGCAGCGGGCGAGATTCCGCCTGCGACGCATGAGGTTGCGGGTTCGATTCCCGCCTCGGAACAAATTTGTGTACGATCTGCAGAAATTTGTTCCGTTGGTCTGGGTGTGTATGTATAATAAAAAATATCTATCTATGTACCTATATCATGTATTAAATTTATCAGTTATCTAGTACCCATAACACAAGCTTTGAGTAGCTTACTTTGGGGCTAGATGATGCTGTGTGGATTGTCCAGCATTATTTATTTTATTTTATTTATTTATAGAACCGCAACTCAGTAACGTGTGTTATACGATGTGTTATACGTAGGAATACGAGTAGGTAGATAATAGCCATAAAACACACGAGTGTTTATTTATTTATCTTATACCTTTAAACGAGCAATTCTTTTCATGAAATTTAGTATGCAGGGGGTTTCGTGGGTGATAAATCGATCTAGCTAGGTTTCATTTTTATAAAACGTCGTTTATCCCAAAAAAACGAGCAAAGCTCGGTCACCCAGGTACTTTAATTAGTTAGTATATTGTTGTAATGTTATGTATAGTTCGCTCAACGAATCTAGGCATTCGTGAAGTTAGCCGCAAGAGCTGCGCAGTATCGTTTTTCGGGAGCTTGGAGGTATGAGGAAGAGGGGAAGGAACTGTACATGCGCAAACTCGCACCTGTGGCTAACTTCACGAATGCCTAGATCCGTTGGATGAACTATAAGTTGTTATACACTTCAAGTACTTGTTTCTAGGGTGTGTCGGACTCCACAAGAAGTTGGTGCACTGGCAGTGCTCACATACATTTTCATCATCATCATCATCATCATCATCATCAGCCTATAGCAGTCCACTGCTGGACATAGGCCTCCCCTAATGAGCGCCATTGCGCCCTGTCTTCAGCTCGACGCATCCAGCCTCCACCAGCAGCCTTTCGCAGATCGTCACTCCACCTAGCCGGAGGGCGTCCTACACTACGTTTGCCGAGCCGCGGTCTCCGCTCGAGAACTCGTTTACCCCAACGGTTATCGGTTCTTCGACAGATATGGCCAGCCCACTGCCACTTCAGCTTGCTAATTCTCTGAGCTATGTCGACAACCTTAGTTCTGTGTCGGATAGTCTCATTACGGATTCTATCCTACATTTTCAGAATGGTTAAATTCATCGGTGCACGATCAGGATTGAACCCAAGACATTAGGGTCGACAGGCAGAGGTATTACCACTACACCACCAGTGCTCGCTATAGAACAATTTGTAATAATTATGTTGGAGAGCCAGTCTCATTTAGATAATTTTGTGATATTATTGCGGAAATTGGATTTTGAATGATTTCTAAACTACAATTATGCTCATCCATCAATGCATGAAATATCTACATATGTAATAATTTCGTCAAAGGGTAGGTACGGTAGAATTGATCGAAACCTTAGTTGAATAAAAAAAAAATCGAGTCGACAACATAATTATATCCGCAAAATTTGGATTGTCGAGTATTTGTTCTTCTTCTTCTTCAATTATGGCATCTGTCTCTTAGAGAACAATTTTGCCAGTGTCAAGTGTATTTATTTATAAGTATTGTCAACGTCACAGAGTCATAGTCAAGTAGTCAAGTCAATTTTAAACAAAAGATGGCTGTTTTGTTGAAAATTCTCGGGATTTCCTCCGATGGAATTTGAAGAGAACTATTCACTCTAATTCACATACTTTACACTCGCGTCAAGAAGCCGGGCTTTATTGGCAAAATAACCACCAAAATTACGCAATAAAACTCAAAATAACACGAGAAAACATATAAAAACCAGAGCGACGTAGTTGTCAGGCAAATACACCGCAGAAAATCCTCGAGTATTTGTTAAATGCTAATGATGCTGGATAGACAAATCGCAGTCGCCATATTGGCCAATCTAGCGAACCGTCACTGACACCGGATGACATCTTGAGTAGATAATAAAAACTCAAAGAAGGTCAACAACCAACCTTTGTGTTTAGATGACAGTTACTTATCATTAAAAAATTACCTATTGCACTACGTAGGTAGGTAGGTACTCATAAAAATAAACTGACGCGTACGGAGTATCAGCTAGTATAGGTACTTATAATTTAGGCTTATAATCGACCGATGAGTAGGTATGAATGAAAATAATCCTATCAATATAAATAATCTCTACTAATCAAAATGTAATTAATACCTATCTGGACACCCCATTCAATTATGTTAGTACCTCTTATTCTGTAGGTCAACAAGGTTATTCTGTAGGTTTTTGACGGTTAACTCACGTCATATTTTCATTTATCTTGTATTGTTCACGTGTGTACATAAATTTCAAATAAAACATTCCTTTTTGTTTTTTTTGACAGCGGGATGAGTTGACCGATTCAAAAATGCATTAGGTCAACTCGTCCCGCGGGATTAGTTGACAGCGGCCTCAGTTGACTAAAGACCCCTCTGATCAGCGTAGTCAAAATAAGCTTTAGTTTTTTCAGTTTTAAACGTTAACTACGTATTTTTTTCTTATTATGTAACATTTTCATGCTTTGTTTGTTGATATGTCTGCTCGAGAGAATCAGCCCTAGTGGGAGACCAGTGATGATGGTGTACCTAACAACCTCCATGTCAGGGTCTATTCAGTAGCAACTTATACTAGTCAAGTTCTTCAGTCCTTAAATTATTTTGTTCGTTTGTTGTTTTTGGAAATGAAAACCTATTCAAGTCTTTATTACCAATTAGTTTCGGCCCACGGCTTCGCTCGCGTGGAACCTTGTACGAGTAAAACAAAAACAAATCTATTCCGCGGAACTGTACATTTTTCCGGGATAAAAAGTAGCCTATGTGCTATTCCAGACTATAATCTATATCTGTGCCAAATTTCATCCAAATCAGCCGTTTCAGCGTGAAAGAGTAACAAACATACATCCATTCATCCATACATTCTTACAAACTTTCGCGTTTATTATATTACTAGGATAGTAGGATAAGGTTTTTTGATGGATGCTGGATATTATTTCTTTATTTTGAAACTAGCTGGCGTTCCTTTTAAACAATAAAGTTTGTATAGCATACCTAAACATAAAGTTTACGAGAAAAGAAAGTTGAAATGTTTAAGAAGAAAGTGACTACTGAAATGACAGATAATATGGGAGAGCGGAGGAAAAGAACCTGTTGTGCCGACCCCACATTGACATAGTGGGATCATCATCATCATCTTCCTGCCCTTATCCCACTAGGTGGGGTCGGCACAACAGGTTCTCTTCCTCCACTCTCCTCTATCATCCGTCATCTCAGTAGTCACTCCCTTCCTACACATATCGTCTTTCACACAGTCCATCCATCTTTTCTTAGGTCTACCTCTACTCTTATATCCATCCACATTCAAATCCATATAACCCTTCTTGTTACATGACTTTCTTCCCGCCGCATAACATGCCCATACCACGCCAACCTATTACTCTTCAACTTTTCTGTCACCGGCGCTACTTTCAAACTTCCTCTAATATGCTCATTCCTTATCTTATCCATCCTCGTCACTCCACACATCCATCTTAACATTCGCATCTCCGTCGCATGCACTTTTCTTTCATCCGTCGCCTTAGTTGTCCAACATTCAGATCCATACAATACGACAGGTCTAATGATCGTCTTGTAGATTTTCCCCTTAAGCTTAAGGGGCATCCGCGGATCACACGTAGTGCCTGTGACCTGTCGCCATTTCATCCATCCCGCATTCATTCTGTTTTTCACGTCTCGGTCTACTTCACCGTCGTTCTGGATGAGTGAACCGAGGTAGCGGAAATCGGAGCAGACTGGTAGGGATACACCGTCTAAGGCAATATGAGAGAAGCTGGGGAGACCGCCGAAATCACAAAACAGGTGTTCTGTTTTGGTCCTGCTTATTTTCAGGCCAACACTCTCCAATCTCTCTCGCCATTTTTCCAGCCTGCTCTGCACCTCGGTTGCATCTTCTACGACAAGAACAATGTCATCGGCGAACAGCATACACCAGGGTGCTTCCTCCCCTGTATGTCTAATGTCAAAGCATCCATTACCAGGAGGAACAATAGAGGGCTTAGTGCCGATCCCTGGTGCAAGCCTACAGCCACACTGAACTTGTCTGTGACGCCAGCTTCTGACCGGACGTGTGTACTGGCCTGCCTGTACATGGCACGTACAAGCTGCAAGTATTTCTCAGGCACTCTCTTTTCTTTCATACTCCACCACAAAAGCTCACGGGGTACTCTATCGTATGCCTTCTCGAGGTCAACGAACACCATATGCAAGTTTTTGTGCGCACGTCTATATTTCTCGCAAAGTTGCCGAAGCGCAAATATGGCGTCCGTTGTCCCCCGACCCGGCATAAACCCAAACTGGTTCTGCGATACCTCACTCTCACTTCTCATTCGTCTCGCTATCACTTTTTCCCAAACTTTCATACTATGTGACATGAGCTTTATTCCTCTATAGTTGTTACAGTTCTGTACGTCACCCTTATTTTTGAAAATGGGCACCAGAGAACTGTTGCACCACTCATCCGGGATCGTCTCATCTAGTAACAACTTGTTGAAAAATAAAGTCAGCCACTTCCATCCATCACCTTTTAAAAACTTCCATACTTCAACTGGTATATCATTTGGTCCTACCGCTTTTCCATTCTTCATACTTTGCACTGCCATTTTTACTTCATCCACACTTATTTCTTTCACCATGGCTGCGTTAGCGGGACCCTTATCTAACACACCACTCCAATCGTTTTCCTCATTCGTCAACCTTTCAAAATATTTCTTCCAACTTTCTTTTATATCCTCATCATTCGTCAGAACTGTTCCTCCTTCATCTTTTATGCATTTTATGTGTATTATATCCCTTGCATTCTTCTCTCTCACTTTTGCTAATTTATACAGTGCTTTCTGTCCGTGAGGGTTCTCCAGTGACTTCTATAACTTATCCTGCACGGTAGCTCTAGCTACAGCAACAACTTTCTTACCATTTCTCTTACATTCTACATATTCTTTCCTTTTTGTCTCTTTTAAACACTTTCTTCTTTTCTTTTAAAACCTTTTGTACCTCTTCGTTCCACCACCATGTATCCCTATCAATTTTCCCTTTTCCTTTAGTTTCCCCAAAAACATTCTTCGCCACATGCCTGATACAGGTGGCCATTTCATTCCAACATTCATTCACCGATTTATTCATCATATCTTCCATTTCAATCATTTTATCTACCACTCTGGGATAATGACAAGAAAATGATGATGAAAGTGTACAAAAAAAGCCTTTAATAAAAGCCGCACTTTAATCCTTTCGGCATATAGGTGTCAAAAATATATTATATCACGATAGGGAGAAGAAATAAACTTGTTTGTGTAGTTCTTTAATCTATATTGTACTTACATAAACCATAAAAAACAAAACGCAAAAGAAAATCTAAATAAATATAATTCAAAGGTGACTGACTGACTGACTGACATAGTGATTGATCTATCAACGCACAGCCCAAACCACTGGACGGATCGGGCTGAAATTTGGCATGCAGGTAGATGTTATGACGTAGGCATCCGCTAAAAAGAATTTTGATTAATTCTACCCCCAAGGGGATGAAAGTTTGTGTGAAAAGTCGCCATAATCGATATTCACGCGGGCGAAGCTGCGGGCATCAGCTAGTAATGTATATATTAGTTTCATTTAATTTCATTTCAAAATAATAATACATATATTATACAAATTAGTGATGATTGATTTATTGTGATCAAATTGGTGTCTTACAATGATCAATTAATTTTTTCTCGTGATGTGCGTTTCTTTGATTTCCATATCAATATAACCGCTTGCTACCAGCTCCTTGGACACTGTCCCGGTTAGGTTGCAGTAGATACGGCCCTTTGTGAAGGGGAAGTTGTGAGGTATCTGCTTCAGGGGTATCGTCATGTTATATAAATTATATTCTCCCTGAAATATAAGTTCTAGATAAGTAGGTTTTATTAACATTATTAACATATACTGGGTATATTCAGCAGGTTTACCAAGCATTTGTGATGTATTCTGCCGAATATTTTATTAAAATGCCATGAATTTTCAGCCGTACATGCTTGTCATCTACTTCATTCATGATGGCCGATGCAATGACTTTATATTGTTTTTAACTAGCTTCCGCCCCTTGAAAAACAAAACTAAATCTATCCCACGGGAACTGTACATTTTTCCGGGATAAAAAGTAGCCTGTATGCCATTCTAGACTATAATCTATATCTGTGCCAGATCCGTTTAGGCGTTTCAGCGTGAAAGAATAACAAACATACATCCATACGAGTACATCCATACTTTCTTACAAACTTTTGCGTTTATAATATTAGTTAGATTAATTATCAACACGAAACAGTGAATAAATGAATATGAATATGAATAATTATAAGATTTAAATCCATTAGTTCATTGGTCGTCCTAACTCCATTACCGGGCCGTAAGGACAGGGCTTCGCAAACTTCCCTTGTCGCAACGCAGTGCCGAAGAATTGATCCTTTTCTATCAAATCGCAGAACTTGAAATGCATTTCAACGAAGCCTCTTCTGTATCTGTTTGTCAAAAACTCGAAAAAGTAAAAATCCACCTGAAATCAAAGTTTTTGCATATCAGTCTCTTTAGCCAACGATTTATGGAAGATCGGTCGATGAGCTATGGAGCATAGCGTACTATGGGTGAAGAGAACAGACAGAAGATCAGACATCGGAGAAAAAATTGCCAAGTTGAAGTGGAGTTGGACGAGGCACGTCAGTCGTATAGGCGACGCAGCCGGCAGGCCGAAGAAACGTTGGCGGGACGACCTCGATGCCCTTCAGAAAGTCTGGTGGGAGGTTGTGGGTGACTGGAAGCATTGGAATGAATTGGGGGAGACTTTTGTCCAGCAGTGGGACAATATAGATTCAAAAAATAAAACACTCAACAGTCACCTACACGGTTCTGCATCCACTCTGCGATTCGCTTTATCGTGCGTCATCATCATCTCCCTACTTTTTTCCCACGTTATGTGGGGTCGGCACAACATGTGATCTTCTTCCATTTCCCTCTATCGTTCGTCATCTCAGTACTCACTCCTCTTACCGTTACATTATTATGAAATGTAGAGATGAAGTGCATGTTCAAGCCTACGTAGTAAAACGGGTCATGACGTCCATATCGCTTCGATGTAAGGTTGGCGTAGGAAACGTATTTCGTGTTGTAGTAGGTCACTGCAGGATGCTCCGTACTGATGTACCGTATCTGGAAGTTAATGGACAATTTGCTGCATAAGGCAAAAAGAGAAAAAAATAAAAATAAATATCACGACTGTAATCCCCGGGCTCGGAAGATAATCTCCTCAGTAGGTCTACCATGAGTTTTCACAATGTAACTCGCTAGCGACTGTAGTTAAAAAAAATGTATGAAAACTTGTACAGCGCCTCTAGCGGACAGTTGGATACTAAAACCTCACGTAGTTAACTATCAGTCGCAACTATCTAACGCAAACTACAGTCGCTGTAGTACGCTATGACGTATCATAGCGTACTACAGCGACTGTAGTTTGCGTTTCATTAATTTGCTTAGAATTTGGTAGCATGAGTAACAATTTTGACAGATGTCATAGTAACGTAGGTACTATTACTACTGTAGTAACGTTAGCCGATCTTAATGTGACAACTCATGGTAGACGTACCAATCTTTAGTTACTTAGATCTTTGAGGATATCATAAGAGGGTATTCAGAGGCACGTCCAAACATGATATTTGGCACATGACCACATTTTGCACAGTGGTTAGTATTCTTTACGTGACAGGTTGCACACCCATCGCCGCTTATAAGAATACTAACACAAACTTTCGAATTTTTGGTTCTAGGGTATGCCGGTTTCCTCACGATGTTTTCCTTCACCGTTTAAGATCACTGGCATTGCGCACATATATTTTTTGAATGGAAAAACTCATTGCTGCACGACTAGGTTTGAACCTACGACAATCGGATCATGAAGCAGGGGTGCTACCACTACACCACCAAGTTCTTATGGTGTTGTTAATATATTAAATTGTTTAATGTAATGTTTAGTATTGTGTACCTACCTAAGTTTATCAATAATAGTAGATTAGTAGACAAGGGCTGTAAGGCATCAATTTGGCTATTTGACAGTTTTCAAAAAGATACTTATAAATATACGTAAGTTTATTTTAAACCTCTTGCAATTATCGTTTCCTCAAAAAAAGCGTTATTTATCAGAAAAAATGTATATTTTCCACCAGTGATTTGAAATTCGCGTGAAAACAGCCGGTCACGTGACATTTCTGACAGTGACGTCACGGGTCTCGGACGGATAAAAGGATAAGTCCTGACTGATTTGAATAGATACAACCGCTGGTCGTACAGATTTGAAATTTGGAGGGTATGTTTGTCTTGGTATGTAGGCACCCACTAAGACTGGATTTTTGGAAATTCCACTTTTAAAGGGGTGAAAAGGGCTAAAAACGTTTGTATGAAACTTTTTAACGCGTTGTGCGATTTTCATGAAACTTTGTTTGTGTAATGTAAATATAAAACAAATGTACACGTGTTTCAAGATTTTTCAATATAACCTTTAAAAAGGGGTAAAATGGGGGCTCAATGTTTATATGGGAACTTTTTAAGGGGTGGTACGATCGGTCTGAATCTTGGTTTGGATACCTTAAATGAAAAATAATTTAAAACGTATATATCGGTTTTTCAAAACAACCCTCCAAAAAGGATTAAAAGGGGTGTCAAAGTTTGTATGGACTTTTTGACGAGAGGTGTGATTAATGTGATTATCTATACTATCTATACTAATGTTAAGGAGGAAAGATTTGATTGTTTGTTTGTTTTTTTGCATTGAATAGACTCTGAAAATAAAGGATCGATTTCAAAATTTTTGTCACCAATGCGTAGAATGAACTTTCAGGATGAAAATAGGCTATGTTTTATGTAGGTACTTCAAAGGCGAACACCGCTGGCGGAAGCTAGTATTTTATAAAAATGACAAGCTAAAAAACGTGTGCCGTGCCTTTGTGTAAAAGTACTACAATTAAATATCCTGAAAAATTGTTTATACACGTTCCTAAATGTCCGAAACTCACATTCTGAAACTCAGCTGAGCAAAAGTTAGGATTACATGCAAATAAATTTGCAACCTTAAATGAATCGATTTTTGGCTGATTTGCACTATCAGCTTTTATATAGCCTGGCTCCATTTTGTGGAACTTCTCACAAACACAAATTAAAATATTTTAGAGTAAATCTTTTCAGCAAACTGCCAACGATAAAACACACGACATTTTACCATTGAGGTGCATTTTACTGTGACACTTAGAAAAGTGACGTCACACGATGGTCAAGCATGGCCGCCCGCGTTTCGGCTTTTGTAATCCACGGACAAAAAAACTCTAATGAGTTTTTCAAAAAAGATACATTTACAATTTATTTTAATGCAAAACACATATTGTATGAGTATTGTGAACCTATAAGCTAATGTATCTAATATATGAAATATGTTATTGTTACTATTGTCAAATAGCCAATTGCAGCCCGAGATATTTAGGCGCCCGAGCGCAGGCGAGGGCGCCTATAGTTCGAGGGTGCAATTGATGCTTACACCCGAGCTAACTAGGTACTCTGCTTTACATCTCGATTGTGAGGTAAGTAGAAAAAAACCGACATTACAAGAATAAAACATTTTAAAGTAAAAGTTTTCTATTCCCGCTATTTTTTTTTTCAAGAACGAAATTAAGCTTCGCCTTTCGATATTTAAAATTGATGATTATTATACTCATACGAAGACAAAGCTGAATAGCGACCTCTTTTGTCATTGGGCTGAATGCGTGATGTCTATTGCCAGTATGATGGTTAGATGTAAGTATGCGAACTTTTTGAAAGAGTGAAGTTTTTTTTAATTACTTACCGCCCTAGGGCTTTTGTAGCTACATTATTACCCTAGAGCGCTAATTGGTCACCTACAAGCCCCATTTGGGGGTAATAAGGACCTACTTACCGAATATGAGAGATGTAAAATGCTTTTAAGTTAATACCTGGTATCTATGTCTATTATTTTGAGGTAAACAAATATTTTTGATAAATATAAGTTTTTTACATACCTTTTCTGCACTAGATGCAGCCGAAAATACTATCACAAAAAATAATGTATGGAAAAGTAACATAATTTATTACTCAAAACATTATTTGTAATGGTGAACCCTAGCTCTCCACCAATTTTTGGCTCTGTGGGAATTATTTTTATTCGACCACTATTTTTATGTCTAAATTGACCTAAAATGATATGAATCTTATATTAGATCTCTATTGTTATATAAATATAGTTTTTACATACAATCGCGTAAGGTAAAATTACCTATTATAGTACCTAATTATTTGTAATTACATATTTGTAGAGCGCTGGTGGTGTAGTGGTAGCACCCCTGCCTCACGATCCGAAGGTCGTGGGTTCAAACCTGATCGTGCACCAATGAGTTTTTCCATTCGAAAAATGTATGTGCGCAATGCCAGTGCTCTTAAACGGTGAAGGAAAACATCGTGAGGAAACCGGCACACCCTAGATATAAAAATTCGAAGGTGTGTGTATCATAGGTTAGTATTCTTATAAGCGGCTATGGGCTTGCAACCTGTCACGTTTGGAATACTTACTTAATACTGTGCAAAATGTGGGCATGTACCAAATGTTATATTTGGACGTGCCTCTGACTACCCTCTTTAGATATCCTCAAAGATCTAAGTAACTAAAGATCTGAGGGAGATATCTACCGAGCCCGGAGATTATAGTCGTGATCATATATATAAATATTTTTTTATTTTTTTTTATTTTGGTTGGCAATTTTTGCAATGTTTTGCGCTTCAATGCCTATACAGGGTGTCCCAAAAAGTAGTGTCAAGCGAAAGTCCAGAGATAGAACACCCCTTGGGGTACCCGAATCACCCCCATGTATGTTCCGCGATTTTCTATAGTTTTCGAGTTATTAATTTTTTTCCGAATTTTTGAAAATTTACGACTTGAACAACTTAAAACATTCCTACAAAAAAAGTATAAAACTTTCTTGAGATTTTTTTTTTGCTACTGAGTTGTTATGAGTTGCTCTTTTATGCATAAAATAATCAACTACGTGACTTTGATGAAAACTATGAAAATGTTGGTGTAAAGTCAAATAATTACATTCGGTGATTTATGACTAAAATTTTCAACTTTAAATTAAAAATCTTAACAAGTGATTTCATGGTTCATAAATAAGTCTAAAAAATTCCCCAGACTCTCGGCTTTCATAATCATAAAAAAAAGTAGTACTTAATTGGCTACTTTGGCTAAAATCGGCCTTCAAAGACGGCGAGGTGGAAAATTCTTAAAATTGGCTACCTGATTAAAAAATAGATTTTGGCCATTTTATCATACCTAAGCTTTATTCGTTTGTTAACTAACTAAAAATGACTGCAGGAAAGTAAGATTTTATTAATATTTTAAGGTTTTATTTATAAGTTTAGCTAAATTTATGAAATAAAACAACAAGTAAAATTTATTAATTTTTAGCAAAAAGTTTTCAAAATGTCAACCTTCTAGGTCTATTACAAATCCTACATCGTCTTAAAACGGTTTCCTTTAATCGTATGAACGCTATTTTAAGTGCCTTTATTTTTCTTCGGCCTGTCTTAATTTTCTTCTTAATTCGGCCATATTGCTGATTTTTTTGGCATAAACTAATTCTTTGTAGTCATTTTTGGTTAGTTAACAAACGAATTAAGCTTAGGAATGATAAAATGGCCAAAATCTATTTTTTAATCAGGTAGCTAATTTTTAGAATTTTCCACCTCGCCGTCTTTGAAGGCCGATTTTAGCCAAAGTAGCCAATTAAGTTCTACTTTTTTTTAATGATTATGAAAGCTGAGAGTCTGGGGAATTTTTTAGACTTATTTATGAACCATGAAATCACTTGTTAAGATTTTTAATTTAAAGTTGAAAATTTTAGTCATAATCCACCGAATGTAATTATTTGACTTTACACCAACATTTTCATAGTTTTCATCAAAGTCACGTAGTTGATTATTTTATGCATAAAAGAGCAACTCATAACAACTCAGTAGCAAAAAAAAAATCTCAAGAAAGTTTTATACTTTTTTTGTAGGAATGTTTTAAGTTGTTCAAGTCGTAAATTTTCAAAAATTCGGAAAAAAATTAATAACTCGAAAACTATAGAAAATCGCGGAACATACATGGGGGTGATTCGGGTACCCCAAGGGGTGTTCTATCTCTGGACTTTCGCTTGACACTACTTTTTGGGACACCCTGTATATAAGCCTACCTACTTCATTATGTACATTGTACATAGGTAAATATTTAGCGGCATTTTCCTATTTTTTTGGAGTCATCTATTTTTATCTACATACAATTGTTTGTTCCATTGTATAAAGTGGTAAGTAGAGGTTTTTTTTGTTTGATGATAAGGCCGGAAATTTAGTTGGTCGATAGTTTGTAGATACTTGGGAAATGTGCTGGTAATATATAGTACCTGGGTGACCAAGCTTTGCTCGTTTTTTGGGGTAAACGACGTTTTCTAAAAATGAAACCTAGCTAAATCGATTTATTGCCCCCGAAACCCCCTGCATACTAAATTTCATGAAAATCGCTGGAGCCGTTTCCGAGATTCCAATTATATACCTACTTGATTTTATTTATCAGATGTAGACGTTAAATAATAGGATTAATGCGGGATGGATGAAGTGGCGACAGGTCGCAGGGATAATATGTGACCCACGAATGCTTTATAAGCTTGAAATGAAAATATATAGAAGGTAATCAGACCTGTCGCGATGTATTATTAATTGATAAACTATTTAAAAACACATTGCAGGCACATAGGTTTTTCACGCTTTGTGTATGTGAAACTCATAGTTTTTATAAATTGTTTCAGTAAATAATAAGTAAATAGAAATAAGTAGGTATTATTAATAGGATTATATATTATATTATTTAAGTAATTGCGAACTGCGCTCCAAAACGCAAATCACAGATGTCGCTACGAAGGCCGCCAAGCTGAAGTGGAACTGGGCTGGACATGTCTGCCGCATGCCAAGTGAGCTGTGGGCGAAGGTAGCCACCGAGTGGCGCCCCGACCCGGCGAGAAGGCGACGCGGCAGACCGAAACGGAGATGGCGGGACGAACTGGACAAATTTCTAGCTGACTGGGAGAAAATAGCACAGGATCGCGACATCTGGAAAGATTGGAGGGAGGCCTTTGCCCAGCAGTGGGACACAAACGGCTCATAATAATAATAATAAAAGTAATTGTAGATTGTGTAGGTATTTTTATTTATATTAAATAGGTAGGTATATATATGTTTATTATTATAGGTATTTCTTTATATTTATCACGCCTCACCATCATTCAGCACGCCCAGGATGACTGGTAGAGAATGCTTTTAGCATTAAGTTCTCCTAGCATAAATAATTTGTGTGAAAGTGTTAAATAAATAAATAAATAAAAACTGAAATATCTTTAAGAAACCCAAGATTAAAAATGTTTGGGCAATTTTGACCAAACTAGTCACTAGTCACTATCTTCTTCATCTTCCTGCCCAAGCCTAGCACTATCCCCGGAGTAAATCGTGTCTACACAGTTGTCGAAGGGTAAACTGACATTTTACTTGCATTTGATACTACTTTGACTAGGGTCAGGCCGACTTGGCGAAACCATAGAAATTTCATGTTGGAATTCGGAACCCTAAAACTTGTAGTAACCTGTAGCATAACCCCAATTATTATTAACTAGCTTCCGTTCGCGGCTTTGCTCGCGAGGTACCTACATAAAATATAGCCTATGTTACTAAAGGATAACGTAGCATTCTAACGGTGAAAGAATTTTTGGAATCGGACCATTAGTTTTTGACTTTATTAGTTACAAACAAAAATACAAAACTTTCCTCTTTATAATACCTATTAGTGAAGATTTTAAAAAGTTGGGATATGCTAATTATTAGGTAGAAGTAGTTAATACTCATTTAAATTTATAAAAATGGAATAGGCCATTTTTTTATAAATTTAATTATGGTATTAACTAGGTAAGTACTCCTATTTGACTCTTCATTTGACGTAGGCATAGAGTAGAGCCTATTTCATTGTATAGGAGTTGTGATGAAAGCAGTTGGCCAGTCTCATAGCGTTTGTTTTGCAGGAAACTTCCAAAATATGTATAATAAAACAATATTAAACAGACCTAAATGTATTTAAAAAAATACTGCCTCTAACTGAATAAATAGCAAATATTCACGAACACTCCACTGGTTGAGGCTCCACAAAATGTAAATATAAAATTAGTTATTTTAACTATTATAGGTTCTGGTTATGACGTAATGCATTCGGGAAAAAAATGTTGCAGGAAATACAAATAAGGCGTAAAATTACCATTTTTGCTTTATTGTAAAGTTTTAAAAATAATATTATGCTCATTACGAATCTTAAACATTAAAAATAAAAATAATAACCAACCATTACATTAGATCGCGTACCTGGTACTAAGTATCGAGTGTTCTGTGACTAAATATATTATTAAATATCAAACATTTTAATATAACACAAAAGTAAGTATGTAATCATCAAAATAATGGTGATGGGTTGTGATCTTATCAGATACCGGATGAGCTGTGGTTATTTGATGTGTGACATTCGTAGATTTTTGCTCTTCGCTCTTTTGCATTGAGCACAAGTAGACCTATTCAAGACTATGGTCGGTTTTGTCTACCCCTTTCACGTTTTATTTATACTTGCTGTATTAGCCGCGCTATGCAAAACGGAAAAGGTATGTAAGAAGCATTTTCATGAAGCAAGAACATTACTTCAATTCAATTTTAATAGGTTATGGTACGAAATATCAAAGTTATATTACTTTGATGTTGCCCGAAGAAGTTGTGGTAAGGCCCATTGACAGGTTGACATATCAATATTTATTTATTAAGTACTAATGTTTTATTAGTTACTAGCTGTCCCGCCAGCGACTTCGTTCGCGTAAAGTATCTAAACTGAGTTTCAAACACATCACACAACTCATAAAAATCCCATACTAACTTTGACACCCCATTTTACCCCTTTATGAAGGTTATAATGAAAAATCCTGAAACACGTGTCCATTCGTTTTGCATTTACAGTACACAAACAAAGTTTTAGACCAATCGCACTACCCGTTAAAAAGTTCCCATACAAACATTGACCCCACATTTGACCCCTTTTTGAAGGTTATATTGAAAAATACTGAAATACGTGTCTATTCATTTTGCATTTACAGTACACAAACAAAGTTTCAAACCAATCGCACCACCCGTTAAATAGTTCCCATACAAACATTGACCCGACATTTGACCCCTTTTTGAAGATTATATTGAAAAATCCTGAAACAGGTATCCATTCATTTTGCATTTACAGTACACAAACAAAGTTTCAGACCAATCGCACTACCCGTTAAAAAGTTCCTATACTAACTTTGACACCCCATTTTACCCCTTTTTAAAGGTTATATTTAAAAATCCTGAAACACGTGTTCATTCATTTTGTATTTACAGTGCACAAACAAAGTTTCATGAAAATCGCTCCACGCGTTACAAAGTTTCATACTAACGTTTTCACCCTTTTTCACCCTCTTAGAGGTGGAATTTCCAAAAATCCCGCCTTAGTGGGTGGCTTTGTTATAAAAGGAAGCCACCTTCCAAATTTCAGCTTTCTATCTTCAGCGGTTTCGGCTCGGCGATGATCAATCAGTCAGTCAGTCAGTCAGTCAGTCAGTCAGTCAGTCAGGTTAAGCTCTTATATAGATATAGATTCTGCTATTCGAGGCGGAGTAAAATCCAACAAATCAAAAATCATGAAAATTGTTTCAGCCGTTATCAAGTTTTAAATTTTACTACTAACAAGACTTTTATTTTACGAATAGGTCCGTCCACACCTATGCGGTTTTGCCGTGACTGTGACCGTGTCTTTGTCTAAAAAACGCCCACATTTACACGAAGTCCCTTGAAAATCTGAAGACACTACAAAAATTCTCTGCTCGGTTCTGTGGAATTACTTGTCCAGAACAGTTCGAGATCCTTGCTATTTATTATACGGGGCGTTACCATAGAATACTTCCGACTTCAGGGGGTTAAAGTACCCATCAATATAAACAACTTTTTCTAAGAAACCCACACGCGTGTGAGCGCAAAAAAAAACAGCTGTTTCATACATTTTAGCCAAGTAGGTATTGAACTTTTCATGGAATAACTGTTTTTTTTCGCGCTCACTGTGTTTGTTTCTTAGAAAAGATTGTTTATTTTGATGGGTACTTTAACTCCCTGAAGTTTTCGGAAACAGCTGTGTGATTCTGTAAGACCTCATTCTAAACTTCGAATCTGAATCCGCTGTGAGTTTCTTGATTGGCATTCTAAAAACTCGGTTGATAATTCGAAATTACACTAGCGCCACTCTTGCGAGCGTGTCAGCGAGTTGAACTAAATTGACGGAGAGATTTTGACAGATAAAGTATGAGATGACGTAAGAAGGGCATTCTATACGGTAATTTCCAAGTCACTTCGACGCTCGCTTCGCACTCGAACCCGATTCAAAGCGTCAAATATAAAGGTCAATGTCAAATGTCATTTTGAACTCTAGGCGAAGGAAGTGAGAGTGAATTGCGATGTGAGAGGCGAGTTGATGTTTGAATTTTACAGAATCGACGTACAGTCTGGTAACACTCTGTATTGGTCACTTGCTTTCCAAGGTACATAAGAGTTTGGTCTATAACTTTAACTATTATTTCTTGGTTCTTTTAGATACGATACATCAGTACAGAACATCCGGTGATTACCTTCATAGACAAGAGATATTTAACTTATGCCAACATGACGTCACGGCGCCACGATCGCAAAGACCCCAACTACTATGTTGCTATCAACTTTGAAACGGTCGTGTATATGGGAAATAATGTTTCGGTAAGTAAAAGATCACGACTTTAATCCCCAGGCTCGGTAGATATCTCCTCAGACCTCTAGTGACTTAGATCTGAAGATATTATTATTATTATTATTTGTTAATACACTGGCAGCTATTAAGCTGATGCGTGTATATCTTATCAGTGCACTGTTTTATAATGTTTATCGAGTCTGTTTTTGAAAAAGTTCACTGAATGAGCACTTATCCTAAAGACGACCTCAGTGGCGCAGCGGGCGAGAGTCCGCCTGCGACGCAAGAGGTTGCGGGTTCGATTCCCGCCGCGGAACAAATTTGTGTACGATCTGCAGAAATTTGTTCCGTTGGTCTGGGTGTTTTCTATGTATTATAAAAAATATCTATCTATGTATATAATGTATTAAATATATCAGTTGTCTAGTACCCATAACACAAGCTTTGAGTAGCTTACTTTGGGGCTAGATGATGCTGTGTGGATTGTCCAGCATTATTTATTATATTATTTATACTTATCACTGACTCTGGTAGTTTGTTCCAGCAATTTGCCACACGGTTAGGCAAGAAGTGCTTTCTGGGATTGTTTGTACCAGGTAGATTTACCAGTTTTAGCGAGTGGCCAACTCAGTCCGTTGTCGTTAATGTTATAAATGTGTTTCAAATCCGAGGCAGTATAGTGGTCATTTAATATTTTATATGTCTCTATCAGATCGCCTCGTTGTCTATATCTGAGAGGTTAGTCAGAGGCACGTCCAAATATGACATTTGGTACATGCCCAGATTTTGCACAGTAATTAGTATTCCGTACGTGACAGGTTGCAAGCTCATCGCCGCTTATAGAATACTATACCTTTGAATTTTTGGTTCTAGAGTATTACGGTTTCCTCACATTGTTTTCTTCTGGCATTGCACACATAAATTTTTCGAATGGAAAAACTCACCACGAATTTATAATACGTACTTAACCGAATCAGTATTACATTGCTATTTCGTACCATGAAAAACCTATGCAAATTGTATGGAAGTAGGTGTTACATGCAAACGGAATCGTTCTGGAAGACTTCGTGGTAAGGCCCCAGGTTTAAACCCATGACCTTCGTGGATCGTGAGGCAGGGGAGCTACCTCTACACCACCAGTGTTTATGTTTCAGATGAACTTTTACTTCTTTGAGTTCATGACTCACAGATACGAGCGAGGGTTTGTGGAGCTGCACTTCAAGATGTGCGACATGATGAGGGATGACCAGTGGTTCGGCTTGGCGATCAAGGAGGGCGGGTTGAAAGGGCCCTGTCCTTATCCTCCGGTAAAATATCTTATTCAACCAAGGGATATAACTATCACTATCACTAAATCTTATACCTTCAAACGAGCAATTCTTGTATACGATTTTCATGAAATTTTGTATGCAGGGGGTTTTGGGGGCGATAAATCGTCTAGCTAGGTTTAATTTTCCAAAAAACACAATTTACAAAAAAAAAACGAGCAAAGGGGGGAGCGAACGGGTACTAGTACTTATAAAACAAAGTCGCTTCCTGGTGTCTGTCTGTACCTATGTTTGCTTAGATCTTGAAAACTACGCGACGGATTTTGACGCGGTTTTATAATAGATAGAGTGATTCAAGAGGAAGGTTTAAATGTATAAAACATGTATAATATAGTAGAGAAACACTGATAATTTTAGAGGTTTGTAATGTAATTAAGTATCAGCATTGCACCCGTGCGAAGCCTGGGCGGGTCGCTAGTATAGCATATTTATATCCATTTTTAGTTGGCGTTGATGCCAGTGGAAAGATTGTATGAAAATGAATTGCTTGTGAAATGTGACGTAATTGCTGATATCAAAATACATATTAAGTATAACCACTCTTGGGGCCTTACCACAAGTCCTTCGGGCAATGTTAATGTAATATAACTTTGATATTTCGTACCATGACATAAAAAAATGTATGAAGTAGTTGATATATCTGAAACACGATGGTTTGTAAAAGCTTGTGATAAAGTCCCTGTCGTGTTGAATAATTTAAAATGGAACTATAATTTTATTTTAATGTAACTGAATCTAACTAATCTCTTTTCAGGGAATTTACAATTTGAGCAATATGACATTGTCTCCAAAGTACATACCCCGCAATTTTCCGTTCAAAAAAGGGCGTATATATCTCAACATAACCCTTACTTCCACCATGCAAGTTTTAACCAGCGGACACATCGATATGGAAATCAAAGAATGGCTTGTAAAGAATTAATAAGTATACCTATATCTACTAAACTTATTTACAGAGAAAATTGATCAATAATACACCAACAACAAATAATATAATATATAAACTAGGAGTTCACCCCGAACTGAGATTTCGCGCGCGATGTCCATACTTCATTTTTCACGCCCTGAAGTTTTTGGCACACTTTATACTACATACATGTACGTCAGTGCCTATGCCTACGTAAGATGGCCCTAAACACAAACAAATATTTGATTATCCTACCTAGTAGGTACCTAGTACTTACTAGGTACTTATATGTATGCCTATATGTACCCCTGCTATGACGTCCGCGGTTATCTTAATATTTTTTTTGTTATATTTCAAAAACTCTCCATCCTAGAATAAAATAAAAACCATTTTGGAATTTACAAGTAAAGGCCTTTCATTTGAAATCACACTCAATAAATTAAAAAAAAAACAACAATTTCGGAACCCAATATCTTTACAATCCCTTCACCGCTTCTCTGCGTTGATGACCTACATTTGTTTTTCATATATCGACAATGCAGTTTGCTTAACGGTTTTTTAAAATATTATAAAACTTACTTCCACCCACGGCTTCACCGGAGGAACCTAGTTAAAACTAAACTATGTATAGTTGGCTCAACGAATCTAGGCATTCGTGAAGTTAGCCGCAAGAGCTGCGCAGTATTGTTTTTCGGGAGCAATTGGAGGTATGAGGAGGGGGGAAAGAACTGTACATGCGCAAATTCGCACTTGTGGCTAACTTCACGAATGCCTGAATCCGTTGGATGAACTGTACATCCTGAAAGTTCATTCTTAACATTATATTTATTCAATAAAATTACTGGGATAATTTTGAATTTACTTACATTCTCAAGGAAATCTAGTTGATTCTAGTCCTAACCCCAGTCGGAGAAGAATTGGCTGGAAATCATCGAGCCATGGCGCTGTTTTTTAAAGAAAGCACTTATTACAACTAGTATTTGTTGCAAAAAATAAAAAAACCTGTCTGAAAGTAATTGAAAATTTCTTCTTACGGCCGACATATTGAATTAGTTGACATTTTGTATAACTTATGTCACTCTTATAATCAAGATAAGTCCGAAGACACCTCATTTGTCAAAATCTGTGCGGCCATTTGTGCTCCAGTAACAGCCAAATTAACTTACATACATACATACATACACACACATAACCCTCCTTCGCTTCGCAAAAAAGGGCGTCCCTTTTTATTCTAGCAGCTAGTATGAGTATGAGTATGTACTATCACATGGTCATAGTGATTACAATGAGAAAGTAATTACAGTAATTATAATGGAACCCGCCACATAAACAAGTATTAAGAATCAACTAATAATTCAATTAAAAAAAAATACAGACGGACGGCGGATTAACTTTAATCCTTTACAATTTAATCAAAATAAGACATAAAGGTAACCAAAAGGAATCAAATCAAACTTACAACAAACCACAGTTAACTTTAACATGAACTCGGAGTAATAACTCGTAATCTAACCAGGTAGGTAAGTAGGTAGGTGGCTCACAATGACCGACAATCGTAACTACTTAGATGTTCACTCGTCGAAGGCTCGTGCGCAACTGGGCTGGTGCTCGCTTTGCGCTCGCTTTTATAGGCGCGCTGTCGCCTACTACACTTCGTCGGACGATATTTCTAACACGGCCTCTCCTGACCTTGCGGCGACCTCGACCGCTTCACCAGCAGAAGCTTCTTCCAGACTATCTGAGACACCATCATCAGACAGATCTGAAAAGAGCATCACTTAGAAAAGTCGTAAACTAGCTTTCGAGTTACTACGATTTCGCATAACGATAACAAGCGAGCTCTCAAGCCATCGCACACGAAACCGCTTTCACTCAGATTGTGAAGTGACCTGTCTACTGCTAAGCTCCTAATATTTTTGACAGCCCTATCAAATCGAAATAAGAAGCCTAACTTCAATATATTTTTTTTTTTTAAATCGAAATACGAACGACAGGTTCCGGATTCCCGTCGCCGTATCGCATCGCAAGAGCATTAGGTTTTTAAATGCATTTGCTATGCCCCGTGGCACGAAGCATCTAATTCGCTTGCCACGATTGCCTCGACCATACCAGAGGCCTCCCATTCGCATAGTATGGCCACTGCTCGCATAGAGAAAGCATTAGATCTATAAATGCAATCAATATGCCCCGCGACACGAAGCATCCCATTCGCTTGCCACGAAAACAGACGATCAAACGATCATCTTCGACAGTGACGAACCAACATATCAACATGAAGGTAAGTCCCGGAAACAACGTCCCGAGCGAGCTCGCTATCAACAAAACACATGGCAGAGGCACTTGCGTGAAGGCAATACAGGTCGCGTGCCAACACACCGACGATTACATCGTCTACCTGTTCTAGTGCTTACACACTAGCCACAGGTCTGCCGTCCACAACAAGGACTAGGGTGACGCACACAGTGCGCCTCCCTACTGCCGACATCGTCTACCCGTTCTAGTGCTATATACTAGCCACAGGTCTGCCAGCCGTTAAAACGGGACCGAGGGCCACCGCCCTATACATTGTCGAAGTACGCAGCACGCTTCTCTGGACACCGATCGCCTCGCCACAGCACCATACTGCACTGCAGCCTGGGTCTGCCCACAGCTATCGCTCGACAGCGCAGCGTCAGCTCGCACCGACTGCTCGGCAGAACGTTGACCATCTTGTAAAGGCCACGCACTCCCAGATCCAATTTCCCTGTTAAACAGAAAGCAAAAGCGTAATTTCAAGCAACCGCCTTTAAATAAGCTGCTGATTGCAAGTTGTTTCACCAATGAAGGAGTTCCGGACCTCGATCATTACCAAAACAACGGCAAAAGCACCGGGTAACTATTATCGAAATAAAAAGGTTGAAACTACGAATAGCAAGCTGCCACATTGTCAGGGTAAATAGCCACAATGTCGGGGCTGCTGGTATTACTCACTACTACCGAAAAATGTTTCATACTTCACCGGGGTCGACTTGCCACACCACTAAACCATAATGTTCTGCGGCAGTCAGAGTCTTCTTTCCGTACGAACCAGCCAACAGCTCGAGCTCGTATCGGTGATGCGTTAAAGATCACACGACCTCATAGGCACCGCGCATCCTGGAGTTCAGCTTCTGGATTGGTAAAAACAATACCACACGTTAAAGTACACTGTTACAAAGTCCATATGCGTTTCAAGAACACGTCTGCAGGGCCAGAAGCCCAAGGGAAGCATCGCGCGCAGTAAGTAGAAAGTTCGCGTCGCATGCTCGTCCCACCACGCGAAGCGAAACGCCTCACGTATGCCATCACACACACCGATATGATGTGTGATCGAAGTAAGTGACTGCAATAAAAAACATTCAGATTAACACACTCTTAAAATGCGGTACACCTCTTGGGGTACCATTCTCTTTTCAAAGGAGTACTGTACTAAGCTGCGGCTTGGGTAGTTTTACCCCGCGCACCACTCAATAGTTAAGTTCATAACGGTCACTTGGTAGAACCTTGATAACACTGTACGAGCATCACATACCAGAGTCGAGTTTACCCGCAGGTTTATTATGTTAAACCCCGCAGTAGCGACAGCAGAGCGACGGAAGCAGCAAAGCGACAGCGACCGCCTCGCGATCGGCCTGCCGTACTCCACTCCTCAAACGCTCGGCTTCACCTGACCTTGTCTAATACATCTGAAATCTCACAAACAACGGTTATACGATTGTCAACATGTTTACCTTAATAACCATCACACTAGCAGACTGTTTACTTTAAGCACATCAGATGTGATGAGATTGTAAAAGCACTGCTATCAATTAAAACATTGATCGGAACACTATTCATCACAGATGTTGTTGATCGTCGACTCAGAGCGTCGAGTAGTCTCGTTTAGACGCGAAATCAACTAGTGTCAAGTCGGTTAGTCAGAACACGTTCTATTAGCGGGAGAAGAAAGGTTATTTCGACTAGAGGGTAGTCGAAATACGGCACGGCTCATCGGAACGGGCATACGCGATGACGACCGTTCACAGATGCGCTCTTTTGAAAAACAATCGTCAACTGCGTGACCGGCCGGGTTACTATGTTAAACCTTGCAGCAGTGACAGCAGAGCAACAGCAGATCGACAGCAGCAGCAAAGCAACAGCGACTGCTACGCTATCGGTTGCAAGTTGTTACCATAAACGGTATCCACAGCAATTGGTGGAAACAAATATTGTTCACGGATTGTCCGGCAGAGGGAGACATAGTGTTCAGTTGCTGTTGCCTGTTAGCTAATACCAAGTTGACGTTTGACTTCTTACTAAATGAGCAGACATTTGGTATGAGGTCAATAGGTACTCACCTTTGTTCTCTTGGGACATTGTATCTGAATATGGTCCTTTTGTCCACCACAAAAACATGAGACAGCACCTGCACTTATCTAAGGGTTACCTATTCCACGGATAATAATAAGTGTCCTTAGTTCTTCACTAAGACCAGATACCGCTTGTAAACGCAGCAAAGTACGACACGCGTATTCAGGGTATGTGGTGTATGAGTCAGATGTTTTCCTCACGGTTTCGAACAAAATATTGGCAAAGGCTAACTTACCTGGACAAAGAGGTTTACCTCCTCAAAGTTCGACCATGAACGGTCGCGGGTGACCCATTCAGATATCCAAACCTTTGCATCGTCTTTCAAACAAGACGCGACACGAGCGAGACCCACTACTTCTACGTGGAGCCCTATATGTGCGCCACGGCGTTCGACGATGTGACACACATCGGGAACGGGATCATGATCTAATTGAACGAAAACTGCCTCGACATGCGAGACATGTTATATCTCGAGATGTGAACGAGGACTACGTGTACGGTTGCGTGAGCTACCTCGTAAACAATGTCTAGAACTAACACGAGTTCTCAACTCATCAATTTAAACAACAAAACACAAAAAATGACTAACTGTGGGTAGTTGTATTTTTTGCTTCCTTTCTGGTTTATAGGCCTTTGTCTGGTTGTTTATCAGTGCAAAGGTAACGTTTTATCGAGCAAAGAAAGAGAAAGCTGTATGTGGACACAGACCTATCCCACTTCTGATATTAAGAATCAACTAATAATTCAATTAAAAAAAAATACAGACGGACGGCGGATTAACTTTAATCCTTTACAATTTAATCAAAATAAGACATAAAGGTAACCAAAAGGAATCAAATCAAACTTACAACAAACCACAGTTAACTTTAACATGAACTCGGAGTAATAACTCGTAATCTAACCAGGTAGGTAAGTAGGTAGGTGGCTCACAATGACCGACAATCGTAACTACTTAGATGTTCACTCGTCGAAGGCTCGTGCGCAACTGGGCTGGTGCTCGCTTTGCGCTCGCTTTTATAGGCGCGCTGTCGCCTACTACACTTCGTCGGACGATATTTCTAACACAAGTTTAATTTAATGGGCCGGATCAGGAGCAGGTTTAGTTCCCTGACAGGGCGTAATGAGAGCATAATCCCTTATTTCCTTAAGCCAGCCCTATATCACGCGGAGCTAAGGGGAATACGTAATGGCGACGGAATAGACAATTAAACTATGCGAGAATTTGAAAATAACCTGCTTTGTGGAAAACGTGTTTTAAATTTTCATAGATCTGCCACAGAATAAATGTTTAGTTCTAGGGTATGCCAGTTTCCTCACGATGTTTTCCTTCTCCATTTAAGAGCCACTAGCATTGCGCACATAAATATGTATTTATTTTAAAACTTAATTGGTGTACGACCAGTTTTGAACTTTTGAACCTATGGATTGAGAGGCAGGAGTGCTATCACTACATCACCAGTGCTCTTACTATACAAATAATAAATTACCGAATAAATATTATAAAAAATCATTACAGAATTAATATTAGCATTTTTACTGTGTGAAAATTTGTTTAACAAAAAGTTGATTCTAATCTAAGCTCTCCGTGAAACATAATTATGTCGATATAAAGAAGAATGACACTTTCGTCATCTCAGTACCCACTTTTTTTTCACATCTCATCGCTTCTTTGGCCTACCTCTATCCCTGTATCCATCCACATTCATACCCAACACTCTCCTCGTCACATGACATTCATCTCTCATAACATGCCCATACTACGATAACCTATTACTCCTGATCTTTTCCGTCACCGGCGCCACTTTCAAACTTCCTCTGATATACATGATAATATTGTGTAGGTATACAATATTATGTATAGCTTCCGCCCACAGCTTCGCTCGCGTGGTACCTTGAAAAAAGTAGCTGTTAGCGACGCGAGCAATACAATAATGTGTACCTACCTAATTGTAATTATATTGTATCGTAAATTGTGCTAGGAGCGCGAGGGGTATGTAAGACGCGCGGGGAAGGCTCCCGTGTGCGCAATTATTAAAAGAAAAACAAGGTAGTCAGTCGAACTAATACAAGCCTAGCGCGCGGGCGCCGTGTGCTCCCTTCCTTTAACTTTGTAATAATTAGTTTTTTCTTCGCGAATAAACCATATTTTCGTATCCAGTGTTTGACTAAAACATTCCACGATCCAACTTATCACCATTTCATACCTGCACCGCCTTCATTGGTCTTCGAGCCTGATCGTAAATGTACCACACACCGCCGAATAGCAAAAAAATGGTGAACACCCGCAGTACCGCGCGGAATGAAAGTCAAGTGAAGGACAAAGCAAAATTGCAGACCAAAATGGAAATCGACGATGGAATTTCAAAAGTGATCGATAATCCAGCACAACCTGGAACTAGTGCTGAAAGTACTAAAAAAGGAAAGGCGATAGAAAGTGAAAAACATACTATACAGTCGCAAATATCGAAATCTTTGAAAACTAGAAGGACATCAACAAGGACCAATTATGTAGGGGAGCAAGTGAATAAATTACGAAAGATAGGTTTTCGAAGATGTCGCGGACAAGGAGTATGAGCGTGCGCACCTAGTTTTAATAATCGACAACAACAGAGACTGAAACTCCAGTGGAAAACGTTAATCATATTAATACTACATCGAACAGTACAGTGTTATTAAAAGTGGTACCTGTAGTCATTTACGGACCTAACGGTAAATTCAATAGTAGTGCCTTACTAGACGACGGCTCCACCGTATCAATGATAAGTGCGAGACTAGCGGTGCGCGCGGGTCTGCGCGGGCGCAAGCTGTCGATGCGAGTGCGCGGCGCCTGGGACAATACGGAAATATTGTGTGACACGGAACTAGTGGACTTGACTTTATCGAACAAAAATGGTGATAAATATAATATCAGTGTACGCAGTGTGAATGAACTTAGCTTACCTAAACAAGATTTAACTGTAGTGAAATGTGAGAACTATAATTACTTACACAAACTTAAAGATGAACTGATATCCGGTATAAACAAACCGGAAGTGCTCATAGGACAGGACAATTACCAGTTAATGTTACCTTTGGAAGTGATAGTAGGCAGGCCGAGCGAGCCGTGCGCCACCCGCACGCCCATGGGCTGGAGCCTGCACGGCAAGGTGCCACACGTACCTACATCCACGCATCAAAACCATTCTACTCTCTTCTTGAGCACCAAAGACGACTCTTATGAAAATGATGATGACGGTGAGGTCGCCTGTAACCTCCGTGAGCTTCATGACGATGTACGACGCTACTTTTCAATGGAATCAATGGGAGTGTCTGCCGCAAATCCACGGCAGAACTCTGATGACCAGCGTGCTACGCATCACTTGGAACGAACGGCCACGCTCATTAACGGCAGGTGGCAAGTGGGCTTACCCTGGAAAGACGTCAACTGCGCAATGCCTGACTCACTACCTACGGCTATAACTCGACTCAAGGGAGTAGAACATAAAATGAGAAAAAACAAGGAATATGCACAAAGATACCACGAACGAGTACAGCATTTACTAAAAAATGATTATGCAAAAGAATTAGTTAATACTGAAAATACACAAAAAACCTGGTACTTACCCCATTTTGGTGTTGACAACCCTAACAAAAAGAAGCTACGATTGGTGTTCGACGCGGCAGCGACTACTTCAAAACTATCACTAAATGACTATCTACTTAAGGGACCCGATCTACTCATGTCACTATTTGGAATAATGCTACGGTTTAGAGAAAACAAAATAGCAGTAATGGGAGATATAAAAGATATGTTTTTACGAGTGAAAATTTGTCCTGCTGATCAAAACGCCCTACGATTTATATATAAAGGCGACCCAAACAAAGATTACGACCCTGAATTGTTACAAGAACCGATAAGGACATACGCGATGACGTCATTGATATTTGGTGCTAACTGTTCTCCATTCATCGCGCAATTTGTTAAGAATAAGAACGCCCAACGCTTCGAATCGACGATGCCTACAGCCGCTGCAGCTATATATACACAACATTATATGGATGACTACATACAAAGCCTACCTGACGAGCAAACTGCGATTCAGCTAATAAAAGACATTATCTATATTCATTCGCAAGGTGGTTTTCAAATATGTAACTGGATTAGTAACAGCGAAGCAGTACTTGACAGCGTGCCAAAAGAAACTCTTGGCACCTCGGCTGTAAGGTTCAAAATGGGCCAGCAATACGACGGGGAACGAACGCTTGGACTTTTATGGCACACCGATGATGACACCTTGAGGTTCGACCTATCATTCAAAAAGGTACCCGAAGACATAATTAACGGAAATAAAATACCATCAAAAAGAGAAATGCTACGAGTCATAATGTCTATTTTCGATGTATATGGATTTTTATCACCGTTTACAATCAATGGAAAAATAATCTTGCAAGAGACATGGCGCCTAAATATCAGCTGGGACGAACCAGTCAATAAAGAAATATATAATAAGTGGCTAAAATGGATATGTTTGTTAAAATCAGTTAGCAAAATAAGATTACCGAGGTACTATCCAGCAGCTACGGCGAGAGCGAACGAAATGGAAAATAAAACTTACCTGCTGTCGTCGCAGTCGCACCTACAGGATTCGAGTACATTTGCTACGCTCGTAGCGGACCATCAGTGCGCTACGACTTCTACACATGCTACGCCGTCGCTTTCTACTAGAACTTGTTATAAAAACCTACAATTGCATATATTTTGCGACGCATCAACAAAGGCATTCTGCGCTGTAGCTTACTGGCGGTGGACAGATAACAAGTTGAACGCACACGCAGCATTCATTGCGAGTAAGTGTCGCGTAGCAGGGAATAAACCGGTTACTGTACCGCGTTTGGAATTACAAGCTGCAGTATTGGCGGCTAGATTAGCAAGCACGATTACCAAAGAACACAAGATGACCGCAGAGCGTCGGGTATTCTGGAGTGATTCAACAACAGTTCTTCAATGGATTAGAAATGATTCTCGATGTTACAAGACGTACGTAGCGAACCGCTTGGGAGAAATAGACGAGCTTACAAAAATAGATGAATGGCGTTACGTCCCCACCAAGTTAAATGTGGCTGACATCGCTACCAGAGAAACTTACGACAGCTCAGTTCTTCAAAATGAATGGTTACATGGACCTACCTTTTTACGAGAAAATTGTGATCAATGGCCGCTGGACGTCGTCGAACCTGTGAACAAAGAATCTCAATTGGAAAGTGTCAATATTATAAATATGGAAAATAATAACCTACCTGTACCTACGCCTAGCAAATTTTCTTCGTGGCTACGCTTACAGCGCGCGATGTCGCGAGTACTTACCTTTATTCAGAAGGGACTGGAGGCCATACATAGAAAATTTGGACAGAAAAATCTTACCACTCTGCAGGATGACGTCATGGAAACAGCTGAGCGCCTACTACTACGGTACTCGCAGGCTCAGTCATTCAGCGAAGAGCTTACGCTACTAAAAGGGTCTGGAAACTTACCTTCTACCAGCAAACTACTTATCCTTTCACCTTACCTCGACGCATACGGGGTTCTTCGGGCTGGTGGACGGATCGACGCTGCTGCCGACGTGCTCCCAGGGGTGAAGAGACCTGCAATACTAGATGGAACAGAATATATTACTCGTTTGATTGTGAGACATTACCATGTCAATGCTGCGCACGGAAACCAAGAGACGGTAGTAAACGAGATAAAACAAAAATATTGGATAATAAGATTACGACCTACTGTCAAAACTGTGGTGGCACAGTGTATGCTATGTAGATTACGGAAATGTAAGCCAGAAATACCAAGAATAGGTGACTTACCTCATGCTAGAATGGCTCATCATAAACCTCCATTCACCTTTTGTGGAGTCGACTTGTTTGGCCCATTGGAGGTCACTGTTGGGAGACGCCGCGAACTAAGATATGGAGTCCTATTCACATGTCTTACTGTAAGAGCCATACACATAGAAATAGTTTGTTCACTAACTACAGATTCGTTTATCATGGCTCTGCGTCGCATGGCTGCTCGGCGAGGATGGCCACAACAACTTTACTCAGATAACGGCACGAATCTTCGAGGAGCACACGCTGAACTGAAAAGGTCTATACATGAATTGAACGAGAACGATTTAAAAGACGAAGCAATAAATCACGGTACCAAATGGACATTCATACCGCCGGCAAGCCCACACTGGGGTGGGGCTTGGGAGCGGCTCATCCGGAGCGTGAAAACGTCACTAAGGGTTGTGCTGAAAGAAAGAGCTCCTCGTGAAGAAGTATTGAGCACGCTGCTGGCTGAAGTAGAAAACATTGTCAACAGCCGACCGCTGACCCACGTATCTGTCGAACCAGGAAGTGTAGAAACACTTACTCCGAAACATTTTTTACTCGGAACATCCTTAGAAGCGCCGCAGATAGGCAAATTTGATGATACTGACCTGTACTTACGGAAACAATGGCGAACTTCGCAGCGGTTAGCGGATATGTTTTGGAACCGATGGATAAAGGAAGTGCTACCAGATTTATTACCACGAAAGAAGTGGAACAAAGAAAAAAGACCCTTGCAAGTGGGAGATCTTGTGTACGTAATCGACCCAAACAGCCCCAGGAATAGGTGGCCCAAGGGTTTGATACATGAGGTATACCCTGGAAAAGACAAAAGAATCCGGATGATAAAAGTAAAGACTAGCACAGGAGTTCTCTCTCGATCAGCTGCGCGCGTCGCTCGAATCCCGTTAGCTGATGAGTGCTGCTAGCAGCACTGGGGTGGGGCGTGTTAGCGACGCGAGCAATACAATAATGTGTACCTACCTAATTGTAATTATATTGTATCGTAAATTGTGCTAGGAGCGCGAGGGGTATGTAAGACGCGCGGGGAAGGCTCCCGTGTGCGCAATTATTAAAAGAAAAACAAGGTAGTCAGTCGAACTAATACAAGCCTAGCGCGCGGGCGCCGTGTGCTCCCTTCCTTTAACTTTGTAATAATTAGTTTTTTCTTCGCGAATAAACCATATTTTCGTATCCAGTGTTTGACTAAAACATTCCACGATCCAACTTATCACCATTTCATACCTGCACCGCCTTCAGTAGCCTAGATGTGTTATTCCAGACCATAATCTATATCTGTGCCAAATTTCATCCAGATCCGTTGAGCCGTTTTAGCTTGAAAGAGTAACACATACATCCAGACATCCAGACATCCATACATTCTTACAAACATTCGCGATTATAATATTAGTAGGATATTATATTGAGTACCATACACGTAAAAAAAACCTACTTTTTTTTAAAGTCGGTTAATAAAATGGTCGACAATGCCCTTCCGCTGTTAAAGTACGGGCACTTTCAGCAACAAATTGGCTATTGTCCACGAGCGGATCGCGCGGGAAATGACGTGTTCGGGAAATCTTGAGGAAATTGCAGCCGTAGGCACGTCCAGAGACACGTTTATTTATGTACCTACCTGCAGTTTTTCAATAGTTCAACCAGCCGGTCTTAAATCAAATCAAAATGAAATGAGGTTTATTTTGTATCACTAAAACAGAAATTATACATAAATTATATTAAACTTAAAAAAAAAAATATGATTACGACTGTAATCCCCGGGCTCGGTAGACCCCTTCTCAGATCTTTAGTTACTTAGATCTTTGAGGATATCTAAAGATGGTAGTCAGAGGCACATCCAAATATGACATTTGGTACATGCCCACATTTTGAACAGTAGTTAGTATTCCATACGTGACAGGTTGCAAGCCCATCGCCGCTTATAAGAATACTAACGTATGGCACATACCTTCGAATTTTTGGTTCTAGGGTATGCCGGCTCCCTCACGCTGTTTTACTTCACCGTTTAAAGAGCACTGGCATTGCGCACATAAATTTTTCGAATGGAAAAACTCATTGGTGCACGACCAGGTTTGAACCCACAACCTTCGGATCGAAAAAAAAACGTGTTGTGTCGACTCCACATAACGTGAAAAAGGCCAGGAAGAAGACAAAGAGCTAGTCATATCACTTGAAAATTCTATTACCGGCGGAAAGCTGTTTCAATTTCAGTGATGCACCACGCGAGTAAAGTCGTGATCAAATGCTATTGCACAATAACGTCTTGTGAGTTTCATGAAAGTGTAGTCTAGTTTCCATAACGTCATTTTGCCAGCTTCTCTATCTTTGGATGTAGTTTAGTCGCAAGATTGAAATATCGATCGCGATATTGCGCTTCACTTTGTCTAAAACTTTCTAAAAGCAATGGCATCGAATGCTTGTAATAGAGTTTGATATTTTTTAAAAATAAAATAAATAAAAAAATAAATATGATCACGACTGTAATCCCCGAGCTCGGTAGATATCTCCTCAGATCTTTGGTTACTAAGATCTTTGAGGATATCTAAAGGGGGTAGTCAGAGGCAAGTTCAAACATGACATTTGGTACATGCCCACATTTTTGCACAGTAGTTAGTATTCCGTACGTGACAGGTTGCAAGCCCATCGCCTCTTATAAGAATACTAACCTATAACACCTTCGAATTTTTGGTTCTAGGGTATGCCGGTTTCCTCACGATGTTTTCCTTCACCGTTTAAGAGCACTGGCATTGCGCACATAAATTTTTCGAATGGAAAAACTCATTGGTGCACGACCAGGTTTGAACCTACGACCTTCGGATCGTGAGGCTGGGGTGCTACCACTGCACCACCAGCGCTCTTTGATATTTTTTAGTATGATTTTTGTGTTTATTTTTCTATAAAGGCAGAGTTCTTGACGCGAGTGTAAAATTTGTGGATTAAAGTTCCTTTTTAAATTCATCGGAGGAAGTCCTGAGAATTTTGAACAAAACCGCCATCTTTTTTTTTTAAATTTACTTGACAATTTGACTATGACATCATTTGTTGAAAATTGAGTTGACAATTTGTCTATGACATTGTGATATTGATAATACTACTAATTTAAGTACATAACACTGGCAAAATTTATCTCAATAGAGACATAATGCCATAGACAAAGAAGAAAAAGTAACTATAGACCTCTTGTCACATAATTAAATGTTGCTGACATCGACATTGGCAAAATTGTGGAAAACTCAACCACCGTATCTAAAAGAAGAAGAAGAAGAAAAGTTAACTATCTAGCCAAAACAAAATACTCGTATGTCCTCTAATCTAGCTAATCGCCTAAAGGTATAGACAGGCTCTGTTATAAACCCAGCTGTGTGTATTGCGGATTAAATTTTACAAATGGAAACGAATTATGTACTTACCTACATGAAAACAATGACAAAAATATTAAAAACTAGCTGTTGCCCGCGAATTCGTCTACATTTAATTCATTTTCAAATGTTTTATGTATTAGATAATAATAGTTATTCTCCTATTCAGGGCGGAGAAATTCCAACAAAAAAACATGAAAATGGATCCGTTCGTGAGTGTTTATTTAACACAGATTTTGCTGTGTTTTATCATAAAAGGTAACTCCTGATGTAGTGTCTAGTCGGATCTTTGGATATATCAGAGTGTAGGTATTTAGTTAGAAGTATCTTCGTCCAAACATTATCGTTTGTGTAGCACTATACTTTTTAAATTGCTCTAGCGTCCGGCTGAATCAATTTTAATAAAACAGTGCACGAAAAGTCTGTCACATGTCTGAAAAATTGGAATAGGTATTACGAGCTAATTACGCAAAATGCACCTTTTATTTAATACCATTTAAAATGAAACGAAAAATAATTTGAAATAATGAATTTTATAATTCTAATTTAATAAATAAAATGATCGCGTGCATGTCTATTATCGCGCTTAAAAATTTGATAAATTATATACTAAAACCTTCCTAGAAAACCACTCTATTCTTTGGTGAAAACAGCATGAAAATAGGTGCAGCAGTTTTTGAGAGAATTGTGAACAGACAGACGCGGCGGAGGACTTTGTTTTATATTTGTAGTGATTTAGGGTCGAATCATTTAGTTACAGAGGTAATTACATTATATAACGCAATTCCCAGAATAATTCTCAGTTAGTAGCACGTGATCGCGTGCTCTTGCGCATACAGTCAGCTTAAAAATTTATAAACCTACATCTCCTATTCATCCTATACATCCCTAGTCCCGCCTACCATTATCAAAAGGAGATGGAAAAATAATCAAGCAACGTCTGATTTAATAAATACCTACCTACTTCGATATTTATTTGTTTATTTATACTTTATTGTACACAGATAACAATATTGTATGACAAAAGGAGGGTTAATGGTATTGTGTGTGGTGTTAATTCTGTTGTAAGACTAACTAAAAAATGCTAAACTCGCACCTACGTATAGTTGGCTCAACAAATCTAGGCATTCGTGAAGTTAGCCGCAAGAGCTGCGCAGTATCGTTTTTCGGAAGCAATTGGAGGTAAGAGGAGGGGGGGAAGGAACTGTACATGCGTAAACTCGCACCTGTGGCTAACTTCACGAATGCCTAGATCCGTTGGATGAACTATACGATCTTATTTTGTTCAATATATAGACTAAATTATCGTAGCATTTCTATATGAGATTAATAAAAGCTAAAATGGACGTTTTGGTCTAAATTTAATTTATTTTCTACCATATCTTGGTTACGTTATTTTAGTCTTTGGGTTGAATAAAAATAAAATCGTGTGTGTTTCATGTATTTTTAAGTTAGTCCGAGGAACAACAGCCTATAAGGTACTCTAGTTAAATTGTAGGTAGGTACCTAATTCATGCCAGTGGAACCTCCAGACCTAAAATTATGTAGTCGACTGTACCTACTACTCTACTGTGTTCTAACAACCTATTGAGATAAATAAACATACAGATTAATTATAGATTTCACTGGCCTCACCTTGATTTATGACTATTAGGCCGTAACTTGGTTTGTAAACAAACAACAACTATATTTTAGTACGAGTACCTACCTAAATAAATAAATAGTGCTGGACAATCCACACAGCATCATCTAGCCTCAAGGTAAGCTACTCAAAGCTTGTGTTATGGGTACTAGATAACTGATATATTTAATACATGATATAGGTACATAGATAGATATTTTTTATTATACATAGAAAACACCCAGACCAACGGAACAAAGTTCTGCAGATCGTACACAAATTTGTTCCGAGGCGGGAATCGAACCCGCAACCTCATGAGTCGCAGGCGGAATCTCGCCCGCTGCGCCACAGAAGTCGTCATATTATAAATAGGCCTCATGATTTGTATGATAAGTTTAAACTTGACAACTTGACTATGACTCTGTGACGTTGACAATACTTAAATAAAAAATACAGACACTGGCAAAAAATTAAGTAAAAGAAAAAATATTTTCTTTTAATTTTCCCATGCAAAACGTTCATGGGTTCCGCGATAACTGATATTCACGCGGACGAAGTCACGAGTAACTGCTAGTCTTAATATAAAAAAAATCGGATATCTTCGAACACTTATAATTGTAGACTTAGGTTTGCATGATTTTTGATTTGTTGAATTTTTCTCCGCCCCGAATAGCAGAATAACTAAATTTAGGGTTTTTTGTGGCTTGACACCAAAACATTCAACAAATACAAAGTTAACCACATGAATTAGGGATTCCTCTGCGGTTTAACATTCCGCAAGCTTTTAATAACATTTAAAAATAAATTATATGCGGGCAAACTCGCGGGCAACAGCTAGTAAGTATTAAAAATCAATAAAACATACACAAAGAACCAAACGTGTCCTTTAAAACGGAGCACTCAGGGGTGGGGGGGGGGTTGCCATGGAATCACAAATCCAATCGCAATTTGGAATTTGGTTTAATTAATACTGTTTACAATGATCCGGCGGCGGTGAAAGTGATCCTTGTTATATAATTATAATTAAAATTATCAGATTATTAATATTAATTCTTTGTCAAACAATATAATCGTAGCATGCAACAAAAACAAATACAAAAATCTTTATAAGGAATAATTTTTTAATAAATGTAGAATAAGTACAATTGTGGGCTGATTGTCGCAAAAGTTAAAAAAAAAGCACCGCGTCTTTGTATAAGGACATCGAGATCTGAATCGAAAGTCTATTTGTAACGGAAAAGTAGATCTCACTAGGAACTACTCGTTCGAATTAAAATGTTTGTTGTGTTGTATAGTCCATTTATCGAGGATGGCTATTAATATAGGCTATTAACATCACACTACGACCAATAGGAGCGGAGCATCAGTAAATAATGTTGCAAAAATGGCAAAATAATATATACCTTTAGGTACCTACTTAGATCCGTAACTTTTATGATAAGCAATATTTCTTTAAAATAAAAACGTACAAGCCTAGTTTTTCGTTGTACCTATAACATTATTATTCAAAAATTATAAATATTGGAAGTTAAAGGGGAGCAAAACGTTATTACTTTTTGTATGAAAGTTATTTTTCTTCACAACCCTCTTAAAACGCGCACACAAAATTGCGCGAGAGTCGGCTAATTGTTTTATAATCGCAAAACGCTAAATCTTATGATTTTGACATCATACGTCGAAAAGTACCTACCTACACCCTAACATATCAATATACATACATATATACACCCCTAACACATTATTCTCCTTCTTCGCACTCGGGTAAATACATATCCTACTTACTAATAGTATAAACGCGAATGTTTGAAAGAATGTGTGGATGTATGGATGTCTGGATGTATGGATGTCTGGATTTATGGATGTATGTCTGTATGGATTTATGGATGTATGGATGTATGGATGTATGGATGTATGGATGTATGGATGTATGGATGTATGGATGTCTGGATGTATGGATGTATGTTTATTACTCTTTCACGCTTAAACGGCTAAACAGATTTTGATGAAATTTGGCACAAATATGGATTATAATCTGGAACAGCACATAGGCTACTTTTTATCCCGGAACAATTTACGGTTTCCGTGGGATAGATTGGTTTTTGTTTTTCAAGGTACCACGCGGTCGAAGCCATGGGTGGAAGCTAGTGCATATGTATATATTAACTAGACAGGAATCAAACACTTCACGTGTTAGAAATACGTATGTAGGTAGGTACTTGACGTGACTTTCCATAACAACTGTTTATTAACGACTAATGAATGGTTTAAAATACCATGATATTACTTAAATAATATGTCTTCGTATCATATTAGTGCTTATCGCAATAATTGCTCTCCCATTGCCAAAGAAAAATGACATTTATACTGAAGAATTTACAGTAGAGAGTAGAATACCAGCAGACGAGGTAGCTATCCTATATTCTGTGGTCAAGCTTCTCTCTGATGCCAGAGGATAATGAATTCTAGTGTATGGGTTGAGAGGTTAGGTTTCGGTGAGGTTGTTAGGCTGTTCAGAGCTGGTGTGGTGACGTCGTGATTGAGCTGCATAGTTGGAACTGACCTTCAGGCACTCACGCCTAGTACAGGTAGCTACAAACTGCAAATAGACAGTAGGTCTATGATTTATTACCTGTTATACTTTACTTTAAGTACATGCGACGGAGATACGAATGTTGAGATGGATGTGTGCAGTGACGAGGATGGATAAGATAAGGAATGAGCATATTAGAGGAAGTTTGAAAGTAGCGCCTGTGACAGAAAAGATGAAGAGCAATAGGTTGGCGTGGTATGGGCATGTTATGCGGCGGGAGGAAAGCCATGTTACAAGAAGGGTGATGGATTTGAATGTGGATGGATACAAGAGTAGAGGTAGACCTAAGAAAAGATGGATGGACTGTGTGTAAGAAGGGAGTGACTACTGAGATGACGGATGATAGGGGAGAGTGGAGGAAGAGAACCTGTTGTGCTGACCCCACCTAGTGGGATAAGGGCAGGAAGATGATGATGATACTTTACGTCATCACTCCTCCTATTTTTTTGTCTGTTAAAACTTGACCTCACCCGAGACGCTCAGTTTTAACTTGTCAAAATCCAGTGAATGGAAAATACCTTAGAAGAATTCTTTGAGCTAAAAAATTACCCCACAAAAAATGACAATTATGCCAAGAAAATATTTTAAAAGTCCATATAATCATCAGCCAATAGCTATCACACGTTACACGGCAATTTAAACCCAAACATCGAGGCAATAAAGTCAACATTAATCAATTTTTGACCAATCCACAAAGGAGTTTTTATGTGTGAAATTCTGTGTCAAGATTCGCGGATATTTCCCCTCAAGTAATGCTTCCATGTTTTTTTGCGTTCACTGTCAAAAAAGTACGTAAGATATTGTAGGTATTATTATCACCGATATCAAAAGAATTATTATGTCGCCGTGGCTCATCTTGTATTGTGACTTTGCGAAAGTTATGCGAAACTAATACCAATCAATCAATCACAACAAAGTTATTTTGATCCTTGTTAATATAGTATCTAAGTCTTAACTTAGTTAGCAAGTAAACATAAACTCCATATAAGTTTGCTGATGCTGTCAGACCTTCAAAGTAGAAACTTTGAGTTTTAATCCGCAAACGTTCTGCGCTTGACTGTACCCGTTCATCAACTAAGTTGGAAGTCAAGTACGCTCGGCTTACGTAAAGAAGATGCAGTCGACACCAACACTCACAATAATACATATACACCTCGTTATAAGGTAGACATTCCTTTGACAAAGCAAAAGTTTATACTTGTAACTCTACAACAATCAAGTAATTATAATCCCGCGCTGTTTGCACACAATTTGAACTTTATCGCGAAGGGATAGCTTTTAGAATGTGTTCGCTACATTTTCTTTTATATTTGCCCGGCTTTTTATAACACTATTTAGTTTGCGGTTCCTCAACTACATCCCTCATAGCAGCGTCAATGAATTTATAGTTTGATAACAGCAAAATATAAGTTTGCTATTGAAATGGTCTAGTGATCAGCGTGCAAACTTATATTTTCATTTACGTAACCAACTTTTGTTCTCTATCACCATTGAAAAGAGTTATTGACGAGTGAAAAGTGCTCTTGTAATTGTGAGGTTGATAAAAACAAAAGGCTGTGACGTCATTCGTACCTGGCACTGCCATCTTCGAGCATCCTCAAGTGAAGATCTTGGAGTATGAAGTACCCCATTCTATGGCGTATTTGTTATTGATAATGGTGATGTATTTAGAATTTTATTTCTTAAAATTATCTATTTATAATTAGGTACTAGCACTTAGCAGACTCTCGCGCAACTTCTATACTAATATTATAAAGAGGAAAGATTTGATTTTTTCTTTGTTTGTTTGAATTGAATAGGCTCCGAAACTACTGAACCGATTTGAAAAATTCTTTCACCAATGTGTAAAATGAACTTTCAAGATGAACATAGGCTATATTTTATGTAGGTACTTCGCGGGCGACGCCGCGTGCAGAAGCTAGTTGTCTAATATATTTATTCCCGTTTTTGCGTTATTTTTTATTGATGCTCCGCTCCTATTGGTCGTAGCGTGATGGTAGCCAATAGCCTTCCTCGATAATTGGACTATATGTATAACACAACAATAATGTTTCAATTCGTATCAGTATTTCTTGAGATTAGCGCGTTCAACCAAACAAACAAACAAACTCTTCAGCTTTATAATATTTGTATTGATAATGAATCCCTATTTCCCTTGGTCACGGCATCACGTGTGAATGGCTAGACCAATTTCGTTAATTATTTTTTTGCTGTGTTTGTTATTGTAAGGAGAAGGTAAAAGAAAAAAATAAATATTCATAGTTAAGTTAGAACAACGTCTGTCAGATCAGCTAGTCATACATATTTATGACTTTAAAACGGGTCTATGTAATAAGTAACATACATTTTTCAAAAGAAAAAGCTATTGGTGCACGAACGAATTCGAACCCACAACCTTAGGATAGAGTGCATGCGGCGGAGATGCGAATGTTGAGATGGATGTGTGGAGTGACAAGGATGGATAAAATAAGGAATGAGTATATCAGAGGAAGTCTGAAAGTGGCACCGTATGGCGTGGTATGGATGAGAAGAGATGAATGTCATGTGACAAGGAGAGTGTTAGGTATGAATGTAGATGGATACAGGAGTAGAGGTAGGCCAAAGAAAAGATGGATGGAGTGTGTGAAAGATGACATGGGTAAGAAAGGAGTAAGTATTGAGATGACGAATGACAGAGGGAAATGGAAGAAGATCACATGTTGTGCCGACCCCACATAACATGGAATAAGGGCAGGAAGATGATGATGAACCTTAGGATTGGAAGGCAGGGAAAATACCACTAGACTACCAGTGGTAAGAAATGACTTCGAGAATTCAAGCCATAAAAGTACTTACTTCCAGTAGATACTAATCTACTAGCTATTGCTAGTTACATTGCCATACATTCATTGTTTCGTGAGTATGTATTTTTTGTTCCCATTCAAAAATACCGATTCATAAGCCTAGGTGTATCGATTCGTGATTCATAATAACTTCCTATTAATAAAAACTATCTTTTCAATAGATTTAAAGCTTTAGTTCTTGCGTTTACAGTTTATTTTAGAATGAGGGAATGTTAGACATAAATTCACCGATCTATAATAATAGTTTTTGTTAAGTACTCCGACACATTGTAAGTTGTGACTAGACTTGTTGGCTCTTTGTTACAGAAAGTGTCTATTCAACTAAAACTAAACAATAATTTTTACCATCCACCACTTTGAATACGATGGATAAGAATAATCACCGACTGCGTTGTTCTTTTGTTCGACGAGCCATTATGTTATTCCATTCGATTCATCGCAAATTGTGTCTGTTTTCGGATATCACTGCATTCATCAATTGCGTTTAGGTATATTTATGAAAGATAATATATTTTTTACAAAAAGTTGAAAACGACTAGGTACCTATATACATATAATGAAATTCTCAATCGTAATTATTGTATTGTTGCTGCAAGCTACTGTGCAAACTAAAACCTCTAGTTTATCGAAGGAGTCTATAGCTCGAACTTGTGATACCGACTCACCAACGAAAACGTCATCTGCATATATATTTTTTAAGGTAATTTTTTTCAAAAAGTGCTAATTTATTTGGAATAAATTTATATGGGACCACCTCTGAAGTATGACCTATCAAACCAAAGAATCAAAATATGTTCATCATTGGCGGAGTTATCGCGTAACAAACGTATAAAAAAAACATACATATGAATTGAGAACCTCCTTTTGAAGTTATTTAAAAAGTACTGCTGATAGGAAAAAACTTTATGGACACCTTTTTATTATTGACTTCGATGAAGAGGGTAATGTTTTTGGGGTTTATGTATGTATTATATTGGTAAGAAGTTGAAACCCTATTTTCATGAATATCATGTTACTCTACTACTAAGGGAGGGTTCGACCAAAACTTCAGTTTTAAGTAGGTATAAGCATTATCACCAGAATAAATCGTAGTTATCAAAGAGTAAACTGAAATTTTACTTGCATTTGACATTACATTATTCTGAGAATCTTACCACGAAGTCTTCCAGAACGATTCCGTAACGATTCCACTATAGAAACGTCAATAACAATGTAATATTAATTCATGTAATGTATTATGAATTCGTGGTGAGGCCCCAGAAGTTGATCAAATCCACCTAACTTTTAGATTCACATTATGAATAATTCGATGCTGAGATTTTAACCTAAGACTCCGGTAAAAACTGATCCAGTGCAAACGTATAATGTCCTATATCTCAACTTATCCGTAGCATTACAGGTGCTGAAAAAACTGGGCGTCCTCGACTTAGATGAGTTACGGATTTTTTGCCACATCGCTGCCTTCGAGTGGTTTAGTAAGATACTTCGGAGATATAATGGCATTAGGCTTCTCAATTATCGAAAAACTAAGTAAGTATTTCAAATAGCTTTGCTATAATAATCAATATTCTGGTATTTTGTACGTCTCTGTTTGAGCTTTTGTTTTCAACCTTTGAAAATATGATACGGGCTATAGAGGAAATGAAAATAATATACTTTCCACCATGGTTACATACTACACAAGACATTGGCTGTCATGGGAAAAACTCTTTTCGAGCATAGACACATAAGCATAGCCTATGTCACAACAATTTATTTTATGTCCTTAATGTTGAGCAGTTAGATTAAAATACGTTTATTCTCATATAATAAAATTATTCTCTTATAGTGAGATTAACATAGCAAAACTATGGTAATAAGTAAATGTATTTATCACGCTGTGCTGTCACTGTGTAGGTACATACGTTACATAAAAAAATGTTTTTGAAAACTTGAAACACGAAAGTTTGTAAGAATGTATGGATGTGTGGATGTATGGATGTCTGGATGTATGTTTGTTACTCTTTCACACTGAAACGGCTCTGGATGAAATTTGGCACAGATATAGTTTATAGTCTGGAATAGCACATAGGCTACTTTTTATCCCGAAAAAATGTACGGTTTCCGTGGGATAGATATGTTTTCGTTTTACAAGGTACCATGCGGGCGAAGCCGTGGGCGTAAGCTAGTATTGTATATAATAATTATGCTGACTGGTTACATTGAGCTTATAAGGACTTCGTACTAACATAAAAATAAAGAAACAGTCTCAAAAGCCAAATTGTAATCTTTATTATTGAATACCCTTCTTAGGACGACTATTTATGATTAAAACTATGTAGGTTTATATATTTAGCAGACCATTACATTTTAATCTAGGATAGCAAAATAACACGTTAAAATAACACACACAAAATAAAGAACATTTTAAACGTAGCGAACAGCAATGTAGAACACAGGAATTATATTACTTATCTGTTTTAAAATGGTATACTGGATGTACTGGTGGGTACTCAGAGCCGGATCTACCGACAGGGTGCAGAGTGAGTGTCTCGGTACTGCTTCTCTGGCGTCTTCCAACTCAAAAGGTCCCCTCATGACCGTTGGAACCGCTTTTATACCATTCTCGCTCGGCACCACCTCTGACTACCAATAACAATTTATTTATTAAAAATAAATTGTTATTATTAGAGAATTTATAATATAATACTTTAAAAATTATATTACGAATTAAGGTACGTGATACATACAAGTGATACATTTTAAACAATTAATTAAAATAATTTAATTAATTAAAGTACTTTAACAAAAGTTATCAAAATAAATATTTTAATAGTTGAATAATCTTTAAAAATCACATTTTGAATTATCAATAGGTATACTACATACGATTTTAAATAACTATTTAAAGACTCCTACATAGGATAACTTAAGGTTTTAATAATGATTGAACAATTAGTTACAACTTCCGATTTGCCTATCAAACATTTTCATATTTAAATCTGAAATATTGATAAAATAAATATAACACAGTCACAATGGTATCAACAAAAATGTAAATTGATTTATCTACTTATTTATAAGCTTCTTATTTACTAATAATCACATAAGATCTCACACGGCCATTCTGCAAATTACTTCGTCCTCGAAGTATGTAGTAAGTAGGTATAGTCTTTGTTTAGTCAGAACTATCATCAGACATAATATCTGAAATTAAAACAGAATGTTAACAATATGAAACAGTAATGCAACTAGAGGGTTTCTCATCAATCAATTAAAAAGGGCTGGTTATAACTGTCGTGCTAGGTTCCATCGTGCCTCTCACTTCACCCACGATGTATAAACTTCACACCAGCTTTAATTCACCCATTATGTTAGTCTGTCGTGCTAGGTTCCATCGTGCCTCTCGCTTCACCCACGATGTCTAAACTTCACACCAGCTTTAATTCACCCATTATGTTAGTCTGTCGTGCTAGGTTCCATCGTGCCTCTCGCTTCACCCACGATGTCTAAACTTCACACCAGCGTAACTTCACTCATCTCATCACGTTTGGCTGTCGTGTTCAGTCCCATCACTGCTGCTAAGTGATGTATAGACTGTTCACCAAGCAAACTAGCAGCTTGCCGTTTCAGTTACTACCCAAAGTTACCTACCTTATCTAAGAAATATACCTAATGATAGAACAAAAACAAAAGTAAATTGGATTGTGTACCAACTACCAACTAGACAACATTTTACAACTCGCTCGGCCAATCTGATATAAGTTCACATGTAGCTACATATTATCCTTTAACAGAGCATAACAACAACCACATCATACACATCTTTTTACTTTAACAATTATAATTATTTTTCGCGTAGGTATCGCGAACAATCTTTGTAGATTATGTTACCACTAACAAAATGTGTTTCTATTCTACCCTCCCTTAAATACAGAAAAAAAATGTCAATGAACTGTATAAAAAAAATGGAATTAAAGTTTTATTAATGTTTAATTCCTGTAACCTTCCGCGTCCTTGAAGTCTGAATCTATCATTTTCCAAAATTTCCATTATTTCGTAAGGACCTTTGTACTATCACGTCTTGTTTTGTCAAATCTCGACTTCCACCTTTCAGCTGCAGATTTCATTCTATCATATGCTGTATTGCTATCTGACGTTAAATCAATCGACGATTCTTGTTCTCCCAATCACGTTGTTCTGGTTCCCAGGACTTAAACCAAGTTAGAGCAGAGCCCCGAAGGGCCTTACCTCCCTTTGCCAACTGCTGAAGTCCACTCCATTTTAGTTCGGCGCCAAGGTCCTCTACATTTTTGCACCATGCTTCTGCACCATTGTCCATTTTCTCCGGGTTGAAGGTAGGAACAGCGACTTTATCTTGCCGTTTGCTTGAAGACAAAGCCGTCGCTATTGATTCCAGCAGTTTTTTTTTTCACAAGATCAGCATCCATTGTTCCCGCTGTTCTCTCTTTATTTATTTATCTGTAATAAACACCTCTATTAGTAATTGTAAGCAGAGTTTGTATCCCACTTCTGATATAAGGACTTCGTACTAACATAAAAATAAAGAAACAGTCTCAAAAGCCAAATTGTAATCTTTATTATTGAATACCCTTCTTAGGACGACTATTTATGATTAAAACTATGTAGGTTTATATATTTAGCAGACCATTACATTTTAATCTAGGATAGCAAAATAACACGTTAAAATAACACACACAAAATAAAGAACATTTTAAACGTAGCGAACAGCAATGTAGAACACAGGAATTATATTACTTATCTGTTTTAAAATGGTATACTGGATGTACTGGTGGGTACTCAGAGCCGGATCTACCGACAGGGTGCAGAGTGAGTGTCTCGGTACTGCTTCTCTGGCGTCTTCCAACTCAAAAGGTCCCCTCATGACCGTTGGAACCGCTTTTATACCATTCTCGCTCGGCACCACCTCTGACTACCAATAACAATTTATTTATTAAAAATAAATTGTTATTATTAGAGAATTTATAATATAATACTTTAAAAATTATATTACGAATTAAGGTACGTGATACATACAAGTGATACATTTTAAACAATTAATTAAAATAATTTAATTAATTAAAGTACTTTAACAAAAGTTATCAAAATAAATATTTTAATAGTTGAATAATCTTTAAAAATCACATTTTGAATTATCAATAGGTATACTACATACGATTTTAAATAACTATTTAAAGACTCCTACATAGGATAACTTAAGGTTTTAATAATGATTGAACAATTAGTTACAACTTCCGATTTGCCTATCAAACATTTTCATATTTAAATCTGAAATATTGATAAAATAAATATAACACAGTCACAATGGTATCAACAAAAATGTAAATTGATTTATCTACTTATTTATAAGCTTCTTATTTACTAATAATCACATAAGATCTCACAAGCTCATCATATTCTGCCAGAATACAAAAAGAGGATTATGTAAAGTCAAATCGGCCGATTTCAAACAATCTACGCTCGTGCATTGAATCGGAGACGTGTTAGGTTGTGCGTATGGGCACTTTTCGTTGGAATTATTTTGTACGAGAGGCTTCTGACGCGTACTTTCAGCACACTGGTTTAAAAGAACTATTTTAAGTTTTTAAAAGCATTCCTTTACGTGATATATTCCGCGTACCGGAAACAGCTGCATACAATTAGTCTTTTTTAATCATTTTCTTTACAAAAATGCATCCTTTTAATTATAAATGTGCAAGTTTGTGAGGGTATGTTTGTTTGTTATACAAATATAAATATAATACAAGTATATGAAAGGGCCACTACAAACAATGTAATGATGTTATTTTAATTTTTCTAAGAAATTTTCTTCTGCAACTATCTGGATCAGTTTAGCTATCAATTTTATTGGACATTAAACTACTATATATCTAAGTACTAGCAAAAGTGAGAAATGTGGACGTTATGCTAAATGTCATGTTCGGACGTGCCTCTAGCTACCCTCTTTAGATATCCTCAAAGATCTAAATCTCTAGAGGCCTGAGACATTCACCGAGCACCTAATTAACCTGGATTACAGTCGTGACCATGTTTTTTTTTGTAATTATAGTGTGTAGGTATTATCGTGGAATTTTTTATTTTTAATTACATAACCTAAAGGTACCTACATAACAAGTACGCGGTTGCCTTTTAACCACCGCTCGTGTGTACTTGAAAAGGCATTAGGTGGGTATTATTACGTGTGCGGTCCAGTTTCCTTCCGACATGGCAATGAAACCGCAAGTGAAATCGATTTTCGTCACGCTGCCGAGCCGATGGCAAACCTATCGAGTTGTATTAGCTGAGCAGCAAATATTTTTGCAACTGTAGTTATTTTCCTACTGAGGACAGCCTTTCTAATCAACGGTTTCATGATTATTCTCACTTTCGTCATTGTTCACAATAGTTTTGTTTATTTCGTAAAATATTAGTTAGATAATGTAGGTACCCTTCGTGAAATAACTTATTATCAACCAATCCTTTTTTGCTCCATCTTCATGCTAACTTGAAAGACGAGCTCTAAAATCTAGATTTTTTTTTAAATAACGGTGAAATATCAAATTGAGTAACGTCCAAGGGGGCCGATGGGAATATTTTTTGATATGGGCAGTTGGGAATATTTTCCCTTGGATGTTATGTAATAAATAATTTATCAAAATGGCCGCGCTGACCGGTGGTGCTTAGTTTAGCTGTATGATTATTGAAAAATCTACGGCTATGTTAACGATTTTTTTTTTTTTAAATAGAATTCAATTGGATGGTAAACAAAGTGGCCTCAATACAGACACAAAATAAGAGAATTCTCTACAACTCTTGATTCTCAAAGTTCTTTGAAGTAAGGGCATAACAGGCGATTTGAACAAGGCATTAGCGACCTTGCGTCGCCGGAATAAGAACGCGTCAAAATGTTCTGTTAGCACCTAGTGACCTCTGGGAAAGGTCATGATCAATAAACAGAATACAATGACTAAGTTTTACAGATGAGTTTGTGGTAAATGAGAATTACGAAATTAATAAAAGTATTAAGTATTTGTGCATAAGTGGATTGAAATTAAAAAATAGGTTTTTACGTAGGTATTTTGAGTGCCAAGAGTAAGCTCACCAACATTTTTAAACCTCATTCTGTTCTGATATAGGTACTTAATGTATTTTTTTCCGGTATTTCAAAATAGTAAACTGAATAAAAATTCAAGTTAGGTACCCAAGTTACTATATTACGTTTTTTCCATAGGTAGGTACTTACTTACTCATTTTGGACCCCTACTTAACTAGTTATTTTCGTATATTTTTCTAATTTTCCTAATTTTTAATGACAATATGACCATGGTTTTATTGATAAATAACTACTTACATCTGATTCAAGGCTAGCCATACGTAAAAAAAATACCCCGCAATGATTTCTCTACCCACTTAAATTTGATGTCAGTTTACATCAGTACGACCTAGTTACATTAGCAGAACTGAACTGCAGTAATAGAAGTGTCCCTTTTAATATCTAGCCCATGGTCGAAGTAGTCACTCACCTAAGCACATAGTATTAATACTTTGTAACAACAACAATACATACGTCTCACCTAAACAAAGTAGCCTTTGCCAAGGAAAACAACATCAAGATATCAATTCAAGAATATTAAATTTATAATAATTGCACCTGCATATTTATAAAAAGCATTACAATAAAACGAAAACAATTAAATAACAAAGAGTCATCTTGTTTGACCTTGCAACGTTCGCATTACCAAACAACATTACCGAACGAAAGATTTTCTCTCATAATTTTGGCGCTAAATCTCGGAAATTGAGGCAATAACTGCAAAGGTAAGCTCGGGCCTTTGTTAATTAGTTATAAACAAACCGTTCATTGTTTTAATATTGCTTTTGTAACTATTCCGAGTATCTACGCAGGCTTCGGAGGGATCAGTTCTCAGGTCAGTCAGTCGTCGCGGGATCGTGAGGCGGCGCGGACCGTATAGCTGACGCGCGCCTAGTGCCCTCGCGAGTGTTCTATTTACGAAAAAACACATTCTGTGATTTTTTGTTCCTTTTTTTTTCGAGTGGATTGTGCCAGGATTTGTAGCTGCAAAAAGGTTGGTTAATTTGTCTGTGGTTACATAGCCCGGAAAAAAACTATTTTCATTGTTTTTGTTTATTCCTGGTGTTAGATAACAATGAAATGGTTGAGTTATTGTAGGCACAAAAACAGTACATTTGTACAGCTAATCAATCGTGTTTCCTTTTACGGTCATTGTTTTTCACACCTTTTTAAATTCTATGTAAGCACTAGGTGCTTCGTTCGTTACATTTATTATTTTTATATAACTTTAATAATAAATAATAATAAATAATAAATAATGCTGGACACTAGCACTTTTAACTTTATGTTCATTTATTAAGTACCTATGATTATTTACATTATGTAATCATTGAAATAATAAAAATTAAAAAATTACGAGTTTCGTAAATTTTTAGACAAGTTGTAATGTACTCGTAGAACGGATAAGTGTTTTTCTAAATAGGAAATTATTAAATAATAGACTCTAGATAGGTACTCTAGAAGCTAGACTTGGAAATTATTAACTCTATTTAATCCTTTTGAATCTTTCAACTCACTGCACAGATAACCTATACAATTTAATATCTTTAAAAATAACAAATTGGCATCGTAGAATGTATAGAGATGGCCTTTGATAAATTAATGCGTCTTTATAGTTTAAGTTGTTTATCTTTGGTCGGTACAGCAGGGTCTATCTTAAGAGAGTAAATGTGACAAAACAGTTAAATTTTGAATTCAATTTGTATGGACTTGTGCTAAATTTAGACGTGCCTCTTACTACCCTCGTTTAGATATCTATAAATATATAAGTAACGAGAAATCTAAGGGATCTGGAGCCTTTTATAGTGTTTTATTGAAAAAAAAAGTCTAATATTCCTTTTTACACTTTAAATATTGTCTTGTTAAGATTTTAAAATTATCGCATGCTCTTTTTATTTATAAAGAAATAGTTTAAATATGCATCTCGTTATTACTCTTTTCTTAATCTTTTTTTTAGCATCATAAGATTTTCTAATACATAATGCAAATTATATAGTCGAACACTCGTAGTATCATATAATCTAAAAAAATATCGATAAGGTAGGTAGGTAATTTTAGAGCAGTCAAACTTCTCGTTATTGTTATATTATTATGTGAGTTTGAGATATCAAAGATTACAAATTTCTGACCAAGATGTGCCTATTAATCTTAACCTTGACTTGTTATAACAAAAACTGCCAAAACCAATGATATTTTTTGTGGTCTCTAAGTGGCATTGATATTTCACTTGGCAGCCATATTTGCGCGATGACACAATTAGTACAATTATTTTTTTATGTACAGATATCTCTTTATATCTCTCTAGTTACTTAGATCTTTGAGGATATTTATAGAGTAGTTAGAAGTCCAAACATGATATTTGGTACATGCCCACATTTTGCATAGTAGTTAGTATTCCGTACATGACAGTTCGCAAGCCCATCGCCGCTTATAAGAGTATTAGCTGACTCTCGCGCATCTCTGTCTATGCGTTTAAAAAAAAACAAAAAAAATACAGTTATGACAAGAAAACGTCTGCCGGGTCAGCTCGTGCTTAATATTTATATAACCGATCTATAGATAGTTTTACTGATCCAGATCACTTAATCTATAGGTATTAATCAAGAGTTGAAATCCTCTCGGCAATTATAAGCTGTGCAAGTGTCATCTCCATCGAGAACCCTCCGGCACAGTCGGGAACAATGGAACTTTGATGGCCTTTGAGTTACGGAACTCTGAATTAATCCGTTGATAGCATACACGGCTCTTGTGCGAGACTCAAACCTGTGACCTGAAAGTGATTTAGCCTGCAACATGTAGCGTTTATTGTATGACTAGCAGATGCCCGCAGCTTCGCCCGCGTGAATGTCGATTATCGCTACTTTTCATACAAACTTTCATCCCCTATTTTATCCCCTTGGGGGTAGAATTAATCAAAATCCTTTCTTAGCGGGTGCCTACGTCATAACATCTACCTGCATGCCAAATTTCAGCCCGATCCGTCCAGTGGTTTGGGCTGTGCGTTGATAGATCACTATGTCAGTCAGTCAGTCAGTCAGTCAGTCAGTCACCTTTGAGTTATATATATTTAGATATAACGTTAGTAGCAGTGGCGGTGTAGTAGTAACACGCCAGTGCTCTTAAACGGTGAAATTGAAATTGAAATTGAATTGAAATTGAAATTGAAATTGAAATTGAAAAATATTTATTCAGTACAATCACAAGGATCACTTTGAAACGTCTTACATGCTAGGTGAATCTATGTGCCAATTCCAACCTAACCCAAGTACGAGAAGAACAGGCAAGAAACTCGTCTCGGTCCTAGCGCTTTTTTGTATGATCCTTCTTACAAAAAAATGTAATCAAGATTATCTAATAATAATAACATAAAAACAGAACATAAATACATAAAACAAAAGGAAACCGGCATACCGTAGAACCAAAAATTCGAAGGTGTGTGTCATAGGTTAGTATTCTTACAAGCGGCGATGGGCTTGCAACCTGTCACGTACGGAATACTAGCTACTGTGCAAAATATGGGCATGTACCAAATGTAATGTTCAGACATGCCTCTGACTATCCTCAAAAAAATCTAAGTCACTAGAGGGCTGAGGAGATATCTACCGAGCCTGGGGAACTGTTATGATCATGTTTCATGTTTCAATATTAATATATTTAGCATTTTGATCCTTTTACTGATCCTGCCTGACATTGGTTTGAAAGAATTAGTGATACGACAAAAATAGGGAGGAAATAAATCGACCGAGTATTGTTCAGTCGCAGACAAACAGACTAAATTGCTACAGTTTACAAACAGAGCCCGAATATTTGTTTATATTTCTAAATTGAATGCGGTATTGTGCGATCGGCCCACGAAATGTAAATAGCTACACAATTTGTCTAGCTATTTACATTTCATGGGCCCATTTGTCACAGTACGATGTTATTAGAATAAACAAGATCTTAATATTATTATAGACTAGCTTCCGCCCACGGCTTCGCCCGCGTGGTACCTTGAAAAACCAAAACAAATCTATCCCACGAGAACCGTATATTTTTCCGGGATAAAAAGTAGCCTATGTGCTATTCCATACTATAATCTATATCTGTGCCAAATTTCATGCAGATCCGTTCAGCCGTTTCAGCGTGATTAGTATCATACATACATCCTTACATCCATACATAATTTTGATGCCAGATCAGGTAATACCTTGTTAAAGAAAGTTTGTTGAAATTGGACCTAAATCGTTTGTGATAAAATACATTTTAAATAAACAGACAAAGATGACTCAAAATAAGCGCCATTATGTACCTTATCTTCTACGATTTAAGGTAGAAACTTATTTTCAAGTTAGGTATGTGCTGAGTGATGGCCATTAAGAGTTTCTTATTTCTTTTTATGTAGACAAAGAACCTTAAAAACAAGATAAAACTACCTACAACTACTGTATTAAAACATGGCGTCATTTCACGGGCAAAACCATCTTATTTTCGCTAAAATAAACCAAGTTTTTGCGTAATATAGGATGGAAGTGCAAAAAATAATAACAAAAAATTGGCAATGAAGATACTAACCTTAAATGAATATAGCTGAAGTTCACCCTCACATCAAACGGTTAATATAATCATTGAATTATGTTGACCGCTTAGTTATACTTTGGAAGAGCTTTTCATTTCATTTTGTTTTACTTTATTTGGCACACAAAACACATTAAACACAGAACACACTGAGTTCATCACACAATGATAGTTCTGGGTGGAGATTGAACCTACATCCTACAGCGCAGAAGGCAGAGCTACTACCAACTGAGCTGTGAGGCCAGTCTGTATGTACATATTACGTGAATTTCTTTGGCTTACTACACAATAAAAACTAATTAATAAAATATTGTTCTGTACTGAGTTGTAACATAAACACATGTGCGTACAGCTAAACAAGTAAATGTATAATTCAACCCATATTGTATCAATGTAGTCAATATTATTCTCGATTTTGGTGACACATTTTTTATGTTATACTTAGGTAATTATTTCCCTTATGACACTTATTTACCTACTTTGCTTGATCACTAAATTCGATAGGAAATAAAGAAATAAATTGGTTGTAAATAAGTTAACTTTAATTTGTAAATAAGTATCTAGAATTTTGTCTTTAATATCATATTTAAATGTAAATGTAAATAATGTAGTTTAAAATAATAATAATAATCATTAAAAAAAAAACTTTTTTTAAATTACTTAGTCTGGGTCGCCGTTATCGAAATCGATGAGGAGGACTATATATATAAATTCGATAGTATCTAACTGAAGTGGTCATAACAATCGTGATAATACAGCGGTTAAAACGTTGGCTAACAGATTGGTGAACTCTAGAATAAGTAAATAATCACTCGTAAGTTATTTTTAAGTATAAGAACAATGAACTACTTAGGTATTATAAAAGTTACTAGAATGTTTCATTTCGTATCATCTATATGCATATAATAAAATAGACAAACCACCGATGTGTCTGTACATTGAATAAAAGTAATAAACTAGTAGGTATTTATTCTTCTTCTTCCTGCTCCTTTCCCACGCTAGATATTTATTGCAAAACTTAATAAACCCGACTGAACGTAACTGAAAATATTCTCTTACAGCCGCCATATTTGTTTTTTTGACGTTTTGCCTAATAACCTACAATAACACTTTTGTAATCTGAACGAATCCAATGACACAGCATTTGTCAAAATCTGTCCAGTCGTTTGGGCTTCAACAATAGCCAAAAGAACATACTTACAGCCCAAACACATTACACTCCTTCTTCGCTTCGTAGTCGGGTAATAAGAAAGGGGATGGCTAAAGAAAAGCAATAGAACAAAAATCTACTATTTATAGAAATTATTATCTGTCTGTTTATCTGGTTGTTAGTGCATATCTCCAAAACTACTAAATGGATTTAAATGTAGTTTTCCTAGGAGCATAATTAGGAGCAGAATTTAGGGTTCCATTAAAATCGGAAACGGTAAAAAAATTATCGTCATGCAGACGAGGTCGCTGGCGTCAGCTAGTTTCCAAAATAAAGAACAGAAAAAACTTATCATGTTTTGGGTTCAGTGACAATTTCTAGTTATCAGTTTATTACGAAAGATAGTCAGGGCTGGCATAAACATTAGTTTTAAGTCGATAGAGGTAGGTCCAGGGGCCTTACCATAAGCTTTTCGGAAAATATCTAAGTAATAAAACTTTGAAATTTCGTACCATGATCTATAAAAATTGTAGGTATTGAAGTAGTATTACTTCAAGGTTGAAACTATGACGTTTCTGAATGATGGTTTGTAAGAATTTGTGGTTAAGCCCCTGGTCGTAGAGATCACTGATCGAATGGAAGTGATAACTAGTATTCATTTAAATAGTAAAAAACGCGACAGAAAGCGATTGAAAATAGCTACGTACAGCCGCCATTTTGGATTTTTTATCAGTTTGTATACCAAGTTACTTTTATAATCCAAAAGAATACAACAACACTTCATTTGGTGGCCAATTTTGTTTACCTACTATAATTGTGCAACTTAGATTAAGTCATTTTGTAAATAAAATAAATATTTTTCTTTCTTTTACTTTCTTGCATTCTATTTGTTAAAATTTGTACAGCCGTTTGGCGACAGATGAACTCGCATACCCGAAACACGTTACCCTCCCCTCAAAGTCGTATTAAAATGGTTTTGGTATCCACTGGACCCTGCCGCTCTATCGTGTTTCACACTTGGCTGTTCTCTAACCGCTCATTACCCTGACTTTGGACTGAGCTGCGGAGTATTAATGGTTTTTAAAGCGTTTTCTAGTGAACTTTGTCGTTTAGATTAGTTATCGATCGTTGTTGTCAGTTGTGGTGCGGTTGAAATGGAAATTGATAGTAAAGAGTTTTCAATGTTTCAAAATAAAGCCAACTGTAGGTCTACCATGAGTTTTCACAATCTACACTCACTAGCGACTGTAGTTAAAAAAATGTATGAAAACTTGTACAGCGCCTCTAGCGGATAGTTGGGTACTAAAACGTCACGTAGTTAACTATCCTACGTCACAGCGTACTACAGCAACTGTAGTTTGCGCTTCATTAATTTGCTTAGAATTTGGTACCATGAGTAACAATTTCGACAGATGTCATAGTAACGTACTATTACTACTGTAGTAACGTCAGCCGATCTAAATGTGACAACTCATGGTAGACGTACTGCAGTAACTATCGCCCCCGCGGCCACAAACACAGATTGGATATGAACGCGCATTAGATGCTTTGGTTTCATAAGTAGTGAAAGACTACAAAAAATACATAATTAAACTCCAGTAGCTACACTCCGAGTAAATGGGGTTCCGTAAACGTTAATTAAACGACATTATGCGTGACGGTGCCTGACAATAAGTCAGTGAGACGGGCATTGCAACTCGTTAACCTAAATGGCTCGCCTTCTTATGCCTCGGTGCCCTTGGCATCAGTTATTGGCCGCTTCTATCGTAAGTTTGTAGCGGATTATGAAAAGCACTTTTTTGCTATGACTTCAAATGCATGATACACGTATAACATGGGCGTGTATTTAGGGTTCCATACCTCAAAAGGAAAAGATGGAACCCTTATAGGATGACTTTTTTGTCCGTCCGTCCGTCTGTCTGTCTGACAAGACCCTTTATCTCGGGAAAGCGTGGAGGTATCGATTTGAAATTAAAACGATATACTTAAGTCTACAGTCTCTTGAAGCTGTGAAAAAAACAAACTTCTAAGTTAACGTAAGAAAAAGATACAGCCTTTTATGCCGCAAAAAACGTATATTTCGACACTCAAGGGAATCATAATTTATAGGATATTTTCCGTTGACCTAGAACTATGATATTTGGCAAATAATTCCATACTACAGCAGGGACCTACATAGGAAAAAAGCAGAAAACTATACATTTCTGATTAAATCTTTTTATAACATACGAATTCGTACGGAACCCTCGGAGGTCAACTCGCACTTGTCCGGTTTTTTGATCTTAGTGCGAGTAAGCAAGCCACGAGTGCTTTACCCTACTGTAGGTGCTATCTTATACCTTTACTGTGCCTCGGTCTCTCCCGCCTTTAGTAATTGCTCTCTATTATCACTTTGAGGAATTTATCGTTCATTTTCTTCTAAAGATGTCTGACAAGGTTTCACCTTTATTAAAAAGTAACGCAGTTATTTTTTGTCGAAAAGTTAACTGGTTGTGTCAGTACCTCATAGGTACTTGATGAATATATTTGTTTTTACCCAACTGCGAAGCGACGAAGGAGAGTAATATGTTTGGGGTGTAATGTATGTATGTATGTGAGTTACTTTGGGTGTCGCTGTAGCCTCAAATGCTGGACGGATTTTGACAAATGAAGTGTCGTTGGTTTCGTCAGCGTCACAAAATGACATAGGCTATGTAAAATGTCACTAAATCTAACATGGCGGCTGTGAAAACCTATTTTCAGTTACTCCAAACATAATATTTAGCCATACCCACATTTTGCACACCACATATTCAGTTTACTAACCCATGACACACGCCTTCAAATTTTTGGTTCTTAGGGTACCTGTGCCGGTTTTTTCACGATGTTTTCCTTCACTGTTTAGCAGCACCGGCATTGCGCGCATATTTTTTTCGGAATGGAGAAACTCATTGGTGAAAGACTAGGTTCGAAACCACGACCTTCGGATCGTAAGGCATGAGTGCTACCACTACACCATTAATCCTCTAGTTTAGACCGTGAATATTATAATATTACAAAGGGATACTTAGGTAATGCAATAGCCTTTGATATGATATTATGGTACTATCATGATCAAAAGTGATTACGCAAATTCTTCTTTCAAGTGTAACGTAATAATATGTGAGAAACAAAACAAATTTCGGGAATATTTTAGGACGAAAAAAGCTTTAGGGCGATATTCTAATTCGGCGTACAGTCACCTACAAAGGTAAATGTAATTCCAGACGTCTAAATAAACAAATTCACTCCTTGAAAAGAACATTTCCAGTATGGTTTGGTATTATCCTACTAATATTATAAATGTGAATTTTTTTATGTATGGATGTATGGATATTTGTTATCTGTCACGATGAAATTCGGCATAGAGATAGATTAAAATCTGGAATAATAAAAATATAAACATAGGCTACTTTTTACCTATCCCGGAAAAATGCACGGTTTCCGTTCGGTTATTTGTTTTTTTTTTCAAGGTAGCTACCACGCGGGCGAAGCCGTGGGCGTAAGCTAGTAAATATTAAAATATAGGTCTCTAAAAATATGCCTTTAGAAAACTAAATAAGATATACTGCAGATAACAAAATTTTGTCAGTAGGTAGGTAATTTATTTCCAGGTGCTACAAACACTTCGGGGAATAACAAAATAATATTACTTTGATATTTCGTACATGACATAAAAAATTGATTGGAGTTGTGTTATAAGTGGATTATGTTACTTCAAGCTTGAAATGTGACGTTTCATATAATGTTTTTGTAAGAGCTTGTGGTAAGGCCCAGTGTTCATTAGCCTAAGTAATCACTAACCACTTCAGCATTGATCAGACAAGATTCTCATTGATACCCACTCAGGTATGTATCTATTGGATACACCGCACGTGAGTTCTGTAGGTCTACCATGAGTTTTCACAATTTACACTCGCTAGCGACTAGTTAAAAAAAAATGAAAACTTGTACAGCGCCTCTGGCGGATAGTTGGGTACTAAAACGTCACGTATATCTATCCTACGTCACAGCGTACTACAGAGACTGTAGTTTGCGCTTCATTAATTTGCTTAGAATTTGGTACCATGAGTAAAAATTTTGACAGATGTCATAGTAACGTACATTACTACTGTAGTAACGTCAGCCGATCTAAATGTGACAACTCATGGTAGACGTACTGTGCCACTGGCGGGCGACCTCACCAGTTGCGCAACTTAAGTAGACCAATGTTACGGCAATAGTACTTACGTTCGATTGTAGTTAGTTATACTTGAGTAGGTTAGATACACAAGGGATTTGAGCGATGTGAATTACTAATTGAATGTACGTACGATGTTTGCAAGGTGCTATTCTCTTAGCCCTAAGTAGGATAGCAGGATAGTAGGATAGTTTCATCATGCTCTCTTAATGAAACTAGCAGTCTGTTGGCCTTTTAATCGCCTGTTAAACTTGTTTTGTGTTCTACAATGTGACAGGATTATCTTCCGTAAAATGAAATGACGTAAAGATAACGATAGACTTTAAAACTCTTGTTAAATTATGCCCGATCAGGTAACGCATTGTTAACAAAGGTTTAGTGAAATTGGACCTTAGTTTACAATTTACATATACCTACAGACATTTTTGAGATACGCCAAAAATACAAAGAGTCTTAAACATTTTTGTTTCAAACAACAATCCTTTTTGAAAGTCTTTGACTCGTTTTCTGCAAGCTTTGTATATATGTACTTATTCTCATATTTTGTTTTTGGTGTATCAAAACAGTTTATGCAACATGTAGAACACTTGTTTTATACCTAGATTTTTAGCCAACAGCGAAAAAGTAGGGTATACGTATTTAGTATTATATTATGTATGTAAATGTATATATGCGAGTTTCAGTGGCTGTCTCTAGCCAAAATGGCTGGACGGATTTTGACAAATGAGCCACTTTACGCCACTTGAGGTGTCATAGTTACAGTTATAAACGTAAATATCTATTTATCACTGTCAGAGTTAGGGGGACGTGTTTCGTTCCTTCAGCCTTGCTAAAAGAAAGGAAATCGTCCTAACTAGCGATTGTGGTGCAATTTATAAGCGACTATATAGATTCTGAATGGAAAAGTTTAAACCTTATTCGTGGATACAGACTTCATCTATCACACCTTTTTAGATTTTTAAAATTGACTTCAAAGAAGGAGATTTTTTTATGTTCCACTGTTTGGTACTTGATATCTTCGTCAATAATTGAGGACCGATATCCAAAGTATTTTTTTTGTTTATACTCTCAACTCTCAAGGTGTTGAAAACTAATCTCCACTTGTAGTGAAAAGACAAATTAGCCAAAAAATGACACTTTTGCCGTCATAAATGTTACTTTATCTTATCTGTAGACAAAAACGCTGTCTACGCTGTCCAACACAGCCTGATATGTAATTGAAAATGTCAACGCAAAAAAACAATTTGTCTACAAGAACATTTTGCAAGGCCGAAACTAATATCAAAGTTTTTCATTAGATCCCGACACAAAAAATTAAAAAAAGGGAGTCAAGTATCGCGTTCTTCTCATGGCTTGTTGCAATCGGAAAACCGAAAAACCGTATTCATTTTAATTTGTCGTTGAGAGGATTGTATCTAGGCGACTCTTTAGTCCTGATTTATGGTCGTTTCCTGACGTAATATCCACTTTGGACCAAATTGCTCCTATTGTGGGAATTAGGGCAGACTAGACTTGAGCCCAGTGGGGGGTAGATATTGGTTCCCATACTTAACTTAGTTCAATGTAGGGTCTTTACTATTGAAGCTATTGAATCTAATCTAACAAATATGTATACGCGCGCCGAAGACCTAGACTACTTGCGATCCCGAGGGCACGAACTAACCTCCTGAGCAAGTCCCCGTTCACAAGGGCCCTTCGCACTATTAACAGTTTATGTGCAGATGAGGATGTTGATATATTTTATATGTCCTTGCCTAAATTCAGGGATGCGGTTTTAAATTTTCTAGATAAGACTCATAGGAATAATTAAAGTTATTTATTTTAAGCTGTTATAGCTAGTAGGTCTAAACTTTTTAATATGTATATGTGTATTCTGTATTTCTTTTTATATTTCTTTGTCGCTTTGGTGCCATACTGTAATGACAATGTAAATATGGAAAATAAATAAATAAATAAATAAATAAAATAAAAAAAATGCCTGGTTTACAATATGTTATGTGTTAAGTGTATTCAGTGATCGGTTTTAAAAACACTTAAAATGTACTAATGTGCTTATGGGATAGGTAGTTAGGTAATAACGTCATTTTATCTCTTGTGTGAATATTTTTTGTTTCTTATTATGTACCTATACCTTATAGTTATTTAAGTAACTTTAATTTGTTTATCTCTTTCCGGTTCTGTTTTAAATTGATTACTTACTATGTGTGTGTGTGTGTCAAACAAATATTTTCTTGCTCTCTTTCTCTCTAAAACTTGTTAGAGTTGATTTTAATAATCACTTAACATTAGCATTTGTCACTTGCACGCTATACTTAACAAAGTGTAAACACAGCATTATGAGATGTGATTCAGTGCTTGCGAGAAGTATAAATCTGTTGGCTCTTCTTATTCTTCTTCTTACCGTGTCACTGATTCTTTCGAACAAGTGTGGTAAAAGGATTTAAGTGCGTCTCAGCGGTTCAAAAAACTGGTAAAACTTTTTCGAGCGGCCTTAGAATACCAGTCAGTCAGTATGATAACATTTTTTTTATGTATAGATAGTTGCAACATCTACCAAGGTTTGTTGCACGTCAAATCGTTTTATGACAAAATTGTTTTGAATCTTGAAGGCTTTAAAATGCAATTAAACGACCACAACGCTCTGATGACTTGATAACAAGTTGTAATCTCTGTACTGTGGTGAGTGGTAATGACTGACTGTCATTTGAAAAGTCATAATGTCCTTTTCAATTGACGATTTACGTCCCTTTTGTTGTTTTTGTACCTTGACAGAAATCTGTAGATCAATTGAATAGCAAATGAACCAGTTAGATCTGGATTAGATGAGCTGTCTATAGATCGTTTTAAAGGGTCTTTAGATAGCTCTACTGTTTCACATGTATTTTATATATGTATACACAAAAAACATGATCATGACTGTAATCCCCAGCCTCGGTAGATCTCCTCAGATCTCTTGTTACTTAGATCTTTGAATATATCTAAGAGGGGCAGTCAGAGCCACGTCTTAAAGAAATTTAACACATGTCCAAGTACCGCACGGTATTTAACATTCCCTACGTGACATGCGAGAAATCCATCGTTTTTCCTTGTCTAACCCAACCATCTTAGCTCAACTTAGCACAAGTTTTGATAGTTTACAAAACTTCACTTCGTCTCGTTTCCTTCCATTTACCTTCCATAAGTTCTCGCTAGGGGCGCAGCAGGTAAATGTATAGGAAACGAATAAAATTCGTGGTTTTCATAACCCAGGTACGCTTGTTTCCCAAGTCGATATTATAAAAAGCATTTATAAACTTCTAACAATGTCCACCTTAGGAAAACAGTACAATACCGTCTTTTATATTTATTTACGGCAGTTTTACAACTTATTATCCTGCACGACCCATTAAACCACGGCAAAATGACAAATGCTTTAGAGCGGTTACGCACTGCGTCCGATCCGAATCCGATCCGAACCCGTGAACATATGGATCTAGAAAACTCGGGCCAGATATTGCTTACGCACTAGTCCGATCTCTGATACAAATCCAAGCAATTCAGGAGCCACTTTTTGGCATAAGTACGTCATTTTACGTGACGGAAATGACGAATGACGGCAATCGGATGTAGTGCGTAAGTTACCATAGAAATAGTTGGACAAATCAAATCAAATCAAATCAAAATATATTTATTTTCAATAAAATCCCAGGGATCATTTTGAAACGTCTTACATACTAGGTGAGTCTAAGTGCTAATTCCAGTCCTATCCCCAGTCCGAGAAGAACTGACAAGAAACTCGCTGGGCCCTAGCGCTTTTTTTGTATGATCCTTGTTAATTACAACTACACTCCGGACCATATTTTCACGGGTTCGGATCGGATTCGGATCGGACGCAGTGCGTAACCGCTCTTACTTTATTGGCCGCTGTGCAATAAAAGTGCATGGTGTGCGAGGCTCATTACTAACTTCTTCACCATCTGTGGTCGATAGTGATGTCCTTTCTGGCTGACTACTCGCAAAGGAAAAACGATGTTATCGAAACGGAATGTTCGAATTCAGTCAAATTCACAGTTTTTTTGGTGTCAAAATAGAAATATCGTGTTGTCGTTATGCCGCTACCACACGTTAGCCGTAGCTCGCCGAGCCATAGCCAACGTCCAACATGTAAAGAGGTGGTTTATACAAGCTTGCGTAGGCTTGCCGAGGTTTATACTGTACGCTCGCGTAGGTTGGTGTTATCTTCTGTTCTTGTCAGAGATTGCGTTGGCCATGAGTCGGCGAGCTACCATTAATATGTGATGTCGGTATACAGGGTGTCCCAAAAAGTAGTGTCAAGCGAAAGTCCAGAGATAGAACACCCCTTGGGGTACCCGAATCACCCCCATGTATGTTCCGCGATTTTCTATAGTTTTCGAGTTATTAATTTTTTTCCGAATTTTTGAAAATTTACGACTTGAACAACTTAAAACATTCTTACAAAAAAAGTAGAAAACTTTCTTGAGATTTTTTTTTTGCTACTAAATTGTTATGAGTTGTTCTTTTATGCATAAAATAATCAGCTACGTGACTTTGATGAAAACTATGAAAATGTTGGTGTAAAGTCAAATAATTACATTCGGTGAATTATGACTAAAATTTTCAACTTCAAATTAAAAATCTTAAAAAGTGATTTTATGGTTCCTAAATAAGTCTAAAAAAATCTCCAGACTCTCAGCTTTCATAATCATTAAAAAAAAGTAGTACTTAATAGGCTACTTTTGCTAAAATCGGCCTTCAAAGACGGTGAGGTGGAAAATTCTTAAAATTAGCTACCTGATTAAAAAATAGATTTTGGCCATTTCATAATTCCTTAGCTTAATTCGTTTGATAACTAACCAAAAATGACTGCAGGAAAGTAAGATTTCATTAATATTTGAAGGTTTTATTTATTTAGTTTAGCTAAATTTATGAAATAAAACAACAAGTAAAATTTATTAATTTTTTACAAAAAGTTTTCAAAATGTCAACCTTCTTAGTCGATTCAAATCCTACATCGTCTTAAAAAGGTTTCCTTAAATCGTATGAAAGCTATTTTAAGTTCCTTAATTTTTTCTTCGGCCTGTCTCAATTTTGTTCTTAATTCGGCCATATTGCTGATTTATTTGGCATAAACTAATTCTTTGTAGTCGTTTTTGGTTAGTTATCAAACAAATTAAGCTCAGGAATGATAAAATGGCCAAAATCTATTTTTTAATCGGGTTGCTAATTTTAAGAATTTTACACCTCACCGTCTTTGAAGGCCGATTTTAGCAAAAATAGCCTATTAAGTTCTACTTTTTTTTAATGATTATGAAAGCTGAGAGTTTGGATAATTCTTTAGACATATTTAGGAACCATGAAATCGCTTTTTAAGATTTTTAATTTGAAGTTGAAAATTTTAGTCATAATTCACCGAATGTAATTATTTGACTTTACACCAACATTTTCATAGTTTTTATCAAAGTCACGTAGCTGATTATTTTATGCATTAAAGAACAACTCATAACAATTCAGTAGCAAAAAAAAAATCTCAAGAAAGTTTTCTACTTTTTTTGTAAGAATGTTTTAAGTTGTTCAAGTGGTAAATTTTCAAAAATTCGGAAAAAAATTAATAACTCGAAAACTATAGAAAATCGCGGAACATACATGGGGGTGATTCGGGTACCCCAAGGGGTGTTCTATCTCTGGACTTTCGCTTGACACTACTTTTTGGGACACCCTGTATAAGTGGTGTTACAGTAGGTTTACCAAATCGCTTGTCAAAAATAATGTCAGTCGTTCAATCGTTCAAAATATGATAGGCGAAGCGATGTAACTTAGTTTTAACTTTATTATTAACTTAGTAGACTTTGCACGATTATTTTGCCGTTAACTGTTGATAGTTTTTCAGAGTAGATGCCCTGAGTACTGTCAATAAGGGGCTTGTTACTGTTAGGTAATCTATATTATGGCCAGTTACGAACGGGGGCAGTGGTGCCTAACCCGATTATCTTATCTCCTTTCCATTATTCTACTTCATGTGGGGTCGGCGCAACGTGTTATTCCTACTCTCTATAATATAATGTAATAATCATAATATTAGTGGACATTTCACACAACTCCATCAAGCTCTTGCTTGTATTCTTCTTCTTCTTCCTGCCCTTTTCCCACGCTATGTGGGGTCGGCACAACACGTTTTTTTCTTCCATTTCCCTCTATCATCTTTCACATAGTCCATCCATCTTTTCTTTGACCTACGTCTACCCCTGTATATATGTAGCCCCTGTACTATGGGAATCAAATATCTGATAAGTAGATTAAATTATATACTTTTTTTTGTAAATACATAAATAGAATCCTATCATATCCTACTAATATTATAAACGCGAAAGTTTGTGAGGATGTCTGGATATCTGGATGTCTGGATGTTTGTTACTCTTTCACGCTAAAACGGCTGAACGGATCTGAATGAAATTTGGCACAAATATAGATTATGGTCTGGAATAACACATAGGCTACATTTTATCCCGAAAAAATGTACGGTTCCCGTGGGATAGCGATGTTTTTGTTATTCGAGGTACCACGCGGGCGAAGCCGTGGGTGGAAGCTAGTAAATAACAACACTCAGACAAAAAAAAACATCTGTGTTCATGACACAAATGTTTATCCTGGGTGAGGATCGAACCCACAACCTACATCGCAGAAGGCAGAGCTACTACCAACTGAGCTATGATGTCGTCTTATTAAAGACACGTGCTCATCACTACAGCCTATTGTTGCCAATGGCAGCCGCAATGCCAGGTCGCTCGTTATGACACAGAAGTAATAATAGTTTCTTGGTACATCTGACCCTCAGTTTATTGGGTTGCCATAAATTTATTGCAGGCTGTGTTTCTCTAATAAATAATTCTATGTTTGTTTGTGGTACGTAATACAGTGATGATTATAGTTTTAACAGACTTCAAGCAATAAAATAATAATAATTTAAAAATATGAAAAACTAGCTTCCGCTCGCGGCGTCGCCCGCGAAGTACCTACATAAAATATAATTTATGTTCATCCTAAAAGTTCAGTAAACACATTGTTGAAAGAATTTTTCAAATCGGTCTAGTAGTTTCGGAGCCTATTCAATGCAAGCAAACCATCAAATCTTTTCTCCTTAAGATATTAGTATAGATTTGACTGCGTTTTTTGACACCTCTTTGGTTCATAGTATTTTTTACAATCACCATGTTATTTATTTTATTGGATATCTCGAGCAATTTTTAGTAAATAATAAAACATTTTCATAATAATATGGAGATAGGCTTGTAACCTGCCACCTAGGGTATACTAACTACCTGTGCAAATTGCGGGCATATGCCAAATATGATTTGAAAGTGCCTCTGACTGCCCTCTATATAATATTCTCAAAGATCCAAGTAACTAGAGATCTGAGGAGATATTTACCGAGCCTGGGGATTACAATCGTGATTATGTTTGTTGTTTTTTTCTTTTTTGATAATATAAAAAATGGTTACCCGACGGTCCCTAATAAAGTTTATTCCCGGGGTGTTGTTACTTTAAAAACTAAATTCTTTGAATCACGACTTGCCGAAATATTTTTAGGGATTATTTTTCTTTTGTGTTTACAAACTACAGACAACATTGCGATTGAGGTTTTAAGTTTTAAGTTTTTAAGTAAGCATAAAAATATGTTGTTGAAAATATTAAAAAGAAAAATCTCGTAGCAAGAATGCAAGCAACTTTTCAAACTCCAGAGAATTTTTTCAGAATTTTAACGCCCGCTTTTAATTACATTAAAGAATTCTGAAGGGGTCGTAGCGTCACTAACGTCCACCCCCGGGGTGTCAAGGGGTGGGTAATAAATCAACTCTGACTTACGAGAATTTTTATAACAGATTCCTGCGTCAAATGAGAACGGGAGAGTCAAAAATTAGTTTGCGAGACAATCCAAATTGATGAGGCGTTGGGTAGCCGCTACTTATCTGCATATTTTTTTAGAATAAACAAACATTTTCGAAATATTAGATCATCGGAATCTCTAATAATAATAATAATAGATGAAGAGTTTGTTTGGTTGAACGCGCTAATCTCAGGAACTACTGGTTTGAATTGAAAAATCTTTTTGTGTTAGATATTTCATTTATCGAGGAAGGATTTCGGTTTTATACTAGGAGCGAAGCATCAATTCAAAATGTTGCAAAAATAGGAAAAATTATAACACTTAAAACAGTGTAGACAAAGTTCACCAACGCATAGTTTTATACTAGGGAGCTGAATGAGGGTGCATTACTAGTTGTGACGGTACACTAATAAAAGAATTCCTAATATTGTACCCTTAGAGTTGAAAATTTAAGGGGTAAAAATTTGTATGAAAAACTTTATAAAAACGATGTCCATTGACTCGCTCGTCTGATATTGCTTCACCAAGCGCCGAATTAAAATCACAGCTGGGAAACAAAATTCTATTGAGTTTGAATTCAAACCGCAAAACGCTTACTGCCGCTTATTACTCAAGCCATTACCTAAAGATTGTCCATCCAGGATGTGTCCATTGCCACACATCTGCCCCTTTATGTTTCTAATATAGTCCCATTGTTGGGCACTGAGCTTTATTGTTGTTTCGAGAACACTCTTTATCAGCGGACGTGCAGAAGTCTCGACCTCTGTGTCCTTAGCACTAGTTGAGGCGTTATTTATTTATTTATTTATTATTAGGTACAAAAGCAGTTAACAAATCCAATACAGGAGAGAGTGGAACAGTTGCTAAAATATTAAAATATTAAATTTGTCAACCCTAAGATTGTACACTATCGAGACTTATCGTGTCACTAGCGAGACTTTATGATGTTCAAATAAATGAATATTGGTGGACATTTCACACAATGCCATCTAGCCCCAAAGGAAGCAAGCTAGGAACCAGATTAAAGATTCATCATGATTCTCCTGCCCTTATATCACGCTAAGTGGGGTCGGCACAACAGGTTTTCTTCTTCCACTCACTCCTATCATTCGTCAACTCTGAATCTACTCCTCTTACATTCATATCATCTTTCACACAATCAAATCACATAGCTGATAGATTCATGATACGTAATATACTTCTATTAATAAATATCGTCAACGTTCGTGGACGTTCCCCACTCTTTTGGGGCTGGTGGGGGAGGTTTATGAGAAATCTGTTTCCCACAGGCATTATTTGAGTTTATTCAGCTTGAATAGCTCTAGTCTGAGTCGTAATAAAGCCTTTAAAGAGATCTTAAATTCAGTATTAACCAAAGATGAATTACCAGCAATAATTTTACAGACATAACCCTCAAACCCCAATATTCGCATATTATTCTTGAATGATTACTGTAATCTATTCTAATATTATAAAGCTGAAAAGTTTGTTGAACGCGGTAATCTCAGAAAATTACTGGTTTGAGTTAAAAACATATTTTTGTGTTGGATAGTTCAGCAGAAGGCTATAGGCTTTATAACATCACGCTGCGACCAATAGGAGTTAAGCATCAATGAAAAATGTTGCTAATACGGGAAAAAATATATCACTTAAAACCCACAGACAAAGTTACGCGCTAGTGGATCAATATAGAACGTAGGACTTCCAGTGTGAATGTCATGTGACAAGAAGAGTGTTAGGTATGAATGTGGATGGATATAGGGGTAGAAATAAGCCAAAGAAAAGATGGATGAATTGTGTGAAAGGTGACATGGTTAAGAAAGGAGTGAGATGACGAATGATAGAGGGAAATGGAAGTAGATCACATATTGTGACCGACCCCACATAACGTGGGAAATGGGCAGAAAGATGATGATGATGATATGACTTCCAGTGTGGGGATGTCTAAAACGTCCAAAACGCTTTAGAAATGCGTTTATTAGAAGAAGCCAGCCAGGCAGGCACACAAAAGGTTCTGCAATAAAACTACAATCCTCAAAAACCTTGACATTCGTCCCTACACAGGTTGCCTTTTGTAGGGTCGCTTTTACCTCAAGGGTTGTTTGGATTTTTGGAATGTCACCAAGTGTAATTGATAGCTAGGGGATGATATTACGGGCGAACTCACATCAAAAATGTATCAAAGTTAACGACGGTACTGAAATGTTATTGTAGTCCTGTTTTGGTGAAACGACGTCAGTGACCTTGGATAATGTTTCAATAAAAGTAAATTGATAATTATTCAGCTGGAAATAAGTGAATGAACTAAACTACTTATCTAAATTTGCAGCGAGCTGAAACTTAACGGTTTCATTGTGATAAATACGTCTGGATTATTCAGAATATTTAGTTTGTTTTGTGGAATTTAATAGTTTTTAATAAAGACTGGGAGAAAGATATTATGTGAGTGCTTTCTTCTTCGACCCAAAAGTCTCTACCCAATACATTGATGCATTAAAGACATCAATGAATGGCCCAGTAGGTAATTTTCCCTGACTAAAAATATTTGATTTAAGTTCCCGTTTCAACACACTTGCCTATTCCAAATTTATGGGGCTGAAAGTGTTGTTGTGAAATGTCCAACAATATATTTAATATTTATTTATCATTATCATTAAATTATTTTCGAACGGAAAAGTCCATTGATGCACGACTGGATTCGAACACACGAACAGGTTCGGAAGACGGGGCTACTACCACTAGACCACAACTATAATACATCAATGTGTAGTTAAGTATAAGTAAATAACTCTTTGATGGGTGTGTAGCAATTAATATAGGTGTGGACAAGGTGTGTTGTGTACCTACGAGTACATACAGTTTCAGTCAGAGTAACTGCATGGGTGACGATAGGGTATAATATTTCCTTTGTGTCTCAAGCAAATTGTCTGAGCTGTTCATGGCCTTTGAGTTTCGGTGCCGTTTCCTGGAGCTTAGGCAAGGAAGGAGTAGATTTAACATATTTTCTGAAGATCTATTTGTGGTTATTTCTTGGATGAGATCTACCACAATAACTATCTACGCGTCGGCGTAGTTACTATCCGATGTTAATTACGATCAGTCTTCTTCTACTTCTTCGTATTATGTCGCTCGTTCTTTCGAACCATTGTAAAGAGAGGATTTAAGTGTGCCTTTCTTCTACTTGACAAATTGTCCTCCACCTTTTTAGCTTTTACGACATGCCCGTTTTATGCCCCTCACGATGTTTTGCTTCATCGTTTTTAATTTACGGAACAGAAAAATCCATTGTTGCACGCCTAGAATCATACCCACAACCTTAGGATCAGAAGGCGGAGTAACAACCACTAGATCACCAGGAGAACGCCAGTGTCATTAAGAGCTACCGAAGTTCGGAGGGAGTTTTGAGGAGTTTTTCGGAGGAGTTTTGACTATAAAAAGTCAGCCGAAACGTTTCATCTTATCGTGTTTTAGACTTTCGTTACTAAGTGCTGTGGGAAAAAACTTACCCACAGCACTTACAAATTACATAAAAAAATTAAACTGAATCCCAAATTCATTTGCAGCGTTAACCAAATTTGCAATTTCACTGAACATTTGTAGTTCTCTGTCCATGATGTTGCGTGTCTGCCAATTCCAGTCTCTGGACGATGATATTGATGCCCGCGCCATCATATTGCGGATGTCGCTACTAATTGTGTAATATCGCTGCTAATTTCTCCAACTACCTACGTATAGCGACGATGTGATTTAGTGTACACCAGGGCTGTATTTGAGAGTAACTATAGATTGGCATTTCATAGACTACCTTGATAGATTGTTACGTATTAGATAACCTAATTAGATTTAGATAATAAGTAATAATTCAGTACTTGCAGTACCCCAGCGCCGCTCATGTTTGTACCGATAAGGTTGGATTTGACAACTTCTGGTACCTAATTATCCTCAGAATAATATAAATTCAAATGCAAATGAAATGTCAGTTTACTCTGAATAAATAAATGGATAAGAAAATGAATATTAAGTTGCTTACAATCAGGATTGGGTTTCATAAAATTTAGTAATTTCATGAAAATATAATTTAGCACTGCAATCCCAAAGTGACATGTTTAATTTCTAGTTACTTATCTAGTTATATCGTGATGGTTTTTTCGTACAAACTGTAAACCCCGCGCTGCACCACTTAAGGGGAAGTTAATAGACCTCTAGAAAGAAATTTACGCTCTAATCAACTCTTGTTCAGGGTACGTTGTTTGTCGGAGTGTCGTACAATTCTAATTAGAAAATTTCAGCCATATACAGTGCCATTAATATAACATAGTTAGTGTCGTTACCTCGATGGCTGTGTGTAATTTGGACCGCCGCTGGGTGCATTTTGGCCATTTGCATTTTATGGTCCGCGCTGGACTCGACGCGCGGGTACGAGCCCGATACGTGATGAATTGGAATTAGGCCAGATTGTTGGATATTGTAATGGATATGTGCTATCGTTTTACACAGGTGGTTCTTCTCAATTTATTTTTGTCTTTATTAAAAAAAAATGTTTAAACTTGATTAAAGAGATCATCTTTCAAACTGATAGCATGAAGATGGAGCTTGAAAAGTTTGGTTGATAATAAGTTATTCACGAAGGATACATTTAAAATTAACTAATATTTTACGAGATAACTAATATTGTTTGGTGTGAATAATGACGAATAGTGAGAACAATGACGAAAACGTTGAGATCCTTGCCAGTTTCCTAACGATATTTTCCTTCATCATGAGGCAGGGGTTGCTACCACTACACCTCGTGGGACGATTATGAATCTTTGCATACAATCAATGTCAATACGTTTTCATTGTAATCAAGTGATTTGGTATGACATAAGAGTGTTTATTCAATCAATTTGAGCCAGTTTTGATAAATGTTGATTGTATCAGAGTTCCGTAATCGCACTACAGGTTATCATCTTGCTCGTGCGTTTGTATCGATATACTTAGTCGCACTGCCGGTTTGCTGTATACCTTCGCCCAAGTATCTACGATTCTAGATCGCTACAAAAGGTTCCCGTAGACCCCCTTAGGGAAATTGAGCTCGTATCTATCATATGAACCGGTCTCTTACCTCTCTGAGCTGGTTGAACCTTGGCATTCCGTAAGCCGTTGCGAATGAGATGAGTGCGTCTCAAGCACGACTTGCGGTGACCGTGATGACTGAAACAGCTGCGGTCGGCATCTTGTCAAGTGTTCTGCGCAGTTAGCTCTACGCATTAGTAACCCTCCACACAATTACCGAAGTGGTGTTTTGTACCGTGTTTATAAAGACAACGTCTATGCCACGTGATTATAAAAATAGCACTTATAATGCGAAGCTTAGTCCTAATATTATAAACGGGAAAGTTTGTATGTTTGTTACTCTTTCACGCTGAAACGGCCGTGGGATAGATTTGTTTTTTGTTTTTCAAGGTACCACGTGGGCGAAACTGTAGCTAGTATTCTTTATGTTGCGATGGATTTAGGGCTTTTTCTGTCACGGGCCACGGGAATTCTAACTACTTCGCAAAACTATGGTATATGCCAAATATAAAGTTTTGCCTTTTAATGCCAGCCTTAAGAGAAAAACGTAAATATAAATCAAGGGTCCGCTCTACAACAATCTCTTGTGGTAGAACTGGATTCAAAACCACGTCCTTAGGATCGGAAGGCGGAGCCACCACTAGACCACGATGGCTCTATTAAATAGTATTAAAATAATGTTGCATGTTATCGCAATTTACGATGCGCTTCATCTGCATTTTACAAGACTATCACAGTATAGACATGACCCGCCGCCGCGCTCAAACATTAATACCTACATCCTCAATTTGTTTCAACTAACTTCTTAGCTCAGACCGACGGGAATGACACATACTTAAACCCACAGTTCACTTACAAACGGCTGTTTAACTATAAACGGATTGTGGAGTGACTGACAATAACAGTAGATTGATCCTACTAATATTATAAACGCGAAAGTTTGTAAGAATGTATGGATGGATGGATGAATGTATGTTTGTTACTCTTTCACGCTAAAACGGCTGAACGGATCTGAATGAAATTTGGCACAGATATAGATTATGGTCTGGAATAACACATAGGCTACATTTTATCCCGAAAAAATGTACGGTTCCCACGGGATAGGTTGTTTTTGTTTTTCACGCGGGCAAAGCCGCGGGCAGAAGCTAGTATACGATAATGTAGTTTGGGCTATCAACTAAAGTATAGGTTATGTACTTAGGTTATTGTTCTTTTTTAATTTTAACTTGCTAAGAACATAATTCATAAAATACATCCTATGAGCAATGGAGAGTGGGTTAATTAGTTTTAAAAACCTTACCCAAACGAAACCTTTAAAGAGTTTAATTAATCTTTTTTTTAAACAAACATTTGCTAGTCGTGCACCCGAGTTTATCTTTATGAATAATATTAACAAAGTAAACTGTTGAAGACATAACCTCCAGTGGTTGTTGCCGTCGGGTAAAATTTTCACGTAATCAAACCATAAAAATTGTTCACACTTACATAAAATTTGTTTTAAACTTTCAGCAAAACTGGATTTCCTACGAAGAGCGAATTCTCGCTGTAACCTAAAACATGTTTTATCTCTATCTACCTTCATAAACAAAACTCAAGTGTGAATAGGGTTGCCAGCTAGAAAAGATGGGTGATTTTGTTAACTAGAAAAAGTATTGATATTTTTTAAAGTTTTCATTTTATAGTTACATTTGTCAATAATCTTTTCAAAATAATTTAAAAAAACAATCAAAAATAGTAAGTACTTAATAAAATTATACCTAAGCATACCGTAAATGATGAAGAAATGCGTGACCTTAGTTTAATTACGTTATTTCCAAAGTATGTAGATGAAGCAGACTAGAATCACCTACTGAGAAGCGACACTTATTTGACAGCGGGTGTTGGTAGCTTGTTTTTATATTAGTACAGCTTGTTTAAAAAACAGATACTTTGTTTTGTTTTTTTTATCTTCTTTTATTTTCCTGTATGTGTCCGTGTCTCAATAAAAATCTATTCTATTCTATATATTAAGCATCTACAACTCTTCTCGTTGAGAAACATTAATTTGTGACATTGACACTTGTAGCGACAAAACACATGGCGATGTCACTACAAATGTTTCTTAGATTCCGAAGAGAAAGACGATTTCTACGGTGTTTGCGAGACGGTCAGTTTATATAAAACAACCAACCCTAACTGCACAACATTTTCCCTACAATGTAGAGTGGAGTGTGGAAGGGTTGGCTCGCCAATGTCGTGAGCGTATAATGTCGTTGTTTTATTTGTACTGATTATATCAACAGAACTAAAAGTTGTATAGACTGTATATGCATTAGGTTAAGCTGGTTCGTTACTTAGAAACATGTGTTCTTATACTGTTTCTTAGAACAATTTTCATAGGATGAAACTGGAATAAACTTTCTAGGTATCAGGCCTGGTTTCCACCAAAGCAAAGAAGAGAAGGTGAGAGGAGATGTGTTTGAATAATCCTATCAGATTTCGTTATTTTCACATCTCTTCTTCGCTTAGCTTCGATGGAAATGGATTAAGCGGAGAGGAGAGATGTCTTATTTTCTATAGAATTTTGTGCGGCGAACAAGCAAGCGGCGCGGCAAAGAGGAGAAATGTCTGGTAGGGCGGCTCACTGACACTCGGCTAGCTCACATCTCCAATCAATAACTCTCTCTCTCCGCTACACTTCTTCTCACCGCTTCGGTGGAACCTGCCAGCTTTACAGCACATCTCCTCTCATCTCCTCTTTTCTCTGCTTTGGTGAAAACCGGGTCTTAACAGGTTATTTTGGTCAATTCCACAAGCGAAGTGCCATATCGCAGTATGTTTTGAGTCAAAAATCGCCATCAAGAACAGAACATTATTTTGAAGGTCTTGGAATCGAACCCACTTTCGCATGTCCCCTGGTCACTTACCACGCCACAGAAGTTGAAGAACCAAGCAATGTCATTATAGGTCAACGAACACCGATGTTGTTGACAAACCAGTCTAACGGCCGGAGCTAGCATTGCACAACATTGCGGTCGACCTGTTCTAAGGTTATAGAAGCTGTCTTGTGATTGATTTTATTCAACTCATTATTTCTCTTTGTCAACTCAACCAGTACCTTTAATCCCTTTTTTAAGTGTTCTCATGACACTCAATATACAAGCTTGGGTCTTATCGACATCCCTTTTTGTATTCAGTAACTTATATTTTCATGAAACCAATTTGTTTTCTTCTTTACTTTATGATTGATTTGACAAACCTCTGGCATAATTATTCTCAGAATTATAATGTCAAATGCAAGTAAAATATCAGTTTACTCTTCGATGACTAAGATTGATTATGGGGATAGTGTTTAAAGTAGTATGGTCGAATCCGCCCTTAATAGATATATTACAATTACATTATTCTGTCCGGTGTGTTGTCTTTATTATATCAGACTGTTTTAAATGACAAAATCCTATTCTTTTATGTAAAACACATTAAAATCAGGTACATAAAAGAATGGGTCAGCATGTTTTTCCGGCAAAAATTTTAGTAGAAGATCGTGACGGGGCTCAATTTATCAGACCTTTCAATACATCAGTCCGTCCCTTAATACTATTAAATTGATGACTCCCCGTACCCCAAACTGGGTCACGAACTAATGCAACAGATACGTACGAAGATGATCAGTTGACTCGATGGCACGAGAAGGTCGCCTTGCAATATTATGATGATTTTATGTAAGTGGATTAGGTCAATTGTGTTCTTCTGCATTGTTCACGAAATAGAGGTTTCATCCAGAAGATGTCTGGTGATAGCATCCGATACGCTCAAAAGGTAATTTGAACGCGATAAATACCCGTATAATACTAATAATAATGTGTTCAGATCGCGTAAGTTTAAAGTACGTATCCGATACGCTGCCTGAAGATGTGATAAACTACCCCAAACTTTAAAAAGTCTTAGCTCGATTCACAAATTTGATACTGAACTTGAAAGTATTGTAATAGAACATTGGACAATCTCATGATTTTGTTACTATATTATTTTTTTTCAAATTGCGAAGCGAAGAAGAAGAGTAATGTGTTTCGGTTGTATGTGAGTTTGTTTGTATGTCGCTGCAGCTCAAACAGCTGGACAGATTTTCACAAATTAATCATCATCATCGTCATCTTCCTGCCCTTATCCCACGATTAATCTCATTCATTATTAATTATTAATTATTAATCTTATCCTTGTTTATTTTTATTATTCTTATTAATTTGTGAAAATTAATAAGAATAATAAAAAAGAATAAAATAACTTTATTTGTTCGATTAGACTCACACATAAAAAACACAAAAAAACTTATAAGTTTAAACAACTTAATAAGTCTAAAATAAACAAAAAGAGGAGTCGTTGGTTTCGTCTGGATCACAAAGAGTGACATAGGCTTTACAAAATTTAAAAATATCTAATAATGCAGCTATAAAAAAATATTTTCAATTACGTTTGGTAGTTTATTTTTAAATTGTATACTTTATGCTAAACAACTATTCTCATGTTAGTTACTGTGTCTTTTTTTGTGAATAAAATATTTAAACTTAAGATGTGACCTCGATCAAAATCTATTTAAAGATCTTATAATAACCAGTCTGGAAAATGAAAGTGTGACTAAGAGGCTCCTTTATTTATATTTACTCCTTTCATGTTTACTGAAAGATAAAAGCAATACACATCTTTACATAATGCCGGTGACATACTCACCTACTAACGTTACTTTGCCTCTTTTGTTTTGTAATCTCATCTATGCCTTAATGTCCTGTGTAATATAAACTTCTATTCATTCTATTAATAAATGTACTACACGCTTTTAATTGATGATCCACGAGCATCAAGCAATATCAATCCAATAGCAGCATACCGTGGACAATGGCATATGCAAAGAGAGGCATAGGCCTGCTGCTGGGCATCATACCATTGCTGGGTATAGACCCAGCAGTGGGTGAAGTCGTGCTGCGGATGATGATGATGATGAGCATCAAGCACTGTCCTATGTAATCGGACAAAATTTGCTTCACCAGTTCCAATCGGAAAGATATTTATTTAAATTACATAAATTATTGTATCTATACTAATATTATAAAGAGGAAAGTTTTGTATTTTTGTATTTTTGTTTGTAACAAATAAGCTCAAAAACTACTGGTCTGATTTCAAAAATTCTTTCCCCGTTAGAATGTTACGTTATCTCTGAGTAACATAGGCTATATTTTATGTAGGTACCTCGCGAGCAAAGCTGTGAACGGAAGCTAGTATCAAATAAAATCGGCGCTGGGAGAACCTTACTATTTACTTCTTTTGCTCCGCAAAACTTAAACCTTACCAGATAACTTTGATCAAACAGAACACATTGCAGTTTAAAACACACGTGAAAGTTTTGTCCGAATGCTAAAGTATTTTATACCTACTCGTATGCAGTGTGAAATGTTACCTGTGCCCATAACACTACTATCTATACTTCTATACTAATATTATAAAGAGGAAAACTTTGATTGTTTGTTTGTTTGTTTGAAATGAATAGGCTCCGAAACTACTGAACCAATTTGAAAAATTCTTTCACCAATGTGTAGAATGAACTTTCAGGATGAACATAGGCTATATTTTATGTAGGTACTTCGCGGGCGACGCCGCGTGCAGAAGCTAGTCTGAAATAATTTGGTATTCCGTCGACAAAATTATATTCCCATACTGAAGTCCAAAACTTTTGCTGTGGGTACAGTAGTGAGTAAAAACATAATTGGTGTTCGCAATGTAATGAGATTACATTCAAATCGGATGGTTTCCGATTGGATTTCTGTTTTTGCGTCGATTTCTGATAATCCGTGCTAGCTGATTAAGGCAATTTGCAATAGCTTTACCACAAACTAACCACTAACTGTAGAGTGCACAGCATTAGATTGACGTCACGAAATATCGCGACAAGCGTTCAGGAGGCAATCTTACTCATCACTCTCCATTTAAATGTTCTCGGATCAATGTAGGAAAACCGACCCATTGATTCTGCAAAATAAATCATTAGTATATTTTTAAAGTTACGCGATCAGAACATTTTATTATTAGGATTAAATGGGTATTTACCCGTGACCACGCACGACAGTGTGTAAACCTGTCGAAACGTCGGGAAAATAGGTAAATACTAATAACGATTAATCATAAGTTTACTGCATGGTTGAGTTGCGAAGGGACATCCAATAGCCTAAGAGATAACGTAAGCGTGGGAAATTATTATGTTAGGTTTACACTATTCCAGTCTTTAGGAAAGTGCTTTAGCTAGTAAAACGCTTTGATACTGGCTTTAGCAGTACCTACTTGCCTTTTAACTACAATCAAAAAAGATTGGTTTTTATTTTTAACCCCCGACGCAAAAAGAGAGGTGTGTCATAAGTTTAACGTGTCTCTCTGTGTATCTGTCAGTGGTATCGTAGCTCCCAAACGGATGAACCGATTTTCTTTTGTTCTTTTTTATTTCAAGTGAGACCCTCCCGCGCCCGCCCCATTCTCCGTGCGACACTATTCTTGTTATTCGCTGTGTGTAAGCCGATTTGGTGAGAACTTTAGGAGAGTGCATTATGAAGAGCTGGAGAAGACCCGCTGAAATGACATTCCACTGGCAGAAATGTAAACGTTAGAGCACTTACCTTTCAAGTTGCACTAAAACGCTTAGTAGAAATCTATATACCTATATGTTTAAAAGAAAGTCGTGTTAGTTACACTATTTATAACTCAAGAACGACTGAACCAATTTGGCTGAAAATTGGTGGGGAGGTAGCTTAGAGACGGACAAAGGATACTTTTTAACTTGTTCGAAAAAAAAAAGGCTTGACCAGTTTTTATGATTTTGGTGTTTTTACATTTGTCTTCGTCCTGTACGTCGATTCTGTAAAATTCAAACATCAACTGAATAGAACGAAGTTCTTTATCGCGCGTTGCGAAAGGGGGCTAGACGGAAAAAAATCTCACGAAAAGTTGAAACGACACTTTTTGCTATAGTTGTAAGCCGTGCGGCGTGCGCGTGTTTCTCTGTCTGTCTCTCTCTCTATCTCATAGAAAGCAAGGAAAGGAACTTCATTTCATCCGGGTGTCCCTTGACACCTCTCAAGTTTTTTTTGTTGTAAACGAACACCTACATAAGGGATGACCTAATAAACGCCTCAAATAAAAGTATCAATTTTCTTCCTCACGATTGACACGTTAGAATGAAAGGACTTTGATTCATTTGATGATTGATGTATCCTTCATGTTTTATTTCTTCGTAAAGTTACATAAATACTAGGACATAATAGAAAATGCGTGCGGCATGCGTTTACGCGGGTTACACAATAGATACAACTCACATTGCATAGTCACTCGGCCCGTGTTTTGTGTTCTAGTTGTCTACACAACGCACGTGCCACGTAATGTAGGCTGACTGTACTATGAATAATGTTTGCTTTCCTACAAATGTAATCCTACAATAAAAAAATTATCGTATTTATTGCTAAACTTATTAAACCCGACAGAACGTAACTGAAAATAGATTATTACAGCCGCTTTATTAGATTTTTTGACCATTTTTATAGCATACTAGCTTCCGCACGCGGCTTTGCTTGCGAGTTACCTACAAAAAATATAGCCTATGTTACTCAGGGCTAATGTAGCATTCTAATGGTAAAATATTTTTTGAAATCGGAACAGTAGTTTTTGGTTTATTCGTTACAAACAAAAATACAAAAATACCAAACTTTTCTTCTTTCCTTTTTCTAAAAATTTAATCTAGCTACTCGTAGATCGATTTAACACCCCTGAAACCCCTGCATACTCAATTTCATGAAAATCGTTGGAGCCGTTTCCGAGATTCAGATTATATATGTACTTACTCGTATATATGTACTTATATACATAGGTACTCGTATATACAAGAATTGCTCGTTTAAAGGTATAAGATATGATAATTTTACAGACCCAGTCACGGAATAATAAAAGTAATCTAACGCGTACGTAGTCGCGGGTATCAGCTAGTAAATAATAAAATGTGTAGTAAATAAAAATGGCACCTGTAATATACTTTAACAGAGGCTCGAGTAAAGTGGCAGTAAGAGGGCCGGCGGTGCGTGAATTCACTCTTTCCTTACGTAATTATCACGGTGGTTCCCGATGCTGATTAATCTTTTAGTACGAGGGATAGGCAGCAGCGATCTTTAGATTTGTTGCCAAAATATCTTAGTACATTAAGTAAAATAAAATCTCTTTATTTCGAATAACAATGGATTCATATACATACATATTTAAAACACTAACAAAAATACAAAAGAGAATAGTGAGTATTACAGATATTTAAAAATTGAATCTAACCTACATGTATTTCGTTATTGATTTGACAACATTTAATAACCGAATTTAACTAATATTTATTGCAAGAAATTAAAAAAACCCGACTGAACGTAACTGAAAAATAGATTTTAACAGGCGCCATATTATATTTTTGACATTTTGTATAACCTATATCACTCTTGTCATCCAGACGAATCTAAGAACACCTCATTTGTCAAAATCCTTCCAGCCGTTCGGGCTTGAGCGACAGACAAAGAAACTCACATACATACAAACAAACATACATACATACACCCCAAATACCACTGTCCCACCAGTGGGTAAAATTAGTGGGACCACGAGTCGCGACCCACATTATCCTCCTTCGCTTCACAGTCTGATAAAAAAGGCTTTCAATTCGGTTGAAAGTTTTATTTAGTGCAAAAACATTTTAACTTCTAGTAAACAATGAAAACTATCTTATATCTTGCACCAAGTTAATTAAGTCGGAAGAAAGTGTACCTACCAATGGGCCAGTGTGGCACGCGCTCCGTATTCTATAGACATGGTGTCTCGCACGCAATAACACAGTGGACACGGTAGTGAAACCACGCGTAAAACCTACGTCCGCGATCGATCTAAAGATAGCCAAACTGAACCAGATCGGAGCCCGAGATGCTGGCGGCATAACGACGTTGATAACTTGACTTTGGCTCTGCTAAAGCCTTTTCAATTATACTTTTTGCTCACTGATTATTGAATTGTTTTGTTTATTGACATTTTGTATTATTGATTTACATATATAAGTATTTACATGAACATTCTGTTGTATTAATGTAATATTATATTTTATTATAAATTTATGATAAAAATCAAATTGAGGACGTTTTGCTCCCATGACGTTATACGTTATAGACGGTTAACCAACCAACATATAGCTCTGCAAACTACCTGGGGCCTTACCACGAAGTCTTCCCGAACGATTCCGTTTTGAAAACGTCACAATTGTAGCTTGAAGTAACACTACTTCAATAAAATTTACATGTCATGGATCGAAATAACAATGTAATATTAATTCGGTAATTTATTATGAACTCATGGTGAGGCTCCATATCTGTATTCATGCAGATACGTCGAGCCAAACATAAGACAGCAAGACCCAAGAGATCGCTTAGAGAGATGTCTATCCCAGTTTTATTGGTTGATAATCTCACTCATAAAAACTTACACGTGAATCACGTCACGTAACTCAAGGCTTTGTTCAAAACAATCTGCCTACACTTGTGTCACTTCAAAGCTATTTATCTTAGGAAGTTCCAAGACTTAATTAACTGAGTGGTTAACAATGTTCCACGCATTTGACGTGTACCCCAAAGTGTACGGTATGAAAGTGTTGCCGTTTGTTTTGTATTCTTCGCGTCGCACGCACGTGGTGACGTTGGCAACACTGGGGACACGGTAATGACGTAACGGTTTTAATTAATCAATATCTACACGAAAATAATTAATGAATAAGAGGAAGTCTGAAAGTGGTGATTGAAAAGATGAGGAGTTAATAGGTTATAATAATAAAATAATAAATAATAATATACGAGTATAACGGTTATAATAAATAGGTTAGCGTGGTATGGATGGTCATTTTATGAGGGATGAATGTCATGTGACGAGGAGAGTGTTAGGTAATGTGGATATGGATACAGGGGTAGAGGTAGGCCAAAAAAAAGATGGATGGACTGTGTGAAAGATGACATGGGTAAGAAAGGAGTGAGTACTGAGATGCCGAATAATAGAGTGAAATGGAAAGAGATCATGTTGTGCCGACCCCACATAACGTGGGAAAGGAAGATGATGATGATTATCTACATCACGAAAATTACCCGTTTATGGGGTAAAACCGTAAAATAAGGGTTACTGATATGACGTGGATCTTTAAAATAATCTATTTCTATTCGAGGTTCTTCAAGCAACAATGAATCCTACTAATATTAAAAACGCGTAAGAATGTATGGATGTATGTTTGTTACTCTTTCACGCTGAAACAGCTGAACGGATCTGGATGAAATTTGGCACAGATATATAGATTATAGTCTAGAATAGCACATAGGCTTTTTATCCCGGAAAATGTACGGTTCCCGTGGGATAGATTTGTTTTTGTTTTTCAAAGTACCACGCGGGTGAAGCCGTGGGTGGAAGATAGCTAGAATTATTATATCCTACTAATATTATGAACGTGAAAGTTTGTATATGTTTGTTACTCATTCACGCTGAAACGACTGAACGGATCTGGATGAAATTTGGCACAGATATAGATTATACTCTAAAATAGCACATAGGCTATAATTTTACAAGGTACTACGCAAGCGAAGCCGCAAGCAGAAGCTAATCAGATTATAATCGGATCTTGAAGATTGTACGGTCAATTTCCCTGGAACAGGTGAACTGGCTAATAATTACTAGTTACCAGACGACGGTTCGCCTGTTGGGTTTATCAGCGCAGTGACTCGCGCCATTTGATGTCCTCTCGCTCACTCGACCGGGACTAATGAGGTTGCTATCTGATTTTAAGCTTCACCCAAACCGAATGAGGAACTGTATGTTGGACGCTGTATACCTACCTACGCAGCGCGTCAGTGATGTTATACTGAATAGTGATCACGTGGTTGAAGAATCGTGGAAGATCGCTTTGAATGGTTATGTATATTGATCTATGATAGAACACGGCACTTCAGGTGCTTGTATTTCAAATGAGAACTAGATTTAGAAAGAAAAACGTAGTTTGTAAAATTTCAAGTTTCGATCTATGTAGTACTAGCTTCCGCCCGCTTCTTCAATCGCGTGGTACTTTGTTAAATAGCCTTTGTGTAAGCTATATTTTTGTAAAGTTTCATCAAAATCCATTCAGTAGTTTTTGCGTGAAAGAGTAACAAACATACATCCATACATTCTTACAAACTTTTAACGTTCATAATATTAGTAGGATTAGTAGGACTGTTGCAAGTCTATAAAGTTACTGTAGCTGTTATAATCAAGTGATCTGTATACTTGTTTGCAGGTTTGTACGTATAAAAAAAATACTTTTAAGTGGCTATTATAACTAGCACTGGTAATAAAGCAACATTAAGCAACTCTACAATATTGAAATAAGGATGTCTGTCGCCATACAGCAATCGCCCGTGAAATGACGCGTGGCGTACTTCAAACTGCTGAAATGACGCGTGGCGGGCACTGCTCGCCCATTGCCCCAACCACAGTCCGGCTCAGAGTGTCCCACAGACGTTTGGACCGGAGTAAATTGCTCGTATAATGTACCAAAACGTCTTATTTGGAAGTATAGACTTCACAAACATAATATAGACTAGCTCTTTAGGCTACATTCGGGACTAAATGATTTGATTGAGAAACAATTTCAAAATAAATATATGATTAAGGTTTTTTGAGTTAACGCGAAAATTATAAACACACATCGATAAGTATCAAATATGGTACGACCTTCTGAAATTTGGAAGGCATCTGCCTTTCAGTGTTTAGAAATGCCCAAAAAGCAATCCTCAAATTTTCATCTTTAGATCTAGTAGTTCGTTTCTCAGAAAAAATACCTATTTGCAAGAAGTTCGCGGTATAATCTTCAACTTTGAACAATGGTTTAAAAACAAACCAATTAGTAAGTACACAGTTCATAGTCATTGCAGTTTACTTTAATAGCCTCAGATTAATAGACAAGAGCACGCTTGGCTCGTGGCCTAACAACTTCCTGCCGCGCTCACGCGAACCTTATTTGCACAGGATGCTGTTAGGCACTTGTTTCGGCCTTACCAGCATACATATAAGAATAAGAATAAGAATAAGAATTTATTTGTCCAAAAAACGCACACAGGGAAAAAAAAAAAAAAAATTAAGTAAGTAATACAAAATCAGCTAAAGAAAATAATAATACTAATACCTAATGACATCTTAAATAATTAAATAAAAAATTAGGAAGATAATATAAGTACTAACATGCAAATAAAATTTAAAAATAGAACTACCCACCTACAATCCTTCCCTGCATGTGCAGTTGAACGGGTCCAGCCTCAGCTGAATGCCACTACCGCGCGTCGCACAGTAGTGACGCTGTTTTTCAGTCTGAACCACAGTAACAACACGAGACGAGAAAAAACACATATACATTATCCTATTGTGTACATATAAACAAATAAAGCAGATAAAAAAAAAAAGTACTAAATATAGTGTGTAATGTAAATATTATAATAAATATAATAAGATAAATAAATAAACATTCATAAGATAATATTAATTGGTATTCAAATGGAATAATATTCGGTAGGTATCAATTTGAAAAGGTACCTAAGGATAAATAAGTGGAGGCTGATAAACCGATTATAAGCTTTTTTGAATTGCGAGCAAGATTTTCTTAAGGTTAGATCTAAAAGTGAGTAATGATTTGAGGGAGCGTAGGGGTGGAGGCAAATTATTCCAGCAGCTAGTAGCTGCGTAGCGGAACGAACCTCAAAAAGCAACGGTTCTGTGCTTCTGTGTGAGTAAGACCAGAGCGCGTGATCTGCTCGTATACCGAGAATCATCTTTGACTTTGTCACGCGCCCATTCAAGTTTGGAGAATAGGTAAGGAGGCGACTCATTTTTGATGACGCCAAATAAGAGGCTTGCCAAGTGCAAATCCCGACGCGCCTTCATCTTCAACAAGCTCGAGGAGTTGAGGTAAGGTGTCACATGCGTTCGTGGCGGAATGTGAAAACAAAAACGCGCGCAGGCATTCTGAACTCGCTGTACCAACTTCTCAGTTCGATTAAGTAGACACGGACCATATACTACATCGCAATAATTTAACTTAGAGAGAATAAGAGATTCACATAGAGTAATTCGCACCGCCTCACTGAGGAAAGGACGAATTTTGTACAAAGTTTTAAGTCTATAAAAACAGTTACGAACACTTTCCGCCACCTGACTTTCAAATTTGAGTTGAGCATCAATTATTAGCCCCAGACTTTTTGCCTCAGGAACTCGCTCCACCTGCTCACCACCCACCACCACTTGGATGTTTTTATTATCAAGTTTATGTAGATTTTTCTTAGAGCCCGTTAGAATATATTGTGATTTTTTTGGATTCAGTATTAGAGAATTAGAGACTGACCATTTATAAATTCGATCTAAATCGCAATTCAACTCACTCATAGCAATGGCCCAATCGTCCGGCAAAAAAGAGTGGTATAGTTGTAGGTCATCTGCGTATAGGTGGAATTTGCAGTAAGCAATATCTCTTACAATATCTGCACTGTAAAGAATGAACAGAATTGGTCCAAGAATTGACCCTTGAGGAACTCCCCGAGGAACTGATTGAAGCGCAGACCTAACATTTTTACCATCAGCCATTCTCAATTCCACACACTGCTTTCTACCACTGAGAAAGCTATTGAACCACTTAATAGCTAATGGGTCAAAGCCATAAAATGCTAGCTTTGATAAAAGCAGTGATGTGTTAATTGAGTCGAATGCCCGGGAAAAATCCAGGAGGACCAGTGAACTGCACTTGCCCTGATCTTGAGCCAACAACAAGTTGTCGACAACATCCAGCAGTGCAGTTGCAGTACTGTGGCCTTGGCGGAATCCTGATTGGAACTGAGGCAGGATATTTTGGTTTTCCAAATACTTAACAAGTTGCAAGCTAATCACCTTCTCCAGAACTTTAGACAAACAAGGAAGTAGGCTTATCGGTCTGAGATCACTGACTGAAACAGGCGCGCTTTTCTTCGGTATGGGCTTAATAACTGCCATCTTCCAGCACTCTGGGAATGTTCCACTAGTAATAGAACTATTAATAATAGCTGTAATAGCTTGCAAAGATTGTGGCAGCGTTAAAATAAGCATATCCAGACTTATGCCGTCGATACCCTGTGCATTTGATTTAAGGTTCTGGATAATTTTAAAAACCACACTCTCACTGATTGGGCTTAAGGTGAAGGTTTCTGAGTCATACCGATGATATTCAAAATAAGTTAATAATGAGATATCAGTCGAATCCTCACCAGGCACGTTAAGGAAATGAGTGTTAATAATATCCGGATCAACAAAATGGGGGGGAAGCTCGGAAGCCTGTTTTTTATCGGGTAATATGTTAGTTTTTAGGTTCTTCCAGAGTTTTTTTGAGTTTTTTATGTGAGAATTGATTTGATGAGTGAAAAAAGCAGTCTTTTCACTCTGAATAGCTGACAAAACGATATGCTTCATGTCTCTGTAACAACCTCTCAAGATTTCACAGTTCTGGTACTTGGATCTTTTATGGTAGTCATCCCTTATCTTGATCATATTTTTCACAGTATCCGTAATCCACGGATGAGGAGGCCTTTTAAACTTACTAGTTTTTAGCGGCGCGTGCAAGTCGAATAGTACTTTGACAGTAATTGTAAAGTCAGAAGCCAAAATATTTGTCTCCAAGGGAAGGAGGAAATGGGCCCAGTTCACTGACTCTAGGTCATTTACAAATAGATCCATTAAAATGTTTTTTAAAGGCCTGTAAGTAACGAACCGAGGGCTGGGCTTTTCTTTTTTAATACAAAATTCAACCAAAATCATAGCATGCGCTCCTAGGACCGGCTTGTAAATGACTAATAAGTTAATTACCTTGGCATCAGAGCACACGAGGTCAATCAGAGTTTGACTATGGGAGGTAAAGTGTGTAGGCTCATTGATATATTGCTTAAGCTCCAAGTAGTCTATAAAATTTTGTAACAGTTTAGTTTTGTTATCGCTCGGCGACAGCATGTTAATGTTTAAGTCACCAAGTAAAATTATATTATCACAATTTAAGAAGGAAGACATTGAATCAGTTAATGCATCTAATAGTGTATCTACCTGTAACCATTGAGGTCTGTATGCCGTGCCAATCAAAATATTTTTGCCACAGGCACTCAGTTTCAACCACATCTGATCTACTGTAGGTACAACAGGATGAGAAACAACCTGTGCCCTCAGACCCCTTTTAACGTAGAACGCAACACCTCCACCTCGTCCATCTTTTACATGTTCAGGCCTTGAAGATAGATAAAATCGATACCCTGGAAGTTTAGGTGCGCAGTCCTCTTGACCAGGTCTCAACCATGATTCATTAATGGCCATTACGTCAGGGCTCAAGTTATCCATGGCGACAATAAACTCATCGTGACCTGTATTTAGCGAGCACGCGTTAAAAAGACCAACTTTGAGATTTAATTTAGGAGATTTTAAAGTGATGTGAAATAGCCTGAATACAAGGCAGTTTTGTTAATAAAAATATGTTGTATGATAAATTAGACATTAGATTGTTAAAAACTTTGATACCAAAGTAGTGATTTATATATAATATAATAACATATAACACTAAGTAATATAATACTAAACATAATAACATAGTATAAGTATAACATAATATACTTCTTCCTGCCCTTTTCCCACGTTATGTGGAGGTGGGACAGTAGTGATCTTCTTCCATTTCCCTCTGTCATTCGTCATCCAGTACTCCCTTTCTTACGAATCTCATCTTAGTCAGTCCATCTATCTTTTCTTTGGCCTACCTCTACCCCGGCATCCATCCACTCAGTTGGTAGTTGCTCTGCCTTCTGCGTTGTAACCACCCGTATAAGAGCTGTAATTATTTTAGACCTCTACTTCTTTCTACTAGATATTAGAAGTAGTAACTTTTTTCTTTAATTGACGGCCTCACAGCTCAGTTGGTAGTAGCTCTGCCTTCTGCGCTGTAGGCTCGATCCCCACCCAGGATAAACATTTGTGTGATGTTTCTTCTGTGCCTGAGTGTTATTATCAATTCTATGTATGTATTAACAAAAAAAATATATAATTACTTAGTCTATCAGCTATCCGGTTTTTATAATACAAGCTTTGCTTAGTTTAGGGCTGGATGTTGGACGTTGTGCGAATGTCCACCGAAATTTATATTTTTTATTTATTTATTTTCTGCGCAGCATTTATCTTTTTAAGCAAGAAGCAGCATGTACACCATAAAATAGGACGCCTGCGCCCGAAAACCAATTTCTATGTAAATGCGGCCTGTTACCTAGGCATGTACTAGATAACTCTGATATATAGCAACAGCTTCGTTTTTGATCTGATATAGCGTAGGTAGTTATGAAAGTAAAGTAGGTAAGTACTCCTTACTAACTATTAAGTATTTGTGGGACTCCCCAACTTCCTTTACAATGTTATTTTCAATCAAACTTGGAATCCCCCGCCGTTGCACTTCTTAGGGGTTGTATTTTGATATGCCCTTTTTTTGTGTGCATCTACACCGAAGATTACATCTTTCCGAGTCTCTATAACCAGCGGTTCATGCTGTGTGTTTCCTTTACATAATTATTTCTTATTAAAAAATAAACATGATCACGACTGTAATCCCGAGGCGCGGTAGATATCTTTTCAGATCTCTAGTTGCTTAGATCTTTGAGGATATCTAAAGGTAGCCAGAGGCACGTCAAACCATGATATTTAGCACATTTAGACTACAGTACCTGGGTGACCGAGCTTTGCTCGGTTCTTTTTATTGGTAAACGACGTTTTTAAAAAATGAAACCTATCTATATCGATTTATCGTCCCCGAAACCCTCTGCATACTAAATTTCATGAAAATTGCTGGAGCCGTTTCCGTGATTCCAATTATATATATATATATATATACAAGAATTGCTCGTTTAATTTAGACTACATTTTGCACAGTGATTAGTATTCCGTACGTGACAGGTTGCAAGTCCATCGCCGCTTGATTTCTTATTATTTTGTTATTTTTTTTAACTGTGTGATATTTTTGTTTTAATTTAAATTATGTTCCTACAACGCATCTATCTGTAACTTTATTTTGAGTGGCAATAAACTGAATTTGAATTTGTGTGGTCCATGTTTGTCCTAGGTAGGAACGAACCCACAACTTACAGTGCAGAAGGCGCTACTACTCAACTGAGCTGTGAGTGAATTTCTCCTACAAACAATGTCTGTAATTAGGCAATCACGCTGTATAAGAAAGTAGGTACTAAAATGCCCGACTATGCCCCGAAAATACTAAGCCCTAGCTTTGGTTGCTTTGTTATAAAGCAGCAAGCGCTATATGACGTTGATTTACATATAAAATTAAATACAATTCGTCGCAGCAGTCACATAGAACAAATAAAAGTACTACATAATAGCATAACTAAATATACCTAGATCTTATGAAAAATATCTAATTAAATCATTCGAATAAAAAATGTAGAATTAGAATTTTACTCAAGTCTCTCTCCGCTTAGTTAACCGACTTATTACGACTGCTATATTACAGTATCCGATACTTAGCAAATCAAAGCGTAATTACCTCTTATTCAGTTCGGTAGATAAGAAAAACATGCGTAATCAGTCAATCAGTGTATCCTGGATCAGCAGTCTTAGCTCCCTGGGGATCTTTGATTAAGCTTATTTTGAGAAAAGCCCTTGAACTTGCAGACCGCAAACTATCTTGCCGAAAAATAAAATGGCCGACAAACAGTTTTCTAGAAGCCGATTTTAGTATAGTTAGCACGAGATTTTTAATATTGATTGCTATTTAGGATATAATTCTTCATCTTCTTCTTCGTCGTGTCTTCATCGTGTCACAACCAGTGTGGTGAAAAGATCAAAGTGCGCTTTAGAGGCTCCTGACTACGAGTATTTGACACGGCTGCAAACTTTTTAGGTTCTATGACCATGCCGATTTCCTTATTACCTACTGTTTTCTTTCATAATTTGAGAGTACCGGTATAGAGCACATACATTTTTAGTAGAAAAATCCATTGGTGCACGACTGAATTTGAACCCACCCTAGGATCGGAAGGTGCTACTACCACTAGACCACCATACGATATAATAATCGCGTGAAAAAGATTATGCGCATAAGTGTGCTTAAAACATTCTATTTATTTACATCAGAAGGGATACTGGATAAAACTCAACGAAGCTGAAACTTTCAATCGCTTCATGCCACTCAGGGAACCTTCGTAAAGGAGACCTCACATGAAGCGGCGCGGAATCGGCTTAACCCGTAACGGCTTATTCCGATAAATATCCTGTAGGTACCTATCAGTATTGGGTGTATCGAACCAATTCGCGCATCCGAGTATCGTAAGCCGCCATAACCGTAAATGCTCTGTCCTATTGGGTCGCAAGTAGCTTGAAAATTGGGTTCATTCCCATGTCGGTCCCATCCCGATTCGGTGTCATAAACTGATCTCCAAACGGGATAATACTAGGGTTTAGTGCGAAGTTTACGCGCTGCCTACGCTCGTCTCGTGTATCACGTATTTGATTATTAACACCAAAATATTCGCATTGTCCGTTTACACAAGTGTTTACACCATTTCGTCTGAGCAAACGTCTGATTTCTGATAAAAAATATATATTGAGGGATGAATGTCATGTGACGAAAATAATGCAAGAAGAAAATATGTTGCGCCGACCCCACATAACATGGGTACATGTTAAAATACATTTATAAGTTTACATTACAGCATGACATTTGCAGCTCAAAACTTGCAAGCAATGCACATTCAAGCCTGATGTTCTTACAAATTTCAAAAACCGTCAAATCACTTTTGAGAAGATTATTTTGACCGCTCGGTTGATAATTAATATCACAGCTTTTATCAGTTGGAAAGATTTTCATTGTTGCAGAAAGTGCGACCCAATTTTTGGCTCAAATGTTTCAGAGTGAAGGCTATTCTGCCAAATGTAGCGCCTCCTTTACAACCTTCTTTAGAAGTTTAAAGATGCTCGCGTCTCGTTCCCTTTTCAGGTCACGGGACAGGAAGGCTGTCTTTAATTAACGAATGAGTGTGTCTGAGCCTTTACGTTGAGTTGGGACGGTGGCCATGTTTGTTTATGGTTAGGAGAAATTGAAATGCGGAGTCAAAATTTAGGACTCTCATCATCTTTTTGCCCTTTTCTCACGTGATATGGGGTCGGCACAACATGCGATCTTCTTCCATTTCCCTCTGTCATTCGTCATCTCAGTACTCACTTCTTTAATACCATAGTTTCGCATTTGAAAAGATTTTATTTTATTCGCTTTCTTTATTTTATTACGGTGAGCATTGGGTCTAAAATCACCGCTCTCACTTGCATATTTATAATTATTACTACCGTTAAATAAGAACTAAATCATCTCATTAGAATATACGTAAAATGATAAAAATAAATATAATGAATTGTCTAGTCTTGTTATATTGTCATTAAGTAAATATTTCAAACTAGTGTGGTGAAAGGAATAAAGTACACCTTAAAGTGCACGATTGCCTAGTGACAAAACTAGACAATTATTTTACTGGGAACTTTGATGATTTAGATATTATCGAAAATTCGGAAAATAAAATGTAGCTCAAAACAATTCAAAGCACCTAACTATGCCTTATAGGCTGGAGGAGAAAGGGTGATAAATAAAAAGGCTTACAAAAAACACAGAGCAATTTATCAAACATGGCGTCTCCGGCAAATCAATAATCAACAATAACAAACGACAAATCAGCTGTAAAACGCAAACGCGGGAACAATAAAAATAGTCGCTTGCCGCCATTGCTTGCCGAGATTCCGTCCAATTTCCGAATGAGCCTCGTAAACCGTTGGTGCAGTGAATTGCCACACAGTATTATAAAAACAGCTAGTTATGTTTCTAATAAAATATTTGTCAATAGAATACATTGAAAAAATCTTTGAATTGTCAGTTTTTTCGTTTTACATTATGCCGCGCTAGGTTGGATGCAAATCAAACCTCAATACCCAAAATCCCTAGTAAGTACCATACAAAAACACTATAATATCTCTATAAAAACACTTGTCTTATAATGTATATTTTTGAAATTTTCACCGCATGTTCTAAAAACTATAAAACCATACTTATGGATAAAGGATGGATTATGAATGATGGAAAAGGTATCTCAACTTATATAAGTACACTAGCTTCGCCCGCGTGGTACCTTGAAAAACAAAAACAAACTTTAATCCCCTATTTTATCTCCTTGGGGGTAGAATAAATCAAAATCCTTTCTTAGCGGATGCTTACGCCATAACATCTACCTGCATGCCAAATTTCAGCCCGATCCGTCCAGTGGTTTGGGCTGTGCGTTGATAGATCACTATGTCAGTCAGTCAGTCAATCAGTCACCTTTGAGTTAGATTTCTATTTAGATATCTTTCAACATTATTAATGGAAATGTTTGTTACGTTTGTGAGTTGTTTGTTACTCGTTCACGTCGTAACCACTGAGCTTATAGGAATAAAATTTAACAATTATGACGTAAATAGCTTGAAATAATTGGCTACCTTTTACCGTAAAGAAACTCGTAAATCACCGCATAAAAGTTGGATTCAGCTTGTAAGGTTTAATCATTGCCATAATCCAAAATCTGTGACAATTTAGTGACCTAACTGCTATCCTTATTAGCTAGAACTATAACAGGCAAAAACAATTTTATAGCCGGACGTACAAACATCACTATTAGGTTAGTGCGTCCTTTATCCGGCTGACGAAAGTTATTGCTTGTATTAGAAATGAAAAGATTGATAGCTCGGGGTTTTCTCAACCTCCCATTTCCCAAACAACCATTCAGGGTCATTGGTATTATAGGAGTATTTCTAAATTTAGAGCAGCTGATAAAATAAAATTTAATCTTATACCTCAGACTTTGGCTAGCAGTAGTTTCGTTATACAGCCAAGTTTCTTGATACTGTCAAGTGTGATCGATACGTACTATTATGATAGGCGCTGCCCACAATACGTCATTTTGTGGTACTCAGTGCTTGAGTATAATGCATTTACTTTACGCAAGAAGCTGAATAAGAGGTTGAATAGAGGAGAATATTGAAGGGAAACCGTTTAAGGAAATTGGACTGAACTGTCGAATGCGACAGCCTGTCTATAATGTGTCTATATGGGGGCTTAAATTACATTCCTCGTGAGTAACGCGTGAATTCGCAAAGGAAATGACAAAATGAAGCGTTAGTGCTTTTACACATGCATACTATCCCGTCTAAGTATGTATACTGTCAAGTATAATACTCGTAATATGTCAAAGTAACTATCAGAGTTTGGTTTAATGCAATATGAAAATAGTATCGGCTTAAACGGCGCTAACCCGAACTCAAGCAAACTGATCGTATTATTACCTACAAACCCGTTTTTTTATAATAAAGACACTATTTGCTCGCTAAATTCCAGTTTTAGTTTAAAAATAGACAACGTCAAAAAGTACAAAAAAGCCAAAATAAGATCGGTTAGTTCTAAATGGGTTCTAAATTTAGATGATGCTACTTAAAAAGATTATGAGATAGATAGACTATGAGATAGAGAGTTGAGATTACTTGTTGAGAGATAGTGTGTACCACTAGTAATCTCAATGAAACGGAAATGTCCAATAAAACAGAAGAAAGAGAAACAATCTTATTATCAAAACACAACGTGCGAGATGAGGAAGGCGACACTGCATCTGATTCAATAATATAATAACATGCCTCGTGTTGATAATCTTGTGGGATTTGCGGCCGATGTCATTGTGCGTTTGTGAGATTTTAATCGAGTTTTTGTTGTATACAGAAGACCTTTTCTTCTCATAATAAGTATTGTCAGAAAGTCACATACTAAGTAAACATTGTGAAATATTAATTGATAGCCAATAGTCACATAGTTTCAATCCCACACTTGCACTGTTGCGGACATGCTCATGTACCACAATACGATTTAGGACACATCCGCCAGATTCCACATTCGTCAGATCACTTGTTTATTCCACAATCATTCGTTTTTTTTTACTCGGTCAAACACGAAGCAATTTAATTCTGTAATTTTACAGTCCAAAAAACTTCCACAAAGCCGCGGTTGTCGTTCTCAGCCACACTTACGCTCGCTATGTCAATCGAGCTCAAAGCCTAAACAAGATAACTAAATTACAAAGATTGATCTCTATCAAAAGCAAGTAACGTTGTCATGCATCAGAAACCACGTTTATATAAATTGATTGAATATCAAAAGCCTAACATCAAAGGAGAAACTTTAAAGTTGAAACTTTCCCATCGAAACAATAGACCTCAAACATTTGCATTCACCTCAAATTAACTAAAATCAGCCACGAGGTCAATAGGCCCCGTCAAACCTTCGTCACTGGTAATCCTTAGGTTGTTAATCCGGAAACTTGGGAATTGAGGCGGGGGTTTTCGAAAATAGTGGCATACGTATTCCAGCATGAGCATCTTACCGTTTTTCTCTACGGAACAGAGGGTAAATAACATGAATTTGTGATTTAGCTAAACGGAAGACTCACTTTTGTAGTCAGAAAAAAATCTTCTACTTTCGTAGAGGAAAACCGTATTACGGTGCTATGCCAGGAAGACAGAACAATATTCAAACACAAATCGAAACGTCAGCACCCATCTTTACATACAATTGTTTTGTCGATACTGTTAGTAGGTTTGATAACTTTTCAATCGCACAACCAATCGGAAAAACAGTTGTGCAACTGAAGAGTTCACTGTATATTTGCATCCTCACATTTTTTTTAATCTAACCTAAAACCCTACTGCAGTAGCCACTGGAAGTGATTGAAAATGACCAGCAACCTACATACACAAAAAATAACTCGGCATCATACAATTTTGTGTTAGTGCAACCTTATCAATACATAATTATGATTGTGATTATCACCCATAATTGTCCATAAAGGCCTTCAGAAAGAAGGGGCTTTTATATAACAGGTAACAAAAAAACCGATCAATGCTAACTAACGGTTATCCCAGGTACAAACTTACTTGTAAGCTCAATAAACACTGCTTTTTTGGGGCTACAATTTATTGAAATTGTTGATTATGATAACGGTATACGTCCGTAATATAACGGATCCTGTGTTCTGTGAAACCTTGTCTTTACGATAGTCAGCGAATAAGTTTTGATTGGATTACAAGAGCTATAAGTTTGGAATCTTTCAGTCACTGTGATAAAGGTTGAAGGTATCGATAGATTGGCGAAGTATCTTCACGTGCGGTGAACTTTTATTAATTCTAACAATAAAAACCTTTTGAACACAAGCTGTTATGGGTACCTCGCGGATCATATGACCTTTCATGGTACCATATTGAATTGTCATTGAAGTTAAAATAACAGTGTTACCAACTTTAGCTCAATCGGGAGGAAATGGTTCAAAAATTAGTTACAAAATTTTACCACTTACATAGAAGCACAAGAAGATACTACATATAATACTAAAGAAGCTAAAGTATAGCAAGAAGAAAACTACGTACTAGCTTAATATAAGTTACAATACCCGATTTTAAAATCGACAGTGTAGATAGAAGTTACTAAAATAATAATATATAAGTACTTTTTTTTTGTATCATTGTATCCTTGCCCCCCAACACGTAATATCACAAGCCGAACCATCCAAGAACCACCAAATAATACAAGTCCATATTAAGAGATCAACACTACCTTGTTCGTGCCATGCCTTGTGTAATGGTGAAGCTTTAATCAGTTTAATCCCGAAATTCTCATGAAGGTTGCCCCGCTGATGGGATATTTTTATCTAAGCGTTTGTTGCTAAAATCCCAATAAAATTTTGACAAGCTATACTACACAAACGTCATGTATATCTACATTGTCATTTGCAAAGAAGTCGTCGGCGTATAAAAGTTTCCAACTCCTCCATTTTATTTCCCTTTATTAGTGTTTCTAGCAACTATTAAAATAATTACTCGTACCGAAATGTTATATTTATTGTTAAATGCTAAAACTTAGGCGGCGTGAGAGGAGGCAAATTATCAATATTCATTACAAATGACCTCGCACGGTTTGGCCTACACATACACGCGGCCAGTATTACAAAAGAGGATTTATAAAAATAGCTTCCGGCATCGCGTATCAAAATTGTTATAATGACTTAACTACTTATATGTTAATCAAGCAGTCTATGTCCAATCTAATTGCATCCATTGTCTAAAAACATTTTTCATTCTATTTTTAAATTTTACTAAATATTGATTTTGGCGCCCAACGTGGTATCGGCTCTTGCGTTTTGTTATTGGTATTTTTAATCGTTATAAATATGCTGTTTCTGGCGTTCATTAATTAGCAATTAACGAGCGAACTGTCGGGGTTCCATCCCGAATAATGAGAATATCTTCAGTAAAATCCAACCGCCAAAGCCAATTAATCTTAATTCTCCACAAAAGTGTCCATTATTGGCGAAGGCAGTCGTTTAATGCCAGGTGGGCATTAGAGAGGTATCGATCTGAAACTGGCGGCATCCGGCGATGAGCCATTGTTGCCGTTTCCGGTTCCGACAGTAATGTCAAGGTTCGTTGGGCTTTGCGTTTTGTTCCGAGCTGAGAGTGCGGAAGATTTTTTTAAAGCTCGAAATAACCAAACGTACTTCTGCCCTATATGGGTAATTTATAATAAACATGATTGCGTTTGTAATTGGCACATGGTTTGGTGGATACCTCGGGTAGGTATACAGTAAGTAAGATTATTGAGAATATCAAAAGAGGGTAGTTAAAAGCTTTTTCAAACATTATATTTCGCACATACCTACGTTTTTCGAAAGGGTCCCGAACAATAAGATCAGTAGGTAATCACGATGTCCTACGCAAAGTGTGCCATCAAAGTAAACGGTCGATAAAATTTTTGATTGATGTTCAGAAAAGCTTAATTGTAAAGTGTTCAGAGGGATTCAAAGGGTTGAACGGGCTGCGGACAGAACTTCCAAGCCATTTTTATTGCAAAAGTTACGAGTAAATAAATTAACTTTTTTAGGGTACCGTAGAAACTTTTGTATTTTAGAAGACAAACTATTTTATGAACGTGTTTCGACGAAAAATTGAAACAGGTGCAAGAAATTAAAAGAGGTAAGTATGTAAGGATCGTAGCAAATGAAAATCCGTTTTTTTGCCTACCCCCCGTCGAAAAAGACGCGTGATTGTAATTGTGTTTATTAATTTAGAAAATCGTTCGGTGTACAACCGATCCATTAATTATTATTAAGTGACATTATCATTATAATGCCAATAAACAATTTCTCACACCCCAACATACCAGTTACAAAAAAAACTACCGTTCAATGGCTTATTCCCAAAGTACTCCATTCTTTTGTTCAAAAAAGATAAGAATCTCGAACATTAGTTCCCAATCTACTCCAAAGAATTATTATTAAAAAAAGGTAAAATAAAAATAGTGCGTTTAAGTTTCAAGACTACTCCATTCAAAACATCGGAACAAAATAATGTTAGGAGTACAGTCTGTCACAGTATTTTTCTATACTAATATTATAAAGAGGAAAACTTTGATTGTTTGTTTGTTTGTTTGAAACGAATAGGCTCCGAAACTACTGAACCGATTTGAAAAATTCTTTCACCAATGTGTAGAATAAACTCTCAGGATAAACATAGGCTATATTTTATGTAAGTAGGTACTTCGCGAGCGACGCCGCGAGCGGAAGCTAGTCTGTAATAAAATTAGGTATGCTGGCAAAAGTTTTCTTCAAATTAGGAATTTAGAACGTTTACGTCTGCGGTAAATACGCGGTAATTTTGACGACCTCAGTGGCGCAGCGGGCGAGAGTCCGCCTGCGACGCTAGAGGTTGCGGGTTCGATTCCCGCCTCGGAACAAATTTGTGTACAATCTGCAGAAATTTGTTCCGTTGGTCTGGGTGTTTTTCTATGTATAATAAAAATATATATCTATCTATGTAATATAATGTATTAAATATATCAGTTATCTAGTACCCATAACACAAGCTTTGAGTAGCTTACTTTGGGGCTAGATGATGCTGTGTGGATTGTCCAGCATTATTTATTTATTTATTTATTTATTTAAATAAAGTAAATTGTAATATCACTTCAATATCACTTAGGTACATACTTTTAATGCATTATTATTTAGAAAAAAAGGGTAGCAAAAGAGATAAGTTTTGTTTAGGTACACCTAGGTATGTTAATGTTACAAGCAAATACCAAATTACAAATGATTTAATTTCTGATAATAAGAGCGCTGGTGGTGTAGTGGTAGCACCCCTGCCGAAGGTCGTGGGTTCAAACATGGTCGTGCACCAATGAGTTTTTCTATTCGAAAAAATTATGTGCGCAATGCCAGTGCTCTTAAACGGTGAAGGAAAACATCGTGAGGAAACCGGCATACCCTAGAACAAAAAATTCGAAGGTATATGTCATAGGTTAGTATTCTTATAAGCGGCGATGGGCTTGCAACCTGTCACGTACGGAATACTAACTACTGTGCAAAATGTGGGCATGTACCAAATGTCATGTTTGGACTTGCCTCTGACTACCCCCTTTAGATATCCTCAAAGGTCTAAGTAACTAAAGATCTGAAGAGATATCTACCGAGTCTGGGGATTACAGTCGTGATCATATTTATTTATTTATTTTATTTTTTTATTTCTGAATATATTCTAAGACCTAATATGTCTTGCATTAGCATAATGCATAGCTAAAGAGACTGATTTTTACAGGTAAGTTATAATAACGGGTGTTTTTTAGAGGCGAAGAACTTTAAACTGAAATAAAACAGAGAAAAACGTTATTAATTTATACATCCAGTTGGCTTTATTCATAGCGTTTTTTTTATTTCAATTTAAAGTTTCTAAGCTTTTAAAAAAACACCCTTCTGTTAATACGTCATGGTTTTTTTTCTATCAATATTTATGGTAAACTTCTAAATTTTGGTTTCTCATAATTAAGTAGGTAGGTATATTGTTTTTTGAAAATGTGTACTTATGTTGATCTTCTTCTTCTTTTTCTTGATGTTGATTAGATTAATATTTTTTTTAAATCAGTTAAGTACTGTATTTTATTTTAAATCTTCATTCATTTAGGTTTAGGTAAGGCATTTTATGACGTTATAGGCGGTTATCGCTATAATAAGAGTAGAAAAATCTGTTTATTGTACTATTAAAATATGTATTTCTTAAGCTGACTGTACGTCAGTTACCTTGTGGAGTAAAATGCGAAATAAATCAGTACTATTTACATTACTGATGACTAATATTAAATATTTGGAGGAGTTTGAGAACGAATGTATGAGATAATTATTTTTGGACACCAGTAGGATGGAGTCGAATTTAACTAAAAAAACAATATTTTGTTTGTGGAGTAGTTTGAGAATATTTCTTGGAGTACTTTGGGAACAAAATGTGGAGTACTTTGGGAATAAGCCCGTTCAATGACCTATGACTCCCGCCAAACATAAATAAATATTTTTTTCAAGACAAATAAACTACTACGGAACCATACACAACACGAACTTCACACTTTACCAGTTTAGTTTACAGTTGCCTCTTTTTATGGCTTATTTAAGTCTAGTTTCAGCGACTATCGTTATTGCCCACCGTATAACAAATATATTTCTTAATAATCACTCTATAATACCATTATGATCTCATCATCTGCCCTTATCCCACGTTATGTGGGGTCGGTACAACATGTGATCTTCTTCCATTTCCTTCTGTCATTCGTCATCTCAGTAATCACTCCTTTCTTACCCATATCATTTTCACACAGTCCATCCATCTTTTCTTTGGTCTACCTCTACTCATGTATCCATCCACATTCATACGTCTTCGTCACATGACATTCATCACTCGTGACTCATTCTATAATACCCTAAATGTAAAAGTATCTGAATAATAGTAATGTTTGTTTAATGCAGTAAGAATTTTTAATGTTTAATGTGGCCCAGCAATGATGCAAAGTAAGAAAAAAAAAACACTCGCAAGGACTAATGTGCGTTTACTAATGTATCTAATTTGGTAAATACGTAATTTTTTTAGGTATTTATATTGAATTCTAATAAAACTCAGATACAGACCAAACATCTATGATTATCAGTAATAACACAAATGATTGTCCCAAGTGGAGACTGAACCCAAACCTACAGAAGCAGAGTTACTGCGGTGTATAGCCAAAACAATAGTACCTACCATTACTACATACCTCTGTCTTCCTTTGTGCTATCAATGCCTTGAGTTATGAAGAACAAAGCAATTACAACAGTAAAGCCAATCATTGGCACGTCGCCAACGACGGGTGTTCATTGCCAGTGCCAGATGCTGGCTGCTACTGGCTTTGGTGCAAGATATAAGCAAGTTAACACCTAGATATAAAACAGGTAGTCTACATGATGCACTTGTTTTTAACCCCTGAAGCAAAAACGAAAGGGTGTTATAATTTTCACGTGTCCGTCGTTGTGCGTGTGTGTGTTCGATTTAGTGACCGTACTCACATTCGGTATTACTCGATAGTTTTACTCGAAATCGAGTAAAATTTAACGTGTGGACCGCAAACTCACGGCTCGAAGGCTCGGCATCTAGTAGTAATCTGCATCAAATGTAGGCTCGACGTGATAGCTCGATCGAGCAAAACCGTATGTGAGTACGGAGCTTTAGATTTTGCTTTTTTTTGTTTGAAAGGTAAACTAGTCGGGAGTGTTTTGATGGTCGCCGCCACAAAATGGCGGATTACATATTTTTTCACAACTCCCTCAATATAGGTTAAATGAAAGGGCTTAAATAGTAGAATACACTATGACAAATTTCAAATCTAAGATGGCCGGTACCACAAAATGGCGGGCAAAGTTTGTGGCGGCAGTTTTTTTTAATTTTTAATTAAATAAATTTGTCATTCATTGTATCATCATCTTCCTGCCCTTATACTAGATCGGCACAACAGATTCTCTTCCTCCACTCTCCCCTATCATCCGTCATCTCCATACTAACTCCCTTCTCACACATAATATCACCTTTACACAGTCCATCCATCTTTTCTTAGATCTACCTCTCCCTTTATCCATCCACACTCATTCCTTGTCTATCATAGAACAATATACATGGTCTCACTCACGCTCGACCACTTTATGTGTTATTATTCTGGCAGTGTATCGTGTAGCTTACATTTTCCACCAACTCTAAATCCCTGCTATATTTTATCCTCAAGGACTCTGTCAAGTTCCAAGACCCTAAGTACGCAACTTGTACATTAGCTAAGGTCCTCAAAATGCAGCGAACAGGAGAAAGACGACCGTTATTGTGGACAAGTGATAATTTGTTACTTCTTTTGCGAGTCTAACAGAATCGGAAGAAGCTTCACGCATTCGATGTAGCAGGCATTAATACAATTGATATTATGAATTGTAATAAATTACATAATGTTTATTCCTTGTAATACAATTAACTTGTCAGGTGTTATTTATGAGCTAACCTTTGTCCTTTTACATTCCTGAAACCAGAGTCCCGTAATGGCGGTAGACGTTATATGGCGAAGAAATTACAAAAGGTTGTAGCTAAAATAAATAAGATGCGGGCAACAGCTAGTAGATAATATATATTATGTAGTATGCAGTACATACCTACATACATAAAATCATGCCTGTTTCCCGATGAGGTAGGCAAAGACTACGGATCTCCACTTGCTACCGTACCTCTTTTGCTTTATTCACTGGCATTACATTCTTCATACAATGCGCGTCGGTTTAGGGTACTCAAGGAGCAGGTTTGCTTTATTCCCGTCAAACTACGGTCACCGTTTATCGAGAAATCTCACTTTAATTGCCCTAGGCACTCATAAATAAATTTCTTTACGTCCCCAATAAGAAAGCCTCTTCGACATCTACAACCAATTTGGAGGAAATAGTACACTTATCGGACGCCGATAAATAACGAGTATGGCCGTGGCTGGAAATTATAATCATTGGAAAAGCGATATTATTCGGTTGTTGTGGAAATTGTGAATTAGGTTGAAACAACCATTTGGACACGGCTATCGAGAAAAAACCAAAAACATTGTGACATAACCATGAGTTATCCTTCTTCTTCCTATAACATTCGTTCTACGGTGTCAGTTTTTTAAGTATCTGTGTCAAGTGTTTTTTTTTAATACCACAGATGTCTTTTTTAATTTTATTATTATAACACTAACCTTCACTCAATTTTCAATAAAAAAGATGGTCGTTTTACCAAAAATACTTCACCAGCAGTTTTCGGTCATATGTAAAAAAATATCAATTCAACTTCCCTTGTTTCATACCAACTTAATTTTCTCAAAGGTATAGATGTCGTCCTACTCAAAGACATTTTTAAGATCATAAAAATGAATGAACATGAGTTGTATTGAACTGGAAACAGCCAGCTTTGTATGCTTGACGTGATACTGACAGTTTCTGACTGATGAGAAAAGTTTCAATGTGCTTACATCTACTTTTTCTTGATTCATATCAGCAATAAAATGTTATAGGTTTATTTTTATCTGTGGCGAAGAACATAAATCAGCTTATTTATTTAATTCGTCGTCCTTTTTCTCGGACAGTGATCTGAAATCAGTTGTCTGAAAGAACTTCTATTAGCCTTTGCGTAATAAATCTTTCTATCTTTCATATTTTACTTTGATATTATAAATGCGAAAGTGTGTGTGTGTACATATTGTTCACCTCTTTGACATTCGTTCCCTCTTTTTTTTTCAGTTAAAATTTAAAGGTGCAACCGCAGGGCGCTGGTAACAAATTATAAATATAGCACGCGATTGTTTATAATTATTAGGGCATGCTCATTAACCAGTTTTTAAGACCTTCGTTTGTGACATTCATTTTCTAACAAAAATATTTCCCGTTGTTTATTAGTTTTTACTAAGTTCTAGCTTCCGCGGCTTCGTCCGCGTGGTTGGTACCTTAAAAACCAAAACAAATGTATCCCACGGGAACCGTACTCTTTTCCGGGATTAAAAGTTGTCCATGTGCTATTCAAGATCTATCTTGGTGCCAAATTTCATACAGATCTGTTTAGCCGTTTCAGAGAGAACAAACATCCGTACATAAAAAACTTTCACGTTTATAATATTAGTAGCATAAAAAGAAAAAATGCCTCGTCTTTTGTTATACTCGTCTAAGTAGGTACTTGTATAACTCGAAGCCTACTTGACACGTGTAAATGATGCATTTGCGCCTTCCTCATTGTTGCGTACGAGTATAGAGCAGGCTGGAGTCCGGCCACACTTAGCCGGTTAGTTTATGAAAACTTTTTTGAAGTGATAACGTTGTGATTTGAAAGTCGTTGAAACGAAAAAGCGACAGTAAAAAGAAACAGACACTTATGAGAGCTTTTTTTAGGTTCACTTAACATCCCCTTAGAAAATCTGACGCGCTCGATAAACATTTTTTATTACAGTTTTGACATACTATAGCCGCTCCCCTCACCGATGAAAACGTATAAATTATATAACATTTTTTTTCTTAAAATATAAGGTAATTTAAACGCGATAAATACCCGTCTAATACTAATAATAATGTGTTCAGATCGCGTAAGTTTAAAAGTACCTACATATTTTTTTTCTTTTTATCTTGTAAGCTTTGCAACCCAATAGCTCTATATTTAAATTCTAGAATTTCGCTAGAACAAACAAAGATCGAAATACAAACGTAAAATTCACAGAATATTAAAATCTTCCCGAATACTTCACATGAAAGTTTTTCAAAAAAATTGTCCGTCTTTTTTATTTTTTTTACTATATGCGCAGTTTTTGCGCTTCCATGCAAACGACTATGTAAATACGGCGACTCCGCGTCGGATCATGAATATTGATGCGATCAATCACTTGTTTACGGACGTTTTCCGAAAGGATAACTTCGATTTTATTATACACCAAGTCTGTTGATAAGTGTCAGATTTTAAACCAATAATTTAGAAAGATAAAATGTGACAATAGGATGATCAGTTTACCGATTCAAAACATTCATTAGGTCACCTCATCCCGCGGGATGTCTTGACAGCAGCCTTAGTTGATTATAGAAAAAAAAAAAAAAAAAAAGATTATAGAGCTGCAATTAGTTCAATATCTGTTCTTCTTCTCAATTTAAGATTTTGACTCTTGACGGCATCTCCACTTAGATCTCTCCTATACTCGTATTATTATGTAGGTATAGATTATATTAGTGAATATTTTTTAAACAATGCCATCATAATTTTACAAAATTTTCATTTGTTATTCATACCTGGACGGTGTGTTGCCAGCTATATGTTCGATATTTTTTCTATAAAAAGTACTTATTTAAAAATTATTTCGTTTTCTTTTGCAGATCTTGGTCAATCACTCATCGGCTGTGGATAAACTTAATTAACAACTGTAAGTACTTACATTTAAGAAAATTTATATAAGTATGCTCAAAATCATGGATGGATACATGGATAGAAGTAGGCGTCTTTTTTTTGAAAGATGGATGGACTGTGTGAAAGATGATATTAGTAAGAAAGGAGTGAGTGCCGAGATGACGAATGACAGAGGGAAATGGAAGAAGATCACATTTATTGCCGACCCCACATAACGTGGGAAAAGGGCAGGAAGATGATGATGTTCAAAACCATGATAGTTTCAAAAGTTACTTTTGATAAAAGCCGACACAATAAGGAGTCTTTTAGGCTGTACAATCCTCTCACCACACTGGTTCGAAGTTAGTATAAAAGAAGCAGAATATATATTTTTGGAAACATATTTATTTTGGTGCATAAATCAAACAGTTGGACAGAAAATATGACAATTGTTCAAACATAGCACAAGTGGACGAGCAATTAGACAGGCTGGCGGGACGGCCTTGCGTTGACATTGGCAATCTGTCACACTTTGCATGTCACACTTTAGGGTTCTGCAGTATTTTTTGCCTACTGCGAAGCGAAAAGGAGGGTAATATTTTTGGGCTGTATGTATTATAATACGTAGTACCTGGATGACCGAGCTTTGCTGGATGACGAAGTTTTCTGAAAATTAAACCTAGCTAGATCGTTTTATTGCCTTCATACTTATTTTCATGAAAATCGTTGAAGCTGTTACTGAGATTCAGATTATGTATACAAGAATTGCTGGTTTAAAGGTATATGAAGATGTATATGGGTGTATGCGAGTTCTTTTGGCTGTCGCTTAGCCCAAATGGCAAGGATTATGACAAATAAGGTGTCGTTTTTGTCTGGATTACAAGATTGACATGGGCTATACAAAATGACAAAACATCTTATATGGCGGCTGTAAAAATCGATTGTCAGTTACGTTCTTCTTCTTCTTCTTCAATTATGGCATCTGTCTCTTAGAGAACAATTTTGCCAGTGTCAAGTGTATTTATTTATAAGTATTGTCAACGTCACAGAGTCATAGTCAAGTTGTCAAGTCAATTTTAAACAAAAGATGGCTGTTTTGTTGAAAATTTTCGGGATTTCCTCCGATGGAATTTGAAGAGAACTGTACACTCTAATTCACATACTTTACACTCGCGTCAAGAACCCGGGCTTTATTGGCAAAATAACCACCAAAATCACGCAATAAAACTCAAAATAACACGAGAAAACATATAAAAACCAGAGCGACGTAGTTGTTAGGCAAATACACCGCAGAAAATCTCGTCAGTTACGTTCAGTCAGGTTTTTAATTTTAGCAATAAATATTAGTTTGTAACAACATAACCGCATACAATTTTGGATGGGTAACCGCCTATTTTTGCACTTCATAGAAATGATCGATTTTTGCGGACGATTTTGCGGATAACAACTAGTAGTTTGTAAATATATAATAAGGTTAGATTAAAATTAAATGGAACCCTGTTACAATAAAACGTAGTTCAACTTGCCGCTGTGTTTAAAATAATATTACTATTGAACGATGAGAACATCTTTTGTTTTAAGTACTTACTGACTGTAAAGAAAATAATTTTAACGAAATTAAGTAGAATATACTTGACATTGAACATGATAGTGGTGTGGGTAATAACGAGTAAGTGGTCACCAACCCTTTAACCAACCGTTTAACGGTTGCTTGTGGTAACCTTCTCAGAAAGTTTTTGCATTTATTTGCTAGTTTTAGTGCGCAATGCCACTATTAGACGGTGGAGGAAAACATCGTGAAGAAACCGGCATACCAAACATTCGAATATGTGTCGTAGGTTAGTGTTTTATAAGCGGCGATGGGCTTGCAACCTTTAACGCACGGAATACTAACTATGCACAGTAGTTAGTATTCCGTGCGTTAAAGGTGGACAAATACCAAATATGATGTTCGGATGTGCCTCTTTAGATTTCTTCAAAGATATAAGTTACTAGAGATCTGATGAGATGTCTACCGAGCTTGGACATTAAAGTCGTGATCATGTTTTTTTAACGGCAGCTAAAGAACTTTAACCGTCCGTTTATCCATTAGTGGAAAGCGGCCGGTATTCTTAGGCTATTATTCACACGGATGGAAAATCATAGAGCATTTGATCGTTGATAGCATTGTTGAGTTTGGTAGTTTAATTGTTATTCCACTACCGCTTAGTATACTTGAATGATTACTTATCATTGGACGACTGATAATGTGGCAGTAACCGTGAGAGCTAGATTTACTGGATAATTGTGCACAAAAGGAGTTTGAAGCCGCTTTTAACCCTTTCGCCACATTAGTTTCAAAGAACCAGTGATAAGAAAACTGGTCAATTTTGGTTACGGAACTTAAATTTTTATCTATGATCTTTAGGCCGAGACTCCACCAAAGCAGAAATGTGTGCAGTGTGATGTGTGCTGTACGAGAAGAGATGTTTTTCAGCTCGGGGTATTCCACAAAAGCGGAGATGTGTGCGGTTCTCTAGTCTCCACTGCGCGTCGTCCGCGCACAGCTCACATCTCCGCTTCCATCGCGCCATACAAATATTACACATCTCCGCACAGCGATCTCCACTGAAGCCGAGCGGAGAGGAGATGTGTCAATAACACAATTCTATTGGTTGTTTAAAAAACATCTCCTCTCCGCTCATCTCGTCTCCGCTTTGGTGGAGTCCCGGCCTTATTGCTTAAAATGAGCACTGTCGTGTGTTAATAGCACTCCTTATGATAAACTCCTCAAATATGTATGTGCAGTGTCGTTGCTCTTAAACGGTGAATAAAAACATCGCGAGGAAACCGGTATACCCTAGAATCAAACGTTTAAAGGTGCTTATCATTGGTTAGTATTCTTATAAGCGGTGATGGGCTTGCAACCTGTCACGTACGGAATTCTAACTACTATGCAAATTGTGAGCATGTGCAAACTATGTGCCTCTGACTACCCTCTTTAGATATCCTGAAAGATCTAAGTAATTAGAGATCTGAGAAGATATCTACCAAGCCTGAGAATTACAGTCATGATAATATTTCTTTCTTTCTTTATTTATCAGCAATTTATGACTAGCCCTTGAAATTTCAATAAAAACGTTTATACTTCGTACCATAATTTATAACGACAGCCTATCAATCACCTTAAGCGTGCCGTACCACTTGACATTGCATAGCAAGCATTGCTTATTAATCAGCTCTTACACGAATGATTTATATATCGAAAAATTCTAAATTTTACAAATGTTTAGAATTAACTTTTAGGGTGAACATCCTACTAATATTATAAACGTGAATGTTTGTAAGGTTGTCTGGATGTATGTTTTACTCTTTCACGCTGAAACAGCTGAACAGATCTAGATTAAAATTGGCACAGATATAGATTATAGTCTGGAATAGCATATAGGCTACTTTTTATCCCGGAAAAATGTTCGGTTCCCGTAGGATAGATTAGTTTTTGTTCTTAAAGGTACCACGCGGGCAAAGCCGTGGGTGAAAGCTAGAGGTAGACCCAAAAAGAGATGGATGGAATGTGTGAAAGGCGATGTAAAAATAGAACAAAATACAATAGAAATTAGTATATTTGACACACACACACACACAGAAAATAATCAATTAACTAAGGTCTTACCACAAACTCTTTGGGTAATATCAAAGTAATATAACTTTGATATCACTTACAATGACCTATAAAAATGTATTGAAGTAGTGTTACTTCAAGCTTGAAATGTGACGTTTCTGAAACATGATGGTTTGTAAGAGCTCGTGGTAAGGCTCCTGAACGGGAAAAAGACTAACAATATTACATAAAAGAGACAAAAAATGACACACGAGATAGAATTATAAGTAAGTAAATGCTGCAATCAGCATGTTTTGTGGACAAAAAGGTTCCATCTTAGCATGCTACTTCCAAACGTATGCTAAGAAAGTAAGAAAAGTGTGATTACTGAGACGGCTGCTAGTCACGGCAATATGTCACAAGTGTGGACACTAACATGGCGTCTATTGATTAATTATGCTAATTATTCCCGGGACGTCGTGACTACAAAAGTATAGTCAAACCTTGGTGATCACCGCAAGTAATTTTTATGTGGCTAAGGCGCATACCTAATCCTACTAATATTATAAACGCAAAAGTTTGTAAGCATGTATGGATGTATGTTTGTTACTCTTTCGAGCAAAAACTACCGAATGGATTTTGATGAAATTTGGCATAGATATAGATTAAAGTCTGAAATAGCACACACGCTACTTTTAATCCCGGAAAAATGTACGGTTCCCGTGGGATAGATTTGTTTTGATTTTTCAAGGTACGCGAGCGAAGCCGTGGGCGGAAGATAGTACTCAAAACAGTGCAACACCTTATTAGGTTACTCGACCTATTCGCAGCTCGTCCCATAACATTGACATTACTAAATAGTGTGTTGAGTCCGAAGACGACCCGTTATCCTTAGCACGGTTTGCGTTCACCTCAGCTCTGTTAGCACTAGTTTATATTGTGACTTTACTAGCAACCTCGCGCGGCTCTGCTCACGTGGTAATAGATACTCAGAGAAATGTAGCCTATGTGTTATTCTAGGTTAACTGCACGTAGGTATAACAAGTTTCATACAGCCGTTTCAGCGTGATTGAGTAACAAACATCTATCTATATCTATCAGTTCGAACTTTCGCATTTATAAAAATTATATCTTTTACCTTTAAACGAGCAATTCTTGTATATATATATAATTGGAATCTCGGAAACGGCTCCAGCGATTTTCATGAAATTTAGTATGCAGAGGGTTTCGAGGGTGATAAATCGATCTAGCTTGGTTTCATTTTTAGAAAACGTTGTTTACCCCAAAAAAACGAGCAAATCTCGGTCGCCCACCCAGGTACTTATAATTTATAGACCTATGTATGTACCTACTTACAGCTGTCTTCAAACTTGTCCGTTCATTCTAAAAAAACATATTAGGTATTATGTTGCAATAAAACATAGCTCGCAGAGATAATCCAGTTAACAATGAAAAAAATATTAAAGACGTTTCAGTCCTTCAGAGGTCTAACCTAACGTAATCCACTTACATCCAAACCAAAAACTTTACCCCTTTATTACTCGTAGTATAGGCAAAGTAGATATTTTAGATTTTAATTATAGAAACATTTGTTTATCGACTACCCGATCTGCGCTTCGACCCTCACCCAGACCCGGATAATAATCAAAAATCTTATTACCAATAAAAAAACAATTCAGTTTAATGTTACATGGTATTAAAAACTTATTGCTTTTAAATCTGTCGCACGTATCGCCTACTTTTTAAACAGCTAATCTTTATTATTAGTATTAGACGGGTATTTATCGCGTCTACCCGTGACCACGACAGCGTTCAAACCTGTCGAAACGTCAGGAAAATATAAGGTAATTTAAACGCGATAAATACCCGTCTAATACTAATAATAATGTGTTCAGATCGCGTAAGTTTAAAAGTACATACAGCTAATCTTTTTCATTAGAACCTACTTACTTCTCAAAATGACAAATTCGAATACTGATTATCCTCAGACTGCCTTCATATTTTGTGTAAGACAAATTAAAAACAAATCAATTTCCCAATCTTTTCCATATCTTTATTCAACCAAGTCCGATGCGAAACTGCAAGTCGCAAAAAACGTGTGCTATGACAATTCATCTGCATATTGATTATCTGTGGTTTATTGTTATTGGTTGATTGCATCGCCGTGCAAATAGAATTTTAATTGTGTGGTCTGTCTGATTGTTTGTAAATAAATGGGGTGATCACGTTCAGCGGGCAATTAACACAGGGTTTATTGTACCTACCGTTGGGTATCGTATCGATTGCACAGATAAGCTAAAGTATAAGTAGGTTGAACCATGTAGGTCTGATACCCCTGGGTGACACAAACTGAGAAACAGAGTTAGAGTGGTTTCGCACTACATCCGATCCGAACCCGTGAAAATATGGATCTAAAAAACTCGGACCGAATTCGAATATTGCTTACGCACTAGTCCGATCTCTGATACAAATCCAAGCAATTCAGGAGCCACCTTTTGGCATACGTCATTTTACGTGACGGAAATGACGAATGATGGAAAGAAATCGGATGACGGATATCGGATGTAGTGCGTAACTTACCATAAATTCTTCAACTACACTCCGGACCATATTTTCACGGGTTCGGATCGGATTCGGATCGGACGTAGTGCGTAACCGCTCTTAGACATCTAACTGACGACCTCTGTGGCGCAGCGGGCGAGAGTCCGCCTGCGACGCAAGAGGTTGCGGGTTCGATTCCCGCCGCGGAACAAATTTGTGTACGATCTGCAGAAATTTGTTTGGTCTGGGTGTTTTCTATGTATAATAAAAAAAAATATCTATCTATGTATATAATGTATTAAATATATCAGTTATCTAGTACCCATAACACAAGCTTTGAGTAGCTTACTTTGGGGCTAGATGATGCTGTGTGGATTGTCCAGCATTATTTATTTATTTATTTATTTATAACTACGAAACCAGTTTCATCAACTTTTTGTCTTGACGAAGAAATCAAACCTATTTCCATTCTTACGGTCACACGAATTTTTTTGTTTTTTTAAGTAAAACTTATCTACGCACGCTTGGGGAGTAAGCTGGTGAATGCGTGACGAGAGCGTTACGAAAAGTGTGATCGGGCGAGACGAACGTAAGTTGAGAGGGAGATATAAGTTAGTGTAGATAGAAAGAGGGAGAGTTATGTTTCGAATATAACTGTAGGGGCAAGAGAGAGAGGTCCAAGCACACATTTTCTTTCTCTCTTTCTCTCATAGCCAGTTACGTTTCGTATATCTAAGACACAGTGCAGGCTACATACATATATAGATGGAGCTAAAGAGGTTTTACTTCAGTCGTGTGGTCTAATAAAACACACTCTTTTTTTATAGAAGACTGTTGTAGTGCTATTGTATTGTATAAGCACAAAAAAGACCATTAAATCCAATTTAAAATCATAATTAATTTCAAAGTTCCTTCATATTTTAACCACTTAAAAGGCAACTAATTCAGTTAAAAAGCAATCTTGGCCCGTTCAAGTTAAAGTGCATTTTAAGTTGTCTGGCAACGGTTTCGAGCTGGAAGGTCGTTAATATCCGTAATCTTATTAATTTCCAAACGTTAGGCTCGGTGTGACCTAATGTTGCAGCTATGTTTTTAAAGCCACTAATAGGTTGGTTTACCCCCCACTTGATGGACCGAAGACATTTAAGTGGCGTGAAGTCGTTGAATGGCAAAGGCTGGGTCGATTTTCTGCAGTGCATTTGACTGACAACTACGTCGCTCTGGTTTTTATATGTTTTCTCGTGTTATTTTGAGTTTTATTGCGTAATTTTGGTGGTTATTTTGCCAATAAAGCCCGGGTTCTTGACGCGAGTGTAAAATATGTGAATTAAAGTGAATAGTTCCCTTCAAATTCCACCGGAGGAAATCCCGAGAATTTTGAACAAAACAGCCATCTTTTGTTTAAAATTGACTTGACAACTTGACTATGACTCTGTGAAGTTGACAATACTTATATATAAATACACTTGACACTGGCAAAATTGTTCTCTAAGAGACAGATGCCATAATTGAAGAAGAAGAAAGGCTGGGTCGTCACGGCACCCTTTGGGGAAGGCCCAGCAGTGATAGACGCCTATTGGCTGATAGTTAGATTGATGTATTGTAAACATCAACCTCATCCCTCCGGCTAGGTGGAGTGACGATCTGCGAAAGGCTGCCGGTGGAGGCTGGATGCGTCGAGCTAAGACAGGGCGCAATGACACTCATGTGAAGCCTTTGTCCAGCGGTGGACTATATAGGCATTGTAAACATTATTTTGCGAATTTTGGGAAAACTTACAGCTAGAAAATTATAAAATAAGGAATACTAATTTAAATAAATAAAAGTACGCTGAAGGCAATTTATAAACACAGTGGTGGTGAATGATGTCGTTATTTTGTTGCACTATCTAAATACATCTGAAGTAACAACCAATCTTATTTTGTTCATAGCAACAATAAATTAGCGTAAAATGTTTCTAAGACAGTTTTATGGTAGATTAAATTGATATTAATGTACTGATTATTAGGTTTTATTCAGTGCCAGTTTACATGATCTTGATCAAACACTTGATACTGTCAACCGATCTCAAACCGATGCCATAAACAAAGAAGAAGAAGAAGAAGAAGAAGAAGAAGAAGAAGAAGAAAAAGAGTAGTTTGATTCGCATAATGTCGGATTGAGAAAATGGCGGTTAGTTTAGGTTAGATTAAGTTAGATTATAGAAAACGGAAGAAATTAATTTACGCAAGACTAGGCAGTAAGGTCTATGACTATAAGCCTGCTCAAATGAGCGAATAATTTAAGTGTGAGTCGCAGAATGTCGATATTATCAGTCGTTGATTCCTGTAATGCCTAATCGAACCGACTGTCACTGACACTCAAAATAAATGTTCAAAATAACAATAAACAAAATCACTGCCAACTTTTTGTTAAATAGGTTAACGCAACAAATCCGTGACGAGGTCGTATTCAAATGACCTAAAGGTCAATAGCACCTCGTGAGGTCATCCACTCGAAGATGATCCGACCTTCGATAGCCGTCGCCAAGTGCCTACTTAGTGGTATCGGTAGATCTGGTCCTATCGAGGTTTTTGTAAAGTACTCTTTGTGGTTTTATGAAAGTGGTGCTAAGACTAAGCTTTGTCGATTTTGTAATACATCAAAGTGAAAAATCTCAGTTAAGTTTTAGTTTGAAAAATCAAAGTTACTTTGTAAAGATCTTGACTGTAGATTCTTCTTCTTCTTCTTCTTTATGTATGGCATCTGTCTCTTTTGTCAAATGAATTTGAAACAAAAGATGGCTGTTTTATTTAAAGTTCTTGGAAAAATTTGTGGTGAATTCAGAAAGAAACTTTCACTTTAATTCACAATCTCGCACCCTTGTCAAGAAGTAGGGCTTTATCGGAAAAATAACATGACGAAAAATATAAAAACTAGTGCGATAACTTCTCAGTCCAAAACATCAAAAAATCCTCTGACTTTAGGTTACAATCAGGTGCTTGTCCAATAATCACACGTATTTCACGGGCCGTCAGACGCCGTCATGGGAACAACTCAAAATAAAAACCTTTTTAGAATTCATATAAAATACATAACGCCTAAAAGTGACAGCGAAAGGGACTTTATTCTATATTAAAATGTCCTTTCTCTGTTTCATAAATATTATTACGTAATTACGTATTTTATTCATTCTATTGATATTTCATACTTTATCGATCTTAGAGAAAGTCAAAGTTTATTTTATAAACTTTGATATTTCGTACCATGATCTATAAAAATTGTATTGAAGTTATGTTACTTCAAGCTTAAAACATTGACGTTTCTGATATATAATGGTTTATCAGAGCTTGCGGTAAGGTCCTGGCCTTGTTTCCCTTTAAGGGCCGCTACTCGATCAGTATGCCACAAATAGCAAGGTTGTATGCAAGGACATGTAAGCAATATACCTATTGTTTATCAATTTCAATGTGTGCTGTGTACTCTATAATCATTTTGAGATGCTCACTGAAGTACTGCTTCACATGAGTACAAATATAATTTATAGTTAGACCTCGAAATGTTTGAATCAAATTATAGAGGGCTTAGAAAATGAAATTGTGTTGAAAGTCCCGTGAGCATACATAAAGTAACTATAGGTTGCAAAGTTCCATGGCTTATTGGATGTCTAAATATTTATTTGTTATTGACGGCATATTTGACGTACAGCATAATTCTTGTTTCATTATTTTTTATTTAACTTTTGTTTCAACCCATACGTAATAACTGCACTGTACATTCAAAATATTTTGAACTTAAATTTAGAGGGGAAATCTTTATGGGGTTTAAAGGTGTAAGAATATTTAAAATTCTCTAGTTTTAAACCTTTAAAGATGCAGTGAAGGGTAACGTAAAAATCGCGCGGAGTTCCTTAATATTTAACAAGGTATCAGTAGTTGATCACGTTAGTTTGTAAATATCATAATACTTTTGATTGATTCTTAGTTTGATACCATCTAATAAAATTCCGACATTTCAACATTATAAAATCAACTTAATTACATAAACTAACAAACCCTGAATTGGAGAATGTCATAAATAAAAATTCGGTTTGATATTATTTTTATTTGGATATTCGCAGAGGTTATTGGCTTGGCATCAAACATTTTTAATAATAGGAAACGAAATGTCAGTGACCTGAAACAGGATAGGTTGATCCTAGTCTACTGGTTTGGGTATTCAATATATTCTCCTTAACGAATCATCTTTACCAATTTACGAGTTATATTGCCTACCGACTTTCCAGCTTAAAATCCCTTCAGAATATAATACTTAATCGTTTTTTTATCGCAGCAAAGGGCGATACGTCTATCTAAAATTTTGAGTAGGTAATCTAAATATCTAGGTATACAACATGTAAAAAACTATAGGTAGATATTGAAAATTCTGTACTTACATTCAAAATATTGTGAGCATCAGAATGGCTGGACTACAAGAGTAAATATTAAGGTTTCAAAAAATGCTCATTATTTACTTACTGCCTACGAGTATTTGATAAGTTCAACCATAATTCCGTAATTTTTTTTCTATCACGAATGAAATCCCCAGGCTCGGTAGATATATGCTCAGATTTCTAGTTACTTAGATCTTTGAGGATATCTAAAGAGGGTAGTCAGAGGTACCTCCAAACATGATATTTAGCACATGCCTATATTTTGCACAGTACGTGACGGGTTGCTAGCCCATCGCCGTTTATACGAATACTAACCTAAGACATACATTTTCGCATTATTTTTTGTTTTAGGATAATTATGCTGGTTTTCTCATATATTCATTATATTTATTATTCATTTCCTATATATTTTCCTTCACCGTTTAAAAGCTCTGGCATTGCGCACATAAATTTTTCGAATAGAAAAACTCATTGGTGCACAGGTTTGAACCTTGGAACCACGAAACAGAGGTGCTACCACTACACCACCAGTGCTCTCCGTGTATCTTATAATATTAGTACAAATCAAATATCAATAGACAAAGTAACACAATGTGATGTTGTCCTACCCATCCTAGATAACATGATAAACAAAGCCTATATAAAGTTACCCAGGCGGAAATGAAATTAAATCTTGATATAGAAATAGATTCTCCAATAGGATGGGTAAACATGGGCAAACAAATATTAAGACACCTAATCCTACTAATATTATAAACGTGAAAGTTTGTAAGAATGTATGGATGGATGTATGTTTGTTACTCTTTCACGCTAAAACGGCTGAACGGATCTGAATGAAATTTGGCACAGCTATAGATTATGGTCTGGAATAACACATAGGCTACATTTTATCCCGGAAAAATATAAGGTTCCCTCGGGATAGATTTGTTTTTGTTTTTCAAAGTAGCACGCGGGCGAAGCCGTGGGCGGAAGCTAGTTTATAATAATACTAGCTTCCGCCCACGGCTTGAACCGCGTGGTACTGTATTCCGCGGGATCCGTACATTTTTCCGGGGTAAAATAACCTACGTGCTATTTCAGACTATAATTTATATCTGTGCCAAATTTCATTCAGATCCGTTCAGCCGTTTCAGCGTGAAAGAGTAACAAACATACATCCATTCTTACAAACTTTTGCGTTTATAATATTAGTAGGATTAGTAAATTATCAAATTCTTATCTTTTTTATCAACTGATTTCGATGAAACAAAGCCTAAGTTAATCTTAATATAGTAATGAAAACTGCATTCGATTTAGTTCAGTCGTTGTACAAACTCACAGATAGTCGAAACTCTCAAATAGTCGGCGCACAATAAAAAGATGCAACATATTAAATTAAGTCATAAAAATCTTTGTTCTAATCTTGCTATTTAAAACAATACCTACCATCCCCCACTAAAGATATGTTTGCAAATGGTCGTACTTATACAAGTTCAATGTACGCTGAGCATGCTAAATATCAGCACTGACCTTCAGAACTAGTTTGTCTATCAGAGGTAATAGACCTGTCTATAGGACGGGTCGCAGTCAGCAGCCTCAAATAAAACCAAATACAATTTCATACCTTTAAATACAAAAATAAAAAATAAAATATAAATATTGGTGGTCAGTTCACACAACGCTATCTAGCCCCAAACTAAGCAAAGCTTGTATTTTGGGAACTACACTTGCGAGCTTTAAACTGGAATCGCTTCATGGGGTAAATGCTTATTGGTTATGATATCCAAAAATTTTGTTATCCAACAAAATAACCTTTCAAATCATATACCACAATCCTTACTTTATAAGACAGAAATTGTAAAAAATTGACTTGAAGCGATTCCAGTTTAAAGCTCGCAAGTGTAGATAGCTGATAGATTTATTGTATACATTTTTTTGCAAATACATTGATAGAATACGTAACATTTAGACACAGAACAAGCATCTGTGTTCATCACACTGTCATTGAATCCACAACCTACAGCGCAGAAGATACCAATTACTGTGAGGCCAGTCGAGTGACAAGATAATCTGATATGTCTAGATCTATCGTGATCAGGTTTGTTTATTTTTTATCTTTTTCATAATAATCATCATCCGCAGCCCGACTTCACCCACTGCTGGATATAGGCCTCTCTTTGCATATGCCATTGTCCACGGTCTGCTGCTAGCCTCATCCAGGTCCGGCCCGCGACGGATGCTTTGTCGTCAGCCCATCTCGCTACCGGACGACCGACGCACCTATACCCGGTTCTTGGACGCCATTCAATTAACGCTTTACTCCACCTGTCGTCACCTCGCCTTGCCAGGTGTCCTGCCCAACTCCATTTTAGTTCCGTTATGCGGTTCCCAACGTCTTTGACCTTTGTTCGACTTCGAATCTCGACGTTGGGAATACGGTCTATAAGCTTAAGTCTTTATCTCTTTAATGAAAACTTATACCTAAATAAGCCTGGTTTATTCCCATTTGTCTCCCTGCTCTTGGGTTGACTGATGGAACTAAAACGTTTCATTTGTCCTCCTTTTAGCAACAGGGGGACAGAATATGTTATTTTTGAACTAATATTTTGGCAAGACGGTCTTTAACGAAGTACGCAAACATAGCGAGTAAGCTATGATGCAAGTACCGGTCTGATGTCATAGCAAATATTATGTTCCGCAAACAAAATGCAAGTCTCTTTGGAAATATCCGTTTCGCTACCCTGACCTACTGTTGTGTGCCATTAAACATTCGTAAAAATTCGCTTAGCGAATATGAACTCTACTTCTACAAGCTTATAGATACTGCCTAAAACGGTAAGACCTGAGGCCTTACCACGAGCTTAAAAACCATCATGGTTCAGAAACGTCAATTTTCAAGTTCAAAGTAACATTACTTCAATATAAATTTTATAGGTAATGGTACGAAATATCATAGTTATATTACTTTGATATTGCCCTAAGAGCTTAAGGTAAGGCTCCAGCTTAAACTTATTGTATAATGCCGTATAATGCAATTTTATTTGTAAAGATTTAAGTTCACAGGGTACTTTTGTTTAAGAAACTGTATTTCGTTTCATTTCCTTCCATATGCTTACCAGCAGCGCCCCTAGCGGAAACTTTGAAGAACTAAAATCGACAATAAAATATAGAAGGAAACAAACCGAATAAAAGTTTCTTATGATATCAAAACCCTTACTAAGTCCCCAGAACTATAGTTATCTAAATAAAATTGGTACTTAATAAATAATATTTAATTTATGTAGGTACATTCAAATTTTTAACTCAACCGCAAATTCAACTTACAATTTCAACACAACTTTCCGGACACAAATAGAATAAATAGGTAAATGAAAATGCTCTGTTCGAACCAAAAACAAGATCACCACAGATAAAGTAAAGCTACGAATATAGCCTAATTGAAAGTGAGTTCACCTTCCGGCGCCATTGATGCGAAAATATCTTTATTGTTTCCACGATAGCCTCAAATTTCGAATATCCCTTTCATCTATCGCCCTTTGTGCGATATGTCCATTCATCGTAAGGATTTCGTCTCCCCTTTTGTTTTTCAAATGAAAGCCTGTTTTTGCCGTTTCCCCGACACACGTGATTGTTCCCTCCGATTTCACAGAATTTTCAAACAGAACTTTCAAATTCAAATCGAACGTGCTATACGTACGAATAAGATTCTGAATTTGAAATGTTTCATTTTTCTTTATTACGTGCATGGCAAAAGAATTTTACGTTCCACCAGCTTTATATTACTCAGATAACATTGAAAAATTGAGCTGTTGTGTCGATAAAGCTACTATTACCTACCTCGTTTTTAGAGTTCCATACCTTAGACTAAGAAACTCTGCTGTCTGTCCGTCCGTCTGTTTGTCCGTCTGTCACCAGGCTGTATCTCATGAACCGTGATAGTTAGACAGTTGAAATTTTCACAGATGATGTATTTTCGCTATAAAATAAATTTGAAGGGGGCTGCCCTATAACAAACTTTTTTTTTTGCTCGTTTTTGCTTCTATATTGATAACGGCAACAGGTGGACGCTTGAAAAAATCACAGAATATTTAGTTATATTCACTTTAAAATAAATAATTCAATGTAATTTAAGCGGGGCTTCCAAACATAACAAACGTGATTTTTGCCGTTTTTTTTTAAATAATGGTACAGAAACCTTTCGTGTGCGAGTCCGACTCGCACTTGGCCGGTTTATAAGATTTACTGCATCGTGTCCTAACAAGGAATGTTACAAAGAACTCCACTCAAATAGTCTGCAGTTCCTTATGTAACAATACTGCAGGTAAAATTAAGTATTCCAAGTACCGCGAAGCTCCATCAAATCAAATTTCAGAATTTATAACTTGGATATTTCACTTTCAATACCTGTGGATAAAATATCTGGCAATGCTGCCAACCTATTGTTATCTGTATGAAAATAAAGAGCGCTGGTGGTGTAGTGGTAGCACCCCTGCCTCACGATCCGAAGGTCGTGGGTTCAAACCTGGTCGTGTACCAAGTTTGAGTTTTTCCATTCGAAAAATGTATGTGCGCAATGCCAGTGCTCTTAAACGGTGAAGGAAAACATCGTGAGGAAACCGGCACACCCTAGAACCAAAAATTCGAAGGTGTGTTTCATAGGTTAGTATTCTTATAAGCGGCGATGGGCTTGCAACCTGTCACGTAAGGAATACTAACTACGGTGCAAAATGTGGACATGTACCAAATGTCATGTTTGGACGTGCCTCTGACTACCCTCTTTAGATGAGCTCAAAGATCTAAGGAACTAAATATCTGAGGAAGATATCTACCGAGCGCGGGGATTACAGTCGTGATCATATTTATTTTATGAAAATAAATTAATTCGGGTTTCATTCTCTACTTCTGTACAGTCTAAAGTTCACCAACACTTAACCCTCCATTTTACAGCTATTTATCCTGGACAACAACACTCGCCTGTTTATCTTAATGACCATTGCCTAAACCTTTTGACTTTGTTAATTTTATAGAAGTCAAACTCACTTGTACTCGCCTAACTCTTTTACAGGGCAAACATACAGTAACAAATTATATACACAAGTAGCAGAAAATGTGTAGGAGTAATATTATTTTTAGTCTCTAGTTCCAAAAGTAAAACTCATTTCAGCTACCATATTCAGCCTCTTTACACGAATAAATAAAATGTCAAAGGGTTTTCCACTCAAAACACATTTGAAATTAGAACAGTGTTTCTATTTTAAACATAAATATTTGACATGAGGTAGGTTTATAAACATATACGAGTAATTATTGTACATTGACTTTCATTTGACTTTCCATTCAATTTAAAAATAATTCTGGTGATAATTTTCTGAGAATATTAAGTTTTGATGATATAATACTCAAAAGGGTTGGGAAAACCGAAAACCGAATATTCGGGATAACGTACGGTATTCGACAGAGGAGTCATTACCGCGCCATATTATACGACTTTTGCTATTTTTACAATTCAAGATACCTACCTACTAGCAGGTAGTTTTTTAACTAAAATATAGTTATTATAAAATGTTCGGTGGGTAATTTCTATTAGAATACGGTAATTTTACCTCTTTTGTACGGTAATTTAGGCAGTGGCAACACTGCCGTACACTATTCAAACCCGAATACCTTGAGCCGAACCATAACCGCTTTCAGTTTTTTAATGACCTTTTACATATTCCTCTTCCTACTAATATTGTTGTTTTTCTCTCTCTTTTAGATCCATGTATAAATAACAGCATAACTTCTTTTATATCTAACTAGCTGTCCCGCTCGCCACTTCGTTCACTTAAAGTATCTAAACTGAGTTTTAAACAAATCACACTAATAAAAAAAAATCCATAAATAACTTTGACCCCCCTTTTCACCCTTTTTAGAGGGTTATTTTGGAATATCCAGAAATACGTGTCCATTCATTTTGCATTTACAGTACACAAACAAAGTTTCACACCAATCGTACCACCCGTTAAAAAGTTCCCATACAAACATTGACCCCACATTTGACCCCTTTTTCCTGAATCCTGAAACACGTATCTATTTATTTTGCATTTACAGTACACAAACAAAGTTAAATCAATCGCACCACCCGTCAAAAAGTTCCCATACAAACATTGACCTTACATTTGACCCCTTTTTGAAGATTATATTGAAAGATCCTGAAACATGTGTCCATTTATTTTGCATTTACAGTGCACAAACAAACTTTCATGAAAATCGCTCCACGCGTTAAAAAGTTTCATACTAACGTTTTCACCCTTTTTCACCCCCTTAGAGGTGGAATTTCCAAAAATCCCGCCTTAGTGGGTGGTTTTGTTATAAAAGGAAACCACCTTCCAAATTTCAGCTTTCTAGCTTCAGCGGTTTCGGCTCGGCGATGATCAATCAGTCAGGTCAAGCTCTTATATAGATATAGATAATATTTTATTATAATTTTGTATTTATTCTGTCAAATTTAATTTAATTATTTTTCTAGATAAGTACATATTTATAGTGTCTAATCCTACTAATATTATAAACGTGAAAGTTTGTAAGAATGTATGGATGGATGGATGGATGGATGAATGGATGGATGTATGTTTGTTACTCTTTCACGCTAAAACGGTTGAACGGATCCGAATGAAATTTGGCACAGATATAGAATATGGTCTGCAATAACACATATGCTACTTTTTATCCCGGAAAAATGAATGGTTTCTGCGGGATATGTGTTTTTGTTTTTAAAGGTAGAAAGCGGGCGAAGCCGCGGGCGGAAGCTAGTCATACATATATTACATTACTAACTTTCCAGATCCTTCCCCGTTCGTACATAAACCCGCGCATATTTTCATAACTATTTGTTTCCCTAGTTTTTTTTAAATGGCAATGCATAAACCATGCGACGCCAAAAAAAAGAAACACCTTGAGCCGAAATACCCCGAATGTTAGTAGGCAGGTTTTCCTCACCGGCTCGGGATAATCTTACAAAACAGTATGCGCTTGACAGGCCTATACCCTTGTCACAATCTCACAAACTACGAATAAAGTTACCGCCTGCGCTTAAACAAATATTACTGAATTAAATTACAATGTTTGTGTATAACAGTGTGTTCCTAGTAATTTAGATTAATGAATCATTCATTCGGTTTGATATTTGGAGGAAATCTCCATTTTGATATTCGAATGCTTGAGTTTGTAATGTTTAAGTATACATAATGAAGTTTGTTTCGATGTTCGTTTGAGTTCAATCACGTTTGAATGAACATCACAATAAAATATTCTAATATTTAATAATAATAATAATAATGTATATACATACCTCTCTTTGAATATACAGTGAGCGCTGGTGGTGTAGTGGTAGCACCCCTGCCTCACGATCCGAAGGTCGTGGGTTCAAACCTGGTCGTGCACCAATGAGTTTATCCATTCGAAAAAATTATGTGCGCAATGCCAGTGCTCTTAAACGGTGAAGGAAAACATCGTGAGGAAACCGGCACACCCTAGAACCAAAAATTCGAAGGTGTGTCATAGATTAGTATTTTCATAAGCGGCGATGGGCTTCCAACCTGTCACGTATGGAATACTAACTACTGTGCAAAATGTGGGCATGTACCAAATGTCATGTTTGGACGTGCCTCTGACTACCCCTCTTTAGATATCCTCAAAGATCTAAGTAACTAAAGATCTGAGGAAGATATCTACCGAACCCGGGGATTACAGTCGTGATCATATTTAATAACTACCTATTTAGAGCTATGTTTGCAGTAGTATTATATATCGTTTTTTTTCAAGTTTGCTATGTGTTTTCGCTAGTGATGTCACTTCTGTTAGGTCCAATCCGAAAACCAGCGCTACCTCCTTAACATTAGGTGGTAGCATTAAGCTGAGATTGGTCCAATTCAGCCACGCGACTTGCATGCAGGAAAGACAATTTATATCTTTTTTTTATTTTACTTTCTGTGTTACTTTTCTAATTTTGTTTGGTTTTACCTTTGTTTTGTTTTTTTTATCTACTTTTATTTTCCTGTATGTGTCCGTGTCTGAATAAAAATCTATTCTATTCTATTCTATTCTATTTTTTTTTTATGTTTATACATGCCATTGTCCACGGTCTGCTGCTAGCCTCATACAGGTCCGGCCGCGAAAATGTAGGTACTTAATAATTTGAATAAGTATGTATAATAATAATGAAGAGCACTGGTGGTGTAGTGGTAGCACCCTTGCCTCACGATCCGAAGGTCGTGGGTTCAAATCTAGTCGTGCACCAATGAGTTTTTCCATTCGAAAAATTTATGAGCGCAAAAATGAAGGAAAACATCGTGAGGAAACCGGTGTACCTAGAACCATAAATTCTAAGTGTGTTTCTTAGCTTAGTGCTGTTAAAAGCGGTGATGGGCTTGCAACCTATCACGTACGGAATGCTAGCTACGAGTACTGTTCAAATGTGGGCATGTGCCAAAATAAAATCTAAGTAACTAGAGATCTAAAAAGATAATCTACCAAGCCTAGGTATTATAATCTTGATATTATTAGGTACACTCTTCTCACCTATCTATACATACTTCATAATCTTATCTTATCTTATCTTATCTTATCTTATCTTATCTTATCTTATCTTATCTTATCTATACTAATATTATAAAGAGGAAAACTTTGATTGTTTGTTTGTTTGTTTGTTTGTTTGTTTGTTTGAAATGAATAGGCTCCGAAACTACTGAACCGATTTCAAAAATTATTTCACCAATGTGTAGAATGAACTTTCAGGATGAACATAGGCTATATTTTATGTAGGTACTTCGCGGGCGACGCCGCGTGCAGAAGCTAGTATATTATAAAGAGGAAAACTTTGATTGTTTGTTTGTTTGTTTGTTTGTTTGAAATGAATAGGCTCCGAAACTACTGAACCGATTTGAAAAATTCTTTCACCAATGTGTAGAATGAACTTTCAGGATGAACATAGGCTATATTTTATGTAGGTACTTCGCGGGCGACGCCGCGTGCAGAAGCTAGTAATCTTATAAAATTTTATATGCAAGTTAAACCGAAGGCAGAGCTTGTGAAAATATAAATTGAACTCGATTATAATTTGGCGTTTCTAATGTAATGGAAAAATGAAAAACAGCAGATCGTTTTTAGATGAAACGGAAATGAATCAACAGAATGTACAGCATTATATTTTAATATACAATTATTTTTTATTTATAAATAAATCAGACGCGACACGTTGAGTGTTGCCATGCCAATAATTTATAAATAAATCAGACACGTTGAGTGTTGCCATAGAAAAACGTGATGGCATCGCGTGTTTTTGTTTTTGACTAGGCTAGCAATTTACCCTAAAAATATTTAAACAATTTGAGCGGTGACGAATTTACACTAGATTTTTGCGATGACAAATTTACCCGGTGACAAATTTACCCTAACCCGCGTGGTATGGGCATGTCATAAGGACGGATGAATGTCATGTAACAAGAAGAAAAAAAACATGGTCACGACTGTAATCCCCAGGCTTGGTAAATATCTCCTTAGATCTATAAAGATATCTAAAAAGGATAGTCAGCTGCTCGTCCAAACATGATATTTGGTACATGCCCACATTTTGCACAGTCAGTATTCCGTACGCGACAGGTTGCATGACCATCACCGCTTATAAGAATACTAACCTATGACACACACTTTCAAATTTTTGCTACTAGGGTATGCCGGTTCCCTCATAATGTTTTCCTTCACCGTTTATGAGCATTGCGCACATAATTTTTTTAATTTAGAAAGTCATTGTTGCATGACCAGGTTTGAACCTGGATCGTGAAGCAAGGGTACTACCACTACACTACCAGTGCTTTAACCTATACAAGGCTTTTATCATTTTTGGGGGCTTAAAGTGTCAAATTGAATAATTGCGAGTGAAACTGCGGGTACGCCACTAGTTATCCAATAAAGTGAACTATGTATCCCTTAACCTCACTATTTAATTGAAAGCTTTTCATCGGCGGGAATATTTTATATCCGGGATCGAGTTCCCGTGTTCAGCTTAAAAGCTTCTGTCAGCCATTTCAGTCTGAGCGTTTTTCAGTTTAACCGTTTTGTAAGACTCGGCTTATTTATAAATCTTTATTTTAAATTATAAAAACGTTTGCACGCGTCTTGTTTATCTTTACATTAATAAAATCAAACATAGAATACATAATAACACCAAGACACAGAACAAACATCTAGTACATCATACAAATGTTTATTCTGGGTAGGGATCGAACCCACAACCTATAGCGCAGAAGGCAGACCTACTACCAACTGAGCTATGAGACCAGTTTCTAACCCAAACGAAGATGTGAATAAAATGTTCGTATATATTTGTATTTTTGATTGAAATTCAATAAAAGCTGAATACCGCCTAAATTTTGTTTTTAAGGTCAAACGGTACACCAAATCATTAAATGTAAAAAAACCTCCCAGGAACATATGTAAAAATGCGTGTAAAGTTCGTAATTGGTCCTATTCACCCCAATCTACGGTACCAGCCAGGTTAACATGGAAGCCACGACAAAGTTTTGTCGTTGCTTTTGTTGAGCATTGTATCATATCAAAAGAGCGAGACAAAATACAAAATAAATTGTCGTGGCGTTCATGTTATCTCGGCTGAACTAAACGGTTTCGACATTGTTCTTACCTTCGCCATTGTTCGCAACAAACAATTTTGTTTATCTCTTAAAATATTAGTGAACTAGCTTCCACCCACGGCTTCGCCCGCATGATACCTTGAAAAAGAAAAACAAATCTATCCCACGGGAACCGTACATTTTTCCGGGATAATAAGTAGCCTATGTGCTATTCCAGACTAGACTTTTCATTCAGATCCGTTCAGCCGTTTCAGCGTTGAAGAGTACAAACATACATCAAAACATCCATACTTTCCTACAAACATTCGCAACATTTCATTTATAATATTAGTAGGATTTTAAATGTACCCTTCGTGAAATAACTCTAAAATCAAGGTTAAAAAAGTTTTAAAAATTACGGTAAAATATCAAATTTAGCAGAAACGGCCGGAGTTACATTAGTAACTTTATAATGCGTGTAGCTAGGTACTTGTAGCTTCAAACAACCCTCACAGCACCTGTAAACAGACCCCTTCTGTACTATAATCGACGTCTTTCGTCTTGGATCACATTTACACACCGTCACAGAATAAATAGTACTAACGTGTAAGAAGTTTCACTATAAAGATTCTGTCTTTTTTTCTACGTAAGCGATGAAATCCATCCTACTAATATAATAAGCGTGAAAGTTTGTAAGAATGTATGGATGGATGGATGTATGTTTGTTACTCTTTCACGCTAAAACGGCTGAACGGATCTGAATGAAATTTGGCACAGATATAGATTATGGTCTGGAATAACACATAGGCTACTTTTTATCCCAGAAAAATAAATGGTTCCCGTGGGTTATGTGTTTTTGTTTTTCAAGGTATAAAGCGGGCGAAGCCGCGGGCGGAAGCTAGTACTTAATATTATTGCGAAAGTAATTCTGTTACATGTTCATGACTAAACGGCTGAATGGATCATAAATAAATTTGGTAAGGAGATAGATTATTGTGGAGATGGACATAGAATATCTTTTGCCTCAAAAAACAATCTTGAAGGGGCTGAAATTGGGGTTAAAAGTTTGTATGGGGAACATGGTTAAGCAACGCTGGCACAGTCAGTTTTTGGATGGGTGACCGCCTCTTCATACAAATTTTCCAATTAACCGATATCGATAATTTAAGAATTAATACGTTAGTTTGATGGATTTTTGCGGACGTAACATCTAGTAACTAGTAGTTCGCCCCGAACTGAGATCTCGCGCGCGATGTCCACAATCCTTATTTGTATTCACGCCCTAAGATTTTTGAATACACTATGTATCTACTATGCCACGTAACCTAATCACAAACAAATATTTGATTATCCTACCTAAGAAAGGAAAACTATCTCCCTACTGCTATTTATCTAACAAAGAAAAGAAAATGTTGAGTATAAAGATATTTATTAAAGATGTATATTACAGAATGAATAAAAATGAAACTGAGGCTAATAGAAATTAAAGAGTTTAGATATAAACGATTGAGGACAATATTTAGGTAGATAGGTAGTCTTCTGTTTTAAATGTTATTCAGAGTCCAGGACTGTCTAGCAGGAGCATCTAGGATAGCTGTTGCTTCAAGGTCTCACGCCACTGGACCACAGAATATGAGCGGAGTGGACTTTATGTGTCTCTAGAAGAACCTCGGGGTAGATAATTTAACTCGCGAGAGTCTCTTAAGATTCTGTATGACTCTGTTGGTCGCGCTGGTAGAAACTAACTCAATTTACTGTGGTTCGTTCCTCAAGCTTTCCAAGCTTCGTCCTCAGGGCCTCACCAGGCTTTGTTCAAGATATTGGTTCCAGGATGAGTTATGCTTTATAGTATTACAGTAGATATCTGAAATTTAACGGAGTTAGCACTGGACTGGTCAAGGTTTTAAAATATTTTCCAGGACTTGAACTGTTGAGATAAAGAAATCCTCGGAAGACAATTTTCAGCGATTCCTCGTAGGATGGTTTCTTCACTCAGACCTTGAGATCAGACCAGCGTCCGATTTTTTATATGTTTATCTTCCATTTTTTCCATCGATGTAAATATTATACTTTTTTCTGCTCATTCCTTCAAATATGACGTTTTTTCTTTTGTTCGAGATAACAGTAAAAAGGTTTTATTATAATAAGTTTTTATTTACAAAATAAAATAAAGAGTTATACTACACCGATTAAGCTCATTATGCTTCCCAGTAAATTTGATTAGCAGTATCCCTAAACCCTCCAAGTTTCATGCAGATTGGATGTACGGTTCTTAAGTTATGCTCTAACAAACATATGTATATGCATACATACAACGCCAAATCGCATAGCTGCCACTGAGATCTTCGCTCGCTTCGCTCGCTCGATCAATAAATAAATAAATAAATATTGGTGGACTTTCACACAACGCCTTCTAATCTCAAAATAAATACACAATAAACATAATAACTTACTAACCAGGATCACCAGGATAATAAGAAAAATATAATCATTATTTTATTGGGCACAGAAACATGCGCAGCGTGTTTTTTAAAGTATATTTTTCATTGAAAGCCAATTCGCCAGTGCCTTAGAGACTAGTCCCTGTAGAGTCCCATACCTACAGAGGAATTTCAGCTTTATCGTGCGTCATTCTCTTGTTTAATAGCTTTTTATTGGCCATTCATATGGAAAGTTGCAATTTGTGACACTTTGGTAGAAAGTAATAGTAGTGAGGAAATATTGCTTGGTTATTATGAGTTATAGTTGGTTTACACGAGCTTAATGTGTTTGGGATGTATGTATGTGCGTTTCTTTGGCTGTCGCTAGAGTTCAAACAACTAATTATGAGATGTCTTCTTCTTCTTCTTCTTCAATTATGGCATCTGTCTCTTAGAGAACAATTTTGCCAGTGTCAAGTGTATTTATTTATAAGTATTGTCAACGCCACAGAGTCATAGTCAAGTCAATTTTAAACAAAAGATGGCTGTTTTGTTGAAAATTTTCGGGATTTCCTCCGATGGAATTTCATGAGAACCATTCACTCTAATTCACATACTTTACACTCGCGTCAAGAACCCGGGCTTTATTGGCAAAATAACCACCAAAATTACGCAATAAAACTCAAAATAACACGAGAAAACATATAAAAACCAGAGCGACGTAGTTGTCAGGCAAATACACCGCAGAAAATCCTATGAGATGTCGTTGGATTCGTCTGGATTCCAAAAGTGACATAAGTCATACAAAATGTCAAAAAAATGCAATATGGCGGCTGTACGAAGCTATTTTCAATCACTTTCAGTCGGCGGAATAATCGCGTAACATGGGCATGTGCCAAATATCATGTTTGGACGTGCCTCTGACTAACCTCTTTAGATATCCGCGTGCATACAGTTGTGATCATGTTTGTTTTTTTTAATCGCGTAACAAACTTACAGTCAAATGAGTTCTTTTTGAAGTCGTTTTAAAATAAGTTTCTAATCAAGAATCAATATTCGCACTATTTTTTTGACGTAAGTAATTATCAAAAGAAGATAAAAGATGGCGACACTTTAGAAACTCAATTTTGAATATCGAACATACCGTTTGAAAATTGCAAGATGCAAAAATATAACCTGTCTCCGAATTTTATGATTAAAATATTATTTTTATGTACCTACAAGGCACTTTAGCTTTTCATTAGTCTAGTCTAGACATTTTCCATAAATAGTGGTAGGTATTCTGTTGATGTATTTAGCAAGTAAGTACCTACCTAGCCACTTACATTTACTTTGGGCGATATGGCCGATAAAATTGAAACTTTATTTCAAGTTAACTGCACATTTTAAAGTAAATGGCCAATGCACTTAAAATTTCAAAGCGCATCTCAATTTGATACCAAAACATTCAGCCAGTTACCAGCAAGTTACCTACAAGCTACAAGTTACCCGATTGCGAAGCGAAGGAGGGCAATGTGTTTGGGTGTAGGTATGTTTGTATGTTTGTGTGTATGCGAGTTCCTTTGGCTGTCGCTATAGCCAAAAAGGTTGAAAAAATTTAGACAAATGCAGTAGCTAAACAAAATGTCAAAAAATTGCGGCTGTAGAAATCTATTATCTGTTACATTCAGTCGGGTTTTTTTTCAATAAATACTAGTTTTATAAGTTACTAGTTTCCATTCGCGGCTTTGCTCGCGAGGTACCTACAAAAAATATAGCTTATTTGCTCAGGTATAATGTAGCATTCTAATGTTAAACAATTTTTGGAATCGGACCAGTAGTTTTTGAGTTTTCTTGTTACGAACAAAAATTCAAAATCCTCTTTATAACATAAAATAAATATTTACCTAATATAAAATAATATTAAATAAATATTTTATATAAAATGGTGAAGACCTTTGCCCAGCTGTGGGACGAAATAAGATAAAAAAAACTATCAAAACGTACGTCACGTGTTTGTACAATGATTTCTCAACCGTCTGTGATATGACGGTCGCCGCTATTTCAGAATGTCTAATGTAAACGACGATATCCCTTTTTGGTCGCTGCTGCGATCACTATGAACAAATTGAATCTGAATGTAAATTTTTATTAGGGTTCGTTCAACCCTGATGTCTTTATCCCGATTCGTTTGAAAGTTCTTAGTCTTTGTTTTATAGTGGGTTTTGGAAACGAGAATGAAAGATTTTAATACGAGTTTAGATTAGGGCTGGTAGTGGTAGCACCCCTGCCTCACGATCAGGTCGTGGGTTCAAACCTGGTCGTGTACTAACGAGTTTTTCTATTCGAAAAAAATATTTGCGCAATGCCAGTGCTCTTAAACGGTGAAGGAAAACATCGTGAGGAAACTGGCATACCCTAGATTAAAAAAATCGAAGGTGTGTGTCATAGGTTAGTAGGTACTGTTATATACAGTCGTGGTCAACTAATTAGGGACACTCTTTGGTTAAACCGAATTGTGAATTTATTTTTTATTTTCCAACGAGTCTAAACCATATTCCATATCTCTTACATGTAAGTATAATTAGTCATTTATGTGCCCGATTATACAAACAATAACAACTTCTTAAACATTAAACCTCTTTACAGTATAGCTGATAGATTATCGTAGTGCTATTTGTTCAAATAATGCTGGCTGGCCATTTAATTAGGGACACTGAGATATTGCGTTCTATTTTCAAAATTTGAATCTCAATACTTTTTTACTTCTTCTCTTATTGTTTCGTGGTAGTTTTGGCGGCAATCCCGATATTTATTTTAAGTTTTGAAAAATATTTTGAAGAAAAATGGGTAAAAATAAAAGTTGCGATCCAACACTACGAAAAATTATCATGAAGTTTGTTGTCGAGCATGGTTGGCCATACCGAAGGATAGCAGAACATTTAAATTGTTCAAAAACTATGGTATACAATGCAGTGCAACATGTCAGACGCAATAACACAGATTTAAATGTGCCCAGAACAAAAAGATCGAGAAAAACAACTCCGCAAGAAGATAGAATGATAGCCAGGTTAGCTAAGAAAGATCCGTTTCTAGGCTCTATTTTAATTAAACACGAAGTGTTTGGGACAGACGAAAGAGCTGGTGTCTCAGCTAGGACCGTTCGACGACGTCTGGTAGAAGCAGGGTTGTTCGGAAGAGTGGCTCGCAAAGTACCGTTGTTGAAGAAAGAACATAGAAATGCTCGTTTGGCGTTTGCACGTAAATATGGACATTGGACCTACGCCCAATGGCAACATGTATTATTCTCTGACGAGACCAAGGTTAATTTGATTTCTTCAGATGGAAGGCAATACGTACGGCGTCCAGTAAAAGCGGAAATGAATCCAAGATTCACAAAAAAGCAGGTGAAACATGGCGGTGGAAACATTAAAATGTGGGGTTCATTTTCTGGACGTGGAGTGGGACCTGTGAGGAAAGTTCAGGGTAACTTAGACCAACATCAATACAAGGCAATATTGGAGGAAACGATGCTTCCCTATGCTGAGGAGCATCTCCCTATTATATGGACGTTTCAGCATGATAACGACCCAAAACATACCGCCCGTTCAGTCAAGTCGTTTCTTACCAGTCAGTCAGTATCGGTGCTAGATTGGCCAGCAAATAGCCCGGACCTTAACCCAATCGAGCACCTTTGGCACGAAATCAAGAAAAAAGTAGCCACTTATCGTACCACAACTTTAGATGAACTTAATGAAGCTTTTTGTGAGGCATGGGCAAACATTCCTGTCGAAACATGCCAGAAACTGATAATGTCTATGCCACATCGGTGTCAAGCGGTAATTACTAACAAAGGTTTTGCTACTGGGTACTGATTTTACACGTAATAAAATGGAGCTGTTAAAGATATTATAATACTGCAGATTATTAGTTTTGTTTAACTCTATTTTTCATTATAGTTTACTGTCCTTAATTAAATGTCCAGCTACAGAATTATACCTTAAAATTGAATACATGTTCAACCTTTGATATTAAATACTTTTTTCTATTTTTTTATTCTTTTATTTACAGCCATTTAAAGCATAATAATCGGACCAAATTATGCAAATAATAGTTACTGAGAAATCAATAGGGTTTTATATTTGTATGTACATAACCGGTTATTGTTCTTCACTATCTTGCATGTCCCTAATTAGTTGACCACGACTGTATATGTAACGATGGGCTTTCAAACTGTCACGTACGGAATACTAGCTACCTACTGTGAAAATGTAGGTATGTTCCATTGCATTTTTGGACGTGCCTCTGACTACCCTCTTTATTATATCCTCAAAGATCTACAAAAAAGCGCTAGGACCGAGACGAGTTTCTTGCCTGTTCTTCTCGTACTTGGGTTAGGTTGGAATTGGCACATAGATTCACCTAGCATGTAAGACGTTTCAAAGTGATCCTTGTGATTGTACTGAATAAATATTTTTCAATTTCAATTTCAATCGAAGTCACTAGAGAAAGAAGATATCTACCGAGCCTGGGGATTACAGTCGTGATCATAATTTTTTTTTTTTAGTTATTATGTTCAGCACGATTTTTTCCTTCACCATTTGAGGGTATTCAAACACATAATATACATTTCGAATATTTAAAAATCATGACTGGATTCACTGGAAGCACGACTGGATTCTAACCCACGACCTAAGCGACAGAAGGCAGGGCCACCACCAAACCACCAGATGCTCGCACATCTAATATCTAATAACCTAAAAAGCACACATCAACAGGTAAATAATTCAAATATGTTTACATTACAAATGCTGAGCCAACATTGGATTCGGTTCTTCGAATGTGTTCCAATTTTAGCGGCCTTCCCTAGGGCCTGTGCGGGCAAGGGTTGGGGCCTTCACACATTCGCACATGTCTCCTTACCATAATGCTAAGTGTTTTTTTTTTATTGTGTTTTTTACTGCCTGTATTACTTTTATTTTATCTGTATGGTCGAATAAAATTATTATTTATTAATATTATAAACGCATGAATTTTTTAGAACTAAGCGACTCAACGGATCTTAATGAAATTTTACAATGAGAGAGATTGTCTCAAAAAAAAACAATGCGATAAGTTGCAGGCAAGTTCAATATAATAAAAAGTGCTGTACCAAAACACCATGTCGCGAAGACGTTTCCTTGCAGGATGAATGTGAAAAGGCCCTCGGCAGCGATTTATTTCTATAACATTCGACCGCAAGGGTAAAAGGGCTGGCGGAAAGTTATTTCCCAGTCACACGATACATTTTAATGGTTAACTTTTTGATGTTTGTTTGTGAAGTAAATCCAATTTTTCGTCGCACTGCTGGGCAAAGGCCCACTTATTAACATAATTGAAAACTAGATGTTGCCAATGCTTTATTTAAAAAAATGTGAGCCGTCACGGGACGCCTGGCAGATGTGAAGCATCGACATTATTTTGTAAATGTAATATGCAGAAAAGAACATAATATTGTGATAGGAACTAAATAATGTCATAATGATAAAATAAAATATTACGATTTTTTTCCAGATAACGATGACTATTTATTGAATAAACATTTCATCATCATCATCATCATCTTCCTGCCCTTATCCCACTAGGTGGAGTCGGCACAACAGGTTCTCCTCCTCCACTCTCCCCTATCATCCGTCATCTCAGTAGTCACTCCCTTCTTACACATATCTTCTTTCACACAGTCCATCCATCTTTTCTTGGGTCTACCTCTACTCTTGTATCCATCCACATTCAAATCCATCACCCTTCTTGTGACATGGCTTGAATAAATTAATAAATTGAATAAACATTTATTTTCATTAAATACAAAAATTTACGAATATATTTCAAATCGTGACTACTTAATTCGATTGCGCATGGCGACGCGTCGCCACACCGTACACACTACTGCATATAGACTGTATATATATACCATCGTATAGCGTGGCGACGCGTCGCCACGGCATGCGTCGCCACGCCAGAAATCGGTTTTACGTGCGGCTATAGATGTTTCACATCAAAAACCTGGCGAGGTGAGTTGACGACAGGTGGAGTAAGGCGTAAGAATGGCGTCCAAGAACCGGGTATAGGTGCGTCGGTCGTCCGGTAGCGAGGTGGGCTGACGACAAAGCATCCGTCGCGGGCCGGACCTGGATGAAGCTAGCAGCAGACCGAGGACAAAGGCATATGCAAAGAGAGGCCTATACCCAGCAGTGGGTGAAGGCTGCGGATGATGTTGATGAATTTAAAAAAAAGCGTCAAATATACAATTATTTTTCCTCAGGATACTTTACCTACTTGCCGAATATATTTTTCTGTTTTAAGTTTTTAATTTTCATAAGGTGCTTTTAACATTACGGAAAAACTCCAGCACATACTCGGTATATCACCTTATAACGGTTTGAGGTCAGAACGGGGTGATTGGGGTTTCTCGGATTTAATTAAACCTTTTTTTAGCCATACCTGTGAGCTGGGAACACCGACCTTTACTATAAATACTATTTACTTTCGCTACAAGTTCTTATACCAACACCAAAATCCAACGATCTAATTTCGCGTTCTGTTTTTTCTTGTGGTGCCACCTAGTTTCTCATAAAAAGTCTAGATTGTTCTATTGGGGATTACCAACATGCAAGTTCCCGAAATTCCCAAAATGTTCCGTCCAACGTTCGGGATTCCCGCGTTTTCCCGACAATTGATGAATAGTTTAGCGATCTGCAGTGGCCGCAAATTCAGAAATAGCGCCCTCTAGTGGCAGTGTGTCACTCGAACCCACAAGTTCGTTAAGTTCTTGAAACTTACGATTTCCTTTCGAAAGCTTTGTTTATTGTTAGTATCTGCCTGTCGTTCTGCTCGCGTGCTACTACATCTATTACTATCTATACATTACAATTTTGTAACTAGAAAATAAACTGTTTTCAGTGGAAATTAATGATCACATTTACGTTGCTAAAACTTACATTCACAAAATAGGTAGGTGTGCCTACATAGGTAGGTAAATACACCTAACATACATTTTGGCGGTTAATTTTTTCTCTTTGTAAAAAAAAACCAAAAAAAAAACCTAGTAAAAAAAATTACCGCCAAAATGTATGTTCGCGCATAACTTTGTAACAAATGACCCCAATTTGGCTTTATTTATCTTATACTTTTAAACGAGCAATTCTTGTATATATATATATATTCCAATTATATATACATATATATATAATTGGAATCTCGGAAACAGCGATTTTCATAAAATTTAGTATGCAGAGGGTTTCGGGGGCGATAAATCGATCTAGCTAGGTTTCATTTTTAGAAAACGTCGTTTAACAATAAAGAAAACCGAGCAAAGCTCGGTCACTCAGGTACTTTTAATTTATTAGTTGTGTTTGTTATTGTCAGAATAAGGTATGTACAAAAGAACATCGTAAAAAAAGTCGTACGGAAATACACTGGTAGAATATAAAATGGTGATCGTTGTTGTTGAATGAAACTTGTGATTTTTTTTATTTACTTACCTACCTACCCTTTTTTGGTAAGCCTCAGGATGATGAGTCACCTCTCGAATTTAATGTTGAAACGCTATCCAAAAGTTGCTTCTGAATTGGTTCTATTTGCTTTTATGAGTGAACTGCTTCCTCTATATTTTAGGAGAAATTCAAAATTTACTTATGTATGAAAATAAATAGCCTATACGCTATTTTTGATAGGTTTCTGCGATCTTTTTTGCGTAAATCTGGGTATTCTAACTTCATCAACTCCCCCCCTCCATAAACCCCAACCTATAAACCCATAACAATTTTACTTTTTGCTTGCGATTAGGTACTCACTTATTATATTTTTTTCCTGTTTGTTACAGATATTGTATGAAACCTTGCAGCCCCGGGTGCGGAACCCTTGCCAAAGGTAAACCCTCATACTTATCACCGATTACCACTTGAACGAACTCAGATAGCCCTTATATTCCCGAGGAAATAATAACAAAACAGTGACAAGCAAAATCCCTTTTCGCATTCGCAAGATTTATTTTTAAGCGGCTCCATTTGTACAAACAAATAAATATTCTTGAATCTGAACGTACGAGGAGTTGAGCTACCCTGAGCTTCCATAAATCCGTCAAGGCAGCTCCGGAATGAAGGCCCCAACTCAAATAAAAAAGTGTGTTGAGCGTGCAAACGAAAGGATGGAAATGAGTTAAAAAATACTTCAGTTTCATAGTGCGACGAGGAGAGTGATAGGTATGAATGTGGATGGATACGGGGGTAGAAGTAGGCCAAAGAAAAGATGGATGGACTGTGTGAAAGATGATTATGAGTAAGAAAGGAATGATGACGAATGACAGAGGAAAATGGAAGAAGATCACAATATTCACAATGTTGTGCCGACCCCACATAACGTAAGAAAAGGGCAGGAAGATGATGATGATTAGGTAAAGAAATCTATTACAGAATAAGGTTTAATAAGTTTTTATGTTAACTCAAATCTGTATGTACGTGTTTAAAATATATATCGCTACAAAAAATAAAAAACGACAATGGAGATGCGTTCAAGAGTCTCAACTTTTTAATCCTTATTTTGATCGCCTAGCTCTAGGCTAAGCACTTCATACTAACATCCTACTAATATTATAAACATGAAAGTTTGTATGTATGGATGTTTGTTACACTTTCACGCTGAAACGACTGATCGGAACTGGATGAAATTTGGCACAGAGATCGATTAAGTCTGGAATAGCACATAGCCTACTTTTAATCCCGGAAAAATGTAAGGTTTCCGAGGGATAGATTCGTTTTTGTTTTTTTCATGTACCACGCGGGTGAAAGATAGTTTTATCATAAACGGCAGTCGGGTACATGTGAAATAAGGTTTACCACATTATTGATTCTAGTTTTTGGTTACGAAATAAATCACCTCAAAAAAAAGCGATAAACAAATTGATGCTTGTTTTTGGTTAAGAAAAAAATCACCTCAAAACGAAAGCGACAAACAAAAATTGTTGGGTGATTGTATTTATTCACCCCGCGCCGTCCGCGGCCACCATATTTCACCCAGTACATCCACAGTCCCTGAATTATTTATATTATCCTGATTGAAATAAATATATTTTGTTATCTTGTAGTGCGAGAGATGGTATTCTACGGATGAACCACATCGTAGTAGGCGCCTAGATTAGCGACTTAAAAAATCCTACATTCTATTAATATTGTAAACGTTAAAGTTTGGATGTTTGTTACTCTTTCACACTGAAACGGCTGAGCGGATCTGGATGAAATTTGGCACAGAAATAGATTATAGTCTGGAATAGTTGTTTCCCTTTACGAAAGTGGACATTCAATCATGACGTAAGCACGACTACCTCTAAAGAACTAGCAATAGGCGATCCGATCACTGTCAAAATAAAACACTTGGGTTAGGATGGCAGGTTGATACCGACGAACTTCATTTTACGACTAACGTAAAGGTACGTATAGGTAGACTACTTTTTATCCCGGAAAATGTACTGTTCCCGTGTGATAGATTTGTTTTTGTTTTTCAAGGTACGGGTTAAGCCGTGTGCGATAAATTCCAATTTGCAATATTTAATCTCTAACAATATTTCCAGTTGGTAAGTTCAAAATTCTCTGCATATTCCATGAGTAAAATACCCTGTCAGAAACAGTTATTGAATTGAATTCCTCAGTATTATATTTTCAGTCACGTCGTCAATCTTCTATAGCATTTTATTTTTCAGTGTTGAGTATTTTCTATTCGAACAAAAGTCCATGTTATCTCAAATCAAGCTATAAAATAAAGTTTGAAAACGTGCTGTCAGCTCTCGGTCTATAAAGTTTACCTATTTATTTTATCGCCTTCGTGTCTATATTGTTACTATTGCTTGCTATTGGCTGCTGGCTGCTATCAGTTCGTTAGCCGACAACGAGATGAGAATACATAAATATTGGTTAGAACACTTTGCACGAATGAAATGGAAGTAAGAAAATTGAAACATTTTGCTAGGCTAGTGATAATACAGATGCATCTTAAACTGTGCTTTCTAATAGAATAAACAGCGGTTCCTTTAAATCTTACTAATAGTATAAACGCGAAAGTTTGTTGTAAGAATGTATGGATGTAAGGATGTACGAGTATGTTTGTTTCTCTTTCACGCTGAAACGACTGAATGTATCTGGATGAAATTTGGCACAGATATAGATTATAGTCTGGAATAGCACATAGATAACTTTTAATCTCGGAAAAATGTACGGTTCCCGTGGGATAGATTCGTTTTGTTTTCAAAGTACCATGCGGTCAAAGCCGTGGGCGGAAGCTAGTATTAACTATGTTAACAGCTAATTTATAAAAAAATGGATCATGGATTCGTCTTGATTACAAAAGTGACAAAAAATAACATGATCACGATTACAATCCCCAGGCTCGGTAGATCTTTCTCAGAGAGTAGATAGTAAGTGATAGGTTGCAAGCCCATCGCCGCTTATAAGAATACTAACCAATGACACACCTTCGAACTTTTGGTCTCGTGTGCATTCTGTCTCACGATATTCGGTTTTCTGTACTTTCAGAATGCTATTCTTTGATGTTTCGAGTTTGGACATTCCGTGATTTACAGTCAATACTAGTTACGTGTTCATGTACATGGTGTTCATTGACACTTTAAATCGAGTTCGAGTGCTAAGTGAGCGTCGAAGTGACTGGGGAATTACCGTATAGAATGCCCTTCTTACGTCATCTCATACTTTATCTGTCAAAATCTCTCCGTCAATTTAGTTCAACTCGCTGACACGCTCGCAAGAGTGGCGCTAGTGTAAATTCGAATTATCAACCGAGTTTTTAGAATGCCAATCAAGAAACTCACAGCGGATTCAGATTCGAAGTTTAGAATGAGATCTTACAGAATCACACGGCAGATAGCTACGAGTACCTACCTACGTAAGTATTTATTTCCCAAACGTAAGCTATGGTCTTGCACCGTATTTGCGAAGTCTGATTGAGTTTGCCTTCGATATCTGATCTCATAGTTTTTCCATTTATTTTAATTTTTTTGACACAATATTCTGCGGTTTATCAAAAAAAAACGTGATCACAATTGTATCACGACGATCCCCAGATATTTACCGGCTGGTAAATATCTCCTCAGATCTCTAGTTGCTTAGATCTTTGAGGGTAGTCAGAGGCTCGTCAAAACATGAGATTTGGTACATAACCACATTTTGCACAGTTGTATTAGTGTAGTGGTTAGTATTATCGTATTATCAAATACTCTTGCATCTACAAAGTGCATGAAAGTTTTCCTATTACTAAGTACCTACCTTACCTACCTTTGTTCAGCCATTCCTTCAAGCTATTCATTCATTCAGTCAAGCACAGAAAAATCGAAATAAACGTATATTTATTCAATTTATTCCAGTCTCATACCAGATCGGGGTTGTTTTTAAGTCTATATGTACGTGCCAAATATAATGTTTGGATGTACCTCTGACTTACCCTTTAGACATCTTCAAAGATCTAAATAACTAGAGATCTGAAGAAGTGTCTATCAACCCTTTTTAATCATTTTTACAGACGTGTGTGTGAACTTGTGTTTTTTTTTGTAAATTCACGATGAATGGATGGATCTCAAAAAATCTTTAAATAGTTCTTGAAACCTCAGCTTATGCAGTGTTGTTCGTACAATACCTTATCTAACAATGCTTGCATTGTTGCATCTATCTTTCAGATGGTCTGAAGGATTAGAGCCTCAGTCTTACAGCTTTTCAAACCAGCACAATGCAGCTAGAAATAGTGTTATTTGGAACCGGACATTTTTCTCTCTATTGTGCTTTGAAAAATGTTGTTTACAGCAATTTTTTATTTAATATAGTGATGAAAATAGTAAAAAAAACAGGGGTAGAGGTAGGCCAAAGAAAAGAGATGGACTGTGTGAAAGGTGAAATGGGAGAAGATCACATGTTGTGCCGAACCCACATAACGTGAACACATAACAAGAAGATGATGATGAATTTAGTGATGAAAATTGAGAAGGGTATGTTAAGATGGTTTTTTTTTTTTTTTTTTATAATGCTGGACAATCCACACAGCATCATCTAGTCCCAAAGTAAGCTACTCAAAGCTTGTGTTATGGGTACTAGACAACTGATATATTTAATACATTATATACATAGATATATATTTTTTTTTATTATACATAGAGAACACCCAGACCAACGGAACAAATTTCTGCAGATCGTACACAAATTTGTTCCGCGGCGGGAATCGAACCCGCAACCTCTTGCGTCTTGGTTTGGGCATGTAGAAAGGAGGTATGAAAAGAAATTGTCGAAACACTCATAAGGAGAGTGTGAATGGGACAGTTGGAAGGAGAAGACGGCGTACGTACCTCGATCAAATTGGGAACGTTTTAAAGAAAGATAAAGTTAAGACGACGCGCATGTATGAACAATGTAAAGAGAGTGAATGAAGCAAGAGGAATGTCAGGATCGTAGCAAGTGGAGATCCGTGGTCTCTACCTACCCCGACGAGAAACAGGCGTGTTTTCATTTAATAATTTTGTAGTACTTGCTTACTTACAAGTGAAATTCGTAGCATTAAGAGAGCGCGCACGGGTTACTTTTGACGCCGTGACTTTTCGTTTCAACTTACGTTTCGTCATTCTTATCAGGTCCGTGGTTATTTCAGGAGATGCGCGCGTTACGACGTGACAACTGGGTGACATCTCCATACATAGCCATGGGCTTGATAAAAAAAAAAAAAAAAAAAAAAAAAAAAAATATGATCACGACAGTAATCCCCGGGCTCGGTAGATATCTCCTCAGATCTTTGGTTACTTAGATCTTTGAGGATATCTAAAGGGGGTAGTCAGAGGCAAGTCCAAACATGACATTTGGTACATGCCCACATTTTGCACAGTAGTTAGTATTCCGTACGTGACAGGTTGCAAGCCCATCGCCGCTTATAAGAATACTAACCTATGACACACACCTTCGAGTTATTGGTTCTAGGGTATGCTAGTTTCCTCACGATGTTTTCCTTCACCGTTTAAGAGCACTGGCATTGCGCACATAAATTTTTCTAATGGAAAAACTCATTGGTGCACGACCAAGTTTGAAACCACGACCTTCGGATCGTGAGGCAAGGGTGCTACCACTACACCACCAGCGCTCTCACGGGCTTGATAACAGTGACAAAACAGTCACGGCGACAAAAGTAACCGTGCGCGCTATCTCTAAGAGAAGAGAAAGATGTTATACCTTCAAATCAAAATTATCTAACAGTCATTAGTTTTATCCATCGAAGAGAAATAATTGGTTCTCTTGTTCTCTAAATAGGCGTGAATACGTAAATAAATGCCAACCTAGAAATATGTAGGTAGATACTTAATTAAAAGCATATTTACTGATATGTTGATACCTTTTTATTTATTTTTATAAGGTTGATACTAGGACGTTGAGTCAATATTCGCTTGGTCTCAAAGCTCATTGGTAGTAGCTCTGCCTTCCGCGCTGTAGGTTGTGGGTTCGATCCCCACCCAGGTTAAACATCTGTGTTATGAACACAAGTATCTGTTCTTTGTCTGGGTGTAGGTATGTATTTACAAATAAGTGTATAATTGTTCTATCAGTTATCTAGTTTCCACAGTACAAGTTTTGCTTAGTTTAGAGCTAAATGGCGTTGTTTGAAATGTCCACCAATATTAATTTTATTTATTTTTTACGCATTTCTCGGTTGGGATGGCAGACATTAAATTTTATAATTCAATATTGTATTGTACCAAAACATTAAGTACCTTTGTAACTTGTTTCAACATAATCCATTTAAGGTTACAAAATTACGGCTGACATGTGACGGTCGTCGTATTTACAGTAACCAAGGCTTAACACTGAAGAGTTTGATGAATTTACAGAAAATTAAGTGCTTGTCAGCGATGTCAGCAAGATTGAGTTAGCTGATAATTACTGTGGTAGGATGTGCCTATCTTGTAAGCACATCCTATAGGAAATCTAATTCTTCGATAATCTGAATATAGAATCATGTTTATACCCGACTGCGAAGTGAAAAAGGGGGGTAATGTGTTTGGGGTGTATATATGTATGTTTGTTTGTATGTGTAATTGTATGCGAGTTCTTGGGGCTGTCGCTGCCCAAAACTGCTGAATGGATTTAGAGAAATGAGTTGTCATTAGATTCGTCTAGTCTAGATCACAAGAGTGAAATGGGCTTTACAAATGTCAAAAAACTAATATGGCGGCTGAAAAAAACAATTTTTAGTTATGTTCAGCCGTGTGATTCTATAAGACCTCATTCTAAACTTCGAATCTGAATCCGCTGTGAGTTTCTTGATTGGCATTCTAAAAACTCGGTTGATAATTCGAATTTACACTAGCGCCACTCTTGTGAGCGTGTCAGCGAGTTGAACTAAATTGACGGAGAGATTTTGACAGATAAGGTATGAGATGACGTAAGAAGTGGCATTCTATACGGTAATTCCCAAGTCACTTCGACGCTCGCTTCGTACTCGAACCCGATTCAAAGTGTCAAATAAAAAGCATCTACGAGTATTTTACGAGTGAAAATAGTGATAGTGAATAGCGATATGAGATGCGAGTTGATGTTTGAATTTTATAGAATCGACGTACTGTTGGGTTATTTAATATTTGCAATAAGTTCTAGTTGGATTATATTATTATTTTGTCTAGCGCAAAAACGTTATTCGGAAAACTTCCAAAAACCACTCAATTTCAGAGTTTTTTGCGGAAAATTTCGTCGACCGTCGCGTAAAGCCTATTTATTTGACAGTTCAGCCAGAAATACGTATTAAAGCTTGTCGCACACTACGTTATATCTACTATAATATTTATCTACGAATATCTCCGGATAAAAACTTATGACACCTGACACATTATCTTAGTTATCACACACGGAACATAATACGCATCATCCTTGGGAGGACAGATAATACTTGTATAAATTGAAAAGTTCTATCTGTCCCCTTCATTGTTACCATTTATTATCTATACTAATATTATAAAGAGGAAAACTTTGATTGTTTGTTTGTTTGTTTGAAACGAATAGGCTCCGAAACTACTGAACCGATTTGAAAAATTATTTCACCAATGTGTAGAATAAACTTTCAGGATGAACATAGGCTATATTTTATGTAGGTACTTCGCGGGCGACGCCGCGAGCGGAAGCTAGTAAATATAATAAATATGGAAACCTATAAAATCTGTAGTCTTCAGAACTGGTGATCCTAACATTACGTATGTTTTGTATATGACTTAGTTTGTCCATATCGGTATGTATTTGCAAATACTTAACGTTAAAATATTATAATATAATCTACGCCGTGTGTATATTTCTTTAAAGACTATGCGCTCAGATACAGATACCCTATAACAGGGCCCTCACGCTTGAGATACGATACTAAAAAGTCATATTTTTTTATATCAAAACTAAAGTAAGACAAAACAAGTAATGTAATAAGATCGTATACTTACTACTTATCGATGTCGCGACTCCTGTCGATGAAAAACAAAATATCTATCACGCGGTCACCCATCAACAACCATTTAGCAACGTTACCTCACCTCGCTAACGCAATTACGATCTCACCGAACAAACCTCAATTAAATTCCGGCTATCACACAACGCGACTAGGGATGCCACATCCGGTTTTAGACGGCGTGCGAGACCAGGGATGTACGTAAGATCCGGCTTTTTGGTTACTTTGGTCTCTGCTGGTTGATAGTGTGAATAAATTTTTTTTTGAGTTACATTCCAACTCGGGTTACTTGAACTCATAATTTTTTTGCAAAATTCTCTTTAGATTTCCTCAAAGATTTAAGTAACTAGAGATCTGAGGAGATATCTACCCGGCCTGGGGATTACAGTCTTGATCATGTATGAATGTATGTTGTTGATGTATTATTATTTACTAGCTTCCGCCCGCGGCTTCGCCTGCGTGATACCTTGAAAAACAAATACAAATCTATCCCGCGGGAACCTTACATTTTTCCGGGATAAAAAGTATCCTATGTTACTTCTAATACCTCCAAGAATATGTGTACAAAGTTTCATGATGATCGGTTGAGTAGTTTTCGCGTGAACGCGTAACAAACAAACTTACATTCACATTTATATATTAGTAGGGATAGGGATAGAGATAACCAACAAGCTGTTACCCGCGACTTTGTCCGCAAAAAACTTTCATAAGAACCTTACAATAACAAACACGACAGAAAAATAATTAGCGAAAACGGTCCAGCCATTCACGCATGATGCTGTGACCAAGGAAAATAGGGATTAATTTTTATTATGACGTATCGATATAAATGACCCAACATCGAACATCATTAATTCTTATGAAACAGAAAAACTTTGACTAGACTTGGGACTATGTAGGTATTTGTATATGTCGATATTTTATATTAATTTTCCGGTCTTTCTGACTCTCTCCTTTGCAAGCCATCCGACCAAATTTACACCGTTAACGCGCGATTGTAATTCACTCACGTTAATTATTCATGTGTAAACACAGCCCGTGCCAAGTTTAGCTTGGTGTTCGGTAAGGGCGGATACACAGTGAGCGAATATATATATTTGTGGTAACCACTATGGCGCGGCGCTACACTGGCTGGCTAACATGTCAGGTTTGAGTCTTACTGAAAACTTTCATGTTTGAATAATTGTTTTTTTAAAGCTTTGCGTATTAAAACCTTATTGTGCTTTAAACTTTATACGAAAACGAACCAAAAAGAACGCTATATTCGATAGCTTTAGGTATAAACTTCAGTGTACGAGTTCTTATGCTAGGAGAAATACAGCCATCATTAAAAACTTAAACTCCAAACGTAAAATTTCTCGGAAAACTGCACCAAACGACTGTTTAAATATAAGGAAGCCTGGCTAAAGTCGGTGGCGTGTTTTCCTCAGTGAAAGTACCCCTTCTCCCCTTTAGGTCAAGTGGTTAATAACAGGGGAATGTGCCATTCTTTGGTAAATATAACGCAAGAATTTCACTATTCTGCCTCATAACTTAATAATATTTAATCACGAAAATGTTGACATACCATAAATTCTACAAGATTAAAAGAGAATTAATGTAGAGTATTCTAGATATTAAATAAATAAAAGTGGACATTACATCGAAGGCCCAAAACAAAACTAGTTTTTTTTTGTAAATACATTCTTACACTAGCATATAATGTAATATGCTGTAATATTGGTATGTAATGTGAATTTTGTCTTTCAAAATATGACTTATATTATTATGCGAACAGAGGACGGTCGAAGAAAAAGTGGTTTAATTGTGTGAAAGATGAATTAATGTAAGAGGAGTAGACTCAGAGTTGACGAATGATAGGTGTGAGTGGAAGAAGAAAATATGTTATGCTGACCCCACACGTAGGTTAAGAGCAGGAGAATGATGACATAAAAATTTTAAGTCTTTTGAATTAATTTAATCTATACTATACTAATAATAATGTTTGTTTGTTTGTTTGTTTGAAACGAATAGGCTCCGAAACTACTGATCCGATTTGAAAAATTTTTTCACTAATGTGTAGAATATACTTTCAGGATGAACATAGGCTATATTTTATGTAGGTACTTCGCGGGCGACGCCGCGAGCGGAAGCTAGTGAATAATAAATTTGAATGCAATGCCACAAAAACCCTTAATTTTAGGATGCTTTTGGTTTTATTACATTTTTCTAAAATACTCGGGTAGGCCTAATTTTGTTTTCAGTACTAGTCTAAGGTACATGTGATGTCACACTAGTGTACAAAAAAAAAATACAAATACAAAATCATTTATTTGCCAAATAACAGAAAATAGGTACACATTACTAGCGGCCCCCGCACGAGGCAAGCCTGTATCGCGGGAAGCCTGTTTACAAAGGTAACTTTAACAATAAGATTAGTTGTAACTTATACAGGGCAAACAAGTAAAGAAGTATTTTAATATGGATAATTATCTAATTAATTAGTGAACCAAGAATTCAACATTGAACGAAATCTGCAACTTAAGTCACGAACTGAGTACTTACATATGCGTAAAGCGGAGTGACTGACTTGAGGGTAAGGGAGGGAGGAGTAGAAGAGGAGAAAGGAGATTTTGGATTGAATTATTTGTGTCAAAAGAATGTCGATTTTGACCATGGATAAAAAGCAAAAAAGGTGTAAAAAAGCTGCAATTAAAAACACCTGGCCAGTTTCCACGTGACTCATATTAAATCAAGCCAATGCCGATAAAAGCCCGTCCCAAAATAACGCCCAACAGAAACCGTCGCCGCCGTCCCTGAAATAAAACAAAACACAATTATGCCCGCCTTCCATTGCGAGCGGAGCGGGCTCCGTACGGACTCCGTTTAACTTACGGTACCTGGGTGACCGAGCTTTGCTCGGTTTTTTTTATTGGTAAACGACGTTTTCTAAAAATGAAACCTAACTAGATCGATTTATCGCCCCCGAAACCCTCTGCATACTAAATTTCATGAAAATCGCTGCAGCCGTTTCCGAGATTCCAATTTTATATATACATACATTATATACAAGAATTGCTCGTTTAAAGGTATAAGATAATCGTATTTGAGTGGAAAGCGGGCCCTGCCTTCCACTAAAAGGGGTAATGTAAGTTAAACGGAGTCCGTACGGAGCCCGCTCCGCTCGCAGTGGAAGGCGGGCATTAAGGTGATTCGTCACGCTTGGGCGCGAAATTCAAACAATATGCGGTTTTTAATATTTCCGTTATTATTAATATGGCTGGCGGAAGTAAGTCATTTTGAACGACTACGTGTCGATAAGCCAATCATTAACCAACTGTACGTCTACCATGAGTATTCACAACCTACAATCGCTAGTTAAAAAATCGACTGTAGTTAAAAAAATGTATGAAAACTTGCACAGCGCCTCTAGCGGATAGTTGGGTACTAAAACGTCACGTAGTTAACTATATGTCACAGCGTACTACAGCGACTGTACGAGTAGTTTGCGCTTCATTCATTTGCTTAGAATTGTGTACCATGAGTAACAATTTTGACAGATGTCATAGTAACGTACTATTACTACTGTAGTAACGTCAGCCGATCTAAATGTGACAACTCATGGTAGACGTACTGATCGTAAATCTTATACCTTTAAACGAGCAATGCTTGTATATATATATATAATCGGAATCTCGGAAACGGCTCCAACGATTTTCGTGAAATTTAGTATGCAGGGGGTTGCGGGGGTGACAAATCGATCTAGCTAGGTTTCATTATTAGAAAACGTCGTTTACCCAAAAAAAACGAGCAAAGCTCGGTCATCCAGGTACTGTACTTTAAATCCAAGTATTAAACACTAAGTTGTCGAAAAAGGATTACAATTTTATCGTCGTCTATGTACATTTCCGCCACCCATATTACTAACGAAGCGCAGAAAATGTAAAATACCATAACAATTACAACAACCAAGCCTGCGAAGCAAGAGGTTGCGGGTTCGATTCCCGCCTCGGAACAAATTTGTGTACGATCTGCAGAAATTTGTTCCGTCGGTCTGGGTGTTTTCTATGTATGATAAAAAATATCTATCTATGTACCTATATCATGTATTAAATATATCAGTTATCTAGTACCCATAACACAAGCTTTGAGTAGCTTACTTTGGGGCTAGATGATGCTGTGTGGATTGTCCAGCATTATTATTATTATTATTAACCAGCGTAGCAAGTGTAGCAACTCGTAGCAACAACCGCGTAGCTCGTAGCGCGTAGCTGCTAGACAATAATATCTACACGATTTGGCTATTGAATAAATAAATAATGCTAGACAATCCACACAGCATCATCTAGCCCCAAAGTAAGCTACTCAAAGCTTGTGTTATGGGTACTAGATAACTGATATATTTAATACATTACATACATAGATAAATATTTTTTATTATACATAGATAGATTTATCATACATACATACATAAAATCACGCCTGTTTCCCGACGGGGTAGGCAGAGATCACGGATCTCCACTTGCTACGATCCTGACATACTTCTTTTGCTTCATTCACCCTCATTAAATTATTATTGAATTTTATTAATATTGAATATTTAGGTTAAATAAAAAAATATTCATTAGTAATTTTATCTTAATCTCTTACTTATTAAAACACTAGCTTTCGCCCACGGCTTCGGCCGTGGTACCTTGAAAAATAAAAACAAATCTATCCCACATTTTTCCGGAATATAGCCTATGTGCTATTCCAGACTATAATCTATCTCTGTGCCAAATTTCATCAAGAACCGTTCAGCTGTTTCAGCGTGAAAGAGTAACAAACATACATCCATACATTCTTACAAACTTTCGCGGGATTTTGAAATCGAATTAGTAGATACCTATAGTTACAGAATCATCACCTTAATGTTAACTAAAAACTAATTTGCGTGTGTCTTAACTAGAAGCTTCAAAGATTTATACAGTCGCTACAGTCGCTACAGTCGATACAGTCGAGGAATTGATACGTTTGCGGATCATTAGAGTCTGAATGTCCGACTGAACGCTCGAGAGTTCCGTAATTGAATGCAATTGAGCGATATAAGGCCGCGTTTACACCGAGACACCAACAGGAATATCGGTGCTAATTACTACAGGGTGTCCTGGAACTGATGGGTTATCTAGAAGGCGAATCTCCACGTTCACGCGAACAAAAAATTATCTACGAGTTTTGAGAGTTTGATTTATTTTATTTTCATTCATTCATTGTTATGCTGACCTCTCATAACGTGAGGAAAAAGCAGGAAAAAGAAGAAGAAGATTGTTTTTCTATTCATTTTCATATTTCATATGAGTGTGGATGAATATAGGGGTAGAGGGTAGACCAAAGAAAAGATGGATGACTAAAAGATGATACATACATACATACATACATAAAATCACGCCTGTTTCCCAACGGGGTAGGCAGAGACCACGGATCTCCACTTGCTACGATCCTGACATACTTCTTTTGCTTCATTCACTCTCATTACATTCTTCATACATGCGCGTCGGTTTAGGGTACTCTGGACCTGGCCTTTCTCTAGTACGTCCCCAATTTGATCAAGGTACGTACGCCGTGGTCTTCCCCTTCCAACTGTTCCATTCACACTCTCCTTATACAACTGTTTCGTCATTCTCCTTTCATCCATCCTTTCTACATCCCTTGAAAGATGATATGAGTAAGAAAGGTGTAAGTACTGAGATGAAGGATAATTGTGGGAAATGGAAGAAGAAAACATGTTGCGCTGACCCCATACAATATATTAGCAGGATGGTACGAAATATCAAAGTAGTATTAATTTGAGTTGAAAGAGAGAAAAAAAGAGCTTGTGATCCGCCATCTTGCATTATTGATATAAAACAAAAGGTTGTGAATGGTCAATTTGTATGTATTGTTGCAGATGAAGGTGGTGACGTGGGGCACTGCTCTTTTGACGCTCTTCGTGGTCTCCCTGGCTGACTCCACGGAAGGTAAGTTTTTATTCTACTGTTATAAACAAGCGGGCGTGTATAACTTTATTATAATCTATCTTATTCTTTCTTATTATATCAAACAAAGGCGGGTATATTCGAGCACTTATAACTCTAGAACGGCAGGACCGATCTTCATGGTTTTTGATTTGTATTTGTCTCCGTCTCGAATAGCAAAATAACTAACATTGGAAAATTTAAAAAGAAATTTACTTATTCGTAAATATTATTTAGTTTGAATATATTAAACTATATTAAAATTAAATTAAACTATATAAAATATATTAAACGTACTAGAGAAAGGCCAGGTCCAGAGTACCCTTAACTGACGCGCATGTATGAAGAATGTAATGAGAGTGAATGAAGCAAAAGAAGTATGTCAGGATCGTAGCAAGTAGAGATCCGTGGTCTCTGCCTACCCCGTTGGGAAACAGGCGTGATTTTATGTATGTATGTATGTATATTAAACATTGTTAAAGATCACGACCGCTTTAGCAACGTAAATCCCTAAACTTTATCGTATCTAAGTTACCTCGATACAGACTACGCCTAGTGCAGCAGACAGATAATTTACCAGTAATTTGTTCCTTACAGTCTGTAAAATAAATAAGGTATAGTTTTTGTTATAGTTTTACTTTAGTTATAGTCTAAGAGCCGGTGAAGAACGACCTTCACCGTTCTGATAACCAGATGAGACGTATTTTTTAACAAATGTAAAATTTAAACAAATAATCCCTATGATAACTTGTCTATCAAAAAGTGTTCGTAGCTATTTTTAATTTAATTAATTTAAAACAATTATCTTTCATCACCTTCACTCTTTTGATAACTGAATAGGTTTTATCTCAATTGATAGTTTTTAACACACAGAATATGCCTAGATACGCTTGCCTAGTCATTTCTATTTATATTGTTTCTTGGCCTTATTGTTCAAAGCACTTCAATGAAAGCGAGTCCTACGTTTTCTCCCGATGTGCCACGGTATTGGAGAGCTGCAATAGGTACACTACGTCAATCTCATTATAGCAGTCCACTGAAGCCTTTTGCCTTTGTAGCTCTGCCCGCTCCTCGGTCCCAAAGAAACTCAACTTTTTAGTGCTCAAAAAATGGCTGTTATGTAGCTGCTGTGACGACATTTAAGTTTTTAGAGATTAGAATACAGCACTGGTGGTGTACTGCTTCACGAACCGAAGGTCATGGGTTCAAACCTGGGGCCTCACCACAAATTCATAATACATTACCGAATTAATATTACATTGTTATTTCGTACCATGACCTATACATATTGTATTGAAGTAGTGTTACTTCAAGCTTCAAATGTGACGTTTCTAAAACGGAATCGTTCAGGAAGAGTTCGTGGTAAGGCCCCTGATCGTACACCAAAGATTTTTTTTTATTCTAAAAAAATATGTGCGTAATGCCAGTGCTCTTAAACGGTGAAGGGAAACATCGTGAGAAAGAACTCAAAATTCGAAGGTGTGTGTCATATTATGTCAGTACTTCTTTGAGCAGCGATGGGCGGGCAACCCATCATGTGCGGAATATTAACTATGTGAGCATGTGCAAATATCAAGTTCGGCCGTGTTCGACTACCCTCTTTAGGTATTCTCAATGATTAAGTAACTAGAGATCTTATTATTAGTATTAAACGGGTATTTATCGCGTTAGATCGCGTAAGTTTAAAAATATATATAACTAGAGATCTGAGAAGATATCTACCGAGCCTGGGGATTACATTCGTGATCATATTTGTTTAGTTTTTTAACTTTCGCTTTTCTAATATTAAAAAAGATTACTTTTGCCCGATACATAATTCTACGAGGTAAAAATATTATTCATCGAAAAACTTACCTTAATAAACGTATTCAAAATCCATATAAGCCCGTAGCAAGTAGGTCCGGCGAATACGAATCCTTATTTTATGCTATATACGTCGGCCGAATCGGAAAATCTCTCCGATCAATGCATTATTAAAATCGGTCGGCACTCCGCCTAAAATGAAACGGTTGAATTACAATTACAATGTTTAAAAATTAACAGACAGATTACTTAAACTAGTAGGTATGTTGCAAAAATTATAAACCCATCTGAAAGTCATTGAAAATAGCTTCTCACAGCCGCCATATTGGATTTTTTGACGTTTCGTATAGCCTAGTCTCTTTTAATACAGACAAATACAACGACACCTCATTTATAAAAATCCGTTTAGCCGATTGGGTTACAGCGACCGCCAAAGGAACTCGCATACATACATACATACATACATACATACTCGTACATACATATACCCCAAACACAGTACCGGTGGGTAATGTTTCTTCGGTCCGGTTAAAAAGCGGATACTATTGCACATTTTAAAAATTTTGATGAAAATATTTTAATAAAGTTCTTCTTCGAAATAAAAAAACTGTGTCCAAAAACTTCAGGGTGTGAATACAAATGAGAATTGTAGACATTGCGCGCGTAATCTCAGTTCGGGGCGAACTAACTAGTAAGAGAAAGCTTGCCCAGTTATACCATTTTCTCAGCTTACTCTGCCTTAACTACAGGAAAGACATGCCCAATACACGCGAGGCTAAGCTGCGGGTTTCCACACAATGTTTTCCTTCACCGTTTGAGATTAATTGGTAGTTCCTTTGATATAGTCATCCCCAGTACCTAATCCCCTGAGACACCTCTACATCCGTAAGTTGAACGTAGTATCCTTGTTTCCTTGTACATGTCAATTTCTTGACAGTTTATATTTCCGTTTAGCGCAATCTTGACATGACGTGTGACATCACGCTTCTGGCGTTACATAGGCAAGTAAGGCAGGCCGCACACCAGCGCCACATGCTACATGCATCGCACATTTACGTCGGCACAATCATTGCGCTACAATTCATACATACATTCATACATACAGCGCGCCCGCTACAAATGTGTCCTTAGTGTGCGTGATGCACAGATATACGGGGACGTAAAATATGTCGCGTTTCAAATGTAGTGCCACAATTATCAAGATACAAGTGTATGCTTGATGTGCGGCCTGCCTAAAGGTAAAGCAGCGACACGCCGCACCTACATCCTGACTTTTAAATAAGCTGGGGGACAATCGCGATAATTTTACTTATTTATCAAAGCCAAAACAAACGTAAATGTTAGGTTATGCATATTTTGTATCGTCAAACATTGTTGAAAAAAAAACGAGTGTGCTTTAAACTACACGACTGAAGTAAAACTTCTTAAACGTAACTGGCTATGAGAGAAAGAAAATTTGTGGACGCACCTCTCACTTTTGCCCCTACAGTAATATACGAAACGTGTCTCTCTCTCTTATATAAGTTAGTGAAGATAGAAAGAGAGATCTCCCTCTCAACTTCCGTTTGCCTCACCCGATTACATTTTTCGTAGCGCTCTCGTCACGCATTCACCAGCTTACTCCCCAAACCAAGCGTGCGTAATGTTCAAACCTAACCTATTATTCGATAATCTGCTGTGTGATTCTGTAAGACCTCATTCTAAAATCCGCTGTGAGTTTCTTGATTGGCATTCTAAAAACTCGGTTGATAATTCGAATTTACACTAGCGCCACTCTTGCGAGCGTGTCAGCGAGTTGAACTTAATTGACGGGGAGATTTTGACACATAAAGTATGAGATGACGTAAGAAGTGGCATTCTATACGGTAATTCCCAAGTCACTTCGACGCTTGCTTCGCACTCGAACCCGATTCAAAGTGTCAAATAAAAAGCGTCTTATGCGAAGTGAGAGTGAATAGCGATGTGAGATGCGAGTTGATGTTTGAATTTTACAGAATCGACATACTGAACTATCCCGTGAAACTGTTTCCAAGATACCAAAACATTACCAGTCTCACAACAAAACACTACAAAGACTTCGCACCTGCATCATTTAAATCCCCCAAATGTCGGGGCATCACTAAAAAAGGCCTACCACATCAGCCCTTTCCGAGTCTCGGCTTAACCGTTTTACTTTGATAAATAAACAACGAAATCGCTCTTTGTTTGCCTCATGCCGAGCTGGTTGAATACTAAACTAGATGCCGGGGGCATATTCAGGGTGAGCAGGGAACACGTGACTGAAGGCCTATGGCGTAGCACTGGGATTTCGTGGAATAATATTAGTCTTCGTAAATAGAATAGCTATTTTTTAAACGATTTTAGAAAGTGGTTCGCAATTTTTCTGTGTTTTTTTATCCAGGATGTTATAAGTTTGAAGTGTGTGTCTGTGGCATCGTAGCTCCCGAACGATAGCTTAGAGGATATCTTAAGCGGGTAGTCTGCTGCGCGTCCAAACATGATATTTGGCACATGATTTGATGATTTAGATTCCGTACACGATATTATAGTTATTTTAGTGCATAAAAGCTTCTTTGAGGCGCAATATAATCTATTCACAACACTAGTTCGTAAGAACTGGAGACACCAGTTACTATCGCAGTCCCAAACAGTTGCACTGAAGTACGTCCTCATTGAAGCCTTTATCTAGTAACAACAGTCGGGCGGGGTGAGCTGGACAATGTCTACTTTGAGGCCAACATCCGGAGCCTGAAATTACGGATTAGCCATTTAAAGCTTTAGTTTCCTAAAAAGATACGTCCGTCACATGACAAACGTTTTGAAATTGTTTTTAATTGAATTTTGATTATACTTGTATTAACACATAGGCTACTTTTTCTCAAAAAACTCCCGAGAGGATGAAAAGGAGTTATTAGGAAATAAAATAAATTAATAACTATTGGTGGACACAGTTCACACAACGCCATCTAGCCCCAAACTAAGCAAAGCTTGTACTATGGGAACCAGATAGTTGATACATTAATTAGTTATTTTTTTGTGAGTACATACATAGAATACATAATAACACCCAGAACACAGAACTAATATCTGCATTCATCACGCAAATGTTAGTCCAGGGTGGGATGAAAACCCACAACCTATAGTGCAGAAGGCAGAGCTACTATCAACTGAGCTGTGAGGCCAGTGTTAATGTTAAAACTTTAAAACCGCAGGTAAAACAGCAGGGCATAGCTAGTAACGATACATTACCCTTAAAAATTTCAAGGCTAGTTCAAAATAATACTTTTTTTACCATTTATTGTTTTTAGAGGCGGGTTGCTAGTGGTCAAATAAATGAATGTGCGAGTATCTATTCCCATCTCGTCCCCGAAGCTTATATATCTGAGTCCCTATAGACTGCGGATATTTTTTGACATTACCGTGAAAATCGCTCACCACTTTATTACGTTCGCCATATCACGGTCAATACTTTTAAGGTAATCAAAACCGGCAATGGCATTGGCATTCTTGGCATGTCCCTGCATTACTGAGATTGCAATGGATAGTGGTCCAGTACGAACCACTGAATCTGGCCTGGAGATTTTCAGCTTCAATTGGTCTGAACTAATAAAATTTATCTACATCCTACTAATATTATAAACGTGAAAGTTTGTAAGAATGTATGGATGTGTGGATGTATGGATGTACATATGTTTGTTACTCTTTCACGCTGAAACGGCTGAACGGATCTAAGTAAATTAATTTAGCACAGAGATAGATAATAGCCTGGAAAAGTACAATAGACTACTTTTTATTCCGGAAAAATGTACGGTTCCCGTGGGATAGATTTGTTTTTATTTTCCAAGGTACCACGCGCGCGAAGCCGTAGGCGTAAGCTAGTAAACAAGAAAGTTTTATATTCTATTGTGAAATTCCAGGCGTACAATGGATTTGTTTTGAATTCGTATGTGGTAGCCTCTATTTATGCACTAAATTCCTATCACGTGGATTGAGGTCTACTCGTATTGCACTGCAGACCGAGCGGATCAAATTCATTTTTTTTTTAAATATGATCACGACTGTAATCCCCGGGCTCGGTAGATATCTACCTCAGATCGTTAGCTACTTAGATCTTTTAGGATAAGAGGGTAGTCCACATGACATTTGGTACATGCCCACTTTGCAAAGTAGTCTTCCGTACGTGTCAGGTACGTGTAAGCCCATCGCCGCTTATAAGAATACTAATCTATGATACACACTTTCGAATTTTTGGTTCTAGGGTATGCCGCTTTCCTCACGATGCTTCCCTTCACCATATTTCGAATGGAAAAACTCATTGGTGCACGACCAGGTTTGAACCCACGACCTTCGGATTGTGAGGCTAGGGGTGCAACCACTACCCCACCAGCGCTCTCATAAAGATACGTCTACACTTATGTCGTTCTGTAGTATTGTAGCTCCTTATTATGCCACGGTGCTTGTCACGTGTGGACAATTACAGTGACTTTTTCTGTGACTGTGTCGTTTTTGAGAGTCAATAAGATTTAATGTACATAGCTACAGGATATTCTGCGATGCATTCGACTGTACGTCGATTCTGTAAAATTTAAACAACAACTCGCATCTCACATCGCTATTCACTCTCACTTCGCTTAAGACGCTTTTTATTTGACACTTTGAATCGGGTTCAAGTGCGAAGCGAGTTTCGAAGTGACTTGGGAATTACCGTATAGAATGCCACTTCTTGCGTCATCTCATACTTTATCTGTCAAAATCTCCCCGTCAATTTAGTTCAACTGGCTGACACGCTCGCAAGAGTGGCGCTAGTGTAAATTCGAATTATCAACTGAGTTTTTAGAATGCCAATCAAGAAACTCACAGCGGATTCAGATTCGAAGTTTAAAATGAGGTCTTACAGAATCACACGGCTGTTCACTTTGTCGTTCTAGTTTTTATATTTTTTCTGTTATTTTGATTTTTATTGTGTAGTTTTGGTAGTTATTTTCCAATAAAGCTCTTGTCCTGAGTGTAAAATATGTGAATTACAGTGAAAAGTTCTTTTCTAAATCCATCGGATGAAATCCCGAGAATTTAGAACAAAACGCCATCTTTTATTTAAAATTGACATAGCAATTGACCTCGTGACATTGACAATATACTAATTTCAACACTTGACACTGGCAAAATTTATCTCAAAAAAGACAGATGCCAAACAAAGAAGATATAGCTCGATTTGTCTCAAGCACGTAAGCTTTTGATTTCTTGATCAGATGCCATAAACAAAGAAGAAGAAGAAGATGTAGCTTGATTCGACTTGACATATAAGCTCTTGAATTATGTTGTACACATTTCGCGTAAATGTTGTACCTACAACATTTTATCAATAAACGCATGAAAAACGCAAATCAATTACGTCATCAGGCTTAATAATCGCGTTCCATAGGAGAGCTCGACTGGTGTCAGCGTTATAGAGTTTTATTCGATGAAATTACAAGGAGCACTTTAAATCCGTGTGACATGCCCAATCTAGATCACTACATCCCGCTTTGAGCCGGGATTCAAACCTACGAGCTTGGATTGGAAGGCAAAATCGGTTTAATTACACAAGCTTTCCTATCACAGATATTCATCAAATAAATAATAATAAATATTGGTGGGCAATTCACACGCCATCTAGCCCCAAACTAAACAAAGCTTGTATTAAGGGAACCAGATAGTGGAAATTGATTAAGTATATACATTTTTTTGTGAATACATACATAGAACAGATAATAACACCGAGATACAGAACAAACATCTGCGTTCATCACACAAATGTTTATCCTGAGTGGGGATCGAACCCACAACCTACAACGCAGTAGGCAGAGCTACTACCAACTGAGCTGTGAGGCCTGAAATGGAGCAGGATATTTAGGTTTATTTTGTGTTTTTCTTATCATGTCTTTAGTTATTATTCGTATTAAACGGGTTTTTATCGCGTTTTATTTACCTATTTTTTATCAGATCGCGTAAGTTTAAAAATATATATGTCATTAGTTCTTTCGCAACAGTGTGGTGAAAGGATTTAAGGTTCCTTTCGTATAATAAAAATGTAAGTTAATGTACATTCACAGAGTAACATCAACTCGTCCCAAATGATGCAGTTTGGGACGAACTGACGAAAATTTTTCGCATAATGCGAATAGACCAGCTTAGCACTTTCCAAATTAGACGGCGCTGTCAAATTAATAATCTCATTTCGGTAGAAACAGCATCACAAAGGACTTTGACGCCACCGCCAAATGGAATCTTGTTTAGGCCAGAACACACGGGACGCGTACGCGTAGACGTACACGTACCACGTTGTTATGTACGCGACGTGGCATACCGTTTCCGTGACGTAGACGTAATAGTTACGCATGGCAGCTCTCGGGAACGGCTAAGGCGTGCACTTTTTCTTCTTAATTTATGGCATCAGTCTCTCAGAGATTAATTTTACCAGTGTCAAGTGTATTTTTACACAAGTGTTGTCAACGTCACAGAGTTACAATGAAATTGTCAAATCAACTTTAAAATGATGGCTGTTTTGTTTAAAATTCTTGTGGATTTAGAACTTTTTCAATTAGAAATTCATTTTAATTCAGATATATCACTCCCATGCCAAACTTAGATTTTATTGGAAAAATAATCACCAAAATTACACGGAAAAATTCAAAATAACACGAGAAAAATATTTGAGCCGGAGCGATAAGTTCACATCAAAAGAAGATCCAAGGGAGTGATGGCGTTGTAGTCAATGACATTCTATACTATACCAAAACAGTTTGAATTCACATTCTCCTTGCTGTGCGTTACTGACGGGTGAGAATTGTATTTGATTACCTATATACCGGTAGAAGTGCATGTGTTTTATTTTTTTTATTAATAACAACATTAAAAAAACTAATTAAATTAGTCCAATAGAAAATAGTCTTTACAATACCAAAAATAAAGCTGCGATTGGCTCCCGCAGAGGCTGGGTACGCAACGTGCCGTTGCGTTGTGTATACATGGACGTAACCCAGTGTGACAGGGGGTCACGCACGTGAGTACGCGCGTGTCCACGTGCACGTGATACGTACACAGGCGGTGGAACTTGGCTCTTAACAATACATCATTCCCGCCACCGATATCTGACCTCTTTCAGTCCGGCCTATGTCGGCAAATAAAGTTAATGGATCCACCGTCACAGGGACACACTTACCGCTACAATGGTAAACTTATATTTATCAAAAAAAAAAACATGGTCACGACTGTAATCCCCAAGCTCTGTAGATATCTCCTCAGATATCTAGATGCATATCTAAAGGGGGTAGTCAGAAGCACGTTCGAAAATGATATTTGGTACATGCCCACATTTTGCACAGTAGTTAGTCTTCCGTACGTGAGAGGTTGCAAGCCCATAGAATACTAACCTATGACACACCTTCGAACTTTTAGTTTTAGGTTTTTGCCGGTTTTCTCACGAAAACTCTAGGTTTATTATTCAGGAAACTTTCATTTGAATATCGTAGTTAATAGTCTAAGAGCCGGTGGAAGATCGACCTTCACCGATCTGATAACCAGATGAGACGTATTTTTTATCAAATATAATTTATAAACAAATATGCCTATGATAACATGCCTATCAAAAAGTGTTCATAGCTATTTTTAATTCAATTATTTTTAATCAATTTTCTTTCATCACTTTCACTCTTTTGATAACCAAATGAGTTTTATCTCAACTGATAGTTTTTAACACACAGAATATGCCTAGGTAGGCTTCGATCTTCCATTCTCCTCTACTACGAGTATAATACAAATTAAATGTTCCTGCAACTAACAAATCAAAAGCTCTCACAAGTGTATGCAATATTTCCGCAATCATGTTCCATAGTTTAGCTAAAAGCACTATGTTAAGCCCCAATTCACCGGCGCTGTTGAGTTAATTAAACGTATGAATTGTTACTAACAACATACGCAGATTACAAACTAATCTAATATTAATTTGAATGTGTACTTAGCATTTAGACCGGAAGGGCTCTGGGTTACCTACCCATTACTTAACCCATTTAAGACCTTATGTATATAAGATTACGTACGTAATTACCTTGCATTTATATTCACTAGCTTTCGCTCACGGCTTTGCCCGCGTGGTACCGTGAAAAACAAAAACAACTCCATCCCACGGGAAGCGTATTTTTTCCGAGATATATTGTTTTATGTGTTTTTCCAAACGATTATCTATTTTTGCGCCAAATATCATTTAGTACGAACAAGGCTTTAGTGCCCTACGTACCAACCCGCATTGGACCAGCGTAGTAGGTAATGATCCAACCCTCTACCATCATAATGTATGTTTTTAAACTTACGCGATCTGAACACATTATTATTAGTATTAAACGGGTAGACTGTAAGTCTACTCGTGACAGCGTGAAAACCTGTCGAAACGTCGGGAAAAAGCAGGTAAACAAAACGCGATAAATACCTGTTTAATACTAATAATAATGATGTAATTTATGTACTTCAAGGAACTGGCCCCTAGTGCGCATAACTAACATCTTGTCTTACAGCAGCGTTGAATCGCGAGGAGTGGAAGGAAGGTAGGCCTTTCCATTGAGACAATATAAATAAAATAAATAAAATAAAAAAGCCTTTATTCTACTACATACTAATCTGATCACAATAGCAAAACTAAAGTTATTCTAATTTATATATTTTACTTATGAACTATACACTTTTACTAGGTACTTTTAGTTTTCCAGCTCCTCAGCAGTAGTCGCCTCTGTGACGTAGGCCTCCCCTAAATCCCTCCATTCATCTCTTTTTCTCGCCTTTCTCATCCATTCCGGTCCGCATCGCTGTGTAAATAGGTCTCTCCACCTCATCTTTGGTCTCCCTTGTTTTCTTTTCCCATCTAGTGGAATCCACTCCGTCACTCTCTTAGTCCATTTAATGTTCTCTTGCCTGCAGATGTGCCCAGCCCAATTCCATTTTAGTCTTATTAGTTATATTCTTTTCTTTAGGTCTGTAATCTTCGTTTTGTTCCTTATCGTTTTGTTTCTAATTTGGTCAGATATTTTTATGCCAAGCATACTCCGTTCCATTTTTCCATTGAGACAATATAGGCTGGAAAAAATAAGAAAATGGCAAAGTGTGGTATATTTTAAATCCGTGTGTCACTTTCACTAAGAAAACATAGCAAGCAGTGTCGCCAGTATAGGAATCTTTCATTTCTTATCGCGAGAAGACGAACAGGGAACACTCACAAATATCAAAGCTATAAGGCCCGTTTAGACGAGCTTAGTAACTAGTCTCAATCACTCGCTCTCCAGATATGTACTGGAGATATTAATATTTAGTGTAAAAAATCACAACGGTTTTACACAGCAATTAAGACGGTTTGAAGGGCAGTAGAGCAACCAAAATTACTGGCCGAATAGATAAGATAGACAAGAAAGGGTATAGATAACCATTAGGTGAGCATAGTGAGGTTACGGTAGCCACATACCATCAGTTAAACATATCAGGCTTGTCTCAGTTTCTGAAATCAAACACAATACGGGGAATCTTTGTTTAAAGTCAGGATTTACTAATTATAGCCCTATTTTTATGACTTCTTATGACGTTTCTAAAATGCTATCGGTGCTTTCTGGGCTATTTCGCAGGATATTTCTTCCAGAATCATTCATTAATAAAACATAACAGAAAGCAATGGGACCAGGAGAAATATGTAAGTATCACTCGTGATCCCGTTAATGGGTCAAAATCATAGAACTATGATAAGACACCTTACCTTACTCGACGCTTGCTAACTGGCAAGTTACTGTCCTCCTGTCACCGCCTAAAGAGAGCATAGCCGATATGAGTTGCCTTGTGATTGCGACGGGACGTATTCCCTTCGTTGGCAGTCTGACAAAAGACTCTGAAAATCGCAGACTTCCACATCCAGCGATAATTGTAAAAAGTTTCCCGACTTTGATTTACTTTCAAAGATAAAAATCGTTTGATAAAAATCCGCAGACGAGTTTGAATTCGATTGCTAATCTTTATGAATTCTTGAATCTTAATAAATTCTAAGAATACTATGATAAATTTCAAATCCAAGAAGGTCGCTCCCACAAAATGGCGGATAAAATTTGTGTCGGGGGTATTTGAAATCATTAATTTAATTGAACTTGTATTATTTTTATTGAAGCATAGTCATAGAACACTGGTGGTATAGTGGTAGCACCCCAGCCTCACGACCCGAAGGTCGTTCGAACCTGGTCATGCACCAATGAGTTTTTCCATTCGAAGGTGTGTGTCACGTACGGATGCAAAATGTGGGCATGTGCCAAATATCAGGTTTGGACGTACCTCTGACTACCCTTTTTAGATATCCTCAAAAGATCTTAGAAAAGATCTTGCGAATCTCTAGTCAGAAATTCGCAGAGATTTCTACCGAGCCTGGGGATTGCAGTCATAATCATGTACATATTTATGTGTATTACATATGTAAAATTATCTTAGAAATAGGTTCTTACAAAATAGAGATTTTTATTTCAAAACATAATTTGAAATATTCATTTTTCTTTTTATGTTCAATGTTCATTTTCAGTCCACTTTCGGTTTACCGATGCAAAGTATCAATACATATCTGGCGATGCATGTTTTACGGTTGTGGACGTAATCCCGCCCGCCCAAGCCGCCCAGCGCAGGCCGAGCTCAGGGCGGGCGGCACGCAATCTTTTATTTCCATTTTAATAATGCAATTTCATAGCTCATAGTAGAATTTAATGTTATTTCAGAATAATAAAAATTACAAAGTAGCCTGAAACAAGATTTTAGATCACTAGATTTTTTAGATCATCCCAAGGGTGTTTCTATCTCTGGACTTTCGTTTGACACTACTTTTTGGGACACCCTGTATAATTATACTTACAGATCATATACATATCTCACTGGCCTAGATAATTATCAGATGTAAGTATTTGAAATTGAATAGTAAAATGTTATATTATGTAAAAAAAATACTGTTATTTCATACTGCGCCTATTAAAACAGTAAACTAAACTAAACTAAAAACTTCAATAAAACTCTCATTTATTACAATTACCTATCATATAAATTACCATTACCAACTTCGTAAATTACCGCTGAAACATTTATGAATTCAAACAAGTCCCGAAAGGCGCTCTATTTCTTTCGCTCGTACAACTGAAGGTTCTACAACATTCCAGGAAACTCCATAATTACGACTGAAGCATTTAAAGTTCAGACATGGCCGTCTAATTCGGTGTAATTTCCGGAGTTTGTATAAAAATGGCGGAAGGAACTCAGTTTTATTAAAGCATTTAATGAAACCCGAGCGTTTGCCATAATTTACATGCGGCGCGTAGATCTACGAGTCTGCTAGAGCAGGTACACAAACAAATACGCGGCTGCGAATCACATGGCTATTACAAGTGAAATTACAGTACCTGGGTGACCGAGCTTTGCTCGTTTTTTTTTGGGATAATCGACGTTTTCTAAAATTGAAACCTAAGTAGATCGATTTATCATCCCCGAAACCCTCTGCATACTAAATTTCATGAAAATCGTTGGAGCCGTTTCCGAGATCCAGATATACAAGAATTGCTCGTTTATAGGTATAAGATTCAGGGGCCTTACCACGAAGTCTTAAGCTTTGAAGCTTTAAGTAACACTATTTCAAATTTGCATAGGTCATGGTACGAAATAACAATGTAATATTAATTCAGTAATATGTTATTTCGTACCATGACCTATGCAAATTGCATGGAAGTAGTGACGTTTCTATAATGGAATCGTTATGGAATCGTTCTGGAAGACTTCGTGGTAGGGCCCCAGGTCATAAACAATAGTATTACACAGCCTGTAATTCAATTTGTACATTCCGATGTTAACGTTGTCTGTACATTAAAGCGTCTACATTATTTACAGGTAAGCAGACCATTCTACTCAACGTTTTCGTTATTGTTCTCACTATTCGTCATTGTTCGCAACAAACAATTTTGGTTACCTCGTGAAATATTAGTTAATATTAAATGTAACTTTCGTGAAATAGGTTATTATCAACCAATCTTTTATTGCTCCATCTTCATGCTATCAGCTTGAAAGACGAGCTCTAAAATTTTTTTATTTATTTATTTATTTATCTAATTGAATAGAATCGTCAAGTCTATCTAAATAGCAGTAAACGCGATTTTCAGTCTTATGTCAAAGCAGAAACTGATATTTCATCCAACGCCAAATCGTGGCGGTGACGGGCGCCGTTTTTCAGAAACCTAGCTTTGATTCGAGCTCTCTTTTAAGATATATGAGGCTTTAAGATCACCCGACTATCATCACGTGTGTGAGTAGAATCATCCAAGCCTATCTAAATAGCAGTACGCGATTTTCAGTCTTATGCCAAAGCAGAAACGCCAAATCGTGGCGGTGACGGGCGCCGTTTTTCAGAAATCTAAATTTAATTCGAGCTCTCCTTTAAGATATATGAGGCTTTAAGATCACGCGACTATCATCACTTGTGTGAGTAGAATCATCCAAGCCTATCTAAATACGAGTAGCAGTAAACGCGATTTTCAGTCTTATGTCAAAGCAGAAACTGATATTTCATCCAACGCCAAATCGTGGCGGTGACGGGTGCCGTTTTTCAGAAATCTAAATTTAATTCGAGCTCTCCTTTAAGATATATGAGGCTTTAAGATCACGCGACTATCATCACGTGTGACTCGAAGTGCCTACTTTATGGATATTGCTACCTTGCGGACGTAAAATTAAACATCAAACTTCCTGTGTTAATACGTAGTGCTTGAAATTGAAATCGTTTTATAAACAACGTATTGAGAGAAACGGTACCACAAACTTTTCGAACAATATCAGAGTAATGAAGCTTCGATATTTCGTACCTATGAAAATTGTTTTATTGTGTTTAAATTTGTATTTTGTATGTATTTATGTAGGTTGAGAGTATAAGGTCTGGAAAACCTCAAAAATATGAGCTACAAGAGCTAAATATTGAGATCTTTGTTAGTTAGGTGTCTCTTTAGAGTCTGGATTTTCCTAAACATTAAAAAAACAGTTCTTGTCTATGGGAAAATTCCGATAACATTTATCAGGGCAGTTATTAGGGCATTGACCGGCTCTAGACAAAGACGTGGGTTTGATTCCCGCTCGGTAGAAAATTTTGTAAATTTAATACATACATACATACATAAAATCACGCCTGTTTCCCAACGGGGTAGGCAGAGACCACGGATCTCCACTTGCTACGATCCTGACATACTTCTTTTGCTTCATTCACTCTCATTACATTCTTCATACATGCGCGTCGGTTAAGGGTACTCTGGACCTGGCCTTTCTCTAGTACGTCCCCAATTTGATCGAGGTACGTACGCCGTGGTCTTCCCCTTCCAACTGTTCCATTCACACTCTCCTTATACAACTGTTTCGTAAATTTAATATCATACACAATAAAGCATCATTAATCAACAACAGCGAAAACCAATTTTCTTAAAATATATCCATACTAATATTATAAATGCGAAAGTAACTCTATTTGCTTGTTACCTTTTCACGACTAAACGGCTGAACGGATCGTAATAAAATTTGGCAAGGAGATAGATTTTATCTCGGCGACGGACATGGCTATCTTTTATCTCAAAAGAGGCTGAAATAGGTGTTGAAAGTTTGTATGGAGCACGCATGGTTAAGCAACGCTGAGTGCAGTCAGTTTTTGGATGGGTGACCGCATTTTGCATTCCATAGAAATAATAAAATGTTGATGCATTTTTTGTAGACGAAGTCGCGGGTAACTGCTAGATTTTGATGTATAATATCTTTCGCTGTATGAATAAAACATGCGCTGGGATATTGAATAAACTTGATAGAAACTTGTGACACAGCTAAATGGATATTGCACTCTTCACTCGTCTAATGTTTAGAGTTTAGAATAAATGGCTGTGGTCCGAGAGTCCGACAGTTAGGAACCAACTTAACATATCCTACTAATATTATAAACGCAAAAGTTTGTAAGAATAAGTAGATGTACCTATGGGTGTATATTTGTTACTCCTTCACGCTGAAACGGCTAGACGAATCAGGATGTAGTTTGGCACAGATATAAATTATAGTCTGGAATAGCACAAAGGCTACTTTTTATCCCAAAAAAATGTAAGGTTCCCGTGGGACAGATTTATTTTTGTTTTTCAAGGTACCACGCGGGCGAAGCCGTGGACGGAGCTAGTAATATGATAAAGAATTTGGATACGCATCGTATGTTTATCACATCGCACAACTGGGTATCTACGACACATCGTAAAAACTCACGAAGCGGCATCGTGTCGTAGCACATCGCGACGCCGTGTCGTGTCTCCGTGTTTTGACCGTGTCTCCACACAAGTGCTTAACTAATACGAAATTCGGTGTGGCTCATATGAGCTTAGGGTGAGAGAGATATCTATAATATGTTCAGACACGCCTCTGTATACTTTAGAACGTGGATTGTCTGTTTGTTTGTCTCTCTGCTTAAAGTGAAGGCTAGATCGGGTGTAATCTTAGGAGTTCATTGTAAAAAAGTAAACATACTATTAACCTTCCCTTCGGACCATCTGACCACCATGAACTTGCCACTGGTGGTGACTTGGGATTTCTATATCCCAACTGACTACCAGTGTCCAAATAACACAGTACCACTCCCATATCATCACCAGTGGTGAAAATTGTCTCATTTTATCACTAGTCATGTTCAAAGAACATCTCAGATCTTTAGTCACGCAAAAGCGATTGTTGTAGATACTTTTTTACCCGAATACGAAGCTAAGAAGGAGAGTAATGGTTTTGTATGAATGCGAGTTCCTTTAGCTATCGCTACAGCCCAAACGGCTGGACAGATTTTGGCAAATGAGGTGTTACCGAGCCTGGGGATTTTAGTCGTGATCATGTTGTTTGTTTATGAACTATGACTATATGAAATTATGACTTATCTATATTATCATCTAAATTCAATGTGTGCATTTAATCGTGGAGTAAGGGTAACTTTAGTAACAGCGAGCGGATCCGCGGGCAAAGCTAGTATAACAGAGATACCCACTTAGCCAGGATGTGTTGGTTTGTGATAGTTAGTTTAAACGTTGAGCGTTGCTGAGCTGCGAACAATGTTGACTTAGGTTTTGCATTTGGGAAACGAGTACGGGGATAGTTTCCAGGTTTTTCGACAAATTAATTTGGATATTCAAGTGAAATTAATATTGGTTTAGACTTTAGGTGAGCGGCCGTTATAAATAGATCTCTGTTATGATAGGCTTTGATTATTCTGGTAGTGGTGAGAGTTTCACAACTGATATGTAACACATCAAACACAAGGGTATCATAGGTTTTAGAATTATATACAGGAAATAGGTTTGTGCTCTGAATGATTTTACAATATCAAGTGAAATTTTCACTTACGTTGATGTATCTAAATGTGTTGTGCCGATCCCACATAGGGTCCCACAAGGTCAAGAAGAAGAAGAAGAAGAAGTCGTAAATACAGGAACCGTTTTTATAAGTAAACTAGCTTCCGCCCATGGCTTCGCCCGCGTGATACCTTGAAAAACAAAAACAAATCCCCGGGAACCGTACGTTTTTCCGGGATAAAAAGTAGCCTATTTGCTATTCCAGACTATAATCTATATCTAATCTATATGTGTGGCGTAGTTGCAAACTAAGGAAATAATTCCCAAACTTTACCCCTTAGTTCGAGCTTTATGAAAATAACATTTTACTAACGAAGATGCGTGGATATCCATTCGTTTCCGATAAAAATATAGAGCAATTTCACAAATCTAATAATGCTGTTTATATCTTCACCTCACATAAACACACACAATTTATGCCATCAATTGATTGCCGACCTAACCACCCCTCGCGCCCTTACCCTCAGGAAACAGTTAATAAATCTTCCAATAAGGCCCTGCGCTCATATCGCGAATAACTTAAGCAAATTGCGTACAAGCTCCTTCACCGAGAGACGATCTACAAACTTTATGCGCTCCTAACTTAAATAATGTTTGGCAAATTACGGTGCGCTCCGGTACTACAGCAATGTCAACATTATTACGTGATGCTGGAGGTCGGATTAAAGCTGCTAGCTGGTAGCAGAGCACGGAAGGTGATGCGAGTATAAATTAACTCGAAGGAATTCCTCTCACTGAAAATACAATTCAGTTTCTACATCCAATTGAAACGTTTTATCTTTTTTTCAACGTAGTTTATTTTTATTGAAACTTTAGCAACGCTATGTAATTAAACCTCAATTATCTGTAAAGTCACGTAAATAAATGATTTCTGTTCTGAAGGGTAACCAACAAAACCTTATTACTAAGCCTTCGCTGTCCGTCTGTCTGCAGTGGGCTGTATCTCATGATCCGTCGTAAAACAGTTGAAATTTTCACAGAATGTGCCTATCTGTTGCTATAATACTCGTAACAACTAATAAAATAAAAATACATTCATAGTTAAAAAGCACCTACATCTTATACCTTTAAACGAGCAATTCTTGTATATATATATATAATCTGAATCTCGGAAACGGCTCCAACGATTTTCATGAAATTTTGTATTCAGGGGGTTTTGGGGGCGATAAATCGATCTAGCTAGGTTTCATTTTCAAAAAACAACAATTTACCAAAAAAAAAACCGAGCAATGCTCGGTCACCCAGGTACTACTATTAAATCTTGTAAGATGGTGCGGAACCTTTCATCCGCGAGTCCGACTCGCACATTGCTTATAGGGTTACTACCGTGTGTATGCACAAAAAAATGTACCTACATAAAATTATCATAACTATAAAAAGGTTTATAAAACCAACCGATAACTTTCCAGTGACTATCAATGTGATCGAAAATATTTTTTTCTATAAAATTTAAATTCATGTTCAAGTTAAATTAAATAAAAAAAAATTAAAACCGTTGACTCAAAGTAGCGTGCCATTTTGTGACAGCGGCCATCTTGGCTTTGAAATTCGTCATAGTGTAGTATTCTACTGCTCAAGCCCTTTCATTGTGATACCTAATATTGAGGAAGTTGTGAAAAAATATGTAATGTGCCATTTTGTGGCGGCGGCCATCTTGGACCGATTTTAGGAACACTCCCATTTTAAAAATACACTTGACACTGGCAAAATTATTCTCTAAGAGACAGATGCCATAATTGAAGAAGAACAAGAAGAACACTCCCGACTAGTTCCACTTTTCAAACGAAAAAACTTATCAAAATCGGTTCGAATGCGTTCGATGCCACAGATATACACGTCAAACTTATAACACCTCGTCGTTTTTGCGTCGGGGGTTAATAATAATGGCAGCGTTTTCATCTAGGCATCAAAAGAGTATTCTAGAAATTCTAGTTTTCCGCTCATCCTAACGCCAGCTAAAGAATTTTCAGACCGTGCAGATAAAATTCCATCACTTTGAAATTCAGTTCGCAAATGAAACTGCGCTTTTGGGTAGAACTTGGAATTTTTCACGCCGCGCCTCTTCCTCTATATTATGCGGTTGTCTAATATTTTAACACCGTCATAAAACGAACGTTATTAATCATATCAGTGTGACTGGTTTAGGTACGAGTATAATACATTGGTTATTACATCTTATTACATCTTATACCTTTAAACGAGCAATTCTTGTATATATATATATATATATATAATCTGAATCTCGGAAACGGCTCCAACGATTTACATGAAATTTAGTAGGTATGCAGGGGGTTTCGGGGGCGATAAATCGATCTAGCTAGGTTTCATTTTTAGAAAACGTCATTTAGGTAGGTACCAAAAAAACGAGCAAAGCTCGGTCAACCAGGTACTAGTATATTATGTAATTAAAAAAACCTACATGATACTTTTAAGGTATAATTATGGGCCTGACATTTTTTTTTGTAAGTAATGATTTAAGTATCCTGAAATAAATAAATTATTATTATTTTCTATCTTTGATTATGCATCCTGATGGAAGACCAGCGTTATCAAGCGCAATTTATTCTTTATTTTTTTATTATTATTATTCATCCTTAGCACTTTTCGTTTCTTCTTATGACGTCAATCGTCAACCAGTGTGGTGAAAGGATAAAAGTGCGCCTCAGAATCTCCTTTCGTGCACTTGACAATGTCTTCAAACTTTTTAGTTTCTACGGCATGTTATTTTTTCATCACGATATTTTCGTTGCCGTTCGAGATTACCTACTCTGGTATACACAGTTTTTGGACAAATGGCGGAATTTGAATCAATGACCTAAGGATCTGAAGGCGGTGCTACTACCACTTAACCACCAGTGCTTTATGAACTTAAGTTTTTGATATCCAGACTAAAATGTGTTAAAGCTAACCAATAATGCTTCCTTTTAAAGGTCTAGAGATAAATATTACGGCCGTTATAATGACGGTTGTCGCTTCCGAGTAAACAAGAGCTTAAAAATGCACAAATTTTCATAAAACTCAGTTAATTTCTGTCACAGTAAACTTTTCCTCTTTCCTAAAATACTTTTTGGATACTTTGCTGTGAAATTGCACAAGTAGGTAATAAACTTGTTTTTCTCGAGAATATCATCATCATCCACATAAGTGGTAACAAGCTTGGTATAGGCCTCCTTAAGAATAAAAATAAAAAAATAAAATAAAGCCTTTTTTATTCAGTATACTTCCTCCTTTGTATACACCTTCTTTATTATTTTTGTAGAACCATTATATTCTCTTTGGAACCAATGATACCGTAGCGCTGTGACGTTGGAATTGATTGGAAGACTGTCATTAAATTTTCATCTTCTTCTTCTTTGTTTATGGCATCTGTCTCTTTTGTTTTTTTTTTTTTTGTTTGTTCGCCCATTTGAGCAGGCTAATGTCTTAGGACCATACCGCCTTGTCTTACGTAGAATAATTTCTTCTGTTCCAATGGTAACATTTTATGTCTTTCGTAGTTCTGACTCTTGAGATAAATTTTGCCAGTGTCAAGTGTTAAAATTAGTAGTATTGTCAATGTCAATTTTAAAGATGGCTGTTTTGTTCATAATTCTCGGGATTACCTTCAATGGATTAAGAAAATTTGGGTGAGGCCCGGTCACTGGTTATCTACGTTTCTTCCTACATTAAACAGAACCCGTGAGTGTTATCTAGTATTGATTTGTGGGTCCTACTATAGTTAGTAGATCGTCTGGTTGCAGCCGACAATTTATAACAGCACCAATACGGCCATCCAGACGCCGTGTGTTTCGACCATTCGCTCGCCATGCATTGACCTCAAGGGGAAAATAACGCGAAAACGAACCAAAATATCACCATGGCCCCTCCATGGGCAGCAATACATTTAAGCCAAACCATTTCTATTCACAAACTGCTTCTAGATCTGCTTTTATAGACAAATGGTCATGCGTTTAGTTAGCGTTGCTGGTGACAAAATTCGTAGTCTTGCTAGTAATATTAGGTCGAAATGCAAAGTCAAAAGTTTGAATTTACGATCAGAACACATCGTATGAGGCTTAACGTTATTTAAGTTGCGCTAGTTGTGAATAGTTAAGTACATTTATTTCAAGCAAAATAAAAATATGTTTTCCTCCACCGTCTGAGCACTGACATTGCGCACATATATTTTTCAAATGGAAAAACTCAAAGATGCACCGCCAGGTTTGAACCCGTGACCTTCGGATAGCAGGGATGCTATCGCTGCACCACCAGTGCTCTTAAAATGTCTACCAATATTTCATCACCATCATCAGCCCTTCTCATCCCACTGCTCGGCATAGGCCTTGTCGCTTTTGCCATTCGCCTCTTTTTCACGCCAATCTTGCCCACGAGTATTTATACATATTTATTTATTTGATATTGCTTTCGTTAGTGACTTGCGTAAAGGCTAATTATCGCATGTGCAAATGTCTAAATCTGCTGACGCCGCTAGATTCCATTAAATCTAAATTCACTTTGAATCCTTGCGGTGTCCGAAAACCTTCACATAAATATTTACGGCTGGCGAATAGCCCGCGACTATTCCGAGCGAAAATATACTTTGTACTCATGTACAAAAGCTTACTTTAGCTTGGCATTCTCTCACACTTTTTTGGATGAAATTGTCCGTTCGCTATCAATGGTACTATAGTGTTTATCTTTTGCAATGGTGTTAAAACCGCTTCGAATAAGGCCTTATTATCCACCGGAAACCTTTATTATGCCTTTTTAGCACTATTAAGACTTACTTCTAGAAAGTTCTAGTAATTACCTAGCAACAAAGAGCTTATTAACATTGTAAAAAGTACTTTCGTGTAAAAAAAATATGATCACGACTGTAATCCCCAGACTCGATAGATATCTCCTCAGATCTTTTAAGACTTACTTCTAGAAAGTTCTAGTAATTACCTAGCAACAAAGAGCTTATTAACATTGTAAAAAGTACTTTCGTGTAAAAAAAATATGATCACGACTGTAAGTAATCCAGGCTCGGTAGATATCACCTCTGATCTTTAGTTACTTAGATCTTTGAGGATATCTAAAGAGGGTAGTCAGAGGCACGTTCAAACATGAAATTTTGGTACATGCCCACATTTAGCACAGTAGTTAGTATTTATTACGTGACAGGTTGCAAGCCCATCGCCGCTTATAAGAATACTAACCTATGACACACCTTAGAATTTTTGGTAGGGTATGCTGGTATCCTCGCGATGTTTTCCTTCACCGCTTAAGAGCACTGGCATTCTGGCTTTCGTGTAAATGAGATTCCAACCGGCCATGTAAACTTACATTGTAAGATCAATTAAAAAATAATTATGTGTTGTAATAACAATTATTTTACTTCACACGTATCCATTAATTGCTGGATGACACAAATTGCTATACACCTACACAGGAAATGGTTTATTGCTGGTCTTCCCCAACACGTGGAACGTTTGCATTTTAATTTTATCATTGCATCAATTATTATTGATATTGAGCGCTGGTGGTGTAGCGGTAGCACCACTGCCTCACGATCCGGTCGTGGGTTCAAACCTGGTCGTGCACCAATGAGATTTTTCATTCAAAAAAATTATGTGCGCAATGCCAGTGTAGATATCTCCTCAGATCTCTAGTTACTTGGATCTTTGAGGATATCTAAAGAGGTTAGTCAGAGGCACGTCCAAACATTATATTATGGCACATGCCCACACTTTTTGCTTAGTAGTCCCGTACGTGCAAATAATAATATTTGGACGTGCCTCTGACTACTTTTTTATCCAAAAATAATATAACATACATAAAAATTCACACCATAAGCAAATACAATTATTTCAAAACCGCGAATATCATCATCATCATGATACTTCTTATACATTTCCTAACAACTTTGTGACTCTTGATATTCAAGACGCAACTTAAAGTTGTATAACTTAGACGTGAGCTTGTAAACACTCTTATGAATATATCACAAACCTGAAAGCCTTACGCTGAAACCAGCAAATAATAATTTTTAATAACGTCCCCCGAGCCGACGCAATCGGCTTTACAGGAATAAACAATCATCCAAGAGAATAAAGTCCTGATTGACGTGCCGCGCCGCCAGCCCTCTCATCGACTTTGATTATGCCACAGCTCTTACAGAACAGCTAGGACATTGAAGGTTTCTTGTCAGTTCTTCTCGGACTGGGGATAGGACTGGAATTGGCACCTAGACTCACCTAGTAAGACGTTTCAAAATGATCCCTGTGATTTCAATGAAACAAATATATATTTGACTATTGACTAACTAACTTAACTATCTTGTAACATCATAAACAATGTTAACATCTTTAATACACGGGTCCACACAAGACGGCTCTGTAGACTCCGTAGGTGGCGCTGCTATCGGGCAAGATAACGTCTGCCGGGTCCGTTATTACTAATATAAAAAAGTTACAAAAATATACTCATCGACTTGATAATCTCTTTCGTTTTACGTTTTCCCTGTTAAAAACCTAGTAAATGTATCTTTATTCCCCGAAAGGAACATCGTGTCTTTTAGTTTAGTATGATTAGGACTATCATAACGAACAATCTTTACGCTTTGATGCGAACAATGCCCTTACAATTACTTTTATACCTTAATCTCTACATAAGTTCCATACTTACCCAGCTGTTTCAAAAACTGTGGCAATGGCCTCCTCAACAATAATGAGTTTTTGTTCACTAATGAAACAATGATTAGCAGAACTCAAAATGTTTGACAGAGCACTTTGGAGAGCAAAGATTTTTATGAAAAATTTACAAATTGAAACAAAGAAATATTTTGTAATAACGATAAATCAAGGATTTTTCAGTTTATGAAAATACAATATGGTTCATTTTCTTCACAATTTAATGCTTCTTTTGATGCGCAGTCCTGAGCTCCTCTCAACCTGCAAAACCTTTTATTTAATCAATAAAGCTCCATTATATTTCAAGGAGATAATTTTCCATTTCCTTATTCCGTTGACATTTGTGTTTATTTTCACGCACCTCCCGCGTTTCACGCCGGCGACTGCGTTCGTGTTATTGCTTGCGAATTTTTAGTCTGCTGGCCTTCTACAGGCGATTTATACAGCGTCAAACTTTATTACTCCTTTATGATTACGACGGCCTCTGTGGCGCAGCGGGCGAAGGTCCGCCTGAGACGCAGAAGGTTGCGGGTTCGATTCCCGCCGTGGGACAAATGTTTGCATTATTTGCATATATTTGTCTCAGGTCTGGGTGTTTTCTATGTATAATATGTATGTATTTACAAAAAAAAAAGTATATCTATGTAGTTTATCAGTCATGTGGTTCCCATAATACAAGCTCTGCTTAGTTTGGGGCTAGATGATGCTGTGTGATAGTGCCTGCATTATTTATTATTTATTATTTATTATCATATTTTTCTTATTTGTTCTTCTTCTTACATTATGGCTCTTATGTGTCAAGCAAGTGTATTTGTATTTAAGTGTTGTCAAGTCACAGAGTCATAGTTAAGTAGTCAAGTCAATTTCAAACAAAATATGGCTGTTTTGTTCAAAATTCTCGGGACTTCCGATGAATTCAGAAAGGAACTATTCACTTTAATTCACAATCTTACATTCGCGTCAAGAACTCTGGTTTTACTGGAAAAATAACCAAAACTAAACAATAAAGCTCAAAATAACAAGAGTAAAAATTATAAAAACCAGAGTGTCAAAGTTTACAGTCAAATGCATCGCCGAAAATCCCCTCTTTTGAGATCAATTTGTTTCACTTCTTTATTTTGGCCTCTGCGACTTATGCCACAACTCTGCCATTCCGTTTAGTGTATGATACTAGCATGATTGGCACATTGGCAGAATATCAGCTGACGAAGCTGTCAGCCGTATCCAAAGGAATACATAGTCAATAATATTCAATGTAATTTATTCTTAGAATCCATAACTAACACAGTCAAACAATCCAACTAGTGTTATAACATTTTACTACGACTTAAAACCTCTATGATACATTATTATGAGTATTAAACGGGCATTATTTTTCCCGACGTTTCAACAGGTTTACACACTGTCGTGGTCGCGGAAGACTGAAAAATAGGTAAATTAAACGCGATAAATACCCGTTTAATATTATTAATGTGTTCAGTAGTGCGATTACGGAACTCGGATACAATCAAAATGTTCATACTAAATCGCTCTCAGCGCTTATTGATGAATTGGTATTACGGAAGGTTCATTTCCGCGATTACTATGTATGTATGATCGCGTAAGTTTGAAAATATATAACTCTGACACTTTCATAATAAAACCACACTTCAAAACAAAGCCTCCACCTGACACCTATTTGTCCTTACAAAAGTCGCCATAAAAAAGATTTAAAAGCTGTTCCCGGGATGTCCTTTCATGGCGTGAAGGATGCCGGAGTATCCGAGCCTACCTACGCACTGACACCTTAAGCTTCAGCTAAACTGACGCGGATAAATCGAATGGATTTGGAACGTCGATTCTAATCGATTCGAACATCGATTGAATGTGCCTGCTAGACTGAATTAATTTTGACTGCGTGAAAACCTTAGTTATAAGGAGAAACTTTGTTGTACAACCCATAGCTTAGAACATTTTTTGACAATTATAGTATGATACCTACAATTTTTTTCATATGTGGTAGATAATATTAATATAGTGTTAGAGTTATGAGTATGAGCGTTGCTGGGTGCGCAAGTAGAGGAAGGCCGTAGAAGTGGTTTGATTGTGTGAGAGATGATAATTATGAATGTAAGAGGAGTAGATTCAGAGTTGACGAATGATAAGAGTGAGTGGAAAAAGAAGACATGTTGTGCCGACCCCACGCGTGGGATAAGAGCTGGAGAATAATAAATAATATTCTAGTGTAATTCTGAATCAGATATTAAATAATAAATATGTGTTGCTGAAAACCTTTCCATATGTAAACATTTAGAAAAAAAAATAAGTTCAAACAAAATAAAACAAATGCACAAATAACGTGCGTGTTAAAAGATGTAGTTTTCTATATAAATAAGAAATTGATACTCCCGTCTCGTCGCAGTAACTTAAACGTGGTAGTTTGAACGTAGCTTTATCCCGATATCTGTGGGTATGCATAAACACATCCCTCTTACGATCTGAACACACGGATCAAATGAATTTTATTTTTTGTTCCTGGATGGACTGTGTGAAAGATGATATAAATAAGAAAAGAGTACTGAGATGACGAATGATAGAAGCAAATGGAAGAAGATAACGTGTTGTGCCAACCCCACATAGCATGGGAAAAGGGCAAGAAGAAGAAGAACATTACAAACCAAACTATAGCAATATTTTAAACATTTTAGAAATGCGTGCACCAATGGGCTTTTCAGTTTTTCAGTTCGAATAAAATACCTTATACTCGTAATGGTATACATTGAAGGCAGAGCTACTACCAACAGAGCTGAAAGACCAGTCTAATGAGAGAATAAGACGAAATGCTGTATATCTTTATGTCCCGTATGTCTCAGCATATCTCCAGGTGAGCACTCAGCGAGTGCCTGCCACGTACCTTTGTGCGAGCCCACTTTTCTCGCGCACCCTGTATCATACTTATACAAATACACTTGCAATTTCTTAGCGCGTTGTACCATCGTTCTTATAATGTTAAATTTAGAGTTTTATTTGGGTTCAACGATATTTTGTAATAAGGGGAATTCTAGCAGTTTTTATTAGTCAATAGTTGTTTTTGATCCGTTCGACTCGTATTTATTTATTATAATACTAGCTTTGGCCCACGGCTTCGCCCGCGTGGTACCTTGAAAAACAAAAACAAATCTATCCCCCAAGAACCGTACATTTTATCGGGATAAAAAGTAGCCTACGTGTTATTCCTGACTATATTCTATATCTGTGCCAAATTTCATACAGATCCGTTCAGCCGTTTCAACGTGACGGAGTAACAAACATACATCCATACATCCATACGTTCGTACAAACTTTCACGTTTAAAATATTAGTAGGATTTATTACTTAGGTACTATGTATTTCTTTGTATAAATAGAATGGAATATTGCTTTATTGTAAACACACAAAAACATATAATAAACAAGATAAGCATAAAAAAAACATGCAAAGGGCGGCATTATGGTAAAAAGCAATCTCTTCCAGACAACCTTTGGATGGACATTATTTGTAAGTTAAGAACGGACACAAACACGAATATACACAGATGCAAAAGTTCTAATCCAGCTGAAACTGAAACCAGGAAAACTCTCTGTGGATTCATTCTTTCCATAATTTTCACAAAACAAAAAGGCAGTGGTATAATTTCAGCACACGCCTCGTGAGCTTCAAAGATTTATCAAAGGGTCTCACGGGGCACGTTTGACCTCTGAATATGAGAGCTTATTACGTGTAGGTACTCTTGATTTTCGTATTATTTTGCATATAGTATAATAAAATGTGAAAATGTGCATGTTTGGAAGTTCTGTGGTCGAAACGTGATGTTTTCATTGATTTCTTACTCAAAATTTAAAAATATTAAGTACTTACCTAAATAATTCTAGTAAGTAACAATTTATTAAAAAAAATTGATCAAATAAAATTCAACAAAGTTAGTTTAGGTCGAAACATAGTTTAAAGCTAAAATCGAAATTAAAAAAACTATTAGTCCTATGAACCTGTATGTATATGGCCTTGACTTTGTATAGCTTAAATTTTTTCTTCTCTAGAATAAGGAAACCTATTGTATTATTTTATAGGTATAAATAAATAGCTACAAATAGATCGAACGACTAGGCTCCACGGATTATTAACATTTGTCCTGCTCTGTCCCCTTTATGGATGGGACAGTTGGGACTAAAACGTTCTATTTGTCCCCCTCTCGGTAGCAAATGGAACTTTTTAGTCACATCTAAGGAGAGCAAGGGAACAGATGGGAATAGCCCGGCTCCACGTGCAATTGTAAGGGCAATTGCACTTGAAGAGAACGGTCATGGTCCATATTGTTTGGTTAGATTGAAGAGGCGGCGAACGCTCAATTTACGTGGGACTAAAACGTTCTATTTGTCCCCCTCTCGGTAGCAAATGGAACTTTTTAGTCCCATCTAAGGAGAGCAAGGGAACAGATGGGAATAGCCCGGCTCCACGTGCAATTGTAAGGGCAATTGCACTTGAAGAGAACAGTCATGGTCCATATTGTTTGGTTAGATTGAAGAGGCGGCGAACGCTCAATTTGCGTTGATTTCTTTATCCGGCGCACCGCCGTAGACGTGACTGCGGCGTGCTGAATCAGAATGAGTTGCGGGCGTGGTCATGCTAACAGCGAGACGAAAAAAAAAGGAAAAAAAAGAATGTGTTTTTTTTTAAAAAAAACAAGATCACGACTGTAATCCCCAAGCGAAAAGAGGTTAGGTTAGAGTTTAAAGAAAACCGAACAAATTAATTTACGTAAGACTAGGCGGTACGGTCTACAGACTATAGCCTGATCAAATGAGCGAATAATGTAACAGCAAGCGAGACGAAAAAAAAAAGAAAAAAAAATGTGTTTTTTTCTTTTGTTTCGTCTCGCGGGCGTGGCCATGTTTATGTGAGTCCCTACGCGCGGAAGAAGTGAAACTTCGTAATGTGGAAATGAAAATAGGAAGTTGTATCGCAACAGTGCTTGCATACCCCCTCCATGGTAGCGTTAAACGTTTAACGCAACCTTGATGGAAGTCGCATTAGAAGTTGCACTTCAAAAATCGGTATTATCTGTCCAGTGCGGCGATTATGGATCTTTGCTTACAATCAATGTCAATCCGTTTTGTTACTCAACTGATTTGGTATTACTTATGACACAGAGGCCAAAAATAAAGAAGTGAAGTGATTTGGTATTACGTAAGAGTCTTGATTCAATCAAAAGTTTGATTGATATTGGAGCTAGTTTTGACAAGTATAAATTCCTATCAATTGTAAAAATTTGGTATTACGTACCTACGTTCAATATCAATCCAAATGACAGACCTTCCGTAATACCCATTCATCGATAGGCGCTGAGACCTGTTAGTATGAACGTTTTGATTGTATACAAGTACGGTTTTAGCTTCTACTGTTGATAGGTTAATTCGCTCGACGACAAAACTCTAATACAACAACCCCAGCCCAAATCTCTTTGCTACGTTTACATTCGCGTTTCCCCGCCCGGGGTATAGATGACCTTTTTATCAGAGGTGAACCGAAGTCGGTCGGTACGACTCCCAAATCCCTCAAAGGGACAGCCATCAGTAGTTAAATACTTTTCAAAGTGCTTAGCGTAACCATTCCTACGATTGAAGTAAGCTTAGGCCTATTTTGTGTCTGGGGAATATATTAGTCAAACGCTAAATTATGTATGAAGTTAAAAGGCTACGATGAAATTTTGATGACATCAATTATTTACGTACTAAAATCATCCTAATTCTCTCGGAGTAGGCAGAGAAAAGAGTGCGTGACCTTTTTTAATGATCGTAAGTCATTGCATTACTGACTGCTAGTAATACAATAACACACAGCCACACACATAATATTTTGTTTTTATTTATTTATTTAATAGGCAACGCCAACAGCACACAAAACAAAACATTTAAAAAAAAAGACAAATTTTACCATGAAATGTGTGCCAAAAAAACAAAAAAAATGTTTTTTTTGCAAGACACGTAAGTATCTTTCTTTATAGTTTAGAGATGCACAAAGAAATAATTATGTACATGACTGCAGTATATCCACTTCCTTAAAAGGGGTAGGTAATTTTTTTCTCTAGGGTTATTTTTCTTGAACTGGTACAACCCAAAATAACACTTATTATTATATGTCACGCATAGTAATTAAAATAATCGTGATAACCTAGAAAACTTATTATTAATAGGTCAAAACAGTTTCCACGTATTGAATCAAAATTTATTTATATGTTTTTAACCAACTACCAACCAACCAACCAACCAACCGTCAAAGAAGAAGTCTGTAAATATGCCAAAAAGTACAAGGAAAGACTAAGAACACACTCAAACACACTAGCCCAGAACCTCCTAAATGACGGAGAGAGCGTAAATCGCCTAAAGAGATGGCAGATGCTAAACCTGGACATGAGAAGCTGACTAATAGCCAGTGTTGTGCCACTCAATGGAAGGGCGCCTCAAAACAAGACGCCAAAGAAAGGATCTGATTATGGCTATACAGCCGATTGCAGATATTATGGGAAAGGAAAAAAAAAAAAAAAAAAAATGTTTTTAAAGTTACGCGTTCTGAACACATTATTATTAGTATTAAACGGGTATTTATTGCGTCTACCCGTGACCACGACAGTCTGTAAACCTGACAAAACGTCGGGAAAAAATAGGTAAATAAAACGTGATAAATACCCGTTTAATACTAATAACAAAATTTCTTTGTCAACAGAATTTAAAAGCGAAGCAGTAGATAGCAGCAGCACTTCCACCGGCAGTTCTCAAGAAGATGAGGATCCCAAAGATACCTGGATGCGAGCGCCGGCCGGGGGGGTCGCGGTGAGGAGTGGGGAGGACGCGCTGCTGACGTGTGTAGTCCTCGGAGCCAGGGGCAAGCCTGTGCTGTGGAGGCGAGCCAGGGATCTGCAACTGCTGACTGCAGGCGGCGTCAGGGTCACCAGAGATGACAGAGTCCATATTCTTCATGATGACTGTGAGTTACCTGATTAAAACTCCAAGAGCTATAAATAAATAATAAATAATGCTGGCCACTATCACACAGCATCATGTAGCCCCAAACTAAGCAGAGCTTGTATTATGGGAACCACATGACTGAAAAACTACAAAGATACATTTTTTTTGTAAATACATACGTATAAGTACCTTCTTCTTCTTCTTCTTCTTCTTCCTTTACGTATAAGTACCTATATAGCTACATTTGTCCCGCGGCGGAAATCGAACCCGCAACCTTCTGCGTCTCAGGCGGACCGTCGCTACTTTTTGCCCGGCCCCTGTTTAATAAACATTACAAATTGTAAAAACACAATTAATAGTAACCGGTTAAAATTCTACAAGTTTCTGTTTAATAAAAAAAACGATTTAGAAATTTGTAATAATGGTAAATTTACAAAATTGTATCTACAATTCTACATATTTGTAGTTTTATTAAACAGCACTTGTCATAAAATATTATCTTATCTACAATATTGTCACTTTTTTTACAAATTTGTATCTTGAAATGTTTTTTTAATAGGGGCCTGACCTTTCTCTAAAACGTCCCCTAATTGATCCAGGTACTTACGCCGAGGTCTTCCCCTTCCAATTGTACAATTCACACTCGCCTTATGTACCAGTTTCGTCAATTTCTTTTCATCCATCCATTCTACATGCACAAACCATGTACTTATTGGAATCTCTTTACAGCTGAAGAGCCTCTACAAGGCCCAGGCATCAAGAAGGGTGGAGACGTGTGGGCTCTAGTCATCAAATCGGTGAAGGCGTCAGACGCCGGACTCTACATGTGTGAGCTGAACACCGAGCCTCCTGTGAGGAGCTTCCACAGACTAACTGGCAAGTATCTCAATCGTCATTTTGCGTATTGGCATTTGGCTTAATATGTCACTATGCGTATTGGTCATTCTGAGATTTGGATATTTCACGTTTGTGTTTTGGTCAATAAGAGAATTCTGAATTATTGGTCAGAACCCTGCTGGGAATCAATACTCAATAGTTTTTTTACAGTGATGACTCAATGACTGACTCAATCTGGTCTTCCAGTAGTTTTCAGGACTAAAAATTTATCTGACTTTCCTTTATAGTGATATCCCGAAGCCTTACACCTCCAGAAAACGTGAACACCACAGACTCGTACTCTGCCAACGTGCCCACGCTGTCCACGTCAGCGCTGGCGCATAACTATACTGACTGCTGTATAGCAGCTAATGTTAGTAAAGGCTGCCTCGGCTTTTGCAGTATACAGACTATTCTAGAAGGCACTGGGCAGGACCCAGAATCTTGTCAACCTGATTTCCCCGCCATTGTCAAGTAAGTGTTGCTTACATTTATGTTTTGGCGCCTATTTATAATATTTTGTCGACAGCTATAGTTATAATATAAAGGCAAAAATTTAGATCGCTTGAACACCTCAATAAAAAGCTTCAGAGACTTAAAAAACAACAGTTTATGGCTCATTTTTTGCGGTTTTAATATCAAAAAAATTGCTCAAACTTGGCTTTAAAAACAGAACATTTCTATTATGATAAATAAGTTTAATGGAAAAAAAATCGTGCAGGTGTATGGCAGATGGTCGGAACCACGTGCCCTGCTGCGTCCAAGAGCGAGTTCCAGACATCTGCCAAGACGTCTGCAGAGGAGAGTTTACACCTGTCACAGACAACATTAAGACGCACTACTCCTGTGCCTCTTACATGGAAAAGACTTTAGCATGTATTGTGGAAGGCATTGGTGAGTTTTCTAATTGCTCCTTATTCTATTCATGGTTCTAGGTCTTTTTTTTTGAACTTTTTTCTGAAGTCTAGTCATAATCACTAGATTCTTTATAAAAACTTCTGCAAGATTAAAATTAGGTCTTTCTTTCTGAACTTGTTTTCTGAAGTCTAGTCAAAATCATTAGTTTCTTTATCAAAACTTCTGCGAGATTAAAATTATTCTCCAAGCGCTTATCTTTCAGAGCTCCTCCCGAGTCCACCAGAAGACGTGGAAGTTGAGCCCCTCAACGAAAAGCAGCTCAATATATCATGGAGTCCGCCAGTGGAGAACACAGACACTGTGATAGAATACGTTGTTAATGTCACCACACTGAGATCTTTCGACGCACACCTCATAGACCCTTCGGAGAGTTCCATCAAACCGAGCAATGACACCATGAAGATGTCATCATCAGTGACTTTCAAAGTTCAAAATAACAAGACATTCCTAGTGGTGAATGACTTGCTGCCGTTCACAATGTATGAGATCACAGTGACGTCATACAATGTACACGGATCAAGTTTACCTAGCTATGCTATCAGGTAATTTATCATTACTACTAAGGCTTTGTCAACAGGCCGACACAAAGAGCGGTTACGCACTGCGTCCGATCCGAATCCGATCCGTATCCGTGAAAATATGGTCCGGAGTAATCGTAGAACTATTTCTATGGTAGCTTACGCACTACATCCGTTTTCCATCACGCGATATCTTTCCGTCATTCTAGAATCTCCATCCCGGAGATGATTTTTGACGGACCAAAGTAGCCTCGGTATTATTTGTATGACGTATGCCAAAAGCTGTATCCGAATTCGGTCCGAGTTTTTTAGATCTATATTTTCACGGAAACGGATCGGATTCAGAACGGACGCAGTGCGTAACCGCTCTAAAGCATGGCTATGCTGGACGTATAGACGAATTATATGTTTCCATGCAAACTAGTATGTTCCTTTTTGGTCTTCGTCTCCAATTCCTATCTTTTTAGGTCCCTCACACTGACACCTGGTAAAATGAAGCCCAAAGACGTCGTAGCTGCACCAAAACTGCCCGACGTCAAATCATGCTGTACATCTGCCGGGGTCACCCATTACGGCTGTGTTGAGAAGCTCTGTGATCCCACAAAGACCTTCGAAATTGTAGTAAGTCCCGATACGTGTGTGTTGTGTGTTCACGAAATCATCTGGGCAAACGGATCGACCCACAGCATCAATGCAATTGTGATCTGCATCAACATTATTGTCTGTTCCACTACATCATCATACATTGACGTCATGGTATTAGACACAACAAAAGTGCGGTACTTGAACCTAAACCTAGCCATTATCCGTGCAACGTCCCGGTCGAAAATGTTATTCATCCATGTAAACATTTAGTTAGTCATTCATATAGACATCGTTGTGTGTTCACGAAATCATCTGGGCAAACTGATTGACCTACAGCATCAATGTATTTATGATCTGCATCAACATTATTGTCTATTTCACTACAATTCACTACATCATCATATATTGGCGTCATGATATTTGACACAACAAAAGGGCGGTACTCGATCCTAAACCTAGCCACAATCCGTGCAACGTTCCGGTCTAAAATGTTATTCATCCATGTAAACATTTAGTTATTCATTCATATAGACATCTGTATTAAAACGGTCATATCAAAACAATTTAAAACAACACAAAACATTTACATCAAAACAATGTTTCAAACCCAAAAGCACCCCTCCATTTGTGACTAACGCACAATCACTCCAAAAGGGCCCGTTTAACCTGTCAGTTGCAGGTGACAGATTTGATGATTTGCGCGCCGTGGGCCGGCGTCACGTTCGGCTGTTTGGCGAACGGGATGGATCACACGCCGTGCTGTCGCTCCCGGGGATTGCCCGAATCTTGTCTGCCATTGTGCAGTGGAAATATCACCAATCTGGATTTCAATCATTTTAAGTAAGCTGAATTTTGTTATTCTCTGTTTTTTCAAATAGTCACTGGCTTATAGTAAGTTTTTAAGCCTAGTAAAACCCTTTAGTAAAATTCAAGTTTTATTTAATTCAAAAGGGTATTTTTGCAAAGTAATTTCAACAATATATTTTTTTCAATTCCCAAAACTCTAAAGTTTTAGTTTTACTTGAATAAAGACCGCTATTTAAATATTAACACGTTGCTCGACAAATACATACTTCAACAAAAATTCAACAACTTTTCCATTTACCAGGTGTCTTCGTTACATGAACTCCTACACAAACTGTCTCCTCCAAGGATACGGGGTGCTCCCAGGGGCCCCGTCTCGCCTCTACCTCACAAACATTGACACAGACTACGCGGTGGTGCACTGGTCGCCTCCCGCGGCTTTGGCTGACACTGTTCAGTTCTACAACCTTCATTACAAAACTCTTCAGAACGGTGATGAGTACAGAGCTTTGGAAAAGGTGAGTCATTTCGTGTGACAATCGCATGACTCAACATTTTGATTACATATTAATAGCTACATAAACTAAATGCTAGTGTGTTTGTAAACTGCTAGAATTGAAGACGTGTGTCAGCAGACGAAGGGTTAAGAAAAACGAGGAATAAAAATATTCTCACAAATGTTTTGCTTCGAAACATAAATCGTGCCTTTGCATGATTGGATGAATCTTTTGTAGATTTAACTTTATTGCTCAAACTAGCTTACGCATGAGCGCGAATTATGCAAAACAGGAACGATTCAAACGTCACAACGCTGAATAAATTCCATTGTACAAACGTAATCCGCCTCGCTTTACATACTCAAATTAGGCGATGGAACATTGCCCCAAACTATATCATATACGCGCCGCGCTACCTTCATTGTTTTACCTAAATGTCGGACGAACTATGGCAAAAAAACAATAGCTTACGAAGGCGCACAGCTTTATAATAAACTACCCGCAAATGTAAAAGATGCAAACTCATTTTACGCATTCAAAACAAAACTTGCTAAGTATATTATGACTGTTTATGACAAATAGTGTCTATTAATTTATTACCTACCTACTTACCTCTAAAAATTGCGATATATCTGCGTTAACTGAGTAGGTACCTACCTTAATTTGAACGACTACTTATAAATTTTTGTAAATATTCTATGATTCTCATGTAAGCGATATTTATATCTTTTTGAGAATAAATGATTATTAAACTGATTATTACGACCAAACCAACGCGTGCCTGCTAACTGGGAACTATACGACAACTCTGTTATATTCAATCTATCAGTTTTTTTCGAATCATCCAAAATGCAGAGAGCACTGGTGGTGTAGTGTTAGCTCACACTTGTTTCACGATCCGTAGATCGTGAGTTTAAACCTCGTGCACCAATGAGTTTTTCCATTCGAAAAATTTATGTGCGCAATACCAGTGCTTTTAAACGGTAAAAAAGACATCGTGTAAACCGGCATAACCTAGAACCAAAAGTTCGAAGGTATGCGTTATAGGTTAGTGTTCTTATAAGAGGTGATGGACTTGCAATCTTTCACGTACGGAATACTAACCACTGTGCAAAATGTGGTATGTGCCAAATATGATGTTTGGACGTGCCTTTGACCCTCTTTAGATATATCCTGAAAAATCGAAGTAGGTACATGGTCTAGAAACAGTGGAAATATCTACCGAGCCGATTACAGGGGATTACAGTCGTGATCATGTTTATTGTCTTGGCGCCTGTGTGCGCCGCACACTTCGCACATAGGGGCGGCTCGGCCCTGTTTTTATCCTAAGTCACTGGTGATGAAAGCATCTAGCACCGTTGGGTCATAGCTTTACATTCTTAAACACTATGGCGTCTTTATTTATTCCGTATGTGAAACAGCAACAGGTAGGTATTCCTCGGAAGTTGGAAGTATTTTCTTCTGGCAGTCTGCCATGCGGAAACATTAGCAAGCAAAAGCCCCCACTTGTAAATAGAATTAACTTGTAATCAAACCAAATCTTGCGGAAGTAGCTACACTTCCGAGGATGTTTACTTGAGAAGTTTGCGAATCCCAGCCGTATTCGGTCGGGAACTTTATGTAATTGTGTACAAAAACTTCATTGCTGAGCTACTTTGCAGCTCAGTAGATCTGGACAGTAGGCCCGAGTTTTGTGTTTTATCCAGTGGTAATGATCAACTTGGAACACAGCTTTTGACACTTAAAAACTTCTGGTCAGTGAAGAGCACACAGCCAGTGGTCACCCATCTGAAAACTGGCATAGCTGATCTCTTTAATTTATTTATTTATCGCTCATTTGTGCTACGAATACGTAATTATGATACTAACAAAACAGTTACTAACAGCTTCTAGTTACTAGCGGTAAATTGTATTATCGAAAGATTATTGCCATAAAACTATCATATTATATTATTGGACTAGTGCCTTAGCTATATTCTTGGTATCAGAATTATGTAATCACGGCACTGTTGCTGATAGACATTCACTGTAATTGATTGCAACAAGAGTTCCTCAATAGCCACTCTGATACTTCACAAGTACTTATCTTAACTGAAATTGCTCGTTTGTTTAAAATTAACTTGACAATTTAACTGACTTTGTGACATTGACATTACTAATTCAAACATTTGACACTGGCAAAATTGAAAAGAAACTGATGCCATAAACAAAGAAAAAGAAGAAAAATCTCGTGTGGTGATTCACTATAGTGTAAACTCTTGGACAGGTTCACTCACCTTACATCCTGGAAGACCTGGAGTCAAACTCAGATTATGAGATCTTCGTGGAGGCAGTCAACGAGCATGGTGTTGGAGACCCATCGCCCAGGCTTATCTTCAGGACGCAGAGTCAAGTAAGTTCTAGTTTCTGGATATGATGATGACTGGATGGTGGGTTCTATTCTTAAGGAAGACTTTCAGGGTCTAGGTATTTAGGCACTAGAGGGGTAAAGTGATGAAGCTTAGGAAACTCAAAGTCCTGAACTTTAAGCTCCTATTTAGGCACTAGAGGAGTCAGGACTTTAAGCTCCCTAAGCTTTATCACGTTGAACTAGAAGTTACAGCCCAAATTTTCCGTTTTTCGGCTTTAGATCTTCTTTTTGAAGTTTTTTTATCCAACTGCAAAGCGAAGAAGGATGTGTTTGGGATAAATAATAATAAATAAATAAATAAATAATGCTGCACAATCCACACAGCATCATCTAGCCCCAAAGTAAGCTACTCAAAGCTTGTGTTATGGGTACTAGATAACTGATATATTTAATACATTATATACTTAAATAGGATGTATGTATATTTGTATGTATGCATGTTCCTTTGGCTGTAGCGCAAACGGCTGGACAGATTTTTACAAATGAGGTTACGTTGGATTCGTTTGGATCACATGAGTGTCAAAAAACCTTTTTAGCGGCTGTAAAAATCTATGTTTAGTAACGTTCAGTGGGGGTTTTTCTTTTAATGAATACTAGTTTATTTTTCTTTGTTGTATATTTTTTAAACTAGCCCTATATTCGCATAGCAAATAGGGGTGCATTCGTGAGCGAGTCATATCGGACGAACAACTCAACAGTCTAGTCACTTAACATGAAAAACTCTTAAAGGTTATAGAAGAAGAAGAAGAAACGTCCAATAACTACAACGTCACTGCCTGCTGCGAGAGAGTCCAGGTGGCCGGAGTATGCATGCCACTATGCTCCTACGACGCCAAGATGTCAGATCTGAGGATGTTGGCTCCACTATGTGCGCAGGAGTTCCATAAGCTGCTGCGGTGTGGTGCTGGAGGTACGTGTTTTGGCAAAATTTATTGTCAGCTGGATATTGTTCTGTTACCAGGGTACAAAAAAACTTTAGGAGTATCGAGATTTTATTACTTTTTTTCTGCCAAAAAAGGTTCGTAAGGTTTTCTACATCCCAATGGACGAACAATACATGGAAGTATTCGTTAAGCTAAAAAATGACACCATTAAAATAGAGCTCTGGTAGGCGTGGCTTTTCAATTATGCCAAAGGATCATATAAAAAAAATCAATTTAAGCCCGAGGGAGTAAAGTCATCATTAATCAATTTTTGGCAAATCCACGAAGGAGTTTCGATGAGTGAAATTTGGTGTCATGTTTCGCGGATAATTTCCTTTTAAGAAATGCTTCCCTGTTTTTTCCGTTCACTGATGTCTAACTGTCGTCACCAGGTCGTAACCACGAAGCATGCTGCATGCGTCGCGGCGTGCCCTCCAACTGTCGAGGCGTCTGCGCGGGCGCATTCTCTGGTGGAGTCAACTCCTGCGTCCCTTACATCGGCAACATCGTGCAATGCTTTGAAGAAGGTCAGTCAATAACCCTTTTACTGATTACAGATGCGTCAGTCTTTCTTATCCTGAGATTGGTATTCTACCAAAGAGAAAATTCTACTAAAAGTTCTTATGGCAACACCAAAACGCAACGATAGCGTGTTCTATTTTTTCCTGTGGCGCCATCTAGTTTAAATAAAAGAAGAACCCCAAAAAACTATTCCAGCTTACTCTATCAACAAATCTTCAATTATCTATTTATAAAAATGGAATCTTCGTTTCATCATACGGACCATCGGGGTACAAATTTTACTAATCACTCCAAAATAAACAGAAAACTCTTTTAGAGTTAAGCTCGCCATGTTCGCCATTCTGACCTCACAGCTCAGTTGGTAGTATCTCTGCCTTCAGCGCTGTAGGTTGTGGGTTCGATCCCCACCTAGGATAAACATATTTTGTGTGATGCACACAGATGTTTGTTCTGAATCTGGGTGTTATAATGTATTCTATGTATGTATGTATTTACAAAAAAAAGCATATCATTAATCTATCAACTATCTGTAGTGCGATTACGGAACTCTGATACAATCAACACTTGTCAAATGTCAATCAAATTAATTGAATAAACACTTATGTAATACCAAATCACTTGATTGCAATGAAAACGTATTGACATTGGTTGTAAGCAAAGATCCATAATCGCCCCACTGGTCCCCATAGTACAAGCTTTGTTTAGTTTGGGGCTAAATTCTAAATGGGGCTCTGTGTGAAATGTTTAATGTTTAATTATTTTTTTTATTATGCATTTTTTGTAAATATTTTCCTGTGTACAATAAGGAATTACAAGATTTTCTAACTGTAAGATGTGCTGAAATACCAACCGTTCACCAGGCACGGGCATCCTGCCGGGCCCGCCGCGCGAGCTGCACGCCACGGTGGCGGCTGACAAGGTGTTCCTGGAGTGGAGCGCGCCCACCGACGGAGCCAACGTCACCTCGTACGTGCTGCACTGGCAGAAACTGGACAACAACACGCTGCCTTACAGCTACAACCACATGCAGGCGAGCTACAACGTGAGTGATTCTACACAATTTGATATTTTAATAATAATAATAAGAACTTTATTTCAGGCAACATTAGTCTAGTACAAGATGGAAAATACTTAGAAACTACGGCCCATATAAATATATACCTTAATGTAACATACATATTGCATAAACCTATTTACTAGCACGTAGTGGCGGTGACGTGTGACACGCGGTATGTGCTGCGGCCGGCAATCGTCCGCGAAAACGCCAAGAACCGTCCAAGTGCGAGCAGGGGGGCGATTATGGATCTTTGCTTACAATCAATGTCAATACGTTTTCATTATAATCAAGTGATTTGGTATTACATAAGAGTGTTTATTCAATCAATTTGATTGACATTTGACAAGTGTCGATTGTATCAGAGTTCCGTAATCGCACTACCGGACTCGTGCACGAAGCTAGGTGTCCTAGGTGTCCCTAACAAAATTAACAAGGATCATACAAAAAAACAAAAGCGCTAGGGCCCAGCGAGTTTCTTGTCAGTTCTTCCCGGACTGGGGATAGCACTGGAATTTACATCTAGAATCACCTAGTATGTAAGACGATTCAAAATGATCCCTGTGATTACACTGAATAAAGTTATTTGAGTTTGAGTTTTGAGTTTGAAGGGTTCCGTATCATTATCCATAAAAACGGCAAAAACAATTATGTCTGTAATGTTGTAGGTATAGGAAGCCCCTTAAGTATATTTTAATATGTTTTTTAGTATTTGTTGTAATAGCGGCAACAGAAATACATCATCTGTGAAAACAACTATCTAACTATCACCGCTCATGAGATACAGCCTGGTGACAGACGGACAGAGGGACGGACGGACAGCGGAGTCCTAGTAATACGGACCCGTTTTACCCTTTTGGTACTTACGGAAGAGTAGACCAAGGCCACTGATCATATAATTTACTTGTTTGTTATATTTTGTAATTGGAATGATGAATGATTGAACATATTGAACAGCAAATGAACGAGACCGACACGACGGCGCGGATCGAACAGCTTGAAGCTAATAGCACGTACCACGTGTTCGTGGTGGCCGTCAACGAGCACGGAGAATCGCTGCCCTCCAGTATGCTGCTCTTCAACATCACTGGCACAGGTTAGTTACTAAAACAGTAAGTTACTCGCCAGTTAGTTTGTACTAGCTGCCTACAACCCGCTTCACAAAATATAACCTCAAATAATATTATGTTGTAGGCATTGATATTTTAGCCGTTACTCCCACATAGGCTATTTTACATCGATATAAATATTATTACTAAAGCCACGAGCCTTTTTAGCACGAATATTCGAGTGCTTTTCTCTCTCTTTTCTGTTAGGATACCTTGTGGGTAGGTAATTAGGTATCTGTGGTTAGCACTAGGTACGTATATGAGATCTATAAAAATATTATAGTGCAGAAATAGGTGTTCATAAGAAAACAAACAAGGCCGAAGGCGCGTAGTCTGAAAAGCGGCCAGTTAAGGCCCAGAATTTCGAAAATTGCAAGTATTGCAACCCTAATCATTCTATTACCGCTTAATAGATTACATTGAAATTGAACTACACGATATTCAAGGATATATATAAGTGATAAATCAACTGGAGCTAAAACACGAATTAGTTAGAAAACCTTGGTTAAAAATCATGTCAAAAACACTTCTGAAAATTCAGAAATTCTCTAATTTATCCAGAACAGTAAGGTATTTTGAATTTCTATTTCACATGAATGTAAATCAGTTAATTTGAAACAAATCAACCCAGCCCTTTTTTTTAAATAAGCTATTTACTTGAACATATTTACGTTTTTTATAAATTGTCGCTTTCGTTATACGAGTATAATTCGGAGCAGCCATATTATCATGCCGTTATCTACTTACTTGTCATTTGGGTATTTCGCTTCGTGCTATGTCTGATTCCGCAGAGATCCGCGTTGCTATACGGACCTATGTCACTTTTTTTTGTAACTTTTATGTAAGGAATAGTGTGACGAGTATTCTGGGCCTTAAATGTTGTAAGGAAATAAATCTACATAAACGAATTCGGCGTCCGAATCGATTTTTGGATTTAGATTAAGTACGAGATAAATAAGCCGCCCGTTTCCACTTAAACTTGCTAATTCGTCTCAAAACAACCGAATCCCTGAATATTGAGTTTTGATTTGGGAAATAAGTGTTTTTTTTTCTCGTTACTTATGAAAAAGAACTGTCAACCCCATACGACCAAATAGTAGCGTAATAGTATTTATCATCTAATATTGGTAAAATAAAAACATGACTACCACTGTAATCACCTGACTAGATAGACATCTCCTCAGATCTCTTGTTATTATAACATTACCTTCCGCCCGTGACTTTGCCCGCGAGGTACCTACATAAAATATATGTAAGTATATGTTCATCCTGAAAGTTCATTCTACACATTGGTAAAAGAATTTTTCAAATCAATCCAGTAGTTTCGGAGCCTATTCAATTCAAACAAACAAACCTTTCCAAATTAGTGTATATTGAGGATATCTAAACAAACACTATGTTTGGCAAATGCTAAATGTAGTTAAATCAAAAAATGTTTCATAAAAAATCAAAATGAGGGTAGGTGCATATTTCTACACATTTCAAACAACAGTCAACTTACATAGAAACCGCAAAGAGACCTTTATTAATTCTCACAAAACTCGTAAAAAAGCAGCTGTTCCACGCGTGTTCCCAACTTTACTTCGCAGGGACTTGGCAGGTCTCGGTAGTATTAACATATTATGCGAAGTGGTTCTAGGCGCTTCTACCCAAGTCCAGTTCACTCTGAAACAATCAAAGGGTTTTTTGTTAATTAAAATAAAGAGCATTGGTGGTGTAGTGGTAGCACTCCTGCCTCATGATTCGAAAGTGGCTTCAAACCTAGGGAATTACCACAAGCGCTTACAAATCACGTTTCAGAAACGTCAATGTCTCAAGCTACTTGAAGTTACTTCAATACCGTTTTTCTAGGTTATGGTACGAAATATCAGTTATATTACTTTGATATTGCCCGCAGAGCTTGTGGTAAGGCCCTTGGTTGTGCACCAATGAGTTTTTCCATCCGAAAAATGTATGTACGCACTAAATGCCAGTGCTCTTGAACGGTGAAGGAAAACATCATGAGGAAACCGGCATACCTTAGAACCAAACATTCGACGGTGTGCGTCATAGGTTAGTATTCTTACAAGCGGCGATTGGCTTGCAACCAGTCACGTACGGAATACTAATCACAGTGCAAAATATGGCCGTGTGCCAAATATCATGTTTGGACGTGCCTCTAAATACCCCCTTTAGTATCCTCAAAGAAGTAACTAGAGATCTGAGAAGATTATCTACCAAACCAAGGTTACAGTCTTGATCATGTTTTTATAGGCTATACAGTATGCCAATATAATGGTGTCTGTAAAAATCTGTTTTCAGTTACTTTCAGTCAGATTTTTTTGCAATTAATACAATTTTTATAATCATCTGACGAGAAGAGTGTTAGGTATGAATGTGGATGGATACAGGGATAGAGGTAGGCCAAAGAAAAGATGGATGGGCTGTGTGAAAGATGATATAAGCAAGAAAGGAGTGAATACTGAGATGTCGGATAAGAAAAACGTGTTGTGCCGACCCCACATCGCGTGGGAAAAGGGCATGAAGAAGAAGAAGAAGAAGACGTACATACTTTTAAACTTACGCGATCTGAACACATTATTATTAGTGTTAAACGGGTATTTATCGCGTTCAAATTACATTTGTTTTCCGAAGTTTCGACAGGTTTGCACGCTGTCGTGGTCACGGGTAGACTGTAATTTGAACGCGATAAATACCCGTTTTATACTAAAAAGAAGAAGAAGACGAAGAAGAAGAAATATCAGTTTATAATGTGTGGTGTGTCGTGCAGAGGAGAAGGAGGTGTCCGGTATCCCGTCCCCGCCCCACTCGCTATCGGTGTCGTCGCACTCCGCCACCTGGCTGACCCTCACGTGGCAGCCGCCGCAGTTCTCGCAGCCCGACGAAAAGATCTCCTACACGTAACTATACCCTTTTTTTAGCCATCTTATAATTGCATTTGTTGTCCCTCTACGAGTAACTCACAGTCCTTTTTTTTCCCTCTAACTAACAGGTCACAGTCCTTTTTAAGGTTCCGTACCCATAGGGTAAAACGGAACCTTAGTATTAAGACGCTGTCCGTCCGTCTTTCTGTCTGTCGTCTGTCCTGTATATCAGAAACCGTGATAATTAGACAGTTAAAATTATCACAGATGATGTATTTCTCTTGCTGCTTTAACAACAAATACAAAAGAAAAGAATAAAATAAATATTTAAGGGGGCTCCCATACAACAGGCAAATTTTTTGCCGTTTTTCTAGATAATGGTACGAAACCCTCGCACTTGGCTGGTTTTATTTATCTTTATTTATGTTTTCAACCGATTTTTTTTGAAGAACTCTACTACCACCACCGCCAGAGCTCTGTATAACAATAAGCGTGTCTATCCCTAGGATGTTCTACAAATCTCCGTCTGCACTAAACCAAGGCAACGTCACCAACATCACCACCACGGTGCCAGGACACACCCTGGAGAAGCTGACTCCGAACACCCAGTACGTGGTGTGGGTGCGAGCTCACGCGGCGGCCGGCGACTCCCAACCCTCGGAGACACTACTGGCCTGGACTGATCCTGCTTATCCAGCATACGTTGAGGTACGAAAGATCAACCTATTACTTCATACCACCTACTTATTCATATAAATATACTAGCTTGCAACCACGGCTTCGCCCGCGTGGTACCCTGAAAAACAAAAACAAATCTATCCCGCGGGAACCGTACATTTTTCCGGGATAAAAAGTAGCCTATGTGTTATTCATGACTACAATCTATATCTGTGCCAAATTTCATCCAGATCCGTTCAGCCGTTTCAGCGTGAAAGAGTAACAAACATACATCCAGACATCTAGACATCCAGACACTCATACATTCTTACAAACTTTCGCGTTTATAATAGTAGTAGGATATGCTTTCCAGAAAATCAGAAATATCAAATAGCAGAATCTCTAGACCTTCCAAATTTCATGCCTAATTGGATTAACGGTTCTTAAGTTATACAAACATACAAATAGGTATACAACGCTAAATCACCTTACTTGCCACTGAGATTTTCACTTCGCTTGCTCAATCAATAACTTTGGTATTTCGTACCATGACCTATAACAATTGTATTGAAGTACTGTTACTTACTTCTAGCTTGAAACTTTAACATTTTTGAAGTGTTGGTTTGTAAAATCTTGGAGATTGAACCCACAACCTACAGCGCAGAAGGCATAGTTACTAACAACTGAGCTGTGAGGCCGGTCAAATATTATATTGAAGTAATATTACTTCTATCTTAAAATTTGTGGTTTTTGAAACACGATGGTTTGTAAAAGCTGTCGGCCACAAGTTTTTACAAAACCATGATATTATTATCACGATTCTCTACCTTTAATCACGGTTTAGAAAAGCATTTATCGGAAAAATAACGTTTCCTAACACTTCGTTACCGCGCCACCCCCTTTCGGTCCGTTTTATTGCGCTTCAAAAGAGCCATTTGCATTTTTTGATGGAAGGGGAGATAGGGAAAGTACCTCGTAAGGAAACTTGAATGAAATCTAAAGGCGCTTGTAATATTGTGCTGTTACCTGATTCAAAATTGATCATGAAAGGGGAGCAAAAGATTGGAGTCACGTCGAACTTTTGATTAATAAATGAAATTTTTCATAATAAATCAAAAAAAAAATTTTTTGGAAACTTAAAAATTTAACTAACCTTTAGTAGACTTATGTCCAAGTTCACCAAACTTTTATTAACAAAGCATTACCTGATCGTGCATCAACATTATCAGTAGTTAGTATTCGGACATGAGAGGTTGCAAACCCCATCGCCCTTTTACGATTACATATGACACAAATCTTCGATTTTTTTTTTTTAAATACATATGTTATAAAAGGATATTTTAATGAACTTAAAAGGAAACTGGCTAAGCTAAGCAGGATAAACTGGCCACCGTGTGGTCATCATCATCATCGTCACCCACTGCTGGATATAAGCCTCTCCTTGCATAATCCTATTGTCCACGGTCCGCTGCCAGCCTCATCCATCAGATTAAACTCCGAAGTTATTGTTTACTAACTAGTGAAGACAGGTTTCGCTCCAATTTTTGCGTAGCTGAATTTTGCATGAAAATTTGGCCGTTAGTTTCAGCCGTGACGCTGAAAGCCTGACAGAATTATAAAACTTTTTTATTTTCACAACACAGTGACTATCTGTAGATACGAGTACTGAGACAAATTTTTTAACCAATAGGTAAATGGATTAAATTTGCAATAATATTATAAACACGAAAGTTTGTAAGAATGTATGGATGTATGTTTGTTACTCTTTCACGCTGAACGGATCTGGATAAACTTGGCACAGATATAGATTATAGTCTGGAATAGTTACTATAGGCTACTTTTTATCCCGGAATAATGTACGGTACCCGTGGGATTGATTTGTTTTTGAAGGTACCACGCGGGCGAAGTCGTGGGTGGAAGCTAGTAAATAATAAAGTTTAGGCTGTACAGTTGTTAATCTCTGATCAGGGGCCTTACAACAAGCTTTTACAAACCATTATGTTTCAGAAACGTCTAATTTCAAGCTGAAGTAATACTTCAATACAATTTTCATAGATCATGGTACGAAATATCAAAATTATAATGTTGAGCTCTGTGGACTGAATAATTTATTTTTGCTAGTTTTCTGGGTGGTTCGGCTAGGTATATGATAGGTGGCAAGTAAAAACAGGGGTTACACGAAGATTAAAATTATATTCAAAATCATCATCTTCCTGCCCTTATCCCACGCTATGTGTGGTCGGCACAACATGTGATCTTCTTCCATTTCCCTCTGTCACTCGTCATCTCATTACTCACTCCTTTCTTACCCATGTCATCTTTCACACAGTTCATCCATCTTTTCTTTGGCCTACCTCTACCCCTGTACCCATCCACATTCATACCTAACACTCTCCTTGTCACATGACATTCATCTCTTCTCATAACATGCCCATACCACGCTAACCTATTACCCCTCATCTTTTCTGTCACCGGTGCCACTTTCGGACTTCTTCTGATATACTCATTCCTTATTTAATCCATCCTTGTCACTCCACACATCCATCTCAACATTCGCATTTCCGCCGCATGCACTCTTTTCTCGTCCGTTCCCTTGGTTAAAATTATATTCAAAATGAAACCAACAAAACTAACTACTCACACACACAGTCTCGGGCGAACAGAACGGGTTGCCCGCTACAACCAATTATTTTCGCTACATTTCTGTTGGTGTTTCAGTTTAATAATCATTTATTCTCAAAAAGATATAAATATCGCTTACATGAGAATCATAGAATATTTACAAAATTTATAAGTGTTTCCAACAATATTACTTAGATATTGCCCGAAGAGCTTCTGGTAAGGTTGAACTGCAGATGGTAACTCTTCCGTTTTCTCAACAGCCTCCGACTGTGAACCCTGTGAACCTGGTGGTGGAAGGATCCAGCATGACAATCCTTTGCATCGCCATGGGAACTCCGACGCCTACCATCTCACTCTACATATCTGGTAAAAAAACATTTATTATACCGCCTTCAGAAGTTTGTGGCGTTTTGTTAACGCCATAGAGTATATATAAGTAGATATAAGTTGTCTATGACTAAAGCCGTAGCAAACCGTATGATTCGGTATTGAGTAACGGGTACGGCATTTCGAACCGAGTATCGAGTCATTACACCCGAATGCATCTTGTTACTCGCATCTTTTGTAGTATCGGAACCTAGTGTCACAGGTTGTCAGACAAAGCATTTGACCAGTCTGAAAAAAAAGGTTCAAAATACGGAAAAGTGAAGAAATGCCCCTCACGCAGTTTGGTATGTTTTCTACAAATTGCGAATGTTGCAACGCCGCGAGATGTCATACTGTACGCGTACGCAATACGACTCGATTCGGTATAGAGCACCGATTCGTGTTGCGTACCATACTGATACCTCATACATAACAGTTACGTCGTGTAACGTGTTCGATTCGATAGTAACAAGTACTCATTATTATAGTTCCAAGTACATCGGGTTCGTTTAATAAACAGACAGACAGAACATAATTCTAGAAATCGCTGATTTGAGTTCTATTATTCTATAGTTCTCCATTTTTTTATAATTTTCTTCAAAGTAGGTACAGACAAATATAATTTTATATTTGTCTGTGTATGTTTAATATGTATACATTTCACAAGGTTATAAATTTGGCTTTCTTAATTTCATGTTTTTCTGTTACTTATGTTACAAGCACATTACTCTTTTTACCTTTAAACCTTTTTGATCTCTAAAAATAGCTATGTGATTTTGTAAGACCCGCTTAAATCTAAATATATAAAGCTCTTCTACAATAAGTCCTTAAGGGTTGGGTTCCTTACAAGGTCTGGAAATATAAAGTAAAATAAAAATATACTTTAGTTAAGGTAAATGATTGATTCTGGCGTGACTTTGCGGATCTATTATAAATATTGAAAAGATTGATACATATAGTACTTTCCCGCTAAACTATTATCAGCTTAACACAATGGACACTAACACACCACCCGCCCGCCGGCACATAAAAAAAAGAAAAAAAAAGCCATGCAAAGCACTAATTAGCATAAAAAATAATAATAAATAAGGTACCTAGCACAAACAATCCACATAATGCAACCTAAACAGAAATTCGACACGTGTTTCGTTTCTCCGCGAACCATTGCGCTAACATTGTACTAATATTAAACTAACTATTACTAATATAAAAATATTACGCGAACAAAGTCGCGGGTAGTTCCACTAGTAAGAAATATAATATCATATATAGATATAGATAATCTCCGAAATTTCAAGCGTCATAGCGCTTCCAACGATCTTCAGCGGTTATAGCGTCAATGGATATTTGGAATTATAGTATTTCAACATTCAACATTTCTGGGCCCTTACCATAAGCTCCAATATCAAAGTAATACATACATCTTTGATATTTCTCACCATGACCTATAAAATTGAATTGAAGTAGTGTTACTTCAAGCTTGAAGTTTGTCGTGAAACATTATGGTTTGAGACCTTGTGGTAAGGCCCGTGAGCCTTTATTCTTAATCGTTCCCTAAATCATTTTTTTCACCAATATTTATTTATTTATTACTGTAATAAGTTTATCTACATTATGTATTTATCTATCTAATAGCTTATGTAGTATACACAGAGTATACATTGATTATCTGCAATGATCTACTAATATTGAAGCTACAAAACTATTTCAGATTAATAAGGAATAATAATAAAAAGTCTTAACATCTACCATATTCAATACTTATTTATTGTTTGAAAATTACGTTTCTTACATAATTATTAAATAGGTAGCCTAACTTATATAAAGTTCTATAAACTTTATATAAAGTTGTATAAACTTAATATAAATATTAAATTTGGAAACTTGTATGGAGCTGTCCGGAATAAAGGTCCTTGACAGTGTAACAGACGGTTCATTAATTTTAATATAATTTACCGTAATGAAAATTAATTTACCCAAATGAAATCATGAAATCGTCGCTAAATTCAAGAGGTTTCGCTCTACACCTCAGAGTAGAGTAAAATAGAGTGTCTTCGTAAGGTATGAACTGTGGTTGTAATTTATTTTTTGTAATATTAAAAGTACACTCGGTCACTGGTAAAAGACCTTCGTTCTTTCATTCGTTCAAATTAAAAGCGTCGGTTCCCTAATTCAAGGAGTATAAAATATTACGCTCGTAACTAGCTAGATCAGATCTTAAATTACGCCTAAGGAGGTTGCTAGAGGTAGGTATATCCAAACTTTACATAAGATTATATTATCTGTCTACTCATTGTCAATTAAACATATTGGAATTTAAAATAAAATAATCAACGTCCTGCCCTTTTCCCTTATAAATAAATAAATAAAAAATAAATAAAAGTTCCAGTTTTCTCGAAAAAAAACTCCGTTTTATTAGAAAATCATCTACTAGAATCAATAGCAAGTTAAATACATATTAACTTTAACACAAATATTTTGATTATTTTCCTATTTTTAGTAAAGATTTGTAAAAAAATCTCTAGGTATCTAAGTTATTTCACGGCCTCGCGTGTGTTATTAAAACATTTCATTATGTAGAATAACTTTTTTCATTTAAACCTTGTTTACTCCGAGGTAACATGATTTTCTTAAACAGATTGAAACTAAGCTCGTCCCGTCACTCTGAATATCGTGAGATCTTAATTAATTTTGTCTGGATTCTTTCTAAGCCTCGTAAGTGCGTGGGGCGGCCTTAATACTCAGTTTATTACTTAACTAGCTTCCGTGCGCGGCTCAACTTGCGTGGTACTTATCTGGATTAAAGTATTCTATGCGCATTCCAAATTTCATCCAGATCCGTTCAGCCGTTTCAGCGTAATTCATTATCAAACATCCATACATCAATCCATCCAAATTTTCGCATTTATAATATTAGTAGGATTACAAAAACCAAACAAATCTATCCCACGAGAACAGGACAAAAATAATCCTATATGCTATTCTCGACTATATCATATAATAATAATAATAATAATAATGCTAGACAATCCACACAGCATCATCTAGCCCCAAAGTAAGCTTCTCAAAGCTTGTGTTATGGGTACTAGATAACTGATATATTTAATACAATATATACATAGATAGATATTTTTTATTATATATAGAAAACACCCAGACCAACGGAACAAATTTCTGTAGATCGTACACAAATTTGTTCCGCGGCGGGAATCGAACCCGCAACCTCTTGCGTCGCAGGTGGACTCTCGCCCGCTGCGCCACTGAGGTCGTAACATATCTCTGTGCCAAATTTCATCCAGATCCCTTCAGCCATTTCAGCGTAATTAATTTATAAAACAAAGCACTCCACCACGTCTGTCTGTCTTTTTGTTCGCGATAAACTCAAAAACTACTGCATCGATTTTCATCCTGTTTTCACCAATGGATAGAATGGTCCTCAGGAAGGTTTTAGTATATAATTTGTCAAGGTCGCGATAACCGATATCCACGCGGGCGAAGCCGCGGGCATCAGCTAGTTTATAATATTAGTAAAATGTATATTCACATGCTTTTTAGTAGGATGTATATTTTGCTACTTTATTGAGTCTTTTTTGTCAGTACTTATCTCAAAATCTTCAGCCTTAATACCTACCCAATTTCCGATCTAGACTGAGAGGATTTGATCTAAACTAGGTAATTGCGGCTTACGTAACAATGTTAGCTGCTAGATAGTTCCGATACACTTTCCAGCGTATCCAGTTTTTTATACTGATAGAATCGAACCTCAATCCTAATTGGATTTCACCAGACAACAGTTTTTATTAGATAATTGTGTACGAGAAAAGCAATTTTTTGCTTCTTTTCAATATACTCTTGTAATTTGTAACTCATTTTAATAGAAACTTTTTTATATTTATAATTTTTAAGGTTCCGTACCTCAAAAGGAAAAAACGAAACCCATAGGATCACTTTGATGTCCGTCTGTCCGTCTGTCAGTCTGTCAAGACCCTTTAGCTCGGGAACGCATGAAGGTATCGAGTTGAAATTAAAACGATATACATATGTAGGTCTACAGTCTTTTGAATCTGTGAAAAAAACAAACTTCTAAGTTAACGTAAAAAAAAGATACGGCCGTTTATGCCGCAAAAAACGTATATTTCGACATTAAAAGGAATCAAAATTTATAGGGTATTTTCCGTTGAACTATGAAATTTGGCAAGTAATACCGTCTCAGACTACAAATATAGGGAAAAATTTGAAAACTATACATTTGTAATTAATTCATAAATAAAACAGGGTCTTTATGAAAAAGGGCTTCATTGGCACAAGCTTAAACAGATTTTTAATTATTTTTATGATGTACAGTTTTCAACATTATGATGAAGCATTTGTACGGAACCCTCGGTGGGCGAGTCCGACACGCACTTGTCCGGTTTTATTTTTATAAAGGCGTCTTTTGTTTACCTTTGTATTTTAGTTTTTCATGAACTCACCCAATAAAAATGCGTGGAACGCTTTTCAGAATAATAGAAATACGGCGCGGTGGTGGAGAAATTATGTTTTATATTTGAATTGATTTGTTTTTAAAAAGATCCATTTTGCAGGTCGTAAATTTTTTTTTTTTTTTGCATATAATATATTAGATTTTTCCATGTCATCTAGGCCGCCTAGTCCGCCAGGAAGTGACCAGACACATGGTGACTGTGATCCACAACGTGACCCGTGACATGGACCAGATCTCGTGCTACGCGGACAATGGCTACGGGACCCCCATGCAGGCTTCCAGAAAGATCAATATTTCACGTTAGTATCCTATTTATCTTCTTTTTAACCCCCGACGCAAAAACGACGGGGTGTCACCTATTAAGTTTGACGTCGGGGTGTGTGGGTGTGTGTGTGTGTCTGTGGCATCGCAGCTCCCGAACGCATAGACCATTTTGATTTTGTTTTTTTTTTGTTTGAAAGGTGAACTAGTCGGGAGCGTTCTTATCTATGTTTGATGGAAATTGGCCCAAGATGGCCGCCGCCACAAAATAGCGGGTTACATACATTTTCACAACTCCCTCAATATAAAAAAAAAATAATAGGGCTTGAGTAGTAGAATACTATTACACTATAACAAATCTCAAATCCAAGATGGCCGCCGCCTCTAAATGGCGAATAAGTTACTTTTTTTTTACAACTCTCTCAACATAGATATCAAATAAAAGGGCTTTAGCAGTAGAATATACACTATGACAAATTTCAAATCCAATATGGATTAAGTACCTATTTTTCCCGACGTTTCGACAGGTTTACACGCTGTCGTGGTCACAGGATGTGTTCAGATCGCGTAAGTTTAAAAAATTATATCCGTATTATGATAATATACCCCTACAGATATACCAATCATCCAAGCATCAGGCATCACGATGGCTGCAGCAGGCGACGCGGTCATCCTCGAGTGCCGTGTGGAAGCCCTCCCCAAGCCCGCCGTGGCCTTCTGGAGGGACCCCAACGGGAGGACCCCGGTCATCGATGGACCCAACTACGCCATTCAACTAATATCGGACCCTGAGGTAAGAAGACGATACAGCGAATCCACAACACAAATTTCATTTCATAACGTACCTATCTGGGGCCTTAAAATTATTTACAAACAATTATGTTTCAGAAACGTCACATTTCAAGCTTAAAGTAATACTACTTCAATATTTTTTTTCTGAGAATTTTCATTTGGTTGTTAAACTATGAGCGTCTTTCCTTCCAATCTCGGACCCTAGTGCCTTACCACAAGCGCTTACAAATTATTATGTTTCAGAAAAGTCACATTTCAAGCTTGAAGTAACACTACTTTAATTAATTTTTTTATAGTACGAAATATCAAAGATATATTGCTTGTAGAGGTTGTGGATAGGCTTCTGACTTTCATGTGCCTAGATTATGTTTTTGAACTAACGCGATCTGAACATGTTATTATTAGTATTAAACGGGTATTGGTCGCGTTTTACTTACCTATTTTTCCCGAAGTTTCGACAGGTTTACACACTATCGTGGTCACGGAGTTACTGTCATCCCGTTTCTTCCAAATTCATGTTCATTTGCTGCTTATTTATAGAAACATTTTTTACAGAAGTATGAATATAGGTCGGTTAAAACGTATGAGCGCTATACTCTCAAACGGTGAAGATAAACATCGTGAAAAACCGGCATTCTACCACAACACTATTTCTAACGATACTCCCACTTCCAAAGGTTCATTAGTAGAGTTTACCTTTGAAACTAATTATGCAACATTCTACCATCAAACTAGATTTCAGAGTACAGATCATCTTTTCAATGAAATGTCCCCCTAACTAAATGAAAGTGTGTTATGAATGGATTTATATAAACACGAGGGGCTTGTGTGAATGAGACGTGATTGCTTTTAGTCATATTTGATGTTCGCAATGATAAGTGGACTGCCGTGGCGTAGGGCGTGTTTACATGAATAATTTCAAAGCTAAACACACTAGTTGGTATGTTGTAAAGTAGCATTAATCAACAGTCAACGTCAATGTCATCGATCTGTCATAATGACAGTTGACATATCCTTTCTATTGTAGTAATAATTTAATCCTACTAATATTATAAACGTGAAAGTTTGTAAGAATGTATGGATGTCTGGATCTCTGGATGTATGTTTGTTACTCTTGCACGCCAAAACTTCTGAATGGATTTTGATGATATTTGGCACAGATATAGATTATAGTCAGGAATAACACACTATTTTTTATCCTAGAAAAATGTACGGTTCCCGTGGGATAGAAATGTTTTTGTTATACAAAGTACCACGCAGGCGAAGCCGTGGGCGGAAGCTAGTATTTCTATAATAAGAAGAAGATAAAAAAGTGCACATTCATTATACTCTATGTTAACTTCAAAAGCCAAAGAAATAAATTTGTAAACAAAATGTACCTAATCAAAAAAGGGTTTTTGATAAAAAGTACAATGGAGAAAATATACCTACATTGAAGTAGATCGCACACGTTACAAGGAATTTATTGTAATAGGTTAGTATCCGTATAAGTGGCGATGGGCTTGCAACCTCCACGTACGGAATACTATCCACTGTGCAAAATGTGGGCATGTACCAAATGTCATGTTTGGACGTGCCTCTGATACCCTCAAAAGATCTAAGTAACTAGAGATCTGAGGAGATATCTACCGAGCCGTGGGATTACAGTCGTGAACATATTTTTCTTACTTTGCGCACAATTCTCTTATGCAGAAACTGTCTCCATGTAACCGCGGCTTAGTTAACGGTGGATTATGTCAAGCGTACACTTTTTATTTTAGCACTGAAAATGTATAATTTATACTCTTTGATATTAATTACTTTTTCATGAAGAGTATAAAACTGAATTATTTTCTCGGAATTAGTTTTTGTGTTATTCATGCTCTTCGGAATAACTCCTCGAAAGGAAATTATTCTCACAAACATAATTTGCTTCCATGTACCTATCCAATTATCGGCAAAACCAGTTTTGAAAACGTTAATGTGATAAGATTAGTTTAACGTAGCTATATGGACTGGTGGTCTCGCCTTCGGATCCTATTCGTTCGTGTCGTTCGGATCGTGTTCGTTATGTTTTCAGCTTGAAAACCTACTCTTAAACGGTGAAGGAAAACTTCTAGAATCAACTACAAAAACATCTACATACATTTTTAGAATATTACCTTTATATACAGGTATAAAGCATAATCTCATATTATTCTGAAATAAAGGACCATAATAAAAAAATACTGTTTTCGGTTTAGCAATCGCGCATTTGACGAAAAAATTAATACACGTTATATATTACTAGCTTCCGCTCGCGGCTTTGCTCGCGAAGTACCTACATAAAATATAGCTTATGTTACTCAGGATTAATGTAGCATTCTAATGGTGAAAGAATTTTTAAAATCGGACCAGTAGTTTTTGAGTTTTTTCGTTACAAACAAAAATACAAAACTTTCCTCTTTATAATATTAGTATAGAAGTATACTCGTAGAAGTATAGATTGATGTATATTTTTCAAATCAAATCAAACCAAATTATTTATTTGCCAAATACATTAATAATGGTAACATGTCAGGTCTTATATAACTAGAGTAATGTCAAATGTATTCAACCCGCAAGCAGGTATGCAAATATTAAAAGTGGTTATTTATACAATTATTATAAGTCAAAAATCAAAAACAAAAACGAAAAATTATCAGTTCCCAAAATAATATCAGTTTATTTTGATTTGTACAGGATCAAACTAAGTACACGATGCGGCTGGTGATCAAGAAGATATCGGAAGTGGACGAGGGCGACTACTTCTGTCACGCGGAGAACGCGTTCGGGAAGGCGCTGCGACCCGTGTCCGTGCGGCTGCGACCCGCGGTTGGCGCGCACCACAACGTCACCGAGTGCTGCGCGCAGGTATGGTTACACTGTAGGTCTACCATGAGTTGTCACATTTGATCGGCTGACGTTACTACAGCAGTAATAGTACGTTACTATGACATCTGTCAAAATTGTTACTCATGCTACCAAATTCTAAGCAAATGAATGAAGCGCAAACTACAGTCGCTGTAGTACGCTGTGACGTAGGATAGTTAACTACGTGACGTTTCAGTACCCAATTATCCGCTAGAGGCGCTGTACAAGTTTTCATACATTTTTTTAACTATAGTCGCTAGCGAGTTTAGATTGTGAAAACTCATAGTAGTACTGCTACACTACACTCTACTGCTCATTTCGGTCGGAGATGAAATCCCTAGTAAGCTTAAAACTTTTTTTAACATGTATAAAAAATATGCTTACATCAATGGAGACAACGGGAAGGAAATTTTGTGACTTCCCGCTGTCCCCATAGCGGGAAGATACAAAAATAGACAAATCGCTCCAGACATTCTCAAGGGATCCGCTTTCCAACGAACAGTATTTTATATTATATTTATCTTTACAAATATTGCGTCGACTCAAAATCATTGAACCTTATTAAAACCACTACCGTTTTCGTGATAACTTCCACAAAGACAATTAACCAAGACTTTAATGGTCCTTAGATTGGTAGGTAATTATATTTGTTTGTATCTGCTTTAAGCTCGGAAAAGTCAGATCAATTTAATAAATAATAAATAATGCTGGACAATCCACACAGCATCATCTAGCCCCAAAGTAAGCTACTCAAAGCTTGTGTTATGGGTACTAGACAACTGATATATTTAATACATTATATACATAGATAGATATTTTTTATTATACATAGAAAACACCCAGACCAACGGAACAAATTTCTGCAGATCGTACACAAATTTATTCCGCGGCGGGAATCGAACCCGCACCTCTTGCGTCGCAGGCGGACTCTCGCCCGCTGCGCCACAGAGGTCGTCAAATTTCACTGAGATAACGTCAAGTTTGCGTCTTAACGTTGTTTATAATCTGTTTACGCAGAAATTCAACGCAGATTTGTTTAAAGGCACTCACTTTCCCGAGCATAAAGTCCCTCTTATGCCATGTCTTTGATGAATAATGATCTTAAGGTGCCAATCTGCAGGTAGCTTTACATTTCTAAGGAAATATAGTTTCTCCTACAAGCTCCGCTCTGAATGTTGTCCTTAATTTAAGTTATAGTTGAGCTTCCGAAGTTTGCTGGCAGACAGACAACTAAATATAGAAACTATTGCCGACCGCTTGTGGCCTTTATCTTAGTGATGAGATAATAATAAAACGTCTAAAATCTGGTAAATTTGGTTCGAATTAAAAATAATAAATTTATTATCAACCAAATCCATTTTTGACACGTGGTGTGTCAAAAATGGAATCGTTTTTTTACCCTTTGCGTCTCTTTATCTTAAAAATATAAATCAGTCTATGTACAATAAAATCTCCCAACGACTAAATTTATGATTTAAAAAGGGCAGTAGCCCCTATAATTTGTAATTTATATTTACACTGGCTGTTTCCCGCGTCTTCATCCTGACCTGTCCAAATATTATCAAACAAGTGGGTTTGCTCAAAACTTACGTAATCTGTAGATAATACCCCAAAATATCTTCAAGTTACAAGAGGTCTCCCGCAAAACTATTTACAAATCTGATAGCAGACAGAGCGGAAATGGATCTGTTAACTTGATTCATTGATGTTCAGTCCCCATCCCGAGTTATGTTTAGGTACGATTCAAGGATAGGTACATTTAGAGTAAAGGACAACTGTAGGTACCTTATACTCAAAGAAATATGTAGAAGTGAAGTTACAGCCAAAAAAATATTCTGAAAAAAAGCGATATGTATTTGGGATATTTTTCCCAAGTTATAAGGACTTTATCGTGACCGACTGACTTGTGGATAGACAACGTAGAACCTAAATTAATTATTTATTTATATATTTATTTACACTTAGAAAATAATTCTTGAAATTTCAATCTCTGATGGTTGAAGTTTATATGGAAAAAAAATACGCGAACGTATAAAACACCTGTAACAGTGCCCTTAAACGGTGAAGGAAAACATCATGAGGCAACCGGCATACAATAGAACCAAAGATTCGAAGGTATCTGTCATAGGTTAGCATTCTTATAGGTGACGATGGGCTTGCAAGTACATAGCTACTGTGCAAATATGGGCATGTGCCTAATATCATGTTGGGACGTGCCTCTGACTCTATAGATATCCTCAAAGATCTAAGTAACTAGAGATCTAAAGAGATCTACCGAGCCTCGGGATTGCAGTCGTGATCATGATTCTTCCTTTGTAACAGATGAACGTGTCGTCATCCTGCATTGACGCGTGCAGTTTCCATCTGGATATGGACAACATCATGGACCGGCCCGAGTGCATGAACGACTTCGATAAGCTCATGAAGTGCGCTGCTGACGGATCTGGTAACTATACTTCCATTCTTCATACTCCTTTTCAGACTCCCTGGCACTTTACTACAGTTTTCTCTACGAAAGAGAAGATAATATTCTTGAATGTAAAAGGTTACTTTAGTAACTATTACAGATCACTGTGTAAAAGTCACAAAATTATTGAAAACAATAGGTTTTGAAAAAGTATACATCACCAGACTTTAGCACTGCTGCTAATATCTATACTAGGCTTCTTCTAACTACGTGCTATCGCAGAGTTATCTGAAAAATAAATAAGAAGATTACCAAAAACTTATTACTTTTATCCAATCCTTTAGTCCAATCCTTATTGGATAATAAGAATTGATTTTTGGAGGTGAAAACTTTAAATTATATAAAATGAGAGATGCTTTGAGCTATAGTTGAATTGGACACCAAATTCTTTCCCCTTTCCCAGACCATCGAAGCTGCTGTGCCTCCTGGGGAGTTCCCCGCAACTGCCTGGAACTGTGTCGTGGAGGCTCCGTCACGAAGACCTGTGCCCTCCAGCACGCGAGACGAGCTCTGGCCTGCTTCCGCGACGCTGGAGCCAAGCTGCCCGGTCCACCCAGGAACTTGAAGGCTCATCAAGCACCCACTAAGAACGCTGTACTGCTCAGGTAAGAATTGGACATAATCTACAACCTGATAATATAATCCAGCTAAATATGCAACCAACTTAAGTCGTGACCTCACTATCCTCACACTTCTCTCAAAAACCCCCAGAAGACTCTTGATAATTTTCTAAAGTCAACGTAAACCTCCCCAACTGAGACACTCCGCTGAAATACCCCTAAAATTACCCTGTTAATTTTCTAAAGCTATAACCCCCAACTGAGACATTCCACTGAAAATTCCTTAAAATGTGTACCCTGTTAATTTTCTAAAGCTAAGTATAACCCCCAACAGAGACACTCCACTGAAAATCCCCTAAAATTACCCTGTTAATTTTCTAAAGCTAACTATAACCCTCAACTGAGACACTCCACTGAAAATCCCCTAAAATTACCCTGTTACTTTTGTAAAGCTAACTATAACCCCTCAGCTGGGACGCCCCGCTCAAGAACCCCCAGACAGTGTACCTGTACCGCGTGTTCTGGCGCGCGTACGGCGCCAAGGTGCCGGAGAAGCTAGACACGAGCGAGACGAGCGTGGTGCTGACCGGCCTGCAGGACGACGTGCGGTACGAGTGTGTCGTGAAGGCCGCCAACGAAGCTGGTGAGCTCAGATAACTTACTGATATAGACAAGTGAAACCTCTCGCAACTTCATTCGCATTATTTTCAGTACCTCCAGGTATCGAATAAAAAAACAGGTAAAAAAATCGAGCAAAGCTCTGGCATCCATGCCAGAGCTTTGCTCGATTTTTTTTGGTAAACGATGTTTTCTAAAAATGTTACCTAGCTAGATCGATTTATCGCCCCAGAAACCCCCTGAATACTAAATTTAATGTAAATTGTTAGAGCTGTTTCCAAGATTCAGATTGTATATTATTCATAAATACATACATAATAAGAATTGCTCGTTTATAGGTATTAGATACAAACTGTGTCAAACTATTTTTAAAATGTATGGACGGAAACAAAACGGGATAAAGTTTAATAAACAATTACCATTGCCAGCACTACCGTGCTGGCAATTTTAGTTCTTTAAAGTTTCCGCTAAGGACAGAAGGAAACGAAACGAAATAAAGTTTTGTAACTATCAAAATTTGTACTAAGCCCCCAGAGCAGAAGACCAACCAACTCTGTGAAACCGGGTTTCGCTCGTCTCAAAAGTATCAATGCATGAGTCTCTGTCAATGCTTGCATTGACCTGATTTTCAGATTGGACCAAGGTCCAATCTGAAAACCAGCGCTACTTCTTTACCATGTTCGAAAGCAGCACAAACCGAGATTGGTCTTTCTTTTTAGCTTTTTATTCTTGTGTCATGTATCACTTTTAAATTCCTCTTGCTTATTTATGTTATCTTCGTGTGTTTAATACATTCTATTATCGTCATCAGGAACATCATCACTGTCCGCTCCGATAATGTTCACGACGGCGGGGCAGGAGACAGGGTCGGTTGCGGCGCCCGTCTCTAGCAGCGGCACCGCGTCCGCAGTCGGTCTGGCAATGGCCGTCATCCTGGTAGCCGCCATCTTGCTGGCAGCTGGCCTTTACTACAGGCACAAAAAGGTATAACTTTCTGTTCACTCACACGTTACGATTAGCTCTTTCTTCTTTAATAAAGGCATTAAAGAGCGCTGATGGAGTAGTTGAAGCACTCCTGCTTCACGATCAGAAGGTCGTGGGTTCAAACCTGGTCTTGCAATGAGATTTTCTATTCGAAAATGTATGTATATGTATATTATGTGCGCAATGCCAGTGCTCTTAAGCGGTGAAGGAAAACATAGTAAGAAAACCGGAATACCCTAGAACCAAAAATTCGAAGGTGTGTGGTATAGATTAGTATATATAAGCGGCGATGGGCATACTGTCACGTACGGAATACTAACTACTGTGCAAAATGTAGGCATGTACAAAAGGTCATGTTTGAACGTACCTCTGACTACCCATTTTAGATATCCTCAACGATCTAAGTAACTAAAGATATCTACCGAGCCCGGAGATTACAGTCGTGATGATGATCATAGTAATTTTATATTTTATGGCTAAATATATAGATTTATGGCATCTGTTTCTTAGGAACCTTACCTTTGTTTTCTTTATTTCAGAATCTAAGGCTAAAAGCCCAAGGAGGAGTGGCATTCGAGAATCCAAGCTACCTTAGAGAACCTAATCCTGACACTATTATAAACGTAAGTACTATAATGCTCAATGAGTTTCTGAAGAATATTAAAAACTAGCCTATACCCGCGGCATTACACGGGTTCTAAAGTATAATGTATGTTCCCACCAGCTAATACGAGTATCTATTCAAAATTACATCCAAACCCATCCAGCCATTTAGGTGTAGTTGACTCACAAACATATGTTTGCATATTAGAAAGATGTTATCTTTATTTAGTTTAAAATGTTAGATATTCAAACAGCTAAAAGTACACGTTTAGAAAGAAATTAAATTGATATTGTGCTGACTTTTCAGTCGTCATCTCACTTTACTTAAGTAATAATAGTTGGTATCTAACTAATCTTCATTCTACAGGGTACGGTGCCAAATGGTAATCCCAACGGCGCTGTAATCACGAACGGTACAAACGGGAACATCACAAATGGCGTATCCTCCAGCGTCGCGTGGAGGCAGGAGACGCTGCAAGCTGGCCCCACGGCCCCCATGGCCCCCACGGCCCCCCTTAGAGAAGTTGACCCCACGCTGTATGAGGAGCTGAAGCTCGGACACGATGGCGCGGGGTTCAAGAGACTGAAGCCATAGCCCGAGGTAAGCAACGAATTCAGTTTAGAATAAGTAGATACTAAGAAGGGTTGACGTCAGGCAGGCGGCCGGTCCTAAAACATCTAGCCAAAACTTGTACAACATGGATCAAGAAAATAAAAGGAATTAATAAGTTAGCGTGGTTTGGGAATGTTATGAGAAGGATACAGGGGTAGAGGTGGGCCAAAGAAAATATGGATGGACTGTGTTAACGCTTGCTACATATTCCCGCACTAGCGCATCGACCATATCACTAGCGGGGTTCCCTCCCCTCTAGCCCTGGTTGTAAAGCACTACGCGTCAAGTCACCAGCGAAAGAAGTTATTCTCACTCACAACTGTATTTCTAATTATTATTTGTTGATTGATTTAGTTACACATTATATGCTTGTTTTAATAAAAGTCTTCATATATAATGGCCTGCCCTAACAGACTGTGTGAAAGACGACACGGGTAAGAAAAAAATCACATGTTGTGCCGACCTCATATATCTCGGGAAAAAGGCAGAAGATGATTGTGTAATGTACTGACCTACTGAACATAATGACTGTTGTACGTAGCTTAGCTAGTCTACTTATTATTTTCCGTTTACTGATAACGATTTACAAAAGCTAGGATTTCTTCGATAATATTTCTCCTATTTATTTTCAGGTGTCGCGACGCTCCCCGTTCCGCTCTCCGCGGCTGTCGTCGCCGCGGGTGGCGCCGCGGTTCTGAGCGCTCGCGGCCCATCCCCGGCTTTTATACACCCCCACCAGGGTGACGTCACAACATTCTCGTCTCGCTCACTCGCGTAGTTCAAGCTCGTTTCATTGGTTAGTTTTATTTTCTTTCTGTTGATGTTTTACTTTTTAATTTTTCCGGTTCGAAGGACCTTTTATAGACGGAACTTAGTGTAAAAAGGTTTTTTTATAGTTATTTAGTTCGCAAAGTGATGAGCGTGGTCGAGGATCAATGTGATTGGACAATCAGTACAGTAGCGGACAGTGTAGATAATAGAATAGAATAAGTAAAAATAATTATATTTTGAGTATCTTGTTGTGATTTTAACCAAAAAAAAGACCTCATACAAACTTCTCGTCATTCCGTGTAAATATGTGTATTATTATTATATAGACCGAAAAAAATATTGTTGAGAATCTAGTGATAGTTTTGTAACTAGCAAATATTTTTGTCTGTAGTGTATTTGGTCGGAATAACAAACAAAAACTCGGTATTGAAAGTAGACATCATTGATATTACAAAATTTAAAATAAAAACACTACTTGTAAAGCGGCTTTTGACAATTACCTGCTAAAAATTTCGTCGGGTACAAATAAATAAATAAAATTAGGTCATTCTATAAAAATGTGCCTTTTAATGTTTTGTAGTTAGTGTTAACTAGATAGTTACCATTCGGCCTGTATATTATGTATTTATGTAAATAGATGTATCTGTGTAGTGGTTTTGTATGTATTATCAAATATATAAATAATTTACATTGTATAAAAAAGACATTATTGTGGTAATCAACTAAAAACTAAGCTCATGGAAAATCTATGTAGTGATCTTTTGTATCAAATGTTGCCAATTACCATAGTCAAAATAATGTCTAAAGCTATGGAAAAACTCCTTTGAAATGTAATAATTTCTGAATAGGTGTTTGAAGTAAATTACTGTCAGATTTATTTTTAAAAATTTAAGATTTAAGCAAAAAAAAAATTAAAAATTTAAAAACATTACAAATTGAAGAATCTCATAAAATCTTATAGAATATTTTTAAATCAATTTTTTAGCTTATTAGAACATTCGGCAAATATACGATCAAGATATTATCAAGATACCAATTTTTTTTTTGTGATATCTAGGAACATATTATTATTAGAATTTCAAATAATAAATTCTGGATTTAAGTACGTATTTACTACAGAAATCTGTTCATTATCTATTTTTTTTTATATAGCTTTCAAATAATGTTACCAGAAGTAAAGATGCCGAATTAAATGATCACTTGTAGCAAAATTACTGAAAAAAGTATTCAGTAGATACTGGCCCATAATGATATGTTATTATTTTATTAGAATTCCTTATTAATATAATAATTTTAGATGAACAACGGATGTGATTAGATTTGTAAATAATATTAATAAAAAAATACAAATATTTTGTGTTGTTACTTATACATAAATCTGTGAATATCGTCTATATGTGTAGGAAGGGAGTGACTACTGAGATGACGGATGACGGGGAGAGTGGAGAAAGAGAACCTGTTGTGCCGACCCCACCTAGTGGGATAAGGGCAGGAAGAAGATGATGATGATGACTTATAAACCTGTCAAATCGAGAATTCCCATTTTTCCATTTTTTTTAGTCTCTGATTTATTATTCGTCATTTACCCGATGTAACCAGTATCTATTTCAAAAATAAAAAACCTGCCTAAAAGTAATTCAAAATAGCTTCTGTCATCTTAATTTTTGACAGTTGTACCCTACGTCACTCGTGTGATCCAAAGATCCAAACGAATCCAGCGACACCTTTAGTCAAATCCATCCAGCCCTACGTCAGTAGATAGAACCTCCTTGGTCCAGCCTCACATACATACACCTCAACACTTTACCCTCCTCCACAGTCGGGTAAGAAGAGTTTATAAAGTCTCATATCTGTCTGTTTGCTATCGAAGAAAAAAGCACATTGGATTTCACTGTTAATAAAACGCTATATTTTACTTTCACACTCATCTTCCTGCCCTTTTCCCACGTTATGTGAGGTCGGCTCAATATGTGATCTCCCATTTCCCTTTTTCATACGTCATATCACTACTCACAACTTTCTTACTCATATCATCTTTCATACAGTCCATCCATCTTTTCTTTGGCCTACCTTTACCCCTGTACTTATCCATCCACATTCATACCTATCACTCTCCTTGTCACATGACTTTCATTTATATGGGGTTATACGAGTATAGGTAGTTAGTTATTGGTACATCATATTAGTCTCTTGTTTGAATGTTTTCTTGTCTCTTTTAAGTTAGTAAGGTATAAGTACCTTCATCATAATGTTTCTAGTAATCTTAAAATACCTATGTATTTACCTATCTCTTTCCAGCTCTGTTTTAAACTGATTTTTACTATGAGTGAGGGTGTCTGTGTGTGTGTGTCAAATAAAATATATTCTATTCTATTCTATATAAGTCACTAGTATAGTATTATTCTACATACTATACCGTCTCTTAAATGATTTTAAATTTAAATGCTCTCAGTGATGAAAAGCTCTTTTATTGTAAAGCGTGTAATGGGATCCGCTGATATCGGCCAGCTGAGCCGACAGCCTCCCGTCGGAATGGGATCTGATAGTCTGATTACATGATCAGATAACTCGCTTTTGTGTGCACAATTCACGGCATAATGAAAATCATATCAAATGAAATAGGTAAGTGATAGCGCGCACGAGTTACTGTCGCCGTGACTGTTTCGTCACTTTTATCAAGTCCGTGGTTATGCATGGAGATGCGCGCATGTTACGACGTGACACTGGGTGACATCTCCATACATAACATAAGAGTGACGAAACAGTCACGGCGACAAAAGTAACTCGTGCGCGCTATCACTTATATGACAATTTTAGAGGTATCTATCTACTAATACCTTTAAACGAGAAATTTTTGTATTGTATGTATAATACAGGGTGTTACCAGACTACTTCCGAAAACTTCAGGGGGTTAAAGTACCCATCAAAGTCAAAAACTTTTTCTAAAAAACCAACACTGTGAGCGCGAAAACTGCGCGAGCTGTTTCATACAAAAGTTCAAAACCTACTTGGCTAAAATGTATGAATCAGCTGTAGTTTTTTCGCGTAGCATCGCAAAAATTATAGAGCTTACTTTATTTTATGTAGGTACTGCAATAGCATAATATAATTGTATTCAAAACATAAACTAGAAAGTCGTATACCAAAGAATATATTATTCTCTAGAAATCGAGCCATTTCACTACGCCATTTTAATTGTTACCCGAAATTGTATCATTTTAATAATGATCATACGATCGCTTTCTATCAGATACCCTTTGGCGGTGCCTAATTGGAACATAAACCTTCGTTCTAACGAAGGTTTACTCTAGTAAGGGCCGGCTTTCAAAATGGTGATCAAATAAATTGTTGGATTGTCCGATGAATTATTAAAATAACTGATACCTAATACTGTTAAAGTTAGTATTCAGAATAAGTATTCGTAATATTCAATTTCCTATTATACAGAGTGTTCCGAAACTAGTATGTTATGCCTGAAGGGATAATTCAGACCATGAAAATGAACAGTTCAGGGTCACCCTGTATTGTTACTGGCGCGGCGACCACCATGGTTCAGATGGAAGAAATTTTAGAAAGCAAAAAAAAACTTTTTTTTTTAATTTTTATGAAACTACCTTGGCTTTACCACAAAATCTACGGGCAATATCAAAGTATATCAAAGGTTCGTAACAATACTTTAGCTTTGAAATTATCTTGATTATTTATAATTTCTCCACAGTTTTATTATTATCACGAGTGGCTTCTATTGGCCTTGTCAATTCGCATGTGTATTCTTCAATATCACTATTTTTTATTATTATCTTCGTAAATTCTTGTTCAATATCTTGTAGCGTTCTGTCCTTTGTTTCTGGGAGTAAGTATTGCAAGTACACCAAACAGCACATTGCTATTAGCAGGTATATTGCAAAGGTACCATGAGGCTTTATAAGGTCCAACAACTTCGAAGTAGATTTCACCAATAACATGCTACACACAGCGGAAGTAACACCAACTAAACTCACACCCAAACCTTTGTATTCTAAAGGAAATAATTCACCTTTCAACACCATACCTAAAGGTATTATTCCCATGTAACAAACGAGATTAAACAGTATCAGCAAAATTGGTGTCAACCATGTTATACTAATTATTTGATTGCTGACCAATAAATCTACCAAACAGAATAACCCTAGCAGAAAACAAGCTAAATACCCTGTAAAGAACAATAACGGGCGTCTTTTAAATTTTCTTACAACATAACTAGATGCTATTAATGCCATTATTTTCATGCAATCAAAGGCTATAGTGTAAAAGTATGCCTTCGATCTATCTCCCGTTAAGGAAACCATGATCTGTGTAACTTCTGCGAGTAAGAAATGTCTTCCGCATACATGAGCAAGAATTATCGCAAGTAATATCACGCGAAAGGGTCTCAGTAGTGATTTAGACTGTAGTGACTTCAGTAACCTTGCAATTACTCCTCCTCCTTTCAACTTCTTCAACCTTTTCATTTCCTGCTGGGCTAATATCACCTTTCTCATTTCAATTTTTGATTCAGGATTCCTTCCGCGCAGCCATTCGAAAGTCATGGCACATTCTTCGTACCTCTCTTTGTACGCGAGCCACAACGGGCTTTCAGTCCAAAAGAGCGTAGCAACAGCAGCCATTGTAGCTGGGATCATTCCCAACCACGCCATCTGTCTCCAGGACATTTTGAATCCTAAACCGTGGCAGAACAACTCGCCGAATCCTGTAGCAGTTTGCTTGAAGACTACAAAGAACCCTCTGCGTGTTGGATGGCTGTATTCCGATGTGATTATACCACAGATATACATGCTTCCAAAAGCTAGACCCTGGAACGCGCGGCCTGCTATCAGGCACGGCACGCTGGGCGAAAATGCGATGATCAGCCAACCGATGACCAGAATTAAGTTTATGGTGACGTTGATGAACTTTCGTCCGTAGAACTGCATGAGCGGAGCCAGGATGAAAGGACTGAAGACTCCAGACATAGAGAACGATGCAGCTGCAATTCAAAAAAATTGTGATGAGTTACGGAAAGGTTGGTTCTGCTAGATATGCAACGATCAATCTAATTGATCTAGACACGCGGCAGCGTGTCAAGCCAAGTTCAAGCGAAGCGAACGGGCGATGCGCGCCTAGTGTAATATTACAGGAACCATTTGGGTGATTTTTCACCCCCTCGTAACTCAAAAACTATTTCACATAAACAAGTCAAATTTGGCTCATCTATTGCCACTTGCGAGTAAAATATGTGCACCGAATTTCATAAACACACCTCAAACGGTTATTTAGATATTAACGTCCAAAAATGCCTGGTTATGGAAAATTTTATCACTGACTGACCTATAGACGTTAATTATAACCCAGTTCCAGATGACCTAGAACGTTCAAATTTGGCATCCAGGTAGATAGTGGGGTGGATACAAAGGAAAAAATCTGAAACTTGCAAATTTTTATATTTTTAACGTACTTTTTCAATTAATTGATTCTCCTAGGAACCCTTACTAGCGCCTGTAATATAAGAATAGCAATCTAAATAGATGACAGTCGGTCATTATGTGGATTTTAATAGGGTCTTGACGTGAATATAATAACGAGTGGAAGTAGTGTCTTGGATTGGTAAGTAGTACACTCTTACCTAGGTATACAATGTGCCAATAGTTTGAGCAGTCTATGCAGGTAGATAGATATGGCTAGATAACTATTCACGCCTAGATTATAGTGTGTCTCGGCTTGTCGGATAGGTAGTAGGTAGGTATACTTTTTCAGTAAGTACTCAAGTACCTACCTACCTGCTTAGTATGTACCTATACCTACAATGTGCCAATAGTTTGAGCCGTTTATGCAGGATTATATAGGTGTAATAATATAAGAACAAGTACTTACTTACTAATAAGTTCTGTACAAAAAGTAATGATATCCCATCAAAAACATAAATGTGAATTGAGAGCCAAGTTCAATAAGTAAGTAGGTATGCTTTAGTCGTTGACTTCAGCGACAAAAGAAGTGAGATCTAAACGGGTGCCAAGTACAATGGTCAGTCCTAAAACTTATTTATAACAATATTAAATATTTTTAACAACTTTAAAATATAATTTCATCTCATAATTTAGGATATTATATTGAAGCCTTAGATCTGACTTGGCTAGTTTTCTTAAGAGTACGAATTATATTAGGTATAGCTTGCACGTTCTTATTTTATTCTTCTAAAAATTTGGCTTGCTGGTAGAAACTAGCGATCGGACATAGTAGGTAAGTAGTTAATAATAGGAAGGTAATTCGTATAATGATAACTAGCCAAGTTAGACCTTAGGCTTCAATATAATATCCTAAATTATGAGATGAAATGATATTTTAAAGTTGTTAAAAATATTTAATATTGTTATAAATAAGTTTTAGGACTGACCATTGTACTTGGCACCCGTTTAGATCTCACTTCTTTTGTCGCTGAAGTCAACGACTAAAGCATACCTACTTACTTATTGAACTTGGCTCTCAATTCACATTTATGTTTTTGATGGGATAGGCTTCAATCGTTGACGGGGATTTTCAAGGGTCCGACGTAGACGCAAAAAGACTTGATCGTAAACGACTACAATGTTAACGACTGGACCGGATCGCAGAAGGACTGAATAGTAAATAACAGGATAACAGAATACCTACAATGCTACACCTCCAGAGCTCTATTAACCTCTGGGGCTTATACCCAGCAGTGGGCCATTACTTAAGCTGCCAGTGGTGATGATGATGATGATGCACATGTCATCGATAAATAACTTACCGATCCATGAAGCTTCGTCTCTAGTACCATGGACATCCCCAGTGCCGTTGGTGAGGGATGGAGTCAGGATCGCAGGGTACGCCAGCACTATTCCACCGGCGAACTGATGCAACATTAGCGTTGCCACAACACACCACTGAATTCAAAATAATTATTGTTAAAAAATTTTTTGGACAGGTCGGATAGGAATATGTAAAATTATTTAATAAAATCTAAAGTATTAATTTATAGTTAGTAGCTTGTTGGTTTAATTCTAAGAATGTTAATGTTTTCTAAGTATATTTTGTATTTCTTTGTCGTTTTGGTATTGCACTGTAATGGCAATGTAAAAATGTTACTAAAAAATATCTAAAATAGACGCAAAAACCCGTTTTATATTGTGGCTACTTTCTTTAAAGATTAGCTACATCTTACTATTAAAAACCTACATAAAATAGCACTCACTTACTTCTTTTACAAGAGCAGAAACCATTACTGTATTTCTTAATGTACTTTTTCACGCTGCTGTTAATTATTTAGGTTATCTTGCTTGTGAAGTGGTGACTATAAACTGATGAAAAAATATACAAAAATAACACTACTAGGTATATAAAAACCTTAAAATTTCACGAACCGCGTGAAAGATATCATTTTCGCTGAATTACATTATGAAAAGTAATGAATAATTCAATTATTGTTTTCTTATTCATGAACCGTCTGTTACTTACACATTAAGATATATAAATAACAGCGCGACGGTGGATAAGGTATTTGTTTTGTTAGTTAAATATACAGGGTGTCAATATTATGATCAAGCGGAAATCCAAAGGTAGAGCACCCTGTAGGTAGCCCATATGAAAAATCATGGAATATACATACCTACATGGGGTGCTCCGGATAGCCCCAGAGAACTTCCGCTTGGCCATATTTATTGTAACATCCTGTATAAGAAAACATTGAATACATACGATAACAATGTAAAAGGAATGAACTAAATAGATATCTTAATTACCTAAGATTAGTACGTAGTATATATGCGCACTGACTCATATTATGTATACATGTATAGATAACTGTCTAGTTTTCACTCAAGGAAGTCTAAAACTCTTACGAACTACACGAAACATCTTTCAGTATTTTTTTTTCAGTAGTTTTCATAATTGATAATAATTGTCAATATTTAAAACATGGTGTTTCATTTGCAACTAGGTTCCTATTCCAAAAGATATCGTGTTTATTGGTTACCATTAATGATAAAAATAGTTAATTCTATATTGTCTTCGGAACAATTGTAATTAAATTCAAATTATCTTAAGAGTCGTTTACACGGCGATAGTTTCTTTAACTTGAACATGTTAGTATCAAATGAATAATTAAATAAATTATATTATATTGGTTCCACCATTAAACGAAGTGAAGCTTATATTATAGGAACCAGATAACTAAATTATAATCCTTATTAATACGTGGATATTCAAAAAATATTACATAGAGCTAAAACTCAACTGCAAATATAACCGAATATCTACTTACGATATCAATGATATTATGACTTAGTATGAAACAATGTTTTGGCAACTGTGAATCCACGAGAAGACGTTTTTTTTTATTTAAAAAAAAAGTAGCAATGCTTCGGGAATAAATTTATATGGACTATAAAAAAATAAAATTGACTATATAAAACTGTATTTACCTCTGGATCTTTCTCTATATAGGTAACTATCAATGGAACATTACTCTTTTATTATTAAAAAAATTACGAAAAAGTATATAATTTATACAAAATTAAGCTAGATAACTAGCGAGGATCCTGGGATACTAGTGCACTGTAACCACCCCCTTACATTTCAGGCCTGATACTGGCTTTATTAAAAACGACTATAAATATTTATATTGTTGTGTCGTGAAATAAACATCGGTAAGTATTATTACTATATTATGCTACTGACGTATTATTATTTTTCAAGGACGTGTAAAGTTCCCCACCGTAGCTATTGCTGCCTGAGCCTATACTATAATTGACAGATCCACGGAGAGTTTAAACCATAAGTCTTAAAAAGCTAAAATTTAGAAGGAAAGCTCCTTTCTTGGTCTAATGAAGCAGTAAGAAAGACAACAAACTTTTTAAGGGTTTTAGGGGGGGTGGTTTTTTTGGGATTTCAAAAGTACCTACACATTTTCCAAATTTCAAGTCTCTATGATCAGCAGTTTACGCTGTTTGTTGTATAAGATTTGTGCTACTAGATAAAATTAATTACCAAACTAATTAATTACAGGTTACCTAAGCAGTTAATATTATATTTTAAATGATACTCTGATGTGGGTAATTTAAATAATATTATGGTAAAATAAAAATACTGTTTTTGTGTAACTCATAATTAACTGAATTATACCCTTACACCAACATACATAATTAGGACTAAAATATAAATATGAATCCGTCATCATTTTTGTAGTTTTTCAAACCAGTCTACTTATCTATCATTAATGTTCCAATAAAGTCTCTACGACGCGTGGCACAGGTGTGAAACTTAAGCCACACAAAAATTCTAATATATTACTAAATTATAATTTTTTAATGTAACTTAGTATTATCAGCAGTTATATCATCTACATACCAAAAAACCGAATTTTAAACTTCCGATTCTTTTGTAAACGGATTTTCACGGAAATCGTTTCATAAACCCGCTCAAAATGCTTCCTAAAATCTTTTGATAGTCCCAAACAAAAGAAAAAGCATTTGATATCCGAAGTGTTTTGTTGATTGATAAAGTTTTGAAGATTTTAGATAATAAAATCTTTGATCCAACTCTTTTTGTTTAGCTTTTCTTATTTGAATCTTTAGCACCTTCCCAAGTATTTTTATCTCCTTATCATCAGTATTCATGGAGTTGCTAAGCTATAAGCAACTTGGAAGTATTCTCAGGCTTGCTTGTTTCATAATATTTAACGGAAATTTCTACTGTTGATTTTTTTAGTAAATATTACTCTAGCAACTTACAGGCACTCGTATATTTAAGGTCTTATAAAATCGCCAAGTTTATGCAAGCTTTTTACCATGGTTTTTTAGTGTTATTGAAATGAGAATCGATGCTTAGCTACAATAATTTATTGAACGAGTAGAACTCTGAAGTTCCGAGATGTGGGAGTCGATCCGCAAGTTCGGCTTGGCGCACTGCGACCTGCCGACCATGCTGTGGAATGTGTCGTTCATGCTGCGAGCTCTAACCCTCAACATTGACGCCAGGAACAAGACTCGTACGTTTATATGTAGACTAGCTTTTGCCCGCGACTTCGTCCGCATACTTATATTATATAAGTCGAAAGTGGATCAGCGATTTAGGCCATGCGTTGATCCATCAGTCATTCAGGACAAAGCCTTTTATAAATATAGATTTCTCATTGTCAAAGTGATTGTTATCAACGATTACTCAGAGAGCATGATATTAACGTACCTCTAGAGACCTAAAATTTGGAGAGTCCGTATGTTTATTTCGAGGTTTAGAGGCGCACTAAATGAAATGTGAAAGTTTACCCTTATCCCGCTTTTGCTCGATGTTCCGTCCGATGCAAACTTATCATGATTGATCTCTTACCATGTTTTTAGGAATATCACCAGTTTTCTACATCCTGACCGCAGTGGCGATAGTATGTTATTTCTACGTGTATCTCGTCTCTATGGTCTGGTTTGTGTTCTGGCGCTGCAGGGAGACTGGAGACATGCTAGCAGCGCTGGTGGTCTTATCACTTGGCATCACCAGTGAGATTGGGACAATGAAGCTTTTCTACATGTTCCTTCACATGTAAGTTATAAGATGTAAAATCATCGTTTGCCTTGCTCGCTGTCTTATTTCCTTCTCCATAGTATTTGGATTATAGTGAGCTATCATCGCATTTTTATCTTTATTAAGAAATATTTTTTTTTACCTGTATCTTCCCACTGCTGGGCAAAGGTCTCCCTCAAATCTCGCCAACCATCCCTATCCTTTGAGTTCTTAATGATTGTTAAATTAAATAATTATTAATCATAAGGTCAAAATTTAATTGTTTTAGAAATTGTTTAAAGAAAACAATAGCTGCGATTGATTTTATACAAAACTTTGAATCATTCATAAAGGTAATAAGTCCTCCCATCATAATTTTGCAGAGACAACATCCAGCAATTGGTATTCGACGGCCTTGCCTGCGACGCTCTAGTGGTCCATGGTAGTCGATTTTCCAAGAACCTCCTCAAGACCCTTAGGGATGTGAAGAAGCGAGCCATGTTGTTCTGGATAGTCATCATCAGCAATGGAGTTGTGTACATTATCAAGCCAATTGTGCTGCCGGGGAGACATTTTATGGAGGATTCATTCACTATATATGGTACACTTTATTGATCCCTAAATTCTTTGTCATCACCACCGGCTTATCAAATTGTTAAAATTATCCTATTTTCTTCGCAGGTCTAGAACCAATGTATGAGTCCCCAAACTACGAATTTGCTTTCTTCCTGATGGGAACTGGAGTCTGCGTGACGTGTTACCTACCTGCTAACATCACTGCCTTCCTCATCGTCATCACCGGCTACACAGAAGCTCAGATGCTCTCTTGGAGCAAAGAACTGGACAATCTCTGGGAAGACGCTGAAACTAGCCTCACACAACGAAGACCTCTGAACAGCTTTGCTATTGCCAGCAGTTCCACGGATAGAGACAAACACACCGCTCTGAATGAATACGTCAGACGTAGGCTGAAAGTGATCATTAAAGGCCACTCGGCAAACATTAATCTTATGAAACAAATTGAAGACATTTTCAGAGGAGCTATAGCTATTGAGTTCTCTCTCCTTATAATGGGGTTGATAGTTGAACTACTTGGGGGCCTAGAAAACACATATATAGAAGTACCTTTCGCACTAATGCAAGTGGCTATGGACTGTTTGACCGGACAACGAGTGATGGACGCCAGCGTTGTATTTGAACAGGCGGTGTACAATTGCAAATGGGAGAACTTTGATAAGACTAACATGAAGACCGTGCTGTTGATGCTGCAGAGCTCACAGAAGACGATGTCACTCTCGGCTGGGGGTATAACAAAGCTGAGTTTTGTCTCGTTAATGGCGGTTATAAAGTCTGTTTATTCAGCGTATACAACGTTGAGGACTACAATGAAATAGAAGACAACAACTAAAACATAGGTTTTAGTACAATTTGAGTAGAATACAACATCTGTAGAAGCACTGTTTTAATAAATGTTAACTTATGTACCAACACTGTTAAGAATTAATAAATAGTCGAGTTGTGCGATAATGATAAAAAAATTAATAAAACAATCAATCAGTAATCAAATGCACCACAAACGGACAAGACACACAAATAGACCAGTGAATCGATTAGGCAAATAATGCGGTGCATTTCAGCGCTCCTCACATCGGCAAGTTTGAACACCGCAAACGTGATTGCAATCCCGCTCTGCAAACGGACGCGCTGTTTTGGAAATCAATTGAAATCTACATTACAACTATACCTACTTAAATATATTATCTACTCTTACATTCTATGAATACTTACATACAACTAAACTTGGTGTATTTAATAAAACAAAATGAAATCCTTTTATAAGTTTTACATTCCCACTACTAAGTATAAGTAATCTGAGGTTGTGTAAATATCAAAATTTAGAGAATTTATTGAATAAAAAATATCCCCTTATTGTCTTAGATTTTTGGTATAAATTGTATCAAAACACCAGTTCCAGAGTCACAGAACAGAAGTATTTTTGAAGTAGAGATTAAAACTGCTACTGATACGGGCTATTGTCTCCGGAAGGAATGCGCTGAACTCACTATTCATCGCGTAAATCCGGGCAACTGAAATTCGATTTGAGATAAGTGGGTAAAAGTTACTGGCCAATTTCTTGATAATACCAGAAGTTACATTATGGTTATCTGTAGGTCTACCATGAGTTTTCACAATCTACACTCTCTAGCGACTGTAGTTAAAAAATTGCATGAAAACATGTACCTACAACGCCTCTAGCGGATAGATAGGTACTAAAAAGTCACGTAGTTAACTATCCTACGTCACAGCGTACTACAGCGACTGTAGTTTGCGCTTCATTCATTTGCTTAGAATTTGGTACCCATGAGTAACAATTTTGACAGATGTAGTAACGTACTATTACTACTGTAGTAACGTCAGCCGATTTAAATGTGACAACTCATGGTAGACGTACTGATCTTAGGAGGAACTTTGTGGATGTTTAGTTATTGAACATCGCATCATCTAAAGCTATTCTATGAAGAACGTGAGTTAAACTGCAGTCATAATAGAGTATCATGGATTCATGCAATGAAAATACATTTTTCGGGAATTAATATAGTTTGATGACAAAGCAATAATATGTACCTACATAGCGCAATAATTATTTTAATCAAGAAGTAGCCAACATTGATATCCAAAATAACGCCCTAATAACACCTCCGAACACTCACCGCTGAGTGAGACAAGCTGACACTTTGTAGAGGTATAAATTAGGGACAGCGCACACCAGTGGCAGCACGCTAGAGGGTTTATTTTATCTTTACTAGCTGACCAAGCGCGCCACTATATCTGCGGGTTTTAAACCAACAAACACTTCAGCTTTATAATATTAGGATAGATTATACAAAATTCATTAAATGGAGTCTTCATCTTCTTCTTCTTTGTTTTTGGCATCTGTCTCTTTTATTATCAATTTTGCCAGTGTCTGGTGATTAAATTAGTACCTAAGTATTGTCAATGTCACAAAGACAGTCAAACTGACAAGTCAATTTTAAACAAAAGATGGCTGTTTTGTTCAAAATGCACGGAATTTCCACGATTTACAAAGAAGTAAATTCACATACATATTTTACACCCAAGAACTGTGGCTTTATTGGAAAAATAATCACTAAAATTACACAATGAAACTCGAAACACGAGAAAATATATAAAAACTAGAGCGACAAAGTTGACATGGGGTCAGACTGTCTGAATGTCAACATGTAACTACCCGTTACATGTTGACATTCAGACTACACAATAATAACTAATCTACACAATCACGCTCGGACGGCACCGCAAACATGACAGCTAGTTTTGATGCTCCGGTTAGCTTACTAAACCAAACCAATGCACAGTGTGCGCCAGCCTTTGTGTGGAAACTATCGTTGCCGAACAATTAACCATAAATTAATAAACATTTCACATAGAATATTCTTTTTTAAACCTTTATATAATAATAATAAACTCCTCAGGCGATAGAGACGTGGTAGACGGGCACTGAGCACTAACGGGAGCTTGCATCATCATATAAATCGCGTTCTAAAGCAGAATATTTCTAAAATATCTAAGGATGTGGGAGTCGATCCGCAAGTTCGGCTTGGCTTACTGCGATCTGCCAACCATGCTGTGGAATGTGTCGGTCATGCTGCGAGCTCTGACCCTCAACATTGACGCCAGGAAGAAGACTCGTACGTTTATAGATTTCTGATTGTCAAAGTGATTGTTATCACAGTTACAGCTTAAAACATAGCTCTTAGAGACCTAAAAATTTAGAGGGTCCGTATGTTTATGTCGAGGTTTAGAGGCGCTTTATATAAAATCTGAAATGTTACCCATTTTTTGCAGGACAACAATGAAATCGCGGGAAGTTCTCATTGTATTTTACAAGATTGAATGCCCTAATCTAAAGTATTAAGCGCTTTTGCTCAATGTTTCGTTAAATCAGACGTATCATGTTTGATCTCTTCCCATGTTTTTAGGAATATCACCAGTTTTCTACTTCCTGACCGCAGTGGCGATAGTATGCTATTTCTACGTGTACCTCGTCTCTATGGTCTGGTTCGTGTTCTGGCGCTGCAGGGAGACTGGAGACGTGCTGGCAGCGCTGGTTGTCTTCTCACTTGGCATTGCCAGTGAGATTGGGACGCTAAAACTTTTCTACATGTTCCTTTACAGGTAAGACCTTAAGATTTCGTATACAATTTTGGTAAAAGTAACTCCTTGGGTAACTTGTATAAACACTCCAACTCCGATTTTTAAATTCTCATACTCTCAAATCCAGAGACAAAGTACAGCAGCTGGTATCAGACAGCCTCACATGCGACGCTCTCGTGGTCCCTGGTAGTCGATTTTCCAAGAACCTCTTCAAGACCCTTAAGGATGTGAAGAAACGAGCCATGCTGTTCTGGATCGTCATTATCAGCAATGGAGTCCTGTATATTGCAAAGCCAATTTTGCTGCCGGGAAGGCATTTCATGGAGGATTTATTCATTATCTATGGTACCCTTTATGGATTTCGTATATCTTTGTCATCACCACCGGCTTGTTAAATAGTTCATGAAATTACCCTATTTTCTTCGCAGATCTAGAACCAATGTATGAGTCCCCAAACTACGAATTTGCCTTCTTCCTGATGGGTACTGGAGTCTGCGTGACGTGTTACCTACCTGCTAACATCACTGCCTTCCTCATCGTCATCACCGGCTATACAGAAGCTCAGATGCTCTCTTGGAGCAAAGAACTGGACAATCTCTGGGAAGACGCTGAAACCAGCCTCACACAACAAAGACATCGGCCTCTGAACAGCTTTGCTATAGCCAGCAGTTCCACGGATAGAGCCAAACACACCGCTCTGAATGAATACGTCAGAAGTAAACTAAAAGTCATTATAAAAGGCCACTCGGCAAACATCAATCTTTTGAAGCAGATTGAGGACATTTTCAGAGGAGCTATAGCAGTTGAGTTCTCTCTCCTAATAATGGGGCTGATAGCTGAACTGCTTGGTGGCTTGGAAAACACATATTTGGAGTTACCTTACGCGCTAATGCAAGTGGCTATGGACTGTTTGACCGGACAACGAGTGACAGACGCCAGCGTTGTGTTTGAACAAGCGGTGTACAATTGCAAATGGGAGAACTTTGATAAGACTAACAAGAAGACCGTGCTACTGATGCTGCAGAGCTCACAGAAGACGATGTCACTCTCGGCTGGGGGTGTAACAAAGCTGAATTTCGTTTCGTTAATGGCGGTTATAAAGTCTGTTTATTCAACGTATACAACGTTAAGGTCTACAATGAAATAGATTCAAATAGAATCAGTAGAAATAGTACCTAATCTTAAAAGTAACGAGATAAAAGTAGGTACATACCAGAATATGCTACCTACGTAGTTAAAATAAAGAAGGCGTAGAAGTTGTAATAAAGTATTTCGTTAGTAGTACGTTATTTCTATATAGGTATCTCAAGCAATAAAGTTGCACGATTCTTAGCGGTAAAACAAATAAGGTAAGTATAATAGGTAGGTAGGTTTCGAAAAACAGAGCTAAAGAACTTAATTTCAATCAATCAAAAGTTCCGCAAATAGAGAAACGAGGTTCACAAACAAACCAGTGATCGATTGAGCTAATAATTTGCTGCGTCACATCAACAATTTCCGCAGTGAAAGCTGCAGCGATAGGTGATAGGTTACTTTGCTAAATATGCGCAGTGTTGAACTAATTGACTTGGTTTAATATTGGTGGGGACAGGACAAGTAGAGGCTTACTTCTTCACGAAGCAAAAGTTGTAGTAAATTAAAAACCTTACATACCCTAAGTATTTTTTCCCAATCGCTCGTATCTATATTTGTTTTAGAGTATTTGTCATTTCCAAATCATGTGGGATACAGTGCGCAAGTTCGGGTTAGAGTACTGCGATCTCCCAACCATGATATGGAATGTGTCTATGTTGCTGAGAGTACTGACGTTGAATGTCGACAGCCGATGCACGAAACGTAAGCAAACATAGAAGATAATTTTAACCTTAGATAATTAAGAAATTAATCACCCTAAGAAAAACGGTAAGGGTAAGTTCTATACGTTATAGGTAATGAGTTAAGAGACAATAATGTAGGAACTGAAAGCGATCCATTTCCAAATCTGGTTGCCTTTTAACCGCATTCCAGTTATTTCGCTGATGTTGTTTCCAGCGACCCCTACCATCTTCTACGTTTTCACCATCAGCTTCGCCATTAGCTACTACTACACGTACTTGCTGTCGATGTTGTGGTTCCTCTTCGTAAGATGTCCGGAGACGGGCGACCTGGTGGCGGCTATGGTGGTCATGTCTCTTGGTGTGAGCAGCGAGATTGCAACTATGAAACTCATTTTTATGTTCAAAAATGTGTAAGCGAATTATTTTATGTGAAACATCCCGTGTATATAAATCATCCAACAATCATTTTAAACCCTCATACGAAGTCAGACCTTAGGCTTCAATATAATATCCTAAATTATGAGATGAAATGATATTTTAAAGTTGTTAAAAATATTTCATATTGTTATAAATAAGTTTCAGGACTGACCATTGTACTTGGCACCCGTTTAGATCTCACTTCTTTTGTCGCTGAAGTCAACGACTAAAACATACCTACTTATTGAACTTGGCTCTCATTTCACATTTATGTTTTTGATGGGATATCATTACTTTTTGTACAGAACTTATTAGTAAGTAAGTACCTACTTATTCTTATATTATTACACTTATATAATCTACCTGCATAAACGGCTCAAACTATTGGCACATTGTAGGTATACAAACTAAGCAGGTAGGTAGGTACTTGAGTACTTACTGAATAAGTATCTACAACCTATCCGACAAGCCGAGACACACTATAATCTAGGCCTGAATAGTTATCTAGCCATATCTATCTACCTGCATAGACTGCTCAAACTATTGGCACATCTTAGGTATACATACCTATAGTCATACTTACCTATCTGCATAGACGGCTCAACTATTGGCACATTGTATACCTAGGTAAGAGTGTACTACTTACCAATCCAAGACACTACTTCCACTCGTTATTATATTCACGTCAAGACCCTATTAAAATCCACATAATGACCGACTGTCATCTATTTAGATTGCTATTCTTATATTACAGGCGCTAGTAAGGGTTCCTAGGAGAATTGAAAAAGTCAATTAATTGAAAAAGTACGTTAAAAATATAAAAATTTGCAAGTTTCAGATTTTTTCCTTTGTATCCACCCCACTACCTACCTGGATGCCAAATTTGAACGTTCTAGGTCATCTGGATCTGGGTTATAATTAACGTCTATAGGTCAGTCAGTGATAAAATTTTTAATAAAAAACCATTTTTGGACGTTGATATCTAAATAACCATTTGAGGTGTGTTTATGAAATTCGGAGTATATATTTTACTCGCAAGTGGCAATAGATGAGCCAAATTTGATTTGTTTATGTGAAATAGTTTTTGAGTTACGAGGGGGTGAAAATGGCTCCAAATGGTTCGAGTAATATTACACACGGTGCGCGCCTCGCCCGTTCGCTTGAACTTGGCTTGACACGCTGCCGCGTGTCTAGATCAGTCTAAACTTTTTCAACAGGAAAAAAATACGGCAAGTTGTGGCAGAATATCTCGAGTGTGATGCCCTCACCATACCAGGCAGTAGATTCTCGAGAAACCTCAACAAATCTCTCAGAGGAGTGAAGAAGAGAGCCATGGCTTTTTGGATTTGCATTATGGTGAACGCTGCGGCTTACATCATCATGCCAGTGTTTCAGTCTGGGCGACATTTGATGGAAGACTTGTATGTTATTTACGGTAAGATTTTCTTCACCATTCGAGAATAGTTTAAGAACTAGTTTATATATTTGTGTGTTTCTTTATTCTCAGGTCTAGAACCTATGCTGAAATCGCCCAACTATGAAATAGCGCAGTTTTTAATGGGATTCTGCGTTGCAACCATCTGTTTCATCTCGGGCAATGTGACAGCTTTCATGATAATCACCGTGGGATACACAGAAGCGCAAATGCTCTCTCTCAGCGAAGAACTCATTAATATATGGAATGACGTTATACAGGAAACGTACATTAACACCATACGTATTAAAATAAAAGATATCACACATGTATTCCAAGACACTGCCATTGTTTACCAAAGTTACCAAGCAAAGAAAGAGATCAATAAAGAAGTCAAAAGGCGCCTAGTTAAAGTGATCCAAAACCATGCTAGAAACATACGATTACTGAGTCAAATTGAATTTATTTTTAGAGTATCAATAGCGATAGGTTTTGTCTGTCTAGTTATAGGATTAATAGCTGAATTACTTGGGGGAATAAAGAACACTTTCCTTCAAATGCCTTTTGCACTGACGCAGGTGGCTATAGACTGTTGGACGGGGCAGAGGGTCATGGATGCAAGTATGATCTTTGCCCGGGCAGTGTACGATTGCAAATGGGAGAACTTTGATAGGCATAACAAGAAGATAGTTCTTGTTATGCTGCAGAATTCACAGAGGACGTTGACCCTATCAGCGGGGGGAATGACAATGCTGAGCTTCAGCTGTTTGATGTCAATATTAAGATCCATATACTCATCATACACTACTTTAGGGTCTCTAATATAGCAAAATAGGAAGTAGGAAATAAAAAATATCAAAATAATATTGCCAGTTTTATTCGTTTGTGGTTTTTGTTTCATGTTAGTTATGGGTAGCTTGACTTCGTAAGTTTACTTGTATTAAATGTCCAGATATTGCTCTGAGAGCTATGTCCAACTTGAATTGCAAATTGTCTGCATCCGAAGTGAATTCCAGTTCTCTAACGCAGTACGCAAGGACCGTCTTAAGTAAGGCCATAGCGTACTTTTTACCTGAAAATTTAAGACCCAACAAAATCTCAGCATTAACAATCAACTTACGATAGTTTAGTATCTAAACACAATTATCATCAACATCATCATCTTCCTACCCTTTTCCCACGTTGTCGTCGACACAACATGTGATCTTCTTCTATTTCCTTCTATCATTTGTCATCTCAGTACTCACTCCTGTCATACTCATGTCATCTTTCACACAGTCCATTCACCTTTTCTTTGGCCTACTCTACCCCTGTATCTATTCATACCTAACACTCTCCTTCTAACATGACATTCATCTCTTTTCATAACAAGTATCTGAACACAATGCAAATGAAAATATTCAAATAACAAATTTTGTTTCAATCCTTGGTCGTACTGGTTGGAGTTAACATGAATGTATCTTTCAAAATGTTTTAGTACCTTACCTATACAAGATCGTCTTCCATAGCTGAAAGCGAGGAACGCTGCAGCAGTACTGGGAGGCTCGTCTGCCAGCCATCGCTCCGGCATATATTCGCAGGCGTTAGGACCCCACGCGCGCTTCGACCTACCCGCTCCCCACACGTTGATGCCACATCCAGTGCCTATTGGAACTCTACAGGACTCTGCAAATAGTTATCTTACATCATAACGACCATAGTATTACTTTATAGAGACTATCTCTAAACAATATATACTACCACAAGTACCAAATTTGGGAAATACAGTCGATCATGTTGGTTTTGACATATCTCCGAAAAGATACATGAATCACTAAGGCCACTAACTTTGAAAATAGGTGCTAAAATTTTGTAGTGGACATTTTGGCCCATGGGCTGAGTGAGGTGTGGGCTGAGTTGACCAGAGAATCTAAAATGTCTATAAAATATTATTGCAGCAAAAATTAAGTGTTGTCAGTATGTTGATTGGGTTTTCCACAAAAACGGGTTGACAATTAGGAGATACAAAAGTGAAGATAACGAAATATGTAGATAATATTGCATGAAATAATTCACTGAGGCTTCTCCACGCTTGTTTAAAGGGACCAGTGGCATAAAAAAGTATAGAGATACATATAAAGACTTACTAAGCTGTAATTCTTTGTCCGCGTATCTCATGACCACCGGTATCGGTGGAAACATCCTGAGGGTCTCGTTGATGATCGCCTCGCAGTACACCATCCGGCCGAGGTCATCCTTACTGACAGCTCGTTTACTGTCGCCAAATATAGTCTTCATCCTGAGGTTACAAAAGCCGTATCGCGATCATTAGGGTACGAATTGGCAGCGGGCGACATGAGGCGGCGGCGGACGACGTGTCTGCTGGTTTCTATGACTTTCTATGAAATGCGTCGCTAGCTTCATGTCGCTAACTACGGAGAGAATTTCATAGAAATACCTACATAGAAACCAGTAGTGTCGCCGCGACACGTCGTCTGCCACTGCCTCACGTCGCCCGCTGCCAACCTTAATGGTAGATATTTCACACAGTGCCATCTAGCGGATTATTCCCATTAGTCCTGTTGCTCTGTCCCCTTGGGGAGAAAGAAGGGACAGAAACGTTCTATTTGTCACTCTCTTTGTTACGGGGGGACACAGAATTTTCATTAATTGAAAAGGTTCTACCTGTCCCCTCATCATTCATAGGGGAACGTAAAGAGCTATTAAATCTCAACTGTCCTCCAATTGAAAAACATTTCATATATTTATAGGTAGGTATCCATAAGATCTACATTTTGTTTGACAAAGAACCAGAACTCTTGAAACATGGACGTCGTGGGCTAGTGGTTTCATTGCAGAAGTTATAGGTACCTATATGAGATCTACATTTTGTTTGACAGCTGCCAAACTTCAAACAACTCGGAGGCTTTTTGGGAATAATCCCATCTAGCCTTAACTAAAGCTAACTAAAAAAAATAAAAAAAACTTCTTAACTAAGCAGAGAAAGTTCACTCACTCTTCATAAAGCTTGTCCTGCACTGTAGTCTTTGATCCGATCATGAGGAGCGAATAAAATATAGTAGACGCAACAGTCTCTTGGCCTCCGAGGATTATGGTGTCCACTTCTGACTTGATCTGCTGTTCCGTCAGGAGAGGGTCGGTCTCGCTGATGTCCAGAAGGATGTCCAGGACTGAACGGAACTTCCTATCTACAACATTTGGAACAACGAAATTGTTATACTCACAAGAAAATCTCCTCTGCAATCTATTGCAGCCAATTTCTAAATTGATTGTGGAAATCTATAACAAAATGTTGAGTGGATGAAACAAAATATTAAGGAAGTTGGTTTTTTGCGTATTTCTTGTGACATTATAAAAAAAAATAAGTGTTCACACACCACAATCTAAAATCACCTTTTGTCGGCTCGTGCGCATTCTTCGTTTTTTCTCTTTCAAGCTTCCTCTTCTTCAGCACCTAAGGGATATAAAGAAAACGTTGTAACGCCCATTTCGTGATAGCATTTTTTGCAGCCAAAATTCTGATTAGGTACCTCACTGAATAAAAATATGTAAGTAGGTAATCGAATAATGCGACTAGCTAATCACATAGTTCAGGCAATCTGTTGATGATCTAAGGCTTAGATAAGAAGAAGGCTTAAATTCTAAGCCTTCTTCTTCTTCTTCTTTCTTAGTCATGTCAGCTATTCTTTCTAACCAGTGTAAGATACTTCTTTAGTGCTTCTTGACATCTAAGCCAATTTTCTGTACACGAAATGTTTGAACATGATCACGACTGTAATCCCCAGGCTCGATAGATACCTCCTCAGATCTGTTATTACTTAGATCTTTGAGGATATCTAGAGGGAGTAGTCAGAGGCACGTCCGAACATGATGCGAGTACGAGTATATGCCACATTTTTGCACAGTGATTAATATTCCCTACGTTACAGGTTGCAAGCCCATCCCCACTTATAAGAATACTAATCTATGACCTTTGAATTTATGATTAGGTTAAGGAAATCGGCATACCTTATATGCCGAGAGCTTTTCCGAGGTTTTCCTTCACCGTTTAAGAACACTGGCAGTTAAATAATCACTCACCGTATCAGAAACGTTGTGTAGCAGCCTAATGTTCTTAGTCAGCTCCCTGTAAGCCGGCGTCAGTTTGTACAGGAGGTCAAAATGTGTGAGTAGGTTCAACCCTCGCATAAGAAGCAGTTCCAAGCAGCGGTTGAAAGCGAAATAGTATTTCTCAGTCTCAACGCTGTCGGATATCCGAGCCACGCCTAATGCGGATTCTATGGAAGAGATACTATAGTTATGTCCATGATACGAAAAGAAAAAATTAAATAGGTAACTAGTCCCATTATCTATTTCCAATTTCCAAACAGGAGAAAGAGGAGAAAATGCTAGATTTTACTAAATTTTTTGGTTGCAAGTATAAAAGGTAATAAAAAAAAGAGAAACCTAAATTGCGTGATGAAAGAACGCTGAACGGTTCACTTACGACAAATCGCCTCCAACGTGGTATAAGCCAAGTAATGCATGACGTCAAACGGCTTCATCCCAGCCTTGGTCTTCAAACCTTCCACCAGGGCCATAGCCTGCGCATTGAAGACGCTCTGGTACCCATCCACCACTGCCGTGCTGAACACGCCGGCTAGCTTCTTCACATTTTGTTTCCATAATGACGCTAAAACAAAGAGAGTATTAGGTATGAATGTGGATGGATACAGGGGTAGAGGTAGGCCAAAGAAAAGATGGATGGACTGTGTGAACAGATTATGAATGACGCTAAAACACGAAAAAAGGAACATAATCCATCGTTATTATATAAATATAAATGTTTTTTTCTTCAGTCAACAGCGCCTTTCACTCAACAGTTTCCTCATTGTTCTCACTTTGATCATTCACAAAATAAGTTTACCTGGAGCTGTGACCAGTCCATCACCGAGCCAGATCTTGCCGAAGTTGTAATAATAAGGCTTTTCTATAAGGTTGTTTGCGATCATGCGCACATCGTCCGGATCGTGGCACACTGCAACAGTCAAAACTTTACTTAATACTTACCTCTAGTACCTTTCTTACTCTGGAATAACTAACTGCTTTTCCAAACTGTTCTTAATTATCAACATTATTTCCGAAAAACTTAATATGGTGAAAACAAGAATTTTACTGACTTAATATAGGGCACGGTCCAATCCATATCAGGAACGGCTGCATTTTCTCTTCACTTATCTTTGATATTTCATTTATCCGACGGAACAGACCTGGAAAGAGTAAATAAAATAAAATAAAAATAAAAAAAGCCTTTTATTTCTTGCTTCGCAGTAGAGAATGCTTTGATAAAATTTTTGGAAAGGGATCCAATGAGATCCATCTACCTAAACATTTACTCTGGCTCCAGAAAAGACCAGTGTCCTACATTAAAACGTATACTGATGAAGTACAAAGGTATCATACATTCTCCACCGCCATAGAACTGCAGTATGCTGCCGATAAATGGCAGTTCAGGGTATGAAGGCAGGTTGGCCAACAGAGCTCTAGCTCGACGTGAGCGTGCCCAGAGCAACACGTGGGCCGCCAGCAACACGACGGCTGATAGATACAGCCATGTCAGCATCTGTAGAATATAACACTACATCTACGCAACACAAAGGACATATCACCATGTCTTTCAAAGTGTGTGATGAAAGGAATGACGTGTACCTTAGACTTGATGTCTGCGAACTTTGCGACATGTCGGTTTCCACACGATGTTATTCTTCACCATTTACTGGTACATAATATCATTGTTGGAGAGTAGTATAGAGGATATAATATATTTTTGATGCACTCGGTGCACAATCAGGTTCGAACCCACTATCAAAAAGCCGGGCCACGGGACCGTCATCAGTGCTTTCAGACAGAATATATTGTTAGCAATATCGTCCGACGATGAGTCATAGGGGACAGCGCGCCTATAAAAGCGGGCGCAAAGCGAGCTGCAGGCCAGTTGCGCACGAGCCTTCGACGAGTGAACATCTATTTAGTTAGGATTATCGGTGATTGTGAGCTACCTACCTATTTACCTATGTGGTTAGATTACGAGTAAGTTACTCTGAGTTCATGTTAAATTTAACTGTGGTTTGTTGTAAGTTTGATTTGATTCCTTTTGGTTTTCTTTATGTTTAATTTTTATCAAATTGTAAAGGATTAAAGTTAATCCGCCGTCCGTCTGTATTTTTTATTTGAATCATTACTTGATTCCTAATATCAGAAGTGGGATTGGTCTGTGTCCACATACAGCTTTCTCTTTCTTTTCTCTGTAAAACGTTACCTTTGCACTGATAAACAACCAGACAAAGGCCTATAAACCAGAAAGGAAGCAAAAATACAACTACCCACAGTTAGTCATTTTTGTGTTTTGTTGTTTAAATTGATAAATTGAGAACTCGTGTTAGTTCTAGACATTGTTTACGAGGTAGCTCACATAACCGTACACGAAGTCCTCGTTCACATCTCGAGATGTCACACATTATGTGCACATGTCTCGCATGTCGAGGCAGTTCTCGTTCAAATAGATCACGATCCCGTTCCTGATGTGTCATATCGTCGAACGCCGTGGCGCACATATAGGGCTCCACGTAGGAGTGGGTCTCACTCGTGTCACGTCTTGTTCGAAAGACGATGCTAAGGTTTGGATATCTGAATGGGTCACCCGCGACCGTTCATGGTCGAACTTTGAGGAGGTAAACCTCTTTGTCCAGGTAAGTTAGCCTTTGCCAATATTTTGTTCGAAACCATGAAGAAAACATCTGACTCATACACCACATACCCTGAATACGCGTGTCGTATCATACTTCTCTGCGTTTACAAGCGGTATCTGGTCTTAGTGAAGAACTAAGGACACTTATTTCCTTATTTCCTTATATCCGTGGAATAGGTAACCCTTAGATAAGTGCAGGTGCTGTCTCATGTTTTTGTGGTGGACAAAAGGACCATACTCAGATACAATGTCCCAAGAGAGGTGAGTAACTACTGACCTCACACCAAATGTCTGCTCATTTAGTAAGAAGTCTAACCTTAATTTTGTATTAGCTAACAGGCAACAGCAACTGAACACTATGTCTCCCTCTGCTGGACAATCTGTGAACAATATTTGTTTCCACCAATTTCTGTTCTGTCGCTAGTGGCGCTAGTGTTCAAAGGCAACGTGCATTCGGCAACAACTTAGCGATAGGCAGATGACTGCCTTCCGTGATACCGTTTACGGTAACAACTTGCAACCGATCGCGTAAGCGGTCGCTGTTGCTTTGCTGCTGCTGTCGATCTGCTATCACTCTGCTCGCTGCAAGGTTTGACATAGTAACCCTTCTGGTCACGACGACAGTTGACGATTGTTTTTCAAAAGAGCTCATCTACTCATCTGTGAGCTGCTTCATTGCGTATGCCTGTTCCGATGAGCCGTGCCGTGTTTCGACTACCCTCGAGTCGAAATTACCTTTCTTCTCCCGCTAATATAACGTGTACTGACTAACCGACTTGACACCAGCTGATTTCGCGTCTAAACGAGACTACTTTATGCTCTGAGTCGACGATCAACAACAGCTGTGATATTTTACAATGTTACAATAAACAGTCTGCTAGTGTGGTGGTTATCAAGGTAAACATGTTGACAATCGTATAACCGTTGTTTGTGAGATTTCAGATGTATTAGACAAGGTCAGGTGAAGCCGAGCGTTTGAGGAGTGGAGTACGGCAGGCCGATCGCGAGGCGGTCGCTGTCGCTTTACTGCTTCCGTCGCTCTACTGTCACTACTGCAGGGTTTAACATTTAAGCCTGCGGGTAAACTCTACTCTGGTATGAGAGGCTCAAACAGTGTTATCAAGGTTTTACCAAGCGACCGTTATGAACTTAAACTACTGAGTGGTGCGCGGGGTAAAACTACCCAAGCTGCAGCTCAGTACAGTACTCCTTTAAAAAGAGAATGGTATCCCAAGAGGTTTGCTGCATTTTAAGTGTGTGTTAATCTGAATGTTTTATGTTGCAGTCACTTATTTGGATCACACATATCCTAGCGGTGTGTATGATGGCATACGTGAGGCGTTTCGCTTCGCGTGGTGGGACGAGCATGCGACGCGAACTTTCTACTTACTGCGCGCTATGCTTCCCTTGGACTTCTGGCCCTGCAGACGTGTTTCTGAACGAGTACAGGTGTAATCCAAGCAGACGCATTTCTCAGTGCGTATGAACTCATGTCTGGCAGACCAGTGGCTAGTGTGTAACACTAGAACAGGTAGACGATGTAATCGTCGGTATGTTGGTAAGCTAAGTGTTCCTATTGTTTTTATAAATACCGCCGCGCTGGCGTTATTGGGTAAATTAGATGTGAGACACCGCACATTGAGCGTGTCTAGTAAGTTTGCTATCGGTGCAGTTTGCAGTTAGTCTCATTATTTCGTGTATATTTCATGGTAATTCACTGTTTGGTTTTATTGAGAAACAATGGTTAGCTGTTTCCAAATTAAAGTTAAATTAACAGAGACTAATAACTGGTAGAGTGAACTACAGGTTAGAGGTTACAACTGAAAACTGTAGGCCAAATTGTAAAGCCTTGCGTAAAATATTGAGATGTCGGACTCGACACCTTCTCGAGTAGAACCAAGTCTACCAAGACGAGTATTCCAAACGGAATAGACGGTTTGCACTTGATGTGATGTGATGACTTTGTGTTCGTGCTTAACCTTTCCTGTTCACAGGGAAGTTAGATCTGAGAGTGCGTGGCCCCTACGAGGTGGTCAACGTTCTGTGCGCTTACGCTGCGCTATCGAGTGGTAGCTGTGGGCAAACCCAGCCTGCAGTGCAGTCATTTAATAGGATCACACGTGTCCTAGCGAAGCTGAACTCCAGGATGCGCACTGCGCAGTCCCTATGAGGTCGTGTGATCGTTGCCGTATCACCGATACGAGCTCGAGCTATTGGCTGTTTGTACGGAAAGAAGACTCTGACTGCCGCAGAACATTATGGTTCAGTGGTGTGGCAAGTCGACCCTGGTGAAGTATGAAATATTTTTCTGTAGTAGTGAGTTATACCAGCAGCCCCGACATAATGGCTATTTGATCCGACATTTAGCAGTTTGCTATTCGTAGCTTCGACATTTTTGGCTACCTTTTTATTTCGATAATAGTTACCCGGTGGCTTTGCAGTTGTTTTGGTAATGATCGAGGTCCGGAACTCCTTCATTGGTGAAACAACTTGCAATCTGCAGCTTATTTAGAGGCAGTTGCATGAAAATATGCTTGTGCTTTCTGTATGACAGGAAAACTGAAAATATACTTGTGCTTTCTGTATGACAGGAAAACTGAATCTGGGAGTACGTGGCCTTTACGAGGTGGTCAACGTTCTGCCGAGCGGTCGGTGTGAGCTGACGCTGCGCTATCGAGCGATAGCAGTGGGCAGACCCAGGCTGCAGTGCAGTATGGCGCTGCGCCGTGGCGAGGCGATCGATGTCCAGAGAGGCGTACACACTCCGGCCTCGCAGACGTGTCCTTGACGCGTAGGGGCTATGCCTCGCAGACGTGTCCTTGACGCGTAGGGGCTATGCCTCGCAGACGTGTCCTTGACGCGTAGGGGCTATGCCTTGCAGACGTGTCCTTGACGCGTAGGGGCTATGCCTTGCAGACGTGTCCTTGACGCGTAGGGGCTATGCCTTGCAGACGTGTCCTTGACGCGTAGGGGCTATGCCTTGCAGACGTGTCCTTGACGCGTAGGGGTTATGCCTTGCAGACGTGTCCTTGATGCGTAGGGGTTCTGCCTCATGAACGCTTTAGCGTGTTAGAGCTCTCAGGGCCCTAGCCCCGTAGGAAAGGGCTCTCGCCCCATAGACGCGTTCCTAACGTGTAGTAAATTGTTTAGGCACATGTAGGAAGGATGAACGATCTTGTGTCTGATGATGAATGTTACTGCACCAAGGTGATGAATATGCGTCTGTGTAGAAAATAGGAAAAACAGCTAAGTGTGTTTCGTTGAAAGAGGGCCTTGCCAGATGATGAATGAAAGAATAGGCAATTGCTTTTGATGTTATTACTTAACCCGTGTTTTACATCGACAGGTTCTTAGATAGACGCTTGTGCGCGTGTGACGCACGTGCGCTGACCTCCACGACGTGAGGTGATGCAGAACGGTCTGTGGAAGACCCGATGCTGCGTCGAGACATGATGGAGAAAAGTATCAGGGGCCCTATTTTTTCTTTATTATTATTTGAGACGTCTCTGAGGTGACTCCTGTGAGACTTGAGTTACGAGATGGCGATTGATGTGCGATGTATTAATTAAGTGAAAGAGATTATGAACTGAGAATGAATAATGAAGTGGCAGTTTTAAGAAACTGCGCACGTATTTATACATGTCGTTCTTTCACAGAAGGTGAATCTGATGAGTCCTAGGATAGCTCATCAGACTCCGCAGCAAGGGTTCAGCGGTCTACGCCCCTGCTAGATGCTGGCTGATCCTGCTGGCCGGACCTTCAACAGCTCCTGGCACCAGTCCTGCCTGTTGCTACCATGCTTGCGGGCCGAGGACGACCCGTCGTCAGGAGAGGCCGTGTTAGCAATATCGTCCGACGATGAGTCATAGGGGACAGCGCGCCTATAAAAGCGGGCGCAAAGCGAGCTGCAGGCCAGTTGCGCACGAGCCTTCGACGAGTGAACATCTATTTAGTTAGGATTATCGGTGATTGTGAGCTACCTACCTATTTACCTATGTGGTTAGATTACGAGTAAGTTACTCTGAGTTCATGTTAAATTTAACTGTGGTTTGTTGTAAGTTTGATTTGATTCCTTTTGGTTTTCTTTATGTTTAATTTTTATCAAATTGTAAAGGATTAAAGTTAATCCGCCGTCCGTCTGTATTTTTTATTTGAATCATTACTTGATTCCTAAAAATATTTTAAATTAATTATTATTATTATTATTGTATACTAGCTTCCGCCCACGGCTTCGCCTACGTGGTACCTTGAAAAACAAAAACAATTCCATCCCGCGGAAACCGTACGTTTTTTCGGGATAAAAAGTAGCCATATGGTACTCCAGACTATTATCTATATCTGTGCCAAATTTCATCCAGATCCGTTCAGCCGTTTCAGCGTGAAAGAGTAACAAACATACAGTTCTTCCAACGGATCTAGGCATTCGTGAAGTTAGCCACAGGTGCGAGTTTGCGCATGTACAGTCCCAATTGCTCCCGAAAAATGATACTGCGCAGTTCTTGCGGCTAACTTCACCAATGCCTCGACTCGTTGGGCCAACTGTACAATTGTACATCCATACATTCTTACAAACTTTCGCCTATAAACTCGTAATATTAGTAGGATTTATTTCAGATGACATAAGAAAATGTTAACTCACCTTCAAATAAAATTGTAGAATATAGACACCGATGGTGGGTGGACCTGTCTTCGCCTAAGTGAAGCGTTTAAACCGAGTCTGCCGAGACCCCATGATCATCAAAACGCCATAATCTCGCCATAAGTGCCGGTACTTAAGTTAAACTATTGTTAGAATGCATCTTGGAGGCTAATTAACAATAAATACTTACATAAAGGCTAGACTTCTCTGTCAGACAGCACCTGTATGTAAGCTGTATGTATCGCATATTTATTTATTTACTACTAGCTTCCTCTCGCGGCTTTGCTCGCGAGGTACCTATATAAAATATAGGTAGCCTATGTTATTCAAGGATAATTTAGCATTCTAACGGTGAAAGAATTTTTGAAATCGGACCAGTAGTTTTTGAGTTTATTCGTTACAAACAAAAATACAAAACTTTCCTCTTTATAATATTACTAGCTTCCTCTCGCGGCTTTGCTCGCGTGGTACCTAGAAAAACAAAAACAAACCTATCCCACGGAAATCGTACATTTTTTCCGGGATAAAAAGTATTCTATGTGTTCTTCCAGACCATAATCTATATCTGTGCCAAATTCATTCAGATCCGTTCAGCCGTTTTAGCGTGAAAGAGTAACAAACATACATCCAGACATCCAGACATCCTGACATCCATACATCCACACATTCGTACTTTCGCGTCTATAATACATATTATTATATTATATGTACACCGAGAAATTTTAATGGATGTTTTCCCGCAGCGAAATGGTTTTGCATTGGTAATCAAACATAATATATCTATATAGTATAAACAAATTAAATATTAGAAAAAAAAAATACAGATATACCATTGTGAAAATTTATTTGAAAGCGACCACGAACCAATAGTAATTCATCCCGATACCTACGCGAAGGCGGCCGGGGCGGCGCGTGCGATTCGAATAGTACCTACCTAGTTTTCGAATTGATGAATATTTTTAAAATTATTTTAAAAGAAAACCATCTTTATTTTTTTACTTTTACTCTATGTTTAGAAAGTACTCCTTATGGCAAGTTGTTTTGCCGCGGGAAAAGTACCATTAAAATTTCATGGTGTATTATTATTTATGTTGTATTACTAGGATTATAAGATTATATATCATATCTACTAGATTATAGCTAAGGTTTAGCTTATATCATAGGCTATATTTTATGTAGGTAGGTACTTCGCAGACGAGCGGAAGCTAGTATAAGTATAAAGTGCTGTTTTATGCTTATAATTGTAGTTGAAGCCTTAGATATTTATCATTGAATGCAGTGACCACGCACTGTCATCTTAGTTAAGAGATAGGTAACCTAAACCACACGCTTACCTACCTAGTACCTACCTACTCGTCGGTCATACCAGCCAACCTTTGCATATCACACCCAAACAAAACCAACCATTTTTAGTATTTCAAATTCAAAATGTTTATGTAGACAGAAAGAACTTTTTCAATTTGTAAAAGTTTTATCTGTCCTCCCGTTGTCAAGAAGGGGACAAATATAACGTTTTTGTCCCATTTGTCTTTGTTGTTCTTGTTTTTGTTTTTGTCCCCCTCCTTTGTCCCCTTGGGGGGACAAATGGGACAAAAACGTTCGGTTTGTCCTCCTCTTGGTACCCGGTGTTTACAAGGTAACGAGTGTCCAATCTGTGCAGACCACGTGCCATACCGTCCACTGGTCCGTGTTGGTCCGTACCTACTAGTGAACGGAAAATACATGGAAGCATTTCTTGAGTTAAAAAATGACCCCACAAAAAATGTGCTGTGGCTTGTCAATTATGTTATGAATTATATCAAAGTTACACGTCAATTTAAAGCCAAACTTCGAGGGAAAAAAAAGGCGACAGATCAATTTTTGGCAAATCCACGAAGGAGTTTCGATGTGTGTTTCTGTTTGGTGACATGTTTCGCGGATATTGAAGTAATGCTGGATTTTTTTCAAGCTCGAGTGAGAGTGTGTCAGGAGAAAATGGCGGTTAGGTTAGGTTAGATTAAGTTAGATTATAGAAAACGGAAGAAATTAATTTACGCAAGACTAGGCAGTAAGGTCTATGACTATAAGCCTGCTCAAATGAGCGAATAATTTAACAAACTGAAGTAATGCTTCCATATTGTACATAGATAACGGTAAATCAATACTAATATTATAAAGAGGAAAGTTTTGTATTTTTGTTTGTAACGAATAGGTAAACTGCAAAACTACTGGACCGATTTCAAAAATTCTTTAACCATTAGAATGCTACATTATCCCTGAGTAACATAGGCTATATTTTATGTCGTTGCGAGCAAAGCTGCGAGCGGAAGCTAGTGTTTAATAAATAGATATATCGACCATCGAGACAGTGTCAAAGTAAATCGGATAGGTACACTAAGCCACTTTATTCAATAAATGCACAAAAATCCCCATTCATTACATAACTTTTTGACGACCTCAGTGGCGCAGCGGGCGAGAGTCCGCTTGCGACGCAAGAGGTTGCGGGTTCGATTCCCGCCGCGGAACAAATTTGTGTACAATTTGCAGAAATTTGTTCCGTTGGTCTGGGTGTTTTCTATGTATAATAAAAAATATCAATCTATGTATTAACTACCCTCGTTTAGTGAACCCCATTCAATCAAATAAAGTATGGAACAAGGCATTTTTATGTGTTTAGGGCCGTTTCCGGGGTTCCGGGTCTGTTTAACTACTTAGTTGGGATTCTGGTCAAACAAATTATGAAGGTGGACTATGCTAATATATGCCTAGAGTTGGAACTCGGAAGAGTTATTGAAAATGAAGGGGTAAGTAAGGTACTTAAAGTAGTAATTAGTAGGTACAAGGTAAGCTGTAAATTTTCATACAAAAAGCAATAACGTTTTGCTCCCCTTTAACTTAGTCCAATATTTATAGTTTTTGGATATGTTGCAGATACAACGAAAAACTAGGCTTGTACGTTTTTCACTCACGGTACGGCTAGTTCAGTTTAAAGTCGCTCAGCGAGCTATGGAACGAGCTATGCTCGGAGTTTCTCTGAAGGATAGAATCCGTAATGAGACTATCCGACACAGAACTAAGGTTGTCGACATAGCTCAGAGAATTAGCAAGCTGAAGTGGCAGTGGGCTGGCCATATCTGTCGAAGAACCGATAACCGTTGAGTAAACGAGTTCTCGAGTGGAGACCACGGCTCGGCAAACCTAGTGTAGGACCCCCAGGTGGAACGACACTTTTTGCTATAGTTGTAAGCCGTGCGGCGTGCGCGTGTATCTCTGTCTGACTCTCTCTCTCTCATAGAAAGCAAGGAAAGGAACTTCGTTCCATCCGGGTGTCCCTTGACACCTCTCAAGTTTTTATATTAAAGAATATTTCTTTACTAGTAACATTTTCTTTGCTAGGTAGTTTCAGTCTCTTACGAACTTTCAGAGTCTGTGTTTACGTTGCCTAGAAGTAAATCTTTCAGTAAGCCTAGAATGATAGATAAAATAAGATAGACAAAGATAGAATGGACCGAAGTCCGTCTCACTAATTCATTTGTAGTGTGTAGGTACTTTCTTGCTTTCTCTAATCAGTGTTTCCACTTTTAGGGATTTCGCCCTTTTTTAGGGCGAAACTACTTAGTTCATGTAGGTAGGTACTTAGGGTTATTTTTATTGCGTCAGGGATTTAGGTTTTAGGGTAAAGATTACTTGAGGTGGTAAACCTTTTTATTCTATGCTCAATAGCTCTACCTACCTACTAAGGGATGGATGACACGAGCGATAATAGTGATCTAGTAAGTAACTTTCTTCATCATAAGTTATTTGAGTGAAGTCGGTGAAAGCCTGCAAAAGTAATGATTCTTTTTCTGAGTCTACGAATGAATTAATTTTGTTAAAAAAATCGCATTTAAATGTGCAAATAAGATGGGTTATTTTAATTATTATATTCATGCGCCCTAAATTAGGGAATTTAAAAAAAATAAGGATAAACTCCAATGAATTTAGGGTAATTTAGGAAGGAGATTGACGAAATATTTGTACCTATAAGGAGAGTGTGAATGGGACAGTTGGAAGGGGTAGACCTCGGCGTACGTACCTCGATCAAATTGGGGATGTTTTAGAGAAAGGCCAGGTCCAGAGTACCTACTCTAAAGCGACGCACATGTATGAAGAATGTAATGAGAGTGAATGAAGCAAAAGAAGTATGTCAGGATCGTAGCAAGTGGAGATCTTTGGTCTCTGCCTACCCCGTCGGGAAACAGGCGTGATTTTATGTACCTATGTACATGTATGAATTTAGGGTAAAACCAAAATCCTCAGTGGAAACACTGTCTCTAATTGACTGACGCAGTGCCTATGCTCACGTAAGTCTAGATCAGTCGTCAGTATTCCGGAAGATGAGCAGAATGGCAGTGATCATGACCATCATTAAACGTAATTTCCGCTATAATAACCTTTTATTTAAATGGATGTGATGAAGCTACCTATTTTACGCTTATTAGATACGCTAAGTAGGTACATAAGTTTAATAATAAAATGTTTATTGTAGAAGATTACATAGGTATCTAAGTACTAAGTAGAGACCTAAGTACCTACATAAATGCCTAGGTACAATATTTTGTCCGTAAACGAATAGGTATGTTACAGGTTAGTACTTACCTATAACTATGATTTTAGATAGTTAAATAATTAATAGGTACCTACCTATCACTTAGCCATTCTAAGCAGTGAGTAATAGTTACTAAAGATTAAAGGTACTTATGTATTTTTGCACCTATGTAATTTGGAGCTAAAAAGTGCGGCTTCTATAAATATTTTACGTATGACACGTGACGTTGACATTTTATCTACGTAAAAATCTTTAATTAAATAAGAGCAGAAAATGTCTTCCCCCAGGAATCCATCGAAGGAAATCAGTTTAAAGGGGGAATCCCGAGAATTTTAAACAAAACAACCATCTTGATACCTTACTCTGAGCTTGATACTTCACACTTGACACTAGCAATGTTGTTCTCTAAGATGAGACAGGAAATTTTCTGCGGTGTATTTGCCTGACAACTACGTCGCTCTGGTTTTTATATGTTTTCTCGTGTTATTTTGAGTTTTATTGCGTAATTTTGGTGGTTATTTTGCCAATAAAGCCCGGGTTCTTGACGCGAGTGTAAAGTATGTGAATTAGAGTGAATAGTTCTCTTGAAATTCCATCGGAGGAAATCCCGAAAATTTTCAACAAAACAGCCATCTTTTGTTTAAAATTGACTTGACAACTTGACTATGACTCTGTGACGTTGACAATACTTATAAATAAATACACTTGACACTGGCAAAATTGTTCTCTAAGAGACAGATGCCATAATTGAAGAAGAAGAAGATGAGACAGATGTCAAAATTGAAGAAGAAGAAAAAATCTGGTTAAAGCAAACATGACAGTTATAAAACGGAAGAAATTAATTTACGTAAGACTAGACAGTAAGGTCTATAAGACTCTATGCCTGCTCAAATGAGCGAATAATATTACAACAACAACAAGAGCAATATTTTTGTTTGTAAATGGCTAATGCATAAACAATGCGACGCAAAAAAAAAAGCAAATATGACACTTGACAGGAGCATTATAATAGTTCTGTGGCTGTGGCAGCAAAACGTAGGATTATATTGCCAGCCCTGCCTGTGCCTGCCTGGGCAGTGGGCAACCAACTCCCCCCCACCCCAGGGAGGCTAGACTCCAGTTGAATTTTCAATTTTCTTTGGTTGAAAGCTTTCCTGAACCACAATAATCATGAATTTGCGATCAATGAAGAAACGCAATACGCAGCTTTTTGATTTATACTGGGAAGATATCATAGTGGCCAATGTGCTTCCATACGTATCCCTAAACGACTGTTTTAATTTCCGATGTGCTTCGAAAACCTGCTTGCAAATAATAAATATATATTTCGCTAGAATGAAGACGTTGAAATTAATGAGCAAAGGTTTCTCAACTCATACTTTTAAGGTAAATATTTCGCATATTGATTTAACTCTGAAAATATTGTAAAACAAATCTGTTTTGATTATCTTTCAGGTCTTCACGAGTACCTGTACAATGCTAACAGTATTGAACTTAAGTCGGTGCGCGACCATAACTGACAGTGAACTAATCCCCTTGCTGCTACAGAACCGTGGCTTAGTCAGTTTGAACCTCAGTCAATGTAGCAATCTATCAGCAAAATGCTTACAACCGGTTATTCTATACTGCAACAATTTACAATCGTTAAAATTGGGCCGGTGTTCATGGCTTACTACTGGAGCGATGGAGGCTTTAGCTCTCCACCAATGCAGTCTTGAAGACGTAGACCTGTCCCACTGCCTATTGATATCAGAAAGCTGCATTCTTATATTCATAAAAAAGTTCCGTAATCTCAAAACTTTTAACTTGGAAGGCGATAGGCAGGTCACGGACAAATTACTGTTCACTCTAGCCAAGTACAGCAGCCAATTAAGACTTCTCAACTTGGTGGGGTGCCACGATATTTCAGACAAAGGAGTCAAGTAAGCATATTTTAATAATATATTAATCTAGTGCAGAACACCTTATTAGATTTTAATTTATGCAACTAAAGGAACTTGATAAAGCTTATTTTTCAGTTCTAACAACATTATTATGTAAAAGTGTGACATTTGAATGCAATAATATTAAATTTTGTTTATAATATGAATTTCAGACATGCGTCAAGTAGGTGCATTATAATCAGTGAAAGCATTTCTAAACAGGGTAGTATTCTTTGTGCTAAAAAATGTATCTTTGAATCATCCCAGGTAGCAAAGGGAGGTTGAAGAAATTGACATAAGCTATCAACATGTTACATGGCCATTTAAGTCCAAATGTTGAGGGAATACAGTCGCCTTGTAACGGTGCATCCCAAATATTAATAAATTTTTGGCAAATCCATGTTTCAATGTGTGAAATTTTGTGCCAACTTTCGTGGGTATTTCCTTTGAAAGATTGCTTCTATGTTTATATGCATTCACTGATTTTAATCCTATCCTTACCACACTGATTCCAAAGAACCAGTCACACAATATTATGTAAGATGTAAAATATTGTATTGACACATGAATATAAATCAGTTAATTTGAAACAAATCAACCCAGCCCTCTTTTTGAAATAAGCTATTTACTTGAACATATTTATGTTTTTTATAAATTGTTGCTTTCGTTATATAATTCAGAGCAGCCATATTATCATGCCGCACTCTACTTACTTGTCATTTGGGTATTTCGCTTCGTGCTATGTCTGATCCGCGTTGATATACGGACCTATGTCACTTTTTTGTAACTTTTACGTAAGGTATTGTGTGACGAGTATTATGGGCCTCAAGAGTAGTTCATTAGTCAATGTTTAATGCAAAATTAATGATGCAGTAGCAATAGTATATGTGTATTGTATGGTGTATTGTAATATTTTCCAGAGCCCTAGGCCTTCACTGCAAGAGCCTGGAAGGGCTGATGGTGCGCGGCTGCCCTGCGGTCACCGAGGCTAGCCTCAAGCCGCTACGAGCCCGCTTTCACATTGACCGCAGGGCTCCTGAACTAGTCCCGGTACCTATCAACCTACAAATATGAGGGCAATGCAAATACTTAGAGCTGATATTTGTGACTTGTTATGAGTTGTTATTTTATTGTGGGAGAATAGAGAATAACATCTACCTAACTACACTGTGGAGGCATTTGCAATAAAGTACCTGAGGGAGGACATGGCACCAACCACCTATATGAGGTGATGACAATTTGGATGTCAAACATTGTATTTTAATAGAAAAATATAATTAACACCAAAAAATTTTGGATCTATTTTGTAAGTACAGTCAGTGACAAAATAATGGTGAACAAGAAAAGATTTTGATGAAATAAATTTATTCTGTATGATGGTAATCAATGTTGATAATATGTTTGCATTGTCCTGTAGTTAGAGGCACAACATTTAATTTTATATGGCTTAGATTTTTTGTTGCATTTTATTTGTAAATCTGATTCCAAGTACGAACATAATTGGATTAATTTTTACTACTAAAGTTTTGTAATTTTTTGACTACTATGTATTTTATTGTAAAAGATCAATTATGTAGTTTCAAAAAAATCTGTAGCACTTAGACCGGAAATAACAAAAAAAGCGCGCGGGCGCACTTTTAATGCCTTTAACAGAAAGTTAAATGATAAATTTGCTAAGGATTACATAATTAACAAGGTCAGGGCTCCTGCACACGAAGTCGTCACCGCGCCGACGCCGCGCAATCACACTTTAGATACGAGTCGCGCGAAGCCCGCCACCGCGCCGCCTCCGCGCGCGTTCCCTTTGTTTGATTCATTCCATTACCGCGTACGAACGTGCGATCACGTGCGATCTCGCGGCGTGCACGTTCGTACGCGGCCGGTAATGGAATGAATCAAACAGAGGGAACGCGGCGCGGTGACGGCATCGTGTGCAGGAGCCCTCAGGGTTCCAGGCCGCCGTTTTCAGTGTCCCTTCAACTAAAAATATACTGACGGATTGGAATATTTGACGGGGCCCTGATCCTGAATGTGGGTAGACCCACTAGATGTCTAATATGAACTGGTTGGGCCTACAGGATAAGCTGCGTAGGCGCGCGACCGGAAGAGTAGGGGATACCACTTTCACGATGACATACGAAGACTATGAGTTCTTGTACATACATAATAACTATGGCCTTTGGTTTTAAATTACTCGAAGATAGGCTAGGAACTTTTCAATCGTTAGATATATTATACAGTTATTGGTTTTAATATTCTATGTTTTGTATCTCCATCTAGCGATTGAAAAGCTGATCTTGTGTTACTTATGTATTTTATGTTATAAAATGTGCATATTCTCATGTATACACCTAAGCACTCGGACGATTTTGTGTATCTACCCTCGCCCGATGAAGTCGATAACCGGCGCCTCAGTTGGCTGGTTTCCCTCGAGCGCGAAATTCAAATATACTTGCGTGGGGTGGGTCGATTTTTTTGCACGCAAGTGTATTTTGTTGTTTTTAATATTTCTTGCGTTCCTTGAGTTTAGCGTTTTGAGGTTAGCAGAAATGTGGTTTTGCGACAATTCAAAGTGTTGTCCACGACTGCTCGTTTAAAAACTTGTATAATATATACTCTTATATTATCAGTTTAGTTGATATGTTATGTTGATTTAATCAAATTTCATGCTGTGATTTAATTTATAAACTAATCCTTATAATATCTAAGTGGGGACCAACGTTAATAAAAACTTCCCGCTGAGAGACGAAACTTTAGAGACGAGCGGGGTAAAAACATTCCGTTGGTCCCCGATAGGAACGAACGGGAATAACCCCGGAAGGAGCCTCTGAGACGCACTTTAATCCTTTCAACACAAACACACTGGTTAGAAAAAAAAACTAGTTTCGTGACAAGAAGAAGAAGAAGAAGAAAAATATGGATGGGGAAATATATCGTAGTTCGCAATGTGGCAGTGAAATTGTTAAGCTACCGGTTGGCCCTAAAGGAAGGCATGGAGAAAGAGGCCAGATGCGCGTACCTATCCCGTGAGAGGTGAAAAAAAATCGAGAGCCCCAGTGGTTGGGTTGTGGACCCCGAACTCATCGAGAGAATCGATGATAAAGATTAACATCTTATACTTCCGCGATCTTTCTCACGTTCAATGTCTCTGTTAGCTCAAATTGTATTCCTTAGCCCAGTGACATTATACAAAACTGTGAGCTTTGTATAGCCATTACATAAATATACGCAAACCACATAAATCTTCGCATTTATGATATAGGATAATTCAATTTTTTAAGTTAAATACACTCTAGATTCATTGTTTCATGTCAATGAATGGTATGGGTGCGTCCAGAAGTGCATCCAACGTGATAACTACTAATTTATGACCACTAGCATAACTACTTTTATGTTAACTGTACTAAAGCCATGTATTCACTGAAAAACATTGTTTCTGAAACACCGCGTTTTCTGAATGACGCGTAGTTCAGTGGGGCGATTATAGATCTGATCTTCGCTTGCAATCAATGTCAATACGTTTTCATGGTAATCAAGTGATTTGGTATGACATATGAGTGTTTATTCAATAAAATTGGGCCAGTTTTGACAAGTGTCGATTGTATCAGAGTTCCGTAATCGCACTACAGATACACGCGATGACTGGCCGAAAGAAATGGCAAACATTAATACATACATACATACATAAAATCACGCCTGTTTCCCAACGGGGTAGGCAGAGACCACGGATCTCCACTTGCTACGATCCTGACATACTTCTTTTGCTTCATTCACTCTCATTACATTCTTCATACATGCGCGTCGGTTAAGGGTACTCTGGACCTGGCCTTTCTCTAGTACGTCCCCAATTTGATCGAGGTACGTACGCCGTGGTCTTCCCCTTCCAACTGTTCCATTCACACTCCTTATACAACTGTTTCGTCATTCTCCTTTCATCCATCCTTTCTACATGCCCAAACCATCTTAGCATACCCTTCTCAATTTTCATCACTACGTCTTCTTTCACTCCACAACGTTCTCTTATCACACTGTTTTTTACTCTATCATTCAAAGTTAAACCACACATACTTCTCAAAGCTCTCATTTCCACTGCATTTATTCTACTCTGATTAATATGATTTCAAAATAAATAAATCAAACCACACTGCGATATAAACATTTAATGTGAAAGCAATTGTGTCTAGCTCCTAGCGGGAGTACAGAGAAACGTGTTTGTCGCAACATTTTCGGGTGTTTTAAAAACATGTTGATTTGGTTCCTGTTACAACTTACAATATTTCTCAGTGAGCTTAATTGTGTATTTGTTGTTAGTTGTAAGCAAATTTTATTAATTTAATATTAATTTATCTGTTTATTTAGTCTTAGCTATTAATAGGGAAAGCGCTGTGCGTCTATAATAATTCCTAGTTGTTCCATTGACTGTATGCCACTTTTATCTCATGGTTGCCATTTCTTTCAACATTATGTAGGTAGATACAGCAGGTACAAATGACACAGATGAAGCGAGACTAATCTGTGGATACTTTTGATTGGCCAAATGTTAGGTAGTTAGTACGTAATGTACGATGATTACCTATTCTTGTTTTTTCATAATAATACATTCATGCCTAGCTGTACCTACTTAAGTTTTCTAAAACTAAAAATTATATAAAGGTGGCACGGTGGAACATAATTCAAATGGACTTTTTAAACAAATAGGGTTGTAGTCAAGCCAAATCTGTGATAAAACGTATGTACAGTCAACTCACAAGCTGTTGCATTCACTTGCTATTCAGAAAGTAGCAGCCATTTATTTGGACGACTGTACTTACCTAATTTTTTGTTAATTTTTAGATGAGTAGGTACCTATGCTTTAAGACAGATTCCAAATAATGCATTATGTACCTACCTATAGCTTTACATGATATATAAAATATAGATTTGCTTTAATGGACGATCGATTCTAGAGGTTAATACAATTATAATCTTAAAATGACCTACTCAAAATTTATTAGTTTGTATTATAAATATTTATGTCAAAATATTAACTTATTCATGCCCAATGATAGTGCCTACCTACGTGGGTAGGTTTATATGCTATCTATTGAATAAGTCAAACATCCAAAGATTAATTTGGATAATAGCTGTGAATAATCTTGTAGTCAATATTAATTGTAAGTACTACCTACATACTTGTTTATTACAAACTTAAGTTATTGTGAAACTTTTATTTTCCCCTCCACACGGTCTAGTATTAAATATTCTTTATTAGTGACACGGTTTGCTTCTAAACAAGGGCCTTTTTTTGAGCCATTGAACATCATACATAATGCAAAGATTTAAATCGTAGATATGCCCTGAAAATAATCAATATTTTATCTCTAAAGTCTGAGTTTGAAATTTTGTTTAAACGTCGTTCTAACTTTAGTATTAATTCTAGAAAAAACCTCAAAAAATAAACAAAATCTGCTTCTCCTTCTAAAGTTGAGGTCATTTTCATATTTTTTTTACACCAGCGATAATTTACTTATAAATAAAATGTGTTTCATTTTTATTATTTAAATTTAACACAAATAATTATTTCAAATTATTACAATTCGAAGGGATAAAACTTAGACTTTTCATGCAACGGGCAGTATGCCGCTGGCCTAGCTAGCTGCCGCGCCTTAAGCACCTAATACCTATGTAGGTACCTATCTATGTATGTAGTACAAAAAGTATGTCCAAATACGTCAGGGCGTGATACAAATGACGATTGTAGGTATACATTGCGCGCAAAATCGTTCGTTATATTGGCATAATCCCACTAAGTTGTCCCCACCAGTGGGGATTATGACAATCTCAGTATGGGACGAACTACTAATTTAAAAATAACAAGGTATCATGGCAGCTTTTGGAAAGTTACGTCGAGTCTTCTCGTCACCCATACCACAATGTCTGAAAACGAAAGTTTTCAACCAGTGCGTCCTACCTGTCATGACATACGGAGCCGAAACGTACGGACACTCACGGTACGGCTAGTTCACCAGTTTAAAGTCGCTCAGCGAGCTATGGAACGAGCTATGCTCGGAGTTTCTCTGAAGGATAGAATCCGTAATGAGACTATCCGACACAGAACTAAGGTTGTCGACATAGCTCAGAGAATTAGCAAGCTGAAGTGGCAGTGGGCTGGCCATATCTGTCGAAGAACCGATAACCGTTGGGGTAAACGAGTTCTCGAGTGGAGACCGCGGCTCGGCAAACGTAGTGTAGGACGCCCTCCGGCTAGGTGGAGTGACGATCTGCGAAAGGCTGCTGGTGGAGGCTGGATGCGTCGAGCTGAAGACAGGGCGCAATGGCGCTCATTAGGGGAGGCCTATGTCCAGCAGTGGACTGCTATAGGCTGATGATGATGATGATGATGATGATAAGGTATCATGCGGGCGGAAGCTAGTCAGAACACAACTTTCACGACATATTGATGAGAAATAATTACCATGCTCACATGACACGATTGTAGTTAGACCTGGGAATAAACCACCAATTAATCGAAATAAAACATCATAATGTTTTGTCACAAAATTATATTTTGTGTGATAATAACACCTGCTACATGTCTTAACTGTTAATGTATTTACAATATTTAATACCTACACATTAGTAACAAATAACATTCATAACCTTAGAGGAGCAGATCTTACGAACAAGTTACCGCTTGCAGAGCAGCCACAGCCCTAGGGCGGGTGAACAACTCGCGCGGGACGAAACTAAAAACTATCAAAAATACTTAATCCATAACATAGTGTTAATAACATTTGGCAATAAATTACTGGGATATAAACGAAAATCTAAGCAAAGCAAAAACAGTGAAATATTTTATCGTAATTCATAAAACTAACATTGTAAAAAGAATACAAAAACATTAAAACTTAACCATCGTGTAAGCCTGTTCGCAAACGCCGCCCCGATCCTCTCACACTATCACATTGATCAAAGTAGATGGCCGCTGGATGGACCTTACCACAAGCTCTTTGGGGAATATCAAAGTAATATAACTTTGGTATTCTGTCCCATGACCTAAATGCTACTTCAAGCTTTACGTTTCTGATACATGATGATTTGTAAGAGCTTCTGGTAAGGCCACGTAACCGAACATAATGTTACAAAAGTGAGCATTCTAAATCAGTACTGGCGTTACTAGCAATTGCCATTATACACTCTTTGTAACATTACGAGGCCAGCTGCACACAAACGGTTTTTTACATTAGTTCACCAATTCCTTGATGAAGTAGTGGAAATACCAATGAAACTGGTTTCATACAAAATTATTAACTAATGCTAACACACACAACCTTGTGTCAATCGAAGCAATGTACAATATCTCACATAGAGTTAGCAAAACGGGACGAGAAAGAGGCACTTGAGAACAGATGAAAATTAGGATCCTATCATAATACTATTGTTAGTTATGCGACTGTACAGGGATAATGTACAATTCACGCGTGTTTACAAAATGTCTAAAACAATCGGATATACATACAAAATACGAGTTTCCAAACGATTTTTTACATCAATAGTACACTCCACAACACATTGCACTAATCGCGACGTCATACAAAACTTACAAAATTACTGTTTCTTTGGAAATAATATTTTCATGTTTCAAAGTCACTGTCCAATCATACGATTATCACAGCACTCCCAATACTAGGTACAGAGTTTCATCATGTCCAATTCTATTTAAATACATTATTGCACTATTTCATTATGCTACATTCCGTCGTAGTATTCGTAAAAAAACAGATAATTCAATATATTTATTTGCAATTTTGTACTTTAATTCAGCTTACTGGGCACCGCGTCACGTACATATCATACAAAAAGCTATCAAGCTGCCGTTACTTCTAATCCTTCAAGGCAACTTTTAAAAAGAATATTTACACTTAAAACTAAAAGCACATTATTTGTACTATGCCTTAATTACACTGTCAGTTTTTGGTCATCGTTAGGAGCATCTAATTCACAAGAGTATTGGTGTAATACTGTTCACTGGTATCACCGTTCACTTTGTCTGTGATACTGTTTGGGCTGTTGCTACCGGCGCATAGTGGAGTTCAACGTCTGCATAGCGAGGGAGGGAGAGTTGATGTACCCGTAGGCATACACGTTGGACTGCTGAGCCCGGGGGTCCGGGCTGGGGTACTGGACCGTTGGTTGCACATTCATCATTTGCAGGTTGGTTCCAAACTGCTGTTGGGGCATGCGGTACCCATTCAGTCCATACTGGCTGATGAGGTGAGAGTTGAGGTTGGGAGACATGCGCGACCCTGGCGCCATTTGCATGTGCTGCATCGGGCTAAGGTTGCCTGGAATTAAAAAAATCAACATTCAAACCGGATAATGTAACATACAAGTCTAAAGCTCCGTACTCATACGGTTTTGCTCGATCGAGCTATCATGTCGAGCCTACATTTGATGCGGATTACTACTAGATGCGAGCCTTTGAGCCGTGAGTTTTGCGGTCCACACGTTAATTTTTACTCGTTTTCGAGTAATACCGAATGTGAGTACGGACACTAAGATACTTCACTGTGGGTAAGAATAAAGTCAAAATTGAGTACAGGAAGAGCAATAATAAAGTATTTGGTTCCCATAGTACAAGCTTGGATGGCGCTGTGCGAAGTGAGTGACTACCACTATTTATTTATTCAAAGAAGTTTTCGATTCTGCAAGCTTTCGCCCGGACATTAGCACTCAAACTCTACCTCGTTTACACTGTGCTCCTAACTAACGCACGCTAGCCGGCAGCGCAAGTGGCGACAGAAACAGGATCACTGTACAACCCGGTCACATTATCTCGAGACCTGGCGTCGATGACGTCACGTCAAAACAAGCGCGGGGAGGTGAAAGGAGAACGGGACGGGAGGTTCGCATTCCAGCGAGGTCTCGAGATAATGTGACCGGGTTGTAACCACATGGCTCGGTCCACTATTTCTACTCGGTGCTGAGGCGAGTGTAAGCGAGGTATAATAGTTACAGTCACAGCATACTTATGTGATACTGACTGGGCGCGTTGCGCGTGTTCCTGGGCGAGTCGAGCTGCGCGTGCGCCGCCGGGTAGTACTTGGGCGGCGCGTGCGCGTAGTGCGCGCCGCCCGCCGGCGGCGTGGACGGCTGCTGAGCGTACTGCGGACATTTACACACAATATTATAACCAGCGGTACTCTCTGCAACTTAGTGCGTTCACAAACAAAGATCGGATGGTCTGTATCGGATGATAACGAGCTGATGATATGGCAAGCAGATCATCATCTCGTTATTGTCAAGTGGAACTAGTGGTGGAAACTAACCTGGTGCGGGTGCGGCGCGTGCTGCGGCGCCTCCGCCATCTGCTGCAGCTTGGCGAGCGAGCAGGAGGGCGGGCCCCAGCCGCCCGAGTACTGCTGCTGCTGCTGGAACGACAGGTAGCCGCCCTGGTAGCTGCCGCCCGCCCCCGCCCCCGCGCCGCCTCCGCCGCCCTGCATTGCCCCGCCGCCGCCACCTGCCAAATATCACTTCGATTATACGACCGATCAAAAATTCGATCATGATATTGATGACTAGCAACTAGACAACCCCGGCTTCACACAGGTAGCAAAAGTATCTCTATTTTTTTTTATAAAATATGGCCTATGTTACTCAGGGATAATGCAGCATTCTAATGGTGAAACAATTTTTGAAATCGGGCTAGTAGTTTTTTGAGTTAATTCGTTACAAACAAAAATACAAAACTTTCCTCTTTATAATATTAGTATAGATAGGAACTCATGGTCCACTGTCGCTCCGCCCTCCGACAGCTAACTAATCAATTTGCAATGTAAACGCTGTTCATTTGTTTTATGTTATTACTAGCTGTCCCGCCCACGACTTCGTTCACTTAAAGTATTTAAACTGAGTTTCCAACACATCACACAACTCATAAAAATCCCATACTAACTTTGACACCCGATTTTACCCCTTTTGAAGGTTATATTGAAAAATCCTGAGTGAAAAAACACGTGTCCATTCGTTTTGCATTTACAGTACACAAACAAAGTTTCAAACCAATCGCATCACCCGTTAAAAAGTTCCCATACAAACATTGACCCAACATTTGACCCCTTTTTAAAGGTTATATTGAAATATCCTGAAAAACGTATCCGTTCATTTTGTATTTACAGTACACAAACAAAGTTTCAAATTAATCGCACTACCCGTTAAAAACTTCACATACAAACATTGACCCCACATTTGACCCCTTTTTAAAGATTATTTTGAAAAATCATGAAACACGTGTCCATTCATTTTGCATTTACAGTACACAAACAAAGTTTCAGACCAATCGCACCACCCGATAAAAAGTTCCCATACAAATTTTGACCCCTTATTTGACCCTTTTTTGATGGTTATATTGAAAAATCCTGAAACACGTGTCCATTCATTTTGCATTTACAGTGCACAAACAAAGTTTCATGAAAATCGCTCCACTCGTTAAAAAGTTTCATACTAACGTTTTCACCCTTTTTCACCCCCTTAGAGGTGGAATTTCCAAAAATCCCGCCTTAGTGGGTGGTTTTGTTATAAAAGGAAGCCACCTTCCAAATTTCAGCTTTCTATCTTCAGCGGTTTCGGCTCGGCGATGATCAATCAGTCAGTCAGTCAGGTTAAGCTCTTATATAGATATAGATTATCTCGATTACAATTTCTGTAAGAAGGATCATACAAAAAAGCGCTAGGACCGAGACGAGTTTCTTGCCTGTTATTCTCGGATTTGGGTTGAGTTGGAATTGGCACATAGATTCACCGCATGTAAGATGTTTCAAAGTGCTCCTTATGATTTTAATGAATAAATACATTTTGAATTTGAATCAAACTCAAAGCCTAGAAATTAGAAACGACCATAGCTCACAATTAAACTAAGCGGATACGTTTAAGGCTTTAGACATATTGGAGCATTCTACTCAATTTGATATTTTACTTTAATTTAAAAACTTTTCAAACCTTGATTCTAGAGCACGTCTTTCAAGCTTATAGCATGAAGATGGATCAATAAAAGATTAGTTGGTAATAATACGTCATTTCACAAAGAGTACATTTAAAATTAACTAATATAATATTACTTAGATAACTAAAATTGTTCGTTGCGAACAATGACGAAAGTGATAACAATGAGGAAACGGTCGAGTAGAATGGTCCAGCGGTGTTTGGAAGCCGATTAGTTAGGATGATAACACCTTTGGAATGAGCTTAGCTTACCGTGATGCGGCTGCGGAGTGGGCGGCGTGGCGCGGTGGCGCGCCGGCGGCGTGGCGGCGTTGCGCATGGCCTGCTTCGTGTCATTCGCCGCGTTGGAGTTGCTGCTCGCGCCACTGTTCCTGCGCCAGACAACAAACGTTACAGTCAAACAAATTACAACGTCTTGCGCGAAACATGTTGGATGTTGAAAAGTCTATATAAAAAGGCGACTTTAATCCCCAGGTTCGGTAAATTAAGACATCTAGTGACTTAGATCTTTGAGGATATCTAAAGAGGGTAGTCCGAGGCACGTCCGAACATGATATTTGACACATGCCCACATTTTGCACGGTAGTTAGTATTCCGTACGTGACAGGTTGCAAGCGCATCGCCGCTTTTAAGAATACTATACCGACGACCCACTTTCGAATTTTTGGTTCTAGGGTATGCCGGTTTTCCCACGATGTTTTCATTCACCATTTAAGAGCACTGGCAAAACGCAAATAAATTTTTCGAATAGAAAAACTCATTAGTGCACGAACAGGTTTCAACCCATGACCTTCGGATCGTGAGGCAGGGGTGCTACTACTACACCGCCAGCGCTCGAGGAATTTTCATTTTACTGTAACCAAAAGTGTGCGACAAAAGTAACTCGTGCGCGCTATCACTAATAAATAAAATTACGAGAATCTTCTTACATAGCAAAGTGAACTCACCTGTTCCTATTATTGATTTTCTGCTGCTTCGGCGGCTGGTTAGGCTGCGTCATGATGGGCGGGATGTGGATCGAGGAGTGCGGGTACTGCGGGCTGGGCGCCGCGTGCATGTGCATCATGGAGCACGGGGACGCCAGGTCCGAGCCTATCGACGTCGGGGACTCCAGCCCGAGCTGCGACACGTCTAACTCACAAGCCGGGTACTGGACAGAGTGCACTGAGTTGGACGTCGAGTCAGGTGTGTACACCCCCATAGATTGCAACGCAGGGCTCATAGCTTCGCAGTCCTCTTTACTATCTTTCGGTGATTCCTCCTTTTTTGCGTGCCGGGATTTCTTCTCGATTTCCTTCTGCTCGCAAGGCCCGTTCTGGTTGTAGCTTTTGCAGCTCGGTGACGTCATAACTTGCGAGTTCTGTTGCCGGTATTCCGCGCAGCTCGTGGCCGCTTCTTGCTGTTTGATCTGCCGCTGCATCATTTGCTTCATGTGCTCGGCTTGCGATTTCTTAGATTCGCACTGCGTTTGGCACGCGGTGGTGGTTTTAGGTTGTTTCTTCGACTCGTTCTTGGAGCATTCTGCTTTGGATGTAGGCGGTTTCGTTTCTTTGTAGTGTGGCAGGCCGGTCGTCGCGTAGAGCGCTCCGTACGCGATGTTGTGAAAGTCCTTCTGGTGTAGTTTTTGAGGTGATTTCTGCATTTGATCTAAGTGCGGTAGGTTGAAGCCCGATAGCTTGTCGAGGTAGTTTTTGTCGGTTACACTGTTCTTCATTTCGAAAAGACGGTTATGTTCCCACGTGCCTTGCAGCCGCGTGGGGTCCCACGGCGGGCCCCACGGCTGGTACTGGCCGTGCGGCGTGTGATAGTTCTGAATCTGATTCATCGTATAATCCGCTTTAGGAATGAGCTGCTCGTTATCATACTTAAATTTTGGCACCATTTTACTATTCAGTTCGTTCTGATCGACCTTCAAGTTGAGCTGGTTGGCACAACTTTTATCGTGTTTCACGGACGCTGTCTTAGTGGCGTTCGATTTCTCCTTCTTAAAAAAATCTTGCTTCTTTGGCGCTTCTGTTGTTTTCGTCTCAACTTTGCTCGTCACGGGAACAGAATTTATCACGTTTGTTGGGACGGACGTTTCCGGTTTTCTGGGGTTTGTGTTTGTATTTTGTTCTGGAAAAAACATCTTCGGTTCCGGAGTGCTTCTGGGAGTGGGCGCTTCGCTTTTGCTTTTCTTATCTGGCTTCTCTTTACCGTGCGCCGAGTTCACTCTCACTTCCCGAAGCTTGCTCTTTTCTCTGGGTTTGAGATTGGGATCATTTTTCTCTTGCAAGTTGGTCGGGATTATACTCATCGACCCGCTCAAGTTATTGTGTAAGTTTGTATTCATGAAATTAGCATCCAAGTCGTTTCTCTCCATACTCATGCTGATCGCCGCGTTGGCGCTTTGGCACCGCGGTAAAAAACTTATATCAGTTATATTAGGAACTTTAGGAATAACTGGGTTTATAACGGGCGACGAAATCGGATGAGGCACTTCTAATTTTGTAGGTTTACTTATCACTGGATCGGGCATGTTGTTGATAACTCGATTTTGTTCACTGGACTTGTGTACCTTATCGGTTTGCACGCTTTGCGTTTCCTTCCCCACGTTAGCTCTATGATTTAGATACGAATGTTGAGCGGTGTTGATCTGTTGTATCGTCATGGAATTGGCGACTGAATGCTGATGATACGTTGGTAACACTGAGTCTACGGGATTCCGAGTTATAATAATTTCGTCCTTACGCGTATTCATGATGTCGTTTCGAAAGGATACGTCGCTGTCTTTGCCAAGAGGCATATGAATTTGGCTTCTGTGTCTATTGTCGATTTCAGTAAAAGGATCTATTCTGGGCGGATCTACTTTCTTCACATTGGGCGTGAAGTCTCTCTGTGGGTCGATATTTTGAATGATTGATTCATTCATTTTATTTGGTGATTTCTTCTCGCTACTTTTTTCCTCTATCGTTTGATGTTGGATCACAGTCTCTTTTCTGACTTCGCACTTTTTCGGCTCATTAACTTCCATCGGCTTTTCCGGTGATTTTCTTGGTTTAGGAGACTCATTGATGACAGACTTGTCTTTTAAAGGCGAGACGCTAGGATGCGGAGAATTTCCTGTATCTGATTCTACTTCTATAGTTTCAATTTGGTTTATTTTAGGTACTAAATCTGCCGAGGGCTTCATCGTGTTCACCTCTTCTTGGACTTTCGGATCTAGGACTATGTGAGCATTCTCTGTGGAGACTACTGGTATCACTTTCGATGGACTGTCATTTTCTTGCACCTCTTTTGGCTTGTTTTCGTTGTTCTGTGGCACAGGCGCTACTGTATTAGGTTTTGGGGATGGTAGTGGACAACTTTGACTATTGTTATCATCAGACTCCGAGATAATTATAGTGTCTTTATCATCGATAGCCAGTTTAGGCGGTGACTTGATCTCGTCATTTTGTGTTTCGGGTTCTTTTTCCTTTTCGGGCGTGACGATATCAGATTTAGTCTCGTCAGAGTCTTCCATTCTAGTTTCGTCGTCATCTTTCTCCGGCGGTTCGTGGTGTTGCTCGTTCGTCTCGTTCACAACTTGATTCTTCTCTGCAACTGATTTAGGCGAGTCCATGTTTATGCTATCGAGTTCCATGTCGCTGGTATGATGGTCTGTGCTATTTTCTTCCACGTGTCGCGGAGTAGCTGGCTGGGTAACTACTGTCCGCCTGTCTTCGCCTTCTTCTACATCCATTTCATCGTCAGCCTCGCCGGAAGAGTCCTCGGAACTTTCTTCATTTTTCTTGTCTTCAGTTTTTTCATCCGTTTGGCTCTTAGGTGATTGGGTAACGCTTTCGACTGCAAGTGGTTGTTCTTGCTCTCCCATGGAGTCATCGGTCTTATCGTGATCTTGAGTTGCCACTTCTTCCACAATTTTCGCCTTCTTAGCAGCAGGCGAGGCCGCTCTCGCTGTAGTTTTACTATTTTTAGGTCGTTTCTTAGTTCGACCCCGCCAAGCGATTTTTCTTTTAGACTTAATTTTCGCAGCTGCCACGGGGGTTGCACCGGCATCTGCTGGGTCTTCCTGGCTCTCTTGGCTGTCTGAGGCATACATTGGTTCTTTTGCCAGTATGCTCTTTTCTTGACCGACTTCCGGTGCAACCCGAGTTGATCTCCTAGCGACGCTTTTACTCCTCTGTCTTCTGGGCGTTTCTTCATCCTCTTTACTTTTTACCTCGTCATTGTTTTCAGTTATCTTGGTGCTGAGTTCCCGTTTCCGTTTTCTACCACCTTCAAGGGTCGGCGTCGTTTGGTAAGTGGTCTCGCTATATTTGAGAGGTCTCGTCCGCCGCCTGCCCGACGACGTGACTTCGAGTGGCGTTTCAGTGACTTCTTTTTCTACTTTCGCCTCTTTGATCTCGGATTTCGGCGCTGGCGTTTCTTCCGCTTCCGTCGCCGTGTCACTTTCAGTTTTCAGTCCTGCCTCTTCCGTTTCAGTCTCTTGATCACCGGAAGCTTCTTCGGGAGACCTGAAGGGATTGACCGTAGGCGCGAGTAGAGGCGTCCACCTTAGGCACTCCGGATCAATCTCTAGTCTAGGTTTACTTCTTACTTTCTTTACATGAGTCTCAACCTTATTCCAGTCTATACAAAGTCCCAATTTCATGGAGTCCTCGTTCGGTATGTATCTGACAAAGCCTAGTAGTTGGAAAGTTATAGCGATATCGTTCATGTACATTCCAGTAGTATGTGCGATGTCTTCGAAAGAGAATGGTTTGTTTCTATGGTCGTAGAGGAACTCTAATAAAACGGACTTCCAGTAAGCGTGATATGAGACCCTGCCCAGGTCCGACAGAGGCTTTTCTGGCGTGCCGGGCTGGCCCTCTTCTTTCGAAAGTAGATAACCTGAAAGAAAGTAAACTAATGAGTATAAAACCCTAATTTAAAGTAAGTATAGTAAAGGAGTAATTGTATGTTGAAGAATATGCAATAATGATTCCACCACTCACTAAAATGGATGAGAAACCTCCCGAAGCCCTGCCTCTGGTACTGCGGCATGGTCATGATGCAGGACACGTTATACTTCTGCTGGCAGTGCTTTTCCTTTGAGAAATATCCCACAAGATGGCATCCTTTGCTATCATTCTTCGTTAGCACGTAAAATAGGAATGGTTCGACGTCATAGTACAAGGTTTTATGGTCTAGGAACAGCTTGGCTAGAAGGCATAGGTTCTGACAGTAGATTTTGTTGGCGTTGCCGTCCACTTCGAAGACGGAAATGTCGCCGCAGCGGTAGATCTCCGTGGCGGGCGGGTGCCGCCATAGGCACTTATCGAGGTGACGCATTAGCACCGCTCGACTCTTCGCGTACTTCAGACAGAATTCACACAGGAATAGCTTGGGTAGCCTGGAATCGAAGAGACATGAATTATATTAATATCATCTACGGTTTTGTAATCTTTTAGACGGTCAGTAAGAAACACATAATTTACCTTGCATACTCTTGAGGGAACGGGCTGGAGTACCACGTTTCAATCTCCCATTGGCCAAACTCGATGGCGGATGGGCACCGCGGGGCCGCCGCGACCGGGAGGAGCGCCCCGGGGGCGACGGGCGGGGGCGGCGCGGGCGGCGCGGGCGCGTCCGGCTCGGCCTCGCCGGCGGCCGCGCGCGCCTGGTTGAACAGCTCCGCGTCGCCTTCCGTCACGCCGGGGGGTAGTCTTCTGTTCTCTGCGGAAGGAGAGGAAGTTAGTAGTCGCGATTTTCATCCGTTAAGAACATCTTAGAGCGAAAGGAATGGGAAAAGTTTCAAAATTCGACGAGAGCTCCGATCGTAAAAATGTTCCGAGAATTCGAAATAAAACGATCACCGGAACGATCGTCGCTAAAAACTTAATGTAACTCAATCGAGTCGAGTCATCGGACGGGAGCTTTCGTCCGAAACCATCAAAACGATCGGGTTTCACACGTTTTCGACCGACTTTACGGTTTTTCACTTCATTCAAAAATTCATAAGAATCAGGAGCGGGACAATCGAACGGGAGCACGAAAGGTCTCGTCGGGTGTGGAGTGGGTGGGGGGTGGAGCATAGTGCAGCCGTGGCGGGCTGGGCGGCGGCGCGCGACGGCCGCACTGTGCGCTGCTTACCGGGGACCGCGCCCGCCAGCCCGCGCGCCAGCGCCGCCGCCGCGCACGCCGCCCGCCCGCGCTCCGCCGCCGCCGCCGCCACCAGCGCCGACGCCGACAGCGGCCTGCGGCTCCCGGCCCGCGCCCGGCCTGTCCCGCAGTCGCGCGACGCACTCCGCGGCCGCGGCCCGCCTCCGCGGCCTCCGCGGTCCGGACTCGGCATTCTCCCGCTTCGATCCGAACTCGGCTTCCTCCGACTTCGATCTTCGCTCGGTCTCCTCCGACTTCGATCTTCGCTCGGCCTCCTCCGGCTTCGATCTTCACTCGGCCTCCTCCGGCTTCGATCCCGACTCGGCCTCGTCCGACTCCGATCCGGACTCGGCTTCCACCGGCCTCCATCCGGCCCGGGCTTCCTCGCTCGGCTCGAGCTCCTTCCTCCGCTTCCGCAGGGGCTCCTCCTCTCGGTTCCGGCGGGACTTCCGGTCCGCCCTCGGCTCGGCGCGCGCCGCCCGGGCCGACCTCTCGGCCTCCCGGGCCCTCGCCCCGAGGATCCGCTCGGACTCGGTCCTCGATGATCGGGACTCCGCCCGGGCTCTCCCCCGCGCCTCCGATCCGCGGACGAGCCGGGGCTCCGAGCCTCGATCGCGGGACGGCCGCGACCGATCCGACTCCCGCGCTCCGAGCTCCGGGAGGCGCTCCGGTCGCGAGCCTCGCGGCCGGCGGTCGGCCGATCCTCCGAGCCGGTCCGGCTCCGGTCGGCGAACCCGCGGAACGCGCGGGGCTCGAGTCGCGCTCGCCCCCCGCGCCCGAAGGCGGGGCTCGCGCCGAACGCGCCCTCGCGCGGAGCGGCCGGCTCGCGCCGCAGCGACGCCTGGTAGCGGCGGAACGTGCTGCGCGTCTCCTTGAGCACCTCGCGCGGGGCGGCCGCGCGCTCGCCGGACGGCGCGCGCCCGGCCCGCGCGCGCGACTCGGAGCGCACCGAGTAGAACTCGGACAGCCCGTCGAACAGCGTGGTGAGCAGGCGCTCGCCGCCGCGGCTGCGCGCGCGGGCGGCGCGGCGCGCGGGCGCGGCGAACGGCGCGGGCGCGGCCGGGCGCCGCTTGAGCGCCTCCGCGGCGAAGCCCCACACGCCGCCGGGCGCCGCGTCCCGCGCGAGCCGCTCGAACGCGGTCGAGATGTGCGCCGGCCCCGCGGCCGGCGGCGGGGACCGCGCGGCGCGCGAGCCGCTCGACGAGCGCGAGCCGGAGGAGGCGGACCCGCAGGCGGCCCGCGGGGCGAGGTGCGGCCCGAGCGCCCCCGGCCGCGGGCGCCGCTCGAGCCGCAGCTCGAGACGCTGGACGCGCGTGACGCGCACGCCGCGCCAGCCGCGCGCGCCCTCCGCCTCGCCCTCCTCCCAACCCTCCCATTCGCTGGAGGACTCCCTGCGACGTCGCTTGACGAGATTGAAGGCGGAGAATCTGAAAAACTTCTGCTTCTCCTTGGACATGCGCTGCTCGGGGGGCGGGAGCGGGGGCGGGATTCCGCGCGGGGACGCGTCATTACCGTCGGACGGCTCGTCGTCGGAGGGAGCCCGGCGCGCCGCCGGTCGCACGCGCGGCTTGCGCACCTTGTCCGGACCTCCCATCGTCGGCGTCGTCCTGCGAAAGAGAAGGACGCATTTAACTCAGGAAATATCTGGCGTGAAAATGTAGGTTGACTGCTACTGAACGGTGAAGAAGAACATCACCGAGGAGATCGAGGAGAACAGGGGGGCGGTGCGCAGGCCCCGAGGCAGCGCGCGGCCCGCACGGCGACATGCGACATGCGACATGCGACATGCGGCACTGACCTGGGCGCGGGGCGCGTGCAGGCGGCGCAGCGCCAGGGGGGCGGCGCGCAGGCGGGGTGCGCGGCGGCGGCGCAGGCCCCGAGGCAGCGCGCGGCCCGCACGGCGACATGCGACATGCGACATGCGGCACTGACCTGGGCGCGGGGCGCGTGCAGGCGGCGCAGCGCCAGGGGGGCGGCGCGCAGGCGGGGTGCGCGGCGGCGGCGCAGGCCCCGAGGCAGCGCGCGGCCCGCACGGCGACATGCGACATGCGACATGCGACATGCGGCACTGACCTGGGCGCGGGGCGCGTGCAGGCGGCGCAGCGCCAGGGGGGCGGCGCGCAGGCGGGGTGCGCGGCGGCGGCGCAGGCCCCGAGGCAGCGCGCGGCCCGCACGGCGACATGCGACATGCGACATGCGACATGCGGCACTGACCTGGGCGCGGGGCGCGTGCAGGCGGCGCAGCGCCAGGGGGGCGGCGCGCAGGCGGGGTGCGCGGCGGCGGCGCAGGCCCCGAGGCAGCGCGCGGCCCGCACGGCGACATGCGACATGCGACATGCGACATGCGGCACTGACCTGGGCGCGGGGCGCGTGCAGGCGGCGCAGCGCCAGGGGGGCGGCGCGCAGGCGGGGTGCGCGGCGGCGGCGCAGGCCCCGAGGCAGCGCGCGGCCCGCACGGCGACATGCGACATGCGACATGCGGCACTGACCTGGGCGCGGGGCGCGTGCAGGCGGCGCAGCGCCAGGGGGGCGGCGCGCAGGCGGGGTGCGCGGCGGCGGCGCAGGCCCCGAGGCAGCGCGCGGCCCGCACGGCGACATGCGACATGCGACATGCGACATGCGGCACTGACCTGGGCGCGGGGCGCGTGCAGGCGGCGCAGCGCCAGGGGGGCGGCGCGCAGGCGGGGTGCGCGGCGGCGGCGCAGGCCCCGAGGCAGCGCGCGGCCCGCACGGCGACATGCGACATGCGACATGCGGCACTGACCTGGGCGCGGGGCGCGTGCAGGCGGCGCAGCGCCAGGGGGGCGGCGCGCAGGCGGGGTGCGCGGCGGCGGCGCAGGCCCCGAGGCAGCGCGCGGCCCGCACGGCGACATGCGACATGCGACATGCGACATGCGGCACTGACCTGGGCGCGGGGCGCGTGCAGGCGGCGCAGCGCCAGGGGGGCGGCGCGCAGGCGGGGTGCGCGGCGGCGGCGCAGGCCCCGAGGCAGCGCGCGGCCCGCACGGCGACATGCGACATGCGACATGCGACATGCGGCACTGACCTGGGCGCGGGGCGCGTGCAGGCGGCGCAGCGCCAGGGGGGCGGCGCGCAGGCGGGGTGCGCGGCGGCGGCGCAGGCCCCGAGGCAGCGCGCGGCCCGCACGGCGACATGCGACATGCGACATGCGACATGCGGCACTGACCTGGGCGCGGGGCGCGTGCAGGCGGCGCAGCGCCAGGGGGGCGGCGCGCAGGCGGGGTGCGCGGCGGCGGCGCAGGCCCCGAGGCAGCGCGCGGCCCGCACGGCGACATGCGACATGCGACATGCGGCACTGACCTGGGCGCGGGGCGCGTGCAGGCGGCGCAGCGCCAGGGGGGCGGCGCGCAGGCGGGGTGCGCGGCGGCGGCGCAGGCCCCGAGGCAGCGCGCGGCCCGCACGGCGACATGCGACATGCGACATGCGACATGCGGCACTGACCTGGGCGCGGGGCGCGTGCAGGCGGCGCAGCGCCAGGGGGGCGGCGCGCAGGCGGGGTGCGCGGCGGCGGCGCAGGCCCCGAGGCAGCGCGCGGCCCAGCGCGCCGGCGCGCCCGGCCGCGGCCCGCACACGGAGCAGCGCGCGCACTCGCCGCAGCACCAGCGCAGCGACTGTTGACAGACTCACGTATCACCGGTGCTCGCATCACCACCACGCTTTTTTTTTTTTTGTTAAAGTGGTACTCGGCAAAAATATCATTCATCTCTTCTTTCAAGTCGTCTCCGACGCTAACGCTTATGTTACATAGATAAGACGACTATCGCTATTTTCCAAATTAAGCTCCATAATTAGTAATACAAATGTTTTTATCTAAGTTAAAAAAATATATTGGACGTCATAAATTGACAATTCAACAATATAGGTACCTATAGCTACCTAAACAGGTAAATGGGCCTACATTTAAATGCCAATCGGGCACTAAGAATGTGGTCATGGCAATAAAATATTATTTGTTTCTTTTTAAAGACTGAGCGACAATTTGTATGTAAAGGGGACACACCCACCTGTTTGACATTACTAGTAAAGTGGCATTACAGTGGAGTGACTATATTATTAATATTTCATTTTGTAATTGAATGAGCACATATGACACAAATCAAATTAGTGTTTGTCTTTGTGGTGTAAATAATGGATTGAATGGCTCATAATCAGGTCAGCCATCTGTTTTTATGTATAATAATGAAGCCAAAAAAGATTGTAAGCATTTATAGTGTCTTTATGGGACTCTATTTAATGTTAGTTTAAATGATCTGATGATTGTGACTATTCTATATAAGTTGTATTAGACTTACTGATCACTTATGTTTAATAAAATACTGGCTGTTGCTTGCGACAACTTTGTATTCAATTTTTGTTTTTTTTACTAAATTTAGCCTATGTCCTTCCCCAGAATACAATCTATCTCCTTGCCAAGTTTCATTATGGTATGTTCAGCTAGTTGTGATAAGGTTACATACAGTTACTTTCACATTTATTATATTATTATATTATTATCACATTTATTTATTAGGTATAGTTAAGTATTGATTTAAATTAAAAGGAAGACAAATATCAAGTATCAGCTATTGCACTAAACTAGATAAATAGTGGAATAGTACTAAATTTTTGTTTGTTTATTTTCTATTAATTTTAATAATAGGTACCTACTTCCAAATTTGTACCTTTTGTCATTTTTATGTGCTATAAATGTTCTACAAAAAAAAACATTTTATTTTTGAGTGTCATAAGAGCACTGAATATAAAATAAAGGGTGTTCTGGAACTAGTATGTTATTCCTGGAGGGGGAAATTTCATTGTTTGCATAAGTGTGAATAATCAATCACCTCCTTTTGGAATAACTTATTAGTTCCAGGACATGCTGATACAATGATGAATTTTGCCTTTTACATACCTTTACAGTTACTTGAGATATATACTCCAATAGATCAAGGCAGGATGGGTGAGCATATGATTTGCACTGTTGACAACAGATCAGAGTTTCCACAGCACCCAGCCGGTTCTTGGTGTCGGTGCCGAGACACTCAGCGCAGACGGGCACTCCTCCCTCGAGCTGGTAGATATAGTTAATATGAATATTAGTGGAGATCATTATAGTATTGTATACAACTAAATCACTAAAATATGCAGCTGGTATTATAAAAAAAATGTATTATTGCCAAAATTTACAAGCAAGTACCATCACACATTATATAGCTTGCATAGTATTTTCTCATTGATCAATTAACTTAATTGAGCTAAGCACCGTTGAAAGGGTGATGATGACAGGGCCAGTAAATATCATATAATGAATTTAATTTTATTACACTATTTTGCTACACATAAAATTTGTTGCAGCATTTTCCCTCTGCCACTAAAATTATTTAATTAAGTTGAGTTTTACAACAGCTATGTACTAAAATAAACGTTGAGAACAATTAATATTATAGTACATAATAATATGAAAAGCAAAGAACATAAATACTATAAATTTGTATCACAATTTTATGTTGAACAATAGCCAAGGTTGAATGTTGGGGTTAACGACCTTGATACTGAATCAGAACAAGTTATAATTTTTATAATAATTTCATTGATGCTAGAGCTATTAATGATTAAATGACTATGAATCTCATATTTGAGCATGAAATATTATATTTGATTTTGTAGATTCAATATTACTTTGAACTCAGCATCTTTACCTCAATAATAAGAACTATACAAAAAAGCTAGTTTATTAGACTATTCATAGTGATCCCTGTGATGGTATTAAATAAATATAATTTGAATTTGAATTAATTGTGAAAGTAAATTTAAAAAAGTATGCTGGCATAGCAGAATACCAACACACCTCATTGTTTACATTGGCTATCAAAGTCAATACAGCAAAATATAACATATTAGTCTTATGTGAATCAACTATGTTCCCAATAAGAACTTAACAATAGCTTCATCTACTAATTTCAAATGTAAACATGAGTCTAATACCTTTTCTGGAGACTCTGAAGAATTCTGTGATCTAGACTTAGATCGGTCTGAAGATGAAGGTTGCCTAGGAATAGCCTTATAAAGCCCAGCGTGATGAGCCAGCAGACCTCTGGCCACTGCTCGTTTAGCTGCAGACTTTATCACAATATTCACATCCACTTCAGGTAACACGGTCACTTCATAGGCTTGATACAAATGTTTCTCGATAGATTTTAATGAGGACCCTTCCCTTTCCCCTAGTTCACGCACTGCTTTCGCCACAGCCCTATAAACGTCCGAATCTGTCGTAATTTTGAGTGTCCGGGACTTGAAGCCCCCAGGGTCCTTGTAGGAGCTTTGTCCCTTGTTGTACACCTTGAGCACGGCTCCTTCACGCACCGCCTGCTCCAGCTGCTCCGCTACGACGTCCTCATGGTAGTTGTGGTGCTGTCTGATCGCGTGACATATCCTCTCCACACTCGGCCTCTGCTTCTGGGACCGTATCTTGTGTATCGCATGTAATATCCATCGCTTCCACTCTTCATTGCCGACGTCGTCCGGTTCGCACATCTTCGTCTTTCCTTACTTATAATTACGTACAGCCGCCGGAGTAACGGTACGGTATCGAACTTATGTCAACACCCATCGCATTTTGGCGCCTCGAGCGAAATTCCATTTTATGAAATGGAACCGCTACGAAAACACCCGGCGAGTTGTGGCGCGGTGTGGGATGCCGGTTTACAGCATGTCACCGCTCGCCGATGACACATCGAGGCAAGCGAGCGGGTTTTGGCGGAGCGAGCATCCGATAGCCGCCATCTTGTCGCTATCAAAATTTTACGTAGTGAACAAAACACGCGATGTAAATATATTTATATTATTCACAACTCAACTCAACAGATCCACTTAAATCAACTAAACCAACAAAGCGTGAACTTCACTAAATAAACCAATATTTTTTCACAAAGTAATTTACGGCGGAGCTTTTCCGGTTCGTTTATAGCTAAAATGCACTTTTAACAAACAAACAACACATAAACAATGTGTTTAACTCTTTGTCTTTTACATTTATTGCAATTTCTTGCGTATTTTTAACTTCTTGACGTTGATTTATTACAAAATTTACTTGAAAACATTCACAAAACACCAACAAAAGGCTCTTCAAAATGGCTATCAATCAGATTGCCTCTTTAAAAAAATACTTTGATATCCTGTCGGTCACATTTGTATTGCCATCTAATTTCATTAATTATTATTTTTTATTATGATTTGTCTATGGTATCTTATTTTGGGTACATGTTTTGGGGTGACCCGTGCGTGGCTTGGGTTTGACATGAAGCAGCACTTCATTCGTTCACTTCGTTTAAATACCTAATATAGTCGTAAATCGAATGTACTTCGTCTGAGTCTCAGAGTAAAGATAGTCTGGTCTGAGTTGACGTTGACGCTGTTTTTTTTTAATTAGGTACCTGTATTAATTGTAATTGCTGCTACCAAAGAGAATATAATCACTACGTTTTGCTGCTACTGCTGCTAAATTTATTATTGGACTAACTTGTTAAGACTAGAGGATCGCGAAATAAAACTTTTTTTTTTAATATATTGACTCATTCTTTCGCTATCATTTTCATTCATATTTTAGCTAAGCGCTAAGTTTATTTTAAATACCTATCCACCCTTTTGTTTTCCTCTGTGAATAATTTTGTTATTTTTACCGTCAGTATTGCCTAAATTTTTAGTTTAGTTCTGTTTAATAGGTATTTACTAGATTTTTTATTTTTGATAAGTCAATATTTAAATAATTAGGTATGTACTTAGCAAGGTATGTGTTAGTTTATAATTATACCTATATTATATTTTCTGTTCCTTTAGAACGCATTGGATAACTATCTGATAAGTTATTTTGAGTTTGATAAACTGAATGAGTCTAATATAAGTTGTCCATAAGTAATCAATCAATCCAAAAACATTAGATGATATTAAAATATATCTCACATAATGAAAAAGCGCAGTAAAACCCACACTACCAAATATTCAAAAAATGTGGACTAGGATTAATATTGAAGACTGTGCAATTATCTGGGATACGAGCAAGTTTAATAAAAATTTTGTGGACAATATATTTATTCATTGAAAATAAAATTGATTAGGTATTATTGCTAACAAATTAAGTAAGTATTTATATCTACAGTAGTGTTAATAATATGAAAGTATAAACAAGTATTGTATGTAACTAAAAATGTTGTTGAGTTTGACAAGAAAAGTTTCAATCTAATTAAAAAAATAGTACCAAAAAATGCGAAGTCGCAGAAAATGTAGGTAGTTATGTAGCTATGTATGTAAAAGCAAGTGAATTGATATGATAAAAGCACCCAATCACACCTTGATTTTTGCAATTCGCTCGCATGCGATCCGTGGAAAAAGTATGGAGCAGGCTGTAAAATAAACAATTTATATTTTTTTTTTAAATGGCAACACTTTTTGTACTATGTAATTTTTGCTGAGACGGGTAGATTTTATTTTCGGCGGCCAAAACTTTTCAAAACAGTTTTACAGGAATTCTTCATGTTTTTGGATTTCGCAAACTAAGCTTTCTACTAGTGGTTTCCAAGTTTTCCAGATGTTATGGTTTCTATCAAGAAAACATAGAAATAGTTTATTCATGTTGAAATTTGATACCAATATTTAGCAAGTAGGTATCACAACACGATGCATTTCAAAAATTCCAAGATTTTGCATACCTACAGGAAGCTGTAAGTACCTATCATAATATTTATGTCCGAACCTTTTGAGTTTTCTCTTTGCTTAGGGTTTAGGGTATAGTCAAGGCTCAAGGTATGTTTATGGTATACCTACCTATATTCTATAGTGTTATAAAATGTTCCCTTGTAGAACCTGTGATCCTCATATAAATATTGTACCTGCTTACTTACTTGATTGATCCCACACATAGATTCTGTCCATATTGATCTATATGAGATACCTACCCTACCTTGCCAAATTTTCACTAAAATCTCATACATGCTTATAATATTAGGATCATAAAACTTTTTGGCTATCAAGTGAAAACCTAATAAAACAACAGGATTTTAATACAAAACACTTTATTTCACAAATACAAACATAAGTACAATCAATCATAAACATCTATATACATTTACAGGACTCCCAAAATAAGAATTTCTATCAAAGAAGCTCGCTGTATAGTATGCAGAGATAGGAAATGTTTCGATGACCGCAAGCTATGTATCGTAACACGGACAACCACCCGTAGTATGTCAAAACTTCGGAATGAATTCAAAGATGTAATTATCTATGAGACTTATAGATGTATGCCCCTTATAGGAGGTGAAAAAGACAATGCCCCTGGTTGGGAAGAGCATATTGTGAGATACACAGTTGTTTTAGTTAAGAAAGAATCTGCTTCATAGTTTATTTACAAAGTTCTATCAAATAAAGTATTTTTTATACTCGATGTGCCATAAGATTACCTAGATAATTTTTTTTTTTTTTTTTATTCTTGACCTAGATAATTTAATATGACATGTACACTTTTTTTGACATTACTGATAGATCTTTGTTTGTTAGAGGCTTTATTAAATAATTCGATTTTCTGCGGTGTATTTGCCTGACAACTACGTCGCTCTAGTTTTTATATGTTTTCTCGTGTTATTTTGAGTTTTATTGCGTAATTTTGGTGGTTATTTTGCCAATAAAGCCCACCACTTTTGATGACATCTCCCAGTAACATAATTATTCGCTAAGGATTACTATGACAGATTCTGACGTAGCAGTTATTAATCTGTCAAACGAAAATAGCCCTTGATGTTTTGTATGTGCAATATTTTTGTAATTTGCATACATGTTGCAGTAGTAACTAGAGATCTGACGAGATCTCTAGCAAACCTGGAGATTATAGTGATTGTATTTTTTTTCATGATATAGCTAAACAACCAAATCTTTTCTGTGTTATTTTATAAATAACATTGCTGTGAGCTTTTATACTCGTAATTAGTATAACCAATTACTTTATAAAGGTAACCTACTTGTTCCAAAGAGATTATTAAGTTTCTTTTTTGAATAGCACATGAAATAGTTGTAAGTTGAATTAATGAATGACATAGTTGTAAGGCAATTACTGTTTTCACAAGGCTGTGCCTTTTCTATAGTTTATGGTTTCTGAAATTTTATATTTTTACTATAAATGTGACATAAGTTAGATAAGATAGTTGAATAAAGACATTTTTTCTTTGTATTTTCTTAATTTCTTTTAACACTATTGCTAAATCATCTAGAATAGATGCCTATTAAACTTTTTAAACATCACCAGTTTATTCTGATGGCATTGAATTGTCACAAAATCAGCACAGCAAGAATGATACCTACATAAGTATTGGTTTTATTCTAAGTAGGTAACTATCATCTTTTTTCTTGTATAATAACTTGTTGCGAAAATAATATCAGTTTCAAATATTATGTACAAGTAAAACAACAACAAATATCCCTAAAAAACTGGTGTTCTAATCCTAATCCTTACACCCCAAGCCATAGTCAACAACCTAGATATGGAAATGCGGTTTGTACTGTAGGTTGGTGCTATAATTTGTCCTTTTCTAAGTTTGCATTAGCCAAGGGTCAGCGAGCTGCCACTATGGAGCCCATGAATGAAAAAAACTGGTTACTACGCGCACCTCACCCTGAGTGCGCGTAGTAACCAGTTTTTTCATTTCATCAGTATTGTGTAGTATTGCCATCTCATAACCTTCTTTAATGACAAGCAGTGACGTCATGACTACCTACCTGTAAGAATTGCTATCACATTGACTGTTTTATAACATTACATCTAATAAACAACAAAAGTAATTGATCTAAATTAACTACTACAACCTTTTATGTGGTGAAAGGAAGGGAATAGATGAGCTGTTCTTATAATCACTTTACATAGGTATGTATAATATATACACACACACATAAGTTATATATAAATAACTTTGATACAGCATTGAATGAAACAGTTGAGAATAATATATTAGGCATTACCTATTTCTGTTTGCGCCACGACATGAAACTATCAGTTATCTAGTACCCATAACACAAGCTTTGAGTAGCTTACTTTGGGGCTAGATGATGCTGTGTGGACTGTCCAGCATTATTTATTTATTTTATTTTATGCATTTAAGTATAGGCGCGAAAAATCTATATAATATTATAGCTTGTTTAAAATATGTATATCATGTAAAACCCGTTTTATCTTCCTACTTTAGTTATATTCCATATGTATTGTGCGATGCTATTTTTAATTTACATACTATGTACATTATTGCCGTGCTGTGTCGAGTGAAAGAACTTATATTAAAGCTTTGAGATTAGATATGCAGACTCTTAATTTAATTATTTTAATCTAGCAAGTATTGTTAGATATATCTTCAAAAGTACATAATTAACATTGAATGCAATATTTACTGTTATGCACTGAAATATTTGACACCACAATAAAGAAAATGCGAGCCATTCGAAGAGCTATGAGTACAATTATACAAGTTAGATCTCTGAAGATGCTTTCATGGTCTGAAAGCATTCACTGGCGTCACACGTCACAGCTCAGTTGGTAGTAGCTCTGCCTTCTGCGCTTTAGGTTGTGGGTTCAATCCCCACCCAACAAACATTTGTGTGATGAACGCAGATGTTTCTTCTGTGTCTGGGTGTTATTATGTATATATTTACAAAAAAAATGTACTTAAGTATTTAATTAATCTATCAGCTATCTGGTTCCCATAGTACAAGCTTTGCTTAGTTTGGGGCTAGATGGCGTTGTGTGAACTGTCCACCAATATTTATGCCCGCCTTCCACTGCGAGCGGAGCGGGCTCCGTACGGACTCCGTTTAACTCACATTACCCTTTTTTAGTGGACCGCGCCTTCGCCTTCGGCCTGCCTTTACGCCTATAAGGGTAATGTGAGTTAAACGGAGTCTGTACGGAGCCCGCTCCGCTCGCAGTGGAAGGCGGGCCTTATTCATGGCGAGCCACAGCCCAAAATAGCACTTGACAGAGATCACAACCTCTCTGCGATGAGTGCAGCGAACGAGCAAGCATATCCAATCACAAAGCAATGAAAATCAGTTTTAACTCTCTTTAAAATCACTAACACCAGTGACTGTGCACCCCGACGCCTGGATGATACGGGTCGCCGTATAAATACCGCATTTAACCGCCGTCTCATAAGACTTTCCCAACACCATTTGTGCGAGGAAACCACCTGCGAAGGCATCACCGGCTCCATTGGTATCCACTATCTGTTCCCTGGTGAGGACCGTCACCGGAATGAGGGTGACTTTACCGTTCTCGACCAGGATGACGGGGTCGCAGCCTTGCGTGATGACGACTACCCGTTGCCGTTTGTCGTTGAGTTTCGTCATCGCGGCGATTTGTAGCGCGATTTGTTGCAGGTCTGTCGCTTCGATGCTGAACGCTTTCGCGAATGCTTCTGCCTCCTGGAATGACAAATCAACAGCGGGTTAATAAAAACTACCTGGACAGAGCTTTGCACGGTTTTTTCAAGTGACGTTTTCTAAAAATGAAACCCTGGCTAGATCGATTTATCGCCCCCGAAACCCCTGCTTACTAAATTTCATGAAAATCGTTGGAGCCGCTTCCGAGATACAGATAATAATTATATTATACAAGAATTGCTCGGTTAAAGGTTTTAATTAAAGGTATTAGATATAAGAAATATTATACATAAAACAAAGTCCTCCGCCGCGTCTGTCTGTCTGTTCGCGATGAACTCAAAAACTACTGCACCCATTTTCATGTTGTTTTCACCAATGGATAGTGGTTCTCGAGGAAATATGTATAAATATGTAATCAAGGTTTTGTATATATCATATATACATATTATATTAAATTTTATGATTACTTTGGGTCGCGATAGCCGACATCCACGCGAACATCAGTTAGTATATGAATAATTAATTAAGCACTTATAGATTTCACACTCTAATATAATTCCAATACACACTGTACATACATTAGGTAGGTATAGTTCATCCGACGGATCTAGGCATTCGTGAGGTTAGCCACAGGTGCGAGTTTGCGCATGTACAGTTCCTTCTCCCCCTCATACCTCCAATTGCTCCCGAAAAACGATACTGCGCAGCTGTTGCGGCTAACTTCACGAATGCCTAGATTCGTTGAGCCAACTATACTGTTTGTTCCAGCTCTAATGGTAACTTACAGCTTCGTTGCCGAAGAGCACGTCGGTGTAGGGTAGCAGGCGCTCGAGCGGCTCCTTGTAGAACTGCGAAACGAAGGGCGCGCTCAGGTTCATGACGAAGGTGAGCGCGCGCGCGTGCGCGTGCGTCGCCAGCTGCAGGATGGACGCGGGCGACACCGCCACGAAGAAACCCTGCAAGCGGCGCATAACGTTCCACTACAGAGATGATCGGGTCCTATTTACTACTACTACTTCCTGGTATATTATTAACCGGCTTGGAACCGGTTAATAATATACCAAGAAAAAAACCGGTATTTCGATAATAGCGTTCGTTACCTCTTTTAAAACTTAACTGGAACTTAGATTAACCGGTAAAGCGAGCTTCAATAAATAAATAAATAATGCTGGACAATCCACACAGCATCATCTAGCCCCAAAGTAAGCTACTCAAAGCTTGTGTTATGGGTACTAGATAACTAAATAAATAAATAAATAAATAATGCTGGACAATCCACACAGCATCATCTAGCCCCAAAGTAAGTTACTCAAAGCTTGTGTTATGGGTACTAGATAACTGATATATTTAATACATTATATACATAGATAGATATTTTTATTATACATAGAAAACACCCAGACCATCGGAACAAATTTTTGCAGAGCATACACAAATTTGTTCCACGGCGGGAATCGAACCCGCAACCTCTTGCGTTGCAGGCGGACTCTAGCCCGCTGCGCCACTGAGGTCGACGTTGTAAGAGCGGGCGCATCGCGAAGGTCCTATTATGGAAAAGAACGAAATAATTTCGTTCTAATAACTCTTTTGGATTTATCGTTCTAATCTAGACTAACTGTTTTAATTTTTTTAAGCCTTGACTTCTGCTACTGAGCTACTGGCTCGCAGGTAGTTAGGTACGTCATAATTTAGTCTCTTGTGTCAATGTTTTCTGACTCTTTTATGTACTTACCTTTATCTTATTGTTTCCAATAAACTAAAAATAGTAGGTATTATCTCCTTCCAGCTCTTTTTCATTCAACTGATTCTTTACTATGTGTGAGGGTGTGTGTGTGTGTGTGTGTCAAATAAAATATTTTCTATTCTATTCTATTCGAGGGAATAAAGGAGTTTCGATGTGTTAAATTTGTTGTCAAGTTTCGCGGATATTTCCCTTAAAGTATGTAATGCTTTCATGCTTCCGTTCACTGCACCACTTGTCTAGGACAAGGTTCGACTTTTGTTTCCATAGATGTCCTAGGTTAGGTACAGTTCATCCAACAGACCAAGGCATTCGTGAAGTTAGCCACAGGTGCTAGTTTGCGCATGTACAGTCCCACCGCCCCTCCATACCTCCAATTGCTCCCGAAAAACGATACTGCGGCTCCTGCGGCTAACTTCACGAATGCCTCGACTCGTTGGGCCAACTGTATGTCTACCATAAGTTTTCACAATCTACACTCGCTAGCGACTGTAGTTAAAAAATGTATGAAAACTTGTACAGCGCCTCTAGCGGATAGTTGGGTACTAAAACGTCACGTAGTTAACTATCCTACGTCACAGCGTACTACAGCGACTGTAGTTTGCGCTTCATTCATTTGCTTAGAATTGGGTACCATGAGTAACAATTTTGACAGATGTCATAGTAACGTACTATTACTACTGTAGTAACGTCAGCCGATCTAAATGTGACAACTCATGGTAGACGTACTGTACTGTCTCTTCGTCCATGCTTCGACTCACCGAAGCGTAGAAGAACTTGGCATCTTCGATACATCTCCGTGACTCCTCAGTAGCGAGGTGGTCCGGCGTGAACTTCTGGGCCGCCGCCAGGTTGGCGCACAGCGAGCGGTGCGTGCCGGTCACCAGCACGGCGCATGTCCCCGTCGGGGCTTCCTTCGTCACCTGGTAGCGAACCCTTACGCCTTCTGCGCTGAGGATTTATAATCACACTATTTAAAGGACTTTAATGTGGGCATGTGCCAAATATCATGTTTAAATTAAACGAGCAATTCTTGTATATATATATACATATATATAATCAGAATCTCGGAACGATTTTCATGAAATTTAGTATGCAGAGGGTTTCGGGGGCAATAAATCGATCTAGCAAGGTTCCATTTTCCAAAAAACAAGTTTTACAAAAAAAAACCGAGTAAAGCTGGGTCAACCAGGTACTATCATGTTTAAACGTGCCTCTGACTACCCTCCTTTATACAGGGTGTAAAAAGACGTTATTTTAAAAACTTTTTTATACTTACCTTGATTTTAAAGCTCGTCTTTTAAGCTGATAGCATGAAGATGGAGCAATAAAAGATTGGTTCATAACAAGTTATTTCACGAAGGGTACATTTAAAATTAACTAATATTTTACGAGATAACCGAAATTGTTTGTTGCAAACAATGACGAATAGTGAGAACAATGACGACCGTTGAGTAGAATGGAATTTACTTAGATCTTTGAGGATATATGGTTTACGGGGTGTAAAAAGACGACTAACGAAAACTTCAGGGGGTAAAGTACCCATTACGAGTTGTATACAACTTTTTCTAATAAACCAACACCCTGAGCGCGAAAAAAACAGCTGTTTCATACATTTTGGTCAAGTATTGAACTTTTATATGGAACAGCTAACAGTAAATATTCTTTAATACATTTAAAGAAAGAAAGAAAAATGTTTATTTGCAACACACAAGAAGTTAAAGACAGAAAAAATAAATAAAACAAATACATAAAAGATGTTGCAAAACGGACCCTAACTCAGCGTATGCTGGATGTAAACAACCAGCGCTGGTCTTCCGTTAGGGCCGTTTTGAGACCGGAACATACTTATTATTAGGGAGCATTTGGTAAAAGTCTGATAAAATATTTTTAAGACCTAATCTGGGTAAAATTAATTCTTCGATATAAAATCAAAGGGAGTGGTCTGAGTTAAGACGTCAACCTATGGCACGTTCACCTCAATGTTAACGCTATAGGGAGGTATGTACTTACACACACAACATAAAATAAAGTACCTACGTATACAATACCTACAGTATCGATAACATTTGATCTCACTATCGTATCGCGGTACGAAACTAAATACAATACTTAGAGTGGTTTCGCACTACGGCCGATCCGAATCCGATCCGAAACCGTGAAAATATGGTCCGTAATTTACGCACTAGATCCGATTTCTTTTCGTCATTCGTCGTTTCCGATGTAAAATGACGTAAGTATGCCAAAAGGTGGCTCCTGTAGGTCTACCATGAGTTGTCGCATTTAGATCGGCTGACGTTACTACAGTAGTAATAGTACGTTACTATGACATCTGTCAAATTTGTTACTCATGGTACCAAATTCTAAGCAAATTAATGAGCGCAAACTACAGTCGCTGTAGTACGCTGTGACGTAGGATAGTTAGCTACGTGAGGTTTTAGTACCCAACTATCCGCTAGAGGCGCTGTACCAAGTTTTCATACATTTTTTTAACTACAGTCGCTAGCGAGTGTAGATTGTGAAAACTCATGGTAGACCCTCTGAATTGCTTGGATTTGTATCAGAGATCGGACTAGTGCGTAAGCAATATCCGAATTCGGTCCGAGTTTATATTTTCACGGGGTCGGATCGGATTCGGATCGGACGTAGTGCGAAACCGCTCTTACTGACATTCACTGTATGAGTTTACTATGTTATCAGTAGGTTTTTAACACACAATGATGTAATTTCAATAGGTATTGATGTATTATGGTCATGGCAATAGCAGAATGAATTGATTTGTAACGTAGATAACTGTTTTTACTGGAATCTGCTCTGCTAAGGAAATCAATCATCAGTTGGCGCTATACCTACAATGCTATCAGTCCTTAATAAGAAAAGTCACATGCTAAAATACGGCAGCAATTGCTTATAACTTAGTAATTTTTAGGGTTCCATACCCAAAAGGTAAAACAAGACCTTATTACTAAAACTCCGCTGTCCGTCTGTCACGAGGCTGTTTCATGAACCGTGATAGTTAGACAGTTGAAATTTTTACTGATGATGTATTTCTGTTTTCGCTTTATCGACCAATACTAAAATCAGAATAAAATAAATATTTAAGGGGCTCCCTAACCTACAACTGTATTTTTCGCTGTTTTTAAAGATAATGGTACGGAACCCTTCTTGCGAGAGTGCGACTCGTACTTGGCCAGTTTAATTGATATGTTGCAAGATATGCGTTAGATAAATTTGATTTAGGTACGTAATAATCATAATCACAAATTATTGATCTTCTAGCTAGCTAGACTATTAACATAGTTCAGTAGATAAATCTTATAGCCTACCTAGATGTCAAAAGCAGGAAAGTATCAAAAATACTTTGAGCATGTCTAATATCTATCGGAGCAAAATCTGTATAGGCCATCCAACGGATCTAGGCATTCGTGAAGTTAGCCACAGGTGCGAGTTTCCGCATGTACAGTTCCTTCCCCCCCTCCTCATACCTCCAATTGCTCCCGAAAAACGATACTGCGCAGCTCTTGCGGCTAACTTCACGAATGCCTAGATTCGTTGAGCCAACTATACACGAGATATTTTTAGGAAATTTAAACTGAGGATAGCATATAACATACGATATAGATGCCGAAACAGCTTTATAGAATTTTTGTCTGTTTATGCCTTTTTGAAATTGCATAGTGTCGAAACTACGCGATGGATTTTGATGAAACTTGACATAATGCTAGCCTAAACTATAGAAAAGGATCTTAGAAATAAGTCATAGCGCTCACTCTCGATCAACATTTGCGCATTTCACGGACAAAGCCACAGGTACAGTTAGTTATTCATTAAAGGTACCTACAGTTGGCCCAACGAGTCGAGGCATTCGTGAAGTTAACCGCAGGTGCTGCGCGGTATCGTTTTTGGGAGCAATTGGAGGTATGGAGAGGGGCAGTCGGACTGTACTGTACAATCAGTACATGCGCAAACTCGCACCTGTGGCTAACTTCACGGATCGGATGCCTAGATCCTTTGAAAGAACTGTACATAGGTTTGTAGTTTGTAAAGTACGCTCAACGAATCTAGGCATTCGTGAAGTTAACCGCAGGCGCTGCGCAGTATCGTTTTTCGGGAGCAATTGGAGTAATGGAGAGGGACGGTGGGACTGTACATGCGCAAACTCGCACCTGCGGCTAACTTCACACATGCCTAGATCCGTTGGAAGAACTGTACATAGGTTTGTAGTTTCTACACACAACTGAATTTAAGAAAATCCTTGCACTCACACAGCTCTTTCCTGTAATATTTTAGCGTAGTCGTCATCGCCCACACAGCCAAAGTAGGTGCACTGCTCCGGCGTCTTTAAGACCCACTGAGCGACTCGAAGAGAATTCTGTACACTTCCTCCGGCTATGAACTCTGCGCTATACCTAGAACACATTAAGTTCACATTCTGATCCCATAGTAGATCTAGTAATATCTCGAGTAATGGGTTTTATAATTAAAATAAATAAATAAATAAATAATGCTGGACAATCCACACAGCATCATCTAGCCCCAAAGTAAGCTACTCAAAGCTTGTGTTATGGGTACTAGATAACTGATATATTTAATACATTATACTATACACAGATAGATATTTTTTTTTTATTATACATAGAAAACACCCAGACCAACGGAACAAATTTCTGCAGATCGTACACAAATTTGTTCCGCGGCGGGAATCGAACCCGCAACCTCTTGCGTCGCAGGCAGACTCTCGCCCGCTGCGCCACAGAGGTTGTTTATAATTAACAACTATTATCATTAAATTAACATCTACAGTTATGGGTAGCAAAAACTACATAAAGTACTATTGACACACCATTACATAATACAAAATGCTGCAGTGGTTTTTGTAAAACTGTTAGTTGGTCCACACCATATGGGTATAAGCATCATTAGTATGTAATGAGGTTTCAGCAATTTTCAGCAATCTAATTTTTTATATTTTCAATATAAATTAGGTAATCAGGTCCAAAGCATTTAGGATGCATCTTGGCTAAGCTATGTAAATATTTTATAGATCATCTTATTTAGGAAAATTATGTTTTAAATTTACTTAATTATGAAAATTTAAACTGAAACCTTAGTTCTTAATAGCTAGATTCCAAATATTATACCTTTAAACGAGCAATTCTTGTATATCGGAATCTCAGAAACGGCTCCAGCGATTTTCATGAAATTTAGTATGCTGGGGGTTTCGGGGGCGAAAAATCGATCTAGCTAAGTTTCATTTTCCAAAAAACAAGATCCCGAGTTTTGCTCGGTTGGTAACCGAGCAAAACTCGGTCAACCAGGTACTATAATATAAACCAATGACAGTGTACACAGTGAGATTATAATCTATATGTACAAAAAATTAGTCACATTTATTACAGGTCAATCATAATGTGTATCTGTCACCATATACCCTGTATCATTTACCTGCTTTTGTTATTCCTAAAATATTACAAAGGAGATTATTAAATAGTTGTTGCCTGCTCAAAGTATTTCAACTAATTCAAGTTTCATGTATGAAACAACTATACTCTTTCTACTAGATTAATAAACTATTTAAATAATAAGGGCCTCACTTGTCCATGAGTTCTCTATACAGTGGCATGTGTTTCTCCTCAGCCATGATGGCATCATCGGGCTGCAAATCATATTTCTTCAGTAGATCATTATCGACGATAGCGGATATATCCAGTAAAGGGTTTCCAATCCCAACCAGGAGGCCCTTCTGACCACAGACACAACTAAAACAAATGGAGAATGGTTAGTTTCAATTAAATTGAGGATACCTGAACTGCATGTTTAGTTATTGATAGGTTAAGTCATAGAGGAACAGTACATAATAATAAACATTTTAAGGCAATAGTAAAATGCTAATTCAATCTGTAACGTAATACTATTAAAAAAGAGAGACGCTCGTACCAATTAGCCATATTAACCGTAAGAGGATGTTGCTAATAAGTGCAAATACCTATTAAATTACCTCGGAACAACCGCATCCATTATGTAATGTGTGGATAACACTGAATACAACACGTCTCAAGAAATGGTATCTGAATCTGTGCGTGTAGTGCCGTGCTATCTTCTCGCTCTCTGAAACGGACTACCGCATGTTTTGTTGATAAAATATTAAAGTAGTGTGTTCTTCGGCTTAATCGCTACCTTCCCATGCGCCCCGAGAAGAACCAACAAAAACCAACAGACTTTGATTGATTGATTCAGTCAAAATGTCAAATGTCAAATTGTGTTTTTTTAAAATAGACAATAGATGAGTGCTTAAATTTGATACTAAGCTTATTGATATGAGATCCTATTTCACACAGAATCTTGAACGTTTACTCTGTCAGCTGTCAAACAGCTGAATTGACTCGATTTCTTTGCCAGTTTTCAAAATTGCTGAGTTGTTACCAGCACATAAAAAGAACGGAAATTTGATTGGATCAAAAAGAATTATTCAATGCAGCTTGTCTATGTTCACAACATACGCCATTTTAGATTTTCACAGATTCTGTCAAAGTCCGCCTTTGCCCCGCGCCGCCGCACCAGTTCAGTATTTCATAACCTACAACCGGCTGAAAATCACGTTTGCTTGCGATCCGGCGAGAACTTTCGAGAAGGAAAGGTTGGAATCAATATCTGAAATACTGTTTTATCATTCCAATTGCCACTAAAATGTTGCGCCTACCTCGTGTTGTTCGTCAGACAGTTTCATTGCAAAAGTCACATCAACTTGCAAGATTTTACGCCAAAGATGTGAGGTTCGGTGCTGATGTAAGAGCTCTCATGCTCCAGGGCGTCGACATCCTGGCTGATGCCGTAGCTGTCACAATGGGCCCCAAAGGTAGAAATGTGATCTTGGAACAATCCTGGGGATCGCCGAAAATTACAAAAGACGGTGTGACAGTTGCCAAGGGTGTCGAACTAAAAGACAAATTCCAGAACATCGGAGCCAAGTTAGTGCAGAACGTAGCAAACAGCACCAACGAAGAAGCGGGAGATGGCACCACCACAGCCACGGTTCTCGCCAGGGCGATCGCTAAAGAGGGTTTCGAGAAAATCTCAAAGGGTGCTAATCCTATCGAGATCCGCCGTGGAGTTATGCTTGCCGTAGATGCTGTAAAAGACAAACTGAAGAGTATGTCGAAGCCGGTGACGACACCGCAGGAGATCGCGCAGGTCGCCACCATCTCTGCGAACGGTGACAGCGCTATTGGACAACTCTTGTCTGAGGCCATGAAGAAGGTGGGCAAGGATGGGGTCATCACCGTGAAAGACGGCAAAACCCTTAACGACGAGCTAGACATTATTGAAGGTATGAAATTCGATCGAGGTTATATTTCACCATATTTCATCAACTCTACAAAGGGAGCTAAAGTCGAGTTCCAAGATGCTCTAATCTTGTTCTCTGAGAAGAAAATTAGTAATGTTCAGACCATTATCCCTGCTCTCGAGTTGGCTAACCAGCAAAGGAAGCCCCTAGTCATTGTGGCTGAAGATGTTGATGGTGAAGCTCTATCTACCTTGGTGGTGAACAGGTTGAAGATTGGACTCCAGGTTGCTGCAGTAAAGGCTCCTGGCTTTGGTGATAACCGCAAGGCTACACTCAGTGACATGGCTATCGCCACAGGTGGTGTTGTATTCGGAGATGATGCCAACCTCATCAAACTTGAAGATGTGCAGCTAACAGACCTTGGCTCGATTGGAGAGGTCATTATAACCAAAGATGATACCCTCCTTCTGAAGGGTAAGGGCAAGAAATCAGACATTGATAGAAGAACGGAACAAATTCGTGATCAGATTCAGGAGACCACTTCAGAGTATGAGAAAGAGAAGCTACAGGAGCGTCTTGCTCGGCTAGCGTCTGGGGTGGCAGTTCTCCATGTTGGTGGCTCCAGTGAGGTGGAGGTAAACGAGAAGAAGGACCGTGTCACCGATGCTTTGAATGCTACCCGTGCTGCTGTTGAGGAAGGCATAGTTCCCGGAGGTGGCTCTGCCCTCCTGAGATGCATTCCTATTTTGGAGGCACTCAAAACAGCCAACAGTGATCAGGCAACTGGAGTAGAAATCGTCAAAAAGGCCCTCAGAATGCCATGCATGACCATTGCCAAAAATGCTGGATTTGATGGATCAGTTGTCGTAGCTAAAGTAGAAGATTTGGGACCTGAATTTGGATATGACGCCCTCAACAATGAATATGTTAACATGATTGAGAAGGGTATCATTGACCCCACCAAAGTAGTCAGAACTGCTTTGACTGATGCCAGCGGAGTGGCTTCACTGTTGACCACTGCCGAGGCTGTCATCTGTGAGCTGCCACAAGAGAAGGAAGCCAACCCCATGGCCGGTATGGGTGGTATGGGTGGCATGGGAGGCATGGGTGGTATGGGTGGAATGATGTAAAGTGCAAAATATGGACCTCTCAACGCATTTATGGTGTAAAATGAACTGATACATAGTAGTTACATCACCGTTATGGGTATTGCAATTGTGTAGTATGACTGGCATACAATAATAATTGTGGTGTGAAAGAATATTTTTCCGTTTTTGTTTGAGTCTGATTGAAATGTAGGAAGGCAATTATCTGTCATGTTAGAATTATTTAGTTTTATTTCGCTTGTTTAGTAAAGCAAGGTGTTATTTTTAATAAAATATTAATAATTAATGTTATACTGTGATTTTATTTTTTTTTCTTCTGGTAAGTATAGGTAGAGGTAGTTAATACTACCACAGGCTATTTATCATCATTCTTCTGCCCTTATCCCAGGCTTATCCTTAGTGGGGTCGTCAGCACCACATATTTTCTTCCACTTACTATCATTTGTCAACTTTGAATCTACTCTTACATATCATCTTTCACACAATCATACCACTTCTTTGGCCTTCCTCTACTTGCGCACCCAAACACACATACTCATAAAGTCGTATCATACCACAAGCTATTTACTAACCACATAATCTCAGCCATTAGTAGGTTAGGTACCTAGTAAACCATGGTTGGTATGTACTTACACAGGTACTTAGTAGATAATAGCACATAATAATAGTCTAAATGAGCACATTCAATGTATTAAGTAGATGTGCGAAATCTTCAATGAAAAAATACCATAAAATTGGTCCTGCTAGATCACTATAGTTCTGAGTTTTATAGTACCTACTTAGATAATACCTAGGTACCTACCGCTTTTGGCAGAAATTGCAATAGATTTTTCCAGAATTATCTTTAATCTGTAACTTAGAGGTAGGTTACTGGAGTTGGCTAAGATTCTAGATCAAAATAAAAGCGAGCCGGTTGTTACGTAACTCATGTGGTAGGTAGACGGCCGGCGCGCGGTATCTATCATGTGCGAATATTAAGTAGCTTCGCATTATGTTTGTTTGAGAGCTAGGTATTTAGATAGTCGGTCGGTAGGTATATCTATCTGTAGAGTGATAATGCGCAATGTTATCACGAGTTCATTGTCCAACGGTCCTAAAACATTGATTAGATTTCTTGCAGTTACATCGCTAATTAGATCATGTTATGATCGCAGTTCAAAAGACAATTTTGAGAGAAACTGTATAATTATTTTTTAGGTCTAAAGGTAATAGAATCGTCAAAATGTCTTTCATAAGCTTATACTTAGCTCTATAATAATAATTATAGTATAAAACTTATTTCTAATTCGTATATAACTACGTATAATAAAATATATACAGAGTAGTAACAAGTAAAATAGACAATTACAAAAATATCTGATCTTCATCCGAATCTCCAGCACCATAAACGAAATGTTTTCTCATAACATTTCCATCAGAAATTGCACATTTGTCAGCCACAATATCATTCTTACAAGGAGTAACTGGATATCTCACTGGTCCCAACCATTTTCTGCTGAATCCGTAGTTTCTCGGCAAAGCGACACTTTTCGATGAGCTGCTTTTACCTGACTTATCAATACTGGTTAGTGACGATTGAATAGATTTCAAGGACGTTCTCTTCATTATATCTTCAGTATTTTCGTCTATATATCTTTCTGTTAACTCTTTATCGGCTGGAATGCTTAAACTTAATGGACGGCGTTTAGGTTTCCCAGTGTTGAACTGGCCGCGCCAAGTATTGTACTTCTGCGCATTTCTCTTCTGGGGAGTGTTGTCTTGAGATGAGAAATTTTCAAAATCAGACTCCTCATTAACATTTTTTTCAGAAACACTTTTCTGTAGACTCCTGTTTGGAATAGTTTGTTTGCTAGTCTTGTCTTTCATCCTGTTTATTACTTTTTGTTTTGTCAATTTAATAAGTGCGTAAATAGTTTTTAAAGCTTCTTCGTTTAATAGCTCGTCGTCAGTTAGTTCTCCGTCTAAGGCACTAGCGATACTATTGGTGATTGCGTTTCTAGTACTATTACACCCTTCGTCTGCGGTTATCTTATTAGCGTTCTGTAAAACTATAAGCTCAACAACTCGTGGTGCAGCTTGTAACATAGACAAAGCCTTGTCATAATGAACATTGAGTAAAGTTTTCCCATTAACTGAAATTATTTGGTCACCAGGAATAAGTTTGCGGCATAGGTCAGCGGGGCTGCCAGTTGTTATAGACTTGATGTAGACATTTCCATCTGAGCCTTCAGCCACTTGCAAGCCCAGAGCATTGATTGCGTCTCTTTCCAACACCGCTGTTACGAATACTCTTTCGCCTTGCACACATTCCATGTTATCCAACTTTTCAAACAAGGAGGTATTCAAGCAGGAATCATTACTAGTTGCATAGTTTAAAACTTCCGGATAAACTTTTGGAGATTCTAAAACGTAAGCAGTTTGCGCATTTGAGGTTGATTGAGAATAGTACCTTTCTGGTAGCAACTCCATACTGTTTACACTGCAATGCTGTCTCTGCTCTGAACATAGATCATCAGAATCACTATGGGTGTAAGCCAAGTCTCCTTCTGATTTAAAACAGATGTTTGGACTGCTCTTCAAGATGGAACTTGTGTATTTGTTGTGCAGAGGTGATATCATCCCATTGAAAACCCTTGTACCCATTTTAACCCCTTGTCTTCTTGGCAGGCTGCTTTCTGATGATGATAGACCTTCATTAGAAGAGTTAGCTTTGCTCAGATTTGAACCAGTTATGCTCTCATCATTTTGTGGCAACAAAATTTGTCTCAACATCTCCTCTGTGTCTGGTTTTTCATTCTCTTTATTCTGTGCCTTTTTATCACCAAAGATATCAACCCTGAACCGTCTTCTGACTGGTCTTCTAGTCCTGATGGGATTCCTAACAGCTAAGTTGTAGCTATCCTGATAATTGCTACAGTCAATTTTCCTTGGACTTCCATCTGTATTCACAGGGCAACTGAGTTCATCTGATAAATAATTTATGAAGTCTGCTTTTGCATACAATTTTAAATACAATCGGTGATGCAGGGAGGCCAGCCAAAAGGTGAAATAGCTTTTATTTTCTGCCATCTTCAGTTTATATTTGACTCCTATTTTTGAGAGCCCAGAATAGGAATTGGGCAAAATGTATAAACTTTTCTTGTTGTGATAGAATGTGTGTATGTGATGCCAGGGTAAGCTTTGTAGCACTATTCGGTTAGGACAGGTGCTGGTGTCCTCAGTCATTTGGTTATTTCTGGAATAAATTGTTATACCTCTCGGTCCGATAGAGAGCCAAACATCTCTGCAGAAGCCATCTCGAGTAGCCCATATCGCAGAGTAGAAATGTGCTCCATAATCTCGAAATGTTTGTGCTAATGTGATGAAATTTATAATCGCCTTATGCCTGTCCAACCCATGTCTCGACTCATGTGCCCTTTTCATTCTCAGTTTCACATCTGCCATGTTACCAGTTATAACTGTTTCTGGCAAATAATGTTCTAGCAAAAAATAATCTGCCGTCCCATGTTCTCTGTAAGAGAATTCTCCAAATTCTATGTGTAAAGCGTAACCTGCTAATAAGATGAGATTCTGTATTGTCGAGGTCAGGGAACCTTCAACTGTTGCTCTCCTCAGCTGCAAGTAGACTCTGTACCTCCATTCTCCTCCTTGGATGTTGGCAGATATATTTTTGGGCAGAAAAAACTTTATTCTCAGAAACAGAGTGAGAGGCATAGACTCTTCAATACTTTTCTTCTTGCTTCCAACTTTGTACCAGTTTTCGGGAGCAATCTTTATGATTTTATAATCATCGGGTAAGAATACAAAATCTCCGCCAATCAAAATGGCTACGCCTAGCATAAAGTTGTGTTCATACTTCTCACTGTGGACTAAAGCTTCGAAAAGCTGTCCGGCTGTTATTATGTTAGGATCACAGGTTACATCAACTTTCTGTCCGTTCAGTAAGACTACTGTTACAATTCTTTTATCAACGTTGGCCGAGAGACTCAAGTCCATAGTCTTGGTCGGTTGGGAAGCTCTTATTATGAACTCTGGACCAACACATCCTTCTTTTTTAAGGCCACAGTCTGCTTTGTACAGTCTTGAGGCAGCTCTTTGCACAGGCTTTCCTCGTCTGAAGTTGGCAAGGGGTTGATTTTTCACTTTATCATTTATTGATATAGCATTAAGCGAAACAGCATTATTTTGCAAACCAGATTCTTCAATTTTGGTGCTGCATACTATATCTAGAGTGGAATGTGCATTGCTGAGGCCGCCTTTCCTTAGGGAGTCAAATAAATTGAAAACGGGCTTCCGATGATTTCTAACAGGCAACCTGCAGCTCGGGAAGGGGTCTTTTTCATCCGGTGACAGAATCAGCCCTACGCAGCTTCTGGGTCGCAGACTGACTTTTAAATCTGTGTTTGTACTGGCTTCCTGGGTTTTGGAGTGCCTCCACTTTACTGGATTACTGTCGTAGTCCATGATGGGGCTAAGGCCTGTAGATGTTGCGGAACAGGAGCTCCTACCCGAATCCTCTTCAAAATTTCGATGCATGTTAACTAAAAAGAAAAATATGAAACTTTTAACTACTTTAAACAACTGTCTAGTGCCTTGTGGAAAATGGAACTGACTTTATATTAAATTAAATATTCGATAGTTCATTAAACGTTTAATGATAGGTAAGTATATTATTATCACGCACAGTAGAGAAAGTTCTACAATGTTAGGCATTTTTCAGAACCGACGAATATTATAAAACTGCGTGGTATTTTCTACCTTTTTATATAGTTATATTTTTATGCATGATATAGCAAATAGATGTGATATAAATTAATTATCATCATCACAATGCACTGTTAAAACTTTTCGGTTAAAAGTTCGGACGCCAACTTACTTGATATTTTATTCATAGAACTTTAGTTTCACAACTTTATTTAGATTAGCCAACTACTGCTTAATTAACAGTACCCTGAATATTCTACATTACATTGTAAATAGTGTAAACAATTCATTTTTTGAAAACTTGTAAAATAAAAATAAAATAAATTAACAACAAAAAACATTTGATTTCTTTCTTTCGGTCGGTTTAATTCAGTCAGTCCGTCAGTCGGTCAGTAAAAGTCATAGATAACTAAAATTCTTTACAAATAAAGTACACTTTTTTACTCTTTACACACTAGTTACGCGCTTGGATTGTACTGTCACTGTCAATGTCATGTATGTCACAGCACAAAAAAATCGAGCATTTTTTGCCGTCAGTCAGTCAGTAGTGGTCTCAGACAACTTGTCTGTCTTGTCTTTCTTGGACTGATATGATTACAAGAATTAATTAATTGATCAAAATGACCTAAAACGTTTCATAAAAATACGCTAAAATGGCTACGTTAATCCAATCCTATGAGCAGCAGTATTCTGTGCTCACTGCGGATATCACATCCAAAATAGGTCGATTGAAAACAGGCAATGAAGGTAATCATCTGATTTTCAACATTTCTCCTGTTCAAATATAATATGTGACTATTAAAATGCATTGCAGATAACAGTGATCAACTATCGAGAGAAATACAAGCTAATTTCGAAGAGGCTAACGATTTGGTGAGTAGGTTTTGACCTGTTTGTGCTCTTATTATTTTCAACCTAGCACCACTACATTATTATACATACTGTATTCTTGTGGTGATGAGATAGCTACTACTATGTACTTATCCTAGCTATCTTTAATTAAATAAATAAATAAACAAAATAAAATAAAAAAATTAACATTTAATGAACAACATGGAGACATTTTTAGAATGAAAAGTGTGCCAATTACAGGCATGCACAACATTGACCGTAATTGACCATAAAGTTTATTATACAGACAACAGCTTCAAAAAAATCTCAAAATTAATAAAAAGAGATAGTCAAATAAAAGGCAAAATTAAAATAAATACAATTTCACAGGCTTGGTACCCAGTCATTGTTATTTACTCTACCAATTATGACTCTGTATGTTCATTAATTCTAATTAAAATAAATATCTTTAGCTGGAGCAACTGGAATTAGAATCAAGAGGTGCGGGTGCTGGAGTGCGTGTGCCAGCCTACCGTGCTGAACTTCAGCGTGTGAAAGAAGAGTTCCGTTCTGTACTCAACAATGCCTCTAACGGCTGTGAGTAACAAACTATTATTGTAGTGTGAAAGTTCACAACCTTGTTTTGTTTTTGATGTTATCAGACATCTTGTAAGAAAAAAAATGACTTTAATCCCCTGGCAGATATCTCCCTAGTTAAAGTTCATCCAACAGATCTAGGCATTCGTGAAGTTAGCCTCAGGTGCGAGTTTGCGCATGTACCCTTCCCCCTCTCTTCATACCTCCAATTGCTCCCGAAAAACGATACAGTGCAGCTCTTGCGGCTAACTTCACGAATGCCTAGATTCATTGAGCCAACTATACTTAGATCTTTGAGGAGGATATCTAAAGAGAGTAGTCAGAGGCATGTTCAAACTTGATATTGGCAAATCCCCATATTTTGCACAGTAGTTAGTATTTCATACATGACAGGTGCAAGCCCCTTGCACCATTAAGAATACTAACATGAAACACACTTCTGAATTTTTTGTTCTAGTATACATGCAGTTTACTCACAATGTTTTCCTTCACCATTTAAGAGCATTGGCACTGTACATATACATTTTCTGAATAGAAAAATCCATTGGTGCATGACGGGATTCGATCCCACGACATTAGGATCGAAAGGCAGGGCCACTACAGATATAATAATTAATAGGACAGATATAATAATTAGGTAATAATTAATGATAAACAAACGTAAAAATAATAATATGATCGGTTGACTAAAGTGATAACTCAATATCATTAATTATTATAATAATAAAAAATATTTAAACTATGACACTAGCATGAATACGGACATTGGCTGAACACAGAGGCCAAAAATAAAGAAGTGAAGTGAAGTGAGTTATCACTTTACAAAATAAAATTAAGATTTAATGTTTCAGTTAATGTTGACTTAGAAGAGTCTTATGAAGACTGGGGTGGTGCAAATGAACAGCAGCGCAAGTTACTCGACAACACTGAACGACTGGAACGCAGCGGCAGGAACCTGACCGAGGGGTACAGAGTTATTCTGGAGACAGAGCAGATTGGAGCTGCTGTCTTACAAGACCTGAGCGGTCAGAGGGAGACTATAGAGAGATCAAGATCTAGGGTATGCTATTTTAAAAAATTCTAAGAAAGATAGAAATAGTAGAGACGACCTTACAACTAAATCTTTTTTCTGGGTTTGAGGACATTAATTATTATTTTATTAATACAAAAATGACATTTTGTATTTTTTTTTAAACACTAAAAATCGTGAATATATTTTTTTAAGAAACATAACAACAATTAATTCGATAGTTCTTTTACTGTAAGTACACGTAATATTTTGAACCTGCAAAAAATTACCCGAAAAAAAAATTAGTTATAAGGAAGTCTCCACTTTTGTCACTGTTCTTTGTTCGGTATATTAGCTCACCCAATTCCGATCAATGCTTAAAACACCTATTTGACTGATTTACTTCGGCATGTCATTCAGCCAGTACCCTGTAATGCCGGGTACAGATTTGCGAAATGTAACATGCAATGTAACATGCAATGTAACATGATAGGAACATTTCATAAGTGTGGACGCAAAGCGCACACGAACCGAGCATGTACGTACTCACATCTGTTTCCGGCGTGCGTTCCGCAGTACAGACACCCAACCCGTCCACACTGGCGCTCCGTGCACACTGCGCGCCCCTTCGTGTTCGGCGAAAAAACCGACAAATGGCGGATCGAGGCGCTCACGAGTTGAAATGCTCTGTTTGTGCGCACAGTGAGCACGGCTCGTGCCCGCAAGCCGTCCACACTATGGGAATTCTGTTACATTGCATGAAACATTGCGACAATATGGACGGCTAATTCTTTAATTGCGTGTTACAATGCATGCTACATTTCGCAAATCTGTACCCGGCATAACAGAGCTCATCAATCTCAACCAATGAATTGTTTCAGCTCCGTGAAACAGACGAGCAATTGAACCGTTCATCACGCCTTATGACGTCGATGGTAATACGAGCCCTACAGGACCGGTTTATACTCATTGTGGTGTTCCTCTTCATTGGAGTTGTTGTCTGTTTGGGGCTTTACATGAGTGTAACGTAGCGGTCCGCTCCCGTTGCAGCGGGATCTCGCTCGCAGCGGTCAGATATAGCTGAACTTGGCAATTTGGATTTCTCTACAGTCAACCCTGGCAATATCAACTTGTCTGTAGCCAAACCTGGCAATTTGGACTTGTCTACAGTGAAATCTGGCAATATCGACTTGTCTACAAGCAAACCTGGCAATTTGGACTTGTCTACAGTCAAACCTGGCAAAAACAACTTGTCTACAGGGAAACCTGGCAATTTGGACCTGTCTACAGTTAAACCTGAGAATATCAACTTGTCTCCAGCCAAACCTGGCAATTCGGACTTGTCTACAGTCAAACCTGGCAATATCAACTTGTCTATAGCCAAACCTGGCAATTTGGACTTGTGTACAGCCAAACCTGGCAATTTGGACTTGCTTGTCTACTGTCATACGCGGCAATTTGGACAAGTCTACAGTCAAATGTAGCAATGTAGCACAGAACAGTCAATCTTGACAAACAGCACTTGTATTATTCATACACTAATATGTAATTGCTAATGTGCTTTATTTCTTAACGTGACGCTTTTGCATGAGTTTAAAAGTTGGAAAAAGGGACAATCAAAAAGCTTCTTAACATAGAGATGTCACACTGAACTATTTTATTGAATAATTGATTTATTACTTGATTTAATAATTGATTACTTGATTTATTCTAAATTTTCAAAATTGGTGGGCATGTTGGAGTACATATGGCACTAATTATGTATTGTGGTTGTTTTATAAAAGACATTGTAGTATAAATTATGAAAATAAGAATTCCAGTTTTATTAAACACAGATAAAAAGAATAACAAAAATATGCGCTTACCTTGCAATTTTGAATTGTTTGTGAATATTGTTATAAGTGTTTTATGATATTTATTAATTAATCAAGTTCTGTTAATCACAGGTATAATGAATAGACTGTACTTAACTTAAAAAAGTATTTTATTGTTCATCATGGTATTAACTAGTGCAGTGATGGGTAAACTACGGCCCGCGAACTGTTTTAATCCGGCCCGCGTCGCGCCAACATCTCTACTCGATCCGTACTCGTAAACCTAAGTAGGTACTATTTTAGTACTGTAGGTAAATAAAATAAATTACTTATTTTTTTAAATTTAATTTTCATCTAACGTAAATGGGTACCTACTAGTAAAAATCAGTTAAAACAATCTGGCCTCCATCACTATTCATAGGTTTAAAAGTGCTTTTTAGAACCATTCATTAGTCTTTCAAAAGCATTTTACAGAACCTTTTAACATTTTCAGGTGCCTCAAATGAAAAAATAAAATGATTCCATATAATTTATTTACACTACATTTTAATACAATAGTCGAAAATTCTGCTATTCAATACTATTATTAGTATTAGACGGGTATTTATCGCGTTTAAATTACCTTATATTTTCGCGACGTTTCGACAGGTTTGCACGCTGTCGTGGTCACGGGTAGACTAATAATTAATAAGGTAATTTAAACGCGATAAATACCCGTCTAATACTAAGAATAATGTGTTCAGATCGCGTAAGTTTAAAAGTACATATTCAATACTATTTGGTAATGGTATATGCTGGTATTAGACTGCCTTCACTGGCCTCAACAGACAGACTGCAAGCTTGTATGCAAGTGTGAGGTGGTCACACAATACACAATATGTATAACTCCATAGGTGCAGTAGATAGAGCCTATTTTTCAAAACACACTAGTGAAGTCCGTCTATTAACTCCAGGTTACTGTTTATATACATGTATTTAAAGTATTTAACTTTCAAAAGCTAGCGTTTATACTGTACAAACTATGTGCGTATTTAGATATTTTAGATTCTTTCTTCTTCTTAAGTTTCTTTTTTTATTTTTTTACTAGTTTTTATACCTAAAACCGATTCCTTCCGGGGCGGGGGGCATAGGTACGCCATCTCACAGGTTCTCCTAGTTTGGGTACCTATGTTTTTCCATTCAGGTCACACCATTAGGTTTATACATATAAATAAATAACTCCGATGTACCTACTTTTAGCATTATACAAGTTTGTTACTGAAATAAATTTATCTTTATCTTTATCTCTTTAGATAAAATAATATCAATAATATATTATCCCGTAAGCTATGCTTGGTTTGGGGCAAGATGACGTGAAATGTCCGGTATAAATAATAATTTTGTATAAATAATATTTGTAAAGTATAACTTAAACTAAATAACTAAGACCTCGAAATCTTAAAGACACGTCAGGCGATCTGTCGAGCGATCTGTTGGCAAATACAGTGATAAATGGTGATCTCAAGGTGCGAGATCTATAAAATTCAAAATAAAATAAGGGCCAACTAGTTTTGCAGGCCATCTTCATCATTATAACTTACACCGGTATTCATAAACAATACTTGCCTCAGTAAACTAGCATTACTATGCGAAGTAAGGCATTTGTCGATTCTCATTGGCCGATTGCCACTCAAGTATTAGCGATCGGCCAATGAGAATCGAGAAATGCCTTACTTCGCATAACAATGCTAGTTTACTGAGGCAAGTATTGTTTGTGAATACCGGTGTTAGAGACAGTAAACAAAACTTGGAAGAATATTTTCAAGGAATATAGACACAAAATTTAAAAAAAAGACCCTACTGCATTGTTAATTTCTAAAACGTCCTTTTTTAGATATTTTTATGTATATTTTATTGATTAAATTGCTAAATTCCATGCGATCATGAAGTGCTAAGGTAGCTAGATACAACTTAATTCTTTGATGAGTTCCGTGTAGGGAGGTCCTGGCTTTTAAAAAGTTTACAAGCCTTGACGGGGCCATGAGCTTAAATTAATGTAAAAACAAACAAACGCCCAGACAAACTATAGCATTTTACAATACGTAGATAAGTATTATCAATTCATATAGTCTTGCTTGTTTTCTACCTTAAAATTTAGAATATCAAATACAAGGCCCTTAAATTATCTTGACTAGTATAACAGTGGAACACGCTACACTTTTAAGTGGTATCCTATTCGAGCCGAGGATCACGTAAGGTTTTCTGTCTCTGTCGGGACATCTTCCTCTACCACCTGCCCGAGGGAGACCAATCTCATTTTGTACTCATTCAGTTTTTGGTCCTGTAAAAGGAAAATATAGATTTGTAAAACTACCCTCCTTGCACCCATAACGAGAATGAACATCTAATTCTGGGGGGTCGTTTAGCCCCTAACTATGAAGTGCACCTAGCACCTTAGGTAAGGTAAAGGAACCCTCTCTCCAGAGTTCAGCTCTCTAGGATAGGGCGTCCAACCGTCCCCTAATTTAACATGTAATCCCGCTTTGCAATAGTTAGTAAAAAAAAGTACCGGAAAACGATAAGTGCGTTCCGGATGTCCCAGATAAGTCTACCTACTACATTACCTATATACAGGGTGTCACCAGACTACTTCCGAAAACTTCAGGGGGTTAAAGTACCCATCAATATAAACAACTTTTTTTTAAGAAACCAACACAGAGGGCGCAAATAGCTGATTCATAAATTTTAGCCAAATGAACTGAAGAATTACGTATGAACGCTTAGATGACAAATCTAGACATGGCAGTGTATCATTTGGAGCTACTTTAGACACCTCCATAACACAAAAACTAGAAAGACTACCTACATTTTGCTTTTTTTAAACTAACCTGATCGGCCAGCAGAACCAATAAATCGTCCTGATCCTTGGTCAGCCTCTCTAGCTCTTGGCTGGTGGTCTTCTGCAGCTCTTGACTTATCCTGAGCTCGTTGCTGAGTCTGCTCACTTCTGCTGTCAATTCCTGAAAACAAAAAATAATTTTAGACAACCTAGTTTAAAACATAAACATAGAGATAAGAATGTAAGAAAAGTAGATTCAGACATACCCAAATAAATATTGGTGGTAATTCCACACAACGCCATCTAGCCCCATTAAGCATAGCTTGTACTATGGGAACCAGATGGTAGGTAGATTAACTAAATACATCTCTTTTAGTAAATACATACAATAAAACACTCAGATACACAACAACCATCTGTGTTCATCACACAAATGGTATCCTGGGTGGGGATGAACCCACAACCTGTGCACCGCAGAAGGCAGAGCTACCACCAACTGAGCTGTGAGTCATAACAAATGATAGGAGTGAGTGGAAGTGATGACTACTTCAAATATTTAACTGGCCTAGCGGTAATTATGTCTAGGAAATACGCAGGTTCATTTCGGTATATTAAAATAAAAATGTAATCTACACTAATATTATAAAGAGGAAAGATTTGTTTGTTTGAATTGAATAGGCTCCGAAACTACTGGATCGATTTGAAAAATTCTTTCACCAAATGTTTAGATTGAACTTTCAGAATGAACTTATAATGAACTAGCTATATTTTATGTTGGAACTTCGCGGGCAAAGCCACGGGCGGAAGCTAGTAACAAAATATGGGCGGTGATTTCATACAACGCCATCTAGATCCATACTAAGCAAACATGATTAATTACCTGAACTTTAGCTTCATATACTGCTAACTTCTCCTGGCTCTCTTGTAGCCGGACACCGTCGGTGGGGGGGAGAGCGGGGGGGCTCGCGGGGGCGGGGGGCACTCCGGCCGACACTTGGGCTTTCAGCAATGTGTTCTCATCTTTCAGATGGGAGTTAGCTGCTATAGAGTCGTTCAGTGCACTCTGGAAACACAAGTAGCTAATAAAAATTTAAAACAAGATTATTGACAGTCAGCCTAAAATTACCTACTAGTCATCATCTTTCTGCCCTTTTCCCACGTTATGTGGGATCGGCACAACATGTGATCTTTAATCTTCTTTACATGCTAGGTGAGTCTAGGTGCCTATTCTAGTCCTATCACCAATCCGAGAAGAACTGACAAGAAACTCGCTGGGCCCTAGCGCTTTTTTTGTATTATGATCCTTGTTAACATTTTTAGGGATACCTAGCAGAGTTGGAGCTGATTCGTCCCAAACTTTTTTGTCATCTAAGTACCTACTCTGATTTATAATAAGCTTTTCAAGACAGTTTATCGCACCGTGAGAATAGAAGTGACTCAATTAAGAAAACATGATTTTTGGGAAATGCGATTTAAAGATTTTACAATTGCGTGTTTTCTACTAAATTGTGCTATGACATAACCAAATTACGACTTATCTATATTTTTTTACAAATTATGGGATAATTTAGGGTTTTATCTAAATTTTAAATTTATTACTGTTTCAAAATAAATTTAATTAATTACTCTATTTACCACTTCAAAGAAACCTTCCGACATTTAAGTCAGTTTTGTACTATAGCAATAATTTATTAGTATTTACTAATGATTTAAACCTTAAACGGTCATTAAAATAAGCCTTAATATAGTAATAAACTGACATAACTCGATTTAAGTCACAATAATTTACTCAGCTTAATGCAATAAAATGACACAAAACAAACATCGGTCACTTTAATACTCTAAATTACAAAAAAATCTTACCTAATTTTTGCGTACAAAACTGTAATATTGAGGTTTAGGTCACATTAATACTAAACACGTGACGTCTCACGGCAATCCTGGCTGACGCAATACTGAATATAATCACTTTTTCACGGGGTGACGGACGAGGGATCGCCGAAATGAAAGAGACGCACCTATTATGTTTTGACGCATTCTAACCAATAAGTGGCAGTTTTTTAATCACTAGGCGATGCAGTTTTTTTTTCTGAGTCTTTCTACATATTTAACTCATTTTACCTGTTTTTTGAGATGAGTCACTTCTATTCTCATGGTGCGTTATGTTTAATTACATTTTTGAATTTCCCAATCGATAAATCAAGCCAATAGTTAGATCATCATCATCATCAACTTTCTGCCCTTATCCCACTAGGTGGGTTCCAGGTAACCCTATCATCCGTCATCTCAGTAGTCACTCCCTTCTTACACATATCGTCTTTCACACAGTCCATCCATATTTTCTTAGGTCTACCTCTACTCTTGTATCCATCCACATTCAAATCCATCACCCTTCTTGTAACATGGCTTTCCTTCCGCCGCATAACAATAGTACTTTAGATCGCCAAGACAAATTGAGGTGGATGCTAGACGTGCCCCTGCCTACTCACCTGCAAGGAGTGGTTCTGGTGCATCATGACGTCCAACTGCTGCATGAGCTCCTGCAGGCGCGCGTCCTGCTGCCGGATGAGCGACTTGTACTGCTCGAGCCCCGCGTCCGCCGCCGGCTCCGCCTGCTCCTCCACGCCGTTCTCTTTAGCGGTCAGAGACTGAACTAGCAACCCTGGAAAATAACACCCAGAATAATTAATACGGGTGTTACCGGACTAGTACCGAAAACTACAGGGGGTTAAAGTACCCATCAATATAAACAACTTTTTCTATGAAACCAACATTTTGAGCGCGATACCTACTTGGCTAAAATGTATTAAACAGCTGTTTTTATCGCGCTCACAGTGTTGGTTTCCTAGAAAAAGTTGTTTATATTGATGGGTACTTAAACCCCCTGAAGTTTTCGGTAGTATTCTGGTAATACCCTGTATGAAGAACTGAAAATCTTCCTGCCTTTTTCTCACGCTATGTGGGGTCGGCACAACATGTAATCTTCCATCTCCCTCTGTCAACCGTCATCTCAGTACTCACTCTTTTCTTACCCATGTCATCTTTCACACAGTCCATCCACCTTTTCTAATATTTTTCAACAAAAAAATGCAGTGTTGGCTCGATTTTTTTGATAAGTTTATTCGTGTCATAAACCTGTTGAAACGTCGGGAAAAATAGGTAAATGAAACGCGATAAATACATACATACATAAAATCACGCCTGTTTCCAGACGGGGTAGGCAGAGACCACGGATCTCCACTTGCTACGATCCTGACATACTTCTTTTGCTTCATTCACTCTCATCACATTCTTAATACATGCGCGTCGGTTTAGGGTACTCCGGACCTGGCCTTTCTCTAAGACGTCCCCGATTCGATCGAGGTACGTACGCCGAGGTCTTCCCCTTCCGACTGTCCCATTCACACTCTCCTTATACGACCGGTTCGTCGATCTCCTTTCATCCATCCTTTCTACATGCCCATCCACGCGATAAATACCCGTTCGATACTAATAATAACGTGTTCAGATCGCGGATGTTTAAAAATATATACCTTCGGTGAGTTTGTAGAGCGAGCAGAACTCGTAGTCGAGCAGCAGGTCGTGCGGCGTGCGCGCGCGCAGCTGCGGCTGCTTGGCGGCGCGCCCGTGCGCCTCCAGCCGCGCCAGCTCGCCCAGCCGCCCCGCGAACAGCTCCGTGCCGATGCGCTTCACCACCAGCTGCTTCAGCGCCTCCTGGGGACCGCCGGGTAATTTCAATTGAAATAAATAATAGTTTAAAAAAACTAAAAAACACGCTTTTTATAGAAACCGAACTAAAAAATAGAAAATAAATTAAAAAAAAAAATATTTTAAAAAAAGTGTGGGGTGCATGGTGTCAATAGTTACAAATATTTTATTGACAGATATGAGTAGAGTGATTATCATTTCGATAATATCTTAAAAAGCACCCCACGCTTTTTTTAAAATATTTTTTTTTTTAATTTATTTTCTATTTTTTAGTTCGGTTTCTATAAAAAGCGTGTTTTTTAGTTTTTTTAAACTATTATTTATTTTCTATTTTTTAGTTTGGTTTATTCATAATAGCGTGTTTTTTTAATTTTAAACTATTGCACGACTCATGATGCGAAGCATCAGAGAGTGCTTTACGATCGAATTTTTTGTTTTCAAATTGAAAAAATGGATTTTTTTTTATCAAAATAGTGTATTGTCATCGGTCCTCGATAAATCTACAAAGTTTGAACGAAATCTGGCCGTTTAAAGTGGGTCAAAATCGCGCCCAAAGAAGTCGGTTACAAACAAACATACAAACATACAAACATACAGGTGAAGCTAATATAAAGCGTGTAAAAAAAAAGACCCTACTGTAATCCCCAGGCTCGGTAGATATCTCCTCATATCTTTAGTCATTCAGATCTTTGATGATATCTAAAGAGGGTAGTCAGAGGCAAGTCCGAACATGACATTCGGTACATGCCCACATTTTGCAGTAGTTAGTATTCCGTACGTGACAGGTTGCGAGCCCATCGCCGCTTATAAGAATACTAACCTATGACACACACCTTCGAATTTATGGTTCTAGAGGATGCCGGGTTCCTCACGATGTTTTCCTTCACCGTTTAAGAGCACTGGCATTGCGCACATAAAATTTTCGAATGGAAAAACTCATTGGTGCACGATCAGGTTTGAACCCACGACCTTCGGATCGTGAGGCAGGGGTGCTACCACTGCACCACCAGCGCTCTCTGCACCACCAGCGCTCTTGAAATTGAAATTGAAAAATATTTTATTCAGTACAATCACAAGGATCACTTTAAAACGTCTTACATGCTAGGTGAATCTATGTGCCAATTCCAACCTAACCCAAGTACCTAACCCACGTTCAGTAAGTCTACCATGAGTTGTTACATTTAGATCGGCTGACGTTACTACAGTAGTAATGGTATGTTACTATGACATCTGTCAAAATTCTTACTCATGGTACTAAATTCTAAGCAAATAAATGAAGCGCAAACTACAGTCGCTGTAGTACGCTGTGACGTAGGATAGTTAACTACGTGACGTTTTAGTACCCAACTATCCGCTAGAGGCGCTGTACAAGTTTTGCTTAGAATTCGTGCCTCTGACTACCCTCTTTAGACATCTACTGAGGAGATATCTACCAAGCCTGGGGATTACAATCGTTAATATTTTTTTTTATCATGATGTATATTTTTTTTTTTCCTAACCATATTTTGTCCCACTGCTTGATGTTATGTCTTTATGTCTTGATGCTTATTCCAGTCTTATTCTTGGTTCGAAAAAAACCTGACAGAAACTCGCTAGGCCCTGTCGCTTTTAGCTATTTATCTTAATAAACTCACTTTAGTATAATTCTCGACAGAATCATCATTGTAGTAGATGCACAGCGCTAATAGAAACGCGGCGAGACCCTGCAATAGGCCTTCGCCCTCCTCGTCGGCGCTGCAGACCTGCGCCACGAGCCAGGCCGCCGCGTCCCGCACCTGCAGGAAGGCGGCCACCGCGGGGGGACAGCTGTAAGTCCACTGGCAGAGCAGCATCAGGAGTGCCACCTGGAACACCAGAAACCGTATCACTACATATTTGTAAAAGTCTGAATACATTATTATTTTTTGACTGGCCTCACAGCTCATGAGCTCAGTTAGTAGTAGCTCTGCCTTCTGCGCTGTAGGTTGTGGGTTCGATCCCCACCCAGGGCTTACATTTGTGTGATGAACACAGATGTTTGTTCTGTGTCTGGGTGTTATTATGTATGTATTTACAAAAAAAAAAGTATTTAATTAATCTATCAACTATCTGGTTCCCATAGTACAAGCTTTGCTTAGTTTGGGGCTAGATGGCGTTGTGTGAACTGTCCACCAATATTAATATTAATTTTACTAGCCTCCGCCCGCGGCTTCGCCCGCGTGGTACCTTGGAGCCGTATATTTTTCTAGAATAGAATTTTGGAAAATTCTTTCATAATATCGGCTGCCTAGTCATCCAAAGAACACACCTACCGAGTTTCAAGTCTCTACAATCAGCGGTTTAGGCTGTGCGTTGATCCGTCACTCAGTCATTCAGGACAAAGCCTTTTATAAGAATAGATACCTAATCTGAATCTCGGAAACTGCTCCAACATCATGAAATTTAGTAAGCAATGCAGCGGTTTTCGGGGGCAATAAATCGATCTGGGTAGGTTTTATTTTCCAAAAACCACGATTTACAAAAAAAAAACCGTGCAAAGCTCGGTCATCCAGGAACTTATCAATAAGAGAGAGACATCAAAACTATTAATAATAATAATAAATAATAAATAATGCTGGACAATTCACACAGCATCATCTAGCCCCAAAGTAAGCTACTCAAAGCTTGTGTTATAGGTACTAGATAACTGATATATTAGTACATTATATACATAGATATTATTTTTTTATTATACATCCCAGACCAACGGAAAAAAATCTGCAGATCGTACACAAATTTGTTCCGCGGCGGGAATCGAACCCGCAACCTCTTGCGTCGCAGGCGGACTCTCGCCCCCTGCGCCACTGAGGTCGTCATGTATAAGATACTATCACACTATGGATAAGATAGGAAAGCTATGGTGGTGCCCTTCCGTATAGCTACCCTTCCGATTTTCCCTTGGTTTTAAGTATCTTTATTGCTCGTTTAAAGGTATTAGATGTGGTATTTTTTAACATACCTTAGGTTTAAGCTTAGTACTCTGCATAAGCATAGTGACACACTGATGTATCAACAGCACCGGCGTGCTCCCAATATTAGTGGCCAGCAGCACTCTCAGTAACTGCTCCTTCTGACCCGGGTTGTCAATAAGAGCATGCATCAGCGCCACGCACGAGAACCAGTTGGACAAGGGGTCCGATGAGAACAGGCCTCCGCAGAGCAGCTGGCCGCTTGTGAGACGGGACACCTCGGTGGAAGATGGCAGTAGGGTCTGGACCAGTGAAGCTTGGGAGACCTCGTTGCGGTAGAGGTAGCATTGGAAGCAGTAGAGGATCGCACATCTGTAAATCAATGTCACTATTAAGCCCTGTATTCATTGTAAACAAAAAACTTGAGAGGTGTCAAGGGACACCCGGATGGAACGAAGTTCCTTTCGATTAATTTGTGAGAGAGAGAGAGACAGACAGAGAAACACGCGCACGCCGCACGGCTTACAAAAAGTGTCGTTACAACTTTTCGTGAGATATTTTTCCGTCTAGCCCCCTTTCACAACGCGCGATAATGAACTTCGTTCCAATACAATAAAAAAATATGATCACGTCTGTAATCCTCGGGCTCGGTAGATATCTCCTCAGATTTCTAGTTACTTAGATCTTTGAGGATATCTATAGAGGGTAGTCAGAGGCACGTTCAGACATGTCAGTTGGTACATGCCCACATTTTGCACAGTAGTAGTTAGTATTACGTACGTGACAGGATTCAAGCCCATCGACGCTCATTGTAAGCATTGTTCATAAACATGTTGCTGAGTTGCTGTCAACATGTTGCGGGCAACACTTGTGTTGGTCACGCCATGGCGAGTGAAAACTTCAGCAGTTTCTCAACAAATATTGACGTGTGGAAGTGTTTATACACAAAGTCATGACTAAGTTAAGTTATACAGTCATAATCTTGAATAGCTTAAAGACTACCTTTATATAGGTACTATGAGAAATTCTAATTTATTCAGTAAGCAGGAAAAAAGTAAAAATAAGACATAGTATACCTTACCTTAATGGAAACGGCTGCTTTTCATTAACCATGGACATTAGTAACACTACAATGGCTGGTCTAGGTGGATTTGAAGGCGCCATGACGCTTCCAAGATACTCCTGATTAGCCATATTACCCCTCACCACTTCACCAACAGTGTTTATCGTCTCTGTCAAAATATCTGCTGGAACTCCACTTGACATTAAGATGTTTGATATAGCCGCTAGCAAGCCAACATTCTTCATTATTCTCTGACAATCGCTCACTATTTGGGCAGAGTTGCTGGGTGCTACTAAAGTACGGACAATGAGCAACATGCAGTGGACATTTGTGACTTTCTGTGGCGACCAGCCTATTTCTTCTGTATCATCTGAAGTGTTAAACATTGGCAGCATCCTTTGTATGTAACTGCCCTCTTTAAAAAAGTTGATATTACTACTGTTATTTTTGAGTAAATTCCACATTAGAAGCAAACAGTCTTCAACGATAATTCCTCCATCGGAGTAACCTTCCGAAGATACAATTTCGAACAGTCTATCAAACGCATTTTCAAATGCTACAATTTTCTGTATATTCGCATTACTCTTTGTCAAAGTTATTAGTAATAGAAGGGTCTCGTTTCTGATGACTTCACGACTGTCGGCTAATAGGTCCATCATTTTCGACACAGCCATGGGTTTGACGAGTATTATCTCTTGTATGTCTTTAGGTCTATTGGTGAGAACTGAAGTTAACAGCTGCACTGAGGATAGTCTAACTCTAAAGTCATACTCATCCAACAAGTCCAAGACAAGTTGGATATTATTGTCTTCTTTGATGAAAATTTCAGTGAACTGTTCGCCGATATTCATGGGGACATTTGGATTATTGTGCTCTTCCTCAAACTGTTTGGGAGAGACGATGTTATTGAGTGTGTCAAGGGCGTAGTTCACTGTTTCATTGTCAGCCCTGTCTAGTTCTAGGACCTGGAATTATAAACATTAACATGACGTAACAGACTAATACACCCCAGAGATGGCAAACGCAACAGAGGACGCCAAAAACTCAGGTGGGAAGTTGATCTTAAACTAACGGCTGGAGATCATTGGAGTAGGGTAGCAAGAGACAGAACTCAATGGAAACAGTTAGAGGAGGCCTATGCCAAGAGGCACACTGAGTTACGAAATATTTTATAATATATGTAATTTGTTCTATGTAAATAACCTGTGTAACTCAGAATAAAGGGCCATATTATTATTATTATTCTACTTTTTTCTTTTTTTTCTCGGTTTACGGTAAAACCGGTAGAGTAACTAAAGTGCACGGGCCTAAGCCAAGTGCACTTCAGTATGTAACATGTGGTTTTGGTCACCTTCTCCATTAAAGCCATCTTGTAAAAATTTCCGGACAATTCTGCACGTGTTTAATATAGCCGCCTTCTGCATGAGAATATAGGTGTGTTTGGGTAAATCTAACAGGGAAAGGGACTGGAATAGTTGTTGAGGGATGACGCCTGTACTCGACAAAACTATTGGAACTATGTTTACCTTTTGCAGGCGCCACATACGTGTGATTTCGTTTTTGAGATCTATATATTTAGTGAGCTTTTCTGAAATTGTGTTTTGCAAGTTGTGGGTGTTGGGGATGGCGATGTCGATGAGAGGAGCAGTTTTATTATTTTTATCTAAAAGGGTCAGATCTGGTCTATTATTATTAACAGACTAATACAACATAAGCTCCACGACGAAGAGTCATTATATTAGTAGTTATTATTTATCTATTTTTGAGTCTACCCATGACCACGACAGTGTGTAAACCTGTCGAAACGTCGGGAAAAATAGGCAAATAAGAACGCGATAAATACCCGCTTAATACTAATAATAATGTGTTCAGATCATGTAAGTTTAAAATGAAGAGAAAGTCTTCACAAGAAAGAGCACTTCTCATATGAATACGAGGATAATGCTCATAGTCTTAGGCCAAGTGCAGATGAGAGACTTTTAGTGCAAAGAATAGTGACATAATATGATCAAACAGCCTAACATTAGTCATAACCTGACTAAAAATTAATGTGTACTGTTTGGAAGTTGCTAGGAATAATAAGTATAATACAATCACCGACCATAGGCATGTGCTCACAGCTCAGTTGGTAGTAACTCTGCCTTCTGCACTGTAGGTTGTGGGTTCAATCCCCACCCACAATAAATATTTGTGTGATGAACACAGATATTTGTTCTGAGTCTGGGTGTTATGTATTTACAAAAAAAAGGTACTTAATAATTAATCTATCAACCATCTGGTTCCCATAGTACAAGCTTTGCTTAGTTTGGGGCTAGATGGCACTGTGTGAAATGTCCACCAATATTTATTTATATTTATATTTATTAACAAACCTGTTTCAGAGCACCCATAGCTTGAGCACCAACTTCAATGCGGTATGTCCTGGACATGGCCTTGAGAGCACGGCAGGCATCTCTGCGGTCCTCCAGTAGCACTGAGCTCTGCACTCTCTGAACAAGACGCTCAACCTGGACGACAGTACAAATGAACCCATGTTTTCTTTTATACATAAACTTCACACCAAAAAAAATCTAGCCACCCTGTATTTTTCTATGTATTTGGTTGTTTACATATATCTCCGAAACTACTGAACAGATTTTCATGTAGATTTCACAGGTAGATAGAGCATAATTATGGACCGGACTATAGGCTTTGATTTATTAAAATCCGATATCGGAAAATAAAGTAATTGATGAAGTTGCTAGTCTTAGCTATCAAATTAAGTATGTTAGAATCTAACATACTTAATATCTTACGATAATTATCTAACAGTTAGATAATTATCATTCATGTGTGCTTAGAGTTTAGCTATAATTTGTGTCTTTATTAATTTTACTCTAAGCAAATGGAAAGTGTGAAATCCATGTTTATAGAATAGGCAGATTTCATGAATACCAGAAGTACGTGAGGTTACGACTTCACCCACGCTGAAATTCCAGATATTATGCTACATAGCAGTCCACGAAATACTATAAATAGGTCAAATACTGTTATTAATTCTATAGAATATGTAAAAAAGTCACCGTGTCGGCGGCCGAAGGTTGCTGACCAGGTTCCGGCGCGCCTAGCACGGTCTTGAGACCGCTTTTGAGGAAATCCATACTGTAGATCTGTTATTCTATTTTCCACTCGGAATAATTAATCACGAATGAGGAATCATAACAAAAAACGTGAAAGAAAATCACGAAAGTATTCCGTTTCGCCAGCGCCCAGCGGACGGACACGTCAATGTGTTGGTTGTATTGATAATGTCAGTTACATTATGACACTACTTACATTGTCATGTAATGTCACTGTCAACAACAAAATAAAAAGATCATTATAAAAAACAGTAAAAAACTAGTGCAGGTCTGATTAAGACTCCTCTTTCCCCTAACAATAATGATAATCTGTGCCTGTGCTCAGTGTTCATCGTCTCTGAAACTTTAGTAACTATAACAATTCACTGCTCTGAAGTAAACAAAATGCAATCAAATTGTAAAAAACAGCTATCTTTTGTTTAAAATTGACTTAACAAATGCCTTTGTTACATTGACAATACTACTAATTTTAACACTTGACATTGGCAAAATGGATTTCAAAAGTGACAGAGATCATGTCAACAAAGAAGAAGAAGGAATAGTACTCTCAAATTTGCAATTTGCTTTTCTTCACAGAGTACTTTATTATTGCTTTTCTTTCTCAATCTCACACACAATCCCATTTTGTATTGGAAAAATAAATCTTGTTCATAAACTTGAGGATTATGTCGACCGATTTGGACTCCACCTTCAATGAGCAGTTCATGAACATCAACATGAGGTTAAAAAGGTGTGTTCGAAGTATCTTTTCATTTCATTCAGTCTGGTTGTGTTTCTTCAACTCATGATCACAACTCCTTCCTTTGGTATATTTTCAGGCGTTTTATGCGAAAACCAAACTTGGCTGAATGCGTCAAGGAGTTTATAGCACTGGCGGTTCAGTGTGAGTACTCTGACCAGCCCACGTTCGCAGGGCATGCGTACGTCGGTGCGGCGAAGTGCGAGGCCTCTGCTGGCAATCCTATTGAAGAAGCCGATCATTACTTGACAGCTGCGAAACACTTCATGAAGGCTGAGAAGAAACTACATTCAATGAGGTTCTATAGCCCTGATAGAGAGAATTTAGAGGTAAGAATTTGAATCTTGATTTCATAATATCTTTTGTAAGTTGAAGACACTGTAAAGGTATAAATTTTCAGAAACATGGTCATACTTACATCTTTGAGTGATTTGTAAGTGCTAAAGAGTGAGGGAAAATGTTGAACTTGATTTGGTAATAGAATAGAATAGAAATCATATATTTTATGTCATGTTAAAGATAGTTTTGGTTTAATTTTATAGCGTTGCTAATGTGACAATAAAACAGACAACCATTTAGCATGAGCTGCAGCAGCACATGCAATTAATGTTGGTTATTTATATCTATACTAATATTCTAAAGAGGAAAGATTTGATTGTTTGTTTGCATTAAATAGGCTCCGAAACTACTGGACCGATTTGTAAAATTCTTTTACCAATGTGTAGAATAAATTTTCAGGATGGAATAAGGGCTATATTTTATGTAGGTAGGTACTTCGCGGGTGACGCTGCGAGCAGAAGTTAGTATTTTATATTTATATTATAGGAGTGAGTGGAAGAAGAAAACATGTTATGCCGACCCCACTTAGCATGGGTTAAGGGCAGGAGAATGATGTTGGCTATTTATATGTTCCAGGCTTCAATAGGTTGTAGTATGACAGCATTTTATAAGTATCCAGAAAACCTTTTGAAGAGAGGAATGATTCTTTTGGGGCTCTCTAGTGATCTGATCTCGTTGGGCCACAAGGAAGAGGCCTTGGCCTGTTACACACAAGCCATCGATTATGTCACGGAAAATACAACGAAACTCACATGTTTGAAGAATAAAATGAATTTGGAGATTAAATGTGGTATGTTGTTTGGCCAAAAAAAACAAACTTGATAATAAAAATATATGATCACCACTGTAATCCCCAGGCTCAGTAGATATCTTCCTCAGATCTTTGAGAATATCTAAAGAGGGTAGTCAGAGGCACGTCCAAACATGACATTTAGTACATGCCCACATTTTGTACAGTAGTTAGTATTCCTTACGTGTCAGGTTGCAAGTCCATCGCCGCTTATAAGAATACTAACCTATGACACACACCTTCGAATTTTTGAGGGTATGTTGGTTTCCTTACGATGTTTTCCTTCACCGTTTTAAGAGCACTGGCATTGGGCACATAAATTTTTCAAATGGAAAAACACCACTCCTAACTTAAGTATTCACTCATGTTCGGAAATTAACGACATTTTTCTTTCAGGAAAATATGATCTGGCTCTGGAAACAGCAAATGCAATTGCTGATAATAACTGCTCCTCAGAAATTAGAGTTCCAGAATGTTACATATCAGAGTAAGTGAATTAAAAAAATAAATATTATTGCAAGCTACAATAAAACAGCTTTTACATCTATTCTAGACAGTGAATGGAAGATACATCGAAGCATTCTTTGAGCTAAAACCAAAGATTCTTTGGCTAAAATATGACCCCACAAAAAATCTGCTGTGGTAGGCGGGGCTTGTCAATTATGCCAAAAAATTATACCAAAAATTCACATACGCACTACATAAACTGCAATTTCAACCCAAATTTCGAGGGAATAAAGTCGACATTGTTTTTGATAAATCCACGAAGGAGTTTTGATGTCAAGTTTCGCGGATATTTCCCTTGAAGTAATCCATGTTTTTTTCCGTTCACTGATTCTAGATGATACTTAACAGAGTCAGACACTTTAAACAAGCTATATGTATCAATATAGCTATACTTACATAATTATGCCTGAGTAGCCTGATAAGTACAGGATAAACATCTAAAAAAAAACTGCCACAAGTATCACTTCTTCAGTAACAGAGTGGTTCAAAACTGGAATGCACTGCCGGAGAACATTGTTACAGCTACTTCTATCAATGCGTTTAAGAACAAGCTCGATGACTGGCTACGAACAAACAAACTAAGAAACTAGTGCTCGAAAAGGAAAAAAATATTAATTACTATTTCAACTAAGTCAAAACTGTGTGATATAGACATACCAGCGACAGCTGCTCGTCTATAATAATAAAATAAATAAATAAATAAAGTATATAATGTGAATTAACTGTTACAGGATCCAAATAAACAGAATACTTTTGAGTCTTCTGGTGAAACCTATGGCAGACAACGAGCCAACATCTCTAAAACAACTCTTCATTGATGTATTGAATGATAATGAGACTGATAGTAAGTTCTAGATTATAATATTTTCTAGATCTAGAAAGTTCCAGAACGTGTGCAACTGATGAAATCAATCTAGAAAAATCTAAAACTTTCTGGAATGATTTAGAAAGTTCCACCAAGCCGTGCAATTATTTTAATCGATCTAGAATATTTCAGAAAGCTTCTGTAATGAATGATCTAGAAACTTCCAAATTATGTGCAATCGATAAAATAGATCCTTTAACGTTGCCCGACTGGCTATCTCAGGGTTCGGAAGGAAAACACTCACTAACACTTTAGGAGTATATTTATAAAAGAAAGTACACGATAAAACATATAAAGTTACAATTTGCACACGTTTAAACCACCGAAAAACAATCAAAGTCCGTTAGCCGCGCACGCACTAGTAGTTTCGATGCCGCGCACTTGCGTTCCCGCTCGTTACTCTAGAAAACGCGCCGGCCGTCTAATTCTACGTGCGTGCCGTGTGATGGCGCTAGTTGTAGGCGTCGGGGACGCGTCATCGTCACCGACGCGACATGGTCCGTTCGCGGCGGGCAATTCAAACGAAGTAGGTACAGAAATAGGTAGTCGCGCTATACACTCCCCTTCCAAGTTGGGAACACGTCTCGAGTCTAACTTGGGACTCACAGAACGACAGCGCGGTCTCCCTCTACGCTTCTTAGGCCTGACAGGGACTGCGGAACTCTCCGAAGAAGTAAATGGGGTCAAGTCCGTGCTATGGTACCTACCAATGATATTGAGCGAGAGGTCAGCTAGAATGAAAGTAGTAGGACTAGTAACTTCGTGGATCCTATAAGGACCATCGCGCCTTGGCATAAACTTTCGCGTTTCACCTTTTGAAGCGTTACTAAGATCGTGCGTTCTGACCAACACTAAATCACCTACTTTATACTTAGGCTCCTTTTGACGAGAAGCGTCTGCTACCTCTTTACGGACGTCCTGAGACTTCTCTACTCGTTCCCTAATGTCTGAGAGAGACGAAATAAAAGATTGAAGATAAGGTGTGACCTGAGGAACAAAGTTTTCCTTGTCCAAGATACTACGCAAATCATGATGTACATCGAATGGCGTCCGCAACTCACGTGCAAAAGTTAAAAATGCAGGAGTCTTACCAGTTGTGGAGCACACGGCACTGTTCATCGCAAACCTGACTTGAGCCAAGTGCTTAGGCCAATCAGTGTGAGTAGTTTTTACCAATATGGACAGCTGTAGCTTAAGGTCTCTATTTTTACGCTCAGCGGGGTTGGCTTCTGGATGATACAAAGGTATAAGCTCTTGCTTAACACCCATCAAGTGCATGCATTGTTGCATAACAGCAGATACGAATTGCGTGCCGTTATCAGAAACGACCCTTCGCGGCAAACCGTATCGGAGAAAGTACTCTTCTAAAAGAACTCTGGAGCACTTCTCAGCTGTAGCCTCAACCAGTGCGAAAAGCTCAACCCACCTTGTAGCCACATCTTCGATCAGGAGCACCCACCGCTCCCCTTGGTCTCCTGCTGGTAGTGGACCAAACAAGTCGATTGCTAACACCTCACCTCGCTGTTGAAGAACGGGTGTTTGCAGCAGACCAGCAGGTTTCTGGTTCGACGGTTTATAGCGAAGGCATTCAACGCACCTCTTGAGATAGTCGGTTACAAACCTACGCATACCGGGAAAATAGTAGCGTTTCTTTAGTCGTTGAAGGGTTCTTTCAACACCTTGATGACCAGCCGTGGGAGAATCATGCAACTGCTTCAGGATTTCATCCCTCAGCGAGTTTGGAACTACCAATTGGACATCTTCGGAGTCAGAATCGGGGTCGTAACGATAGAGAACACCGTGAGACAGTACGTACCCTCTTTCCACCCATCGTCCAATGGTGAGTTCGTCAGGATCTTCCAAGTCATGAATAATCTTCTGTAAATCTGGATCTTCGAGTTGAGCAGCGCGCATATCAGCAGGGCTTGAAGAAGGTAAGTTCAAGACGACCGAACACAAACCTGACTCCTCTGCATCATCAGTACAAGGCGGGCGGCTCAATGTGTCCGCTACGACGTTAGCCTTGCCTGGAGTATACTGGTAGGTGATGTTAAATGACTGCAACTTAAGTGCCCATCGAACCAACTTACCTGAAGGCGATTTCAGTGTAAGTAGCCACTTAAGCGGTTGATGGTCACTTTTCACGATCACCTCGTGTCCGTCGATGTAACCTCTGAAGCGCTCAACAGCCCAGATGACAGCCAAGGCTTCTCGTTCCGTTGTGCTGTAATTCTTCTCAGCGGACGTTAACAGACGGCTGGCATATTCTATGGGACGTTCTTGAACGTCAGCGCCTTGCAGGAGCACAGCACCTAAGGCGTAACCGCTTGCGTCTGTTCTGAGAACAAACGGCTGGGAATAGTCAGCCTGTATCAAAATTGGGGCAGAAGCGAGACGCTTCTTCAACTCATTAAAAGCGTCGACTTGATCGGACTTCCAAACCCAAGGCTGATCTTTCTTCGTCAAACGTGTTAGTGGCTCAGCAATGGTTGAGAAGTTAGGTACGAACTTTCGGAACCACGAACACGTTTGTAAAAAGGTTCTTAAATGTTTCAGATTTAATGGTGGCTTCATATCCACCACGGCTTGTACCTTGTCGTAGTCAGGAGACACGCCGTCCGGTGTGATGACGTGTCCGAGGTACTTTACCTGTTTGCGGCAGAATATGCACTTTTCGCGATTCGCCCTTAAATTGAAAGCGCGTAGCTTTTCAAAAACAGCATTCAATGCTGCGATATGACCCGAGTAAGTCTCTGTAATGAGCAGCAGGTCATCTTGATACGCCAGAAGCGTGACATTGTCACCTTCTATTTGACAGAACTCACGGTTAAGAGAAGAACGAAGCTTATCGATGAGACGCTGGAACGTGGAGGGAGCGTTCTTAAGTCCGAACGGCATCCGGGTAAAGCGATACGTACCGAATGGCGTCTGGAAGGCCGTTTTGTCCTTGTCACACTCTCTGACAGTTACCTGCCAGAATCCACTTCGCATGTCGAGCGTCGACATGAAACTGTTCCGTTTAGTCGACTGAACCAAATCATCGATGAGCGGCATGGGGTAAGCGTCAGTTTTGGTCACTGCATTTAATTTACGATAATCAACGCAAAACCTTACCTTGCCATCCTTCTTCGGCACGAGTACGGCGGGAGATGTCCAAGCGGACTCGCACTCTTCAATAATGCCGTCCTCGAGCATCTTATCCAGCTCAATTTTCATGAGTTCCTTTTTGGCAGGGGTGAGCCTATAAGGAGGGACCGATATGGGAAGATGATCACCTGTATCTATGTGGTGTTCCGCGAACGGTGTTGGCTCCCCCTGCATTTTAAAAACGTCGCTATTGTGCTGCAACAAGTCAGACAGCTGATGTCTGTCCTCAAGGCTCAGCATGACACCCTCATCATCGCGCAGACACTCAGCAGCTGAAATCGTCGTATATGGCCCGGTCGGACTTTCATACTCGATTGGGTATGTGATATGCTTACCTGAAAATTTCCAGGTCGACGAAGCAAAATCAAGAACAATACCCGCTGCTACCAAGAAATCCATCCCGAACAAAGTCTGATTATCTTGAGCGTCTGGGAATATAGTGAAATCCAGGGTCACTGACCTTTCCGGGGTTATCCTCACCTCCAGGGTAGTGAGGAGTACCTCTCGGGTGCGTGCGGAGCCGTCTGCAAGCCTCACTCGTCGTGAAGCCTCAACGCACGGGTGATTGTGTTTTTGCAGCAGTTGGTAAAGCGAAGCGCCGACAATACTGCTCTTGGCGCCAGTATCTAATAAAGCTTTACCCCTAACCCCTAAAATTACGACGCTTAAAATAGGTCGCAAGCGTAACTGACATTCATTTTTACCGATAGTATTTACCGTGGAAAAATGTCCTACATTTTTCATGGAGTCCCTACTTTCGGTCATCATGGTCACCCTACTTTTGTTTGTAGGTATCGCAGAATGTTTGTCAGACGGAATCGCACGATCAAAATAACGCGTAGGTAATGTAGGTATTATAGAAGTATTAGACCTAGACCTAGCATTATTGTTAACCTTAAACTCAGGAAGTTTTTCCTGGTCAGTACCGAAAAAGCGTAATGGGAGAATCGCTGTAAAATCGGTCGGTACGTAATCGGTTGAATTTAGATAGTTAGAATTAGAAAACAACATTGGTACCGCGGCTTTAAATTGTGCCGGAAAGTACATGCTGTCAGACGAATCGTTTTGTTTCTGTCTATGAACATGGGACTTTGCGCTTGGAAGGGAAGTGGACTCACCGGTACAGTGGGCCGACGCGGGAACAAACCATGTCGCGTCGACGGCGGCGTAGCTATCCACGTTGCACTTAGTACACTGAGACCTAGTAACACCTTTCGCGTTGCACCCGTAGCAAGTAGGTACAGCTTGCGTATCGGAGGGCGTGTCCTGTTTCGATTTTAATTTTAAGCACTCGTCACGTAGATGTCCGTGTTTTTTACAATAGACACAAAACCGATTCTGATTAGACGTAGAACTTCTGTGAGCCGAAGGACGAGCAGAAGCGCTGGCGCTGCTCGCAGGCGTCGCGGCAGGGTCGCTGCTGCTGTGCGGCGGGCCGCAGTTAGCGCTCGACGCATGAGGTCCGCGAGCGTCTCGCGGCGTCGTCGGCGCGGACCGCTGCGGATGCGACGGCGGCGCTGGTTTCCTGGCAGGGACTTCGCTCTGTGTAGACTGCTGTAATGACGTTCGACGTCGTTGTTGGAACTCAGCACTCTCGTCGGTAGCATCTTCGATGTCTCTCGCCTTGCGTAGTAACGAGTCGTATGTACTTATCTCGTCTCGTCGAAGGCGCTCACGAACCCGACGGTGTAAAAGGCCGTAGAGCATGTCCAGCTGTACTTTTTCGTTGACGTCACCAGGTGGAAGGCGGGCCAGCAGGGCTCGCACTTTAGCAACGAAAATCTCCGTTTTCTCAGAGGGACCCTGGGACATGTTGAATAGTTCCATGTAGATACGATGCGGCGGTCGACTGTCTCCAAAGGCACTTCGAAGTGAACTCACGGCTTCGCTCCAGGAGGTGATGGTGGACTTGATGCCCTGCCACCACACTGCTGCATCTCCTACCACCAGCATGGATAATCCTCGTAGGGCATTGACGTCTCCTACGCAGGCGCATTCCTTGTAGGCTTCCACAGCATCGATAAATCCATCGAGAGAGTCACCGAGCGCTCCGCTGAACCGCGCGCTGCACAGCGCGAAGGTTCCGTGATGAGCGGGCGCGTACGCCGAGGCGGCGGGCGAAGGTGTCGCCGCTGCCGGCGTCGTTGGCGACTCGCGACGAGACTCGTGTGTGAGGACTCGGTCGAGAAGGCGTTCGAATGCTGCTGTTTGAGTTTGCTGTAGCGATGCCATGATAGAAGCCATTACGTCGATGTTGACGCTTGGCGTTGTCGGAGGCGGCGGCGTCGTCGGCGGCGGCGTGGGCGCCGCGGCGGCGTAATCCATTTCTATAGCATCTTCAAAGTCGGATTGACGACGCGATTGACGACGGGATTGACGGCGTGTACGTGGCATATTAGTAAAATTGTCTATTGGGTTCACTGTAAGCTGTAGGCGCAATGATCACAGTTCACAGGCCCTCGCTTGGGCTGCCAGTTTAACGTTGCCCGACTGGCTATCTCAGGGTTCGGAAGGAAAACACTCACTAACACTTTAGGAGTATATTTATAAAAGAAAGTACACGATAAAACATATAAAGTTACAATTTGCACACGTTTAAACCACCGAAAAACAATCAAAGTCCGTTAGCCGCGCACGCACTAGTAGTTTCGATGCCGCGCACTTGCGTTCCCGCTCGTTACTCTAGAAAACGCGCCGGCCGTCTAATTCTACGTGCGTGCCGTGTGATGGCGCTAGTTGTAGGCGTCGGGGACGCGTCATCGTCACCGACGCGACATGGTCCGTTCGCGGCGGGCAATTCAAACGAAGTAGGTACAGAAATAGGTAGTCGCGCTATAATCCGAAATTATTTAAAAAATTCTAAAAATTTCTGAAATGATCTGGAAAGTTCTAAAATGGTTGCAATTGTTGTAATCGAACTAGAATGTTGTAGAAAGTTTCTGAAAAGATTTAGAAAGTTCTAAAATTTTCTGGAATTATCTAGAAAGTTCCAACAAGCCGTGCAATTATTGTAATCGATCTAGAATATTTCAGAAAGCTTCTGGAATGTTGTAGAAAGTTCCAAAATATGTGCAATCGATAAAATTGATCCGAAATAATCTAGAAAGTTCCAAATTGGTTGCAATTGTTGTAATCGCACTAGGATGTTGTAGAAAGTTTCTGGAAAGATCTAGAAAGTTCCAAAGATGTCTTATCATCTAAGAAAGAAATCTATAATATCTATCTACTTTAGAAAAAGGGTCCTTTAATTTATACCATTAAACATGCGATGTATACCCGAGCAACGCCGGGTGTCGCTGCTAGTAATTAATAAGTTTAGTGACAGAATTGAAAACTGATTTCAAGTGATGATTATGCTTTTTAAGTTTAACGGAAAAAGTGGCTATCGCACAAAAATACAATTTTTAATCGACCATTTAAGTGTACTTATACAAAAAAAAAATAAGAATTGGACTGCAAAGTTATCATAGGTACCTACTTACAAAAAAAAATACGCGTTGACTTGTGAGTTGTTGAGTTTTTATCTACTGTCCCTACTATTATGAATTACTATTGTCTTCTGACCTAAGTCTATCTTTCCAGAAGTTCCCTTCAACCCTGACCTGAAGCTGAAGATGCAATCCATCATCAGTACCACCATGTCGGGCGACGTTCAGACCCTGGTGGCTGTGTCTGCAGACACCGTGCGACACCTCACCAGACAGCAGGAGGAATTACTCCAGACTTTGATATCTAAAGAGAGGGCTGAACATTTGGCGTTATCATAGATTGGTGCCAGGGGATTTTATTTTGGACTTTTAAGGTTCTTGAGTGGCTGGCTACCACCATTGAAAGTCATAGATAGCGATATACTCCTAGATGGATAGACACGGCGACGACACGATCGAGATTGGACTGCCAGTGAGATTTTCAGTGTAGGAGGCTGAATGTTTATCATGGCACGGCTGAAACTAGACTTATTTTTAACTGATGATGACAAACTAATAAATAAATAAATAATGCTGGATACTAATGTTAAAAAGAGGAAAGATTTGTTTGTTTGAATTGAATAGGTTCCGAAACTACTGGACTATTTTAATAAATTCTTTCACCAATGTGTAAAATAAGTATTTTATGTGGGTACCTCGCCGGCTACGCTGCAGGCGGAAGCTTGATATATTCAAAGATTAAGCTTGTGCTTACACAAATTAAATTATGTGATTAAATTGTCAAAATCACGGTAAACTAAGTTATTTTCAGATTATAATGCATCATGATCTTTTACATTGGTGGCTGATGAATTATTAAATTGATACTGTGGTATCATAGTTTCATCTGTGAAACAATAAAAACTAAGCACTTGAGCATTATTCAATACAAGTTATGTACCTATAACTTGTTTCTCAAGGCTTTCTTGTATACACAATGATAGAAACTAATTTGCTTTGTTGTGAATCTATTTCTTTGTGAATTCAATAAATCAAACTGAGTTTATCATCCCACAATTTATTTTAAGTTGATTACATTTTCACCTCAGCTAACCTGATTCCAGATTTGCATTTTCTTTTATTTCTCTGGACATAAATGAATAAAAACGGTCCTGTTTTGTTACCTTGCTGTTCTTGGACATATTTTAGGACTTTTTGTCAATACTACTTTTTCCTATATCTTCATCAATTTGCTTGTCAATAACATCACCAAAATGTACTTTGTTGATCTTCTGGCTGCAGCTTTGTGTTTCATCAACGACCACCTCATTGCCAAAGTTTGTAGCATCATCAATGACTTTCTCCTTGATGGAATGAGTCCATATTTCTTCAAATTCATCTTCCTCAGATTCTTCTTCATCATCACCACTCTTATCACTCTTGGCCTTTCCCTCAGTTGTCTTATTCCAACAGTATTCAAATGGGTAGCTGGTGTTTCTGTTATCATCAAGGGCAATTTCAAACCTTGAAGATAGAGAGTTGTAAGTGGTATGGACTCCTTCAAGGAAATTGACATCCACCTCCTCAAAACCGGTGATTGACTTGAAGAGGTCTTCGGCAGACTTCATTTCAGGAACTCCTTTCTTTTCAAAGAACTGTAAAACAAAATCAATAATATAATGAAGGAAGTAAGTTTCATCAACTTCAGTATTGAATGATATCCTACTAATATTATAAACCCAAAAGTTTGTAAGAATGTATGGATAACTGGATGTATGTTCGTTACTCTTTTACACTGTAACGGCTGAACAGATCTGGATGTAATTTGGCACAGATATAGATTATGGTCTGGAATAACACATAGGCTACATTTATCCTGGAAAAATGTATGGTTCGCATAAGATAGATTTGTATTTGATTTTCAAGGTGCCACATGGGCGGAAGCTATTTATGCAATATTTTTGTTAGAAGTTTCGCAACATTGTTTACTTTCATAAAAGGGTAGGTAGGTACTTAGAATATAAATATTGATAAAATGAGTATGGCAAAAGCTGTAAATAAAATACAACTTACATTGGCAATATTACGACAATCCCTCAACAAGAATTCCAAGCCGTGGGGGTGATCTGGCTGGACGGATTGTGACACATCAATGAACCAGCATTTGTTGTCCCACCACAAGATATTGTACTCGGAGAGGTCAGCATGAATCATGTGTCCGACATTGTACATCTTGTGCATCCCGTCAACAACCTCATTGTATACACTCTGCCATTTCTCCTGCTTCAGGATAACTTCACGTAACTTCGGGGCTGGTTTAGCATCCTTGCCAATGAAAGACATCAGAAGAATATGCTTTTTCAAGCAAACAATGTTGGGACAGTTGATGCCGATCTTTTGCAGCCTCATCATATTATGCATCTCTTTTTCCGCCCACATGTGAACTATCTTCCGAGGGTTCTGCTTGGAGAACCGATCCTTGAACCTATAATCGGCTTCAATATACTTGTCGCGAGTTTTGAACTCATTCAGGGTAGTTTTAAAAACTTTGATTGCGCATTCTTTAGGAACTGTCAAGTCGGGGAATGATGTGTCTCCATTAGCGTGGAGTACAACGGACTCTTTACCAGTGGAGATCACTCCATTTATATCTTCTAATACCCCGTTGTTGATGAGTTTGAATAGAATCAGTCTTGTAGGTTCATCGAGACCCATTTCAGCGGTGGCATGACTTTCTTTTCTATCCAACATTTTGTTCTTCCGGGTTTGATGATGCTTAGTTTGTTCTCTGAGATGGTTGAAAACTGAGTTGGAGAGTTTCATGTCAAATCCTGCGCCGTCTCCAGTGCACACTTCGGGTGGGAATGCCATCACTTTGCAGGCATTTCTTCGCGCGCTGATAACGCTGTCGTGTTTCGTGACCATTGCACCATCTTTCATGATGAACCCGCGTTTGGGAAGACTAGCGAACTCCTTTTCATTGGTCTCGAATCTGTCCCAGTCTTTCTTGTGTACCTTGTCAAGGTCGTCATCATCAGATTCAGACTCGTACACCAAGTGGTCAGGCACGTGACGGTAGTTCTCATACGACACGGAAACCTTCGCCTCTCCATTCTTTTTCTTTTCCACTAGTTTTATCTCTTCGTCATATTCTTTGTCGAATTGACATTGCAAAACTTTCGCAATGATTGCATCTGAATCGCAATAACCACTCGAATTGGATTCTTCGATTTGTTTCAAGAGTTCTGGCGGGATCTCGGTCGATGAGCTGATATGCTGGTCGGATATCTCTTCGGCAAATTTAGCTTCCTCGTGGACTTGGAGACCTCGCGCGAGCTCTTCAGACATGATTTCTGTTAGGTTCTGCACTTCAGCAGGCGCGCTTACTTTTTTCCACGGATTCGACATTTTTTATTTTAGTTTATAGCTATATCACAGATACGTTCGTAATTGTTATATAATTTACGATTCCCAAAAAAGAAGGAATTTATAATAAAAAACTTTATTTGGAAATCACGTAGCAGACTCACACAACGGAGCGGAGGCCGAGGGAAGGGAGACAATACAAGACATCAATATAATTATATCACTACTATTTATACGTTTTCGGAGGCTGGCTGGCAGCCTCCACCCACAGAGCATCAATACTCTACTACACTCGTCACGCGTCGGTCGGTCGTTCAGAGTAAAGATAAAGATCGATCGACGACCAAGAGGATATATTCACGCAGTAACCACAGAGAAGCAATCGGCCTTATAAATACTTTAAATGGGCCAAATCATGATATCGTTGTTATCACAATTCGGCCCATCTTTTTAATATCTAAGAAATCTATTAATCTAAGATAATATTTTTCAATTTCAATATTTAGGTACATAGCATGCAGTGCGGGGTAGTGTTTTCTAACTACTTTACACTTGTCACATGGACACAGTGGTGCGGATTTGCATTATTCTTTGTTGGTCATTGAATTTCAAGCAAGGGTATCCTGGAAATGTGTATGTATGCACAAAATATAAATGCTAGTAACATGATCACCACTATATTCATCCCCAGGCTCTGTAGTTAATCTCAATATTTGAGTATATCTAAAGGGGTAGTCAAGGCACATTTTGCAGTTTTTTTAGTTGTATGTGACAGGCTGCAAGCTCCTCGCCGCTTAAAAGAATACTATCCTGACACACCTTCAAATTAATTATGCTAGTTTCTACACAAAATAAAAGATTTACAGATGTTTTATTTTTTAATTATTCCTAATTCACTTCGCAGACTTCTTGCCACTGCTAACCTTGCCGACATTAGCCTGCTGTGCCTTCAGAACCTTGACAATTTTCTGCTCCTCGATTAGGAAAGCTCTGACAATGCGCTGTTTCACACACTTGTGGCATAAGACACCTCCGTACACCCGCTTCACGGTCTTCTTACGGTAGCAGAGACGGGAACGTTCAGCGGGCCTGGCAGGCTGGATACCGCGGAGTTTGCTCTTGCACTGGCCACACCTCGGGATCTTCTTGGGCTTCTTTACATACTGATAGACCAGACGGCCACCCGGTGTCCTCACTCTGAAATACAAGAGATGGATATATTTATTAATTTGACATTGGTAAAATAAGCAAATAGGTATATAATAATTTATTTTTAACCAGGGCTTGCTACCGGTACCAATAATGTACCATATAGTACCAATATAGTACAGGTGTACTGTAGCGGTAATAACGGTATTTTCTTTTCGATATATTCGAGCATCAATATTTTTGAAGTATCGATATTTTGCTCTAAAATACCGGTATTCAAAGCGGTTGCGACGTTGCCAGCTCTCCGCTCCTAGCGTACTGAGCGGGGCCCGGGGCGGGTGCGCGTGCTTGCCAACTTGTGCATAATTTGCAGTGGCGCACTTTTCTAATAAGTTTTCTCTCTCGCTTCCACAATTTATACCGATATTATACGTGCATAATATTGGTAATTATACCGATACTTAATAAAAATACCGATATTTTAGTATCGATACCGATGAAATTACCGTTACCACACTTAGTCTAATTATACCGGTTCTAAAAAAATACCGGTATCACTTATATCGATACCAAAGATGTACCGGTACCATGTCAAGGTCAGTCGAACCGTTATTTGAAAATACCGCTATTCCAAGCCCTGTTTTTAACAGACTTCAAAAAGTTCTCAATTCAACAGTTTTTTTTAAATACTTATATTATCTTAAATTTTGACTGGGTGAACCGATTTTGATGATTCTTTTTTATTTTAAAGCTGATGCTTCTGTGTGGTCCCATTCTAATTTGGTCCAGTTATGATAATGGCATACATAAGAAAAACAAAGTCCGACTCGCTCTTATCCAAGTTTTTTAAGTTTTTTTAACTTAGTGCTTTGAAGTCAATTTTCAATAGTTTTTAATACATAATTATGTTACATTAAAGTAGGTAATGCCCATTTTTGTAAATTTCAATATTAACTTTTATATTCTGTAAAGTTTATTTGAAGTGTTATTATGAACTTGGAGGTCACAAATAATAAAATACTTGTGAAGGTACAAAACATTTTTCGTGAAGTAAAGTTTCAATTCAATTCCACTAGCCTTACCTCAGTGTACAGGTGGAATTCTGGCCTGTAGACACACTAGTGGAAAATGTCTAAATAATATAAATCTTTTCGGATTGATTGAATAGTAGGTATCCATTTCTGCTTCTCTAATCGTTTACAAAATTTGTATCTACACTAATTATGTATGTGAAGCAGGTTGTAGAATTCTTACGAAAAGAACATTATGATATTGTTTAGTTCTAACAAAATAGTTCTATCCGTGTTCTATCGGTTGCTAACAATATTTCACATTGAGGTTATGTTTGTAAACTCGGTAAGATAGAACTCTTTTGAGAGAAATTATAACGATATTATGATTAAAAAGCTCAGGGAGGAAGTTGAGGATTATTATTGATCCTTGCACGATAAATTACTTACATTCTCCTTTGGTTTGACTTCGTATTGTACGACAGTCGTCGTCTGAATGTTAGCCGCTGCACCATTTTGGAGCTGAAATATGAAATGAATATAAACCACTGGAATATACACTTGAAATATCACTGCAATCTGTTTGATTTATTCATCAAATTACTAAGATTTTCATGGATTTTATTTATTTTTTAACTCAACACACGAATTCCAACCTTTTTGACAGCTCTTTCTCACGAAAAGAAAAACAATCACGAGCGTGGCAACATTGCTAAAAAGCACAGACTAAAAATAATAGTATGATCTTTAGATATATTACATGAAAAGTAAATCGTGAAATAACTATTAAAAAACATGGAATTATTTTAATTTAAGTAACTTTAATTTGACTTTTCGTATATATTTTATTCATACCTTTTAATAAAAATAAATTTCACTTCTGGCAACATAACTGAAGTAATCTTAAAAAAAAAATAAGCAACATGGCCGCTGTTGTGTGATGTTTGGTGATGCTGTCTGTATTGTTATTCTGTGATTTCTAATTGAAAAGTGCTGTTTTAAGTGTTTTTCTCGTGGAAATGGGTAAGTTGCTAGTTCTGTTACCGATTACGCACATGAATATGTACACACTCCCTCAATAAACTTGCCTAATAGTGATCTTCCAGCTCTCATGTCAGATGTTTTGAAGAAAAATATTTTTATTTTTATATTATCTGGACGCGAAACCTCCGAAACGTCGATTATACTATTCGGATATGCCTTATTGTGGTTTCGACTATCTGATAAATAACTAGTCACTTATTGTTTTATTCCCCCGTTGCCGTAGGATGCGCCTTGTAATGCAGGTACCTACATACACCTACATCTCTTATAATATTACACTGATAGTAAATAAATCGAATTGTTTATGTTGCATGTAGACTGAACAGTGCTAAAAATCTAGGCTACGAATTATTGAACACTTCTTAAATATTCATAACAGTTCCAGCCTATTTCTGAATCTTCTTAGTTATAAGTTGACATATTTCGTGATAGATGTCGTTAGTTGTTTTATTGAGAAAAAAGATCTTCTAAATCTTATGAATAAAAGTAACCTGGGGCCTTACCACAAGCTCTTTAGGCAATATCAAAGCAATTTAACTTTGATATTCCGTACCATGATCTATAAAAATTGTGTTGAAGTAGTGTTACTTCAAGCTTGCAACTTGATGTTTCTGAGACATGATGATTTGTAAGAGCTTGTGATGGCCCCTTTACTTAAGTCACAGTAAACAGTATAACTACAAAACTTCACTTACTCAATATACTTCATAGCAAACCTACAACATTTCACTTCTAGATAAGGCAAAATGCAGAAACCTTAGACTGAGCATTGTTTTTCAATTAGCTCTTTTCACTTATTTTCTGAAAAGATGGATGGACTGCATGAAAGATGATATGAGTAAGGAAGGAGTGAGTACTGAGAAGACGGATGATAGAGGGAAATGAAGAAGAAAACATGTTGTGCAGACCCCACATAGCATGGGTAAAGGGAAGAATTTATTTTCTGACTTTCTTCGTTGATAATGTTAATAGCACTTGTAAAATCCCATCATACACAATGTGGTGCCAATGCATGATACAGCTTTGCTTAGTTACGGGCGAGGTGATGCTGTCTGAAATATCCACAGTATATATAATAATATAAGTAAGCTGTTTTCTGGTTAGATTTATTATTTCTCTAGTATGCAACAAGGCTGGGAACATGGCTTCATTAATTAAATATTGTTATTTCCATACAAACTAATAAGTTTCATTATAATCTGACTTCTGAGTAACAAACATGGAAAATTTCATGTTATACAATTTTCTATACTATTTTATGTAGAAAGAGATAAGTTTGTTTGTTTTGTAAGAGGTAATCTCCAAAACTACTTATCCGATTTTAAAAAGTATTTCATTCATGTTTAGAATGAACTTTCAGGATGAACATAAACTATATTTTATTTTGTTCCTCAAGGTTGAAACTGTGGGTTGAAAGTAGTATTAATTATATAAAACTCAACATTACTAACTTATATGTACCTATATCAGTCCACAGCCGAAACAGAAATCGAAATTTAGAAGATAGGCTATTTTCATAAAAATGTACTAAAAAGGAATTCTTGTAATCAAGCTCTAAAAAGTGCAGCAAGAGATTGAGTTTGTAAAAAAAAGCTAGATAAATACCTACCTAGCTACCTACTTACTGATTAATAGTTTTGGCCAGCGTGAAGATACTTGGACCAGCGCCCTTACCTTTGTGATCATAAAAACGTTTCTATAAAAAAACTCATCACAATTTCGTTACGCTCAAGCCAAAGACACATTTTCCTTAGGGTTTAACCTCGGTAGTAAACTTAATACCCTGTCAAGTATAAATCGTCGAAATCCAATTTAAAATCCTCATTTCGTGGGTGCATCTTCCACGCTTTTGTACGCATTATACACAGTGCTGGATTGAGGACGACGAAAAAACGATTCGGGATTTGTACTTGAGGCTTTTGAAGGCAGCATTCCTGTTTCAATCATCCTACTAATATTGTAAATGTGAAGTTTCGTTAGTGTCTATATTTGTCTGTCTTTATCTCTGTAATGGCTGAATGTAATTCATCATCATTGTATTGTATGTAATATTAATTTTTACCCAAAAAACCCCGAAGGTTGAAAATAAAATCCGAAATTGCATAATCGCGAGACCCAGGTTGATTAAAAAAAAATGATCACGACGGTATTCCCCAGGCCCGGTAGATATCTCCTCAGATCTCTAGTTACCTATATCTTTGAGGATATCTAAACGTCCAAACATATTGGGCACATGCCCACATTTAGTTAGTATTCCGTACGTGACAGGTTGCAAGCCCATCGCCGCTTATAAGAATACTAACTTATGACACACCTTTGGATTGGGTATGCCGGTTTTCTCATGATCCTTCCTTCAAGAGCACTTGGTTGACCGAGCTTTGCTCGGTTTTTTTTGGTAAATTTTGTTTTTTGGAAAATGAATCCTAGCTAGATCGATTTATCGTCCCCGAAACCCCCTACATACGAAATTTCATGAAAATCGCTGGAGCCGTTTCCGAGATTCCGATTATATATATATATATATATATACAAGAATTGCTCGTTTAAAGGTATAAGATTAAAGTAATACCCTAATTGTTGCCAGCCCATTTGAGCATGAGCATATCAAAACGTTTGGCGTTTCGGTCGATTTATGTGATCACTGCCAAGCTAATGTTTTGACCTTCCCAAAAGACTCCTAAGTCTTCCACTATATCCTTGCTATAGACTCGATTATACAAACCTTTGTTATGTGCCATGTTTCATTCGAGGTGTCAAAAATAAGCCCTTTATAAATGCTCAAAGGCGCTTACTTTATATACGTCCGTAATAACCGCTAAGAAACGTTCCGAGAACCCATCGACATTGAGATGGGTCATTTTGTAATAACAATAGCGTGGATGCTGCTAGGGTTGCCACTTGCAAGTGTTAACTTTGGTTGTAAATAAGTTATTGTTGGTGCAACTTAATTAACCCCCAGAAGTCATCATAGCTTGACTATTCTTGTAAAAGCTAATGACTTGAATGATGTCTGAACTTTCATACTTTTATCAAGAACTGATTGCCAAATCTCAAACAAAAATGAGCAAAAATGCGCTAGGAATTTAGATGATTTATTTTTGTGCGTCCGGTAAAATCTTATAAATTATTCTTTCTTCTTCCTGCCCTTTTTCCACGCTATGTGGGGTCTGCACAACACGCTTTCTTCCATTTCCCTCTATCATCCGTCAACTCAGTACTCACACCTTTCTTACTCATATCATCTCTCACACAGTCCATCCATCTTTTCTTTGGTCTACCTCTACCCCTACATCCATCCACATTCATACCTAACACTCTCCTCTGTCACATGACATTCATCCCTCCGCATAAAATGCCCATACCACGCTAACCTATTACTCCTCATCATATTGTATCGTTTGTTTTAATACCTAATTGCCGCGTGTGTTCTTGTATCAAGTAGTTTTAACATATTACATAGTAAAGTTTTAGGTAAAGTTCGAGAAAGCTAAGAGCTATTTCGCGACGCGCCTCATAATTGATTTAAACAGTGTCAGAGTTCATCATTAACGTGTTCTCCGATCCTATGAATATTTAAACGGTCACTAGCGCCATTATTCCACATTGTTTTCATCAAATATTCACATTTTTAGGGTTCCGTAAACAAAGAGCGAGAGATCTGGATGAAATTTGGCACAGACAATATTATAGTCTGGAATAGCACATAGGCTACTTTAATCTCGGAAAAATGTACGGTTTTCGTGGGATAGATTTGTTTTTGTTTTTCAAGGTACCACGTGGGCGAAGCCGTGGGTGGAAGCTAGTACATACATTCTTAGAAACTTTTTGTTTATAATATTAGTAGGATATATAACTGGCAACCCTGAGCTTGCAGCCGTGTCGAGCTTTCTTTTACGTTTTGCTGTGGCGGGATTCGGGGGCCGACACCTCGCGACACCGCGCGCGCCCCAGCCGCTCTATTGTTCCGCGTGGAATCTCGTATCTCTGGAGACGATATTCGTCTACCACTACCATACAACATTTGGAATGCTGTTGTAGACCTGTAGTTGCTGAAAGATATATCTTACTCTTATTCTCTCGTTAAAAAAGAACGCAGTAGTGGTAGCACACCTGCCTCACGATCCGAAGGTCGTGAGTTCAAACCTGGTCGTGCACCAATGAGTTTTTCCATTCGAAAAAATTATTTGCGCAATGCCAGTGCTCTTAAACGGTGAAGAAAAACGTAGTGAGGAAATCGGCATACCCAAGAACAGGATAAGGGCAGGAGAATGATGATGATGTCATGAAAAATAACAACATGCATTGTCACTAGTTACCTCTAAGCACTGCCGAGATTTCAATAAAATCATTTTACATGATAATAAAATGCCTTACAATATGGCATGGCCTGACAATGGGCCTTCCACCCACTTGAGACGTCATTGTTGCATTCAAACAACTCTGAAATACGTCTATGAATCTCACTAGGTTATAAAAACGTCTGCTATTCATAGTTTATGGGTAGGCGTCGAGTTTGTACTGGGGACGTGATGTTGCATAAATTGCAAGTTCTTACAACGAATGGAACAAAACTTACATTTTCCGATATACAAAGAACCGTAACTCTCATATTCTTCTTCTTCTTTTTATCGTGTCGCTAGTTCTTTCGAGCTAGTGTTGTGAACGGACTTGCACTTTATGTCTTTAAACTTAGGTTCTACGATATGCCCGTTTCCTAACGATGTTTTCCTTCACCGTTTGAGACTTCACTGCTGTAATCCTCGGGTTTGGTAGACAACTTTAGGGACTTAGATCTTTGGTATCCCTTTAGACATCGAAAGAGGGTATTCAGCCACGTCTAAACATTATATTTGTACATGCCCAAATTTTTCACAGTAGTCTATAATATTAGTAGGATTATTATTATCATGTTAGGTTTTTTTTCAGAACAGAAGTAACTAGCTGAGTAACTGAAACATGTCGGTAACTTCCATTTGTTCTATAGGACTGGTTTATGTAGCGTGGTCGGAGAGGTATTACAGTAATAACACTCGTCCTGTCTGTGCCATGACGAATTGAAAACTCTCCGTAATACAGTCACGTAGTAAAGAGATTCCCTTGGTACCAGGCAAGCTATCGTAATTCCCCTTTACATGAAACATGAATCCCGACACAGAAGATCGATTGGTAATTCCATTTGTGAGGAAACAAAATTTGTAATATTTTGAATCAATTGGTGGTTTAAAATCCCCGGTTGCGGTGAGTAAGAAAGAACCAGTAGGCACGACAAAGGACAGCCGCAGATGTGCAGCTTAGGGACCACTAATCACGTGATGTTTTTTTTTGTATTTTTTAACCCCCCCTCCCTTTTGGTGATACGTGGTGAGGTTTAAGATTAAAATCACGTGTATTTTTAGTACCTACAAAGAATCTTAAAATTTTTAGAATATTATCAGGTTTTTCGGTTTAGAAATCGCGCGTTTGACGAAAATATAAATACATGTGATATCTTACTACACCCCCCTCCTCCCTTGTGATATTTCGTGATTTTTGCCAACCCCCTCCCCCCTTTCGAGCCTTACGTGTTTAATAGACTGCCTCTTACCACAAATTCTATCTATACTAATATTATAAAGCTGAAGAGTTTGTTTGATTGAACGCGCTAATCTCAGGAACTACTTAATTAAATAAAAACATCTTTTTGTGTTGGATAGTTCATTTATCGAGGAAGGCTATAGGCTTTATAATCACACTGCGACCAATAGGGGCGAAGCATTAATGCAAACTGTTACAAAAACGGGAAAATTGATATCACTTTAAAGCCGCAGACAAAGTTGCGCGCTGGTCAGCTAGCTTTAAAATATTGATCATGTCATTTCTTTTGTGGTCGTTAAATCTGTGGCCTCGGTGGAGCGATTGTATCCCTTCTTCCTTATGAATTCAAAAGAATTTATGGGTCTGTCTGTCATTGATAATATCTAAATACGTTACGAAAATTATCATGATTGCTTAGATTTTGTATAGATATGACTAGAATAAAGTGTGCTAGATATAAAGAGGGTTGTTGAGAGCAATAATTGGCTTTTGCTCTTATATCAAACAAACATTTTTTTAAGAAATTTAAAATTTTAAAAACATTAATATACCAAATAACCTAGTAAGTGCTTAAAAATAATTATGCTATTATTAGTTTCCGCCCAAGGCTTCGCCCGCGTGGTAAACAAAAACAATCTATCCCGTGGAAACCGTAAATTTTTCCGGGATAAAAAAAAGCCTATGTGCTATTCCAAACTAAAATCTAAATTTGTGCCAAAAAAGCCGTGAAAGAGAAACAAACATAAATCTGAAAAACAAGAACATAAGAAGATTAAAAATTCACCAACCATAAACTCGCCAGAGGTGCGACGAACAATTGCTTTCTGGAGTGAAAAGCTTGTAACAAAAAAGCTAAAAAAAGCTTGATATTATTGGATTTTTTGTTTGGCATTTGACACCAAATCAACAAATATCTTTGGCTCCAAGCTCCAACGAAATCAAAACAACTATTATGTGACTCATTTGATGCATGAACGTTTTTAAATCCACCCAAATTATCACCGCCAGTACCTACTGATCTATGCCGTGATCTTTCTAATACACATTTAGATTATACTAGCTGTACCCGCGACTTTGTGCGGGAAACGCGCAAATGTGGTTGACCGTGAGTGAGCGTGATGATTTTATATCCTACTATTCTATAGTTAGGCTAGCATTATGTCAAGTTTCATTAAAATCCATCACGTAGTTTCGACAGTATGCGATTTCAAAAAGACATACAGACACAAAAATAATGAAAAGTTCTGTTTCGGTATCTACATAAATACGTGTATGCTATCTCCAATTAAATTTTCCTAAAAATATTTCATGTACAGATTTTGCTCCGTCACAGTTATGTTATAGTGTAGACTAGCTGTTACCCGCGACTTCGTACGCGTTAGATTTATTTTACGCGTAGCGTCCCGCGCGCGCGATATATCTAGAAATAATAATAAGTATACATTTCTTTTTTTTTGCCAACCAATTTCGATGAAACAAAGCTTATCTTAATAAATTAGTGAAAACTGCATTCTATTTGGTCCGGCCGTTGTGGAGATTGATTATCGTGAACGAACGCACACACAAACAGACATTTTTTCAAAAACTTTTGTTTTAGGTTATGTAGCTAGCATGTCCTCTTTAGGTGGCACTTATTTTTATTTGAAAATATCAAAAGTACAGATACGACTTCTCATTGATTTTATTATAGTATAGATATGTAAGTATAGATAGACTATTTTCACATACTACGTCACACATTCCTGCATGTAATACGCTACGTTTGTTTACAAGTCGCTGACCTGAACAAAATACTCGTATTGTTTTAAGTATAACAGTTTACAATCTAGGGCGTTACCCCTCTAAACAGAGACGTTGATTCAACAATGCCTTCGTTTAGATTACAACTTTGTAACATGTAAGGAACGCTGTCCGCTAAAGCGAGACACGCAACGCGCACATTATTTCTGCCAATTATCGTTATGAGCCCAGTTTACACCAAAGCATAGAGGAGAGGAGACAGGAGATGTGCTGCAAGGCTGGCAGGTTATTACCACCAAAGCGGAGAGAAGAAGTATAGCGGAGAGAGATAATTGATTGGAGATATGAGCTAGCCGAGTGTGAGTGAGCCGCCCGAATAGACACTTCTCCGCTCTGCCGCGCCGCTTGCTTGCTCGCCGCTCAAAATTCTATAAAAATCAGACATCTCTCCTCTCCGCTTGATCCATTCCCAAGGTAGCTGAGAAGAGCTGTGGTAATAACGAAATCTGATTGTTTTATTCAAACACATCTCCTCTCTGCTTTGGCAAAAACCGGGCTTTGACAATGAGCGGTAGCTCTTGCCCCGTCTTCATAACCTTCTAAAATGAAGGTGTGCTAAGATGCTTCAGTGGATAATAGGCTTAAAGCATTCCACGCAAAAGGTGTTTCTGAAATCCATCCATTGCATTCGCATGATTTTCTTTGAATCATCAGCTACTTTTGTTTCATATTTCTATGAGTCATGAAAATATCTGTTTACTCCGTACTCGAACTGTTTGACATTATTACGTTTCTATTGTCATCTATCATACACTAGTGGAAACCCATGATAATTCCAGTGGCCTTACCACAAACTCCTCGGGCAATGTCAAAATTATATAACTTTGATATTTACCATGACATATAAAAATTGTATTAAAGTAGTGTTGCTTCAAGCTTGAAACTTTGACGTTTCTGAAACATGATGGTTTGTAGGAGCTTGTGGTGAGGCCCTGGTCGTTAAGATTCACGGTTTTAAGCCCTAAATTTTGGGAGACTGTCCCACAGTGAATTGCATATTCATATTATATTCTTTTAGATTTAGATTATCAATTATTATGGTAGTTGTATACTCGACAAATCTAAGATCGTTTTAAAATAATTAGTATTTAAAGAACAAAATGAGAGTTGCTTGAAAGACTAAGGAAATACGAATTGAAAACGTTTTAGAGCTACATAAATTGCAGGAATAATTTTATGCAGTGTAGGCGTATCAGACTATCGCAACGAAATAAATAACATCGGAGATCTAGAGATGGCTAGCTTTGGATGCTGTTTTAAGTTAAACCATAGGCGCGTGGCAGTATTTGTAACTGTTAGTGTGAAATATTCTTTAGTTGTTCAATAATACCTCTATACAGTCTGTATTTTAACAAAATACAATACATACTCGTGATAAAAATTGGATAATAAAGGAAAAGTTACTATTAACTTTTTGTAAAGATGGTTTGGGCATGTAGAAAGGATGAAAGTGTGAAACAGGTGCATGAGGAGTGTAGGACAGTTATAAGGGGAAGACCTCGGCATACGTACTTCGATCACAGTGGGGACGTTTTAGAGAAAGGCCAAGTCGAGAGTATCCTTAACCGACGAGCATGTATGAAGAATGTAATGAGAGTGAATGAAGCAAAAGAGGTGTGTAAGGATCTTACCAAGTGAAAATCCGTGGACTCAGACTACTCCATCGGGAAACAGGCATGATTTTATGTATGTATGAATTCGTGTTACTTTATTGGTGTCAATTTACTAACTAAATTACCAACTTTATTGTTTGTATCTACCATACCAACATTTAAAAGATTACCAAATCAATCTTAATTCAGATTTTAGTTAAGTGGAGATTTTTCTCTAACAAAGACGCCCACAGTAATCAACTCTAGGTGTAAGCAGGCAGAGGGACTTATGAAATCTAAAGTTACCAAGTTTCAACACAAAACAAATATTTAAAAAAGAGATTTTATACTAGGCACTCTGATTCTCTCTCAGTCAGAGAGAATCTGAGGATCTTTAACCAAACAGTATCTATTTATTTTAAACAAACGAGAAACCAGACAGATAGTAATTCAAATTATCTTTTTACAACCGCCATATTGGATTTTATACTCTTGTAATATGGACAAATTTAGCAACACCTCATTTATCTAAATCTGTCCAGCCGTCTGGGCTGCAGTGACAGCCAAAGGAACTCGCAACTACATACACACAAAAAAAAGACTACTTCTTCTCAAACGGGTAAAAAAAACACACCAAAGGACGGTCATCTTACGGTCGATTTCTGTATTCTATCTATCTGTGGCTTTTGGATTTTGGATAGGTATTTGACATTAATCCTATCCAAAAACCACATATAGATAGAATAAAGAAACCGGCCGTAAATCTCCTGGTATGCGGCGACTTCATGGGCAATGCAGTGTAGCCCAAGTCTTACATAACGTTACGAATCGTAAATCTCAGTCTCACTCGAGGATGCTAAGATCACGGAGATGGGACCGATAATCCTGTTATTTATTCGTCCTGCCTACACCCCTAATTAAACCCGAGCTTAACTCCAAAACCTTTAATGCTGACATATTTGGTACTATTTATTTAATTCAGAAATGTTAAGCTACTTTAAAGACCCCTTTATGTCTAAGCTTTAGTGGAGTGTATTTATAGAATCCTTGTATGCCTATCATCATCATCATCATCTTCCTGCCCTTTTAATACATTATGTGTGGTCGGCACAACATGCGATCTTCTTCCATTTACCTTGATCATTTGTCATCTCAGTTTTCTTTTCACTCCTTTCTAACCCATGTCATCTTTTGCACAGTCCATCCATCGTTTCCGTGTATGCCCATGCTCGGTATAAAATATTGCGCATTTCATGACATCTAAAAGATTTTTAAACCGTCTACCCTCATTCACGATCGCGGAAACCTTTTTCCGTTTGGATCTTCTACATTATTTCTCAGTATCTTCCAGCTAGATCACTGGGGTAAAACTATATTGTAAAGTCAAGGCGCAAACTTTGCTTTACTCGATTTGTGTTTGCGGTCGTGGATCCTCACTCTAGCCCGCAATTTGTTCGTACGTGCAAAGGAATAGCATCCTTAATTGCTACGTGTGGCGGACCATCCACCATTTTATTTACGTGGCAATCCGGCGTCGCTCTCACATCGAATTTGCTTTTCGGAAGTGGTCAATTTGTCAGTCGAGCATGTTTAATGAGCTTTGATTACCCGGTTATTTCCCAGCACTTTATCTGGACTCCATTTAGATCGTGAACTTTTTCTCGTTGTAGCTTTATCAAGTCGCCATGTATAGAACGACCTTTTCCTCAGTTTTTCCATGTTCGTGCGTTTTAAATCTTGATAATCGTCGCCTATTAGGGTCGCGAGGTGTTCCCTGCGAGGGAGTTATGCGTGCTCGTATAAGGGTATAGAATGGGTGCCGCGAATCTGGCTCGGATTGACTCTCAATGGCGAATGTCGGAGGTAAGCATGGCACGCCGACGTGGTTAACTTGAAGATACACGTTGTTTTTTGTTCGTGCGTTGCGAACGAAATTACCGGTCGTTCGTTCGGCGCCGCGCGGCCGCTCCGACTTCTCTTTTTAACGTGGTGCGCGTCCAATTTTATTATTTTTATTTAACACCTGCGCCCCATAATCTGTATTCAACGATCTCCCGAACGCTTAACTCTTTTTGGGCGTGTTGTGTGTCGGGTGCGCCCGATTTATAGCGTTCGTGTTTTGTCCGACGAAAAGTGTCGTTTAATTTCCATGTCGCACCATTGAAGATCGATTATGTTCGCCCTTGATTGCGTTCTCACAGGCTGCGTCCGTGGTCGAACCTCTGCCGTTCTATTTTAAATGTAAACAATCAAAACGCAAGGTTGTATCCTTAATTTCGATAAAAGTATATCATTGTCGAGCCTTTATTTGGGTTTCATAGATTTGTAGTATAATTGTAGAGAACTAAACGCTAATGGCTACCGACATGCGTACTGGAGGCTGCGCCGGCGCCGCCTAAACCCTATTATTATATAAATGCACCGGAGTGTACCTGCCAAGTTAGTCCCCTGCTCTATAATTCTTACATTGATTCAACGAAACTGGCATCATATCAGTTAAAAGAACTTACCGAATCAAATTCTTGATAATTTTTTTTATCATGTTCTACCTATTAAAGTTTCTGAGAAAATGATAGCGATAGTTCGTTATGAACTAATTGAAAAGAATGGCGCCATTGTGTTATCGCAGAAGAGACCTTACTTCCCGACATTGTTACTAGTTAATTTTACAATAATAATAATTTTAAATTCAGTAAATTGACATTTTAGGTGAATCATTTTTGATTTTTTTTTACATCTATTTTAATTAAGAAAGTAAACCGTCACATAATAATGAATTCAGAAACACGTTATTTCTTACATCATTGCTTTACTAGTGATCACTTTTGTGTAATTGCAATTTGGTGCTGGACATCAAAAGTTTTGAAGTATTCGCTTCAAGTATTGGCATAGCGTAAGCAACAGTTCCTCTTGGTATGCTATCCGACCCGACCTCATAGTGTATTCAGATTATAAAACGAAATCCCAAGTTGAAAAAATGCGGCATCGTGGCGCCACTACGGACCTTTCAAATATTCCACAAAAAATACCTCGCAACTCTTATTTTAAGATCCTTAAGCTATAGAATCGTTTGAGCGCAGGTTTTCTATAATTTTGTTACCGATAAATCATATTCGCATCCATTGTGCCCAGAAACGTGTGTTTTTACACTTGGAAATATAACATCGGCTAATGGATTAAATATAGAAGTTATTCGTTTGAGAAATGGCTGTTGGTCTGGCAAGCCGACCAATTATCATCGCGAATTTAATCATTATTTTTTGGATTAACCTTTTTAAACAATGAAATACGCTTAATGCTACAAAGTGTTTAATTTGTTACAGTCGAAGAACGATGATGATGATTTTAGAAACGAACTACAAAAACTATAGACAATTTCTAGCATTCATCTTCCAATCTTTTAACTTTAGCTTGAGACGAAAAATACTCCTAAACTTTAGATCTGGTTTCTTAAAACATTTATAAATCTTTATAATCATATTAAAATTGTCTATTTTAGAATTTTACACGTAATCCAACTAATATTATAAATGCGAAAGTTAGCATTAATGGATGTTTGTTACTCAATCATGCTGAAACGGCTACACGGATCTGGATGAAATTTGGCACAGAGAGAGATTGTAGTGTGGAATAGCACATAAGCTTTAATTTAACAAGGTACCCCGTGTGAAGCCGTTGGCGGAAGCTAGTTAATAATAAATTAGACATGCAAAAAATTAGCTTTACACCGATGGATTTATCGATTCTTGTTTCTATAAAAGGCTCCAAAGTGCAGGTTAGCTGCCAATGCAATTCTGTCAATCATCCCGTTTTTGTCACCACGTATGGCACCTAGCACTCTCCTTAACTGTACGTTGTATTCGCCTTATTTATTAATATTGATTAATAATTACGTTTCAAATATTACGACTGTCTGAATTACCCCACCTTAACGAGAGTTTTATTGCTGCTACTCGTCTAGTAGAAGAATTAATTGGTTTTCTACATCTGCTAGTATAAGTTAGATCATATTTATCAGCTTATAGTATCAGATATTTTTGAAATTTAATTTAGCTAAACAGTATTTTTTAACTTGCTCTCTATTATTATTAAATTTATTTAATTTCAACGCTTTCAGCCCGGAAATGTCGTCGTTAATAGGAATTTAAGATGCCATTGCCCTAAACGTTTGGAACGATGTTAATTCGATTTTGTTCTAATCTAAAACAGTTTTTAAAAGCGAATTTTAAATTCAAATGTTTACGCATAATGTCCATTGATGGCTCGGAACGGGTTTATCTGTTATCTGCACCGGAAATAAACAGTTAAGTTCACTGTTAAAATAATCTTAATCGTTGAAAGTTTCTCTGCTTTCTTTGTTTCGAACTTTGATACCTATTTTAGTTATGGAGGTATCTGAACCTGTATCGGATTGAAAACGATCGTTCGAGTTTTTTGTGTAGTGATTTAATTTCGTTTATTATCTGGCTCTGGCTCGTCTCGAGTGCTATTGTCCGCGTGCACGACTCATGATTGACGTATCGGTTGCTTCGTTAAGCCTCTCTTCAAAAGGACGAGATTTGTACCGAGATGGTCTCCCATCTCGTAAAGAATACCATCTCATCTCATTTTACGACGTGTGATATTTCTTGTGGTGGGCCTGCAATGATTTTCTAAAGTTCTTTATAACTCGCGAGTTGATGGCTCGACTGCGGTATTGAAAGCGATACTTCTAGTTTTTTTCTCTTGATATTATCCGTTGATGTCTTTTGATCCTTTTAACGTTTTATAGCATGTCACTGTCGGACCATCTTAAATGACTTTTATGGAACCTACCTTTTATTTTTTGCCACGATATTAAAGCTGCTTTCTTTATTCGTTATCTTAAAAGCTTAAGAGATTATATATTAAAATGATCTTGGGTCATTATTTTCATTGCGATTTGACTTTAACATTCCAAAATATCTCTAGGCTTGTTTTTGTTAACCATAAAACTATATTTACATGGAGAAGGGGTATCTGTGAAGTTTGTTGAAGTTTACAGTTTACAGCTAAATGTTTTATTAAGCATCAAGCAATGATATAATGTCAGTCAGTTTGATTGACGGCAGGCGCCATACATTGGCCATACATATAAAGGTTGTCTGACACGACGCCAGTTAATGTGGCCAGCGACTGACTTTTAAGTTCGTTATTTCACTCGCCTTGGTGTGAAGTGAAACACTCGCATATCGAAAACACTGTGAATAGAAAGTACCGAGAGGTAAAATTATCGGGAAACTGATGTTAAATTTTCTCGCGTACTGGTCTCGTCTGAAGTTGCCTTACTTTTCATAGAATTAGCATGGTACATGTCTCGCATACTTTTCAAATGTACTGTTTGTTTTATGAATATTTATAAAATCTATTTCCACACCTCTCCGTATTTGCAAAGCCAAGATAATCACATACAAAGTATTGTAAAACGATAAAGATGTAGCTGCTTATCCAGAGTTTATGAGTCAATAAATCAAGATTTGTATTGGTTTAGTTTAATTGAACAGCAGAATTACAAACTCTCCAGTTGTCTTTCGTAGACTGCGTAGGCGAAGATTTAAAAAACAAGCCTATACGAAAAAAGTTAAAATGTCAATTGGCTACGGTGAAATAAATGGTTTCCGTCGCGTCTCGGGCCTCTGAGGCGTCTTACAAAAAGACTCATTAACAAAATCCAACTCCGGGTCTAATCCTTTCGTTAGACCTCTATTGTGATCGTTCATGGCACGACCCGATGCGTAGGCGTCATTTTTTTGGATTTGAAACATGGGTCTTTACGTAATAAACCTTAGACCTTCACGCCAGCTCAGTCCTCTAGCGGAGCAGTACAAGATAAGGTAAAATAGGTTACACGCAAACTATAAAAATAAAATAAAAAAAATAAAAATAGCCTTTATTTCCCTCATAATGATTAAGGTAATATTTAAATAGCATGCAAATTATAACAATTTTTCTATCATATTATTTCATTTTTGGATTCCAATGTATATATTTATCATTTAATTTAATTCCACATCATTCATTAGTTCCATTTTCATTCTTAGATTTTCAGTGTATTTCTTCAATGTATATGTATTTATCTAATTATTTCATCTTAAGTTCCTTTATTTTTTCATTCAGTTTATATATTAAATTATTATTCATTAGCATTACTTACTAAATTGTATAGTTATTTTTGTAATTATGTATGATAGAATAAGATTAAACATTTTGTGTGTTATTTATTTCGAGGGCTATCCATTGCTGGATAAAGGCCTCCTCCATCTCTTGCCAGTTGGTTCTGTTTTGCGCTGCGCGTACCCAATGTTTCCCTGCTATGGCAACAATGTCATCTGTCCAGCGGCGGACAGGCCGACCGCGTTCTCTTTTTCCATCACGGGGCCACCAATGTAGTATTCTTTCACTCCATCTATTGTCATTTAGTCTCGCTGTGTGACCTGCCCATTTCCATTTTAACCTTGCTGCCATGCGTCCTGCATGTCCATCATGCTTCGTTCTATTGCTCTTTGGAAAGATCTAAGCTTGATTTTATTTTCCATTGTCAGTGCCCATGTTTGGCAGCCATACAGCAGGGTTGGTAAAACAGTAGAGTCCGCTAGTTTCTTCTTAATACTAATGGCGAAACTACCTTTAAATATTTCTTTTAGTGACCAGTATTTTTTCCATGCAAGCGCCGTTCTTCGTTCTATCTCTTTTTTAGTTCTGTCTGTAAAGCATATATTCTGGCCTAGGTAGATGTAGTTTTCAACGTATTCCAGTACTTGTTTGTTAACGTAGAGTGGTATTGGTAGACCGTTTGTCATTGCTTTTGTCTTTTCGCAGTTCATTTTTAATCCACATTTCTGGCTTTCTTCATCTAAACTAGATATCATTTCCTGTAATTGTGTATGGCTCTCAGATATTAGAATTATATCATCGGCAAATCTTAAATTTGACAAGTATTCCCCGTTTATATTGATGCCGTAGTGGTCCCAGTTGAGTTTTTTAAATATGTTTTCTAGTAGAGCTATAAATGCACGCAAACTATACATTGAAATTATTCATTAACATTTTAAATCCTAAAGATAGTCGTGTAATCTATCCATTCATACCATAACTCTGTTCTACAAATCGTTCAGTTCCTCAAACTCGCCAATTAAGACAAATGCTAGCTCTAATCAAAGCGTGACACGCATAGCATCGAATTCAGCCATTGTTATTGTTCATATCAATGATGTCACAGTTACATGTTGACTTACTAATGGTTAGGCCACAACGGAGGCGTTTAGGCGGCCTATTTTCTCCGTCACTAGAGTTATCCACTGACTTATACAACCTTACAGCTCCACAGTTATGGCGCATTTGTCAACTGAAGTTGTAACTATAAATTAAAAATGTTGTCGGTGAAATTGCTTTCCGATCCGTTTCTAGTCTCAGATTTATATTCTTAATAGCATCAGATTGTTTTATTGTAATAGTAATTGATAAGCTGTCTTTTACTACTTAATTTACAGCATAGCCCCTACCGAGTTGAAGGTAAACGAACCTAATTACACTTTTACGATTCCAACTTACAATAACTCAAATGAGTGTAACCACTTTATAACCTCTTAAGTCAATTCAACTAACATTCCAGTGTTGATCGAATTACGCTCGTTTCCATCTTGCCAGATTCATTTAATAAGATACTTATATAAAACTAGCTATAATATAAAGCTTAATTTAAAGGTCCGATGTGGCGGCGTCTTCAAAAGAGGTCTTATCTTTAGTTGACAGCTAACAAAATCCTTTTAATTAGCTCGAATGGGACCCGCTTCGAAGTGTCGCCCTCTCACTCCCACGCCATCCTCGCACCCATATTAAGATACTTGTCTTATTCAATTGCAATTTATACCTTTATAAAATATACCTTCGCTTCCATCACAGTTTTTAGACCTGTGGTATTTATTATCATATGTTTGCTGTAGCTATTTGAGCTAACGCTGTTTTCATAATAACATAATTTAAGTAGCATGCAAAATAACTTATTAGTATAACTGATATTTCAGTAATTGCAAGATTTTATGGGTGAACAAGTTGCTGTCAAATTTAAAATACATTAATTGGGGAATAAATTGTGGATATTTTCTAGAAAACGTTCAGAGATGTAGTTACAACAAGCTCGTAGGTAGTCGAACAGTTGGTTCTAGTCTTTTCTATCGTAAAGCTGGCGCTATGGCTCGTCTGTAAATTATATATTTTTGGATTTAGCTGAAGCCTACCCGCATCCGTCGGACCGAAATACACGACTCAACTGAATTCCACGACGTCTACGTGGGTGAACGAACCCGTCAAATACTGCTTAATGATAACATTAGCTACAGATCTCGTGACAAATTGCGCTCTGACATTGGATTGTGACTAGTTTATTTAGGCCGGAGAGCGGTCAATTACTGTGTCAGCAAGATTGGCGACTAAACTCATACGAACTCACCTTATTATGTCAAAATTCATCTGAGACATTCAACGCGTAGCTTACTAGTCCAACTGGTAAAAGTGAAAATATTTTATTCAATAAAATCACAGGGGTCATTTTGAATCGTCTTACATACTACTTGGTGAGTCTAGGTGCCAATTCCAGTCCTATCCTCAGTCCGAGAAAAACTGACAAGAAACTCGGGATCTAGTGCTTTTTTTGTATCCTTGTTAATTTTGTTAGGGATACCTAGCAGAGTTGGAGCTAATTCGTCCAAACCTTTTTTGTCATCTAAGTACTCTAATATTTTATAATAAGCTTTTCGTATATGAAGGTAAAAGGTATTCGTATAAGAAGTATTACTAACTTTGGGTTCATTAAACAGTAAATTGTTCTCAAAAGATTTGCGACGATAAATAGATTAAAATTCAAAATCTATTTCATCGTCTGCCTGCATAGATGCTCATCACGTATGTTTACTACATTCGAAGTGGCTGTGTGCCGTACCAATTACCGTTCGGCTACGATGATCTACCATCAGCATCATCGCGATGGCATCACCTTTATTTACGTCTCTCGTATTTACAGAACCCGCGTTAACGATTCGATGAACATGGTCCGATTAACTCCAACGTCCTCAAATTCCGTCTGATGCAGTGTCATTTATTACATCCATTTGAATCCTCCGTTTCTTAAACATGTCGAAGGAGACAATTTATTGGTGCATTACGTTACTTCGGTCATCTCGGTCGAATAAATTGGGTCTGGTATCAAGATGGTCATTGTTGTGTGGTGTGAAGTCCCGTGGTGCCCAATTATTCTACCGGCGGTGGTCGGCGGGCAGGCGCCGCGCCCCCTATCGCGGCTCGCCATCGATTACACTAACCGGTTCGTTTTTCGTTTATGGGTCGGATGAACTTGATATTCCACTCTGGACTAACTCATACAGAATTCTTAATCTGGATTTCTTGTTGTTTTTTCTATTATTTCTCTTTATGTTACAAATTGTCACTTATAGAATTCATTTTTCATCGTTCAGCTTTCTCGATATCTTTTTACTACAGTTCTTGCTTACTGGTTTGTGACGCTTCGATGCAGTAGATACCAATTAGTCATTTGATGAAATGTGCTGGTTTGTTTTTCCAAGAAAGACATGATGAAAGTATTTGCTTTCTTGCCCTCGAATATTTTCTCATCAATTACTAGCCACGTCAAGTTTCTAGTATTTATTATTTTCATTCAACAAGGTTTTTCCACGTGTGGCTTGTAGATACGCAAGTACTCCTTATTCATGTCTGTTTAACTGACGCCAATGCCTTATTTAAACGAACTAGTGTAGTAGCAGAATACTAACAATAGATGCATAATGATGCATTTTTAAACAAGCTTTGTGATCTATTTTAATTAATGCCCATAATCGGAGTCGTTTCGAGTCGGCATTCTATTCGCAAATTACACCGTTTACTGTCTTTACTAAGGATATAATTTGTCTGAAGTCGCAATTACAACCGCTAAGCGACTCGAAACATTCTCTTTATGAGGTGCCCAGGCACAACTGGTTTCGCATTTGCTCGCGCGTCACGTAAATATTATCATCTAGCTAACAGTTTCCTCCGAGTGCAAAAAAGTTTATCGCATGCATCATACGACATCACGACTTTGAAGGATTCCGTGACTCCAACTTGGAGTTTCATTTAAAAGTAGTCATTACACTACAGAAGTAGCAATTTGGTTCTCACATGACCCCCTTGTGCCGACCGTGAGATAATCGCAAACGGTAGTGGCCAAGCACGTACTAGCTCCCTTATTAGGCAAGTAAGATATTTTTCTGACGCCGTCTGCTTCAGGCCAGTTGGCTCGCATGGGATTGAGCGCATGCATTACATTACTGTACACCGTTGCATGCACATTGATTTGCTTCTGACGTTTTGAACTTTATGATCTTGCTTCTCTGGATCTAGTCCTAATACGAATATTACCTGTATTTTTCCAATGGTTGTCATAAAATTATTGTTTTTTAACCACTCCACTGTCGACCACTAGAGCTCAAGGAACTTTTAATCACATTAATATTAAAAATTCGGATGTTTGTATGTTTGTTATTCCATCAAATCGTAACAAACAACTGAACAGATTTATATGAAAATTATGAAAAACGATTCTGGATCAAAACATATGGTAGTTTTTATGCCCAAAAACAACTTTTATGAGAATGAAATGAGGCGTTTGTGTAAAAATAATACGCGAACGAAGTCGCGGGAAATTCCAGCAGATTGATATAAATTTTTATTGTCAACGTAATCTCTAGCAGGCCTAGAATCTTATTTATTTTTATCGTCATCGGAATAATTTCATTTAGCTCGTAAAATTTATATAGTTTTATATCTATCCACATTAAGTTTGTGAAGGTTAGGCTTCGTCCTTTCGCCGTTTTTAATGGTTTTTGTCAGGATTATTGTCCGTAAAACCCTCATCTCGTATGCCATTAAAGTCAAGCTCGGGTGTTGCAGTGAAATATGATAATTTTCCTCACTTGTTCGCTGGGAACAAAACGGTCCGGTGGCGCCAGCGGTCCTGCCCACCATCATCATTTGAACGACCAGTTTTTATTTTGCTCACTCCATCCAATACGGACCGCGCAGTCATTAAACTACAGATTTGCAAGTTCGCGATCGGACTCGCTACTTGTTATGATTCTTACCTTAGTATTTCCGACCCGCGTACCCTTTGCATGCTTTGCGAAATCTAGACAAGACAATAACTTCCAAATACTGTTCTTACTAATAGAATCGGTATTGTGAACAAAGGGGCTATGTGCAACTCGGCGTGTTTGTTATATTCGTTTGTGCAAGTTTCCAAGACCGAGGCGGTCTTTTCAAAGGGATAACGAGAGTATTATAACTTCTAATAAAGTTAGGACGGAAGCATCATATCTTGGAAGCAGGTCTCCTGATGGAAACTCGTGCCCTTATGAATTATCCAAACGTCTCGCGCATGCGTCTTAGCGGCGCCGCATCGCGCCTTACGCTAGCGCACGCTTAGGGCAAAGTAAATAACATTGCTATCGTAAAATACGCGTAACGTTACATAGCGAAATTAGCGAACAATTCCAAAGGATGGCTTTTTGAATTCGAAATGTTTAAAATTTACGCCCAGCGCTATAAAATCCTTACGCCTCACTGGTTCGAAAGTACTGACATGTTATGAAGTAGTTGAGAGACGATTCAAAGTGGTTGTATCAGTCTTTGTCTTGCGCCGAGTCAGAACAGTAAACATTGATAGAGATAAACGAACGCATATTATGTTTGTTTCCTTTGTGTAAATCTTGTCTGTCATAAAGTTACAATAGTTGGTTTATGTCTATTTATAATGGGATGACACGTGTTGGACTGTTTGTTGTGACTGACCATTCGAAGTCTAATTTAGTGAATTGTTAGTTAGTAGAAAACACAGACTCTAACAGTTGTATTGAAAATTCCCGTAGATCTTTTAATGAATCGTATAAATAAATTGTAGTTACTAATTAAGCAAAAATATTTTTCTTTTAATTTCACTAATATAACGTATTAAAAGATTAATGAAAGATGTTTCCTTCCAATTAATTACAACTACCCTGATTGCCTAAACCTATCAAAAGCTCTTCACCCATTAACCTTTTGACACAGAAATGCGAAATGCCAACGTGTGTTCTTTCTTACGCATTGATTTCTTAATAATTCATGGGCAACTTATATGCTGGTCGCGCCTTCGCGAGATTTAAAAGTTTATTGTTCTTCGAAATACCAAGACTTGTTTTTGAATAGGCAACCAAAATGTCTATATGCAGCGCTACCCACATAAAGCTTCAATCTCTCTTTAATTTCTTTTGAGATTTTGACGATAGTCACCGAGCATGGTTAGCAAGTTCTATATGCCATGAAAAAGCAGCATTTTTATAGCTTTATCCAAACCTGTATTAACTAGCAACGTTCGTATGTTGATGTAATGTATGTACGTGATTGGCTAGTGACCCTGCCTTGTCGCCTTTCAATCCTGAGATCGTAGTTTCAGATCCAAATTGACTTATAATAATTTTATTTTTTAGAAATACCATGCATGCTATTTCATGGTTTCACAAATTTCGTCCAAATTTATCGCCTTAAAAGGTTAATTTATAATTTTACTGATGTTTATTACTGGCTCCGTATCTAAAATAATAACATTGGTCCGTTCGCTATTGGTTTTAATAAAATATGTGTAAGTATTATAATGGCAACATATTATTTTTATGTGTTTACATGATAAATAATAATCAAAGGAAGCTGATTTGGTTCGTTTATTTTAACGTTGGCTGAGTCTGTGTCGCTTAGAAATAGATTGACCTGTTTTCGGTAGACAAACGAACTCTCGTGTCGTTGATTCAGAACATATTTTTGTCTCTTCCATTGACCGGTTCAATTTCTCTTTGATTGCTATCGCTAATTTATAAAACTAAGATAATTATTTCCTTCAAATTAGTAATGTATTCATAATTAATGATTTGATGGAAGTCTTGCTCATTTCCATGTAAATTTTTATTGATCGCTGATCTCATATTAATTTGTTTTACGACCAGCAACTTCTTCATCAGGTGCTAATTGATGAGTGAAATCTAGTTCGACAATATATCATACTAAATCATCTATTAAAGCTTCCCGATACGATTTTAAACCCACGTTTACTCGAAAATTTATCAATTTAATAGCTGTTTATATGCCATTCCCTTTTCTCGATGTTCTATGCACCTTAAAATTGATATGTCAAAGTCTATTATTGGGTACTACCGAATGCAATTCACATGTCGATATTACCCTAGAAGTAGCATCATGCGTGTTGGGCTCAGGCGTAACAATTAACAGAATATACGCCAATTACAGTTGAAATCGGGAGGCGTCGCTCGCCTCTTGCTAATTAATTATAATGTACACTGGCTCATGAACGGCCCGCTATAACCTTCTATGTAGAATACATAATCACTTTGCCTGAGGAGCAAGCAACGCTCAGTGATTTATCGCCAAGGATTCTTTTCTGGTGGTCATCATTGGCGTCTGTCAAATTGGCGGTACCTAGCATGTTATGCATTCAATTTTTATTTGCTGTTCTTCTGTAATCTATGACTTAAACCTCAGTAAGTACTCTGATTTTAGTTTTTATAATCGGCAATGTATAGCTTGTTTTAAGTTTTAAAATATCTGTATGTCGTTATTATATCTACATCTTTTAGAACTCTTGTTATAAATAAAAAGCAATTTGTTTAATTTGAGAACTGTGGTTGAAATTTAAATTGTAGTTGTCTTTTTTTGTTAGAGACAATTTTTTCGTCTCCACTGGCCAGTTTGTCAGAAAATCTGTCAGATTATATGGAACTGCACGCGAGACTGAATTATAAGTTGTGGTTCGTGCCAGTACCTTCGCGTGGTGATTACCGATTGGCCATGGGACAGATAGAACGAAACGATAACAGGCGTTGCTCCCGCCGCCTGTAGGCGTACAATTGCTCTGATTTAACATTTCGTAGGATACTAGAAATATAAAAGATACTAATTAAATATCCACAACTTCAGAGTTATAATAACATTTATCTTCCTATATAAAATTCAAATTTAATTATTCTTATTCAATAAGATTACAAGGTTCGTTTTGAAAACGTCTTACTTGTTATGTGAAATTAAGAGCCAATTCCAGCCTAACCCCAGTTCGAGAAGAACAATAACAATAACAAAACTCCCGTTTTGATTTCAACTTTAACAGAGTAAAGACTCTGAAACTTACGCCAAAAGAGCCTCTTTCAAGGTGTAGAAAGTCCACATTTTCTGGTTAAAAGTTTTTAGCACGCGTGCTGAGTGCGCTATAAACTCGAAAATCTATGTTAGAAATGAAATTGCTATGAAACGAACAAGTACTGCGGTTACGATATTTGTATTCATATAGCTCAACGATTGTCCAGAAATTTATGAAACAGGCGTTACTAGTCAACTGGTAAAACCGTAACCTTTCATGGAGACTATTTCAATATTTATTGTTTGCTAACTCTTCATGCGGCCGTATAAAATAACTCCATTTTAAATTCCATAAATTATTTACATACAATTTTATATTCTTGAATCTGCCTTACATGCCATACACAACGGTATCATCTCCTTAGAAATTAAAACCGTTTGATTAATTAAATAGTTTTAGTTGGAAAGACGATTCCAATTTTTTTACACTTCAGATTTAAAGACAAAATGTCGTTAAAGCGCAAACGCAGGTGTGTAAGTGTAACAAGGGTAAACAAAATAATCTAGATGTTTAATGGTGGCAAACAACTGAAATACATAGATAGGTTCACAACAATTTATAGTGTTGTATCGTGTGTTTAAATCACTTGCGCATAAAAGGTATCAGATGATAGCACGACTCATGATCAAAGGGGGTCGCATCGCTAGCTGTTGTAAGTCAGCCATTTATGATGTACTCCTCGCTTAGTGCATTGTCTCTATGTTTACGCTTGCTCTCATTATACTTTACAACTCCTTTGATACCGACAGATGATTGCTTACTTAATGTCACGGTTACTTTCTTTTCATCTGGTCCGCTTCATGTCTTGAGAGTATTAACCTTCTTATATATTCACATTCAATCAATCGTTAACCACAGTCTTATCTGATTTATTGATCGCCAGCTTCCTTTCGTCATTTGATGTGTGAACGAGAGCAATTTAGGATGTGAAAGAAGACTTTGATGTATTTCTCCCGCGTATGTGGACCGAACTAATCGAAGTACGGTCACGTATGAGTCACCGTGGGAAACTAGATCTGTACAATGCGAGATATAATCGATACACCACCTGAATGACATATCGAATCGTGTAACTCTATATCGTGCGTGACCCATTCGGACACGCTGTGTTTTGAAATCGACACTAGGCTTGACTGCATCCACTATCCAGCTCCGGACGCGTTCCGCCGGAAGCGACGGTTTACCTATCATGTTATACTTGGCATCTCGATTGATAAGTTTCCGGTTATTCTCTGTTCCAGTTCAAACTTCAAACTTGCAGGTCTGTTTAGTATTTAAACTGTTTACACAGATAACACAACTAGCTTTAGGTTAGGTATTATTAGTATCGTCTTTGAGTTCTCTCGACTAAAGTTTATTTTGGATTCTTGTTAAAATAACAACTTCAAGCAACACGAATTCCTGTCACATTCTTAGATGTTATCACACCCTGTAAGATTTTAATCAGAAAGTAAATACTTGCTAGTATGAAAATCAGATGTTGATTTTACTATGACGTTATCGTTTTGCTTGGCCTACATCTTGCTTCGGAGACAAACAAAATCAATTCTGCTAGCTCCTGCCTGACAGATGTAAACTGATCGCAAGTTGCGTTCTTAGAAAAATGATCTCGGCTCACAGCTCGGATTTGTACATCAATCAAATCAGTGGTGTCAGGCGAACTGCCGGGGCTATGTCAATGTCTTCAAAATTGACGTTCGCTGTTGACAGATGGTGAGACCAACCGACCGACGCGACGGTCACATACATATATTTATAACTATCTGGCTCTCGCGCAACTTTGTCTGCACGTTTTAAGTAATATATTATTTCCCGTTTTTGCAACATTTTTTATTGATGCTCCGCTCCTACTAGTCGTAACGTGATGTTATATAGCCTATAGTCTTCATCGATAAATTGACTATACAACACAATAATAATATTTCAATTCGAACTAGTAGTTCCTGAGATAAGCGCGCTCAACCAAACAAACTCTTCAGCTTTATAATATTAGTATAGATCACATATTTTTATGTAAATAGTTTAATAGATTGCCTATACTCTTTATTTGTGTCACTGATGTAGTTTTTGTCTCATGTCACACGATTCAGTTTCTGTTGTCCGAATCGAATTCACCGCCTTTCCATCTTTCAGCTATTTATTAGCTAGATGTATTCTTAATGAAAAAATAATACTACGAATAGCCACTGCGCTTGCAGACTTCAGCTGTACTAATGAGTAATGGTGTTTCCTTATCGCCTAACTCCAATATCCAACTGCTACCGTTCCACATTCTTGAGCGATAGCGTTTACCACTAGCGCAGGCTCGAATACTACAATTACCCCAATTTGTTTATGGGCCTTAATGGCGTTGCCGACTCTTAAACCAAATTGATTACTACTAAGTCCACTAACTGTTTACCGTTTTTCATAAGTAATTGCTGGTCCGAAACTTACGTAATTTTATGTTTTATCACGCCCTCTTTTGAATTTCTTTTCATGCTTGTGTGTGAAAGAGGATATGGGTAAGAAAGAAGTGAACAAGGAAATCACGACTGATAGAGGAGAGAAAAGATTTTATTGTGCTGACCCAACATGAAGTGGGATAAGGGCAGGGAGATGATGATGATGATGATTGTAGCAAAGACGCTAAGGCTGTTGACTCCTTTAACCGACAACCGTTATTCCATCCATGTACAGTAGTATCAAATAAAGGTGGTCATCACATCAGTCGTTGCATGTTTTGAGTAGAATCTCTTCTACATGACGATCAATATAGATATTAAATGCTAGAACATGAAGCTATATTCGCCAATAACTGAAATGTCTAGCAGTTGGAAATACTCATTAAATTCAACGTAATGTTAATGACTGGTATTTCTATTTGTACATGTCGTAAAATGTGTTTAAATACTCAATATAAATACCTTATGCGACACATAAGTTTTAAAGCAATTTAGTTCCAAAACATTTTTGTTAAGCCATGGACGGCTAACTTCAGGGCTATCGTGTTAATTCTCGTTACGTTACGTATCCATGTAATTTTCACTGATTTTAATTTAGATCGAAGATTTGAACTTTGGTTTACAAATGAACATAGCTTCCCTTTAGTTCCCAAGTCCGCGCAGTAACGACTACCAATTTAAATTGTTCAATTGAGTTTGTCTCCAATGATGATGATGGATGCACCCACCGCGCTCCCGGCTGCGTCTCGATCGGCTTCCTGCTATCATTCAATTACAACTGCCATAGAATTGAAATTAAACAGAAGCATCATATTACACCCAGCCCTCGTATAAAGATAGCTAGTATTACTAGTAGTTCGCCCCGAACTGAGATCTCGCGTGCGATTTCCACAATCCTCATTTGTATTCACGCACTGAAGTTTTTGGATACACTTTAATATTGGATACACTTTAATACTATCATTCTGATGAAATCCCAATGTTGCTATTAAAAATAACCTTTATTGCGATGGGATAAATATTGGGAATGTTAGATATTCAGCTCTTGTCTTCGTGTACGGTACTGTAATATCCAATACTCGTGAAAACTTGATCACACTTTTAAGCATAGTATACTGGTTTCTTCACTGTCACGCTTTTTTCCTCTACGCTGTTCTATACATTTTTGTAACTAACTATATTAAAAGTTTACATCATGGTATTTCTATCCTTAACATCTCTATGTACCACTAGTCCATAACTTCTTGTCCATTGTATGTGCAAATGCGGGCCCTCGATAGATGGTAAATGGTAATACACAATTGGCCAGGGGCTGAGATTACACTAAATTGATATTACTGCTTGTTAAACGAGTCTTGAATGTCATTTACCGCATGAATAACATCGCTGCTGTCTGTAACTTTTATTAGTATCGTAGCATGATAATGTAGTTGGAAATCATTGAGTATTAGCATGATGCATGCATCATGTTCATCCTTCTCTATCACATTTGCTTCAAAAGAACCCTCGGTCTCTTGCTTAGTTAAATTTGTGTTATCTCACGCAAATTATCTAAAGTAATGCAATTTTTTAATTTAAACTTGGCCCGCGTGAGACCTTGAAAAACAAAAACAAATCTACCCCACGGGAACCGTACATTTTTCCGAGATAAAAAGTAGCCTATGTGCTATTTCAGACTATAATCTTATATCTGTGCCAAATTTCATCCAGATCCGTTCAACCGTTTCGGCGTGAAAGAGTAACAAACATACATCCGTACATCCACACATCCATGGATTCTTATAAACTTTCACGTTTATAATATTAGTGGTTATTTTATTGTCTCTATGCTTCCGTATGATATGTCATACTCGTAATAACAGATGAGCGTAGACCCGATACACATCCGTTTTTATATGATTTGCGGTGTTGCGAAGATAGACCGATTATTTATATGAGTGGGATGGGCGTAATGACTATTTTATTTAATTGTCGTCTTCCTGGCGAGGGTTTCCACAAGCATAAATAAGAGGTGCGGATTGCCTCGAGCGGTACGTCATTACGCTTTCTTGCAATGTAGCACTGTAATTCTGAACCAATCTAAGACAAGAATTCTACGTTCGTGATAGATCTATGTATTACAAATAAAAAAATATTATGACATTTTTTTACGTAAAACGTATACTTATGCCCCTATGGTCCGTGTTAATTTAATGTCTGCTTTTCACAATTTCACAAAATAATACATAAAACCTTTTTTAAAAAAGTTTATTACCTAAACTTTTGGGGGTAATAACACAAGAGTGGTAATTTTGTTGTTCCGCGGACTAACTTAAAAATGTTTTTTAGTCAGTTAAATTTGCAAGATCTTAATTTGTTCACCCCAGATTAAATTAGCGTGATCATTTTAAATGATAATTCTTAATTTGACTACAGTGGCGTTTGATCAACGTGTTTTAGCTTATTTTCGGAGCCATGTAAATTGGTGTGACTGAAGCTACGGGAAAATGGTGGATAATAAGTTCAATTTAAAACCAAAATGTCAACTTCAGCTCTTTTTAAAACTGTAATTAAATAATGTTACGTTAATCTACAGAACGACAGAATTGCCACCACCGACTCAGAGGGTCTACCATAAGTTTTCACAATCTACACTCGCTAGCGACTGTAGTTACAAAAATGTATGAAAATATTGTACAGCGCCTCTAGCGGATAGTTGGGTCCTAAAACCTCACGTAGCTAACTATCCTACGTCACAAAGTACTACAGCGACTGTAGTTTGCGCTCATTAATTTGCTTAGAATTTGGTACCATGAGTAACAATTTCGACGGATGTCATAGTTACGAACTATTACTACTGTAGTTACGTCAGCTGATCTAAATGTGACAACTCATGGTAGACCTACTGTTCCGTTCTCGTGGTATAGAAACCATGGGCAATTATCTGGACTACTAGATACTTAATTATCTAAGCCAGCTTGCATAGTCGGCCCCAAGCGTTTTGTCATTACATACTATTTTAATGAAGTTGTGCCAGCGAATGTTCCCCGATTACTTACAGTGATGGGCTTTTCAATTCGAAAGGGAATTTATGAACGGTATAACTACCAGTTTAATTACATTGAGGAGATACCGACTTTCTCATTATTTTATCTCTCGAGTGTGTTACGTATTTACCCGTTTTGAAGTTTAACTCGTTTATTACTAGTCTATTTGCAAAAATTGTTAAAGATTTTTCTTTCTATAGATCTTTGCTAAATGGTAAAACAATAAGGGTTCAGTCGAATATGGAGAAGTTTGAGAGTGACAGAAAAATTGAAGAGTATTTTAAGTTTGCGTGGTATGGGCATGTTTGCGACGGGAAGAAATTCATGTTACAAGAAGGGTGATGGATTTAAATGTGGATGGATATAAGGGTAGAGGTAGAACTGAGAAAAGATATATGGACTGTGTGAAAGATGATAGTGTAAGAAGAAAGTGACTACTAATGTGACAGATACTGGGAGAGTGGAGGAAGAGAACCTGATGTGCCGACCTCACCTAGTGGGATATGGGCAGGAAGATAATGAGTCGAATATGTGAGACATTAAAAATCAGGGTGAATTCATTTTGTTGAATGGGTTTAAATGAGGTTTCAGTGGACTGTCATTTTATCCATTACTATTTCGTATCGTAATTAGGGTTTGGTCCATTTATAACAGGATTCTCGTTTCTCGGACTCGCTACATTGCACCAGCGCAAAATTATGCACAGCAGTGACAAGCAATGCTAAATTATTGCAATTTGCTGGCGTGGGCCGATTTCGTGGGCTTGATGCATAACCGGCGGTGCTAATACATATCATTACGACGTCATTATTGCCACCATCTCTGTCTGACTCTGACGGGTCATTAGAAACTTTACTACTTATATAGAAATCCCATAGGGCTTCTTCTTATCTTGTAACTAGTACTTTGAACCAGTGTGAAAGGATCAACATGCGCCTCAAAGTCTCCTTTCCTGCACACCATGTGAGGCAAAAAGAGCATTGAGAGTTTGCAATTCACACGTCTGCGAAAGTACGAATTTGGTTGGATGTTGTTCCCTGTATACTCGTATTAAAGCGTATGTGAACACGCATGGCGCAGCGGGACGCGCAATAAATCCACTCCATCCATTGTCCTGTCGCGACGCGCCAAAGTGCACTTTTCTTAACCGCACGCTAGAACAGCGCCCTGTGGAGACGACAGACGACGTAATCCAATAAGGATTCTTATAGCACTTAGTTGCTCCACTATTAGGGAAAATACAGAGATTCTCGAAACGTTGTTTAAACTTGCCTAGATGAACGATGTACCCAATAGGTAGGTACATAGTCCTAGGTAGGTCTCAATGTTACACTCGTCAGTCGTGCATGAAGTAAAAAATTGCTCGAACATGATGAAATCACCAAAATAATAAACAGATGAATCACCTATCGCATCTCATGATAAATCGATGTTTTGTTAACCACATGACTCTTACTCAAGTAGGCAACATTGTAAACTGTTTCAAAGAAACTATATAACTAAGCAAGCTGAAATAATTAGCTGCCAGTGATATTCACGTAATTTTGTGTAAAATTGCAATGTACCCGTAATTATGATGGCTAGTTGTAACATTTCCGGTGGTTAATGAGCCGGTCTCACGCCATCTCTCCACTTGTTGAAAGCTCCGCGCCTTCGTGTTCCGCTTCGAGTAGAGGCCGCGTTAAGGGAACATGTTTAACAATCCCCACACTCGTTGTTTTGCTCCTTTTCGACGAGGGAAGTGCGAAATTCGCGCCGCCTACCGCAGCAAAATTCCCACCTAAATCCCAAATAGGTCTCGCTACAAAACCCAGACGAACCGGCTTACAAACTTTTCGGAAGGTCTCACATTAATAATGCGCCGACAATAAAACTCCAAGAGAATCCAATAATCCGATTTAAATAATATCCCTCGATCGTAAAGTATATCTGATATAAGTAACGCCGTCATGGTGCATCAGGCTAGTTTTATTAATATCTTTCTCAATATTTTTATTGATCAGTATCGATAAATCTCAAACTATAAATGTTGGGATTGGGTCTGGCGAGGTGCTATATATCACACCGTTGAATTCTTTTGTCGATAAATCACGGGTATGCCCGGTTATTATGAGTTTATAACCATAAACACGCCTAGGCTACATCCCTGACAACAATAGAATTTATCTTAGACCTTTCTGCTGAACTGGCACGTCTTTGAAGCTATGGATGAAAGACTGAAAGGAAACTGAGAGCGTTCCTCAAAGAGCAGAGTTTATCCGTTCCGGGAACGAGATTCAGTCAACATGTGCGCGGAAATGAAATGCCCTGTTTACTTTCGTTTCGGATTCAGACAGCTCCTTTTAAGTCTATTTTATCGTACCTATGTTATGGCTATCAGTGTATTTTGAAACTGCTCTATTTATAACGGACAATGAATGGATATCTTGTTTCGGTGGGTCGGTATCAGCTGTGCATACCGCCGCTGATTTCCTAATGCCATAGCTCATTACTGTTTTGGTTTTGCTATTTATTTGTATTGCTTGTTGTTTCATTGTTAGGGCTAGTTTGGTCGCTGTCCATAGTAATCCAGATACCATTTCGTTCGGCGGCGGCGGTGCTTTTCAAAGCGTGTTTTCAATAAAAACGTGTCCTCGATTTTCGTCCGTGCGGTCACCTAAATTCTTACAAGGCTTTGCTCTCGACATTTTTGTATATTCGTTTCTCGTTTTTTTCATTGACCATTTCCCACCTCTATGTTTGTCGCAGGGAATTTAAACGAGCGCGCAACAATCAAGATCTTGCTCTCTTGGTCACAATTTATTTGTGTTACATGTGAGAAAAATGGTTACATTCTCGACAATTTAAAAATACGCTTCGTTTCTTTTACGACAATTCCTTTACAAGCATCTATTTACGAGCAACTTTATGTGCAGATTTATGTCGCATTCTTTTAGAACAAAGAGACGCTGACAACCTATGGACTTTCCGTGTTAAAACGCTTTGGGTGTTATCTTAGTTTGTTATGCTTATGAGCCAGTTGGAAGTTTGAAACGTTAAAATGCAGCTGTTCATAAGTTATTATTCATGTCCGAGAGACTCTACCCATTGTATTACCTACATATATCGAATCGGATTCATAAGAATATGGCGATTGTTTTATTTTATACTGCCGACTGCGCCGTGGCGGTCCTGGTTTGTTTTCTTTTTGGCGGAGGGCCGCGCGATGGACAGCGGATTAACAACGAGCTCGGCGCCATCCAGGGCGTGCGACCACAGCAGCGGTGGAATAGCAAATGCGTCTCGTTGTGTGGTGACTGCGCGCGGATCTAGATGCCGGGGTATGCTCGCGCATGCGCGCGGTCCCGTGGAGATGCGCGCGATTGCTCGCATTAACATACTATGTACCGAGTTGACCGTTTACTCCACTGCAGGAGCATAGCATTATACCGGAGCGGTGCTTTTGAAAGTTATGCTCGGTTTATACAAACACGTCGTAAACTTCTCGTATGCCTTTTAGTTAGCGGGATCATCCTGTCTCCGCTCTTAAGCCGGCTAATTGAGGGAGGGCGTCGTGCCTTCAAATTGTGTTCAAATATTTGCGGCGCGGACGCGTAAAGCGCATAGCAAACACATCCGTCCGTCCGTCTGTTTGTCCAGCCCAATGAGCCTCGCCTGGCTCTGTTTGCCTCCTGTTATCTCTACGTGACCTCTCCGAGTTAACTTCATCTCGTGGCTTTTCTTTTGTCCGCCATTTAAGGTAAACAGTCGTTACATGAGATCGTGGACACGTATTTGTCATTAAATGCGCGTATTTACCTGCAATGCTTTTTATTTGAATTGTTAAAGAGCAGTTGAAAGTTTTTGTTCTGTTGCTTAAGGTTTCCGGTTTCTGTGTTGTGATTGTGAGTTTAAGATTGTGTACCATTTTGTTGCAGGTATGTAGAAACAAATCTTCGTGCTCTAACATACTTCCTCTATGGTACTAGTAAGGTAAAAAAATCTTAACTATCACATTACTATTACTACTAATAATTTGGGCGTGCCTCTGACTGGGTAGTCTTAAGATATCCTCAAAGATCTAACTCACTAGAGGTCTGAGGAGATATCCACCGAGCCTGGGGATTAGAGTCGTGATCATGTTTTTACTAATCAGTAAGAGAGTAATGAGTAACAATCACAGCGTCCTTACAAACATTAATATTAATGTTAGTAGAATTAGTCCTCTTGCCCGACCCTGATATAAGACCATGGTCTTCTCGTTCTTATCCTGTCACTAGTTCTTTCGAACCAGTGTGGTGAAAAGATTAGAGTGCACCTTAGAGGCTCCTTTCGTGCTTTCCTTCACTGTTTGAGAGTACTGGTATAGCGCACCATTTTTCAAACAAAAAAAATACATGGGTGCTTCACTGGATTCGAACCCACGACCTTAGGATCGGAAGGCCGAGCTACTAACACTAGACCAGTGGTCTAAGAAGAAGTACCATGGTAGTGTAACATACTAAAAATGTCCTTAAGATGGAGTAGAACCCACGTCTCCGGTAATCGTCCAGCCAGCGTGCTATAGAGGTACTAGCTTCAGCCCACGGCTTCGCCCGCGTGGTACCTTGAAAAACAATATCAAACTTTCATCCCCTATTTTATCCCCTTGAGAGATAGAATTAATCAAAATCCTTTCTTAGCGGATGCCTATGTCATCATAACATCTACCTGCATGCCAAATTTCAGCCCGATCCGTCCAGTGTTTTGGATGACCATTGACCATAATATTATGAGGCCAGCAATGCCACTGGTATATTTCAATTATCAGTTGTTTTGGTTAATGCGGATATATTTATTTCAATTGTGGTTTACAAACGCAACTAATTAGACAAGGTACATCGACAGAGGACGCAGTTATCGATCTTACAACTAAGATTGCACAAAATTTTGAAACGAAATTGAAAACCGTGGGAATCTTTCTTGACCTGTCAAAGGCCTTTGACACCGTCGCCATTCCGATACTACTCGACAAACTCTTAGCCATTGGGGTTAGGGGTGCTGTCAATGACTTTTTCAAGAGTTATCACACAAATCGCCGACAGATAGTAAAAATAAATAATGTATACAGTGAAGAAAGAGTGATCAATTGTGGCGTACCCCAGGGAAGTGTGCTCGGGCCAACTCTTTTTCTCGTCTATATAAACGATTTAGTTAATCTGCCTGTGCCATCTTGCAGTATTTTCACTTATGCGGATGATACAGCCCTTCTTATCAGTGGACGAGACTGGTCAGAAGCTCAAACTGCAGCAAATACAGCTCTAAGACTGGTTCTGACCTGGCTCTCCCTAAATCTCTTGACCCTTAACTCCTCTAAAACCAAATACATCACTTTTTCTCCAGCCTCCAGATCCCAGCCTCCCCCATCGTTTTCCTTAAGAGCCCACACTTGTGATTCTCCAGGATCCTGCCAATGCCCCATATTAGAGCGAACCACATTTCTGAAATATCTCGGGGTCTGGTTGGACAACACCATGTCTTGGAAAACCCATATTCAAAGCACTGTCTCAAGAGTGAGAAAATTAATATTCATATTTAAAAACTTAAGAGGTAGTGCTAACCTCCCCTGCATGAAAATGGTCTACTTTGCCCTGGCTCAAGCGGTTCTCTCGTATTGCATCTCTGCATGGGGCGGTTCTATAAAGACCCTTATGCTAAGAGTTGAGAGAGCACAAAGAGCGGTTCTAAAAGTCATGATCTCTAAGCCAAGAGATTTTTCCACCTCAAGCCTATATTCAATTTGTAAAGTCCTCTCCGTCCGTAAATTATTTGTTCTATCTATTATCATGCGCAAGCATTCACAAACCATATTTGACCCCAACCTGGTAACAGAGAAACGACGGTCCGACATTGTTTGCAGAACTGTCAAACACAAAACTGCAGTGGCAGGTCGTCATTATCATTACATTAGTAGCTCTTTATACAATAAAATAAACAAAATAATTAACATTTACCCACTCACAATCTTTAAATGTAAATGTATATGTACTGACTGGCTTATATCACTCTCCTACGAGGAAACAGAGGAAATTTTAAAGTTTCAAAAATGACATTTAACACTCACACATAAACGTACAGTGGTAACTCCTGTTGCTTGGACTCTCATGAGACTAGTGTCCACAAGAGCACCACACTCTTACATACCTACACTTGCTACTCACACACACACACACACACTCACACTTGTACAACGGTAACTCCTGGTGCCCGGACTCTTATGAGACCGGTGTCCCCAGGAGCTTGACACTCCTAAATACCTACACACACACACACCCTCACACATGTTAACTTTGTAATGTATAAATTATTAGATTAGATTAGATTAGATTAGTTATTTTTGTCTTCTAATATCTTTAGATGGAACATAATATTGTCTTTCTAGCGGAGGAGGGCGCTGACTCTGCTACACAGTTTTTTTTAACTTTTGCAGTAGTCAGCCCACAACTGTACCTATTCTACATTGTTTTTCTTTGTTCCCAATAAAGATTTTTGTATATTTGTATTTTGTATTTAGATGCTCGCCGTTTTTATATTATAATATTATTTATTTCTGAATATATTATGTAACATAGAACTTTTGTACTTTCATAGAATTGGCATCTGGAAATACTTGAAAGCATCGTCGAAATATATAACTCTATTAATTAACTAACTTACTACGCACATTTTACCTTAGCCTGATATTCAGATGCTATCTTTCATTTGTGGTCTTGGGATGTTCTAAAACAATGCTTCCGGAAATTAAACTACTAAGGCGAGTACCGAGAGATAAGCTTCACATAATATAAAAAGCAAAGAATGTCGCGGGCATACACTAGCCAGATAATCATCATTCGAACCTGTTTCAAGTATTTTGCTCAATAATTTTCATTATTCAACTCATTATTATTAGTTGTATTTGTATTAAACAAAACCATTTAAAAATGAATGAAACGCGGACGAAGTCGTGGGCAACCTAGTTAGTATCAAACGGGTATTTATCACGTTTTATTTACCTATTTTTCCAGACGTTTCAACAGGTTCACCGCCATGGTCACGGGATGACTCTATTGACTCTATCATGGGATGATTTACTCGAGTCATCCCGTGACAAGTGTGACAACGTAAACGAGATAAATACCCGTTTAATACTAAGAATAACGTGTTCAGATCGCGTAAGTTTAAATATATATATATATATCAAACTCTGCACATATTCTTTAAGTGATGTCTGATTAAAGGAAAAATAAAGATTCCTCGAGGAACATTGCTTGGCCGGCATTTGAAGTAGATACGTGGTATTCCGTGCGCATGCGCTAATTCTCGTTAATTGGCGCCCAGGCATGCCAGCAAGTTGCTCTGCCGTGAACGATATTGCCCATATCCAGCTCTACGTAGAAACTTTACTATTCGCTTATAGAATTTGTAGGTCTACCAAGAGTTTTCACAATCTACACTCGCTAGCGACTGTAGTTAAAAAAATGTATGAAAACTTGTACATCGCCTCTAGCGGATAGTTGGGTACTAAAACGTCTCGTAGTTAACTATCCTACGTCATAGCGTACTACAACGACTGTAGTTTGCGCTTCATTCATTTGCTTAGAATTTGGTACCATGAGTAACAATTTTGACAGATGCCATAGTAATGTACTATTACTACTGTAGTAACGTCAGCCGATCTAAATGTGACAACTCATGGTAGACGTACTGGAAAAGAAAATCGATCATAGCTTTAATTATGGCGATTTATGGGAATCAAATATGTAGAATCTACATGTTCATTTACATTGTAGATAATTAGCTGCAAACTGGTTGCAAATGTGGAACTGTTTCTGCATTTTGCCGTTTGTGCTTTTGCATTTTTAAGCTCACACGCCTCATTTGACGGGCTGGTCACATAGCCTCCGTCCGGTGCGGTACCGTTAATGTAACTAATGAACTTGTGGTGCTCTACTTCTACTTACATGGTTAGGTTTTAGCGCTTATAATGACCTTAGGCCTGCCATGAGTTATGAGGAGAGATTAATGTCATGTGACGAGGAGAGTGTTATGAATGTGGATGGATACAGGAGTAAAGGTAGGCCAAAGAAAAGATGGATGGAGTGTGTGAAAGATTATATGAGTAAGAAAGAAGTGAGTACTGAGATGACGGATGATAGAGGGAAATGGAGGACGAAAACATGTTGTGCCGACCCCACTTAGCGTGGGAAAAGGGCAGGAAGAAGAAGAAGAAGATCTTAGGACTGCTGACTATGAAACTATAAAACAAGATTATGATCGATAAACGAAAGATTACTGCTCATCATAATCTATCTGCATGATTCCTTGATATATTAAGTATGTCCATGCTTAGTTATCAAACGGTAAAGTTCCTATTGCTGAATGAGCCTCTTGAGTACTTTAATATCGACCCTTCAACATTCTAAGTTTAGCTTAATCTACGTTAACACCTACGCTACCGCATAATCGAAACGCCTCGAGCGCCCGACAAATAGCAAGGTGTAAATTGTCGCACTTTGTAAGGCTATTTGTCCTTGAGCAGTTTAGTAAAGTTGATTTAGGTACGCTCGTAAAGCCTACATTATGGCTATTACCTTACAATAGAGGCATTTGAAAGGCCTAGCCTACAGTCCAATGCCTCGCCTAGAACCGATTTTAGAATTCAAACGTAGCGCTTCATTATTTAATACGTTTATGGTAATGCCCCTCGTTTGTAATATCAAGAATGGATCTAAGAGTTTTTAGGGCAACATGATACATAACAATACGCAAAAAACTGTTTTCGCCAATCAGCCAATTATGTAGTCCAAGGGGCCATGCCCATATATCACTATGGCTTTCTACAGCCTAGCCTTTGTCGTGGTCAGCGACTCACGGAATTATTCGAAGCATTTAGTTATTGTTGCTTGCTCAATTATCTGCTTAAGCGCGCTGATAGATATATCTCGATAGACTCATTTTAATCCATAGATCATGCTTAGATAGTAGTCACGAAGTCGTTTTTAGCTTACATTATCGAGCAACTTTGCAGAATTTGAAATATGCAGACTATTAATTTTATTGAACTAGATACGATCGAGAATGTTTTAGCCAGTGAACGGAGTTTTAGCTAAAAGCTGATTTGTCAAAGACATTGTTATAAGTTAATTATATAAAACTTAATTGCAAATCCTAGAACTTTGATATTAGAAGAGTACTACTCATATTTAACTCATAAAGGCAAAATTAAATTTAAGAATTTCCGAAAAACCTGTATTGGCTCTGTATTAGAGACGATTATCTATATTGATTCTTGAATGAGTTGCAGTATACACTTTGCTGTTATCTCGTCTAATATTGGCAATATCCGACGAATTATTGACCATTTGCAAAAAAAATTGCTTGCTAAACTCGGAATTCATGGATAGCTTCTTAGTAAAACTTGTTTTAGATAACTTTGCGCTACAAGTTTGTGCCTAAAGAAATCAAATTGATATAATGTTTGGAATACTGTAATTACGATTCTTCCATTGAAAGATAAAATACAGTAGTAGCGTTTGTAACCATCGCAATAAATAAACAAAAAGACAGGTGCTGCCAAATTCTTTCTTTCGAAGTTAGAGGCGCGGCCCGTAATCAATCTCCAATCATAGAAAGGTAATAAATCTAAACGGATTCGCTCGTATGATCACACTGAACCCAAATTGAAATCAACCTAACCTCTAATCAGTGAACTGTTAACGATTTAATAGAATCAACGCACGTTTGAAAACTGGCCTGAGCCGAGTGGCTGCGGGCATAGTGTTTATGATGGCGATTTGCATAAACACGTGAACTTCATTATCTATAATATTTAATGTTATCGAAAATATTTTTACGGTTGTAATACGGTCTAGCTTTTTATAGACGATGTTTTCTTACCTAATCAACTCGCGCTGCGGCACGCCGCCATTGATTTGAGATATGTAATAATTTTACGGCCGGCGCGGCGGCGCATCGTCAATATGGTAGCGAAATTGGTCGTCTACTGTTTACCATATAGCTTACTGTTTTATTTTATTACTCGTTAGCAAGTTGAAAACGTTTTTTAAATTCATTTTTGTCTCTAGACTGTCGTTGCCAATTAAAAGACTTATTAACTTCATGATCTTTTATTTAAAAGTTACTATAAAATCAACTCCGTACCGGTACTTTGCGTTTAACATTTTCAGATCTCTTAAAAGAAACAGGTGTCGCCATATCTTACTGTTGTCGTGTCGCTAACTTGGTGCCTTAAGCTATACATTGTATACTCGCGTCTCTCACCACCATGATACCGCCTTTACCAAGGTGCGGCTTGCAAGCTTAGATGCGGGCGATAGAGCGTGTCATGGATCCGCTGAGCCTATGTAGACCGCAGGCCCACCGCGATGTCTGCAGTCTGGTCTAGTCGGCCGTTGAACTCTATTTGCACACCGGATTCGGAACAGGGTGAATAGAAACCGCCAAGTTAACTAACGCTTTGTACTCTGAATAGAAAGTTCGAGAACTATACAATGAAGACTGGAAAGCGTATCAATCATTGCTAGCAGTTTTTGATATATTCCCAAAATCTAATAATGATCGCTGCTTGATTGCTTAAACTTTATATTTACAATTTGTGCTGTCTTAAAAACTTAAAATAGATTTATTTATATTGTATTCCGTAAGTTTAAATCATGTTTAATTTACATAGTAGCCTTTGAGAAGAGCACCATAAAAAAGCAGACAAAACCAGCATAACTAAGTCCACACCGCCATAAAAAGTTTGGTAGACCGAAGTCGCAGATAATTCCAGTTATGTAGACCAGTGCGACATCCAGCATCCTAAATTGGTGTGAAGTGAATTTGCCGCGTTTTACACAGAAACACGGTGCGCGGTTTCACAAAAAGGCAACTTGACAGGGTTAGAATTAACTGCTCGCCGAGACGTGTTCAGGGAATCCAAGTCCTTGTTTACTGGACGAGCGAGTTTCGAAATTCCTGTAGCTGTATCGAGGTGTTAGATCTTCAGAGCCGTCGTAAGTTTTGTAAAATGGACTTCGTAAATAAACCGAACCTGTTTGTCTGCCTTCTAGGTAATCTATGTACTTAAATACCATGTCAACCGCAGTCCTTGGTTTTATGTGTATATTTAGAACACCAGGTAGAGACTCTTCCGTCTTGATGGGTATACCACTGTGATGATATATCAGATATTCTGCCTCTTTTATTACTGTGTTATCAGGTTAGAAATTAACTTTTGCCGTTACGTTAACCGCTTACCTTCAGATTAGCCGTATGCTTGTTTGCCGGCTTTAACTCTATTTATTCTTTGAAATATTCGAAAAAACATGTTTTGAATGTTCCATGTTTTGTTTTTGTATTTATCACGTCTGGACCTTTAAACATTCGTGGAGAGCTGACTCGCTCGTGCTCGCGCTTCTACTTTTTGTTCTCGTCTCGGCGCGCCGCCATTTTTCTGAGAACTGTCGCTTTTGGAAAAAAACCTCACCCGACTCGCGGTCGACAAAGGTGTGAATGTAATTAATGGTTATCAAAGGATCCGCCTACTGCTTCACGTTACCCGCAGAGAGACGACCTGTTCCGATTATGAGCTCGTTAAAGTTTCCTGATAAGGGATATACGAAATCCTTATTTTTAGTAGCTTCAGTTTTTGAGATCATCAATCACGTATGCTTCTGCAGATGTATATGAAGAAACATGATTAATCCAATATTCTCAAGGATTTTGATGAGACAATTGAAATGGAACATCTGCCATTTGACTTCTTCCAGATAAAAGCTTTAGCTAGTGTTCGGAAAGGAAGTGGGAGGAGTGAAAGAAACTTGCATCAGGTAATGAATAGGAGAAATCATAAATTATAGTACATATCTGAGGATGATAGTTGGTTCATACTTACCGCTTGTTGAGTCAACATTATTCTCGAGTTACACCTTCATAATTTGAAACTGTCGTATTTGTCACTGGTTATCGTTATGTTCTGAGATTAAACGGCTATTTCTCTATCTTTATTACATACTTCTATGGTATCAAGTATCTGGTATTCTTAATTTATATTTAGTTACACCTTATCTTTATATTAGCAAACTGGGTGTAACCTAATGCTTTAGCTCACTCGTAGGTATTTATTATTCTCATTTATTTTCGAATCGAAAAGTTAGAGACTTGGGGCTTTACCACAAGCTCTTAGAGCAATATCAAAGTGATATAACTTTGATGTTAACCTATAAAAATTGTATTGTTACTTCAAGCTTGGAATGTCACTTTTCTGAAACATGATGAATTGTAAGAGCTTTTGTTTAGGCCTCTGGTTTTGTTTAAGCTGATATCAAAATTGTGGGATATAAAATGTTAGTAGGTATTATTATACAACAGCCTATTATTTCAGAGGCACAGATCTTCCTTCTCTCTCTGAAGTCATCTCTGTCTCTTTACCACGAGATTCTTATGCCTTTAGCTCATATTAATAATAGTATAAGGAAGTGCAAATAGATATTGCATAGCTTTTCTTAGAATACGACATGGTGTATCCGTTATGGCGGGGGCAGTACGCTGCTCTTATGACAACTCAATGAGGCATTGTCTCACTCGGTGTCAGGTCCGCGTACCGAGAACCAGCAATACAGGTCATCGGCATCCAGAACCCCCTAGCTCTTTACAACTTTCGGGGGATTTACCGACTTTTGAGCCTCGAAATCATCGAAAGTAAACTGATTTTAAAATAATCCTGTTGAGTAGTCGAAACTTTTCAGTAGGCCTTTCGCGGACAAAAAAATCTTACATCTGTCAAGCAAACCCACAATTATGTACTTAGGTAGTTACATTTACAACACAGCTATGTGCTATTAAATTAAATAATTCTATGTAGTTTTTATGATAAGGATTGTAATCCCCAAGCTCGGTAGATATCTCTTCAGATCTTTAGCTACTTAGATCTTTTGGCGATATAAATAAATAAATAAATAATGCTGGACAATCCACACAGCATCATCTAGCCCCAAAGTAAGCTACTCAAAGCTTGTGTTATGGGTACTAGATAACTGATATATTTAATACATGATATAGGTACATAGATAGATATTTTTTATTATACATACATACCCAGACCAACGGAACAAATTTCTGCAGATCGTACCTACACAAATTTGTTCCGAGGCGGGAATCGAACCCGCAACCTCTTGCGTCGCAGGCGGACTCTTGCCCGCTGCGCCACAGAGGTCGTCGATATGTAAAGAAAGTAGTCAGAGGCACGTCCAAACATGATATTTAGCACATGCCCACATTTTGCAGAGAAGCTCGTATTCCGTTGTAGTTTTTATAAAAAAAATATTCCCGATTTTAGAGTTTCCGGAAATTTTCATATTTTTATTTTGGAGCCTTTTTTACATTAACGATGGCAACATTGCACGTAGTGATACATTGCATAATGGCAGTCATTATGAGCATCGTTATGATTTAGGTAATGACGGTCGGTACCCGTTGCCCCGCAACGATAATACCTTGTCCGTTACTTTTATGTGAATTATCTGCCAAGCTCACTGTAATTACAGGTGTTACTGATATATCCCTTTATAAGTTTGTTCGCTATATTTTTCTCTCTCTTGAAAACTTGTCTCTCTCTACTCCTATCCTTCAGGCATTTCACATTCTCGATGTGAAGAATAGGAGTAGAGAGACACAAGCCTTGAAGTTACATGTTGATTTTCAAAGTAAAAAAGGTTTTTGAATTATTTTTTTGACTATAATATAAAAGTATTCATGCTTGATCAGAAAAGGACGTATAAATTGTTGATTATCTCCGCTTTTGAATGGCAGTTGATTGTATAGAACCTCAAGTTAACATTTCGTTTCTATTACTGACCCACAATAGCAAGCAGGTACGCAGGTAGAGCTCTGTAAATCACATTATGTTCTTTAAAATATCCTATAAAAGCAGGGGTTCTATTGTCAGAGGCCTTAACGGACGACAGAATGTCTGCCAGATGCGACGACCCATTGTGTGTCGTATTTTTGTAACCTGAACTAAAGTAGAGTTTCCAAGAAGTTGTCCGATTGGAGGCATATGTGAGCACGGATTGAGTTTTATACCTGTTGCCGTAATACTATTTGTTAAACACCATAGCAGTTTCTAAAGACGGTTACGTTTGAATATGCATCAGCGTTGCTGTTGGTTGGAAAGAACTTTAAATATATAAAAGTCTTACGTTACTTACTGACTGATTGATATATCAACGAACAGCCTTAACCATAGTAGAAGTATTGTAAGTTTCAGTCGACAACAATATATAAAAAGATTGAATAAAAAAACAAATATAGATAAAAAGAACAATATCAAAAAACTAAATTTTTGACAAATCGCGTTTAAAGTTTCATGAATTGTGTGTGTATTTAATCAAGAATAATTACTTTATGTAGATATTTCAAGTTTATATTATAAGTAATTTATAGAATTATATACTTACTCGTACATATTCTACACAAACTTATAAAATCTGAGTTTTGATTAGGTTTTCCTTTCTAGGTCTAGCTAAGAGTGCGCTTAGAAAGGATTTTGAAAATCAAAGAAGTTTGTTTAAAAAAACATTGCGCGAACGAAGTCGCGGGGAGAAGTAGTATTTGGATAAATGTTTCCGATTCAATGGTTAAATCACGGGAAGTACGTAAAATGCCTCGTTTAAAGTGAGCTTTAGCAAATAACAGTTGAGCGTGTCGTTTGCTTGTTTGTTATTCTAATCGTACTGTGGCTTCAAGTTACGAGAAATTAAAACGCAATTCGATTCACTGGGTGGGCAGTTGGCATACATCGCGACATACTACAAAACATTATACTCAGAAAGAGTAAAATGTGGACGAGTACGATTTAAACTTGCACTGCATTATTTTTATCATTCTAAATTCACTTTTCCGTCACTAAAAACGCCATATGTTGGACTCTAATACTACTAACATGGTGCCAGAACACCTTACGGATATTGAACCTGCAGCTCTCCGAGTACTTTGCCGTGTTACAGAGGTAGCGAATTGGCGTCGCTAAGAAGTGTTAAACGGCATGTCATAAGCGTTTCCCTAGCTATACCAGGCAGGTGACGACTGCAATGAATCATAACACGTCGCAATTTCATCACTCCCGCCGGAATAGCACTTGGCGATGATCATGTGATTATATACGCCGGTAATAAGTATCGAGTACACTCGGGCCAGACGGCCCGGCGACGAATGAAGGCACAGAAATACCCGCGACAAGTTTGGCTTGGCACCTGGCTACGGATATCACGTGTCGACGCGCTGTTGTGTCTAACTGCTGCACTATTCCCAACTGATCTCCAACCAACGAACCTGTGAGAGAAAATGTCAGCACTGGTGAAATTATCAGTGGCGAGCGAGTAATATTCAGTCAACTGGGTTAAAGAATAAACGTCAATTATCAGTGGCGAGCAAGAGACATTCAGACAACTATTCGGGGTTCAGAACTAACGTCATCGAGAGAGACTGCGCAGCTTTTTACCAGGTTTTCAGAGCTGACAATAAAATCAAAGGCTAGAGTCTCAAGTAATTATATAGTTCTAATACGAACCGCTTTTTGAGGATACGTGGGCAAGTTATCCCACACAATTGAAATCTGAAAAGTAAACTTGAGAGATGCAGTTGTTTGCAGGACGTGCGGATAAAACTTAGAGAGTTGGAAACGCGATCCCCTGCCGCGCCATTTTACTTAAGAAATCAGTTAGTGTAGAGAAGGTATTGCATACTGAGGAGTTACTAGTTTTTAATTAAAGATATAATAATACACTATCACATTCATTATCTAATACATTATTGATTTATAGACAGAACTCTTAAAATTTCCATATGCAAATGGCGAGCAAATTTGGCATAGGAGAATCATCGAAATCTGATATCATCTAGTGATATTTAAGACTATCAGTCCTAAAATTCAAATTAGGGTTAATGCTTGACCTGCCATCAGAGTAGCTGTTAATGGGAATTCTCATTATGTATCGTCTCGATTAATATTCAATTGCCTATTTCGTCCTATGACAAAACGGTGAACGTGTTTGTTAAGTTAGATGAAGGTAATGACACTTAAGTCTCATGATAATAAATCACTTGTCTTATAATCGGTGTATCCAAACTACCCCATCTACCCTTACAAGTTTAGATGCTAGTTTTAAATGAGCAATAAGATATACTTTACCTACTGTTTTGTAGTATGTTTAGGCTTTATTTATTACCAGCAGTCGCCCTCGACATCGTCCGCTTTGATTTTTTTTTCCTCGGGATCTCTTTGGTCCGTTTAGCTGTTTGGTTGTAAATAGGTAACAAAAAAATAGAGTTACTCTCGAATTTATAGTATGGATTATGGATAATGTAATAAATTCAAAGTTTTTACTAAAACTTAAATAACTTATATTTTTCTTTTGAAATTTAGCTTAAGTTATTCTCATTTTCCAGTTTAATTCAAATTAACGTACGAATTTGAAGATAAATAAATAGCTAGATATATAAATAGTTAACTAAAATGTTCAATGACTAATCAGTAATCATGAAACATCTCATCAATGACACTTTAGATCAGACATTGACATTCAAAAAAACATAATATGATAATGCTGAATATAATGAAGAAGGACAATTAATCCCTAAATTACTAAGGTACCTAGGTAGTTGAGGAAACGACTGGTTTGTTATAAGGAAGTGGCCTCTATCTATGACGTCATCTCGCATCGACCGCCCGTGGGATGGCGGATATCTACTTTATCGACTCGTTAGTTTAATTAGTACCAGAGAAATCGGTTCTGAAAGGATATTGACATCACCGGTACCGTAATATCTATTACCAAGACCATTATCAGGTAGCATCTTGATTCTTTGATTATAGGATAAACTGGGGTGATTGGATCTCGACATTGGTTTCGTCTTTTGCTACTCCAATCACCATTCGAAATTAGTTTCCTCTTTTGCGACTGCGTTACCAATCAACATTCTCAAATTGTGTATGCATGCATGTCACCAGTTGTGGCTGGCGATGATAATTGATATCGGCTTCATTATTGACACTTAAAGCCCATTTTGCTTATTGCCAAAATCAGAATGAGTCGACAGACCGCCGGTCACTTTATGACCTGGTGAGGGGCAGTGGCAGTAGCTATCTGAAACTCATAACTCATAGCTCAAGGCTGGACACGGAATGTGCGTCCATGCGTCCATGAACGCAGGATGTGTCCCCTTAGCTTTTAAATTAAACTAAATTAAAATACCCTAGTCTATGGCTTAAATGTGAAGCATGTACATTTTTGTGAAGCTGAAATAAACTTTTATTATTATAATTACTATTATTTATTTAAATCTGGAAGTACTAGCAACCCTAATATCTGCAAACCAAACAATATAGAGATGTGTATTAGGGCATGTAAACCGATTAACCGATTAACCGAAAAACCGATTAACCGACTGATTTTACGTCGGTTTTTAATCGGTTTTTTCTTGGCAAAAAACCCGGTTTTTCGAGTTTTTTTTAATGAGTAATATATGACAAATTCATTTAAAACTACGCCTTGCAGACTTTATTTAGATCGGCCATAATTTTCCACCTAATTACATACATACATACATATATAAAATCACGCCTGTTTCCCGACGGGGTAGGCAGAGATCACGGATCTCCACTTGTTACGATCCTGACACGCCTCTTTTGCTTCATTCACTCTCACTACATTCTTCATACGTGCGCGTCGGTTTAGGGTACTCTCGACCTGGCCTTTCTCTAAAACGTCCCCAATGTGCTCGAGGTACGTACGCCAAGGTCTTCCCCTTCCAACTGTCCCATTCAAACTCGCCTTATTCACCTGTTTCGTCAATCTCCTTTCATCCATCCTTTCTACATGCCCAAACCATCTTAGCATACCCTTCTCAATTTTCATCACTACGTCTTCTTTCACTCCACAACATTCTTTTATCACACTATTCTTCACTCTATCATTCAAAGTTAAACCACACAATACTTCTTAAAACTCTCATTTCCACTGCATTTATTCTACTTTGATGCTTCTTCTGCCATACCCAACTTTCACTTCCATACATTAATGTCGGCACTAACACTCCACCATGCACAGCCAGTCGTGCCTTTTTAGACACGATCCGACTGCTCATAAATGAGTGAAGTGCCCCATTCACACGATTTCCAGCATTCACTCTCCTTTCAATATCATCATTATGTTTCCCATCATTCTTAAACAGCGTACCCAAATATACCTACAAACTCTTTCACTTGTTCCACTCTTTCTCCTCTGATCATTATTTCACATTCTGTAATGAATTCATCTCTTTCAAAAACCATAACTTTTTTCTTACTTACATTTATTTTCATTCCTTTCCTGTCAAATGCTACATGCATGTTACCATCTCCTGTAACTCCTCTGCCGACGACGCAAGTATTACCTGATCGTCAGCATAGAGAAGACATTTGACGAGTAACTCATTCATTCTTAATCCACAACCACTTTCTTTCATATCTTAAACCATTAATTATATGACCCATGTATCCTAACGCAAGCCCTGGAACCCTCATAGAGAGATTTCAGAGCTCGCACCAGGTTGCTCTTTACCCCATACATCGACAGAGCCGACCACAGTTCATTCCTCATCACTCTGTCATAGGCCTTCTCCAGATCCACGAAAGCGCAATAGACCTTTAGACCTTTGGCCAAAAATTTCTCGGCTATGCATCGCAAGGAAAAGACTTGATCCGTACATCCCATATCCTTTCGAAATCCTGCTTGTGCATCCCATATCCTCTCATCAGTTTCTTTCATTCGATCAACACTTTCGCATACAGCTTACCGATGATGCTGAGTAGGCTAATGCCCCTGTAGTTTTCGCAGTCTTGCTAAATTATTTTACAAGAAATGTTTTTAAAATTTGTGTCAGAGGTTTATTAAAATTTTAATTTAATTTAACTTGCTATGGTTTCATTTGAGTAAGAGAGAAAGAGTTTTTAATACTGCCGTATAAAAGAGTGAATTACATTACCTAGATAAGACTTTATCATGTTGTTCAATTTTTTTACTTTATTCGAGTAAGAGTGAGTTAAACATAATTACCTATATTAAAATATTTTAAAATTTAATTGGTACTTGCTTATTTAAATAATTACTTAGTTCATTTTTACTAAAATTTAAGGTTTTATTTTGTCCCAAGACACCTGTATTAAAAAACTGGAAAAATAACCGAATAACCGGTTTTTAACCGGTTATTGAACAATAAAACTCGAAAACCCGGTTTTTTTAAACAACCCGGTTTTTACACGCCCTAAGTGTATACGATACTTAATTGAGACTTGTAGATACTAGTGGTTCTGTGGAACTGTAGACCTCGCGAGCCCTTGTCCAAAACAGCAAACTACTCTTTTCTTCCTCCACTCCCCCCTTTTGAAATTTCCTTTGCAATAACATTTCAACAATTGCAGAATGAAGCACTTAGTGTGTCTCTCAAATTTGATTAAAATTTGTCGATAAATAACGCTACAGCAAACTTCCCCCCCTTGCCCCCCAATCACAAATTTTCCTCAAAATCGGTTGAAAAATGCGAGGTGTGAACAGACTGACGACGGAGAAAAGCATTTTTTAACCTATCTCGAAACGAGACGCTTCGTTCGCTTGGTCAATCAAACAAAATTGTATGTATCGTGAAAAGGTGGTTTTGACAAGGCGCTCTTAAGGCAATATTTATGCGGAAAAAATTACACACACTGCCTGTAAACCAAATTCAGGTTTACATTAAACGACTAGAAAAGCAGAATCACTGTACTATAACCGTTACTGTACCATTAATCACATAAATGTTATTAATAAAAGTCGTAATCTCATTACACGGTAATCGTGCCGCAGGAAACTAACCAAGATTTACGATGTCTGAGAATCGCAAATTAAATTACTTATTTCGGAAGTCATAAAAGATATTATTAATAATTTGTCCAGGATTATACAACCTCAATAAAACGATGGTAGGTTTAAGACTGCAACTTTGTTGCTGCGATCGTGCACGCTGGCAAATTGGATTGGCTATGCTAGCATTAACAAAGTGGTTACAGTAGTTAGACTATGAAAAGCTTAAACGTGATCACAGGATGAGCACATATTCAATATTCATCAGACGCAACCGTAAGGGCCTCTTACACACTGGCTTCGATGTAAGTTGTAATAAAATACAATTGGCGTTGCGTTTACTTCTTTTAAATTGCCTTTTGTAACTCGGATTTACGTAGTACGTGTACAATTATCATACGAGCCAACATTCTCTATATATGAGATATTCTTATATTTAACAAATTTTGCGATAGAAGCTGTCTTTCTAAGTGTTATCATATAAGAGACTAATTATGATAAGTTATCTAATTTGAAAACTAAGCCCCGTTTCGTTCTAAATGTTATTCGCTGTCAATGGTCTAAACATGTTATTGTAAGTTGACAAACACCTAGATATTATTCATTCATCTTCGCAGAATTATTACAAATAAAACGTGTTTGTGACGTATCCGATCTAATTATAAACATGATTAATAGTATCTTTGAGCATATTGCTGGAGCAGAAATAATGAGGGAACCTTATCACAAACGCAAGCTTGAGGATGAAACTAATTTGATAACAGAATTGAGAAAAGGGAGATAAGGCAAGGTAAGCCTAGTCTTATGCAAAGACAAATAAGAAATTGTATCTAGCGACACGGCTTTTGCTAAATTAGTAACACTTGAACTTGCTGGACTTGAAATTGGCGATAGAGAAGCAAGTAATGAATGGTTTGGAAAAGCAGTAGATGGAAATGTGCCAAAGATGAAACAGAAAGGTGAGCTTACAATCGACTAGTGGAAGCTCACTGGGAATTGAAACTGTAATGTGTGATGACGTAACACCGAAATGATCGACAGCCGAGCGCAGGCGCGGTAGTAAACATGCGTAAGCGTCATTCACAGACACGGCCGGAAACTGGGCCTGTGTTAGTATGTTGCAGTCAAAGTTACAAGAGTAACTATGTTAGAAGAATACCTAAGTGATGTTTTTCGTGGACGAATAATAATTAGTTAAAACGAAGTTAGGAATTTGTTTGCCCGGGAGTTCCTCCGCGTTGAATTCGGTTTTATCAAGCGCCTCCTGCAAGTCTTTTCTTCTTGTACAAGACCTACCTGTAAAAGACTGTATTTTTTTAATCAAATTATACCATCAAGATTAAAGACAAAACTAAGGTTAAGGACTAACTCTAATTCATATAAAACAGTGATGACGAAGTGAGTAAGAAATATTTTACATTTTATTTACCGACCCTACTAGAAAAGTCTTTATCGTTGACCGAATTCGCTAGGCATTATCTCACTCTAAAGTCTAATTCATTGCTTCGGCTGTAACGTGTTCAATGTATTGTACGCACATGCTACAACGTCATAGAGAACTATGTGTGCTCGGGGAAATTATTAAGTCATTCCTACACATAAGACGTACAGAGATATTGTTTAAAGACGGTTGCATCATGTTTAGGCATGGAAGCTCGTATGCACTGTGAACCATTGTTATCATGACGTGTTATGTAATGGTTTTAGTAATGAAAGATCATCTAACTGATCTCTTGAATGAATGGAAATCCGGGTTCATCTCAATGTAATCTGGTGTTACGTGAAATGGCTAACGTTTAAAGTTCAAATATCAAAAAGAAAGTCTGGACAGCCCGCCATGTCGCGACTTGTCTATAGCTATAAAGTAAGAGGTCACGACGGCAGAAACAAGTTATAGCTATCGCAATTTGAGATCGACACACCCAATATGCCAATGGATAGTCTTTATTAAAACCGATAATCCCATTTCGAGAATGGTGAACGGTAAATTCATGAGATTTAATTAAGTTCAACTGTACATTTCAAGGATTTTGAATGCATTCACCGAAATATTTGCAGTTGCAATCGCACGTATTTGGAAATATGAGTTATGGAGCTGGTTACTATAGCTAAATTAACGTTTAAATTGCATTCCTATAAACAATTTCAGTATAATTGCGGCAGATATTATCATCATTCCAACCAAAATTGCAGAGAACTTTATTGGACTATGCTACCAATAAATAACAACGTTGGCCACGCACGTTGTATATTGGACATTTATTGATTCCAAACTAGTTGCAGTCCACAAACTAGCAACTAACGAACACCTGTTGCGGCGACCGCAAGATCTGTTTGAGAGGTTGCATCTAACAAGTCTTAAATAAAAGTTTAATCGGCGTCGTTTATTAGCAGTTGATCGAGGACCGTCGTTGGTTTGACTTGTACTATGAGAAATGTTATTGCAGACCTGTCTGGTGAACCGTTATGTTATAACGCTCTGGCCGGTGGTGGGGCACCATCAATGAACCACGTCTCTATTTGCATAAACATGCCATCGTAACTTATGTATAGTCAACTTCATTCATTCATACTCAAAGTCGCGAAAGTTGGAATTGGATATAAAGCGTTACTTGATAGTGGATGGAATTTGAATTCATTTTAGTTTGTATTTATGCGTTTGCGCCTTGTCGCAAACTAATATTATATTCAGTTTTGCATAGATATAAATTAAATTTTATAGCATTGTATATTCTTCTCGTACTTGGGTTAGGTTGGAATTGGCACATAGATTCACCTAGCATGTAAGACGTTTCAAAGTGATCCTTGTGATTGTACTGAATAAATATTTTTCAATTTCAATTCTTGTATTTTAATGACTTTTTGATTAATAGCGTTTGCGTCTGCGAGTTGGTCCTTATCAAAGTAGTTGTGTTTATGTAAAATATATATTTTATAAATATATATCATTTTATACGGATTATATCAAGTTGCTTGTCAATTCTAGTTCGACAATTTATTTGGACGGATAGAGACCTTTGAACTGGTTTGTTTACATTTTTATGTCTCGATATTAATGGCACCAATATGCAGGTGGACATCAGGTGGACCACACAGTTAACAAACAACTCATCAATTCCTCATTCACAACCAGTTATTTATTTGACTCATTTGTATAGGTAGGTACTTACATTAACGATTTTTCTTTCAATATCTATCACAAGAATAATAACTAGATGATTTAAATCAAGACGTGTCGATGCCAAATCTTTGTTTTTATTTGATTTTGGGTCTCCTTCTTACTTAATAACCTCAAATTCAAATGAATTGACATGCACAACGTATTATCTGCGAATGTGAGGGAGGACGTGATCAAAAGTATCAATTTGCTGTTCGACGTATGTTTTCGGCTGATAACTGCCTCGCCCACCCGTGACTTGATCCGGGCCGCGGGCCAAAGCACGCGGCTTGCTAAACTGTTGTGCTACCCTTTTCTTTATTGCTTTAATTTTATTTGGGCCAACACTCGCGTTGATATTCATATGTATATTAAGATGGATCATCGATAGCTTATGCTAGTTGCGTGCAAATGCCAAATATTTGCATACCTACCTCGAATAAAGGTGGAACGTGATGGCTTTCCAAAGCGAATATCAGTATTCAGCTCGTCTCCCATCCATCCATTAATCTTCATACAATTTAGCGGATCCATAGCTGTCTCGTTGTAATCGGTGCTCGATCACGTGACGTTATCGCCCCGCCTCCGGGACGGTTGCATCGCTAATGGACAGGACCGGCCTCCCCCGCGTTTCGCAATAATCATCAATTACAGCGGTAATTGCAAGCCGAACACCTCTGCAAGTCGGTGGTGCAACAGTTTATCTCTATCGCAGTAAGACGTCGGCACGGCACATCTCGTACTCATACACTATCCGGCTCATATTATAAAACACTACGAGAATCGGTTTAGTCAAATTGTCTACTCCTCAAAACGACAACGATATTATCGGATCGAAATGTTCGTCAAATTCAGTTGAATTAATATTGATGAAGTTTGAATTAATGAATGAAGTTGACTTACTTGAGCACCAGTATTCTGCCTATGTAATCAATAGACTTGTAACTCATGTGGAGTGGAGGCACAGCTAGTTTCCCAATCGTCTATTAGCTCGGGGTGCGTGGGCGGCTGTGACCTCTTGCCACGCGTGGGCTTAACTTTCTACAGATCCGCCGATACGCCTGCCCCATCTCGTTTACCAAAAATAATATTAATGGCTAGATATTTCCTTTTTAGTGCTAAATTATATTCTTAGTTAGTCTGATAGCAATCTAAATAATTTTGAATCTTTGCACAGGTTTGTACATTCAGGTTTTTGTTAAAAAAAGCTTTGATGACACATAATAAGCTAAAGCAAGCTTGATTACACACCACATCTGTCGATAGGCTGTATTGAATTTCACCATAAAAAGGCTAAGTATTAATTTACAGAAAATTTCCGGTCAACCACCATGTTTTCGGTCCTATGATCCGGTTCAAGTTTTCAATTTGTGAATCAAGTGTCAGGTTACGTTCTTTGGAGTTTTTCGTCCGAACGAAGCAAAAAACTTAGGGTTGGTTTTTATATTTTGAACGGTTTTAAAGATAAAAGTTCAATCTCATTACGTATGTATCATCATACGACTGTATTCCTGTTTTTCACTCCATATTATACGCATTTGAATATCAATTTATGATCAAAATTTCGTCAACTTATAAGAAGATGATACCTACAAGCCATTAAACAAAATTATAATGGTAATGGGTGTCGTGTGTCAGTCGTAGGTTCGACATTAATGGCGTCTCCAGCGGTTAATGTCACGGAAGTCGCCTACGCGATGTGATTAAAAAGTTCAACTCCAGTCCACGTTGAACGCTCTTCCTTGTTCCCCTCACATTTGTCACTTTTTACTTTATTTTTATCGATAGCATTACCACTTTAGATAAAAGTATCAAACTTATAGCCTTTGCCGTTGCTCGATAGATTTGCGTTCGTATTTATGTTTTATATACCTATCTAATGCTATATGCTACCGGTTGGGGCCACATGCATATCTAATTCTTCATTAACTCCTGACCGAGAGGTGAGGTTTAATCTTAAATGCAAATTATTATAACGCTACCACATTAAGCCTCTACCATGGAGAATTTAATATAAAACTAATTTCGATCGATATAATAACAAATTCTATTGCAGAGGCCTTTGATCTTACGCAAGAGCACCGTTCGGTTGCCCACACTTCGTTCCACATTACGGTCAAAAGTCGCCGTTTAGATCCAACACACGCCCACGCGTGGTCTCCAAGCTCGTGTATTTTACTCACTACCATTACCAACATCATGGCGACATTAGGTACATGTACGAGTAAATACATAGCTTCTTGTGCCAAATACATAAATGTTATGAACACTTGTGTAAATTGAAGACTAGGTTCAGTACTCCAGAGCTTAGGTGGTTCTGCTTTACACGATTTCACGGTTATGGTGGAAAATTGATTTCTGTTAAGCAATTATATTGTCAAACACTTATCTTCGTGACGAAGACAATTTTCGTTCGTGCCATCGGTCAAAGCGTAGGTGAGAATAATCGAAAAATACATTAATAGCTTTGGCATATTATTGTGTTATTGTTTTATTATCATAGATTATTTCAATTTTATGCATATTCTTTACAGTTTACATCTTTATAAAGTTAGGTTTCATATACTATATTTATACAGTTCGTTAACATTTGACCCGGCACCAAAAGCATCGAATCGAGTGTAGACTATCCCGTTTCTCCTGGGGCTATAATATTATCAATTCATAATGTCATGCGCATTCAGAACAGATATTACTTTCTCGCGTCTGTGGGCGTCACCTGTCGTGCCTTACCGACCATTTGGCAAATTTATCTACATCACAGGCTCTGACTTTATAAATAATACAGGCACATACAGTCTTAAAGCTATCAACTTAAGACTTGGAATATCCTAAGCTGTCTATGCCATAAACAGTATGAAAGTCTATCTAAATTCTAATCATTTTAGTATTTGCATAGACCAAGTTTGAGATATCATTTAAGACTCTTCCGGCTTTAATTACTGTAATCGAGTACCTGGATTATGTTTTGGATTTAATAAAGTAATTTATCGTGTTTGATATAGTAGCTTATTGGATTTTATGTATAGTAACACAGCGTTTACTATGTCAAGCAAGGATGGATCACGTACAAACATACAATGAAAAGTTAAACTAAATACTTGATCATGGTATAATATATCTCATCTGTGTTGCAGTGAATTTAATGTGATGCTTGATTTGTTCGATTGCCATTCTTGTTCAGACTCGGTGCGCCCACATTTGTTTTTTCTTACTATTAAAACACGATTGTTCGTTGTCAGTCATCCGAAAGAACATTGGGAATTGCGACGTTGACTGACAAGCATCCATTCCGCTTTAAGGAATCACAATCGCCCACTAGACGCACAATTCGTTTGTCTCGGCCGCTTCAATTAGCCTGTTCTTTATTGCTTTGGACAGATCATTAATATCATCTGTCTCTATTTTTATTCTCTGAATTTACATTATCGATCTTTACAATTTGTACTCGTAATCACTTAGATACGTTTTTATTATATACAACTAGATTGGGTTTCTCATAATTTAACTGCGCAATATCTTTCCGCCATTATTTCGGTTCGCCACTACAAAATCTCTTTGTGATTTTATCTATGTACTCCTAAGATTAAAGTTTAGAAACGAAGTGTTTCATATCGTAGATTTTTGGCTGACAAAACTCCAAATATAGCTATTTTACTTTATAATGTGTCTGTTCGCGATTTGCAGTTTAGTGTTTTCACTCAGCCGCGCCCCTACAATTAAGATTATCTGGTCGCGTCGCGATAAGAGATAACACGGCCTCAAAACTGCGCTGTTTGGAAATAGTACTGTTCATAAATTTTATAATCAATCGTGGAATATTTCGGCTACTGAATTTACTGTCGGATTATAGCTAATCGGGTCATCTAGTTGCTAGATAGTGGTTTGTAAACATAAAAAACTATGAAGCAAGTACGATGTCAAAGAGGACCACGCTTATCAGTCAGCATTGCATAAACAATCATTTATTATCCGATCACATTGTAACAAACTGTCTTCATTCAGTTTTATGTATAGAATAGATGTACCTAAATTATTTGTTGTTGATTTCGTGAGGTCGGATAAAATAGGACACACGACGCGACAACTCGATCAACGCGAAGATGTTGGTGCGTTGTGCTTCATTGCATAATTTGTGAAGTAACGGGCGATAAAACGAACGGAACACGTCTCGGAAACGTACAGCATGCAATCTGCAAACATTAATTGATCGAGCGAGCGAAGATCTCAGTGGCAGCTATGCGATTTGGCTTTGTATGTTTGCGTGTATGTTTGTTAGAGCATAACTAAAGATATATAGAGAGAGATATAAAGAAACTAAAGATATATATAAGAGCATAGCAAAATTTCAGATACCTACTGTAATACTACCTATAAAGCATAACTAATCCTGGAACCAATATATTGAACAAAGCCTGGTGAGGCCCTGAAGACGAAGCTTGGAAAGCTTGAAGAACGAACCACAGTAAATTGGGTTAGTTTCTACCAGCGCGACCAACAGAGTCATACAGAATCTTAAGGGACTCTCGCGAGTGAAATTATCTACCCCGAGGTTCTTCTGGAGACAGATAAAGTCCACTCCGCTCATATTCTGTGCTCCAGTGGCGTGAGACCTTGAAGCAACAGCTATCCTAGATGCTCCTGCTAGACAGTCCTGGGCTCTGAATAACATTTAAAACAGAAGTCTACCTAAATATTGTCCTCAATCTGTATTTTATATCTAAACTCTTTAATTTCTATTAGCCTCAGTTTCATTTTTATTAATTCACTGTAAATAGTTTAGGTAGGGACTAATTTGTAATATACATACATAATATATACTCAACATTTTCTTTTCTTTGTTAGATAAATAGCAGTAGGGAGATAGTTTTCCTTTCTTAGGTAGGATAATCAAATATTTGTTTGTGATTAAGTTACGTGGCATAGTACATTATGGTGTATCCAAAAACTTTAGGGCATGAATACAAATAAGGATTGTGGACATCGCGCGCGAGATCTCAGTTCGGGGCGAACTACTAGTATAATTAGGTATATGAGAAATCGATCAAGCGAGCTCTGTACGAGACAAGGAAGTACTTGATGAGTAGCTGAAAGCATTGCAGAAATATTAACGTTTTTTTTTGTAACATCATCCATAAAAACAAAACATAAATTTGCATCAACCTCATGCAAAAGAAACCAGAACAGAATGAGATGATAGTATAGATGTTGATCAAATGCGCCATCTGCGCTATAGATGGTGAGTTGTATTCCCACCCAGGACAAATATCTGTGTGATAAATAAACAATTAGGTTTGTTCTGTATCTGGGTATTAAAAAACAAGTAAGAATGTATTTCCAAAAAAATTCATTGATTTTTAGGTAATATATGAGTTATATGGTTCCCTTCTCATAGTTTCCATAATACAATAATTGCTTAGATTGAGGCTAGATGGCGCTGAAAATATTTTTTTTTGTTTTGAAAAAGTTTGTTATACAAATAGTTCGTAATTGATTAATGGCCTCAATTGCAATTTGACCATTAGACGATCCGATGATAGTCTCCGAAACATGTGCTATTGGGATCATTATAAAGTTTCTGGAATATATTTTCACGAATAAGTACATGAATTGAATACCCGATTGATTGTCGCCAGCCTAGGGTTATTAAACCTAAGATATCCAGTTGCCAATCCAGATAGCATTCTAGTGATTCTCACGTCAGGTACCGCGATAACAGTTCACTTCACATTGCTTTTCAATTTTGTAAATATTGGCTTACTGTCTGCCGTGTTTGTTTATCGAGGATACATTGAACTCGGGAATAAGTGTTTATCGGTGGTTCTATCTATTCGTTACTTAACTTGTTGATAACTACCTATAAGCGCTGAGCGCTGCACATGGCAGAATTACTTAATTTTGTGAACGTATTCCCTACCACAAGATTAAGGGTGTGTAAAAACTATTTACGTAACCTGCGTTTAACCTGATACTCCTTAATCTCTAGGGCCACAAAAAATAGTGAAGAGATCCTGTTTTGAAAGGAGCCGTGCGGGAGATGAGAGGGAGAGGCGCGCGGGGCCGCCGGCACCTTCCAGGCGCGCCACTCTGCCGCCGAATAAATTATGTTCTTTGGCCCTATCGCGCACACTAGCCTCGCCGCCCCGCGCCCCGCAGGACCCTTCCTTATCGATCGGCTCGGATAATCCTAGAGGTCGCTAGATCGGCGCCGGGGCTCCAGCAATGATGACCTTTCCCCTGCCAGGCCATGATCGGCATGCCATTTGCTAGTCACGACGAAATTACGCGATAACCGGGGGGCGGTTACGGCTGTTCTGCGCACGCTGCTTTAATTATCGATATCCAATTAATGAGCGCAACGGTTTCAATTGGATCTAATCATCTTACTCGTACTTTCTCGGAAGTCAGTCTATTGAGATGAATATCAGCCGTACTTTAATCCGAGTCGGTCGACAAAACGGTGCGAGTTTGTTCATATCTAAAACGAGATGGAGCTCGATGCGGTGCCCTACATAAGAATACGTAATGATCGATCGCCCTTTTACCGGTATCTCAAACAAATCGATTATTTTGATCGGTTGCAATTGCACCACTCTCGATGTCCGATTAATTTTCGTCCACGGTAATTGATATCGCAAACATCTGGGCCATTTGTCGAATGCCCACCACTTTTGCATGTTTTGAACAAACCGTATCTGTATTCGATTTGAATTATTTGTTTAAAACTCATTTGTGTCTTCCGATCTTGTTAAGTTACATTATGTGTTTGCTATAATGTTGATGAGCTTCTGATGGTCTGAATCGCTCGTCAGGGGCTTTTCCCATGAGAAAACGACCTATCTGCTGTGACAAATGACTTTGCACCGTTGTGATTTATATTACAGAGTTATATTCAAATAAGACGCAATCACGCCATATGAACCCCGATCGCGAGCTACATTAAACTAATAGTAACGATCATTTGCAAATTAATGTTCCGGACGAGCCGAGTCGAAAACAATAGTGTATTTGCATGTGTCATTTGAATTCATAGCACTTAATAGTTTGGCAATGAACTATAGTTTGCTTAACTCATTGGATCGCTCTGATGCGGCTCTGGGCATCCTCGAGATCCATTAAACAGTGTTGCCAGAAGGTTACTTTTGTAACCTTTTAGGTTTCGGGTTTCTTCTAGGTTACACGACTCAAAAGGTTACATTTAGGTGATATTCTGGAAGGTTAACTTAATTTTTAATTTCTACATGAAACGCAATGTTAGGTAAGACACAAAACTTCGTTCGTTCGTACGTGAGTCAGTGAGTGTAACTTCTAAAAACAAGTCTTTCTCTTTCTTACTAATGAATTAAAATACCTGGTAAATGCAACAAAATATGGAAAAAAATACTAAATTATTCATATTGCTATAAGTTCATGCAACCAACATCTATTTATCAACTTTGAAAATTAGGTAAGTACTTACTATTGGAAAAAAATACTTGGAAAAGGTTACTTTTTTATCCATTTTAGGTAACTTTTGTCAAGACCTGGCTGGCAGCACTGATCAAAGTAACCGATGTTTCGTGCAACAGTTATTTATCGCAATTGGATCGAGTGACGCGCTCTGCACGTGAGCCGCATATGGCCGATCGCCCAGATATTGCAACTCGAGATAAGGCTGATGCATGCCCAAATCTGTCGGAGCTGTCGAGACACGACCACCCCGCCGCCTGCCCTTACCGGCTACAAGCTAAACTTGCTCATTACCTTCCAAGGAAACTGCTGGGAAACGCGCTTGATAGAAATCACTAGGTAGTAGGTACCAAACCTACCAGCGTCGGCATACGATCAGTAAATCCTACTAATATTATAAACGTGAAAGTTAGGATGTGTGGATGTTTGTTACTCTTTCACGCTGAAACGGCTGAACGGATCTGGATGATTTTAGTACAGAGATAGATTATAGTCTGGAATAGCACATAGCCTACTTTTAATCCTGGATATATGTACGGTTTCCGTGAGATAGATTCGTTTTTGTTTTTCAAGGTACCGCGGTAGATAGAAAATAAATAAATATTGTTGGACATTTCACACAACGCCATCTAGTCCCAAACTAAATAAATAAATAATGCTGGACAGTCCACACAGCATCATCTAGCCCCAAAGTAAGCTACTCAAAGCTTGTGTTATGGGTGCTAGATAACTGATATATTTATTACATTGTATACATAGATAGATATATTTTTATTATACATAGAAAACACCCAGACCAACGGAACAAATTTCTGCAGATCGTACACAAATTTGTTCCGCGGCGGGAATCGAACCCGCAACCTCTAGCGTCGCAGGCGGACTCTCGCCCGCTGCGTCACTGAGGTCGTCAAACTAAGCAAATTTTGTAGGGGAACCAGATAGCTGATAAACTAATTAAGTATATACTTTTTTTGTAAATATATGCATAGAATACACAATAACACCTAGACATTGAACAAACATCTGTGTTCATCACACAAATGTATGCCCTGGGTGGATATCGAACCCACAACCTATAGCGCAGAAGACAGAGCTACTACCAACTGAGCTGTGAGGCCAGTGTCATAAAAGTTACAATTAACAATACAATGGTGTTACAGAAAACGCGCCTCTCGCTAAGGTTTTAGTGCATATGTTTCCTTAATATAATATTGTGTGCAAGCGCGAGTATAAACGCAGCTCGTAAACTATAAAAAGCTGCAGCTTCCGACAGATGTCGGATTTCAAGAACTGCTACGAAATTTATGTCTTTCGCTAAAATTATACGCGCATTAACGATATCTACCGGAGCGCTTTTATCTGAAACGGCGTAAACTTCATAAAGAGCTCCGTTATGTTCGCTTTATTTTATCATGTTTTTAATTTTATACGTTTCTTTACAGTATGAATGAACACTTGTTTTAATCAAACACGCTCTTAATTCATAGACCGGCTTTTGGCTATTACCGTTTATCGTCAGTGCAAATAATATCATTGTTGTCTCGACTATTGGGCGACAGTCTGTTGTTGTTTATTACATAGTTATAGTTGGCAATCTGTGCTGTGTGTCGTCAATGAGCAACGCACGTCGCATTTGTGTGGCTCGAATCACTCGTGCGCCTGTGATTGCGGCTCGTTCTCTCGCGTTATCTTCGGAGCCATGTGGAGGCTGCAGCGGTGCATACTGCACGGAGGCGGGCGCGTGGTGCGCGGGCAAGGCGCTGGGGAGGGGGGAAGGCGCGGGAGACGACGCCGCCCGCGACCCGCCCGTCATTCGCGCCCATCGCGTCATCCGAACGCGACGCATCCAGTCCTCGGTCTCGTGCGCGCTGACCGAACCGTCTCTCGTGGAACGGCGTGCGTTGTCACCGTCTCGTTTATAATCTCTCCGGTGTAAAAATAAAGCCGGCGACAGACGCTTCCCAAGTTATATTTAAATGATAGCGTGGACACGGGGCCGGGCTCACCTCGAACGCTCCCCAACATGAGATTAAGTACGTGTTGCGAACTAGATCATAAATCTAAGCTAGGTTTCACGCCCGCAAGCCTCCGTATCGTGTTACCCACTACTGCGAGCCTGCTTGCTTGTCTGCAACTTCCTCGAATGCCTATTCAGTGATTTGTTTGTTTTAGTGTTGTTGTCCTACATCTTAGTTGAATTCATGATTGTGTTGTTTTGTGGCGTTTCTGCACTACTACGGATTTGTATAATGAAGATATGCAAGCTCTATCATAGTGGTTTTTGTCTTTTTATTTCCTATTCGTATCATCAATCAGTAAGTAAACTAATGTTCGTTAAGTTCGTTTACATTACTAGTGCTGTATTTTTGTTCCATTTCGATATCGTAAGGACTTCGTATTATAAAACTTTTGTTTTGATTGAAAATGTGAGATACATCTGGTTTGGAGAACCACGTATATGCTGACCGGTTTGTTCCTTCGACACCGTTCATTATGTATCTCTTTGATTTCTATAATCTCTTATATCGCAACACGAGTACTATCAAGAGCTAATTTAATGTTTTGTATGCTTACGTCTTGATAACCTGTCGTTGTTATTGCAGATAAGCCTTATTATGACACTCGAATTATCTTTATCAGAAAATTGTCAGACAACCTGAACGGCCTCATTTTCCTACGATTATATTTAGCATTTATCGATAATTAGTTTCTTCGTCTTTAATAAACTTCACGTATCGAAGCCTTTTAAGGTTTACCTGCTTGAAATCTATTGTTGCGTTAGGATCTTTTGTGCTCTCCGGCTCGAGCATATGAACTCTGGGCGTAGAGGTACCTGTGGTTGCCTTTTGCCAAAAAAAAAATCCACATTTCTTTCGACCCTATGGGGATGCATTTTGATTGTAAATCTGACTCTTTTGACGTTTACGTTCGTACCATTAGTTAAACCATTGTATTTATATGTTTATCGACATAATATTTTTTCTCAATTTTAATTAATGTGTTGATGCGGAATTAGGCTCAAGTTTTTAAGATAATGGCCGTTCACGTTATTATTTTCTGACATTTTGAATATTTTTATGAAGATATTGTCTAGTCAGATCAATTCTCATGCAAATTAAACTAGTTTCTTAGTCCGTCTTCTTTATTAATTGGTTTTGTCATTATATATAAATATTTATAGATACATATCAGTTTCAGTGATTTTCTATTCTATTAGTGCGTTATGGTCGTATAAAATAATGAATATGCCAAGTACTTCCTTACAGAGTACCGTTAAATAACTATAAACATTGATGTATACTACAGTTACTGTACTAAAAACCAACGAACCTATAAATGTGGAAAGTATTCATAAAACATAATTTATAATTCAGGATATAAGATGCACTTAGACGTAGATTTGCTTTTTACTATTCCACATCTTATCATACTTCTCATTAGAAAGTAGCATTTCAATAACACCTTAAAAAGTTTATGTGCCTGCGTAAGTAGAGCTTAAGTCCTATGGGTGGTAACAGTTAGCTAGTGTCAATGGCATGGGGCTTCGCTTAATCAGCCGTGACCATTACGTGATCTTTTACAACATTGCGCGCTATTGTTGAATCTAGGATCGCAACAACAGCTTGGAGAATATCTGATGATGCGTGATCTTTTCTGGTTCTATAGCATTGCATGATTGCTTTCAGCTTGTTGTATTGTTTCGATATTTTGTGTAGGATATCTGATACGTCGAGAGATTAATATAGTTCTAATATATTCGATATTGCTTATATTCAATTATTACAAGATTTGTGCTACATCACCGCTATAAGCGTCGCCTGTGTTCTGTTTTGTTGTTTGAAAAGTTAAATTTCTGGATTATTGTGAAAAAATTGTAACAAGGCCACAATATCAATTAAAAATACCTACATAAATTCCTTTTTACGATGTTATTAATGTTGAATTAGCTCATTTCGTATGGCATCATCGTCCTTATTCATTCATTGTTTGGTATAAAATTTTCCTCAATATCTGCGTCTCACAATGTACGTACATGATTTTTTAACTCTATATCTTTGATTTGTTGGATTGTCTTATATCTCTTTGGAATATGTTCATCCACATATCTGTGCACAATTCATCCTTAATGCCTGGAGTATCATTGCACTGATTTTTAATTGTAATGTGTCCTTGTGACAGGAAATTATGATAACAAATAAATAATCATGATTTCTTTGATTTCTGATGATTTCTGATTATTGATAATGTAAAACGACTTTATCTTTATTAGATTTTAATCTGATTCGAGATTAATTTTCTTTGAACATCGTGTTTTTCTTCCTTGTCGTATTTGGAGCATGAAGGAAATAATATAATAATTATATAATATAATAATTAATAATAATAATATAATAACCGTAATCACTCCAATTCAACCACTAAATATTGATCACAGTATTTCAGTTTAGAGATAATTAAATCTATTATCACTTAAATATCTTTAGGCCTAACCCCGTCAGATCTTCAGAAATTGAAATTGAAATTGAAAAATATTTATTCAGTACAATCACAAGGATCACTTTGAAACGTCTTACATGCTAGGTGATTTAAGAGAGTCTAGAACGTGTAGTTCAAACATAATACTGGTTTCCAGGTCGGGGTCTGGTGTGCGAGTGTGGGGGCCCGAGTGCGTGCCCCAACGGCGCCGCCAACGGCACTTGCGTGACGCAGCCCGGCGGCTACTGCTTCGTGGCCGTCGAGGAGGTGCTCGAGGACAATGGCACTTACGGCATCGAGAGGACGGCGGGCTGCCTGCCGCCTGACGAGTCCGGCTTTATGCAGGTAATGCTTATATACCAAGAATGCAATGCTTGCGTCAGTGTTTTCGAGAAACTTGAACATGCGAAAAGGTCTAGAGCAAGAGGCAAAACTAGAGCCGACTACATAGGATCCGATGATGACAACTAATATTTGATCAACCAGAATGTGATCGACTTGTCGTCTGGTCTCGTTTCGTCTACCGAGCGTCGGGCAAGCGACCATACAAAAAATAGGAGGATGGATGGATTCCGCAAAAGCGTAATTTTATAGCAATCTCTGAGTGGCCCTTCTATCCATTTCCAGTGCAAGAGCTCGCTGGTGCCGCACACGCACCCGAAGACGATAGCGTGCTGCTACGACAGCGACCTGTGTAACCGCGCGCTGCGGCCGCGCATCCCGTCGCCGCCGCCCGAGGTGACGGAGGCGCCCGCGCCCGCCGCGCCCGGCGCCGCGCCGCCGCTGCTGGTGGCGGCGGCGCTGGGCGTGGCGCTGCTGGCCTGCGTGCTGGCCGCGCTGCTGGTGTGCCGGCGCCGGCGCCGCGGCCCCAAGCGCCCGCCCTCGCCGCCCGCGCCGCTGCACGGCGAGGCATCCTCCGGCTCCGGCTCCGGCCTGCCGCTGCTCGTGCAGCGCACCGTCGCCAAGCAGATCCAGATGGTCGAGTCGATCGGCAAGGGCCGCTACGGCGAGGTGTGGCTCGCGCGCTGGCGCGGCGAGCGCGTCGCGGTCAAGGTCTTCTTCACCACCGAGGAGGCGTCCTGGTTCCGCGAGACGGAGATCTACCAGACGGTCCTGATGCGCCACGAGAACGTGCTCGGCTTCATCGCCGCCGACATCAAGGGCACCGGCTCCTGGACGCAGATGCTGCTCATCACCGACTACCACGAGAACGGATCGCTGCACGACTACCTGCAGACGGTCGCGCTGGACACCTCCTCGCTGATGGCGATGGCGTACTCGATCGTGAGCGGGCTGGCTCACCTGCACATGGACATATTCGGGACGAAGGGCAAGCCGGCGATCGCTCACCGCGACATCAAGAGCAAGAACATTCTCGTGAAGCGGAACGGCACTTGCGCCATCGCCGACTTCGGGCTCGCCGTGCGGTTCGTGGCGGAGCGGAACGAAGTGGACATCGCGCCCAACACGCGCGTGGGCACGCGCCGCTACATGGCGCCCGAGGTGCTGGACGAGCGGCTGGACGTCGCCAATTTCGAGGCCTTCAAGATGGCCGACATGTACTCGCTGGGCCTGGTCCTGTGGGAGATGTGCCGACGCTGCGCCACGGGCGACAAGGCGCAGCTCGTGGAGCCCTACGCGCTGCCGTACCAGGACCACGTGCCTCCCGACCCATCCTTCGAGGATATGCACGCGGTGGTGGTCAAGCAAGGCCTGCGCCCCCCGGTCCCGTCGCGGTGGATCGCGGCGGAGCCCCTCTCGACCCTGGTGACGCTCATGTCGGAGTGCTGGCACGCCAACCCCCCCGTGCGGCTCACCGCGCTGCGAGTCAAGAAGACCCTCGCCAAGTACAACACGGAGACCACGCTCAAGCTCGTGTGACCTTCCGGAAAACCGTCTTTTGTGTAAATATCCCAGACTCTTCGAGTGAGATAGTATAGGGTTCAAAGTTAAGTTCCTCGATATTTATTTTGTATATGAAATTGACAGCTCGATTATACCGATGTGAAAATTCAAATTAACCACCGTTTTGTTTAAATCTCAGTATTGTTAAGTTTATTCGGTTATTCTGTGGACCCAGTGCGAGCGGCGGGCTGGCCGCCGGAATCTCTCATCTTGGCTGCGTTTGGACGATCCATCATTTTATGACAATATGTACTACACTATTGCTAATTAATGAAGTTAATCGAAGGTCTATGGTAAATTGATTATGATGACATTGATCGGACAAACAAAGCCATATATTTTTGTTCTAAACATATGTTTTATTTTATTATGGTTATATATATTATGTAGTTGATATAGAGTGGTTTTTATATCGAAAATTTGTTGTCTTCCGTTTCTTTAAGCAATCTAAGTGTTTGTGATGTGATGAGGCAGCTATTAGATGGTACATGAATATACTCCTTACGCTGTAATATAAACTCTGGCAGGTTACAGCCGAGGCGACTCCCGTCGCGTGTTTGTGATATTATGACAATAAGATGCATTATTATATGTACAAACTTTTGATTTCAAAATTGTTGACCAATAGCCATTATACATGCATTTTTATTAATGTTTCGTGTACTTAAAGTTGATTAAAAAGACTAATGTATAGTGAGTGAGTATTAAGAATGAGCAACGAGAGCAGTGTCTTATGGAGATGCCTTCTCTACGATTAGTATTATAGTTTTTTTGTTTTGTACCGCGACGCGTTTGGCCTTCGGAATGTCTGAACATTGATTGTACATCTAGAATCTAGACTGCTGGAATTTATTAGATGGATCTGTAGACTGTAGTGCGATTACGGAACTCTAATACAATCAACACTAGTTAAATGTCAATCAAATTGATTGAATAAACGCTCATAAGTAATACCCAAGTACTTGATTACAATGAAAACGTATTGACATTGATTTTAAGCAAAGATCCATAATCGCCCCACGGTAAGCAGTTTGACAAATCATTGGAGGCACTAGAAATGTGTAATTTATGGAGGCCAAAAGCAAGCGTAGCATTTACTGGCGCGTTTACAGTGCCTTGTACAGTGTTGTGTTGTGTACATATAGGTTAGCTGATGTCGTTTAGGTATCTAATACATGTTGATAGTTAAGTTACAAATAAATATTAATGGACAAACAGTGATTTTTGTTATATTTATCCATTTGACGCACATACTATTAGGCTAGCGCCACATTAAACGAATAAGACGTTGCCGATCTTACGCGGCGGACGCCAGTACATTATAATTCATTCAGTTTCTATTATCGGGCACACTACGCGGAATATCGGTTGAATCAAATCAAATATATTTATTCAATAAAATCACAGGGATCATCTTGAATCATCTTACATACTAGGTACGTAAGTTTAGGTGCCAATTCCAGTCCGAGAAGAACTGACAAGAAACTCGGTGGGTCTAGCGCTTTTTTGTATGATCCTTGGTAATTTTGTTTCAGACCTTGAGTTGAAGCTGATTCGTCCCAAGCTTTTTTGTCATCTAAGGACTGATATTTTATGATTAGCTTTTCGAGACAGTTTTAGTTTCATTACATTTTTAAATACTGTGCAAAATGTGGGCATGTACCAAATGTCATGTTTGGACTTGCCTCTGACTACCCTCTTTAGATATCCTCAAAGATCTAAGTAACTAAAGATCTGAGGAGATATCTACCGATCCTGGGGATTACAGTCGTGATCATATATTATTATACATTTTTAAATTTCCCAATCGATAAATCAATTCATGCATGTTGTTTCTTTGACAATTAGTTGAAATAAAATGAAGATCGGCGACGGCTTATCTGTTCAATGTGGCGCTAGCCTTAGGGCAAAGAGTAATTTAGCCAACTCTGGTCGACTGAAGTTATGGCCGGCCACTCGCGGGCCTATCTCTATCGATACTGCATTACGGCTAGCGACAGACTATTCTATTCAATAAGCTATGTAGTTTGCTGAACATCTTATTCTAGTGAGAGAAACGCTACGCTACATGTTTTGTACCACAATAAATAATATGGACTGTGTTTAGAATCAGGTAGACAGCGCCATCTAGATTACGCTAGCGTAGTTTTTCCTGAATTTTCGAATTGACTTCGCCCGCGTAATGTTATCCATACTTCAACCTGCCGGTGCGCCTCTTCGAAAAATTCCTTCTAATTACACCTCTAGAGCGCTGGTGGTATAGTGTTAGCTGCATCAATGAGTTTTTCCATTCGAAAAATTTATGTGCACAATGCCAGTGAAGGAAAACATCGTGAGGAAACCGGCATGCCCTAGAACCAAAAATTCGAAGGTATGTGTCATAGGTTAGTATTCTTATAAGCGGCGATGGGCTTGCAACCTGTCACGTACGGAATACTATTGTGCAGAATGTGGGCATGTACCAAATATCATGTTTGGACTTGCCTCTGACTACCCTCTTTAGATATCCTCAAAGATCTAAGTAACTAAAGATCTGAGGAGATTTCTACCGAGCCTGGGGATTACAGTCGTGATAATATTTATTTTTTATTTTTATTTTAATTACACCTCTCCAAACCAAGACAGACATACCTTTCAAATGTCAAGTCACTACAACTAACAGTTTAAGCTGAGCGTTGTTAGCTTTGGTTTTTAGTGTAAGTTGAGTTGTCAGTGAGTGTCGGTCAGGATGATTCCTATAATAATAGATTATTCAGGATAAGGTATGATGAAATGATACTGTATATACATACTTAAAATGATATTTATTCAGCTTATTTACATTCAGAGTTCACACCACCCTGCAGTCACAAAACCACACTACCGCGGATTTCATGTCAGTCATACACTCTTCTTATTTAATTTGTCTATAATATATCTAAGTTTCTAGTCGGACAGTCAAATAAAACAGAACTTTTAAAACTTGATTCAACGAGAGCGTTAGAAACTAACGTCCAATAGTATCTATCTATGTGTATCAATATGGGGCATATCTTCTGGACGGAGAGCCGCCGCGCATTCCGGGTCTGAAAACAAAACATTTTTACAACAGATGTTTGACATTGGAAGGTCCAGTCAGACCTTTGATATGGGAATGATTTTGACTTGAATATTCAGTATTTAATCACTGTTCTGGTTATTATTGGTTGCAGTTTATGAAGAAGTTATGTGGAAAAGTATTCACCTTCTATCATCAAATGTGTCACGGCTAAAGTCCTCATACATCCTGCAAAGAACAAAACAAAGTTGAATCAACATGTCAACATCAATTGTATTATCCATATTTTCAAATGGGCACAACTAAATCTCGCATCTTAGCCTGAAACTAGCCTATACCACTATCTAACTAAGCCTTTAAGGAAAATATTGAATCCTTAGTTAATTTTTATTGAAAACTAGCTGACCTGGCAGACTTCGTACTTATTTAGAAAACGTTTGTATAGGAAATAGAAAAGGGCTATTTTTAGGGTTTTCCCGGCAGTTATTCGAATTTTTCTTATCTTTTAAACCTTCCCTAGACCTCCACGAACATTTCAAGACCAAGATAAGATAAATCCGTTTAGCCGTTCTCGAGTTTTAGGGAGACTAACGAACAGTAGTTCATTTTTATATATAAGAAACAAGAAGAAGATTAATAATTTAATCTTAAAACAGATGCCTGGCTAAGAAAGAATCTACAACCTGATAAAAGAAGTTAGATTGGAAAGTGTGAAATTGGAATAAACAATAGGGATCGCGAATATATTTTAGGGACATATTGGCAAGAATCTAGAGGTACAGGAAGGTAGTTTTTTCTACACTACAAAATAGATTTGGCAGGAACAACAGTCCAAAACACCAATTCAGATACCACCAATAGAACGCAAGTGGTGAACTCTCACCCCCGGGACAATTGCGGTCCTGGCGGGGGGCTCCGTCGGCTGAACATAGCATCATACGACGACCTCATAGATCCCATGGCGCCGCGCATCGGAGGCAGCGACGGCATCGGCGGCATCGGCTCCCGGCGCAGCGGCGGAGACCCGAAGTCCCGGCTGCGCGACCCGCCCAGCTCTAGCCCGCGCGAACCTCCCACCGGGTAGCGCCGCTCGAACAGGTCCCGCGGAGAGTCAAAGCGAGCGCGGTCATAGTACGCATCGTACGGATCCTGTCAAACAAATTATTTTACTCATCTGCGGGACAGATCAAACTATTTCATTCAATCATATCATTTGGAGAGGTTATGCCGGCTCAGAGAAACCGGCAGGACTATCACCGATGGCGTATCGTGCGGCCCGAGTGAGAGTTCGCGTGCGGGGGAATGTTTTCACGCGCACGGCCTACAGGTGGCGGTCGACGGAGGTCGGTAGTAAGGAGAGCGCGTTACCCCAAATCCTCCCATCATGCGATCGCGGAGGAAGGGCGGCGGCGGCGGCGGGGGGTAGGGGTCGCGGCCGAAGGCGCGCTCGCGGAAGCCGTTGCGGTCGGGCCCGAGCACCTTGGGGCACTCCTTGGACCAGTGGCCGCCGCGGCCGCAGCGGTAGCACTGCTCGGGGTCGCCCATGCCCGGGCGCTGACGCACGCGGCTCGTCGACACCTGCACCTTCATCGGCTGCCCGTCCACCATCATACCGTTCAGCTCTTTGATCGCGTCGTTCACGTCGCCCGTCGCGTCCAGGTGGACGAAGCCGTAGTTACGCACGATATCGCACTCGACGACCGTCCCGAACTTCTGGAACAGCTCGCGTACCTCCGGCGCGTTGGTTTTGTCCGTGAGGTTACCGACAAATATTTTCGTGGTCGGCGTCGACGGTGCCTTTCTACTTTTGGCGGCTTCGATTTTGATCGCTTGCCCGTGAACTAGTTCGCCGTTCAGATTCGTAATGGCTTCGCGGCCGGTTTGCTCGTTTTCCATGTGCACGAACCCGTAATTTCTGACGATATCGCATTCTACGACGGTCCCGTACTTTTCGAATAGCGGTCTAAGATCGGTGTCCGTGGTTTTATCGGATAGATTCCCGACGAAGATTTTGAACGTACCGGCGCCCGGCATTTTAGTTTCTGAAACGCAACGCATACATAATTTGACGAAGTGAGTCAGCACTCAGCAGCGTCCATGACAAAGGAATACGAAGACCGAGAGGGCTACATGTTTCGCGATTAGCTGATTTGTACACTTACCTTTTTATCACCTGTTTGTAAAGCAGAAATACCACGCAATGACGAAACAAAACAACACGAGACAGCACCAAAAAAATAACTAATTACGCATTCAAATTACTACGCTTGACTATCCAAACTCAATCTGACAAAATGGCGTCTTTTACTTTTCTTCTATTTTCTCCCATCGACCGACCGACATTCCACGTCGAAGCGAGTAAAGAACGAACAAAATGTAGAAAATGAGTGATAATATTTAATCCATTCGTTCTGTATTCCTTTAATTGGCGCCTATTCTCAAAGCCAACCACAGACAATATAAATGAAACAAAAAGAACAAACAACATGACCACGACAACTGTAAAATCACGTTTTTGATGTGAAACATCTATAGCCGCACGTAAAACCGATTTCTGGCGTGGCGACGCATGCCGTGGCGACGCGTCGCCACGCTATATGATGATCGATGTTTCACATCTGCCAGGCGTCCCGTGACGGCTCACATTTTTTAGTTTGTAATATTGAGATATCTTATTGAGATACTTTACACTCATTTCTAGATTGAAAGGGATTTTATTTAATTAACTAAAAGGCATTTTATTATGTAGTACGTAATACCTACTACTAACAACATTATATTAAAAGTCAATGTCTGTATCTAATATCAAATCAATCAATGTCAACTGTCTTGTTATCTTGCTTGTCGATTCAGCAGGTCCGAGCCGAGCCGAGGTCGACCGACCGACCGAACATTCTTTCTGTAATAATTAGTGTACTATTGTAAAAATCTAAAAATCTTGATAAAGTTATTGTGGAAATAGAGCGTTTGTGTCCTTTGTCTACAATTTGCCATTGCCAACAGCCAGCGTGATATCGGTAAGTTTTATTATAATGTTATTTTATAACCAAATATTCTGCTGCCAAAATAGACGAAATGGCTCTCGGTTTTATTGAATTATTGGTATTTTTGCCAATGAAACGTTCGCCTGTTCGTACTCATGCTATGTTTTGACTACGGTGTTTACGATATCATGGACGAGTTACTTAAAATCATAAACTGCGTCTGGTATTTAAATGATGTCCACATACTACGATTTTTAACACTATTTATTGCTTTGGAGTTTATTTATAAGCTACCTACTAGCCGGCGGTTTGTAATTACTAGCTACTTGTATCTATGTAAATGACCGTGACACTGAATAAATGTTCAATCATAGTCTTCAATCTATATACTCTTTCTGCTACAGTGTCTGGAGTCAAAATAGTGTCTATCTGATGGACAATAGGTATCAATTAATTCTATTAGTCCTAAGGTACCTACTGTTTATTTCCTCTTCTAAATCTCATAAACTGAATGTTTACATGCCAATTAAGAACTTAACATACCTACATCATTATTCCCTTACTCTAATACCACATACTTAACTAGCCTACAGTTTTTCACATAAGAAATTATGGAAGTTTTACTTATCTTAATATTACTTAAAACCTAATTCGTCCCACTGCTGGGCAAAAGTCTCCCCAAAATCATGCCAACCATTCTTTTCTTAACATATATGACAATAACTTTTTAGTTTTAACATAATGTAAGTACTTACCTAAAGTCTACCTTTATGTCATTGGTTTATAAAAATAAATATAATAAAATAAATATGATCACGACTGTAATCCCCGGGCTCAGTAGATAACTCCTCAGATTTTTAGTTACTTAGATCTTTGAGGATATCTAAAGGGGGTAGTCAGAGGCAAGTCCAAACATGACATTTGGTACATGCCCACATTGTGCACAGTAGTTAGTATTCCGTACGTGACAGGTTGCAAGCCCACCGCCGCTTATAAGAATACTAACCTATGACACATACCTTCGAATTTTTGGTTCTAGGGTATGCCGGTTTCCTCGAATGCGCACATCAATTTTTCGAATGCGCACATCAATTTTTCGAATGCGCACATCAATTTTTCGAATGCGCACATCAATTTTTCGAAAGCGCACAAAAATTTTTCGAATCGTTTATTCCATATCACATTATGCATACATAATGCAAATTAATATTGAAGTTGGTATTAATTTTGTAAGATAATACTAGTCTATTATAATATAACAATTTGTGCTGTACAAAAGACCATATCAATGTAATGACATACACCTTGTAAACAGATGGTGTAACATCAGCTGTTTACAAGGTGTAGTCATCATCATCTTCCTGCCCTTATCCCACTAAGTGGGGTCGGTACAACAGGTTCTCTTCCTCCACTCTCCCCTATCATCCGTCATCTCAGTAGTCACTCCCTTCCTACACATATCAAGGTGTAGTAATGACTTGAATCTTAGATCCTATTCTATAGTATAAGCTAGCATTATGTCAAGTCTCATCAAAATCCATCCCATAGGTTTGACAGTATGCAATTTCAAAAAGACATACAGACAGACAAAGTTCTAAAAAGTGCTGTTTCGACATCTATCATTATATTGTATGTTATGCTATCCCCAATTAAAATTTACTAAAAAGATTTTGCTCCGTTACAGTTTTAGTATAGTACAGATAAAGTTGCTGGTAACAGTTTAATTTAACCATTTTGACAATGAATTTGACCTTCACCCTATTGCAGAGAGTGAGTGCCTGTAATTTCAATGGCACCCCTACCCTTGAAACTAGAACATGGCAACTGAAATAGCTGAAGTGGTACATACTACTGCACCAGTTACACTCTATCATGTTTTTGGACCATAGATAACTTTATAACATTTATAACTTTTTCTGAAATTGTCTTAAATAATTTTCTGGCTCTAAAGGTGAACTGAGAAAGGAATACCCGAAATTCAACTTCTAAGAGGAGCAGGGGAGGTTGAAATTTAAATATACAATGTATAAATAAAGTACTTAGATATAACTTTTTCTGAAGTCGTCTGAAATGAACATATTACTTACCTATAAAATATGTATTACTAGCTGTCCCGCCCGCGACTTCGTTCACTTAAAGTAGGTATCTAACTAAACTGAGTTTCAAACAAATCACACTAATAAAAAAATCCCATAATAACTTTGACACCCAATTTTACCCTCTTTAGAGGGCTATTTTGAAATATCCAGGAATACGTTTCCATTTATTTTGCATTTAAAGTATCCAAACCAAAATTAAGACCAAACGCACCACCCTTTAAAAAGTACTCATAAAAACATTGACCCCACATTTGACCCCTTTTTGTAGGTTATATTGAAAAATCCTGAAACACGTGTCCATTAATTTTGTATTTACAGTACACAAAGTTTCAGACTAATCGCACCACCCGTTAAAAAATCCCATACAAACATTGACCCCTTTTTAAGAGTTATATTGAAAAATTCTGAAACAGGAAACAAAGTTTAAGGCCAATCGCACCACCTGTGAAAAAAATTCATATAAACATTGACCCCCTTTTTAAAAGTTATATTGAAAAGTCCTAAAACACGAAATTAAGTCTCAGACCAATCGCACCACCCGTTGAAAAGTTCCCATACAAACATTGATCCCCCATTTGACCCCTTTTTTTTAAAGGTTTTATTGAAAAATCCTGAAACACGAAACAAAGTTTCAGACCAATCGCACCAGGTTAAAAAGATCCCATACAAACATTGACCCCACATTTGACCCCTTTTTCAAGATTATATCGAAATATCCTGAAACACGTATTCGTTCATTTTGTATTTACAGTACACAAACAAAGTTTCAGACCATTCGCACCACCCGTTAAAAAGTTCACATACAAACATTGACCCCATATTTGACCCCTTTTGAAGGTTATATTGAAAAATCCTGAAACACGTGTTCATTTATTTTGCATTTACAGTACACAAACAAAGTTTCAGGCCAATCGCACCACCCGTTAAAAAGTTCCCATACAAAAATTGACCCCACATTTGACCCCTTTTTGATGGTTATATTGAAAAATCCTGAACCACGTGTCCATTCATTTTGCATTTACAGTGCACAAACAAAGTTTCATGAAAATCACTCCACGCGTTAAAAAGTTTCATACTAACGTTTTCACCCTTTTTCACCCTCTTAGAGGTGGAATTTCCAAAAATCCCGCCTTAGTGGGTGGTTTTGTTACAAAAGGAAACCACCTTTCAAATTTCAGCTTTCTAGCTTCAGCGGTTTCGGCTGGGCGATGATAAATCAGTCAGTCAGTCAGTCAGTCAGTCAGTCAGGTTAAGCTCTTATATAGGTATAGATTATAAGAAAAATTAGAAAAAAAACTGATCTTTCAGATCTCTAGTCATTTAGATCTTTGAAGATATCTAAAGGGTAGTCATTGGCACATCCAAACACTATTTTACATGCCTACATTAAAGCACAGTAAGCTATTGTTTTATTTACTACTAAATCAAAATTTACAAAATCCATCTAATCACTTGAAAAAAATAATGCTTTATTTGCAGAAATATACAGATCACTTCATTATTTTAGTACCTAAACCACAACACCTATACTGAAGATAATTATTATGAGCCAAATATAGATAGTACCTATCTCCATCCTATGTATCACATTTCCATTAGATTCAAACGGACCATTTTCCTTAACATTACATTGCGGCATTTATTCCCGACTATACGTAATTGTAACCTTTACATTGGTGGCTCTGTATGCTGCTAAAGTTATATGGGGATTCTTACCACGTCTATAAATTCTGGTACAGTCTAGACATTTTTAACCGACTTAAAAAGAGGAGAAGGTTCAATGTTTGATTTAATGTTTGTTTTATATTTTTAAACTTAGCGATCTGAACACATTCATCATTATTGTTAGTAGTTATAATCAATTATCCCGTGACCACGACAGTGTGTAAAACTGTCGAAACGTTGGGAAAAATAGGTAAATAAAGCGCGATAAATACCCGTTTAATACTAAAAGTTAATGTTTGTTTTTTTATTAAATGCTCGCCGATATCATTTCAAAATTAGGACCAATTTCAAAAATAGTTTGAAGGTAGGTTGACTGTGGACTGAAGTAAAACTTCTTTAGCTCCATCTATATTGTGTAGGTTTGCACTGTGTTTTCGATATACCAAACGTAACTGGCTATGAGAGAAAGAGAGAAAGAAAATGTGTGCTCGCACCTCTCTTTTGCCCCTACAGTAATATACGGAACGTAACTCTCTTTCTATCTTCACTAAATTATATCTCCCTCTCAACTTCCGTTCGCCTCGCCCGATCACACTTTTCGTAACGCTCTCGTCACGCATTCACCAGCTTACTTCCCAAGCCAAGCGTGCGTAAAGAAGTTTTACTTGAAAAGTCTTAACCGCCAGCAATACAAAAGAAGCAATGGACGCTGCGGTGTGTTAACTGTCGCCTAGAATGAGACGATCGCCGTAAGAAGGCGCGTCGCCGCTCAATACAGGCGTGTAGGGGCGCCCCCTACCCCCTTGTGTAATTCTATGGGAAGGAATGTAGGAGTAATTGCTTGGTGATATTCGCATTTGAAGTTTCTAATGTTTTTGGCAATGTGGGAGAGTTTAGATAATAATATACTCGGTACTGACTCTGTCATGGAGGGGTTCTTTTCAGGGTCTAGAGTGCTAAGAAAGGTATTTTTGAAATTCAACCTTTATAAGGGAGGTTGAAGTTTGTATAAAAAAAAGTGATAACGACTGTAGATATCTCCTCAGATCTTTAGTTACTTAGACCTTTTGAGGATCTAAAGTGGGTAGTCAGAGGCACGTCCAAAAATGTCATTTGGTACATGCCCACATTTTGCACAGTGGTTAGTATTCTGTACGTGACAGGTTGCAAGCCCATCGCCGCTTATAAGAATACTAACCTATGACACACACCTTCGAATAATAATTAAAAATAAAATAAGTACTTTAAAAAAACTTTGTGACCTAAAAATGTATTGAAGTAGTGTTACTTCAAGCTTGAAATGTGACGTATTTGAAACATGATGGTTTGTAAGAGCTTGTGGTAAGACCCCTGGATCCGTGTAGACAGATTTATTTTTTCTCTCGCAGCATGTGTCTGTTGCAGGAGCTATGGACGAGTGAACGCGTGAGTGACACCAGACAATGAAACACGTGTTTATTCGAAATGCCATTAAGCGCCCATTTAATTTTACCTTATTTACCCTACCTACTTCACTTTAGTGGACATGTCATGAGGAGGTGTATTTATTTTTTATTTATGCTTAATTGTACACAGATTACAAAAATGGGTGTCAATAGGAGAGCTTTATGCCTAGGTGGCATTTTCTACCAGCCAACCCAGTCTAGTCTATACTGATGCCATGTCTTATTTCAATGTCTATATTAGTTATTTTGTAAAAAGTATCATACAACTAGTATTTATTGCAAAAATTAAAAAAGAGCAGACTGAAAATAGTGGTTTTACAGCTATTTTTGCAGATTTTTTGTCATTTTGTGTCACATGTCACTCTTGTGATCCAGACAAATAAATTGACACCTCATTTGTCAAAATCCGTCTAGCCATATGGGCTACAGCGACCCCAAATACTTTACCACTTTTTTCGCTTAGCAGTCGGATAAAAAGCAAGACGAGTTTCATACCTGTTCTTGTCGGTCTTGGGTAAAACGGGTATTACACTACACGGTATTCAGGGCCCGGTAGTAAGGGAGCCTAACGCCTAGCCTCTACGCCTTACGCCTTAACTCTTATTACACCACTCTTATTTAGGGTAAGGGTTCCTGAATTCAGGGTAGTGTAGTAAGTGCTTTAGGCTGGAATTGCCACTTAGTCCACTTACATTCACCTGGTAGGTATATAAGACGGTTTACAATTATTCTTGTGATTTTATTGAAGTACGTATTGTCGTATTAAGAACTATCTGATAGCTACCTACTTAGCGCTCTGTAACAGTAATCTAGTAAATAAATAAACGCGATAAGCTCCGGAAACGCGTCGCGGGCCTTCGCCCTGACTCACGACACGCGTTAATGGCACGGAATGGTGGCTCTGTTGAGCAAAAACTCGTAAGTATGTGGCGACCATAGTGACATCCCTAAAAATTTGTCCCCTCACTATGAGAGACACGAGGTCGGCCATTACGGTTTTGGAGATCTGTCATTAACTAACGCATTTGTAGACATTTGTAAGAATTAGGTATTAAGCTATTTGTGGACCAATTAATATATCTACCTTGAACTTAACTCTGAGTCCCTCATTACCTACACGTCGACTTATAAGATAGGAGCGTTGAACACTCCACAAGTATACATAACTGTAGGTATAGTTATGTATACGAGTTTTTACTTGACGCTTAAAATCAGGTAAGTGCATCATAGCGATAGTATTGAAAGACTAATTACCTACGTATGAAATAGCTAATGCTAGCTATAGACGAGTAGAGTAGCTCGGTTGAGACAGTTACTAATACTTGAGGGCGGGCTTGAAAAAGTAGGTAATTATTATACAGGTTACATTTAGATAGTGCCCTTGGAAAAACTTACTTGTAAACTTGTGTAGGTGAAGAACGCACTTTATATAATACTAGCACACTACATTAGCTTCTGTCCGCGGCTTTGCCCGCGCGCGAGGTACCTAATCATACTGAAAATATGGCTTATGTTCATCCTGAAAGTTTATTCTAAACATAGAATTATTGAAAGCGGATGAGTAGTATCAGAGATTACCTATTAGACTCCTACATACAAACAAATAAACAAACTTTACCCTTTTATAATATTATTATAATAAGTGTAGATGTACATTTTGCAATGTACCTAGTCTAGATTATGCATTAAATATCGATTGGGGTGTCATCGGCGGGGTGTGCCCACAGGACTTGCCAGTCGGTGCACTTTTTGTGTAGAGGCAGTCTGATACCACTAGTATGCCAGTTACTGTCTTAGTGTGAACGTGCCCGATGAATTCAAGAATGAAAATTGAGCAATGAAAGCGCCGGGACGAGGTAGTGGAGAGGCGGGAGGGATACGGAAGCCCCCTCATTATGGAAACTCAAATTAGATGACGCTTTAATCTCAGGAAATGAGATTCTGGCTTTGTGAAGGAGATAAAAAGTTTTTCAAAAATTTCCATGTTTTTAGTTAAACACAGAAGCATATATCCATCCTACTAACATTATAAACGTGAAAGTTTTTATGGATGTATGGATGTTTGTTACTCTTTCACGATGAAACGGGTCAACGGATCTAGATGAAATTTGGCACAGAGATAGATTATAGTCTGGAATAGCACATCCCGGAAAATGTACGGTTCCCGTCGGATAGATTCGTTTTTGTTTTTCAAAGTACCACGCGGGCAAAGCCGCGGATAGAAGCTAGTATTACATATATACTAACCTAATATTAAATGTACAAGGAGCTTAGTACGCGCTTTGATAGTTTACGAAACTTTATTTTTGTTTCGTTTCCTTTTATGTATTACCTGCGCTACCGTATGTCTCCGTTAGGGGGCGCTACAGATATTATGAAGCCTTTTAAGCGCCGGTTAAAGTTGTTTTATGTTCCACCATATCATGACAAGGGATTGTCTTCCGTAAAAAGGAAATGACGTAAAATAGATAACGATACTTATTAGTACGTACATTAACATTCCTGTTAATTTTGATGCCTGATCAGTTAATCCTTTTTGATAAAAGTTTAGTGAAATTGTACCTTAGCCTCCTGTGCCACAAATACTTACTATCAACTATTTCTGAGTACAGATCATGTTGTTCATATTAACAGCTTTGCTTAGTTTGGGGCTAGATGGCGTTGTGTTGAACTATCCACCACCAAATATATTTCTCCATCAAAAACTTTATTTCTCTACCTTTTGTAACGGTAAGCTAAGTGCTCTAGCAAACTTGATTCTATTAGGTACTTTCAGTCATTGATTTGATTTTATTTCAGGCTAACATTCACATATAAACGACCGTTTAACCTAACCGACGCTTATTACCGGACTGCCTAAAATTAGTGAATTGTAATAGTTACTAAAGCCTAAAATGGTCGTTTGAGTTGAATAGCCAGTACGTCTACCATGAGTTGTCACATTTAGATCGGCTAACGTTACTACAGTAGTTACGTAAATTACTCAGTAGGTCTACCATGAGTTGTCACATTTAGATCGGCTGACGTTACTACAGTAGTAATAGTACGTTACTATGACATCTGTCAAAATTGTTACTCATGGTACCAAATTCTAAGCAAATTAATGAGCGCAAACTACAGTCGCTGTAGTACGCTGTGACGTAGGATAGTTAGCTACGTGAGGTTTTAGTACCCAACTATCCGCTAGAGGCGCTGTACCAAGTTTTCATACATTTTTTTAACTACATTCGCTAGCGAGTGTAGATTGTGAAAATTCATGGTAGACCCTCTGTACGTCTACCATGACTTGTCACATTTAGATCGGCTGACGTTACTACAGTAGTTACGTAAAATACTCAGATAGTGTAGTTAGCCTCTTTAGTGGTACCATGAGCTATGTTGGTGCTACTTACGTTACAGTTACTACTACACCTTCTGTAGTTTAGCGTTATGTCGTCATTACTAAACAATGCTCACTTGTGTTGGTGAACATTGGCCTAAGTGTTTTAGGCTTAACATATTCGGGGGTTAAACGGATTTAGTGTATTTGACCTGAGTTTTAGTAGCAAGCTTAGCTACTGCCTATATTTTTCTTGGATTAGGCCAATAATAAAACAATAAAATGTATGTGTGCAATGTCCGTGCTCTTAAACGGTGAAGGAAAACATCGTGAGGAAACCGGCATACCCTAGAACCAAAAATTCGAAGGTGTGTCACAGGTTAGTATTCTAATAAGCGGCGATGGCTTTGCAACCTGTCACGTACGGAATACAAACTACTCACTCGTACTTGTCAAAAAGTGGGCATGCGCCAAATGTCATGTTCGGACGTGTCTGTGACTACCCTCTTTATATATCCTCAATGATCTAAGTCACTAGAAGTCTGAGGAGATATCTACCGAGCCTGAGGATTACAGTCGTGAGCATGTTTTGTTAGCCACTTTTCGCTCCCGCGAGAAACGAATGTAATGAGAGTGAATGAAGCAAAAGAGGTATGTCAGGATCGTAGTAATGGTATGAAATATCAAAGTTATATTAATTTGATACTGCCCAGAGCTTAGGGTAAGGCCCTAGGTCTCAATTTATTCTTGTGAGAATGTTTCCTTATCTTTATTTGTAAGTATCTTTATGTTATTGATTCTAATCTTATCTTATTCCTTTAAACAAGCAATTCTTGTATATATATGTATATATATAATCTGAATCGCGGAAACGGCTCCAACGATTTACATGAATAAATATATACTCTCGGGACTTAATCGCGTATTGTGAAACATTCTATTTACCTCGACGTTTCGATGATATTACAATCACCGTGGTCACGAGTAGACTTTACCTACTGAGTCTACTCGTGACCACGGTGATTGTAATATCATCGAAACGTCGAGGTAAATAGAATGTTTCACAATACGCGATTAAGTCCCGAGAGTATATATTTAAACATGTTTCCAAGTCGCGATAGTTTAAAAAGTGATTTACATGAAATTCAGTATGCGGGGGGTTTCGGGAGTGATAAATCGATCTAGCTAGGTTTCATTTGTAAAAAACGTTTATAAAAAAAATATGAATATCATCATCATCATCATCTTCCTGCCCTTTTCCCACGTTATGTGGGGTCGGCATATATTCTATTCTATTCTAATTTAAACAGTGAAAAGTTTGGGTTTTCGTTACAACTCTGGTATTGGCTACAAACCGCACAATTATTGTTCAACCATCTGTGGTGCGCGAGGGGGAGTTCCGGGCGGGGAGGGGTGCGGGGTGCCCTACGTCAGATCCATCGATCGCGTGACGTCACACCGACACTGCAATGCCTGTTTGGCACAGGGCAGCGGCTTCAGTGGCTCAAGTATGCTGCTACGTCACACCTGGCTATGACACAGTAGATGGGAAAGTGCTTATGTTAGGCCGAAGCATTTGTTAGTTACTTATAACTATATTGAGTAAAATCAATACATGGATAATATTTCCTCAACGTTTTCGTCATTGTTCTCACTTTCGTCATTGTTCGCAACAAACAATTTTGTTTATCTCGTAAAGTATTAGTTAATTTTAAATGTACCCTTCGTGAAATAACTTGTTATCAACCAATCTTTTATTGCTCCATTTTCATGCTATCAGCTTGAAAGATGAGCTTAAAAATCAAAGATAAAAAAGTTTTTAAAATGACGGTAAAATATCAAATTGAGGCCCGTGTGTTTATAAAGGGACGATTGATCCATACTGCGTAATTCCTACTTCAATCGCCCGAGGCGTGCTTCAATATATGACAATATAATTATGTATAACATGGTAAGTGAATAAGTGGATGTGGTACTATTATATCCTTATGAGCTTAATTGCTGCAAGAGACTGGTTTTTGTGGTTTTCCTCCGAAATATGACAGCCTTCATCCATTTTCAAGGTCACGCTCAACTTAGCTTAAAAGATGAATCAAAAATTCAACGATAAAATAATTTTATTCAACAAAATCTGAAGATCTAAGGCAGATCTACTACCAACTGAGCTGTCTGGCCAGTCAAATATAATACATACCTAGTTTCTAAGGAAAGGAAAATGCTAAGACTAGATAACCCGCGTCTATGGAAATAATGGAATGTACTTTAACTTTGAAATAAATAAATAAATAAAATAAAAAAATATAGTCTTGATGCAAAGGTGTACCTATGTCATTTCCATTCGTTTTATTGTTCGGAGATCTTTTGCATTCGTTCTGTTGTTATGAGGGGAGTTGCTAGCAAATGAGCTTGTTTGCTGTTGAAATGCCTGCCGGTGACTTGTGAAAGGAGCTGTTATACAGAAACAGTCTTGGCCTCCTCTGTTCTTAACAGATCAACAAAGAAAGGGTATCAGGTCATTCTACCTTTTTTTCCTTTACCTTTTTCTTGTTGATGGGTAATAAAGTTACCTTAACGCAAAAACTGGCATATATAAAAAATAAAAATTAATATGATCACGACTGTTATCCCCGGGCTCGGTAGATATCTTGCTCAGATCTTTAGTTTAGGATATCTTTGAGGATATCTAAAGAGAGTAGTCAGAAGAACGTCCGAACATGATATTTGGTACTTGCCCACATTTTGCACAATAGTTAGTATGTATAAAACTAGCTTTTGCTCGCGGCTTTGCTCGTGAGGTACCTACATAAAATATAGCCTATGTTACTCGGGTATAATGTAGCATTCTAATGGTCAATGAATTCTTGAAATCGGACCAGTAGTTTTTGAGTTTATTCGTTACAAACAAAAATATAAAAATACAAAACTTTCCTCTTTATAATATTAGTATAGAAGTATAGATATAGATATGAAGTAAAATGCATAAATATAGTCTTAAAAAACTATCATTATAATTCTTTCGATATTTAGGATTACTTATAGTCCCATAGAAACTATAAAGAAATTACATTGTATTTTTACTGGAATTCTTGGTAAGTGTGTATCCCCGAGCGTAAAATCCACTTTCCCCCGGTGTAAATTACGATCGGCCGAAAAACGCGAGAAAATTTTAAATTTATCCAAATAGTCCGCATCTCCCCTCGTGCGGGGCAGGGCTGATCACTGATCACACTCGCCCTTGGCTGTAATTTGATAAAGCTGGTTCTCGAAAGGGCATCCGTTCGATTGGATTTTTTAAGGTTTGGGGTCTTTTCATTTTGCTTGGATTCTTTCGTTTTGCTCGGGTCTTTTTCTTGATCTTATTAACAATCCTCGATTTTATTAATCATAGATAACTTTTAGTTTTGCCTCATAGCTCAGTTGGTAGAACTTTTGCCTTATGCAGTGTAGGTTGTTGGTTTGATCACCACCAAGGACTAACATTTGTATGATCAAATAAAATCAAATCAAATAAGTTAATTTTGTGTCACAAATACAGAACATAATAGAATAAAAGTGAAACTTATTATTAACTAAACTTAATTATGACCGCAAAAAGGTGTGAACTCAGGTGTTCGATCTGTAGGTCTACCATGAGTTGTCACATTTAGATCGGTTGACGTTACTACAGTAGTAATAGTTCGTTACTATGACATCTGTCGAAATTGTTACTCATGGTACCATATTCTAAGCAAATTAATGAGCGCAAACTACAGTCGCTGTAGTACGCTGTGACGTAGGATAGTTAGCTACGTGAGGTTTTAGTACCCAACTATCCGCTAGAGGCGCTGTACAATAATTTCATACATTTTTTTAACTATAGTCGCTAGCGACTGTAGATTGTGAAAACTCATGGTAGACCTCTGTAGTGCGATTACGGAACTCGGATACAATCAACACTTGTCAAAACTGGCTCAAATTGATTGAATAAACACTCTTATGTCATACCAAATCACTTGATTACAATGAAAACGTATTGACATTGATTGTAAATTTGTAAGCAAATATCCATAATCGCCCCACTGTATCTGTATGTTATAATGTATCAGTTATTATTGGTGCCCTTAGTACAACCTTGCTTAGTTTAGGGCTAGATGGCGCTGTGACCAGCAAAATCTATTTTATTATAAGCATCCGCCCACGGCTTCGCCCGCGTGGTAACTTGATAAATAAAAACAAACCTATCCCGCGGGAATCGTACATTTTCCAGGAAAAGTATCCTACATAATATGTGCTATTCCCGACTATAATCTATATCAGCCGTTTCAGCGTGAAAGAGTAATAAATATCATCCATACATTCTTACAAACTTTCGCGTTAATAATATTAGTAGGATTGATGCATTTTTGCGGACGAATTCGCGGGTAACAGCTAGTAATTTATATTTGTACCTTTGTACATTTCAACCAGGTAAGTAAAAAAGCGGCCAAGTGCGAGTCGTACCTACTCGCCCATGAAGGGTTCCGTAGCAGCAAGTAACATAATAAGTAGTTTATAAAGTAAGTATGGGGAACCACCAAAAATTTTTTTTTTCTATTTTTGTGTGAAAATCTTAATGCGGTTCACAGAATACATCTTCTTACCAAGTTTCAACAGCATAGTTCTTATAGTTTCGGAAAAAAGTGGCTGTGACATACGGATGGACAGACAGACAGACATGACGAATCGTTAACCGTTTTGTTACGGAACCCTAAAAAGCATTTGTTCGAGTTGGGCGGGCGGAGTCTGCTATGCCGCGGGCGACTGGGCAGCTTCACTAATAGGGCGGCCGTTACTAACCCCTATTAGTGTGCTACCCTTGGCTGCCCCCTGGAAACCTCTGTCTACCTTTTGTTTCAGTGGTCCTTTATTTATAAATAAAATCAAGTGGGTTTACTAGTATACATATTTGTATTCGTCATGTAAAGATAGACTTAAAATATAATATACTAGCTTCCACCCATGGCTTCGCGCGCGTGGTACCTTGAAAAACAAAAACAAATTTATCCCGCGGTAATCGTACATTTTTCCGGGATAAAAAGTAGCCTATGTGCTATACCAGACTATAATCTATATCTGTGCCAAATTTCGTCCAGATCCGTTGAGCCGTTTGAGCATGAAAGAGTAACAAACATACATCTTACAACTTTCGCGTTTATAATATTAGTAGGATAATCTCAAGCTTTAGTCAAAACAGAGTCAAACATCCTAAATTCTTTTTTACGCGAAGTTTTTCAAGTTTGTAATTCAAGAATCTAAAATTATGCTAAATTGGTACTGCCTATCCCAGCTGAAAAATAATTCTTTCTAGAAACAAAAAGTTCTTAGCAAAAAGGGTTTTATTCATCTCTTAGTTAAATTGGCTTCACACAATACCGACACGCTTTTTACAAAAAAGAAATCATCCATAGAGCAATAAAATAACTACCAGGCTACAGCACTTCTGATATTCAAGCAAGAGATCTTTTAAAAAACTAACAAAAATTAGTTTGATTGTGTGAAAGATGATATGAATGTAAGAGGAGTAGACTCAGAGTTGAAGAATGATAGCATTGAGTGAAAAAAAAAAACATGTTGTGCCGACCTCACTTAGCGTGGGCTAAAAGCAGGAGAATGATAATGATGATCTTATATCAAACACAAATCCAGACCTAGCATTATTGGACATTTAATACTAGACTTAAAAATAAACTCGCTGTTCCCACGGTTAGGCTCACTAAAGTAAGTAAATCCTTTAAAGGGCAATGTGTACGCTTCTATAACAAGATCCCAAGTGACATGCTTGATTTATCAATTGGAAAATTCAAAAATGTAATTAAACAGAAACTGTCTAGAAAAGCTTACTATAGAATATCAGAGTACTTAGATGATAAAAAAGCTTGGGATGAATCAGCTCCAACTCTGCTAGGTATTCCTTACAAAATTAACAAGGATCATACAAAAAAAGCGCTAGGGCCCAGCGAGTTTCTTGTCAGTTCTTCTCGCACTGGGGATAGGACTGGAACTGGCACTTAGACTCACCTAGTATGTAAGACGTTTCAAAGTGATCCCTGTGATTCTATTGAAAATAAACATATTTTGAATTTGAATTTGAATTTGGACATGACTGAAAAAGTGACATCATCTGTCATACACATAAATAACTCATACTTACACATAAATAACATACACCTTTGATGTCTTGTAATAATATAAAGACTCGTATCATTTGACAACTTTTTTTAGCACACATCATAACTTGTGTGATGTAAATGGCACCGACGTAATAACTACTAAGTAACTTTATAAAATTACGACTATAAATAAAGTATCTGTGTTCACAGTTTATTTTAAAGTATCTGTGTTCACAGTTTATTTTAAAGTATCTTCCATGTTTGACATATCGCATTTACAGTTTATACTCGTATGTTCATACAACAGCGCGCTCTATAATGTTTTCACTCTGTGGTACGGTGCCCCATTATTCATTTGGTTAGTGAAACTGGACGTTTTTGCTACGTGATCGCTTCACTAGTTAATTTATCGTTCCAGTATGACCAAAGGATTTTGGGTTTAAATTAATGTTAAATTTAATATTCGTTGGTAATATTGAATTTATAATCTGTTAAACTTGATGACCGCAATTTTCAGCTTTACTGAAATTCACATTTGAATTAGTGAAATCCAGTGGTAGAAATTTAGAGACGAAATAAAGAGTGAATCTCGAATGCTTTGAATCAGGGATCATATGGGATGTTACGGAGCGTCGGTTCTGATTTCGAAAAGTCGGAATTTCCGATTCAAATACATCTCCGACTTCGATGTCTGTTCCGATACTTTGGAGGTTGAAGTTCAAAAATTAGAAATTAAAGAGGCTGATGATAATGTTTGTAATATTTTATTTTATTAGATCTGCCCTTAACTAGCACGTCTTTCTTCCACCTCCGACTTCGGTTCCGATAAAACCAACCCCGCTACAAAAAAAAAATAGAGACTTAGCTCGAGTCTCTGGTCGAAGGTGAGTGGCCCGACTCCTGGCTGCCGTGAGGGTATGCGGTCGGCGTGCTGGCGCCTGACCTGGATCGCGGTGCTCGCATGTGCTTTATTGGTGCTCATATGCAAGCATTCCAACCCTATCGGCCGATGGAAACAGCTGGAAACACTGGTTATCAAATGCAATTTTTATAAGCCGGCTGGTTTTTAGTTTTCGCTGGTAAATGGCTTTGCATCTATTTTCAATATCTACTCATCTATGTTTACTAATTTACAGGATGATGTAGCGTCTAGGACAATTTTAGATGACATCAAGCAGTCTTCTTCTTTATTTATGGCATCTGTCTGTCACATTTTTGCCAAAAGGGTTGTTGTCAACGTCACAGAGTCATAGTCAAGTTGTCAAGTAAATTTTAAACAAAAGATGGCTGTTTTGTTCAACATTTCCTCCGATGAATTGCACCAGTTTCAAAAACGAAATAGTTCGGACCCGAAATCAATTTAAAGATGCAAACATTTACCCCGCAAGATTCGTACCCGCAACCTTCCATTTTTCAGCCAAGAACTCACCCAGCGTGCTACCGAGGTCGTTAATTTAAATTAAACACTAACTTTTGCTCCCAACGTACTAAATCCAGCCCTAGACGGCTTGAAACGCGGAGAATAATCATCAAAACAAACTTAGTTAATTAAAAGATAATATTTAGCGCAGCAAGTTGGGCCATTACTGAGCCGGATGAATGTTGCAATGCTCCAAAATGTCCTTATTTAATGGAACACTAACATGAACTATTCGTTGAGTGACTGGCGTTTTCTACATTCGCTTGCCCAAGACTATATTCTTAATTAACGCATCCGTTTTCATTAAGATAAATGTGTAGCTATCTACCTAACCACAAATTAATATTATCTGTGGTCTCACGCAGCTGTTACCCGAAATGTCAATGTCAAAATGACAGAGACGTCAGTCACTCGCACGATAATACTGGCGACATTTTAAAGAAAATACTAGAAGCTTTCCGATTTGTCAAATAGTACCTCAAACATTCGTTGATTGGTTATGTCACTCACAATTAGTTTTGTCTCAGTCACCCTTATTTATAATCATCATCTGTCACAGAATATTCCCTTATGTCTTAAGACAGTGATTGACAGTAATATAATATTAAAAGCAAAACTTAGACGCAAAGGTCAACTGGGCAACTCAGAACAATAAAGATAGAAGCAAGTTTTTTAAAGAGGAAAACTTCAAAGCGCTACTTTCATAACACAAACAAACAAAAACAGTCAAGTTGCACAAGTTGCAAAGCCCGGACCTCTTCGACTCGAAAGATAAATATATTCGCATCATCTTGCTAGTTGTTTGCTGAAGGAGTTTATATTCTATTACCTGGGAATTCAGGCTGATTTCCGTTAGCACAAATACCTGTAAGCTTCAAGTGGGGAAGGGAAATTATATGCTATTTCCGTGACTTAAGATTTACGTTTGTTTGAAAGGGGTTGTGACTGAGGGTTCTAATGTTTGCTGAATGAAATTTGACTTTATTTTCTTAGGGTTTTGGTTGTTTGTTGAAATTGAACTAGCGCGTTTCAAGAGGGACACATAAAACAGTTAAACTGCACAGCTTTAGTGGATGTGTCGCTGAAAATTGTGCTATTTTTAGTCCGCGGAGTGCGGCAAATGGGATGGACAATATTGAGTTAGTTCGGTTAACGTGATTTAACCTCACTCGTGGTTTTTAACTGGAGTTCGAACTGTGGTTTTTAACTGAATTTTCGTTTGCTTTTTGTGAAGTTGCCATATTTGAATTTATTTAAACATCTGAGTATAAAAAGAGTAAAAATAAAGATGTAACTTTTTTTTATATGACAACGTTCTTAACATTCAAATAACGTCCTGCCCAACCAAAGGGTGTGTGGAAAAGATTGCTTTTAGCAATAAGGCCGCCCATTGTGTTATAATTTTTTTTGTTTTATTTAATGCTTATCTCGTTTTTTTATATATATTTTGTGTGCTTACAATAAAGCTTATTCTTCTTTTCTTTTCTATGAAAAATAAAAGTTTTGGTATATTCAGTGAAAGTATTTTCAATAAACTTAAGTCTGAACTTTACTTTCTTACTTAGGAAAGCTTTAGATCAACTTTATTGTGATTGACTTGAATCTTGAATATAAATTGAAAGTTTCTAAAGTTGTCGAGTTGTTTAATCTGCAGATTGATACCTATCGAATGTAAGATAAATATATAAATACCTACTTATTGGTGGACATTTCACACAGCGCCATCTAGCCCCAAATTAAGCAAAGCTTGCTCTATGAGAACCAGAGAGCTAATATATATTTTTAAACTTATTTTATATTTAGCGCTTTTTTTTAAACGTCGGGTAAAATAAGTAAATTAAACGCGAAAAATACCCGTTTCATACTAACAATAACAAAAAGCTGATACATTAATTAGATTTTTTTTTTTTGTAAATACATTATATACATAAAAGTACCTGGTTGACCGAGCTTTGCTCGGTTTTTTTTTGGTAAATCTTGTTTTTTGGAAAATGAAACCTAGCTAGATCGATTTATCACCCACGAAACCCTCTGCATACTAAATTTCATGAAAATCGTTGGAGCCGTTTCCGACATTCCAATTATATATATACAAGAATTGCTCGTTTAAAGGTATAAGATACATAACACCCTTCTTCACCCTTTGGTGTTATGTATTCTTTGCATTAATCACACAAATATTAGCCCTGGGTGGGTATCGAACTCACAACCTACAGGTCAGGTAGAGCTCTCTCTCCACAATCGTTCCCTCACTACAGAGGATCGTGACTCCTTTTGATTTCGTCAACCGGGTAGAGCTCAGTACATTATAAATCAAGAAGCTAATTGTCCCGAATCAGAACTCGTATCGGCAAAACAGTGTTAAACTGACAAATAGGATAAATGCGGACAGTCTGCGCCATGCTGACGTGTGCCGACGCCGGGGACTACTCCCCAGGGGCTCGAGACCCTGACCCTCCCTCGATGCGGATACCCGGATAAGCAGAATCCAAGCTCTGGCGGTGAGAGCTTTGTCAACACAGATACGTATATTCTATGTGTTCATACTTAAATTATATGAACAAGTAACTTTGTTTCATTTTCACAACTAAAAAAAAATGATATCGTGCAAACTTGATTTGAAAATCATTGCTGGGACTGCCGATTAGATATTTTCGATATTATCGACCTTATTTTAGTTCCTTAACATTTCCGATGGAGGTAAATGTATGAAAGGATACTATTCGAAAAAAGTTTTCGTAAACTATCAAACTATTTTTGATAGTTTACGAAAACTTTTTTCGAAACTAGGGGCACTGATGGTCCCAGTCCCCAGACCATATCGATGGGAAACCGGCATACCTTAGAACCAAACATGCAAAGGTGTGTTATTCGTATAAGCGCCGAAAGGGCCCTACCGATCATGTACAGAATACTAACTACTGTGCAAGACGTGACCATATACAACACTAGCTTCCGCTCGCGGCTTTGCACGCGAGGTACCTACATAAAATATAGCCTATGTTACTCAGGGATAACGTAGCATTTTAATGGTGAAAGAGTTTTTGAAATCGGACCAGTAGTTTTTGAGTTTATTCGTTACAAACAAAAATACAAAACTTTCCTCTTTATAATATTAGTACTGATACAAATTTAGACGTGCCTCTGACTACGTTATATAGATATCCACCAAACTCTGAGGGTTATTTTTTTGTAATATGGATTGTAATTATCTGAAATAAAATGAATTTGAATTTGAATTTGAATTTGAATATTGCAGTGAAGGTATATTCATTTTCGAGCATAATGCATCATCCTTTCACCACACTGGGCGTTTACTCCGCAAAACGATCAACGATATATCGGCACAATAATCGTGAAAAACCTACTCTTAGTTACATCGTTTATTATTTGAACGATGGAACGACCGACATTACTTTTGAAAGTCGATCTCCTAAACATACCAAAAAAACAAAAACTATATAATCGGAGTCGAATGTTCGTTGAATTAAAAAAAAAACAGTCTGTTACACTATTTACAGACGACACGAATCCAATTTGACAATGAAACAACTGTTAATTCGCCTGAATTCAACGAACATTCGATTCCGATTATATCGTTTTCCATTTTTGATGTAGTCACCCTGATTCAGAATAACTAGTGTCAGGATTATGATCAGTCAATCAAACCTCATTTTTCTAATTCGGAATAACTAGTGTCAGGATTATGATCAGTGAATCAAACCTCATTAATCGAAGTTTTCAGACTGTTTGAGTATTAACGCAATTTAAACACGAAATACTTGTTACAATCGGCATTTAAAAATGTTTAGTAGAAATTTTATTTTACGTCATCGCAAACTCTGAAAGAAAATGTCAAAAGAAATAAAAGCGACAAAGGAAGATAAAGTTAACAACGCTAATAAATACTTGTTTATGCGTTGTTAATCCTCTCATTGTGTTTCGTTCGAGTACGCTACGAGTAATGAAATGTTTTACTGTTCAACTAATTTTTAAGAAATTACTGTAGGTACAGACAGATATTTAGAATGACAGGGAAATGGAAGAAGATCACATATTGTGCCGACCCCACATAACGTGGGATAAGGGCAGGAAGATGATGATGACTGTAGCTACAGTTAGATCTGACAATATTTCTTTGAGTTATATTTGATGCTTATTAAAATTCAGTGCAAATAAAGTTTATTTCGTGTGACGAGTACAGAAATTAAACAATGTACAACGCTTAACTAGAATTAAAATAAAAAAATAAATATGATCACGACTGTAATCCCCGGGCTCGGTAGATATCTCCTCAGATCTCTAGTTACTTAGATCTTTGAGGATATCTAAAGAGGGTAGTCAGAGGCACGTCCAAACATGACATTTGGTACATGCCCACATTTTGCACAGTAGTTAGTATTCCGTACGTGACAGGATGCAAGCCCATCGCCGCTTATAAGAATACTAACCTATGACACATACCTTCGAATTATTAACTTAACTAGAATTTATCGCAAAAATTAAGAAAAAACCCGACTGAAATTAGATTTTTACAGCCACCAATTTTTTTACTTTTTGTATAGCCTATGTCACTCTTGTGACCTAGTCGAATTCATCGACATCTCATATGTCGAAATCCGTCCAGATCCGTTCGAGCTACAGCGACAGCTAAAGGAACTAGCATACAAGAGTGATATAGGCTATACAAAATGTCAAAAAATGTAATATGGCGTCTGTAAAAATTTATTTTCAGAAACATTTATTATTTAATTATTTTCAGTCGGGTTTTTTAAAAAAAATACTAGGTGTTTTGTGGTTGTGACATCGACTTGCAGTATTGTAGTTTTCTGCTTGCAATAATAATAAATAAATAATGCTGGACAATCCACACAGCATCATCTAGCCCCAAAGTAAGCTACTCAAAGCTTGTGTTATGGGTACTAGATAACTGATATATTAATTATCAATGTGACTGAGGTTATCACTTAGCCTTAATTGTCATTTAATAAAATAAAAAGATCTAGCGAATACTTTGTCCTCAGTGCGACATAAAACCCCACTCAGGCAGGTGCGTAAGTACTTTAGAAAACCGTTTAATGGCGCACCTTTTGCGCGTTTATTGAATTTCAGAGGAAATATCTAAAAGGTTGTAGAGGAGGAAATATTGCGGAGGCTGGAAGGATGTATTGGAGGTTGTAAGTGTTTGTGCTCAGTGCCGCGTAATGAGATTTAGGATTTGTATTCTGCTCGTGATATTGGGATGAATGCTTTCTTGGTTTGTTTTAGGAACGTAAAAATGTTTTTAGGGAATCGTGATTTTACCTAAAGATAGCTAAGGTTCCAAACTGATTTATGTACGTAATACCTAGCTAGATAATGCTGTAACTTAGTTTGGTTCAATGCCTATTTCTTACTTCTTACCGACATTTAAGGCAACCCCTCAAGCCTGGTGCTCTGCTTCCAAGTATTAGCACCGAAGGCAGCATTTTCCACTACATTTAAGACATGTGACATTAGATACAAGATACTTTTGTCGTCATAAATGACTCTTTGTCTTCTGTTCCGTATAATAAAACCAGGATGTTTTCGACTGACAACTTATTGCTGTAGCTTTTATATTTTTTCTCGTGTTATTTTGAGTTTTATTGTGTAATTTTGATGGTTATTTTTCCAATATAGTCCGAGTTCTTGACACGGGTGTGAGGTTGTGAATTAAAGCGAAGGTTCCTTTCTAAATCCATCAGAAATAATTCCAAAAATTTCAAACGACTCAGCCATCTTTTCTTAAAAATTTACTTCAACTTGTCTATGATTCTGTGACATTGACAACATTAATATAAAATCACACATGACATTTGCAATATTGTTCTCTAAGAAACAGATGCTTTAAATAAAGAAGAAGAAGAATAAAAACCTGCTAGGAGGGCTAGGGTACTTCTCAAATGGGTGTACTGAGTGTGAATATAGATACTCCAATTTTTTTAAGTTGATAGACCAATAAAAACTATTTATTCCGCTTGTTATCACTTTACAACAGAAACTGCAAGTTTAATAATAGTTTAAGTTTTAAAGTAATTTTGTAGCTGCGTGTTCCGGAAATCTGCTTTGTAACAAAGTTTGAAACCGCTTTATTCGATGCGATTGCTACGAAACCTCTTAGCAAATTCGTAGACTCTTACCTTATCTCGTAGATAAAAAAAAGCATGTCTACGAAGTCAAGCCTACAGTCTACGACTTTGCTTCGTAGACATGTTTTTGTTGGCAGTTCAAAAGATTTTATCTAAAGTCCTAAGTCTTAATCTCTGGTCATGAGATACGACCAGAGATTAAGACTTAGACACGGTAAGTATTCACGGAATCTTGGAATCCCAGCCCAGAAATTACTCTCAAAGTATCCTACCTCATTGTAAAATATTTTAAACAATATAAATGAATGCTTGGTATACTAATTAGTATACAAAAGCAGGAATATGAATTGGACATGAATATTCCCGTTTAATCGGAATGAGGCCCGTGTTGTGCGCCACTGTATGGTACCTACGGCAGTCACGTGCTCTCGACTGAAGGCTGAAGCGCTAATTAGTTGAGAACATTGGGCGGAGTTCGCCTAGGGCTGTTACCATCGAATGAACTCGCCCCCTTTACTACTGTCCTGTTTCCGAAATGGATCTTTACTGATCAGTATAGCAAAAAGTGTTGGTACAATTCCAAGTAATGTTTACACTTGGATCAGTACCCAAAGTATGAGTTTTTGATAATTTACGAAAGCTTTTTTTAATAGTATCCTTTCATACATTTACTTCCATCGAAAATGTTAAGGAACATCTTAAACGGTGAAGGAAAACATTGTGAGAAACCGGCATACCCTAGAACCAAAAATTCAAAGGTGTGTGTCATACGTTAGTATTCTTATAAGCGGCGATGGGCTTGCAACCTGTCACGTACGGAATACTAACTACTATGCAAAATGTAAGCATGTACCAAATGTCATGTTCGGACGTGCCTCTGTCTACCCTCTTTAGATATCCTCAAATATCTAAGTCACTAGAGGTCTGAGGAGATATCTACCGAGCTTGGGGATTACAGTCGTGATCATGTGTTTTTTTAGTCTGGCAACCATGAAACTGCGACATTCAGTATTATTCATGGCAGTTATAATTGCTCGTCTGCATTTCACGTTACTTATTCCACTGGCAGTTATGTTGCATACTTGTATCTTCTCAATTATAGTGGAATACTCTCAACGCTTATCCGAGGGAACAGACGGTAACGAGAGTTCGCGTGGAGTTAATTAAAAAATAAATTGTTATTGCAACTCGTTGTGATATTAGCGACAAGTGTTTTCAAGTGCATAAATGAAATGTTGAGGAATTGTGTATAGTTTTCAATTGAAAAACTCAAGTTGAAAATCTTAATTAATTCTGAGCCCCTGGTATTCTCTGTATCTCTATATCAGAAATTAAAAATACGATCATCATCATCATCATCAAAATCATCATCATTCTCTTGTCCTTATCCTATGCTAAGTGACGTCGGCACAACATGTTTTCTTCTTCCAATCACTCCTATCATACGTCAACACTGAGTCTACTCCTCTTACATTCATATCATCTTTCGTACAATCAAACCACTTCTTCTTCGGCATTCCTCTACTTGCGTATATAGCCACATTCTTACTCATAACTCTTTTGGTGGCATAGTTCTCATCCCTTCTCATCACGTGTCCATCATCATCTTCCTGCCCTTATCCCACGCTATGTGGGGTCGGCACAACATGTGACCTTCTTCCATTTCCCTCTGTCACTCGTCATCTCATTACTCACTCCTTTCTTACCCATGTCTTCTTTCACACAGTCCATCCATCTTTTCTTTGGCCTACCTCTACCCCTGTATCCATCCACATTCATACCTAACACTCTCCTTGTCACATGACATTCATCTCTTCTCATAACATGCCCATACCACGCTAACCTATTACTCCTCATCTTTTCTGTCACCGGTGCTACTTTCAGACTTCCTCTGATATACTCATTCCTTATTTTATCCATCCTTGTCACTCCACACATCCATCTCAACATTCGCATTTCCGCCGCATGCACTCTTTTCTCGTCCGTTCCCTTGGTGGCCCAACATTCAGACCCATACAATACGACAGGCCTAATGATCGTTTTGTAGATTTGCCCCTTAAGTTTAAGGGGCATTCTCGGATCACACGTGGTTCCTGTGACCTGTCGCCATTTCATCCATCCCGCATTTATTCTATTTCTTACATCCCGATCAATCTCACCATCATTCTGTACTACTGAACCGAGGTACCGAAAATCGGAACAGACTGGTAGGGATACACCATCTAAGGCAATAGGGGTAAAACTAGAGGGACCACCGAAGTCGCAGAACAAGTGCTCGGTTTTTGTTCTGCTGATCTTCAATCCGACACTCTCTAGTTTACCTTGCCATTTTCCCAGCCTGTTCTGGACCTCGGTTGCGTTTTCTCCGACAAGAACAATGTCGTCGGCGAACAGCATACACCAGGGTGCCTCCTCCTGTATGTCCGATGTCAGAGCATCCATTACCAGGAGGAACAGATAAGGGCTTAGAGCCGATCCCTGGTGCAAGCCTACAGCCACATTGAACTCATCGGTAACGCCAGCTTCGGACCTAACATGTGTACTAGCTTTACTGTACATGGCCCGGATAAGCTGCAGGTACTTCCTTCTCATCACGTGTCCATACCATGTTAAACTAAACGTACCTACCATCGTACCATAACACCTATGTTCATGTTTGGTGAAAAATTGTTCACCAACGTGGAAACTTACATAATTCAGAAGACATTTCTGGTTGAAAACAACTAAGTGTAAACATTTATATAGAAACACAACATGCGGTTTGTATATAAAGACATTGTCCAGCGCCATTCAATCACCGCCGCGGCCGGCCATTTATCGCTCGACTCCCATTGTGTCGGGATGCTATTGTGTAACTCTCCGAGATATTGCCTTCGAGTCTAGTTCGCTGAATAATCTTCGTGAAACAACTATTTGTAATGTTAACAGCAGTAATGTAAAATGCAGATTTTTGTCTGACCGAATGAAGACATGCCGCTAGTGAAGTGAAACTCGTCTGGTTCACGGGTGTTTCATTTTCTTCTTCTCTTCTTTCATTTTCTTCTTCTTCCTGATCTTCTTAATTTAGGGAATCTATCTTATTATTTGGCGTCAATGTTGCCAGTGTAAAATGAATAATTTGCATAATGTAACATCATCCAATGTTGCAGTTTCAACATTTGAACCACAGGGGCTCTTACAAATCATCATGTTTCAGAAACGTCAAGTTGTAAGTTTAAAGTCACACCACTTCAATTAATTTTTTACTGTTCATGTTACGAAATATCAGAGTTATTACATATACTCGTATATTGCCCGAAAATCTTTCGTGCTTTGGAAGGCTCAAGGCGTTGGGACTTTTAGTGAGTTTGCTACAACCTAGGAACTTTATTACGCGTAGCTAGTTAAATACAGACCAGAAATCTGTGACGTGACTCGTAACCATAAATGAAAATCGAGCCAATATCTCTCACTGCTCCATCTGGTTCAACAAACAGTAGTTTGCAAATAGCAGTCGACTTTCAAGTAAAGTTCTGCCAGCTTCGAGCTGCAGTAATGGATTCGGTACGTTACAGATGACTCTTGCAAATATTGGATCATCTGATATCAATTTATTGTTCACTAGTGGAACGTCAGGAACTTCGCTTGCATATATTTTTTATTGACTTCTTGCTATTCCTTCGATAGGTTCCAATCGGGTATTCTATTTTTGATGCTCTGTTATTCTGATTTTGTATTCGTATTGGAATTTTTTGGTGTATTATTATGAAGAAATCTAAGAACCATCCAATACAATCAGGTAACGTGGTCAGGTGTTTTGGATCTATAGATTGCGTCTATTACCAACCGACCAACCACACTGTCCACCTAGTTGGACGGTTAGTATGGCAGATAGCGTGGTTTTCAACCAGCAAAAGTTAAATATAAAGATTATATAATATACATTAATATGCGATTCATTGAATTGACAAAATAATAACATGGAGTTCGATAATCCGATGCCTAAGAACAAAGATAAAGAAATACGGAATTCGAAAGCTTTTGGATTATCTTTTTCATCATAGCTTTGTCTCTTTCTATTAAGTGATAGAAAGAGAGAAAGCTAGATTTGTTCGTGTTGCCATTCGCAATCATTAACAATTGATTATTTTGTTACAGCTTAAATCAATCAACTGGATAATAAACGGTAAGTCCTCGGAATAAGGATCACAATTTAAATTTAAATTTAAAATTTAATCAAAGCATTCCAATCCCGTTTTGAAGTTGCTTTTTCATCAGAGGTCGTCTGCATCTCTGTCTCTAATCGGCAAAGCTTTGCACAGTTCAGTGATGCAAGATTAGTATACTTATATACTTTACTAGCTTCTGCACGCGGCGTCGCCCGCGAAGTACCTACATAAAATATAGCCTATGTTCATCCTGAAAGTTCATTCTACACATTATTGAAAGAATTTTTCAAATCGGTTCAGTAGTTTCGGAGCCTATTCATTTCAAACAAACAAACAAACAAACAATCAAAGTTTTCCTCTTTATAATATTAGTATAGATGTACGCCGTACCTACCTATAGAAACAATAATTATTCAATTAAACCCTGTCTAGTACCAACCAACTTGACAAAAAAAAAATATGATCACGACTGTAATCCCTGGGCTCGGTAGATATCTTCCTCAGATCTTTAGTTACTTAGACCTTTGAGGATATCTAAAGAGGTCAGAGGCACGTCCAAATATGACATTTGGTAGATGCCCACATTTTGCACGGTAGTTAGTATTCCGTACGTGTCGGGTTGCAAGCCCATCGCCGCTTGTAAGAATACTAATTAACAATTTTTGTTTGACAAATATTGATTTAAAAAATAAATTGTCAACTGTAAATAATCGAAAGTTGCTTCTTACATCCGCCATATTAGATTTTTATAACATATTATACAGCCTATGTCACTCTCGTAATAATAAACGACATTCGCCTAGTTAAAAAATCGCGCACATTTAATTTAAAAAAAAAACCTTTATCAAACCTTATTTCGTAGACGGAAAATCTCAGTACATCGTTTAATTTCGCCTTGTTAGATAAAAGCTGTGATGGATGATGGGCCGGCTGCGATAAAAATGTTGTCCAACAGGACGCGGGAACTTACGGGAAAACGGGAATGACGGGAATTCAACGTTCCAAATCATTTTACAGCCTTTGAGAACCCGACTGCCGAAACTGAAAGAATTCGGCGACTCTGTGGCTTCTAAAGATCGTTTTTTAACTGACAGAATTTGGTGACTCTGTGGCTTCTAGAGATCGTTTTTTTACTGATTGAATTTGGTGACTCTGTGGCTTCTAAAGATCGTTTTTTAACTGACAGAATTTGGCGACTCTGTGGCTTCTAGAGATCGTTTTTTTACTGATTGAATTTGGTGACTCTGTGGCTTCTAAAGATCGTTTTTTAACTGACAGAATTTGGTGACTCTGTGGCTTCTAGAGATCTTTTTGTTAAATATTCTCTTGTAGAATACAGTCTTGCCTTACAAATAATTAACAAAAATGGCCTCTTATTCAACGCTTATGTTATGAAGATGCTTAGAAAATGATTATGAATAAGAAGATTTGGTTTTCAGGAAGCGAATGTTTGATATACCTCATTTTCTTTGTTATGCGATTGCTTATTACACAGCACACACTAAAGAATATTATACAGCAGTCGGTTATCACCGGACTCTCCCTTTTCGTGTGTTTTATCATTCCAAGATGTTGAAATGCAATATCTCAGGGGGCCCGTTCGGTGTGTGCTACCCTATGATGTTTAATGCCTTATCGATAGCTGATTTTACACCCGGCGACACGATACAGGCAGGATTCATAAACCAATATTATACTCAAGAGATGCCAAACTGGGGCATTACTCCATTCTTCCATTGTCCTCCAGAAAGGCCAGCAGGTCGCTCATGTTGGTGCACACCTCACTAGGTGTGCTAGGTGTCCAAAGATGTTGAGCTTCTCGGGTCGTCACGCTGTCGCAGTCTAGGAGCAATTGTACTTGCTTCGGCAGTACAAACTAAAGCGAGTTGACATAAGGGTGGTTCTTCTCAATTTATATTTTTGTCGTTATTTTTTAAATCTATTTTGTAAATATATATATATACAAGAATTGCTCGTTTAAAGGTATAAGATTTCATTTAAAATTAACTCATATTTTACGAACCAACCAAAATTGTTTGTTGCAAACAATGACGAATAGTGATAATGAAACTGTAGAGAAGAATCTTCCAGTGGCGACTTGAAACTGATTGAGACCATGCCCTATGTATATGTGCGTGTTCTCAAATCGGAAACTATAAATGTGGGTAATATCTGCGTTCCGTTTTACGAGGATAGTGACTCGATTGTGATACCATTGATTTCTTTTTATGGGGCTGACCGCGCGTAATAACGTGCTGCCTGTGTTTTATGATAACAAAATGACAGATGGGACTACCTGATTAAATGGTTGTTAGAAATGTATCAAGCACTGCTCGTGTAGTGGTAGAGCCATTCTACTCGACTGTTTCGTCATTGTTTGCAACAAACAATTTTGGTTATTCATAAAATATTAGTTAATTATAAATGCACCCTTCGTGATTACTTATTATCAATCAATCTTTTAATGCTCCATCTTCATGCTATCAGCTTGAAAGACGAGCTCTAAAATCAAGGTGTTTGTGAACAAAAATGTTTTTAAAATATCGGTAAAATATCAAATTGAGTATAATCGTCCGGTAGCACCCTTGTCTCACGATTCGAAGGTCGTAGTTTCAAACCAGAATTTGCACCAATGAGTTTTTCTATGGTGCCCAATTCCAGTGCTCTTATACTGTGAAGGAAACATCGCGAGGAAACCGGCATACCCTAGCACCAAAAATTTTGAAGGTGTGTGTCATAGGTTAGTATTCTTCTGTCATGTACGGAATACTAACCACTGTAAAATGTGGGTATGTGCCAAATATCATGTTTGGACGTCTGACCTTCTTTAGATATCCTCAAAAAGTTGTAAGTAACTAGAGATCTGAGAAGATATCTACCGAGCCTGGGGATTACAGTCGTGATCGTGTTTAGAAATGTATCATCGAAAGAGCTAGGGATAAATGCAAATGTATTTTTGTTATGCATGAAGTTATAACAAAGAAACGTCTTAAAAGGAGTTCTTCTAACAGCTTCTTGCAAGCTTTCTTGGCATGTATAGAATGTGTTTTCACCTTGAGAACCTAGCCCTTTGTTCTAGTCAGAATACCAGTATTTTCATTGAATTCTAGTCTTGAGGTCAGTACGGCAATGCGGGCCTGCTACTTGGCAACAGCGTTTGATATAACAAGAAATGAAGTTGTTCCCGTTAAAGATCACAACATTAATAATAAAAATATAATAAACTAGCTTCTGCACGCGGCGTCGCCCGCGAAGTACCTACATAAAATATAGCCTATGTTCATCCTGAAAGTTCATTCTACACATTGGTGAAAGAATTTTTGAAATCGGTTCAGTAGTTTCAGTAAACAAACAAACAAACAATCAAATCTTTCCTCTTTATAATATTAGTATAGATAAATAAAAATAAATATGATCACGACTGTAATCCCCAGGCTCGGTAAATATCTCCTCCGATCTTTAGTTACCTAGATCTTTGAAGATATCTAAAGGGGGTAGTCAGAGGCAAGTCCAAACATGACATTTGGTACATGCCCACATTTTGCGCAGTAGTTAGTATTCCGTACGTGACAGGTTGCAAGCCCATCGCCGCTCATAAGAATACTAACCTATGACACATACCTTCGAATTTTTGGTTCTAGGGTATGCCGGTTTCCTCACGATGTTTTCCTTCACCGTTTAAGAGCACTGGCATTGCGCACATAAATTTTTCGAATGGAAAATCTCATTGGTGCACGACCAGGTTTGAACCCACGACCTTCGGATCGTGAGGCAAGGGTGCTACCAATACACCACCAGCGCTCTGTGAGATCGGCTCACCGCTTCTCTAATCTCTCAAAAACCAAGTTAAAACCTCAAATGTGTCGGTTCAAAACATTAACAAATTGATAACATGGCACTATGACTCTTTTTAGATGTTTTGATTTAAGCGTTTATCAATCATGTTTTGTAGATACGAGTATAAACGAGAGGTAGGTAATGTTTTCTCTACGTACAGCTTACTAATCTTAAAGGGTGGGCCAGTGAACGAAAAAAACTTTTACTTAACTTTTAGGTTTATATTACGCCTCCGTCTACCTGGGATTATTCAATGTAAAATGCAACGCAAATAAAATTAATTTAATATCATGCTTATTGTGGTGAATTATAATAATGCACTTAGACTCACCTAGTATGTAAGACGTTTCAAAGTGATCCCTGTGATTCTATTGAAAATAAACATATTTTGAATTTGAATTGAATTTGAATTTGAAAATATTTTCGTAAGTTAGATGATCTCTGCCATTGGCAAATGAGGGCGAACTAAACTCGTTTAAGACATAATTGACAAGTCCCGCCTACCAGAGCTCATTTTTTAGCTTATGGAAATACTTCCATGTATTTTTAGTTCACTGGAGTGGGCACATTACATGATGAGGCATATTTTTGTAGCAAAATGAACGTATATTATGAAAATGTCTCAGCCACTTTCACGGTATAAATGTAGAGAGAAAACTCCGACGCTTGAGGTTATATGTGCCTCTCGCGGGAACCTCTGATTTTCTCAAGCACCTCTCCAATTTATTTCCCGGCCCCCGCGGAGAGCTGGGAACTTATCATATTATTGTTGCTGTATGAAATTTATCTAGGTCGGGTTCTTTGTTCAAAATGTACCTTATCCTGCCCTTACATTATCACTAGCTTATACAAGGCGAACCAAAATACCTTAAAACCTCCGGAAAACTAAAATTAATGTTACACAAACGAACATAAAGAACACTTGAATATTCTCAAAAGGACTAAATAATCTTCTTAGCATGTTGTTTTATATTTTCTTTAAAAGATGCCTGTTTTCTCATCTCTCGGAAGCCGGGAAAGATTTTGTACATGACCCGTGCAATTGGCTATTCATACGTATATATCTTCTCGTAAAAATTCATACGAATGATATACGTCGATGACTGAGTAGCTCGAGTGCATTGAAACGACTGGACTTAACTACGATTATTTTGCATTCTACAACTTTGCGTAGTCGAGAAAAATAATCGATTATCGGCTTGGCTCTATTTATAGGACGAGCTCAGTTGAGGGCTTTTAAAGTTTTCTAAAAGAACACCCACAGACTAAATTATCGATCGGCTAATGTGTCTAATTTAAAATAGTGTAGATGGTCATACTCATTGAGTAACTAGTTTTTTTTCGGAAATAACGAAGGCCAGTGATGTATAAGCAATTAATGTTTAGAGTCTGAAAAAAGTCTGATGAAAACTGTGAAAAAAATAACGATATTGAGGTACGAGTAAATTGTCCCCAATTGCAATGTCTGATTGCTTTTCACTTTTTTCTCGTAAATAATTTATCTTTCCAGGTTATCCCGACCCGCCCCCCATCCTCTCCCGCGCCTGAAGTCCTGAAGCCCCTGAAATTCCTTCTCCCCAAGATCTTTTGAAATACACAAATACCTCACAATTCTGTTTTCTTTGTAAAACGATGTTTTACTTAGAAATTATTTCAAAACGAGTAGGTATGATTTGGTTTTTAGCACATTTCAAATGAAATTTGGGTCGAGCGTTGAATTCGATTTTCGACTCTATCCAACATGATAGAACTAAAGAGAAATTTCTGTTATAAATGTTAAAGTTACGAAGCTTTAGAAGTTTCCTATTAAAAGGACTTGATACCGCTCAACCCGCTCAAGTTAGCAAATCAGTTGATGAAAAGCTAATGATGGTGCTTGTTAGAAAACAAAGTGAAGTTAGAAAACAGGAAAATTGGGCTTCTCAAGACAATGTTTTTTAGCATACAGTACTCGTAATATTGCTACTTTTGAATGAGGCGTTTTCTATAGGCTGGTCAGGCATCGAAGCTGCATGATGCAGACTGATAGTTGCAGGATGGTGACAGTATGGACAAACCTCATTGCCGCTATCGTCGGTCAGTAGAAATTAATAGTTTACCGTCGTACCGACGATGGTATCGTAAGGGTACGAGTTGGCAGCGGGCGACATGAGGCAGCAGCGGACGACGTGTCGCAGGCGACACTACTGGTTTCTATGTATTTCTATTGAATTCCCTCCGTTTAGCATGACATGGGTAAGAAAGAAGTGAGTACTGAGATGACGAATGATAGAGGGAAATGGAAGAAGATCACATGTTGTGCCGACCCAACAAAAATAAATAAATAAAATAAAAATGAAGTTAAATGAGTTAGCGACACGAAGCTAGCGACGCATTTCATAGAAATACATAGAAACCAGTAGTGTCGCTACGCTACACGTCGTCCGCTGCTGCCTTATGTCGCTCGCTGCCAACTCGTACCTTAATGGTCAATGGTAAAGAGCCCATTCCGTTATAGTGACAAGAGAATAGATTCCTTGATCTCGTCATTAAGGTCTACGCAACGGCCCATTAGTAACTAGGCGACGACCGGGCCATGTCGCAGCGCTTCAACAAAATCCTACCTATTTATTACTCTCTGAAAAGCCCTCAAGTGCGTTCATTGTTGAAGGAAATCTTTCCTTATTTTTCCAACAATTTTTTTCATAGACACTTGTAGGTTATGTTTTTTACCCATTGTGTACGATCAGACCAGGGGCCTTACCACAAGTTCTTAAAGCAATATCAAAGCAATATAACTTTGATATTACGTACCATGATCTATAAAAATTGTATTGAAGTAGTGTTACTTTCAAGCTTGAAACTTTGACGTTTCTGAAACATGATGGTTTGTAAGAGCTTGTGGTCCTTACCACAAGCTCTTACAAACCATCATGTTAGACTTCTGTCATTTATTATGTCATCTTCCCTAGGACGCTTTGCTAAAATCAGCCGTGATTGTGTTAACCTACAATAGTGTGACAAGTAAAAAAAGCAAACATGCTCACGACTGTACTCCCCAGGCTCGGTAGATATCTCCTCAGATCTCTAGTTACTTAGATCTTTGAAGATATCGAACGACAGTAGTCAGAGGCACGTTCAAACATGACATTTGGCATATACCCACATTTTGCACTGTATTAGTATTCCGAATGTGACAGGTTGCAAGCCCATCGCCGCTTATAAGAATACTGACTTATGTATGACACTCCTTTAAATTTTTGTTTCTAGGGTATGCCGGTTTCCTCGCGATGTTTTTCTTCGCTGTTTAAGAGCACTGGCATTGCGTTCATTATTTTTTCGAATGGAAAAACTAATTGATGCACGACCAGGTTTGAACCCTCGACCTTCGGATCGAGAGGCAGGGGTGCTACCACTACATACCAGTGCTGTTACGGTAATCATGGAAATAGAAATATAAATAGAATAGCTGAAGGGTTTCCTACGCGTCTACACGCTGTTGAACCTATTACCTATTCGCAGACGTCATAATTCTTTGCTTTTACATTGTCACGTAATCTAACTAGTATCTATATATCTATATATACTTTTAAACTTGCGCGATTTTCAAGAAATTTGGTATGCAAGGGGTTTCGAAGGGCGATGAATCGATCTAGCTAGGTTTAGTTTTCCACAAAACAAGATTTACCAAAAAACACCAAGCAATCGGTCATCCAGGTAATAATCTGTTTCAGAAACATAACTTTCTTTATTTAGCTAATTTAGTTTAATAGTAGTAATGTAGTTTTGCATTTAGTACATGAGACAAAGAATGTCTCCAGAAATGTTCATAGGCCGGCACAGAACACTATTGGTTACCGTTAATTATGAACCCACTATCAAATCAAATGAAATATATTTATTCAATAATATCACAGGGATCATTTAGAATCGTCTTACACACTAGGTGAGTCTAGGTGCCAATTCCAGTCCTATCCCCAGTCCGAGAAGAACTGACAAGAAACTCGCTGGGCCCTAGCGCTTTTTTTTAATGATCCTTTTTAATTTTGTTAGGGATACTTAGCCTATCCTACTAATAGAATGTCTGGATGTATGTTTGTTACTCTTTCACGCTGAAACGGCCGAACGGATCTGGATGAAATTTGGCACAGGTATAGATTATAAAGAAGACGAAAGACGGCGACGTGGTAGACCCAGGAGGAGATGGCGAGACGAGCTCGACGCGTATTTACCATCTTAGCGTACAGTAGCGTTAAATCGCGAAGAGTGGAAGGAAGGAAGGGAGGCCTTTGCCCTGCAGTGGGACAATAATGACTGAAAAATAAAATAATAAATAAATAAATAATAGATTATAGTCTGGAATAGCACATAGGCTACTTTAAATTTGACGACCTCAGTGGCGCAGCGGGCTTGAGTCCGCTTGCGACGCTAGAGGTTGCGGGTTCGATTCCCGCCGCGGAACAAATTTGTGTACGATCTGCAGAAATTTGTTCCGTTGGTCTGGGTGTTTTCTATGTATAATAAAAATATCTATCTATGTATATAATGTAAGTATTAAATATATCAGTTATCTAGTACCCATAACACAAGCTTTGAGTAGCTTACTTTGGGGCTAGATGATGCTGTGTGGATTGTCCAGCATTATTTATTTATTATTTATTTTATGTACGGTTGAAAAATGTACGGCTCTCGCGGGATAGATTTGTTTGGTTTTTCAAGTAAACACGCGGGCGAAGCCGTGGGCGTAAGCTAGTATTTTAATAATACATTATGTAACTTGTTATTTCTTGTAAAAAATGCTGTTTGAGACTATGTTGAGATTGTCAAGGTACGTATTAATCTCTAACTCATAAGCCGTAGGTATTATCTTGGAGGAGTAGCTATCTGGGTCAACCCTGGGCTCCATAAGGTATATAAATCGTTGGCTCCATCCTATAAGGCATATAAATCGTTGATAACACGCGTTCTTACGGATTTGCGCACATAGAAGTTATGGAAGATGGTTTTACGTCATACCTAGAGCCGAGATGGCTAAGCTTGGAAATAAATTGAAGATAACTACTTCTTGTTTACTATTTATTTAATAGATTTCACCGGAAAAAGGTCTAGGTGTTGCCAGTATCGTCATATTTATATTAATACTTTTTTAAAACGGCAACATTTTTTACATATTGTAAAACCACCATGGCAATTGCCCTAACCTTAGAAAGAACCAAAAAACCTGAGAACCGAGAGAAACAGGTAAGAGCCTTAAAATTATAATTGTAATCTTATCCCACTTACCTTTGCCATTCGCCTCTTTAATTGTAAATACATTTGACAAATTTTACATCTAATATTTGTAATATTTATTCTGCTACGCAGCGTCCAAATAACGCACACAGCCCTGGCCCTGATTTAACTACCCTGCACCCTATAACTAACTACATGTAGAAGACATTTACTGCCAATTTTTTCTTTAAAAAGGCTGGCAATAAACTACAATGAACTTCTGTAATGCCATAAGTTCATTGCACAAACTCTCGGTCTCTGCCTACCCTGTCAGTAAACATATACCCGGTTCATAACACAATCCCTGAAAACCTGAATTAGCCAATCCATTATAGTCACAATGACGTCTGACCGGCAAGCTGTGGCATTGCGATTGAGAAAGAGAATAGTAGCAACCCACCCTTGCGCAGTCCGTCGCGCAGTTACCTCGCGGCATCCACTCCGGGCGGACGTCTCCACACCCCTATCGCACAGTACAATACGTTTACCAGTGATAGTGTTCTGCGTGTGAAAAGCGGTTGTATATCCGGTGAGTTGCCGGCCGGTAGATGGCGTTGGCCCGCGTCCATTGCAGTTTGTTGAATAACTTGCAAAAAAGTTGTTATATAACTATGTATAGCCTATTTATGTGAGGGGGAGGTTATTCTGTTTCTACGTTTGGCTGTTATAACCTTTTTACAGCTTACCGGTCCTATTTCTCGCTTAATATTTTCAATCAATGAAACTCTATTTATAGAAAACATTGCCGCAAGCCGATACTACTTATTTTACGTTATAAGTTTAGTATCAAATAGCTCCCATCATAAATTTTCAATAAATTTTGGTGACATAGCTGGGTGCTTCAAGTTTTTTAGCATTAACGAGAAATACGGTATATGTACGAGAAATATACAAAGATATATGGTAATTATACACGCTTTGTATACATGTAAAGTTAAATAACTATAGATCGACATGTCTTACAAACACTGCAGTGGTTTTGTCGGTGTTTTGGCGCAACATTCAGCACGCTACTGAATTGCTCGGCAACACAATTTACGATAATTTCCAGTGTTGGAACATTCAGATTAACCACGAAAGACACATATACTTGTATATATGTACAAACACGTACGTAACGTATTGGTATTAAGTTTAGTCTATCTTATTGTGTACCTAGTTATGGACTATAGTTTTCCAATATTATCACTATCACTACATATTAAAAAAGAAAATCCTCCGCCGCGTCTGTTTGTCAGTTCGCGATTAACTCAAAAACTACTACACCGATTTTCATGCTGTTGTCACCAATAGAGCGGTCCTCGAGGAAGGTTTTAGATAATTTGTCGCGATAACCGACATCTACACAGGCGAAGCCGCGGGCATTAGCTAGTATTGTGATATAATCATTTGGTTATGGTACACAAAAAAAGCCTCCTTTAATCATTTCACCACACTGCTGGTTCAAAAGAACTTAGCGACAGAATAAAAAGAAGAAGAATTTGGTATAGTGCCGGAGTTATTCGGCGGCCCCGAAGGGATTATTCTAAAGGGCAAAGCCTACAAAAAACCTTTAGCCGGTCAAACCAAACCTGAAGTCAATCAATCAGCTCCAAACAAAGGGAGGATCTACCCTTCTAAAGTCGACCCTCTAAACACTGTGCCATTAACCTCATTTAATGTGTCATTCCTCCCTCGGCCATGCATATTTAGGTACCCATAGTCATTCCCCTTTATTTTTGCACTGACTTACCTGATTTGGCTAAAAGCGTTTGCAGATTCGCCTGACCGTTTTTATCTTTTAAATTAAACCCTAAACAGGGAACCCTAGTGAGGCTTCAGGGGCCTTACCTCAGAAACATCAAAGTTTCAAGCTTGAAGTAAGACTACCTACTTCTGTTACTTTTACAGGTTATGGTACGAAATATCAAAGTTATATTACTTTGATATTGCCCGAAGAGCTTGTGGTAATGCCCAAGGAGTACGTACGTGCTACTGAAATTGAAAATTGAAATTGAAAAATAATTTATTCAATAAAATCACAAGGATCACTTTGAAACGTCTTAAAAGTCATGCTAGCTGAATCTATGTGTCAATTCCAACCTAACCCAAGTAGGAGAAGAACAGGCAAGAAACTCGTCTTCTGTTAAAACATATTTTTGACATAGCAACATTGCCATTTTAAAAATAATGTTGCCATTTAATTCATTTTGTTTTAAATGAATTACGTTTTTGTTGTTTGAAAGGTGTAAAATCACTAATTGGTCTCTGGGACAGACTTTTCAGGGTTTCTTCGGTTTTATTCTTGCCTCTGATACAGAATAAGTTATAATTAAATTAATAAAAGTAATAATTAAAAGTCTTCTGTGATAATTCAGTGCGTCACTACCTCTAGAAAATCCTTAGTTTCACCAGCTTAAAGCCAAGCCTATTGTGTCACATATCCACCTAATTATAACTTGACATTTTCCCTTTGAGAACCTTTATGTTTAGAACTTTGAAGGGATCTTACAAAAGTTTATTTTTAGCAGTGTTTCAAAAGTTGACCTTACGAAATATGCGAATATCAGAAAGAATAAAACGGAATTACAAAAACCTGCCGCCATGTTGAAAAATAAAAACTTCTAAAGCACACAGGCATGTTCTAATTTTAAAATTTCGTATTTTTCTTGAAGAACCGATTAAATAAAAGAGGTTCTCTAGACGACGCGTGTATATTAAATTTTCCGGATTATTTCTTTGAACGTAAACTTAATATACAGCATATAAACAAATGTATTAGATTTTCAAACCTAATGTTTAAACACTTTTTAGTGGTGTAGCGCCTCTGCCTCACGATCAGAAGGTCATGGGTTCAAACCTGGTCGTGCACCAATGAGTTTTTCCATTCGAAAAAATTATGTGCGCAAATGCCACTCCTAATCTAGAACCAAAAATTCGAATAAGATTCGTATTCTTAAAAGCGGTGATGGTCTTGCAACCTGCCACGTACGGAATATTAACTACTCTGCAAAATGTGGTCATGTACCAAATATCTTATTTGGGCGTGCCTCTGTCTACCCTCTTTAGATACTTCAAAGATATACGAGTAAGTAACAAGAGATCTGAGGAGATATCTACCGAGCCTGGAGATTACAGTCGTGATCATGTTCAAAACCTTATTTTTTACAGTTGCCTGAATACTTGGGTTCTATATATCATCAGTCAAAGTAGAAAATAACATAGTTTCAAAGCTAGTATCGCGGCCCACCACGTTAACAAACTCTCATAAGCCTTAGGCCGTTAGTTTGGAATGCGCAATCCACTATATACAGGGTGTTACCAGATTACTTCCGAAAACTTCAGGGGATTAAAGTACCCATCAATATAAACAACTTTTTGTAAGAAACCAACACTGTCAGCGCGAGAAAAACAACTGTTTCATACATTTTAGCCAAGTAGGTATTGAACTTTTGCATGAAACAGCTGTTTTTTTCGCTCTCAGTGTTGGTCTCTTAGAAAAAGTTGTTTATATTGATGGGTACTTTAACCCCCTGAAGTTTTCGGAAGCAGTCTGGTAACACCCTGTATATATAGATAGGTAAAGTTATATACGTGTGCTGGATGTTACATCGAACTTAATTAATATGGTGATACGGTACTACTATAGCTTCATACGCACGAGCCATAAGGACCGACCGTAATGGCGATATATTTCCAAAATGGTAATGAAAACTCGTAAAACATCGTCACAAATGTGAACCCCGGGTTTTGTAGACATTTCCTTAGATCTCTTAAATTTAAGGATAATTAAATCGAAAATCAAAAGGTTTTTTTTGTGTCACATTACAGAACATAATACATAACTGAAACTTAATATTAACTCAACTAATTATTTAAAAGGGGGATAGTTTGATAAAAATCCTAAATCAAATTAATCACACTAATACCTATTATAAGCTAGCTGTTTCCCGCGGCTTCGCTTGCGTGAAAATTGATACTTTACCACCCTGATTGACCCCTTTACGGGTTGATTTTAGATTATCCTATGTGTTATAAAAAAAACCAAGGGGATGAAAACTTCCGCAGCTCCAAATAGCTACAAATATATTCTTCTGCCTTATAGTTATCAAATTCACGCGGGCAATTTTTAAAAAATAGTGTTATGTGTTTATTTATGTGCAACTTGCCTGGACATTTTATGTGAAACTATAAAAATTTTATGTCTTCCCTGTTATGTATGGAAAAGCGATGTTTCAAAAGGGGTGTGTCGGTTGTTGACCTTCCATCGATGCATCACTCCCTCAATGCTTCTAATTAGCTACTGATGCTACTATCTATTCGCGAATACAACTCGATCGGTAATATTATTATGAGATTATTATTAATTCGCTTCCGCCTACGGTTTCAACCGCGTGCTAACTTGAAGAACAAAATCAAATCTATCTCACGGAAACCGTAAATTTTTCCGGTAAAAATAGTAGCTTATGTGCTATTCAGACTAGTATCTATCTCTGTGCCAATATTTTATCCAGATCCGTTCAGCCATATCAGCGTTATTGAGTAACAAACATCTATACATTCATACAACTTCACGTTTATAATATGACTAGCGACCCGCCCCGGCTTCACACGGGTAGAAAATTATAAGTACTTACCTATCAATTTTTTTTGAATATATAATATAGCCTATATTACTCAGGGATCATGTAGCATTCTAATGTAGCATGGATCTCGTGTAATACGCTTTCCAATCCAAATCTATCGAGACAGTGACATAAGACCAGCGAGTTATCTTCGAGTTCCAACAGTACCTCCTAACTTAAGAGACATCGGGTAATAAACGTTCATTGAGCATGTCCCCTGTAATCACACGCTTTAAGCCACACGTACCACGAAATTACATGCTATGTATTCTCCCATTAAACCATACCAGTTACTGGCGCGGTGGGCTTGCTAGTAAGCTTGCATTCGTATCATGCACAAACATGGGACATATCAAATGATAATTCGTACCATGACCTATAAAATTTGTTTTAAAGCACTTACTTGTTACTTCAGGCTTGAAACTTGTCGTTTCTGAACCATAATGGTTTGGAAGAGCTTGTGGTGAGGCCCCAGGACGAGAGCGCGTGCGTTTCTGGGTGTCTACTCCACAAAACGACAACGATATATGTCGAATTCTGTCTAATAAGTTTGTTTATAAGTTAAATAAGTTTGTTGTTTTTGTTGTCAAATCATCAAACAAGATGGATTGTCAAAAGTAATGTCAAATGATAGTCGAAACGATGTCAAATTTCATCAAAATCAATTCAGTAGTTTACGCGTGATTGCGTAACACACAGACTTTCGAATTTAAATAAGGATATACGCAAATAAAAAGAGCCATGGGAAGTAACGAAAGAATCTAGCTTTTCATCAGCAAGCTTTTGAGCAACATTCAACTGGACGAACATTAGGATGATTACCCGCTAACCGTATTAGTAAAGCTCTGCACACAAGCAGGCCAGCCAGAACTTCCTACTCAAAGTCAAAGTTAGCGGCCTCAAAGTGTAGGCGTTTGAGCAAACTCTCCTTTAGTCTGAGGTGTCCTTATTTAATTATTGCGGGAGAGTGCATCGCCCACACCGTTCTAAATATCAGCTGGAAGCGATAAAGTTAGTTTAGTTTTGTGCCGACTTTTTTTTATAAATAACGAATTTAAGACATTCATGAACTAAGGCGTTTAGAAAATCTTTTTTGGAAATGGTTTATGGGATTTGTACAAAACGAGATTAGTCCTAGTTATACGAATTTCAGTCCTAACAAACCTAATATGCTCAATTCACAAGTCAAAAGTAAGAAGAAATAATTATATCTTTTTGTTTACTTCTATTTCATTTTTTTATTCTTTTAAGTTGCTTAGTGACATTGCAATTCAAAAAATATATCCATACTTTTAATATTATAAATGCGGAAGTAACTCTGTCTGTCTGTCTCGCTTTCAAGCTTAACCGCTGAACCGATTTTGATTAAATATGGTACAAAGATAGATTAGAGCTTGAAAAAGGACATAGGCTACCTTTTATTGAAAAAATGATTGAAGTCCAAAATAGGAATCCTAAATAAATAAAAATACTGCCTAAAGTACCTATTCTATATAAAACAATAAGTTTGTTTGTGTGACCTGAATGGATTATACAAATGGAATGGACAAAAAGATTATATCTTTGCAACTATGTAGTACAACGGAATTGTAAAGCTGATTTTACATCAAAAGCTTGCAGAGACATCCGAAAGTTTGCACTGAGGTTCTGAGGGTGAGAGGTGAGTGGATTATAATTATTTGAGATTGAAGTACCAATCAACGGGCCCTTGAGGCGCGGCTGGGGCGCACTCCTCACTCCTCACTCCTCACTCCTCACTCCTCACTACTCACTCCTCACTACTCACTCCTCACCTAGCAGTCATCTAATATTCCGTGTTGCATGCTAATAGGACGGGGTGTATGAATATGTAAAATAACTACATTTATTTACAAATTAAACCGGCCAAGGGCGAGTTGGACTCGCGCACGTAGGGTTCCGTACCATAATTAATAAAAACGCCAAAAAAAATCACGTCTGTTGTATGGGATCCTCCTTTAAATATTTGTTTTATTTAAGTTAATTCTTTATGTCAAAAGTGAACATATAACTAAATATTCTCTGAATATTTCAAGCGTCAACCGTTATCAATATTGAGCAAAACAAAAAATCATGTTTGTTGTATGGGAGCCCCCTTAATTAGTTTTTTAGTATTTGTTGTTATAGCAGCAACAGATACATAGATCATCTGTGAAAATTTCAACTGACTATCTATCACGGTTCATGAGATACAGCATGGTGACAGACGGACGGACAGCGGAGTCTTAGTAATAGGGTCCCGTTTTACCCAATATGTACGGAACCCTAAAAACTAGACACTGCCAACTGGACACTGTAAAGATAAATTTTTCTAATGTCATATGTTTTTTACCCGACTAGCGACTGCGAAAGAAGGTAAAGACTGGATATCCTGAAAATTGAAATAGGTATACACATTTTACACTGTTAAAATGCGATGGCTCCAAGGTCCTTAGTGTTAAAACATCCTGTAGGGCAATTCCATTACAGTTATTAAAAGGCTTTACAGTGGAGCATAGTGGGCCTCTCCCAGCTCTCAACAAAGTTAACCTAGATTGAAGGCTAGCATCAGTTACAACTTTGAAGTATATAAAACTGGCTTCGTCAAAAATCCATTAAATATTACACCTTGGGTTACATTATTGAAGTTTTAGTAGGGATCTCTAATATTTATATAATTTTTCATTGGAAAAAAATATGTGCGCAATACCAGTGCTCTTCAACGGTGAAAGAAAACAACGTGAGGAAACCGGCATAACCCTAGAACCAAAAATTCGTAGCTGTGTGTCATAGTTTGTATGCTTAGTGGAAATGGGCTTGCAACCTGTCACGTACGGGGTACTAATTACTGTGTAAAATGTGTGTCTTTAGATATCTTCAAAGATCTAAGTAACTGGAGATGTCTACCGAGCCTGGGGATTGCAGTCGTGATCATGTTTGTTTTGTTTTTTTGAAACATGACGTTTTTATGAGCTTGTGGTACAAGAAGGAAATACTGAAAAGTAATTTAAAATTTAGCGGAAAAGTACTGGATATTTCCGTCCTTTTCAGTATTTTAATGGATTTCCGCAAAGTCACGCCTGAATCAATCATTTATCATAAATAATCAATTTATACTAGTAAGGCTTCCTTTCCTGCATTTAGAGAGTATCCTACTCGTGAGCGTTGTCGAGACGTCGTGTTGTTCGTAAATTCGCGAGCGTAAGACTCGCGACTGCGCGCAAGTTGGCACCTTCCGATTTTACCAACTTTTCTAGTCGTCAACTCGCGCGCACATTATTATTAAGTACGTAATAATAAAGAAACGGAAAAATATATAAACCAGTTAAATATCGACTAAAAAGAAAGAAATAAAGAAAGAAGAAGAATATTATGTTTATGAGAGATGAACATTTTTTTTTCTTTCTTTCCAGGTAATCTAGGAACTTAACTAGTTTCAATCCGTTTTTTATATGACTGTACGTACGACGTACAAAGTATACGAGCGCGCGAGTTGACGACAAAAAAATAGGTAAAATCAGAAGGTGCCAACACGCGCGCACTCGCGAGATGCACGCTCGCGAGTTGACGAATAACTCGAGACGTCAGTAACTGGTGCTAGCCGGCGCTGGCAGGTCGCTATCGCCACTATTCATTACCGCTCAAAAGAAACCTTGCCGTAAACCTGATTAGATCTGCAGCCTACGCAGCCAACTAATTATTGCCAGAAGGCCATTAGTTAAAGTCAATCTTTAATAGCCTTTATACATAAATAGGTGCTCTATATATTTCACAGATTCAGGAAAAAACTTAGGAAATAGTATTTATTTTGACGACCTCAGTGGCGCAGCGGGCGAGAGTCCGCCTGCGACGCAAGAGGTTGCGGGTTCGATTCCCGCCGCGCAACAAATTTGTGTATCTGCAGAAATTTGTTCCGTTGGTCTGGGTGTTTTCTATGTACGATAAAAAATATCTATCTATGTATATAATGTATTAAATATATCAGTTATCTAGTACCCATAACACAAGCTTTGAGTAGCTTACTTTGGGGCTAGATGATGCTGTGTGGATCGTCCAGCATTGTTTATTTATTTATATTTATTTATTGCAAAAAAAAATTTAACCCGATTAAAAGTAATTGAAAAACCTTCTTACAGCCGCCATAATGGATTTTTTGACATTTCGTATACAGCTTATGTCACTCTTGTGATCCAGACCAATCGAACGAAATCTCATTTGTCAAAATCTGTCCAACCATTTGGGCTACAGCTACAGCCAAAGAAACTCACATACATACATACACTCATACATCACCCTCCTTCGGTTCGCACTCGGATAAGGAATAAGTACTCAAAAGTTCTTTTCTCAATGTTTGTTACTCAATTATGCTGAAACGGCTGAACGGATCCGGATGAAACTCTGAATACTGAGAATACACATAGTTTATAACCTAGAATAATACATAGGCTACTTTATATCCCGGTAGTACCACGCGACCGGAGCCACGCGCGGTTTATAGTATCGTAATAAAACTATCTGGTAAAGTTTGAGAAGTTCGTAGCGACACGGCTACGACGTAGCAGCACGTAGCACTTTGCTACGTTCCACTTTTTATTTTACTGTACAGTACAGCTAGTAGTAGCTGCATAGCTATTTTATTGAAGTCTAGGGAATTATTCGATTTTGAGTCTTACATGGTGATGGCCGATGGGCTTGCAGAATACTAATACTGTTCTAAATGTGCTAAATATCGATTGATCGAGCGAAGCGAGCGATATCTCAGTGGCAAGTAGGGCGATTTGGAGATCTCAGCTTTGGTGGAAACCGGGCCTAATGGCTAGTTTACACAGTATGAGCTAGCGTACGAGTCAGCCTGCCGAGTAGCTGCACTGCAGTAACTCGCACTGTTTGAACGTCACTTACGAGTAACTCGCACTTGCGAGTTGGACAGTTGCTCGCATCCGAGTTACTTCAAGATTTTTTGTTTCACTCGCATGCTCGCCCACACCCGCCAGCAACTCGTACATGACAGCAGCTCGGCCGTCGCTCGCATCGTTTAGACGCGTTCGGCAGTAGCTCGCCTGTGCGAGCGGGACAGTCGTCGTGAGCGCCCAGTGAATAAAGTAACAAGAACTGTAGTTGCTATGGCAACGTTATAATAGCCTGCCGTGGGCTCGGCTCGCAAGACTGGACAGCAGCTCGAGTCGTGTACACAGCAAAGGCGAGCCGGCTACTGGCGTACGAGTAGACAAGACGAGTAGCTGACTACTGTCTGGTCAGCAGCTCGCACTGTGTAAACTAGCTCTTAGTCTGCAGAACAACAGAATTACGTACCTCTACAGCATTTTAGTCATTTTGAAATCCCATTACCACCTGCCGCAAATGGAAGAAAGGAGGACGGATAAGCTAGAAAGAATCGTTTTAAAACGCATTATGGCCGCGACGGGAGTACAGTCAGCCGCAATCACAGCTTTACAGAATAAAGTGGAATAAAAGCTTTTAAAATCACGAAGCTACCTACTTTTCGTATCGCAGGTATAATTTGTAATAATGTATATTTTTTAAGAGAGCTGGTGGTGTAGTGTTGCTCCCCTGCCTCACGATCTGTAGGTCGTGGGTTCAAACCTGGTCGTGCGCCAATGAGTTTTTCTATTCGAAAAAATGAAGTGCGCAATGCCAGTGCTCTCAGTGAAAACATCGTGAGGAAACCGGCATACCCTAGAACCAACATTCGAAGTTGTTTGGTATGTTAGTATTCTTAAAAGCGGCGATGGGCTTGCAAATTGTCACGTAGGGAATACTACCATTGTGCCAAATGTGGGCATGAACCAAATATCATGTTTACCCCCTTTAGAGATCCTCAAAGATCTAGGCAACTGGAGATCTGAGGAGATATCTAACGAGGCTGGGGATTACAGTCGTGATCATGAATATTTTCTTTTCATGCTTTTTTAAACGGAGAAGGAAAACATCGTAAGAAAACCGGCATATTTACCTCAGAACCAAAAATTCGAAGGTGTGTGTCACATACATTTTCGAATAGAAAATTTCATAGTGCACGACCAGGTTTGAACCCGACATTCGGATCGTGAGACAGGGGTGCTACCACTGCACCACCAGCGCTCTGATTGATCAACAAAATATTCCACCATTTTCTCGAAAATTTATCGCGCATTAAAATGATTCCGCGACATTTTAATGACAATAAATCATATTAAAATCATTCGGTTAAAAGCACAAAGAAGGATAAATTGTACTTTTCACGAATTGTGGTGTATTCGCATTCTTTGGCGAGCGCCAAACGATAAATTCTAGCTCCGCCTGTCTCCGTTCAGTATTCTTTGTTGAAGAATGCGGGTAGACTGATCGGGATTTATAGCATTAGCAGACATTTTTAAAGAATTTTGATGCCAATTCTATTAATATTATAAACTAGCTGATACCCACGGCTTCGCTAACGTGGCGAAGACGGATTGTTTTTTTCCGACACTTCCAACAAATATTATATTTTGGCCAACGTATACAAAAAATTGACAAATTATATACTTAAACCTTCCTCGAAAACTACTCCATCCATTGGTGAAAACAGCATGAAAATAGGTGCAGTAGCTTTTGAGTTTATCGCGAACAGACAGACTTGGCCGAGGACTTTGTTTTATAATATGTAGTGACGTTAAGGTTTGTATGAAGGATGTTTCTTACTCTTTCACGCTGAAACTGCTGTTCGGATCTGGATGAAATTTAGCACAGAGATAGATATAGTCTGGAAAAGCACATAGCCTACTTTTAATCCTGAAAAAATGTACGGTTCCGTGGGATAGATTCGTTTTTGTTTTTCGAGGTACCACGCGGGCGAAGCCGGGAAGGTAGTCTGTATGTAAAAAGTATCGTACCTTTTAAAAAAAGGAATAAAACGAACAATAAAATCGGGACATTGGAAATGAAGTTCCTCGTTTAATAGAATTACGAGATTATATCGTCGACTGCTCGCCGAGCTTGCGAGCATTAAATCGATTCCACGACTCTTTATAATGAAAAATCTATTGGAAGTTTTTTTTTAAATAACTAGCTTCCGATTACGGCTTCGCCCGCGTGGTACCTTGAAAAAATAAACTTTGATACTAGTATTTCGTACCATTATGTAAAAATTGTATCGAAGTACTGTTACTTTAAGATGGAAATGTGACGTAATGGAAACATGATGGTTTGTAAGAACTTGTGGTAAGGCCTGAGATGTGTACCAAGCCTAGGGATTGCAGTCAACTATACATGCGTAAAAAGGTGCGAAAAACTCCCAACGTGTCACACTGTGACTGGATCTAGCGTGACTCGTTGGGAGTTTTTTCCCATCGAATTGCAACGAGTAACAGTGTGACTCGATGGGAACAACTCCCAACGAGTCACACTATGACTGCATCAAGTGTGACTCGTTGGGAACCCACTATTAAAAAACCTCTTGATACTCATCACAAATCGTCACATATCGCTGCGTTCATTAAACAGAACACAAGCCTTGCCAAACTCGTTACGCTCTCAACGAGTGAGCGGGTGATTCCGGATAATTGCACTTGTATCTGCTTGTACGTGTTGTCTGTTTGTTCGTAATGAAAGCTATCAGCTCCCTCTGTGGGGCGTCATTGAAGAGCTGAACTTATATACAGGGTGTTGCCAGACTACTTCTGAAAAATAATCATCAATATATACAACTTTTTCTAAGAACCCAACACTGTAAGCGCGAAAAAAATAGCTGTTTTATACAAGTTCAATACCTACTTGGCCAAAATGTATGAAACAGCTGTTTTTTTTCGCAAGTTAGAGTAATTTACCTTAAATTTAGGGCATTTTTATTTTTGAGGGTGGAAAGTTATTTGTGGTATTTTTCAGGTAAAAAAATAAAAATAATAAAAGTGTCTTATTTAAGGTAATGTCGCCGAGCGTAAGGGTACAAAAAAATCTGAGGGCAACACTGGTTGAGAGTACTGGTATAGTGCAGATACATTTCGAATAGAAAAATCCATTGGTACACGACCAGATTCGAACTTACGACCTTAGGATCTGGAGATATAATCACTATCACTAAACCATCATTGCTCTGGTCCGCTAACATTGGATTTCAATCATAAATAATGATAGATTACCTTCGAAAATGCCACCGTGAGAACAGGCCATTAGCGCTAGAACTAACTACATCAGTCACAGCCCTCGTCAGAACCCTTTGGGACTGGGGTTACGTACAAAACAGCGGAGTCACCTTGATATTAATGAAATAGTATGATATTGCGTATCTGACAGTTATTTTTCTTTTTGTTTCATAACTGCGACAGTTTTAGCGTGGTATGGGCATGTTATGAGAAGAGATGAATGTCATGTGACAAGGAGAGTGTTAGTTATGAATGTGGATAGATACAGGGGTAGAGGTAGACCAAAGAAAAGATGGATGGACTGTGTGAAAGATGACATGGGTAAGAAAGGAGTGAGTACTGAGATGACGAATGATAGAGGGAGATGGAAGAAGGTCACATGTTGTGCCGACCACACACGTGGGAAAAGGACGGGAAGATCATGATGAACTGTGAACAGTTTGGGTTATGCGACTCATTTCTAATTTATTGTCCAATCAAGATAAAATATTACAATTACAGGCATGCACACAGTGAACGGACTATACATAGAAGTATACCTTGAGCTAAAAATTTACCTCAAAAAACTAGAGCCCTGGTGGGCGTGGCTTGTCAGTTTTGCCAAAATCATTATATCAAAAATTTACAGAAGCTTATTACACGTGACACGGCAATTTAAACCACAACGTCGAGGGAATAAAGTCAACATTCGTTATTTTTTTGCAAATCCACGAAAGAGTTTCGATGTGTGAAGTTTGGTGTCATGTTTTGCGGATATTTCCCTTAAAAAATGCTTCTGTGTTTTTTCGTTCACTGCATGCACAACATTATCCATAAAATCTTAAAAAACAGACCAGTCTTAAGAATTCTTGGAGCTCAATGGATTATAACATCTCTTATTACCGATGCCTTATACAACCTGCAGACGACGTGAGCAGTTAGTAACAACCCCCCACTACCCACGCAGTCGGTAAATGACGTCACGTCCGGCCCGGGCTCGAAGTTGCCAACTTCAAACGGGCACGACTTATTGCCATGAGAAATATAGTTCATCAGTTGTCTCTACTATATTGGCTAGATTTGTAGAAAACAATTTTCACGAACTTACAGGAAATTATAATTTTAAGAAAGGAGTGAGTTGACTGAGATGGCGAATTACAGAGGAATGGAAGAAGATCACATGTTGTACCGATCCCACATAACGTGAGAAAGGGCAACCTAACAAAATCAACAAGGACCATACAAAAAAAGCGCTAGGGCCCAGCGAGTTTCTTGTCAGTTCTTCTCGGACTGGGGATAGGGAATTGGCACCTAGCCTCACCTAGTATGTAAGACGATTCAAAATGATCCCTGTGATTTTATTGAATAAAGATGATTGAAAATTTTGAATTTTGAATTTTGGCAGGAAGAAGAAGAAGAGAGGCAAACTGGAAGCAAACAGTTAGGTGCTTACTGCTCGCCTTATTGTAGACTCTGTAGAGCTAAAGTTAGGACACATCGCGTCTTCTTAAGTTGGATGTTATCATACTTGCAAAACAGCGAAACTTGTCGCAGTCAAAACAATTACTTTACACTTCGCTAACACAATTTCGTGTTAATAACTGAGCATGTGATCGGAGCCGTGTGAATTGCACATTGAAGCGTGAAGACAAGTTAACCAAATAATCACATCTCTTCAGTTTAAGCTGGTTTCGCAAAACTGGCTGTAATCAACGGGTATAATTATTCTATTGTGTTAGTCACAAGCTTTACTTAGTTTGGACTGGATGGCGTTGTGTGATAATGTCCACCAATATGTTCACATAATCACGACTGTAATCCCTGGGCTTGGTAGATATCTACTCAGATCTCTAGTTACTAAGATCTTTGAGGATATCTAAAGAGGGTAATGAAATAAACATGAAATTTGGCACATGCCCACATTTCGCACACTAGTACTCCATACGTGACAGGTTGCAAGCCCATCGCCGCTTATAATAGTACTAATTTATGACAAACACCGTCGAATTTTTGGTTCTAGGGTATGCCGGTTTCCTCCCTATGTTTACTACTATAATACAATTTGCATAGGTCATGGTACGAAATAACAATGTACTTAATATTAATTCGGTAATGTATTATGAATTCGTGGTGAAGCCCCTGGTCTAACATTTGTGACATTAGCCAGTGTGTAAGCGAGATGCCAAGAGCTAGCTGGCGTAGGCACGAGCGGGAGGCTGGTTGGCATCGATACTATTATTTATAACTTGGCTCGTTACTCTGCAACATTAATTTACATGTTGCGACAGGACTTCGATCTGAATAATTACGCAATATCCCAGTCATTACCTGACTGCGAACCGAAGAAGGAAGGCAGTGTTTTGGGCTGAATGTATGTATGTTTGTATGTATGCGCGTTTCTTTGGCACTGGCATTGCACACATAACTTTTTCTAATGTAAAAACTTATTAGTGCACGACCAGGTTTGAACATACGACCTTCGCATTGTGAGGCAGGGGTGCTACCACTACACCACCAGCGCTCTCCGTATTTATAAACAATAAATAATAAATATACTTATATATATGATCACGACTGTAATCCCCGGGCTCGGTAGATATCTTCCTCACAACTTTAGTTACTTAGATTCCGTACGTGACAGGTTGCAAGCCCATCGCCGCTTATAAGAATACTAACGTATGACACACACCTTCGAATTTTCGGTTCTAGGGTATGCCGGTTTCCTTATAATGTTTTCCTTGATCGTTTAAGATCACTGGCATTGCGCACATATTATTTTCAAATGGAAAAACTCATTAGTGCAGACCAGGTTTGAACACACGACCTTCGGATCGTGAGGCAGGGTGCACTACACCAGCGCTCTCCGTTTATATATAAACATAAAACATTTTAATAATAAAAATAAACTCGAAATTTCCTCCACAATTGGAGTTTCCACTCTAAAGTCCTGTTTAAATATGCATCGTACAGAATGCCACACGAGTTAGCCGACACTGACAGCTTGATGTGGGTACAGAACATGTACCTAGGTACCTACCACAGTACATGTACTTTTGACATTTATGTACACGTATAATAAATGAAACTGTTGGTTTATTTATGGGAAAGTAAGGCTGTGTCCCCAGTAGGCAAACTGTTAGCGGCCGACTGAGTTTGCGGCGTATCGGTTTAATACGCCCTTCCATATAATATTTGAGATGGAGTGTCCACAGTTCGCGAGTTTTGCGCTCACTTTACGCAGTTTGCAGCGTTACGTGCACCTTGTAGCCAAAAATTAAAAAGTTAGTAAATAATTTTATGCACTGGTAACATTGTATGAGTCACGTGGTGTGAAGTAAATGAGTGTAAGAATGGCGGGAAATGAAAGAATGAAAGTAGAATAAGGAGAGTTTTGTTCTGTGAGAGGACAAAGCGTGAGTATGAAAAGTGATCACGAAACAGAGAAAATGAACCGAGGGTGAAAGATCCCACACCCTGGTGATTTGCACAATCTTATAACTAACGAAACTGACGAGGAATGTATCGAGAGGTTACTACCTAACTAAATTAAGAATGTGGCGGCTAGAGGCAGGTCTATGGGGATGGCGGAGGATCACCCAGGAACCTTAAGTTCCTATTGTTTGCTAGAAGATCGCCCTTGGTAATTAGATGATAAAAAAGCTTGGGATGAATCAGCTCCAACTCTGCTAGGTATTCCTTACAAAATTAACAAGGATCATACAAAAAAAGCGCTAGGGCCCAGCGAGTTTCTTGTCAGTTCTTCTCGCAATGGGGATAGGACTGGAACTGGCACTTAGACTCACCTAGTATGTAAGACGTTTCAAAGTGATCCCTGTGATTCTATTGAAAATAAACATATTTTGAATTTTGCCTGTCCGTACCTAAAGAGGATCCAATCACATGTGTGACTCTTGGTCAGGCTAATGGTACCAGACGCGATTTTATATCATGAAAAGATTTGATTCTCTCGATGCACGCCGAATCACATTGTCGCTATATCATGAATACTTATTTGAACCTTGGTATAATGAAATTACGAACGTGGCGACACGCCTTGTTGTTTTTCGCCAGTTTGCCTACTGGGGACACAGCCTAAGGGTACGAGTTGGCAGCGGGCGACATGAGGCGGCGGCGGACGACGTGTCGCGGCGACACTGCTGGTTTCTATGAATTTCTATGAAATGCGTCGTGTCGCTGACTACGGAAGGAATTTCATAGAAATACATAGAAACCAGTAGTGTCCCCGCGACACGTCGTCCGCCGCTGCCTCACGTCGCGTCGCCCGCTGCCAACTCGTACCCTAAAATAATAATTATCTAAAATATTAAGCACTATATTATTTAAGATACGATCTGCTACAGGACGTTAGAAGACTGACATCTCAAATCACTTAAATCATGTTTCTTTTCTTTATAACATAAATAGGTACTACTATTATTTACATTAGACCTGTTTATTAACAGAAACCTTTGTCTGCTTTGTTTTACCGCATTTGTTTTCCTACTGTGTCGCGTACATTTACATAACGACCCTATTTTAGTTACGTGTAATTCTTATAATGTATACGTACTTACATCTAATACTATCAAGTGGAAAATATAATAAAACTAGCTTCCGCTCACGGCTTCGTCCGCGTGGCCGAAGCCGCACAAAAACAAATGTATCCTTCGGGAACCGTACATTTTTCCGGGATAAACAGTAGCCTATGTTCTATTCCAGACTATAATCTATATCTATGCGAAATTTCATACAAATCCGTTCTACCGTTTCAGCATGAAAGAGTAACAAACATACATCGAGACATCCATACATTTAAACATCCATACATTCTTACAAACTTTCGCGTTTATAATATTAGTAGGATAACACTCTAGACTTCATTATTAACGCGCTTGACTACTTTAGATAAAGATCTAAGTAACTAGAGATCAGTAGTGCGATTACGGAACTCTGATACAATCGACACTTGTCAAAACTGGCTCAAATTTATTGAATAAACACTCTTATGTCATACCAAATCACTTGATTACAATGAAAAAGTATTGACATTGATTGTAAGAAAAGATCCATAATCGCCCCCACAGAAGATATTGTCAGCTAATACTTGGGGATTGTAGTCCTGTTTGTCAGATTCAGGAAACAATACATTTAAATAGAACGAACAGAATATGCTGAAAAATTCCCGATTCATCGTCTGCTATCATAGACGCATAGACTTGAAGCAAGTAGCTGGGCCAGAATGGTTACGTACAGCAAAGGACAGAAACAAGTGGAAATCCTTAGAGGAGGCCTTTGTCGAAAGACAAGCTGTTAAGAGGAGAGATAACCCGAATGCCGAGAATATGTTTTAGTTTAAGTTAATTTTTAGTTTTGTTATCATTTTTCTTTTAAAAAATAATGTTTAGTTATGTAAGTTAAAATCTAACAGCAATAAAGGCTTATTTTATTTTATTTATTTTATTTATTTATTATCATAGACGCTCACTTATGCTAAATCGTTAGTTACATTGATGTTGACTGTACCTACCTCGCACGTACAAACGACAAACTTTCCCATACTGCCGCAATAAAACGTCTGCATTGGAACAATTTAACCGGCGCGTCGCGGCGGGCCCTGTTACAGACAATCTGTATTTGTCCCTAAGGACACGTGCGCTATGTCAGGTGATATTCTGTCTAGGCGACAATATACTTGATAACAATTTTTTCCCCTTAAATTAACTACTTATATAAGAGTGAATGGCCTCACAGCTCAGTTGGTAGTGGTGCCTTCTGCGCTGGAGGTTGTGGGTTCGATACTCACCCAGGACTAACATTTGTTGACGACCTCTGTGGCGCAGCGAGCGAGAGTCCACCTGCGACGCAAGAGGTTGCGGGTTCGATTCCCGCCTCGGAACAAATATGTGTATGATCTGCAGAAATTTGTTCCGTTGGTCTGGGTGTTTTCTATGTATAATAAAAAAAATATCTATCTATGTATATAATGTATTAAATATATCAGTTATCTAGTACCCATAACACGAGCTTTGAGTAGCTTACTTTGGGGCTAGATGATGCTGTGTGGATTGTCCAGCATTATTTATTTATTTATTTATTTGTGTGATGAACGTAGATGTTTGTTCCATGTATGTATTTACAAAAAAGCAGTGATCTGTTATAGTTACTAACATTATCTCTATGAAAAAAAGTATCTAATATATCAGCTCTCTGGTTCTCATAGAGCAAGCTTTGCTTAATTTTAGGCTAAATGGCGTTGTGTGAAATGTCCACCAATATTTATTTTATTCTTACGTTTCTGTCGTCATAATAAATATAAATAAATAAATAAATAAATAATGCTGGACAATCCACACAGCATCATCTAGCCCCAAAGTAAGCTACTCAAAGCTTGTGTTATGGGTACTAGATAACTGATATATTTAATACATGTAGGTACATAGATAGATATTTTTTATTATACATACACACCCAGACCAACGGAACAAATTTTTGCAGATCGTACACAAATTTGTTCCGAGGCGGGAATCGAACCCGCAACCTCTTGCGTCGCAGGCGGACTCTTGCCCGCTGCGCCACTGAGGTCGTCATATTTATTAGTATCATAATAAATATGATACTAATAAATGTAATCCAATAAAATGTAACTTCAATATGGACCAATGGATATTTCTGTTCGAAATGTATGCTCTAATACCCAGTATTTTACACGTGTCAAGAGGTCTGAGGAGATATCTACCGAGCCTGGGGATTGCAGTCGTGAGCATGTTTGTTTTTTTTTTGGGATGAAAATTCTCCAAAGAGTCCAATCTAATCTATCAATTTGAAAGGCAATATACACTTCGTGTACCATGAGTTGCCACATTTAGATCGGCTGACGTTACTACAGTAGTAATAGTACGTTACTATGACATCTGTCAAAATTGTTACTCATGCTACCAAATTCTTAGCAAATAATGAAGCGCAAACTACAGTCGCTGTAGTACGCTGTGACGTAGGATAGTTAGCTACGTGAGGTTTTAGTACCCAACTATCCGCTAGAGGCGCTGTACAAGTTTTCATATTTTTTTAACTACAGTCGCTAGCGAGTGTAGATTGTGAAAACTCATGGTAGACCTACAGGTCCCATCTCATCCCTAGCTAAGTCTAGACTAGACACAGACACCTCAGGATATTAATAACCTTTCAGTGATCGGTACGTTTCAGTTCGCTAGTTTATTTTGGTTCTAATTCAACTTGAGAGCGCTGGTGGTGTAGTGGTAGCACACTTGCCTCACGATCCGAAGGTCGTGGGTTCAAACCTGGTCGTGCACCAATGAGTTTTTCTATTCGAAAAATTTATGTGCGCAATGCCAGTGCTCTTAAACGGTGAAGGAAAACATCGTGAGGAAACCGGCATACCCTAGAACCAAAAATTCGAAGGCATGTGTCATAGGTTAGTATTCTTATAAGCGGCGATGGGCTTGCAACCTGTCACGTACGGAATACTGACTATTGTGCAAAATGTGGGCATGTACCAAATGTCATGTTTGGACTTGCCTCTGACTACCCCCTTTAGATATCTTCAAAGATCTAAGTAACTAAAGATCTGAAGAGATAATCTACCGAGCCTGGGGATTACAGTCGTGATCATATTTTTTTTTTTTATATTTTTTTTTTTTTTTTTTTTAATTCAACTTGTTTCCCTCGGGCTGCGATTTTGCTGGATCTATTTACTCGATGTTGTACGATGGATCTGTTGATATGATAGATGTTTTTACCGAATTGGGGGAACTGAGTTTGCGTTAGAGAGAGCTAGGTGTAAGTTTGTACTCTTTTAATACTCTGTTTTATTTATTCTCTTCTTAATTTAAGAGTTTGACTCTTGTCGGCATAACTGATGAATCTCTCTCCATTTATTTATTAAGCAACGTAAAAGTGCGATACGCTTTACGTTTACGTAAAAGCAACGTAAACGTAAAGCGGCGATGGGCTTGCAACCTGTCACGTACGGAATACTAACTACTGTGCAAAATGTGGGCATGTACCAAATGTCATGTTTGGACTTGCCTCTGACTACCCCCTTTAGATATCCTCAAAAGATTTAAGTAACCAAAGATCTGAGGAGATATCTACCGAGCCCGGGGATTACAGTCGTGCTCATATTTATTTATTTTATTTATTTCAACGTAAAAGTTTCAAAGTATGGATGTCTGTTACTCTTTCACGCAAAAACTACTGAATGGATTTAAATGAAACTTTAAAATAATATGCTTATTAATCAGAATAACACGGGCCCTAGCCCAAGGAATAATAGGTACCAAGCGGGCGTTGCCGCAGGCGGAAGCTAGTATTATAATAAATGCGAAAATTTGTATAGATGAATGGATGTTTGTTACTCAATCACACTGTACGGTCCGTACACCCGAAGTGGCGAAGTGATAGTTAATATCAGTAAAACTCAGAGATAAATTTTAACTGATATATTGATAGAAAAACTTATGATAATGATGAAATGATAATGAGACGCGCGGTTTGATTGATTACCGAACGCGAACTGATTCCGGATTCTAATGACTGGCGTAGAGTGCAAATTAAGTGTTTAGATGGCACTATTAAGTAGGACAGTGTACGTGCTCGTACACACACTGAAACGGCTGAATGTATCTGGAATACGCGTAGTTTATGACCTGGAATGACACATAGGCTACTTTTTATCCAAGTACCACGCGGTACCACGCGAGCGGAGCCACGCGGAAGCCATTGCCTATAAAAATTGAATTGAAGTAAGGTTACTTCGAGCTTGTATTTTGTCGTTTTTGAAACATGATGACTAAGAGCTCGTGTAAATGATTGATTCAGGCGTGACTTTGCGGAAATCCATCACAAATACTAAAAAGGACGGAAAAGTAAAGTTAAGCGGGAAAGTACTGGATGTTTCCGTCTTTTTCAGTATTTTTAAGAGCTTGTGGCAAAAAAACTACTGTGCAAAATGTGTGCAGGTACCAAATGTCATGTTTGGACTTGCCTCTGACTACCCCCTTTAGATATCCTCAAAGATCTAAGTATCTAAAGATCTGAGGAGATATCTACCGAGCCTGGGGATTACTGTCGTGATCATATTTTTTTTTTTACGAATTCATAATATTTTACCGAATTAGTATTACATTGTTATTTCGTACCATGACCTTTGCAAATTGTATTAACGCCAAGCTTCAAATGTGTCGTTTCTAAAACGGAATCGTTCTGGAAGACTTCGTGGTAAGGCCCCTGGTCTAGTTCAAGTGCTCTGACCCCAAGAGCCTCCTTACCTTCGCCATAGAACCTGCGCCGCAGAACCTCGATCGATTACTTGCATTATTAATGGCTTAACTAAAGGTCATTGGCAAGCGATGCTTTGTTGACTTTCCACTGACATGTAACATTTAATGTTTGTATACAACAGTGGAAACAATCTTTGATTAGCTTGTTAAGGTGTTTGTGGCAACACACAACACCAATGTGGCTAATACAATATAAAAAAAAAGAAAATATGATCACGACTGTAATCCCCAGGCTCGGTAGATATCTCCTCAGATGTTTAGTTACTTATATATATATATACATATGTACTAATGTATAGGTGCCATGCTTACGTAACCTAATCACAAACAAATATTTTATAATCCTACCTAAGTAGGTACTTACTCGTTATATATCAAAAACTATCCATCCTAGAATATAAAAACATATACACAAACATACAACGAAAAATCTCCCTAGCTGCCATTGAGGTCTTCGCTCGCTCTGCTCGCTCGATCAATTAAAAACGTGAAAGTTTGTAGTTACGTAGGCTATACAAAATGTCAAAAATTCCAATATGGCGGCGGTAAAAATCTATTTTCCGTAAAGTTCAGTCGGTTTTTTTTTAATTTTTGCAATAAATACTTAAATACATGATTGATTCAGGCGTGACTTTGCGGAAATCTATTACAAATACTGAAAAGGACGGAAATGTCTAGTACTTTCCTGCTAAAACTATTATCTAATGAGGTTAATATAATATGAGAGTGAATGAAGCAAAAGAAGTATGTCAGGATCGTAGCAAGTGGAGATCCGTGGTCTCTGCCTACCCCGTTGGGAAACAGGCGTGATTTTATGTATGTATGTATGTTAATATAATAATTTCCTTACAGAAATTATTTATTATAATATTAATATTTCTATAAACATACAAACCATAATGTAGGCCCTTGTTCTTTGTCTGGATCACAAGAGTGCGATAGACTATACAAAATGCCAAAAAATTAAATATGGCGGCCGTAAGAAACTTCTACTTTCAGTTAGGTTATAAAATACTAGCTGTCCCGCTCGCGACTTCGTTCACTTAAAGTATCTAAACTGAGTTTTAAACATATCACACTAATAAAAAATTCCATAAATAACTTTGACCCCCCCTTTCACCCTTTTTAGAGGGTTATTTTGGAATATCCAGAAATACGTGTCCATTCATTTTGCATTTACAGTACACAAACAAAGTTTCACACCAATCGCACCACCCGTTAAAAAGTTCCCATACAAACATTGACCTCACATTTGACCCCTTTTTGAAGATTATATTGAAAAATCCTGAAACACGTGTCCATTTATTTTGCATTAACAGTGCACAAACAAAGTTTCATGAAAATCGCTTCACGCGTTAAAAAGTTTCATACTAACGTTTTCACCCCTTTTCACCCCCTTAAAGGTGGAATTCCAAAAATCCCGCCTTAGTGGGTGGTTTTGTTATAAAAGGAAACCACCTTCCAAATTTCAGCTTTCTAGCTTCAGCGGTTTCGGCTCGGCGATGATCAATCAGTCAGTCAGGTCAAGCTCTTATATAGATATAGATTCACAATAAATACAAGTTAACAAAATATTATTTTGCAAATTGAATAAGTATATTTTAAAATGTACTGAGTAAAACTGACAATAAATTCCTCTTAGTACAATGCAGTTTTCCGATGTAACTTCCATTTAGTCTCACCTGCATCACGCGGGCTGCGGGATAAAAGCCTTGAGTGCTACGCCGTAGCTCATAGCACATTATGTGCTACGCCGTAGCAGCGTAGCACAGCGTGTCTAAAAGCACCCCTTAATATTAATCACTCGTTGTTGCCGGCAACTCCGTCCGTATTACGATAGCTTTTTCAAACATCCAATTTTAATTAAATTGTATTCTGTCTTTCTGGCTTTGTAGATAATCTCCTCAGATCTCTAGTTACTTAGATCATTGACATATCTAAAGAGGGTAGTCAGAGGCATTATATTAAGCACATGCCATTTTCTAGTTAGTATTCCGTACGTGACAGGTTGTAAGCCCATTGCCGCTTAATAATATAGACTTTGAATTCATTTCTCTTTAATCTTTTTCCGATATTATTCCTAAAGATCTTGCAACGACCTCATTAAAAACAACCCCTACGCCTGAACACGTACAATTGTACATTGTACATGATTATGTACATGTACATTATGTAAATGTACATTAGTTCGCGAGGTAGCGGCGGTCCCACACCCTTCCGTGCTGCATAAGGTTCGTTAAATTAAAAAAGTTCACGCAAAAACATTTTGCGATATGCGAAAGTGAATATTATTCTGTAATTCGTTTCAATCGTCCCATGGCGTCACCACAAGCTCTTTAAGCAATATTAAAGTAATACAATTTTGAGTGCACTGAGGCCTTACTACAAGCTTTTCGAGAAATATTAAAGTAATATAAATTTGAGTGCACAGAGGCCTTACTACAAGCTCTTCGAGCAATATTAAAGTAATATAACTTTGATATTTCGTACCGTGGCATTTAAAAATTGAATAGAAGTAGTGTTACTTCAAGCTTGGAACTAACGTTTCTGAAAAATTATGGTTTGTATGAGGTTGTGGTAAGGTGGTTTGGTAGCACCCCTGCCTCACGATCCGAAGGTCGTGGGTTCAAACCTGGTCGTGCACCAATGAGTTTCCATTTGAAAAAAATATGTGCGCAATACCAGTGCATTTAAAACATCTTGAGGGAACCGGCATAATCTAGAACTAAAAATTCGAAGGTGTGTTTTGTTAGTTATTTAAGCGGATTTAAGCGGGGCGATGGGCTTGCAACCTGTCACGTACGGAATACTAACTGCTGTGCAAAATATGGGCATCTGCCAAATATCATGTTTAGACGTGCCCAGTATCTTTAGATATCTTAAATAATTTAAGTAACTAGAGATCTGAGGAGACATCTACCGAGTCTGGGGATTACAGTCGTGATCATATTTTTTTTGTCTACTGGTGTTGACTGTACCGAGTAATAGATGCGTAAGCACAGTCTCATGATGCGTGTCTACGAATGCGCTACGGCGTAGCAGATTACGTAGCGGTCACGTCTACGCGTCGTAGCATGTGTAGCATGCATACTAATTTATAAATGCGACAGTAGCTCTGTTTGTTTGTTTGTTACCTTTTTATTACTAAACGGCTGAATAGATCGCAACTAAATTTGGCAAGGAGATAAATTATATCCTGTAGTGCGATTACGGAACTCTGATACAATCGACACTTGTCAAAACTGGCTCAAATTTCTTCTTCTTCTTCTTCTTCAATTATGGCATCTGTCTCTTAGAGAACAATTTTGCCAGTGTCAAGTGTATTTATTTATAAGTATTGTCAACGTCACAGAGTCATAGTCAAGTAGTCAAGTCAATTACAGAGAGCCGCATTAGGAAGTTTCAAACCAATATTGAACAGAAAATGTCCCTTATACCATGCGTCGATGATCCTGATGACCTTTTCACCATTTTGTTTAACTTGGTAAGCAAAGAACATTCGGAAATATTCAAGCTTAAGACATGCAAAGTTAATAATAGTGTTAAGTTTGCTGACTGGGCTACACCGGGTATTTATAAAAGTAGAAATAAGTTGTATGATCTATATGCTGCTAAGAAATCAGTGCTACACGATTTAGCGTTTACTTCGCACATTAAAAATTATTCAAAAATATTTAAAAAAGTTTGTCATGCAGCGAAATCTTTACATATAAGAAATAAAATAGAAAATTCATCAAACAAAATAAAAGCAACGTGGAAATTAATTAATAATGAAACAGGTAAATCGAAATCTCGCAATAACCAAATAAGTTTAAAAATAAATGACACAATTATAACAAAAGAACAGGAAGTTGCAGACGCTTTCGATAATTTTTTCTCGAATATACCTAAAGTTGTGACACAATCGTTAAACTCTTCAGTCTCTAATGCGTTTACTTTATTAGAATCTAATGTTGCTAAATGTGAACGTGTGTTTAACTTTACATATATAAACGCAGCTAGTATTGTAAAAGCATTCAAATTACTTAATATAAAAAATACGGAAGATCTATCGGGAATGTCTACAAAGGTGTTAAGTACTATAATTTTAGATGTTGCTCCTTGTTTAGCTTATATTTTTAATAGGTGCGTTGACGAAGGAGTTTTTCCCGACCTTATGAAACATAGTAAACTCATTCCTTTGTTCAAATCTGGAAGCGAAAGAGATCCCGCTAATTATAGACCAATATCGATATTGCCCGCGCTAAGTAAAATCTTTGAAAAAATAATTCTTAATCAGCTATTATCTCACTTCAACGTTAACGGACTACTTCATAGTAATCAGTACGGATTTACCAAAGGTCGATCAACAACAGATGCAGGTATAGCTTTAATGAAACATATATTTGATGCGTGGGAGAAGTCGCAGGATGCAATCGGTGTATTCTGTGATCTGTCTAAAGCCTTCGACTGCGTGAGTCATGCAAACTTAATTTCAAAGTTAAAGTATTACGGCGTCCAAAACCAGGCCTTAGACCTTATACAGTCGTATCTATCGAATAGAGTCCAAAAAGTAGACGTTGGCGGGGAAAGGTCTTCAGGTTCAACTATTGAGATAGGGGTACCGCAGGGATCGATACTGGGTCCTTTTTTATTTCTAGTGTACGTTAATGATCTCCCATTTGTTGTAAAAGATATTTGTGACATAGTTTTATTTGCTGACGATACTTCATTAGTTTTTAAAGTTGACAGAACCAATTCGAGTTGTGACTACGTAAATGAGTCACTATCATTGATTCTGAACTGGTTCACTGTAAATAATCTTCTGCTGAATGCTAACAAAACAAAATGTATTAAATTCACTTTGCCCAACGTAGTGCATAGGCCAACTTATATTAAAATTAATGGGGAAGCAATGAATCTTGTTGATTCTACGGTTTTCCTTGGTATCAATATTCAATTGCCAAACTGCAATGGGGACCACAAATCGATAAACTCTCTGGTAGGCTTAGTTCCGCTGCATATGCAGTTCGTACGATACGGTGGCTTACGGATGAAGCTACAGCTAGATTAGTTTATTTTAGCTACTTCCATAGTGTTATGTCATATGGTTTATGTCATATTCTCTGGGGAAAAGCAGCGGATATACAATCAGTATTCGTATTACAAAAAAGGGCTTTTCGTGCCATTTACAAAATGAAACCGAGGGACTCTTTAAAAGATAAATTTAAAGAAATTAATATTCTCACAGTAGCGGCACAATATATATACGAAAATTTACTGTACGCTCATAAGAATAGGGATAGACTTCAGAAAAACTGCGATGTACATGGAATCAATACTAGGAACAAACATAAATTATTAATCCCTAAGTTTCGGTTACAAAAAGTGAACGGGTCATTTATGGGGAACGTGATACGTTTCTATAATAAACTTCCTATAAATGCAACTAAACTTCCTGTTAGAAAATTCAAAGCCTTCATTAAAAATAATCTCTTAAAGAAAGCATATTATAATATAAATGAATATATTGATGATAGGAACTCATGGCCCGATGTCGCTCTGCCCTCCGACAGCTAACCAATTTGCAATGTAAACGCTGTCCTTTTGTTTTATGTATTTATGTTCTGTTTTTATGTTATTATTATCTTGATTACATTTTTTGTAAGAAGGATCATACAAAAAAGCGCTAGGACCGAGACGAGTTTCTTGCCTGTTCTTCTCGTACTTGGGTTAGGTTGGAATTGGCACATAGATTCACCTAGCATGTAAGACGTTTCAAAGTGATCCTTGTGATTGTACTGAATAAATATTTTTCAATTTCAATTTCAATTTCAATTTTAAACAAAAGATGGCTGTTTTGTTGAAAATTTTCGGGATTTCCTCCGATGGAATTTGAAAAGAACTATTCACTCTAATTCACATACTTTACACTCGCGTCAAGAACCCGGGCTTTATTGGCAAAATAACCACCAAAATTACGCAATAAAACTCAAAATAACACGAGAAAACATATAAAAACCAGAGCGACGTAGTTGTCAGGCAAATACACCGCAGAAAAATCCCTGGCTCAAATTTATTGAATAAACACTCTTATGTCATACCAAATCACTTGATTACAATGAAAACGTATTGACATTGATTGTAAGAAAAGATCCATAATCGCCCCCCAGGAGACTGTTGTTGGTTGTCTTTTGTGTCAGAAAATAATCTCAAAAAGGCTGAAATAGGGGTTGAAAGTTTATATGGGGAACGCATGGTTAAGCAACGTTGAACGCAGTCTATTTTTGGATGGGTGACTCTTTTGCACTCCATAGAAATTTCCCAATTAACCTTCTTCTTCTTCCTGCCCTTTTCCTTTGCTATGTGTGGTCGGCACAACACGTTTTCTTCTTCCATTTCCCACTGTCATCCGTCATCTCAGTACTCATTCCTTTCCCACTAATATCCCAATTAACCGTTGTCAATAATTTCAGAATATGTTATATTATTACTATGTTATATTGATGGAATACTAACTACTGTGCAAAATGTGGGCATGTACCAAATGTCATGTTTGGACGTGCCTCTGACTACCCTCTTTAGGTATCCTCAAAGATCTAAGTAACTAAAGATCTGAGGAAGATATCTACCGAGCCCGGGGATTACAGTCGTGATCATATTTATTTATTTATTTTATTTATATTGATGGATTTTTGGTAACAGCAAGTAAAAATATTTATTGTTTTCAGGTAAACTAGTCGCTGCTAGAAAAATCGGTGAGTTCTTGAACTAAAGTTCTCAATTTATTTAATATCTTATCTTACTCGTTATCGTGTCGTTAAAACTTTAGATAAACTGATACACAGCCTATATTTATTTCTGTCTGAAGTATTGTAGATATTTACGCATTTCTATTGGTTTAAGAGTAAGTAAGAGCGCTGGTGGTGTAGTGGTAGCACCCCTGCCTCACGATCCGAAGGTCGTGGGTTCAAACCTGGTCGTGCACCAATGAGTTTTTCCATTCGAAAAATTTATGTGCGCAATGCCAGTGCTCTTAAACGGTGAAGGAAAACATCGTGAGGAAACCGGCATACCCTAGAACCAAAAAATTCGAAGGTGTGTGTCATAGGTTAGTATTCTCATAAGCGGCGATGGGCTTGCAACCTGTCACGTACGGAATACTAACTACTGTGCAAAATGTGGGCATGTACCAAATGTAATGTTTGGACTTGCCTCTGACTACCCTCTTTAGATATCCTGAAAGATCTAAGTAACTCAAGATCTGAGGAGATATCTACCGAGCCTGGGGATTACAGTCGTGATCATAGTTTTTTTTTTTTTTTTTTTTTTTTTTATCTTACTCGTTATCTTGTCGTTAAAACTTTAGATAAACTGATAAATACACAGCCTATTTTTATTTCTGTCTATAGTATTGTAGATATTTACGCATTTCTATTGGTTTTTCAATCTACACTGTTCGAGATAGGGGAAAAAACTTATAACTGAGTAAATAGACTTAGATTCTAGTTTATTTGATGCGCGTTTACAGGTAATAGCAATTCACGCAATTGCAATTCATACATATTAAAAAAATAAAAAAATAAATAAATATGATCACGACTGTAATCCCCAGGCTCGGTAGATATCTCCTCAGATCTTTAGATACTTAGATCTTTGAGGATATCTAAAGAGGGTAGTCAGAGGCAAGTCCAAACATGACATTTGGTACATGCCCACATTTTGCACAATAGTTAGTATTCCGTACGTGACAGGTTGCAAGCCCATCGCCGCTTATAAGAATACTAACCTGTGACACATACCTTCGAATTTTTGGTTCTAGGGCATGCCGGTTTCCTCACGATGTTGTCCTTCACCGTTTAAGAGCACTGGCATTGCGCACATAAATTTTTCGAGTGGAAAAACTCATTGGTGCACGACCAGGTTTGAACCCACGACCTTCGGTTCGTGAGGCAGGGGTGCTACCACTACACCACCAGCGCTCTTTCCACATATTAAAATTATTATTAAATTAGGGTTTTCTAACAGCATCCTGAGGACTGTGGCAGTAGACCAAGTCGCGGGTAACAGTTAGTATGGTATAAATTATATACATTTTTAATAGCTTATTCAATAATTTAAACTAGCAACTGCTCCCAGCTACCAAAACCCTATCAATTACCACCCAAATGAGTTGGTACTTTGTCAATGCGACGATCTATCATCCCTCTACACGAGGGTGCAACGCTCACACGAAATTAACCCTTATTATTGTACAATAAGGTGCATCGCAGTATTAGTTATGAGGAAAGTCTGGGGTAATTGAAAGTATTGAAAGATGAGCTTTATTTCGATACGGTTTAGGTGTAAATTTGTATTTTTCGGGCGAAATGATTTGTTCAGGCATTCGTAGTAAAGCTTATGTACTTTATTGTACGCGTGGTATCGGAATATACTCGTGATTGTTGATACAGCACTGGTGGTGTAGTGGTAGCACCTTTGCCTCACGATCCGAAGGTCGTGAGTTCAAACCTGGGGCCTTACCACAAGCTCTTCGGTATATCAAAGTAACTAGCTGTCCCGCCCGCGACTTCGTTCACATAAAATATCTATACTGAGTTTTAAACACATCACACAACTCATGAAAATCCCATACTACTTTGACACCCCATTTTACCCCTTTTTGAAAGTTATATTAAAAAATCCCGAAACACGTGTTCATTCATTTTGTATTTACAGAGCACAAACAAAGTTTCATGGAAATCGCTCCACGCGTTAAAAAGTTTCATACTAACGTTTTCACCCCTTTTCACCCCCTTAGAGGTGGAATTTCCAAAAATCCCGCCTTAGTGGGTGGTTTTGTTATAAAAGGAAGCCACCTTCTAAATTTCAGCTTTCTAGCTTCAGCGGTATCGGCTCGGCGATGATCAATCAGTCAGTCAGTCAGTCAGTCAGTCAGGATAAGCTCTTATGTAGGTATAGACTTAACTTTGATATTTCGTACCATGACCTATAAATTTTTTATTGAAGTAGTGTTACTCCAAGCTCGAAACTTTGACGTGAACATGATGGTGTAAAAATCTATTTTCAGTTACGTTTTGTCGGTTTTTTTTTAATCTTCTTCTTCTATCTTCTATATATATAACTAGTGGTCGCCCGCGACTTCGTCCGCGTTTCATTCGTAAATATTTTGTTTAATACAAATACAACAAATCAAAAACCATGAAATAAATACCCGTCTAATACTAATAATAATGTGTTCAGATCGCGTAAGTTTAAAAGTACATAAATCAAAAACCATGAAAATCGGTCCAGCAGTTCTGGAGTTATAAGTGCTCGAACAAACCCGTCTTTTTGTATGTGTTTCGTATGTAGTGTATTTAAACCAATAAGTGTCCATTTATTTTGCAATTCATGTATCTAAATTGTGTTTCAAACTAATCACTCTTCTCGTCAAAAAGTCCATACAAACTATGACACCCGTTTTTTCCCTTTGTGAGGGTTATATTCGAAAACCCTTAAATGTGTGTCCATTTATTTTGCCTATTAAGTATTTAAACCGAGTTTCAAACAAATCGCACCACTCGTCGAAAGAACTTTGACACCCCATTTAACCCTTTATAGAGGGTTGTTTTGAAAAATCTATGTATAGATTTTAAATTATTTTGCATTTAAAGTATCCAAACCAAGATTCAGACCCATCGTACCACCCATTAAAAAGTTTCCATACAAAAATTGAGGCCCCATTTTACCCCCTTTTAAAGGTTATATTTTAAAATCTCGAAACACGTATACATTTGTTTTGTATTTACATTACACACCCAAAGTTTCATGAAAATCGTACAGCGCGTTAAAAAGTTTCATACAACCGTTTTTTGCCCTTTTCACCCCCTTAAAAGTGGAATTTCCAAAAATCCCTTCTTATTGCTCGCCTACATACCAAGACGAACATACCCTCCAAATCTCAAGTCTGTACGACCGGCGGTTTGGGCTGTGCGTTGTATTTATTCAAATCAGTCAGGACTTATCCTTTTATATAGTAGAAAAGGAATTGCTGTTCGTTAGTCTCGCTAAAACTCGAGAACGGCTAAACGGATTTATCTTATCTTGGTCTTGAAATATTCGTGGAGGTCTAGGGAAGGTTTAAAAGGTAAGAAAAATTCGAATAACTGCCGGGAAAACCCTAAAAATAGCCCTTTTCTATTTCCCATACAAACGTTTTCTAAATAAGTACGAAGTCTGCCGGGTCAGCAGCTAGTTTTTGTAATAAATACTAGTCATCTCATGTTTATTATTTATCAAAAAGTTTCATTGAATTGAAGTTATCGTCTAATGAATCAGTAAGCACCAGACACACGACATCAGTCTACATCAGGTACTCCCCAGGGCCGCAAATTGGAAAGCCAACGAACTAAAGGTACCGATTCAATTTAGTGAATAGTGAATCGTCTGTTTGCGCTACGCCTTTTCATACAAATTAATCACTCTGATGGATGCGTGGACCGAGCTTTATGCAGACACCGCTGATAAGTGGACGGGGTTTTACATTTTGGGGTTGAAAAAGGGTTTTGCTTTATGTGTTAAATTGTCCTCGCTACGTGTGTGCATTACTGTATATTAAAAACGTGTTGACGTGATTTGGAGGAGATTTTTGCCCATCAATAGGACGGGTAAGATTTGAGAGTCATCAAATAAATACTATTTGTATTATATTTGTATTTATACGTTGTTCTGGGTGTGTACCAATGTATAGTAAAAAAAATATATCTATGTATCTATATCATGTATTAAATATATCAGTTATCTAGTACTCATAACACAAGCTTTGAGTAGCTTACTTTGGGGCTAGATGATGCTGTGTGGATTGTCCAGCATTATTTATTTATTTATTTATTATCTGTTTATTTGTAAACTAATTTCAAAGTTACCTCCAAATTACCGTTTGTTCAAAAACATCTTCTTCGACCCTCCTGAATGAAAGGTCATCAACCCTTTGCATCCACAGAACACCTTGCGAATCTAGAAGTGAAATTCCATGCGTAAGTGCCCGATTCTTCTTTATAGATTCATCATTGTTCGTACTACGAGTATACGTCATTGTTAGCAACAAATCATTTTGGTTATCTCGTAAAATATTAGTTTCTAGCTGATCGACACACATTGTTCTATCTTAAAATTCTCTTACAATAACAATGACAATAAAAAAAGAAGTAGCGAAATCGGTCCAGACGTTCACGCGTAATGCCGTGACCAAGGGAAATAGGGATTATTTTTTTATTATAGATTTTTAAATGTAGGGTACATAACTTATTATCAACAAATATTTTATTGCTTCATCTTCGTGTTATCAGCCTGAAAGACTAGCTCTAATATCAAGGTTAAAAAAGTTTTCAGAATAACGACCAAATTATAAATTGAGAAAAAACAAGTGTACAAATTGCGTTGAAAACTTTACTCAATTAAACCCAAAAGATAAATTTATAATTATTTATAACATCATACAATAAACAATTACGTTTGAAACTAAAATTAAAACCGACTTTAAGTCGTACTACGTAGAAAATTATCTACGTTTTTTATGTTTTATGGAAAAAGTCAAAGTTGTATCACTTGTACCATCAATGGTACTTCTGACACTAAGCCAAAGTATCAATACGTCATGAATCTAGACACGCGGCAGCGTGTCAAGCCAAGTTCAAGCGAAGCGAACGGGCGATGCGCGCCTAGTGTAATATTACAGGAACCATTTGGGTGATTTTTCACCCCCTCGTAACTCAAAAACTATTTCACATAAACAAGTCAAATTTGGCTCATCTATTGCCACTTGCGAGTAAAATATGTGCACCGAATTTCATAAACACACCTCAAACGGTTATTTAGATATTAACGTCCAAAAATGCCTGGTTATGGAAAATTTTATCACTGACTGACCTATAGACGTTAATTATAACCCAGTTCCAGATGACCTAGAACGTTCAAATTTGGCATCCAGGTAGGTAGTGGGGTGGATACAAAGGAAAAAATCTGAAACTTGCAAATTTTGATATTTTTAACGTACTTTTTCAATTAATTGATTCTCCTAGGAACCCTTACTAGCGCCTGTAATATAAGAATAGCAATCTAAATAGATGACAGTCGGTCATTATGTGGATTTTAATAGGGTCTTGACGTGAATATAATTACGAGTGGAAGTAGTGTCTTGGATTGGTAAGTAGTACACTGTTACCTAGGTATACAATGTGCCAATAGTTGAGCCGTCTATGCAGATAGGTAAGTATGACTATAGGTATGTATACCTACAATGTGCCAATAGTTTGAGCAGTCTATGCAGGTAGATAGATATGGCTAGATAACTATTCAGGCCTAGATTATAGTGTGTCTCGGCTTGTCGGATAGGTAGTAGGTAGGTATAGGTACTTATTCAGTAAGTACTCAAGTACCTACCTACCTGCTTAGTATGTACCTATACCTACAATGTGCCAATAGTTTGAGCAGTCTATGCAGGTACATAGATAGATATGGCTAGATAACTATTCAGGCCTAGATAATAGTGTGTCTCGGAATGCCGGATAGGTAGTAGGTAGGTATACTTATTCAGTAAGTAGGTACTCAAGTACCTACCTACCTGCTTAGTATGTATACCTACAATGTGCCAATAGTTTGAGCCGTTTATGCAGGATTATATAAGTGTAATAATATAAGAACAAGTACTTACTTACTAATAAGTTCTGTACAAAAAGTAATGATATCCCATCAAAAACATAAATGTGAAATGAGAGCCAAGTTCAATAAGTAAGTAGGTATGCTTTAGTCGTTGACTTCAGCGACAAAAGAAGTGAGATCTAAACGGGTGCCAAGTACAATGGTCAGTCCTAAAACTTATTTATAACAATATGAAATATTTTTAACAACTTTAAAATATCATTTCATCTCATAATTTAGGATATTATATTGAAGCCTTAGGTCTGACTTGGCTAGTTTTCTAAGAGTACGAATTATATTAGGTATAGCTTGCACGTTCTTATTTTATTCTTCTAAAAATTTGGCTTGCTGGTAGAAACTAGCGATCGGACATAGTAGGTAAGTAGTTAATAATAGGAAGGTAATTCGTATAATGATAACTAGCCAAGTTAGACCTTAGGCTTCAATATAATATCCTAAATTATGAGATGAAATGATATTTTAAAGTTGTTAAAAATATTTCATATTGTTATAAATAAGTTTTAGGACTGACCATTGTACTTGGCACCCGTTTAGATCTCACTTCTTTTGTCGCTGAAGTCAACGACTAAAGCATACCTACTTACTTATTGAACTTGGCTCTCATTTCACATTTATGTTTTTGATGGGATCAAATTTACATGGGACGACTTCCAAAGTATACCTATCCAACAAAAAATATTTTTTTTAAATCGGTTTTCAATTGACTAAGATATTCATAAACATTCAAAAACTAGTATTTATTGCAAAAATTAAAAAATGTCCGACTGAGCGTAACTGAAAAAAGACTTTTATAGCCGCCATATTAGATTTTTTGACATATCATTATATTTTTACTTTGACTAACAATAGCTCTCAATATGCTCCGGTACGCAACGTCACGGGAATCGCTTAGTTACGCTTCTATCCATCTCAGTATCCTTCGGAAAACAACAATATATTTTCCTTGAACTACCTATCTCAAGGTGACTCACCGCAACGGAACTCTAACGCAAGGTAGTAAGGTCTATTATCCATTAAGATCGCTGCAAGATCCTACCAATAATTATCATAAACGTGAATGTTCGTATATTATGGATGTTTGTTACTCTTTCACGCTGAAACGGCTGAGCGGATCTGGATGAAATTTGGCACAAAGATTATAGTATGTTATAGCATATTGGCTACTTTTTATCCCGGAAAAATGTACGGGTCCCGTGGGATAGATTTGTTTTTGTTTTTCAAGGTACCGCGCGTTCGAAGCCGTTGGCGGAAGCTAGTAACATTATAAATGCGTAATAAAATTTTGAATGGGTGTATGAATGTTTGTTACTCAATCACGCTGAAACGGTAGAACGGATCTGGATGAAACTTGGAATAGGCGTAGGAGTGGAGCATCAGTCAAAAATGTTGCAAAAACGGGAAAAAATATATGAAAACGCGAGAGTCAGCTCAGTAATAAATATATAGGCCGCCCATAGTTTGTCGTCTACCGCTTGTCGGTCTTCGTCGGCCCACCTCAACGGATTAATTATCTCCAAAACTTATCCTAATCAATACAGCCAAATTACTGAATTAACAAGACAATCGGCTTTACAGGCAAGAACTAAAGTTTGGTGCGTGCTGGAGAAACTCGCGCTCACCGCAATTCAATTACCTGTAATAGGATTAATTTATGTTCACAGTCCCGCCACGGCTGTACTACGATTGATGCATGAGTAGTGTGAAGAAACGATAGGTTTTTTATTCCTAAAAAGTAAGAGCGGTTACGCACTGCGTCCGATCCGAATCCGATCCGTATCCGTGAAAATATGGTCCGGAGTAATCGTAGAACTATTTCTATGGTAGCTTACGCACTACATTCGTTTTCCGTCATCCGATTTCTTTCCGTCATTCTAGAATCTCCATCCCGGAGATGATTTTTGACGGACCGAAGTAGCCATAGTATTATTTGTATGAACGTAAATTGACGTAAGTATCCTAAAAAGGCGGCTCCTGAATTGCTTGGATTTGTATCAGAGATCGGACTAGTGCGTAAGCAATATGATAGCCTTTTAAACTTAAGCGATCTGAACACATTATTATTAGTGTTAGACGGGTATTTATCGCGTTCGAATTACCTTTTATTTTCCCGACGTTTTGACAGGTTTACACGCTGTCGTGGTCACGGGTAGACAGTCTACCCGTGACCACGACAGCGTGCAAACAGCCTCACAGCTAAGTTGGTAGTCTGCTTTCTGCCCTGTAGGTTTTGGGTTCGATTTCCACCCAGGACTAACATTTGTGTGATTAACACAGATGTTTGATCATGTTTCTTCTGTCTGAAAACACACACCTATGAATTTTTAGTTCTATTTATGCCGATTTCCCCACTATGTTTTCTGTCACCGTTAAAAAGTATAAGTAAGTACTCTCATTCCTACATATATTTTTCGAATGGATAAACTCTGTGGTGCACGACCAGGTTTGAACCCACGACCTTCGGATAGTGAGGCAGGGGTACTACCACTACACCACCAGTGCTACAAAAAGCTAAAAACCAAAAATCCCGCTTGAAATTGTTGTGATAGATTGTATGTACGACGCGATGGCTTCCAAACGATATTAGGTATATTGGCTCCATGTAAAATATGAAACCATAACGCTCCATTAAACCGCATCGCCTCAAAATCGAGTTTACCCCAACCCTATTTTAAAATATATTGGCGAGACATGCGGGACTCGCAAGTATACTCGAATATACGCTTCCTGATCAGAAAGTCTAATATCCAAAATGCCTAGGAAGTAAAATGCCTAAAATGTAAAATGGTTATTTTGCAGAAAACCTAAACAGGAAAATGATTAAAGTTCCATTGAGCCTAAAAAACAAAAGGTCTAAATATTTGATGCATAAACTGCAAAAGGTCTAAGAAGGAGTATACCTAAAAAGTTTTTTGCCAAACTTATTATATTAGGTATATTGCGAATTGCCTAAACTGTCAGAGCTCTCTCTATTACGAGTTTATACTGGGTATGTCGTGAAGATAATTAGCTCATTCAAAACGAACCTGTTAAAGTTACAAAAATCTGCTTTATAGGTCGTTTTCTATTATCTTTATAAATTTATGTTGTAGAAATCTATTTTCAGTTACGTCCAGTGATTTTTTTAAATATTATTTTAGTTAAAAACGTAATTTGTTGTCTAACTAACTCACTTTCAAATTTGAATTTCGAATCCACAGCGTAAAAAAAAAGCTCTCAAAACCAGCTGTTGAACCAGAATAGAATATAAAATTGTTTATTGCCAAAAAATAAACAAAATAAACACCAGTGCTTTACAAGATTTCTGAGCAAGAATATTTTCATATTGAGACTATCTCAGCACTTCACACTGCCGGATAAGCGCTGTTGCAGATTGGCGGGAAAATAAGTACATTGCCGCGAGGATTATTCCATTTTTGAAATATTTGAAATGAGAATTCTTGGCAGTTTTGACAGTGACATTCGAATATCCGCTCGGGAACATGTCGCTTTTGCCGCGAAATAGAAAACTGGAAAAGCAATTCGCTATTTCGCACTACAATAACATGAGCAGATGGGCACCTACCTACTACTTTTATTGCCGCAGCGGATACTAGAAAATATTTTCAATCTATTCCCCAATTATTTTTATTTCTTTACACGGCTATATACACTTCACTGGATTCTAAATTGAAAAAGTACATACAGGGTGTCTACTCCGAAAAACGAAAACGATATAATCGGAATCGAATGTTCATTAAATTCAGTTGAATTCACAGATGTTTCGTTGTGTAATTGAAAATTTCGTGTCCACCGTAAGTAATCCTATAGTAGGTTTACGAGATCAATTGTCAAAAGTAATGTCGGTCGTTCTATCGTTCAAATATTTGCACGATTATTGTGCCGATATATCGTCGTTCGTTTTGCGGAGTAGGCCCCCTGAAACTTCGAATTGCGCAATTTTAATAATACTCATACTAATAATCACTGCACAAAATAATAATGAAGTATCTTTGTATGTTATATTTTGTTGTACTTTTATTGTGCAATTTTTCGTCCGTAATTACTTTGCGTGCTTTTATATATACGATATTACCTTTCCTAGCAGCGTTGTGTTCTCTTCTTCTTCTTCTTCTTTATTTAAGGCGTTCGTCTCTTTTGCGATCAATTTTACCACTGACAGGAACATCGATCATTTTTCTAGAGAATGTCAAAGAGCTATAGAGCCAATCATTTGTCTCTTTGGACTCACTCATTTTAGCTATGCTTACAATTATCAGAGTGAACGAATCGAGCATAACCCTCTGGTAAAATTGATCTGAAAAGAGACAGATGCCATAAATAAAGAAGAAAAAGAAGATTCCAATAAGGACATAATTGTGACAAATTTAGTCTTTTCATGTCCAAATAGCTGCTAGCGTGAGTTTTAGATAGTATCTAGTATTAGTTCGCGTACATTATGAAATACTGAAATAGCTACGTAAGAAATCACTAAAGTACCTACATACATGCTTACTTAACATGTTAGTTTGCAATAACTACGAAGGTAGGTGCATAGCAGTCCAAGTTTGCACGATTCATGTACTTAACCAACTGTGCTCAAGAATGTGGAACAAATTTTGTTATACACGCTACATCAATATTCTCTTTGTTTCCAGTTTAAACATCGATCGGTCTAGCTGTTTTTAGTTTACCAATGTAGATTTACAGCTTAACAAAAGTGTAGAAATTGGGGGCGCTACCTTTGTAATTAATTCATTCATTCACTCATTCATTCATTCATTTATTCAATTTGTATAAGGAATATTTCCATTTCTACACTTTTTTGGCAAGCTATAACATTATCATGATCTCAGTGGTGGTAATTTTGACATTTCGTCAGACTAGCCAAAATATCCTAAAAACGATCTTTTTTAAATTACAGTCCTTAATTTGACTATATTCATGTGTTCGTTTTATCATGTTGTCATAAATGGGTAGGCATAATTTTTTTTCTATAAACATTATAGCATCCAAACATGGAAACTCATTTTCGAATTTGCATTATCATCCCGTTATCGTGAAAGTGTCTACCAAAGTATAACCGAGTATATCCATTACCTAGTTGTAATCTTAAACTTTAACCCCCGGGTGCCGGGGTCGGGTCTTAATGACCCATCGCGGAGAGGGTTATGCTTTGATGTGCTTCGCCGGAGTGCATGGGAACATCTGTTTTAAGTTACGGCACCTTCGGGCATTTACGAAGTTATTCGTTTGCTCTTGCAGTTAGCACGAAAACTTCCGTATTGCAATTCTTTAGATCATCATCATCATCATCTTCCTGCCCTTATCCCACTAGGTGGGGTCGGCACAACAGGTTCTCCTCCTCCACTCTCCCCTATCATCCGTCATCTCAGTAGTCACTCCCTTCTTACACATATCTTCTTTCACACAGTCCATCCATCTTTTCTTGGGTCTACCTCTACTCTTGTATCCATCCACATTCAAATCCATCACCCTTCTTGTGACATGGCTTTCCTCCCGCCGCATAACATGCCCATACCACGCCAACCAATCTTTAGATCAATAATCGTTATACTTACAACGGAAAAAAAATCACCCATAAGGAGTGCTAGATTAGCATGGTATGGACACGTGATGAGGAGGGATGAAAACCATGTCACCAGAAGAGTTATGAGTATGAGTGTGGATGGGTGTGCAAGTAGAGGAAGACCGAAGAAGAAATGGTTTGATTGTGTGAAAGATGATATGAATGTAAGAGGAGTTGATTCAGAGTTGACGAATGATAGGGGTGAATGTAAGAAGAAAACATGTTGTGCCGACCCTACTTAGCGTGGGATAAGGGCAGGAGAATGATGAATGATGATGATGAAATATTACTTACATTTGGTACTTCTTCGCGCAATGTGGGGTCGGGATCTTCCATTTCCCTCTTTCATCCGTCATCTCAGTACTCACACCTTTTTTACTCATATCATCTTTCACACAGTCCATCTATCTTTAAATCCATCCATATTCATACCTAACACTCTCCTCGTCACTTGACATTCATCCCTCATAGCATGCCCAATACCACGCTAACCTATTACTCTTATCTTTTCCGTCACCGGCGCTATTTTAAGGCTTCATCTAATTACTTAGGTATGTACGTTATTTTTCTATACTTATACATTTTTAAGACCATAATAAAAAGTAATAAATCAGCAACCGCACCCATTCTGAAATTACGATTTACACTTTGGAATCTTTATTTCTACCATTAAATATAAACTGACCCATTTTTGACGAAAACTGGGTGGATTGTAATCAAAATACGAGTAAATTCTCTTTATACTTAACCTTCAAACTTTCTCGACGGGCATTATGACCATATCCACATTTTTATTTTGTATAAGCAGTTTGTAATGTCCCAGTAGTTTATATTTTCTTAAATATAAATTGTTGCCTTCAATGCCAACTGTTCTTGATGGGTCATTAGATTGCTGATATTTTTGAGTAACCACAAAAAATACTTCCGTCCGTACCATAATAAATAATATTTCCCATTAATTATTTGACATGGGGGAGCCAGCCAACTTACTCTTTTTCTGGCTTAGTCTGTCCCCCTCGCACAAATTGGGAAATGCCTCTCTCGAATTTAGAACTAACTGGTTCGCGCCGGAAATATCCGGGAACAGTAATGTGATAGCATTCTAGCCCCGGGCGAACAAGCCTACTCGCTTTTACTGGGTTATTCTGCGTGATATGATAGTAAGGTAATTGTTCATTCCAATGTCAGAACTCAATTATATGTAGTAGGTATTATTTTGTCAATGTTTAACTTATACAAACACGTGTGGTATTTGGGGAAGATTTTTTAATTTCTGTCATAAGGTTTTCATTTAGATTAGCTGACCCGATCGCTACTTCGCTTTCGCTTAGTTTCTTACAAAGTTTGAATGATTTGCATACAAAGTTCGACACCCATTCATGTCCTTTTCTGGGGTAAGGGCATGCTCAAATCTGCATAAGTTACTAAGTTGGAGAATAAGCTAACATACAATGAAAGAATCACCAAAATTGCTGCAGTCGTTTAATGTTAAACGTGAATATAAACAAATTTTACAGACAGACAAATTTTAAAAATACTACAATTGTGTTCAGCTTGCTTGGATAGATAGTTGTTTATATGAGGCGTTTCAAAATTTCACAAAGCTTTAAACCGAATGAGAATATAAACAATACGTCAATCAATAAGCACTTTCAAACTTGTACTACGAATATCGCCTTCTAAGGCACAATGAACAGAACAAATACGTTATTTATACTGAAACGTTATCGATAAACTTGCTTTTATGGCTTTCCAACCCAAACCTTCAACCGGTGATGTATAGCATCGCCTAAAAAATTCTACTTGCGTTCAACTACACGGGCACTCGTATTGCTTGAAATATCTTAGTGTAAAAAGCCCTTATCGCGCACTGCTGTGAGTCAATAAAGCTTACAAGTCAATCTAAAAGGAATAGTGTAGTTCTTTTTGCACTTCGCGTGTCCTATCTATCATTGTATTAAGGGTCGATATCGCTTGTGTGCAGATTTATAAGTGTAATCATTTGCGTTGGAATCGGAGTAAGAACAACGTGGCATAGCGCCATTGTTCTAGGGTTAACTACCAGCTCATATGAATTTATTGTGGAGTGAAATATCTGGTTGGTATACTTCTGTGATACGAGCCCGTTTTGCGAGAGGGCCCACGACCCGTGCGAGCGAGATGCATGCTAGGGGTGGAATGTATAATTGGGCTGGTGACGTAAACGCGCGACGTTGCCAGATTTCTTGCGAGTGCTGACGCGTGTTGTTTTAGCCGCGGAATTCTAAACGATAAGTGCTTATCTTGGGGTGAGTTTCCAACTTTATATTGTACCGCAATGTTAAAAAATGTATTGGGTTCGGTCCCATCTTTTTAAATTAAAAATATTTTGAATAGTATACATTTATCTTTTATGTTTATGCTGTTTACAAAAGGGTTTAAGTGGGGTGGATTTTTTTCTAATAACAATTCAATGATAAACAAACAATGGCATTTTCATCTGAGCGCTTCTCTGCTTCCGAAAGTCATTAAGCTTTTCCTGGTTTTTATATAAGGTAGCTAAATAACTCAATCAATACTGCTCTGTTGACTGGCCTCACAGCTCAGTTTATAGTAGCTTCTGCGCTGTAGGTTGTGGGTTCGATCCCCACCCAGGGCAAACACTTGTGTGATGGATGAACACAGATGTTTGCTCTCTGTCTGGGTGTTATTATCTATTCTATGTAAGTATGTATTTACAAAAAAAAGTATTTAATTAATCTATCAGCTATCTGGTTCCCTTACAACTTGTAAATGTAAGTTACAAGCTTTGCTTAGTTTGGGGCTAGAAAGCGTTGTATGAATTGTCCACAAATATTTATTTATTTATTTATTTATTTATGTTTTGTGGATACTATTTTTTATACTCACCGTAAATATTTTTTCAAACCTCCACATTTTTTCATAATATCGAAATTTATCAAAATAAACAGTTTTATATTTTAATTAAATTTTAGAACATTGTTTTTCGTGCAACTTAACCTGCAACAAAAGTTGCAGTGGGTCATTTCGACCCGCTTACACGACACTTTCCATCAATAATTCCATCTCCATTGACAGGTTAACTCTCTTCGACATCCAAAATGGCCGCGCACAAATTGTCAATTTGCATATCAGATGCGAAACTGAGGATGCGTAGTTACTATGAGCTGTGAGGGTATTAACTGCCGACATATGCACCATTTGTAGAATTTATACAGACTTTATTTATAACAAGGGAGCATTGGTGGTGTAGTGGTAGCACCCTTGCCTCACGATCCGAAGGTCGTGGGTTCAAACCTGAGTGGCTATTACGGAACTCTGATTACAATCAATAACAATGAATGTCTATCAGTAACTGTACTGTGTTTACGTAATTCTGATATTTACAATCAAAATACTTATGGCAATAAACTAATAATATAATATATTTATGGCAATAAACTTTCCAAAATACAATTCACCCCTTGTAACTAGAAGCTGTTAGTAACAATGATTTGATAGTATCAGAATTACGTAATCGCAGCACTGGTCGTGCACCGATGTGTTTTTCCATTCGAAAAATATATGTGCGCAATGCTAGTGTACTCTTAAACGGTGAAGGAAAACATCGTGAGGAAACCGGCATACCCTACCCTAGAATCAAAAAGTCGAAGGTGTGTCATAGTTTAGAATAAGCGGCGATGGGCTTGCAATCTGTCACGTACGGAATACTAACTACCTACTGTGCAATATGTGAGCATGTGTGCCAAATATCATGTTAGGACGTGCCTCTGACTACCCCCTTTAAATATCCTTAAAGATCTAAGTGACTAGAGATCTGAGGAGATATTACCGAGCCCTGGGAATACAGTCGTGATCATATTTTTTTTTTTTACTTTTTTAATCTTGATTTTAAAGCTCGTCTTTCAAGCTGATAGCATGAAGATGGAGCAATAAGAGATAGGTTGATAATAAGTTATTTCACGAAGGGTACATTTAAAATTAACTAGTTTTACGAGATAAACAAAATTGTTTGTTGTGAACAACAAAGGCTCAGGTGACGATTTAGTCTTACGAAAACTATCTTCACTTTGCGTGTGAAACCAAAATTTATTACGATAATTTAGGCACAGACCCAAATCTCTTCGTCCTAGACGCGAGTCTATGACCTAGGTACATCTGCGACCTAGACTATGAGTGGGGTTTCTTCGATAATGTCTTTGTCCTGTCCTCGACTGAATCATCTCGGTTCATTAGCTAAGGTGAAAGTTAGGTAAAACAAGAATACAGAATATAAAATACGTCTCGTGATCTAAATATATAATATTCTTACGTTGACTGACTGACTGACTGACTGACTGACTGACTGACTGACTGACGTCTCTGTCTTGTCTCGCAGTCACACAGAGTTTTTTGTTAGCTTTATTATGATTTCAACAATATTAGTTTGGTAATAGACATTTCGCCCAGACTTCTGACCTACAATACCATTCTTCCGGTGGCCGTTATTGCTCTGACATAGCATTTTATTGCCTCATTACAATATTTGCGTTTCATTGATACTTGAGTGTCTGTATTCATGACCATTTTGTATTTACAGAGCGCTTCCGTATCTGTGGACATATTAGTACATTTCGCTAACTTAATTTTTATAAAATTTCACGCTGACGCCGTTGACTATTTAAGGCTTATAAGTTAGAGTAAATTGTACACGGTCATTGACCTAATGCAATGAGTAATAAAAAACAAGTACTACCGCCAAAATACGTTTGCAAAATGCGTTTGTTACATTATTTGCTCATTTGAGCAGGCTAAAGTCTAGATTATACTGCCTAGTCTTACGTAAATTAACTTCTTCTGTTTTCTATAAAATCTAATCTAACCTGACCGCCAAAATACGAAGAAAGAACGATTAAATACCTAACTTACCAGTCGTTCGTCGTTCCACGAAGCAAGCAATCAAATACTCATTTAGTTTTAACCCATCAGCCGATGTTGTTAATATTGACTTATTCATTTGATTCGGCTTGTTTTTGTTAAGGTGACGGAGTTATCTGTTCATATATTGTTATCTGATTGATATTAAATAAATAAAACCTGTGGCCTTACCACATGCTCTTAAAACCATCATATTTCAGAAACGCCACGTTTCGAGCCTGAAGAAACACTACTTCGATACAATTTTTATAGGTGCTAACGCATATAACCTTTTTGATTTGTAAAAAATAATTCATTTAGCTAGTAATTTTAGTTTGAATTAAGAATAGAACGATAGGGCGTCGTGTGAACGTTAATCGATCCGATGGCATGACCGAACGAACGATACCTACAGAGTGAAGGAACTACTCGGACACGCACAATCCGCGCGTGCGGGGCAGCCAATCAAATATTAGTTGAGACACGTTCGCGAAACTGAACTATAATACATACGCTACATTTATTTTATCAACCGACTGCGAAGAAGGGTAATGTGTTTGGAATGTATGTATAGGCGACCAAGAAATTGGTTTACCACTCTAAGGCTGAATATCATTTGCACGTACAAAACATCAAGGGCTATTTCACTTGACAGATTAATAACTGCTACGTCAGAATCTGTCATAGTAATCCTTAGCGAATAATTATGTTACTGGGAGATGTCATCAAAAGTGGTAAACCAATTTCTTGATCGCCTATAGGTACATATGTTTGTAAGTCAGACTATTTGACTGTCTGCAGCCCTAACGTTAGACGGATTTTGACAAATGGCGTGTCATTGGATTCACTAAAGTGACACATATTATGTCAAAAAAATCCAATATGGCGGCTGTACAAGCAATTTTTTTAAATAAATAAATAAATAATGCTGGACACTAGCACACAGCATCATGTATCCCCAAACTAAGCAGAGCTTGTATTATGGTAACCACATGACTGATAAACTACATAGATTTCGTAAATACATCTCTCTCTCTCTAGTCGGTCCCTCATATCTGAGGATCGTGGTCAGCTTCGGGGTTGCATCTGGAGCGAATGATCTGCCTCCACCGGTTCCTGTCCAGTGCATCTCTTACGATCGATTGAAATTTGGAGGACGATGAGTCCTTCACTTGATCGGTCCATCTTGTTGGCGAACGACCTCGGGATCGTTTGCCTTCGGTGTTCCCAACAACAATCAGTTTTTCCAGACTTTCATCGCCTCTGCGCACGGTGTGGCCGAAATATGAAAGAATGCGTTGTTGGCATATGGTGGACAAGCGGGTCTTTATTTGGAGCTTAGTCAAGATCGATGTATTAGTGCGTTTTGCAGTCCACGGTATTCTTAACATGCGTCTCCAGCACCACATCTCAAATGCATCGATCCTTTGTCTTTCGCGGGCCAGAATTGTCCACGTTTCAACGCCATACAGGAAGATAGGGAATACCAGCGCTCGTATCAATCTCATCTTGGTTTTGATACCTATTCCTCTCTTCTTCCAGATTTGGTTCAAACGGGTCATAGCATCCTTCGCCATCCCAATACGTCTTTTTATCTCGTGAACACAGCTACCGTCGTTGCAGATTTGAGAGCCCAGGTAGATGTAGCAGTCGACGATGTTAGTACCAGGTATGTTGCAGGTGACGTTTGACAGCTTTCCTGATCGATCCACTATCATCATTTTGGTTTTCGCTCTGTTCACTGCGAGACCAATGTTTCCACTTTCAACCTCGAGTCTTTGGAACAGCTCAGTCATGTCTTCCATAGATGTTGCCAGGAGAACGGTATCGTCGGCATATCGGAGATTTGATAACCTCTTTCCACCTATAGTTATATATGTTTATATAAATACATACATACATATTATACATAGAAAACACCCAGACCGGAAAAATTTAATAACTAAATAAATGCTAATTATTTTTACCGCAACTTATTATATTTAACTCGTTTACTAGTATTATTGCAAATCACTTATTTATATTCGTCCAACAAAACAAAGTAAAATTTTGGATTAAAATAAGTTATGAAAATGGATGAGACAAAATTAGGGTTTCCACGAATCAGGGAATATGAATTATCTCCAGGGATGCTGACGAGGCTTTTCAAAAGTCCCTTCTAAGGGCGGCTTATGAATAAACAAGTGGGGGGAAAGGGCGTTTGAAATGTTGTTTTTATGCTTTTTAGTTGCTTTGTCGTCTAATGGAGACAGAAAGTTATACAAATGTATACACCGAGACATTTGAATTCCTGTTTTTCTAGAACAAACGTTCAGACCATTGAGTATATTGAATACCTACCCTTAGTATTTTCTCAACATGGTCTGAACAACGTAGTTTGGCCTTCTTCTTCTTCTTTTTTATGGCACAAGTCTCTTTTAAGATCAATTTTGCCAGTGTTAAGTTTTTTAAACTAATAAATAGTATTGTTAATGTCACAAAGTCAGTCAAATAGTCAAGTCAATTTTAAACAAAATATGGCTTTTGTTTAAAATACTCGGCTTTTTTTCCATAGATTGAGAGAGGATTGAGAAATATAAAAACGAGCAAAAAAGTTCACAGTCGAATGAAATTTGAAAGAAATTTCTCCAAAACTACTAGACCGATTTTGATGCGATTTTCAGTTATGGGTTCGGGTTTGATTGGTGCATGTTCTTAGATAGGTGTTACGGTGACAACTCACCAGGGGGCGCTGCAGCAAACATCGTTTGTTCCCATCCATGTTGTAATTTTTTTATTCTTTTCCAATTAGGTACTTTTAACTATCATGTTTCTGAATTTTATTTAATTTTTTTACTTGTCTATAAATGTGTAATGTGTAGACTGTAGACTTACCGTAACATCGGAACCGCTTTAGAATCACACAGCTTTGCGTTACACAGGGGAAATAGGATTTGGATTGTCGCAAGCGATTTGAAAACTCGTAGCCCTGGCGTAGCAAACATTGAGCAAAGCCGGGTGTTTGCGGTATTAGCAACAGGAACTGGCGCGGCCAAAGGAAAACAAATATACTTTTCTAGTGTCGAGTGTAAAGTGCTAAAAACAGTGAACAGAAAAGACATAAGCTAAAAAATGACCCCACAAATATGGTCTGGGTGTTTTCTATGTATAATAAAAAAATATATCTATCTATGTACTTACTGTTTATAATGTATTAAATATATCAGTTATCTAGTACCCATAACACAAGCCTTGAGTAGCTTACTTTGGGACTAGATGATGCTTTGTGGACAGTCCAGCATTATTTTATTTATTTAATATGTGCTGTGGTATGGTGGGGCTTGGCTATACCAAAAAATTATATCAAAAATTCACATAAGCACATTACACGGCAATTTATGCAAAATTAAGTATACAAAATTGTTTGTTTATACTGAGTAGCACAAAAATAATGGCCCTATTTCGTTAACTTTTTTAACCAGATAGGTTCACACATTCCTATTGCGCTACCCGTTATAATTATCAAACGACAAAGGAAGAACCAAATAGATTTTCATAAGAACAACATTTAAAAGAATAGTCGAAGAGAGTACTAGTGTTAAAGTTTTAAAATAGCTCCAATAAAATGTTGAGAGTTCTTCAACTCGCTATAAATTAAACATATCTCGAGCATTGAACTTTTCTTTTGATAGGTTCAATGCTTCTGAATAAATTAATTAATAAGCAATTGTAGGTTAAGCATTACTTATGCAAACATTTAAAGAAAAAGTTAACTATGTAGGTATGTATTTAAATTTTTTGCTTTTTACTTTTGAACTTAGTCAAAGTCAAAATTTATTTATTCAATATAATCACAAAGATAACTTTGGAATGTTTTACATGCGAATTTAAGTGCCAATTCCAACCAACCCCAAGTCCGAGCAGAACAGACAAGAAACTCGTCTCGGTCCTAGCGCTTTGTATGATCCTTTTTACAAAATATAAATCATACCTACCACCTAGCTAACAATAACAATGTTAAACACAGAACATAAAAAAGTGATTGTTGTTTCAAAACTCTACAATGAAGTTGAACGTTTAAATACTTAGATGTAAATATGTAGTTTATACGAGAATCGTCCAAGTTTCCTCATAAAATCTTTATTGAATAAACCAGCCGGACTATCTCGCCTGGAAATCTATCAGCTCAAAGGAACCCTAATTCTGTGGGTTCGATTGTGTGCTCGGACGGAATAATTGAACCGCAAGCCTGGGCGAAAACGGGCTACACTTTACGACTACTCCTGTGGCACACCGCACACTAACTTAACAATAGAATATTAGAGTACTTAGATGACAAAAAAGCTTGGGACGAATCAGCTTCAACTCTGCTAGGTGTCCCTAACAATGTTAACAAGGATCATAATACAAAAAAAGCGCTAGGGCCCAGCGAGTTTTCTGTCAGTTCTTCTCGTACTGGGGATAGGACTGGAATTGGCACCTAGACACCTAGTATGTAAGACGATTCAAAATGATCCCTGTGATTTTACTGAATTAATAATAATTGACTATTGACTATTTGACTAACGGCAATTGGCAAACCATGCCTACCTGGATGAGAAAAGAGTGCATGCGGCGGAGATAAAAATATATTATGTTGAGATGAAAGAGTATATTAGAGGAAGCTTGAAAGTCGCGCCGGTGACTGAAAAGATGAGGAGTAATAGCTTAGCGTGGTATGGGCATGTTATGAAGAGAGATGAATGTCATGTGACGAGAAGAGTTAGATATGAATGTGGATGGATATAGGGAGACCAAAGAAAAAATGGATGGACTGTATGAAAGATGATATAAGAAAGGTGTGAGTACTGAGATGATGGATGATAGAGGGAAATGGAAGAAGAAAACGTGGTGTGCCAACACCACATAGCGTGGGAAAAGAGCAGGAAGGAGACACACTAGTTTATATATATTTTATAGTGTCACTTATTAAAAAAACCAGGGTTGTGAAAGAGTTAAATTGCACTTTACATATACACATATGCGTTAAATTGAAAACAATCTTATTTATCGGTTAGGCAACGTTGTAAAAACTTACAAAGAGATGTAAGTGTTTGTAAAAAAAGTAAGTTTGTAATAGCAAAGGGATAACAAATGTATTCGTCATCAAAGTAGAAACCTTACCTACAGGGATAGGGAGCTAGGCTCAGATTTAGGCCGGTTTATGTGGTCAATCGGAATAATGCAACGCTAGCCTTTTCCAGGCACAATGAGGAGAGCTGAAATGTCTACATTTAGTTAATACAGTTCAAGTAAATCTCGATGAATACAGATACGAACATGATCTACCGTTTTTGATTATCATCATAGACTAAATAATGTGAGTAAAAAGTATTAAAGCGTTTTCTGTTGCTGAGTTTTGTAACAATGATTAACCAACACAGCAAAGACTGTCCCGGTGCATACAAAATTCCAACACGCTTAGCTGTGCATCCTTTGTAAAAGCATTCAAATTACTTAATATAAAAAATACGGAAGATCTATCGGGAATGTCTACAAAGGTGTTAAGTACTATAATTTTAGATGTTGCTCCTTGTTTAGCTTATATTTTTAATAGGTGCGTTGACGAAGGAGTTTTTCCCGACCTTATGAAACATAGTAAACTCATTCCTTTGTTCAAATCTGGAAGCGAAAGAGATCCCGCTAATTATAGACCAATATCGATATTGCCCGCGCTAAGTAAAATCTTTGAAAAAATAATTCTTAATCAGCTATTATCTCACTTCAACGTTAACGGACTACTTCATAGTAATCAGTACGGATTTACCAAAGGTCGATCAACAACAGATGCGGGTATAGCTTTAATGAAACATATATTTGATGCATCGGAGAAGTCGCAGGATGCAATCGGTGTATTCTGTGATCTGTCTAAAGCCTTCGACTGCGTGAGTCATGCAAACTTAATTTCAAAGTTAAAGTATTACGGCGTCCAAAACCAGGCCTTAGACCTTATACAGTCGTATCTATCGAATTGAGTCCAAAAAGTAGACGTTGGCGGTGAAAGGTCTTCAGGTTCAACTATTGAGATAGGGGTACCGCAGGGATCGATACTGGGTCCTTTTTTATTTCTAGTGTACGTTAATGATCTCCCATTTGTTGTAAAAGATATTTGTGACATAGTTTTATTTGCTGACGATACTTCATTAGTTTTTAAAGTTGACAGAACCAATTCGAGTTGTGACTACGTAAATGAGTCACTATCATTGGTTCTGAACTGGTTCACTGTAAAATGTATTAAATTCACTTTGCCCAACGTAGTGCATAGGCCAACTAATATTAAAATTAATGGGGAAGCAATGAATCTTGTTGATTCTACGGTTTTCCTTGGTATCAATATTGATTCCAAAATGCAATGGGGACCACAAATCGATAAACTTTCTGGTAGGCTTAGTTCCGCTGCATATGCAGTTCGTACGATACGGTGGCTTACGGATGAAGCTACAGCTAGATTAGTTTATTTTAGCTACTTCCATAGTGTTATGTCATATGGTATAATTCTCTGGGGAAAAGCAGCGGATATACAATCAGTATTCGTATTACAAAAAAGGGCAATTCGTGCCATTTACAAAATGAAACCGAGGGACTCTTTAAAAGAAAAATTTAAAGAAATTAATATTCTCACAGTAGCGGCACAATATATATACGAAAATTTACTGTACGCTCATAAGAATAGGGATAGACTTCAGAAAAACTGCGATGTACATGGAATCAATACTAGGAACAAACATAAATTATTAATCCCTAAGTTTCGGTTACAAAAAGTGAACGGGTCATTTATGGGGAACGTGATACGTTTCTATAATAAACTTCCTATAAATGCAACTAAACTTCCTGTAAGAAAATACAAAGCCTTCATTAAAAATAATCTCTTAAAGAAAGCATATTATAATATAAATGAATATATTGATGATAGGAACTCATGGCCCGATGTCGCTCCGCCCTCCGACAGCTAACCAATTTGCAATGTAAACGCTGTCCTTTTGTTTTATGTATTTATGTTCTGTTTTTTCTTTTGTTTTTATGTCATTATTATGAGATAATCTTGATTACATTTTTTTGTAAGAAGGATCATACAAAAAAGCGCTAGGACCGAGACGAGTTTCTTGCCTGTTCTTCTCGTACTTGGGTTAGGTTGGAATTGGCACATAGATTCACCTAGCATGTAAGACGTTTCAAAGTGATCCTTGTGATTGTACTGAATAAATATTTTTCAATTTCAATTTCAATTTCTTTTATTATAAATTAGGTGGTTGCCCGCGACTTCGTCCGCGTTTCATGTTTTGTATAACACATAGAAAACAAATCAAAAACCAAGAAAACCGTTCTGGAGTTATAAGTGTGCGAACCAACCCGTCTTTTTCTATGTACATACATACATTCATAAAATCACGCCTGTTTCCCGACGGGGTAGGCACTTAGGCAGAGACCACGGATCTCCACTTGCAACGATCCTGACATACTTCTTTTGCTTCATTCATTCTCATTAAATTCTTAATACATGCGCGTCGCTTTAGTGTACTCTGGACCTGGCCTTTCTCTAAAACGTCCCCAATTTGATCGAGGTACCTACGTACGCCGAGGTCTTCCCCTTCCAACTGTCCCATTCACACTCTCCTTATACAACTGTTTCGTCAATCTCCCTTCATCCATACTTTCTACATGCCCAAACCATCTTAACATACCCTTCTCAATTTTCATCACTACGTCTTCTTTCACTCCACAACGTTCTCTTATCACGCTGTTCTTCGCTCTATCATTCAAAGTTAAACCACACATACTTCTTAGAGCTCTCATTTCCACTGCATTTATTCTACTCTGATGCTTCTTCTGCCATACCCAACTTTCGCTACCATACATCAATGTCGGCACTAACACTCCACCGTGCACAGCCAGACCTGCCTTTTTGGACAAGATCCGACTGCTCATAAATGTATGAAGTGCCTTAATCACACTATTTCCAGCATTCACTCTCCTTTCCATATCGTCATCATGTTTTCCATCTCTTAAAGAGCGTACCCAAATATTTAAACTCTTTCACTTGTTCCACTCTTTTTTCTATGTAGTATTAAAACCAATAGTGTCCATTTATTTTGCAATTCACGTACTTATCTAATTTGTGTTTCAAACTACTATCACACCTCTCGTTAAAAAGTCCTATAAGTAGGTATAAACTTTGATACCCCTTTTTTTCCAACTATGAGGGCTATTTTTGAAAACCCTTAAATATGTGTTCATTTATTTTGCATTTTAAGTATTAAAACCGAGTTCTCGTCAAAATAACTTTGACACCCCATTTAACCCTTTTTGAAGGGTTATTTTGAAAAATTCAGAAATATATGTCCATTTATTTTGCCTATTAAATATTGAAACCGAGTTTCAAACAAATCACATCACTCGTCGAAAAAACTTTGACACCCCATTTAACCCTTTAAGGAGAGTTATTTTGAAAAATCCAGATATACGTTTTAAATTATTTTGTATTCAAAGTATCCAAACCAAGATTCAGACAGATCGTACCACTCCTTAAAAAGTTCCCATATAAACATTGAGCCCCCATTTTACCCCTTTTTAAAGGTTATATAGAAAAATCTCGAAACACGTATACATTTGTTTTGTATTTACATTACACACACAAAGTTTCATGAAAATCGTACAGCGTGTTAAAAAGTTTCATACAACGGTTTTTAGCCCTTTTCACCCCCTTAAAAGTGGAATTTCCAAAAATCCCGTCTTATTGCTCGCCTACATACCAAGACGAACATCGGTTTAAAGAAGAAATTTATTCTCATAAAGACACAATATGTCACTTACATGAGAAACATCTGTTAGTAAAAAGATTCGGTAGGTCGTTTTCGTATATCTAAGTAGTGTTAATTATAAACAGGTAAAACAGACAGGTAGGTAGGTACCCATTCGATGCATTTAGAAGTAATTTTCAGAAATAAATTGCACTAGTTTTGTTTTAAATGCATTAAATGAGTTTACATTTTTTATGTTAGAGGGTATGTCATTGTAAAGCTGTGCACCTTCAAAGGTAAACATTTTTTTTCCATAATTAGTACGCGTTTTGGGTAGAACTAAAAAACTGGCTCGAACATACCCTCCAAATCTCAATTCTGTATGACCGGCGGTTTAGGCTGTGCGTTGTATCTATTCAAATCAGTCAGGACTTATCCTTTTAGTCTGTACGACCGGCGGTTTAGGCTGTGCGTTGTATCTATTCAAATCAGTCAGGACTTATCCTTTTATATAGTAGATTACACTTAAAATTTGTTCGCCCTTGTCGAGCATTGCAAAATTATACCTAGGCGGCATGGCGCTGTGAGAACTCACATTAGCTCCTAGATCTACTAGATACTAGCTTCTAGATATACTAGCTGCTAGATCCGGGTGCATACTGAACTCTATTTACGTTGGTAATTAGATCTTTATTTGTGTAACATATTAGCTGACTATCGGAAATCGGAATTCATCCTTAAAGCGTCTAAAGTATTCGCACGCGTGTTTTCCGATTCGTGGAAAAGAGGTCTTATGTGAGCTTTCACAAGGAAAATCCGTTATAATGATATCAGTAATTGCTTTGTTTCAGATGGTGATCGACATACACGATAGTTTAGACACAAAATGAATATACGGAGCTTATGGTAAGTGTTTTGTATACTTACCTGTTTAATATTCCGTCTACATTATACTTATATTCGACTTTTTGTTGGTGGGGAAATGGTAAGATGGGATGAAACTCATTAGTGGGGATTCTGGTTTTTAGTGCTCACTCGTGGAGCGATTTTAAGCTATTTTTTTTTAGAAAATTAAAAATATTTATATACGTAGGATACTAAATAAGTACCTACCTACGTTATTGAGAATAAATTTTATCATAATTTAAACGATATTTCAAAAGTATATTAAAATGAGTAAGTATTCAAATTACTTCGTTAGGACTCTGAGATGAAGGCCACCCACGTTCTGATTTTCGTAAGAAGAATAGATTTCAAAATTAGCAATTTAATTAAGTATTAATATCTTTTACGTTTTCGCACATAACATTAAAGGTAGTCTTGAGTTTTTTCTGGAGGGCAATCATGAATACTTATTGGCAAACGCCTGTAGTCTTAAAATGTATTATCATAATCCCCATCGCGTGGTGGGGATAATGAGACGATTTTTCGATTGGTATTATGATCTCTACCGGTAGGTCAGAGCTTCTGTGGATTATGAAACTAACCTTAATAGATTTGACTGTTTTGTTTCACCTTCACTTTCCAGTACCGTTAGGAAGGTTGTATAAATATTCTAAAACTTAATTTCTAAAAGGGCCGCAAGAAATGTTTTAATATGAACCCGGCCGGGGCGTGTGGTTTTTGTTTGTAATGTTTTTGGACTGAGCGTCTGCGAAAACCGCTTAATTAATATATAACCCTTTACCTGAGCTTTAGAAGCTTTCAAACATCTATATTTAGATTTTAAAACAATTATGCGTACCTATGAATTGAGAGAGTGAGAAATATGACAACTAATAGTTTGGACGTTAGATATCCTCAAAGATCGAAGTAAATAGAGATCTGAGGAGATACACATATGCCGACCCCGGGGATTACATCAATAAAATTGTTAAAAAGGTATCATATTATGCCGGTTTCCTCGCGATGTTCTTCACCGTTTAAGAGCCTTTCATTTTTCGAATAGAAAAAACTATTGGTGGTGCTCGACCAGATTTGAACTCATGACCTTCGGATCGTGAGCAGGAGTGCCTCCACTACATCACCAGTGCTCTAATTAAAAATAATAATAATAATAAATATTGGTGGACAATTCACACAACGCCCCAAACTAAGCAAAGCTTGTTTGTACTACGGATAGTTTCTAAATGATTATGTACTTACTTTTTTTTTGTAAATACATAATAGAATAAGTAATGACATCATTAAAAATAATGAATTATTATTAATTGTAAGTTCCATATTTACACGTTATTCTAAGTTCCACAGTTACCGATAATTTCCGACGTTCGTTGCCGTTGCCAGGGGGCCTACTCCGCAAAACGATCAACGATATATCGGCACAATAATCGTGCAAAACCTACATTAAGTTACATCGTTTCAACCATTATTTGAACGATGGAACGACCGACATTACTTTTGACAATCGATCTCGTAAACCTACTATAGCGTTACTTACGGACGACACGAAATTTTCAATTTCACAACGAAACAACGTTAATTCAACTGAATTTAACGAATATTCGATTCCGATTATATCATTTTCGTTTTTCGGAGTAGACACCCAGTCCTCCCCAAGCCAATTCAGTTTTTATCACGCCTTTTGTCTTTCCAAACCACCGAAGCCCATTCGCGTGGTAAGGCATTGTGTGCTCATTAGAGGAGGGAAGTAAAATAGCTTTCGTTCAAATCGGTAACTACAAATTTTACCATTTTCCAAGTAGATAAATAACAAGTTAAGTAAATTAAATTAAAAATTTAAAAATGACACAAATTTGTCCCGCCTTTTTGGGGTGACGGCCATCTTGTATTTGAAATTTGTCATAGTGTATAGTATTCTATACTCAAGCCCTTTTATTTGATACCTATATTGAGGGAGTTGTGAAAAAATATGTAATCCGCCATTTTGTGGCGGCAGCCATCTTGGACCGATTTTTCGTTACTAAATACCATTACAACCGAACTAATTATCGCCAAAAGGTTCTCTATTCGCGAAAAAAACCTGTTTGATACATTTTAGCCAAATAGGTATTGGACTTTTGCATTTATATTGATGGGTACTTTAACCCCCTGAAGTTTTCGGAAGTAGTCTGGTAACCAGTGACGGATTAACCCTTAATCAAATTAAGCAATTGCCTAGGGCATCACGTCTGGGGGGCACCAGAAGAAGCACAAAAAAATCCGTCCTTAGGGCATCACGTCTCACTCTCACTCACGTCACCAAAAACCACACCAAAGTTTCTAGGACTAATTTGAAAATACGCGCGTTTTAAGTTAACATAGAGTCCGACCAATTATGCTTTGGTTTTTTTTAATTGTTGTCACACCTACTCCAGTTCTAAGGTACGTTACATCTCATCATCTTAATTTACAAAAAACTAATGTTTTTAGGCGGTAAAGGTTTAAAGAACGTTTTTAGTTGACATACGGATAGGGGGGGCCCTCAGGCGTTGATTGCTTAGTAGGGTATCAAGTAGTCATAATCCGTCACTGCTGGTAACACCCTGTTTAATGAATCTATCAGCTATCTGGTTCCCATAGTACAAGCTTTGCTTAGTTTGGGGCTAGATGGCGTTGTGTAAATTGTGTAATATTACTAGTGGCGCCATCTAGATTCATCGCTGAAATATAGAAACCCGCAGCTCTGCAGTATAAAACTCACCACACCAAAACAGTAGCGCAGTTTATCCTCTGAATAAATGAGCGCGTCTCTAGAGAGGAGTAACCGGCATTGCTCTACCTCGACCATTAGCGCTACGATTCGATGACTCGCTAGAGAAATCACAAACTGTACCTACCAACTGGGGCCTTACCACGGAGTCATCATCATCATCATCATCAGCCTATAGCAGTCCACTGCTGGACATAGGCCTCCCCTAATGAGCGCCATTGCGCCCTGTCTTCAGCTCGACGCATCCAGCCTCCACCAGCAGCCTTTCGCAGATCGTCACTCCACCTAGCCGGAGGGCGTCCTACACTACGTTTGCCGAGCCGCGGTCTCCACTCGAGAACTCGTTTACCCCAACGGTTATCGGTTCTTCGACAGATATGGCCAGCCCACTGCCACTTCAGCTTGCTAATTCTCTGAGCTTGCTTCAGCTTGCTAATACCACGGAGTCTTCCAGAACAATTCCGTTATAGAAACGTCACTACTTCAATACAATTTGCATAGGTCATAGTACGAAATAACAATATAATACTAATTAGGTAATGTAAAATGAATTCGTGGTGAGGACCCTAGCCTATTCTGTACCTACACTGTATAAAAAATTATTGTCTCACGTCACATCTATCCTACTAATATTATAAAGTTTGTAAGAATGTATGGATGTATGTTTGTTACTCTTTCACGCTGAAACGGTTGAATGGATCTGATATAGATTATAGTCTGGAATAGCACATAGGCTACCTTTTATCCCGGAAAAATGTACGGTTCCCGCGAAATGGATTTGTTTTTGTTTTTCAAGGTACCACGCGGTCGAAGCCGTGGGCGGAAGCTAGTAGATCTCCAGGCTCGTAACAAAGCTCTTAAGGTAGTCAGAGTCAAGTCCAAACTTTACAGCCGGTACTTACGTGCTTCAGAAGTATGAAAGCGCTCAGATATCACCAGTCGTCACCCATCCAAATGATTACCACTCTGATCGTGTCGATTTAGCTCCGCCATGTGCGCGTTATAACAAAAGTTGAAAACGCTCTTCAAAGTGACCCAAATGAATTGAGAAAGTCTCATTATGAAAGACACTTACGTAAAATTAGCTTATAAAGTTGACTGCTCTTCTTGAAAGAAGCCAATGGATCGTTCAAATCAATTTGACTTTAGCGTTTTGCTTTTTGACCCGATGAGTTTGTTTATTGATCGAGCGAGCGAAGATCTCAGTGATAGCTAGGGAGATTTTTCGTCGTATGTTTGTGTATATGTTTTTTAGAGCATAACTTAAAGAAACCGTTGATCCAATCTGCATGAAACTTGGAAGGTCTAGAGAATCTGCTGTAGATTTGCTGGGAAGCATTGAGCTTGATTGAGGTGAAGGGGTTGTAAAGATTATTGGGTTCCAAAGTCGAAAAAAAAACGTTTTTAAATTTATTGAGTGGGCTATCAAATAAAAGGCATTAACTTGTACATTACAAAATGGTTTTTATTTTTATTCTAGAGTGGATAGTTTTTGAAATATAACGAAAAAAAGGAAAATTAAGAAAACCGCGAACGTCTTAGCACTTTATGAAAATATTGTATTTCCATTGGTCCTTGATATGTGTGCAAATTTTCAAGTAAATTCGACGTCTTGAAAGTAGTGAACATTACGTTGAAATATCCCGTCACATAGATAGATACCTACCTAGGTACCTACAAGTTAAGTTAAGCCTGTAAAAAATAAGTGCTGTACAAAGTTAGACTCGATACTCCTTGTCTGATCTATTTTCAGTAAAGTGACTTGAATATCGATAGAAATGACATATGTTATCCACTTTGGCACGGACGGTAACGTAATCTTCCTAAGACCTAGGACCTTTCGCGTTGGATGTTCGCCAAAGATAAAGGAGTGTGTTTGGATAATATTGTCATGATATCTCGCAAAAAGACGACAAATGTGAATGCAGAACGGAAAAAATCATAGAAACTTCAAGGGAAATATCCGCGAAACATGGACACAAAATTTCACACATCGAAAGAAACTCGTGGATTTGCCAAAAATTGATTAATGTTGACTTTATTGCCTCGACGTTTGGGTTTCAATTGCCGTGTAACGTGTACCTAATAAGCTTCTGAAAATGTTTGATATAATTCTTTGGCATATTTGACAAGCCACGCCTAACAGGCTCTATTTTTGGAGGTCATTTTTTAGCTCAAGGAATGCTTCCATAGATATTGTCGTTCACTGAAATCATCACATTCTTGTAAGCTCCACGCTCTCATGTGAACTCAGCTCTATGCATTCAGAACGTTACGCCCGTTTTGGAAGCGTTTTCAATGGGGTTCCTTTCCTTACAATGCTGGAGTGGAATGGTGCAATGTGGCATGTTCCCGCTGCCATCGCTCGGTCGAGTGCCGCAACCGTGTCAAGTGCCGAGGCGAGTAATTAGAGCGAGTGAATGCGCCTTAATGTTCTTTTATACAAAGAATGTTGATATTCTTAAGTACTGTATTAACATTCACGGTCACAATTTTAACTGGGGTATGTGGTTATTTTTCCAATAAAACAAGAGTTCTTGGCGCGAGTGTAAAATATCTGAATTAAAGTGAATAGTCCTAGGAAGTTCCTTTCTAAATTGCTGGAAATCAAGAGAATTTTGAACAAAACAGCCATTTTTTGTTTAAAATTCAGTGACTATGAATTTGTGACATTGACAATACTGATCTCAAAAGAGAAGAGCCTTAATGAAAGAAGAAGTCCTTGCAATTTAAGGTAACATCAAACCATAACATGGTGTGGTAGACCTAAATAATGTTTAGGGGTTGGATTAAAATTAGTTGTGTAAAAGGTAAGTAAAAAGGGTATTTTGTCATGTTATTGACCCTTTCCCTAAAATAGGATGGTCCTTATTCTTGTTTAAAAACAGAGTGGACAGTTCTCACAAAGCCATCTAGCCCCAAACTAAGCAAAGCTTGTACTATAGGAACCAGATAGCTGATAGATTACATTATATAGGTACTTTTATTTTGTAAATACATACATAGAATACATAATAACACCCAGACTCAGAAAAAAAGCCTGTGTTCATCACACAAATGTTTGTCCTGGGTGGGGATCGAACCCACCTACAATTACTCAGGACTAGTCAGGCTAATTAGCATTTAATACAATGAAATAACAAAAAAAATAAAAAAATGATCACGACTGTAATCCCCGGGCTCGGTAGATATCTCTTTAGATCTTTGGTTACTTAGATCTTTGAGGATATCTAAAGGGGGTAGTCAGAGGCAAGTCCAAACATGACATTTGGTACATACCCACATTTTGCACAGTAATTAGTATTCCGTACGTGACAGGTTGCAAGCCCATCGCCGCTTATAAGAATACTAAACCTATGACACACACTTTCGAATTATTGGTTCTAGGGTATGCCGGTTTCCTCACGATGTTTTCCTTCACCGTTTAAGAGCACTGGCATTGCGCACATAAATTTTTCGAATGGAAAAACTCATTGGTGCACGACCAGGTTTGAACCCACGACCTTCGAATCGTGAGGCAGGGGTGCTATGCTACCGCTACACCACCAGCGCTCTGAAATAATAGAGTTCCCCATTCGAACCAACTTTTTCCCACCCAAAATTCTATACAAAATATATGATTTCATTCCCGTTTCTACCCACACCTAGTTATTCCTAATTCCTATTGTATAAATTTAACGACGCCCTTGTAAGAGATCACCGCTCCTGAATAACGGTCCATGAATACCGCAGTGAACTTGTAACTTCAGTATCTGATTATGAAAACAGCTGTCTAGGTGTCTAGGTGTTTGAAACCCGCCTAAAAACTAGCAAACTTTTGCAACTCTTTCACTTTGTTGGCCAGCGTCCGAGGACTGACTTAGTAACGAGTTTTTGGCTCAAAAACTTGCCAAGTTTCACTGAGAAATAACGGCCACATATAAAAGGCACATTTTAAAACAAATTAAAATACCTAATTCTCTAGTTACAGAGAGGGTAATGAGAGGCACGTTCAAATATTATGATTATTTGACATATACATTTTTCACAGAAGTTAGTATTCCATAACATAAACAGTTTGGATAAACATATTATATTAAACGGCATTATTTTGCTAACGACATTATCCGATCATTATTTTGCTAATAGCATTAGACTTTAGACGATAACCTCTAAGTGTGTAGCCAAATAATCATGCGATTATTAAAGCCTACGTGTCCAACTACGTAGCATTAGACAGGCGTTGGTAATATTCTACATTAAAACCTTAGCAGGTTAGTTTAGACTACATAATTCATATTTATGACAATATTCATATTGATTGTTGGCACTGTACTAGACAGTGTATTTACATTATAAGTTCATGAAAGGGACTAAATAAATCCAAACCGAAATTCCAATTCAAACTGGGTTGAGTTTTCAATAAGGGTCAACATAAATTTTGTCTGACGCAGCTATTCGAGCTTATTGTACCTATGTATAGACCGTAACTATGTATTTGCGAGTATTCCAACTGTCCTCTTATACACAGCTGGATAGTTTATCTACATGTATCTGCATAGATTGGTAACTAACTACATACATAATATCTATCATTTGGCCAAACAAAAATATCTCTTTTTATCGTCACAAATGTTTTTGTCTCTTACTCAGAGAAATATCTCTTCTACAGTGCTTATGCAAGGCGAGTAGGACGATTTATCCCAAAATGTCTCTAATTTTCTCGCCTATTCCATCATTGATTTTTGTAAATGTTACAACCATTGTTACGTCAAATAGAAGTGCTAGAGAATTTTATAATTTCAATACATTTTTCGAGTACGAGTTTTTATTATCATTATTGTGCTGCGATATTTGTTCCTTCGAAACGTATAATGTGTAGGTAGGTACCGGATGTTTGAGATATGTACCTTATTATATTGTAAGCTAACTGTTCTAATAAAAGCTTTTATATTGAAAAACCCATCATCCCTTGTTTGTTAATGTTTATATTAGCGAATCGTGAATTCGCAGCCCGCCATCTTGTTATATAACCGCCATTCCAAGAGTAGGTACATTTAAATAGCTGTTTGATGGTAATAAATCTTTTTAAATCGGCGATTTGCCTAATGCTCTGGTTTTTATTCAGCTGTGTCAGTAAAATAAACTTGAAAGGTTATGCTATTGTATAACCTTTTGAGTTTTATCCACTGAAATTATTTTCACAATTTATCTGAAATAAACGGTTTATCGTGTCTTTTGCAAAACGCTATTTACGGTCACCCTAAATTATGACTACCCTATACGCTAATTAACAGTCAAAACGCAGTCAAAGCGACCAAGAAAGTTACGCCAGAAGAATTATTTAAAGTACCTACTACTTAAACTTAAGAATCAGAAAGTTCTAAAATTTCCGTAAAAGTCTCAAATTGCTACCATAAATCTTTAAAGCAGCAACTTAATATGCTCTCAATTCCCTTAGTGCTGTAATGGCAACAAAAGAGGCTGTTTTAAAAACTTATCAAGTGTTTTGTTTCGCAAAATAAATAACAATAGGCGAATATCAAGAGCTCTCGAAGGAAGCAGAAGCTCTTCCTTCGAGAGCTCTTGATATTCGCCTAAGGATAATGAAGTACTTTTCTTGCTGAAAAATACTTTTGACTGACCTTAATAATGGCGGATCAAGTTTTGAATATATTATGCTAATAGTTTAGGAACTTTTTTAACTATTTGAGTAAAAATTTGTAAAATACGAAGAAACATTATTTTATTTAATAGCATTTGTTAGAGGTGTCATGCACAACTGTAAGATTGTACGAGCTACGTATATTTGATTTGCCATTTTTTCCTTGTCCACAGACGTAATCAGCTAGCCTAGTCTTCCATACGGCCACAAGACTGAACCTGTGATACAACCGCCTGCTGCTGACAATAACGCGGACAGACTTTATGAAGACACCCACACTTCTATAAGGATATATTTTTAAAGTAAGTTGGCAGTAACATAGAACCTACATTTTCACGTAGGTATCAGAATTAAGCTATTTGGGGACCACGACTCGAACGGAGTATCTTATCTACATCTATTTGAAATGATTGTTCTCATCTAGTAAAAATTTTAAATGGCGTTAAAGCGGGCACTTGGCTGGGGTCTTGATGGAATGGTCGTTTCGAGAAAGCAAGGAAGCGCCGGCAAACGACCTGCCAGATGAGTCTACGATATCGAGGAGGATAGGGGGAAAGTCTTGGATGCGATCCGCCGCATCAAGACCTAACTGGCACAAAATGGAGGAGGCCTATACTCAGCTGTGGGCTAGCTATGGACAAAATAAACAGATAAAATATGGAATTAGTATTAATGGAAGCCTGAAAGTGGTGCCGGTGACGGAAAAGATGAGGAGTAATAGGTTAGCGTGGTATGGGCATGTTATGAGGAGAGAAGAATGTCATGTGAGGAGAAGAGTGTTAGATATGAATGTGGATGGATACAGGGGTGGAGGTAGGCCAAAGAAAAGATGGATGAACTGTGTAAAAGATGATATGAGTAAGAAAGGAGTGAGTTCTGAGATGGCAAATGGAGGGAAAAGGAGAAGAAAACGTGTTGTGTCGCCCACTCGGGAAAAGGGCAGGAAGAAGAAGAAGAAAGGTTGCTAGCCAGCTGAAAATGATGAATTCAGTAAATAAAGCCAATATAACCACAAGGATACCTATATTTGCAGCTTTTGCCGTAATTATTATTAGTATTAAACGGGTATTTTTTATTACATATTTCACAGATTAAAACCTGTCGAAACGTCGTAAAAAAATAATTAAATAAAACGCGATAAATACCCGTTTAATACTAATAATAATGTGTTCAGATCGCGTAAAAATCGCGTAAAAAGTTTAAAAATATATTTTGCCGTAATTGTATATTTCCCTCAAAGAGGTGACGTTGTGTCCAGGTAGGGGTGGTCCATGCCCCACGCGGCGCCAGCCACCGCCATGTCGGCAACGCCGCGCCACCCGCACTTCTACACCGTCGAAGTCGGCGACACACGCTTCACCATCCTCAAGCGCTACCAGAACTTGAAACCCATTGGCTCCGGAGCGCAAGGCATCGTCTGGTAAGCTATCTTTATTATATCTTCTGTTGATGGCGAACAAACTAAAAGCTTCAACAGTTTGAAGACTTTGATGCTCATGTGATATGGTAAGTTCCTTTAATATGCTCCAGTAGATTTTATTTAAGAACAAAGGTCATTAAAACTTCAACTAAGAAGCGTTCAATGACCAGAGTCAAATCCAAGATGGTTATTTTTTATTGCAGAGATCGAATATTCTCATGAAATGAGAAATCCGGGATTTTATATCAAATACGTGTTATATTTATTTCAGCGTGTCTTGTTTTGTGACTTTCAGCAAGCGCGGGTTCAAATCCAAATGAATCCGACAATACAGTAAATAAACTTCGTATCGTTCGTAATCAAATAAGTTCTAAAAGCAAGCGATATCCTACCTACTTTTGTATATATATTATCTTTTAACGTCGTTATATCACAGCACACGGTTTATTGGGGTACTAAAGTTTTCATTGTATTATATATTTTAGTATTGCGATTCCCATTGTTGATCTACAATTATTGTGTACTTACATATTTTATTCTTTTAAAAACTTCTAAGTAGGTACTTTACAAACAGCATGCAAGTATGTAAGTGTACTTGTGTTACAACATACCTACTTAGTGTGATACTTTTACTATTAATTTGTCATCATTCTTTAGTTGCACGCACTTATTTCTGCATGTCCATTATGCACATCCATACCACACTACACTCCAAGTACATTTGTTTTATGATAGTCGTACATGCAAACAAAAAGCTATGGCAAAAACTGTTATAACTTTTCTGTTATAGATTTAAGCATGTAAACTTTGAAAACGGCGATGGGCTTGCTACCTGTCACGTACGGAATACTAACTACTGTGCAAAATGTGGGCATGTACCAAATGTCTTGTTTGAACTTGCCTTGACTGACTACCCCCTTTATATATCCTCAAAGATCTAAGTAACTAAAGATCTGAGGAAATATCTACCGAGCCTGGGGATTACAGTCGTGATCATATATTTATACTTTGAAAACATAGCTTTATAACTTTACATCTGTAGATGGGTAATAAGTATTTCAATCAGAATAAAGTTTACTGTAGGTACAACCCACGCAGTAGACGCGTACACCCTTACACCAATATAATTTGTTTCTTTTATAGCTGATGGAGTTTTGATTAACCAATAGTCATGGTTCCGTATTACTCAGTGACTCTCGGGGACACTGTGTTCACTGTGCCGACGCGGTACACTGAGCTAGTGGGCCGCGGCGCGGGCGCACAGGGGATGGTGTGGTAAGGACGCGCCGCCATTTTGTGTTGTCACCGCGGGAAAATGGCGGCCTTGTTATGGATAATGGCGGACGCTTTAATTGTTGCCTTGCTTCCAGAACTAACCACAATCTTCTTCTGACGTTTAAATTGTACTTTTGATGTTTTTTACTCTAAATATCTATTAATACAACACAAGCGGCGCGTTTATGCGAATCAGCACGCATGGAACTAAATTTTTGATCGATCTTTATATGGACAGGCATACTTCAGCTCACAAATACAGATGCATTGGGGAAATAATCATAACTTTTATGAAACCGTTAGTGAGTGTACCTTAGACCAACGAGGAAATCATGGGATTATGTCATAATGTGGTCGTTATCTATATCTATATAAGAGCTTAACCTGACTGACTGACTGACTGACTGACTGACTGACTGACTGATTTATCATCGCCCAGCCGAAACCGCTGAAGCTAGAAAGCTGAAATTTGGAAGGTGGTTTCCTTTTATAACAAAACCACCCACTAAGGCGGGATTTTTGGAAATTCCACCTCTAAGAGGGTGAAAAAGGGTTAAAACGTTTGTATGAAACTTTTTAACGCGTGGAGCGATTTTCATGAAACTTTGTTTGTGCACTGTAAATAAAAAATGAACAAACACGTGTTTCAGGATTTTTCAATATAACCTTCAAAATGGGGTCAAATGTGGGGTCAACTTTTGTATGGGAACTTTTTAACGGGTGGTGCGATTGGTCTGAAACTTTGTTTGTGTACTGTAAATGCAAAATGAGTGGACACATGTTTCAGGATTTTTCAATATAACCTTCAAAAAGGGGTCAAATTTGGGGTCAATGTTTATATGAGAACTTTTTAACGGGTGGTGCAATTTGTTTGAAATTCGGTTTATATACATACTTTAAGTGAACAAAGTCGCGAGCGGGACAGCTAGTTATCATAATAAATGAGCTACGTGCGTTGTGAACTTTAATGGAGCTATAGCCTATGTGTACCGTCTGTCCATTGACCTGGTCAAATAATATAACAACGAATGTCAATCGATACCGTCTTGACTACTTATACCTACCTTACCTACCATGAGAATATGCTACCATTAGTCACTAACTAGATACCTACTAATAGTTTCCTTGTAACATTGGATAAGGCTTATACGTAAGCTTTCAAAACTACTCAATATTCTACGGGTGGTGGGATAAATAACCTACCTAAAGCAATTCTTAATAAGCCTTAAAGTTATCTTACATCATAACCTACTGCAACATTAATACAATCATTCCATCCTGGACGGCTTTTAACTGTTTACATAATTATTTTATCACTTTTATATTTTTTAGTTTGATATCCTAGAATGCCTATATTATAAAGGTTAAGTATATTATTATGTATTTCAGTGTGTTAAGTCTAAAACTATATTATGCCTTGTACTAACTGTCGTGGTGCCCGTTACAGTGCCGCGTACGACACAGTGACTCAGCAGAATGTCGCCATCAAGAAGCTGTCAAGGCCGTTCCAGAATGTGACGCACGCGAAGCGCGCTTACCGCGAGTTCAAATTGATGAAACTCGTCAACCATAAAAATGTGAGTTAAGCCTTCAGTTCAACTCGCACGCCTTTAGATATTATCTCGTTTCTCTGTAAGCCATATTTAGATAATGTTGAATGATTCAATTAGGTAGGTACATTTCATTCTGAATTATCTTTAGTAATCGTACTCGCTCTAAATTGTAAAAGACGTCACCACACACTGAACCGATAAAATTGTACGAGTTCACAAACTTCCTGTTGGGCGCCATGTTGTGTTAATGGCGCCCAACGTGGGACTTTTGTAATTTTGTGACATCTACCGTCTGCGTTTATCTCGTAGACTGAAATACGGCTTTACTTTTAAACGACTGACATGAAAACTAAAATATTACGATCCACTGATGTCTGGCGCAGATTTTCACAATGATCTATAAAGTTCACACGAGGTGAAATAATAGATTTTTGTTCCACTGCTGATACTGAGATTTAATGCTGTTAATTAGCCTGCAAGATCTAAGATGATCTCTTGATGCATGTTTGGAGATTAGCGGAAAAGGATTACAGCCAAATTAATGGTATTCCAGGATAAATAGGAACTTTTCTTGAGGAAACTAATTCAATTGAAAACCATGTTCATTTCTTGGTTATACAGATAATTGGTCTCCTAAACGCGTTCACGCCCCAGCGGAGTCTCGAGGAGTTCCAAGATGTGTACCTCGTGATGGAGTTGATGGACGCAAACCTGTGCCAGGTCATCCAGATGGATCTAGACCACGAGCGGATGAGCTACCTGCTGTACCAGATGCTGTGCGGCATCAAGCATTTGCATTTAGCTGGGATAATTCATCGGGTAAGTTAGAAGGGTGGAGTAGAGAATATTATTTTAATAAAAACCATTCTTCATTGAATAGTCAATTCCAGATATATTGTTTAGAACTTTAGACGTTATTGTTTGGACCACCGCTACTTATATTTCATGCTACTTATACGTAGTTGTCTATAAGGATTATAATATTAGAATAGGTTCTTTATACAGGGTTTTTTATTTTATTTTCTGTGTTACTTTTCTAATTTTGTTTGGTTTTACCTTTGTTTTGTTTTTTTATCTACTTTTATTTTCCTGTATGTGTCCGTGTCTGAATAAAAATCTATTTTATTCTATTCTATATTGTTGCTGCAGGATTTAAAGCCATCCAACATAGTAGTGAAAAGTGACTGCACGCTCAAAATCCTGGACTTTGGTCTGGCACGCACGGCTGGCACTACCTTCATGATGACGCCTTACGTCGTCACCAGATACTACCGCGCGCCGGAGGTAAAGACAACCATTTAAAGTCATTTTTTAGAACTGTTTCTGCAAATAGATTAATGGTTAATCTGAATCCTTACTAATATTATAAATGCGAAAGTAACTCTAGCTGCCTGTGTGTTACGCAACCACGCCTAAATTACTGAATTAGGGGTTGATATAGGGAATGAAAGTTTGTATAGAAAGTATAATACTGTAAATAACTTATTTTAATGTATGTATGTGTTTTACTTGCAAAATAATTAGCCTAAAAAAATGCTGCCGAAAATCACTATTCCACGCGGACAAAGTCGCGGGCACAGCTACTTTAATATTATTATGAATTGCAGTGACCCGTCCGTAAGCATATTTATTTTCATTATTCGGTTCTGATGAGATTCTCTCAAATAGATAAATAATATGATGACGTCACACTTAAACGTCACACGTAAACTTGTGTGGTTACAGGTAATCCTTGGCATGGGTTACACGGAGAACGTGGACATCTGGTCTGTGGGCTGCATCATGGGCGAGATGATCCGCGGCGGGGTCCTGTTCCCCGGGACAGATCACATCGACCAGTGGAATAAAATCATCGGTCAGTTCATTTGTGCAGTTTACATATTCTTGCTGCTAATAAAGTTATAAGCAAATTCAAAGAAAATCGACGACGCGAAAAGATGCACTTGTAACAAAAAGTGCTAAAATCAAGCCAAACGACATTCGTGTTAACTCATATTACCCTTTTAGTAAGTTTATGGGCGTTTTGAATCCTTGCGATCAGCGAAGTCTGCTGTTATCGTGAATGTTATTAATTTGCAGAGCAACTGGGTACGCCGTCGGCGGCGTTCATGGCGCGTCTGCAGCCGACTGTGCGTAATTACGTGGAGAACCGGCCGCGGTACGCCGGCTACAGCTTCGAGCGGCTCTTCCCCGACATACTGTTCCCATCCGACAGCAATGAACATAACCGTCTCAAGGTACACAGCACATTCACAAGACACGCACACGACATGCATAGCCATTACTGATAACAGTCAAGTGTACACAACCACCTCAAAGCACATTTCACTGATGATAACGATTCTCACATGACATCAATGAACACAACACAACCCTCTCTAGCTAACTTCTTACTTGTTTGTTTACCAGTTTTTTTGGACCAGTGTGGTGAAAGGATTAAAGTGCGCTTCAGAAGATTCTTTTATGTATTTCTTAGATAGACAATAATAAATATAACCAAATAAAAGTACATTTCACTCATGAAATCAACGGTCAAAGTGGAATTGGGTATCTCTTAATTGTCTTGTAATGTTTGACTATTTAATGAACGAAACGAGCCTTTTTGAGACACTAACCTTTTCACCACACTGGCTCAAAATAACTAGTGACACTTTAGTAGTGGGTTACTTTGTCCATGGTTGAGCCACAGACTGGTATTTGAAGGCTTGAGTAATTCGACGTCAACTGTCTGATGAGATATAAAGAGAGTGTGGACCTTCCAGGCGTCGCAAGCGCGCGACCTGTTGTCGCGGATGTTAGTGATCGACCCCGAGCGACGCATCTCCGTCGACGACGCGCTAGTACATCCCTACATCAACGTGTGGTACGACGAGGGGGAGGTCAACGCTGTGAGTATTGCCTCCCCTAAATACCTCCCCATTTCGAAACGTTAGCTCGATGATATTTGTGTTTTCTAGCCATTAGGCATAAGACTATACGGTCCTTGATTTTTAACTAATTGTATATAATAAGTGTGTTTTAGTTAGATATATTGTGATTGTTTTTACGTATTATGTGACTGTAAAAAGGCAAAACTCATGATAGACAAAGATTTTGAAACCATCTGATGATCAATAAACGGTTGACAGCGACTTAACGCAAAATTTAGAAGGGATCAAAGAAAACGGGTCGCGACTCGTGGTCCCACTGGGATTGTACCACTATTACTCGTGGTCCCACTATCCCTGAAATCATGGGTTCGTGGTTCCACTGCTTAGTGGGACTACCAGTCATGAAAACCTTTGCCCATTATAGGACAGTATAACCAAAAAAAAAAACATCTTACCCTTCTATAGTTATACTGGTAGGTACATATTAAATGATACGCCACAGAACGCGCTATCGTTGCGTTTCGGTGTTACCATAATAACTTTTAGCGAGAGTCTTAGGAATCAGGAGAATATTTATTTATTTATTTATTGATCACCAACATAGTGTACACCAAAACTAGCTTAGAAAAACCTTAAAAAAAACATGTCAAGTGTCAGTATAATTATAGGTGAAGACTGCATGCAAAAAAATAATGTAACTGATGTAACGTAAATGAGTGAGATACGCTAACACAGTGGTGTACAGCTGCGTTGTGTTGCAGCCGGCGCCGGCGTCGTACGACCACAGCGTGGACGAGCGCGAGCACACGGTGGAGCAGTGGAAGCAGCTCATCTACCAGGAGGTGGTGGAGTACGCCGCGCCGC